>OX276330.1:20978153-22232609 GCA_946251845.1 Andrena fulva
TTTTTACCATGCGTTATAATCACGCTCACTATCCCCACCATTTCTTGGAATCCTTCAGTCGAGAGTGAGAGAATCCGAGAACGTGCGAGAGAACAAAAGAGTCGACACGAAGTTGTCGTCGGCTACGAATGGTGTCCGCATCGCGTTAGTATCACGCTGCCAGCCCCGATCGTCGTGATTCTAACGAGGCATTACTGTATTACCCGGCGAAAAGAAAACTCGTGGCAGACTGTCTCGGGCTGTGCAGTCCGCTGCTGTGCAGTAGAGCTGTTCGAGTACTCGAAATAATCGAGTAGCTTGAAGTGCGAACCGGGCGGGACTCGATTTTTCGAGCCGAGCCGGGACCCGAACGGATCCGAGTAACCCGAATGTTTCGGGTAGCTCGATTCTTTCGAGTAACTCGAATGTTTCGAGTAACCCGAATGTTTGGAGTAGCTCGATTCTTTCGGGTAGCTCGATTTTTTCGGGTAACCCGATTTTTTCGGGTAGCTCGATTCTTTCGGGTAGCTCGATTCTTTCGGGTAGCTCGATTCTTTCGGATAGCTCGATTTTTTCGGGAGCCCGATTCTTTCGAGCAGTTCTAACGTATTCCGGGCAACTCGACCGTGTCGGGCAGTCTGCTTGGTTAGAGTAGATGGGCAGTTTTAAAAGTTAGTATATTGATCATTTTCATGCGCCATGCTGTATGGAGTAATTACACATCTCGCACCTACGAAACATAAGCTTAACCGGGAGCAAAAATTGTCGTATTTCGGTTTGAAATAACATTACAAAAATTGCTATGGCTGAACAAGTATCTACTCATTATTCGGGTATGGAATTTAAAATATAATATATCAAGCCAGCTTTCGTGAAATATGAATATTGTTTTTTATATTCTTACCAGTAACGCTTATTGTATTGTAGAAATGTATTTGTATTTTAAATTTATTACAAAAAACTGAATATTATCGTGACTCAAAATAAGTTATAATAGCAATTGATTCAATTTGTTTGTGATATTAAACTGTATTATATTAAGGGGACTAGGCAGTCGAATTTGGTAAAAATATGTTTTTTGCGGGAATTATGTAGAAGGAAATGAATACAAATTATGATGAGTACTTTTGGGTAAGGTTTATTGATAAATATTATTATAAATATAAATATTCATATGCTAAAAATTATATTTGTTCGACTTTTTTCTTTCTCAAATTAGCCGAGAGAAAGCAAATTTGTTCAATTTTTTCTGACATCAGAGAGGTACGTTTTGCGGTTACTATGTTCCCAGCTGTTGAGAATAATCTCTCGCTGTATGCTTCCGTTGCCGGAATTCCCAAAAACTGCTGGGCCAAATTTGCCAAATTTGGGAATCTTCGGGAATTATCATTCCACCATTTGAGGATGCACGACGTGGTTGGAATAAGTTTCTCCTCGTAATACCACATCAATTCCTTATCAATGGTACAAACCTCGTCGTTAATGTTTGGTTTTTCATCTTTCACAATATTTGAAAACAATTCACCTAAGCTTGCTGGCGATGTGGATACTATAAGGAAAATAAGTAAATTTATTATTGTTCTAATTAGTAGTGGCAGAAGGAATATTAATATTTGTAGAAACATACCTGAAGTGGTTTTTGGTGGTACATCAACAGTTGACGATGCCGCATCTACTTCATTTACACCTCCGTATTCCATAAGCGCAGAGTGCAGCAACATGTGCGCCGATACCTTTTTTTCCTCCGTTAGTATTCTGTCCTTTATGCGAGGATCCAAGAGCATTGCGATCACTAAAGGTTTATTATTGTCAATAAAGCGAAATCTAGTGTTGAGGCTGAGTAATAAATTATTACGTAGTCGTATTCCGTCAGGAGTAGCGCGTTTTTTTTCTATTGGTGTTGCCAAAATTTTCTTAAGTCCGTATACAGTCGGTATATATCGACATAATGTCGGTTGATCTTCAAACGTGGTGACTTGTGTTGCTTCTTTGAATATTTTTAAAGAATCGCAATACTCTTGGATCATGCACCACTCGCGCCTAGATATACAGGGTGTCCCAAAAATGCTGCGGTTCCTTAAAGGGGGTGATTCGGGGGGTTATTGCAAACAACTTTTTCCTTTGCGAAAATGCCCTCCGAGGTTTCGTTAACGAGATATTAATAAAAAGCACCGACCAATCAGAGCGCGAGCCTTCCGCTGGAGGTCCCGCGCTAGCGTGGCCGCGCGCCGGGCCGCGCTGCGACTACGAACAAGCAAGGCGGCATGCATCGAAGGAAATTGCGTAGAATGGCAAATGAAAAAGACGTAACAAAAAAATCCAACCTTTTGCCATGGTTTGTTTGCCATTTAAAGTGAATAATGAATAAAGGATAAATGGATGAAAATCACGTTTAACGTAAAAAGACGAATACACCTTTTTTTTAGAAGATTCGAAAATAATAATTATTTGAAGTGGGAGGATAAGGAATACGTAAAATTCCTTGTGTTAATAACATATCCACGAAAAGGTAATGTAACAGGAAATTAACGAAAAGTGATCGTAGTTCGTTATTGTGATAAAAATCCGTAACTCAATAACGGCCAGCACTGTTGCTGATAACGAATAAGTCTGTTTAAAAAGCCCGAATAAATATTTTCGTACGAGAATTTTGAGAATTATCGCCGGAAATAAGCCATAGCTTGCGTTAAATTTAAAAATGAATGATCACCATTAAAGGAACTAAAACTCACCCTTGTAGAAAATTCACCTGCAACTTGAAAACTTGTGTCACTGGGTCACTGAACCGATCCTGGTCATCGATGGACGAGCCCAGTGCACAGCTGATCCCAGGTATACGACACTACCCAAAGTTAAGGGTCGCAATGTCAGGTGCGTTCAGGTCAACGTACCGAATATTCACTTCACTGCACGGCTACTAACACTGATCACTTAATTTACTTTTCATGGAACGTGTTGTTGCTACGTTATAAAAATTGGTGGAAATGAATTTTTACTTGGCGTTCGGAGGCGTGGGTAATTCACGCGCAAATTCTCACGCTGCAGCACTTGCGTCCTCGTTGTTCGGGGGGTACACACAGAACATCGCGTAATACTCTCGAGCAGAGAACATTTGTCTGCGACGCGATTGCTGACTGCTGACTGACAAGATTTTTTCCAAGCGACTTCTTCTACCCCCAAATAGTTTCTCTCGTTCCATTATGAGTTGACCTCCACCAGGCCAAGAGGTTTCAGGTAAAAAGAAGCCAGCACATTTTCGGAACACACGTGTTTTGCAGAAGTGCAACGAAAACTTTCACAAAAGCCCGCGCTCCGTCCTTCTACTGCCAATGTACCCATTGCTTCGAGATAGAAAACAGACACCACGTGTATCGGTTCGAAAGGGTCCGAAGGGAAGAGACGCAGAAAGTCTTCGAGTTGCTATAAAGAAGAAAATGCATACCATTCCTGTTTCCCCTTTCTGACACCCTGAGTTCGCGTCTGCTACGAGGCGGAACCAAGTAAGTCATAAATTATCCGAAACTGTAGGAAACCGTTCTCTACCGCCGACTTGCGGGACAATACGGTCATAAACCGCGACCCTGGCGAAATGCTCTGGCTGATCAGCCTGATTAATTTTGGAGAACTAGAAATTACAGAGTATTACCCAGCATCAATACGTCTCGCGGAGAGACACAGGAAAAGAAGGGATAGGTAGTGCGCTGACTGCGCGTAGTCCCGCCTGCTTCGTCCTACCCTCAAATTAAAGACGGATCCCTTATCTCTCGAGTATAAATTCAGGGACAATACGCGTTGACGTATTCCGTGCGAGAGAAGGTGGGCTTGAAGTTCGATTGGTCCTGAACTAACCATTTGGGCCTACTTATCTCTCGTGTCTAAACACGCGCTCGAATTTCAAAACAAAAGCATGCGTCGACGTATTCCGTTCGAGAGAAGGTGGGCCTTGGGGAGGAGATTGGTCCTGAACTAACCAATCGGGCCTGCTTATCTCTCGTGTCTAAACACGCGCTCGAATTTCAAAACAAAAGCATGCGTCGACGTATTCCGTGCGAGAGAAGGTGGGCCTTGGGGAGGAGATATTGCTGTGAAGAGGGCCTCTTCAGGACAGTGGCCATTTGGGAGGGATGCAGGGCAGATTGGTTAGTTTGGGGCCAATCGGACCTCAAGCCCACAGTCTCTCGCACCGAATACGTCGACGCGTGCTTGTGTTTTGAAATTCGAGCACTTGTTTATACTCGAGAGATAAGGGATCCGTCTTTAATTTGAGGGTAGGACGAAGCAGGCGGGACTACGCGCAGTCAGCGCACTATCCCTTCTATTCCTGTGTCTCTCCGCGAGACGTATTGATGCTGGGTAATACTCTGTAATTTCTAGTTCTCCAAAATTAATCAGGCTGATCAGCCAGAGCATTTCGCCAGGGTCGCGGTTTATGACCGTATTGTCCCGCAAGTCGGCGGTAGAGAACGGTTTCCTACAGTTTCGGATAATTTATGACTTACTTGGTTCCGCCTCGTAGCAGACGCGAACTCAGGGTGTCAGAAAGGGGAAACAGGAATGGTATGCATTTTCTTCTTTATAGCAACTCGAAGACTTTCTGCGTCTCTTCCCTTCGGACCCTTTCGAACCGATACACGTGGTGTCTGTTTTCTATCTCGAAGCAATGGGTACAATGGCAGTAGAAGGACGGAGCGCGGGCTTTTGTGAAAGTTTTCGTTGCACTTCTGCAAAACACGTGTGTTCCGAAAATGTGCTGGCTTCTTTTTACCTGAAACCTCTTGGCCTGGTGGAGGTCAACTCATAATGGAACGAGAGAAACTATTTGGGGGTAGAAGAAGTCGCTTGGAAAAAATCTTGTCAGTCAGCAGTCAGCAATCGCGTCGCAGACAAATGTTCTCTGCTCGAGAGTATTACGCGATGTTCTGTGTGTACCCCCCGAACAACGAGGACGCAAGTGCTGCAGCGTGAGAATTTGCGCCGGAATTACCCACGCCTCCGAACGCCAAGTAAAAATTCATTTCCACCAATTTTTATAACGTAGCAACAACACGTTCCATGAAAAGTAAATTAAGTGATCAGTGTTAGTAGCCGTGCAGTGAAGTGAATATTCGGTACGTTGACCTGGACGCACCTGACATTGCGACCCTTAACTTTGGGTAGTGTCGTATACCTGGGATCAGCTGTGCACTGGGCTCGTCCATCGATGACCAGGATCGGTTCAGTGACCCAGTGACACAAGTTTTCAAGTTGCAGGTGAATTTTCTACAAGGGTGAGTTTTAGTTCCTTTAATGGTGATCATTCATTTTTAAATTTAACGCAAGCTATGGCTTATTTCCGGCGATAATTCTCAAAATTCTCGTACGAAAATATTTATTCGGGCTTTTTAAACAGACTTATTCGTTATCAGCAACAGTGCTGGCCGTTATTGAGTTACGGATTTTTATCACAATAACGAACTACGATCACTTTTCGTTAATTTCCTGTTACATTACCTTTTCGTGGATATGTTATTAACACAAGGAATTTTACGTATTCCTTATCCTCCCACTTCAAATAATTATTATTTTCGAATCTTCTAAAAAAAAGGTGTATTCGTCTTTTTACGTTAAACGTGATTTTCATCCATTTATCCTTTATTCATTATTCACTTTAAATGGCAAACAAACCATGGCAAAAGGTTGGATTTTTTTGTTACGTCTTTTTCATTTGCCATTCTACGCAATTTCCTTCGATGCATGCCGCCTTGCTTGTTCGTAGTCGCAGCGCGGCCCGGCGCTCGGCCACGCTAGCGCGGGACCTCCAGCGGAAGGCTCGCGCTCTGATTGGTCGGTGCTTTTTATTAATATCTCGTTAACGAAACCTCGGAGGGCATTTTCGCAAAGGAAAAAGTTGTTTGCAATAACCCCCCAAATCACCCCCTTTAAGGAACCGCAGCATTTTTGGGACACCCTGTAGGCATCGGCATTCGTTGCTTTCCCAATACTGCATTAAGTGCACGTCGCACTTGAAGTAGGCGGTCCATCATATCAAACTGTGAATTCCACCTCGTTTCCACATCGCCAATAAGGCGAAGTGGTTTCAAATCCGGCGAATCTCTTTTTTGCTCTCTTTCTAATTGTTGTGTCGCCGGCACAGATCGATGGAAAAATCTGACAATCCTTTGGCATTTATGAAGTAAATTTCGGAGGTCTTTGCAACTTTTAATGCCATCTTTTACTACGAGCTGAATAGAACATTAGGTTTAAGATCAACTGCTAATAATTTTCAAACTACTTTTATTGTTGAATATTTTTGGTGCATTTACCTGCAATGTGTGAGCGAAACAGGGTATCCTTTTCCACTCACTGCCCAATTTCACAGCTCGTACAACGTTAGCTGCATTATCTGTGACGAAGTATACTTTGATATGCGGCTTGTTTAATCCCCATTCCCGGATGTTATTGCTAAGTATTTTATATAAATTGTCGCCTGTATGCGATTCTTTGTACGGTTGTATTCTTAACGTGAAATTTTTTATTCGGAACTCATTAGTAACGTAATGGACGCTTAAAGAAATATAACTTTTATTGGTCCTTGATGTCCAGCCATCCGTTGTAAAGGCGAGACTTTGTACATTTCCCTGAATAGTTCGATTATAAACATTTTATATGCGGTTCGAAAGATATCGTAATAGAGATTTACGTACTATTACTCTTACGCTTCGGGAGATGCTGATAACCATTACAAGTATTAAACAAATTTACTTACAGTTGTGACATCGCTGTGAATAGTGTCTGCCACTTTCTTCTTTTCTTTCACGTACATTGCGGGAATAATGTCTTGTGAGAAAGTGGTGCGGTTGGGAATATTAAAGCGTGGTTCGGCCACTTGCAACAGTTCCCTGAAACCCTTATCGCTCAATAAAGAAAATGGTTGGAAATCTAACACTATCATCCGGGCAATTGCATTTGTTAATTCCACGGCCCGGGATGAATTTTTGTCTAACATGGAGATTGTGGCCGGCTGTTCCCCTCCCGTTTCCGTCGAGGTATTCGTCGACGTATTCGTCGACGTATTCGTCGACGAATCCTTCGCCCCCATGTCAGTGATGTTGTATACCTCTTTGTGGTATGTTGTGATATGCCTCGTTAATGATGAGGTAGATCCCGCCGTCATTTTCATCTTCTTATGGCACACCGTGCAACAGCTTTGTTCACGGCTCTCCTTCGTAAACCACCTCCACACACAACTTTGATTCTTTCGCGATCGTTTCCGGCTCGGTGGTTCCTCCGCACTTGCTAACTCGCTGATCAGCGTTTCATTGAACGAACTACTCGTCGATGGAATACTATCGGTAAATTCATTATCCACGTCACTTATGTCAACGGTCTCTTCCATTTTTAATAGTACTTATAACTGCAGAATGCAAAAACGCTACCGCTGGTTTTGTTTTGTGTCTGACGTACAGATAAGACTGAAGGAGTTCGCATATAGTTGACCTCGAGTAGTCTTCGCGTATGCCGCGATTTTTCTTTGCTGATCCCGCACCTGAATGTTCCTTCGGTAATGAAATTGACAGATTCTTTAAGTTTCGTTTCAACAGATAAAGGCATGAGGATGTGTGTACCCAATCTGAGATCAGGTATTCCAAACCAAGCCATCGATATACATACCGATAAGGAACTAGTTTCTGATCACTTTGGAATTATATAGTTTAGACTAATATTTATTTTTAACCTAATAAAACTTTAAACCATAGACTTTGTTTATACTAAAAGATGAATTAATGTTTAAACTTCAAGGAAAATTTTAAAAAGTTGAATACTCGAAGGACTGTATTGTACGTGAGGATAACTCCCACCCCTAGGCTAACTCATTTCCCTCACCATCTCGATTTTGGAAAGAATTACAAAACCGGCTGTAGCGTCTTAGCAGTGTGCAATTATAAGTAATATTAAAAATGGCAGAGTCCGTTGACATAAGTGATGTGGATAATGATTTTACTGATAGTATTCCATCGACGAGTAGTTCGTCCAATGAAACGCTGATCAGCGAGTTAGCAAGTACGGAGCAACCACCAAGCCAGAAACGATCGCGAAAGAATCAAAGTTGTGTGTGGAGGTGGTTTACGAAGGAGAGCCGTGAACAAAGCTGTTGCACGGTGTGCCATAAGAAGATGAAAATGACGGCGGGATCTACCTCATCATTAACGAGGCATATCACAACATACCACAAAGAGGTATACAACATCACTGACATGGGGGCGAAGGATTCGTCGACGAATACGTCGACGAATACGTCGACGAATACCTCGACGGAAACGGGAGGGGAACAGCCGGCCACAATCTCCATGTTAGACAAAAATTCATCCCGGGCAGAGAAATTAACAAATGCAATTGCCCGTATGATAGTATTAGATTGCTACCCATTTTCTTTATTGGGCGATGAGGGTTTCAGGGAACTGTTGCAAGTGGCCGAACCACGCTTCGACATCCCCGACCAAACTACTTTCTCACAAGACATTATTCCCGCAATGTATGTGAAGGAAAAGAAGAAAGTGGAAGACAGTATTCACAGTGATGTTACAACTGTAAGTAAAATTTGTATAATACTTGTAATGGTTATCAGCATCTCCCGAAGCGTAAGAGTAATAGTACTTAAATCTGTATTACGATGTCTTTCGAACCGCATATAAAATGTTTAAAAGCAGTTCTAATTATTCAGGCAAATGTACAAAGTCTTGCCTTTACAATGGATGGCTGGGCATCAGGGACCAATGAAACTTATATTTCTTTAAACGTCCATTACGTTACTAATGAGTTCCAAATTAAAAATTTCACGTTAAGAATACAACCGTACAAAGAATCGGAAACTGGTGACAACTTAAATCAAATACTCCGAAAAAACATCCAGGAATGGGGATTAAACAAACCGCAAATTAGGGTATACTTCGTTACCAGTGATGCGGCTAACATTGTACAAGCCGTGGAATTGTGTAGTGAGTGGGAACGAATACCCTGTTTCGCCCAAATATTGCAGGTAAATGAATCTGCAATGTAATATTCAACAATAAAAGTAGTTTGAAAATTATTAACAGTTGACCTTAAATGTAATGTTCTTTTCAGCTTGTAGTAGAAGATGGGTTAGAAGGTTGCAAATACCTAAAAGATTTGCTTAAAAAAAGCCAAGCTATTGTAAAATTATTTCATCAGTCGGTGCCAGCGGAACAGCAGTTAGAAAGAGAGTTGAGAAGACATTTGCCAGATTCGACACCACTTCGCCTTGTTGGCGATGTGGAAACGGGGTGGAATTCACAGTTCGATATGATGGACCGCCTACTTCAAGTGCGACGTGCACTAAATGCAGCACTGTGCGAGCCAGATATGCCGGATACCATATCTAGCCGCGAGTGGTGCATGATCGAAGAGTATTGCGATACATTAAAAATGTTTAAAGAAGCAACGGAGGTGATTACAACTGAAAATAAACCGACATTATGTCGATATATACCGACTGTATACGGACTTAAGAAAATTTTGGCAACACCAATAGAAAAAAAACGCGCTACTCCTGACGGAATACGACTACGTAATAATTTATTACTCAGCCTCAACACTAGATTTCGCTTTATTGACAATAATAAACCTTTAGTGATCGCAATGCTCTTGGATCCTCGCATAAAGGACAGAATACTAACGGAGGAAAAAAAGGTATCGGCGCACATGTTGCTGCACTCTGCGCTTATGGAATACGGAGGTGTAAATGAAGTAGATGCGGCATCGTCAACTGTTGATGTACCACCAAAAACCACTTCAGGTATGTTTCTACAAATATTAATATTCCTTCTGCCACTACTAATTAGAACAATAATAAATTTACTTATTTTCCTTATAGTATCCACATCGCCAGCAAGCTTAGGTGAATTGTTTTCAAATATTGTGAAAGATGAAAAACCAAACATTAACGACGAGGTTTGTACCATTGATAAGGAATTGATGTGGTATTACGAGGAGAAACTTATTCCAACCACGTCGTGCATCCTCAAATGGTGGAATGATAATTCCCGAAGATTCCCAAATTTGGCAAATTTGGCCCAGCAGTTTTTGGGAATTCCGGCAACGGAAGCATACAGCGAGAGATTATTCTCAACAGCTGGGAACATAGTAACCGCAAAACGTACCTCTCTGATGTCAGAAAAAATTGAACAAATTTGCTTTCTCTCGGCTAATTTGAGAAAGAAAAAAGTCGAACAAATATAATTTTTAGCATATGAATATTTATATTTATAATAATATTTATCAATAAACCTTACCCAAAAGTACTCATCATAATTTGTATTCATTTCCTTCTACATAATTCCCGCAAAAAACATATTTTTACCAAATTCGACTGCCTAGTCCCCTTAATATAATACAGTTTAATATCACAAACAAATTGAATCAATTGCTATTATAACTTATTTTGAGTCACGATAATATTCAGTTTTTTGTAATAAATTTAAAATACAAATACATTTCTACAATACAATAAGCGTTACTGGTAAGAATATAAAAAACAATATTCATATTTCACGAAAGCTGGCTTGATATATTATATTTTAAATTCCATACCCGAATAATGAGTAGATACTTGTTCAGCCATAGCAATTTTTGTAATGTTATTTCAAACCGAAATACGACAATTTTTGCTCCCGGTTAAGCTTATGTTTCGTAGGTGCGAGATGTGTAATTACTCCATACAGCATGGCGCATGAAAATGATCAATATACTAACTTTTAAAACTGCCCATCTACTCTAACCAAGCAGACTGCCCGACACGGTCGAGTTGCCCGGAATACGTTAGAACTGCTCGAAAGAATCGGGCTCCCGAAAAAATCGAGCTATCCGAAAGAATCGAGCTACCCGAAAGAATCGAGCTACCCGAAAGAATCGAGCTACCCGAAAAAATCGGGTTACCCGAAAAAATCGAGCTACCCGAAAGAATCGAGCTACTCCAAACATTCGGGTTACTCGAAACATTCGAGTTACTCGAAAGAATCGAGCTACCCGAAACATTCGGGTTACTCGGATCCGTTCGGGTCCCGGCTCGGCTCGATTATTTCGAGTACTCGAACAGCTCTACTGTGCAGCGATCAGATACGGATCCGACCGACGATCGTCAAAACAAAAGCGTAGGCTACGCTTGGTCAAATCGCTCTATCCCACTCGATCTCGTGTTTCGTTCGATCTCTTCGTCGCGCGGCGTGACAATGTATGTGGCAACTTCAGCCAATAACCAAAATACGTGTGCCCCGTCTTTAAAAGTGTGCCCAAATAGGTGACTCGACCAATCGTCACAGCAGCGGACTGCACAGCCCGAGACAGTCTGCCACGAGTTTTCTTTTTGCCGGGTAATAGTAGTAATCTCGTCCCAGTAATTAACAGTAATCGGCCCCTTTCGCGGCCACCAATTTTTTTAACGTAGGAACAACACGTTCCGTGAAAAATAAATTCAGTGATCAGTGTTAGTAGCCGTGCAGTGAAGTGAATATTCGGTACATTGACCCTGCGATCAGCTGAGCACTGGACGCCGATGACCAGGATCGGTACAGTGGCCTAGTGACACAGGTTTCCGGAAAGGGAAGGAAAGCAAGGAAACGAATGTCCGAAAGGGTGAGTTTTCTTTAATTTATTGGTGATTATTAGGTGTGAAAATAAATTCTTTCCGATTTTAGGGTACAATAACAGTTCGATTTAAAAAATATGAAAACAACTCGATCATCGCAATAATTTCCATTATTGTTCATTACCTTTTGCCATTTTTCTGGCAGCTTCTGAATACCACCGCGATAGAAATTCCAGTCGGAAAGAATTTATTCATACACCTAATATTATTTTTTAAATTTAGTTGTGTTGGCCGTTGTTAAACTACGGATTTTTTCCTCAATAACGAATTACGATCACTTGTCGTACATTTTCTGTTACGTTAGCTTTTCGTTTATGCCTTATTTAAAAACGAAATTTACGTACTTCTTGTCCTCTCACTTCAAATTATTCATATTTAAGATTCTGCTTTAAAAAAAAAAAGTGTAATGCGGTTTCCTTCGATGCATGCCGACTTGCTTGTTCGTACGTTCGTAGCACAAGCGCGGTCGCCTACCTCGTAGCCAACGCTACCGCGGGAACTCAGGCGGAAGGCGCGCGCTCTGATTGGTCGGGGTTTTTGGTTAATATCTCCTTAACGAAGCTTCGGACAATATTTTCGCTAAGGAAAAAGTTGTTTCAAATCACCCCCTGAGTCACCCCTTTCAAGGAACTCCGACATTTTTGGGACACCCTGTATAAATTGAAGTGCCGCACGGATAAAGTGTGGGAAGAAGTGTCTTTAAAAATTTGTGATAAGTTGTCACCAAACACCTTGAATTTCTACGTGAGGAACAATCGGTGGAATTTACTGACAAATTTGAAGAAACATTTCCAAATTCCAATGGAAGAAGAAGAAGAAGAAGAGGAGGACGAAGCAATGATGGATAGCATTGATGTTTCTAACGTAAGTACTACTAGTCAAGATTTCGTGCCTGACAATAATGCGAATAAAAAATATATTAACCCTTTCGCTACGACGGGCGACTATAGTGGCTCTCCAAACGGTGCCACTGAGGTACGACGGGCGACTATAGTGGCTCTCCATACGGTGCCACTGAGGTACTACGGGCGACTATAGTGGCTCCCCGTACGGTGCCACTGAGGTACTACGGGCGACTATAGTGGTTCCCCGTACGGTGCCACTGAGGTACTACGGGCGACTAGCCGCTAGCCGACGACCATTGATAATATTTTATTTTGCATCATTTGTTTCTCACAGCCGAAATAACTAAATGCTTAGCAACTCAAATTCCTCAAGAATCAGTCTCGAGTAATTTGTTCGATTATTTGTAGCGAATAAAGTCAGTATTTACTGCAAAAAGATAATTCACCTTATTTTTCTCCCAATAACGGATAAGTAAGTATGCCTTGTTGTTTTTCAATTTTGTCTCACCTTATTTAGGTTAATTATTTCTGAACAGATTTTATCTCACCCCTAAAATGATGACAAATAATAACAGGAAAAGATGTATTGACGTAAATCAGAATTTCTTGTACTTGGCGTCGAGACGCTACCGCGTCTCTAGATTATTTGGACCTGTCAGAAGGTGATGAGATAAATTCAAATTTGGCAAGAGAGAGACCTCATAGAAACAGTAAAAGATTTCGAGAAATGAGATTCAGCACATCCGAAATCGAAGAAGACAGTTCATTTGAAGAAGATATCACAAAAATTACATGGAGCAACAACTTATTCCAACCGACTTTCCATAAATTCAATTCCAAGCATTCCGGAATAAAAGCATCAATTAGTTATTTGGCACCGATTTTAGATTATTTTAAATTATTCTGCTCTGAAGATTTTATAAATTTTATTGTCGGCACGACAAACAGCTATCGCAGTAGCCTTGATAATAATCATAATACAATAAATTCCCAAAATACTTCTGTCGGAGAAATGTATTGCTTTCTCGCCCTCAAATTATTGATGTCGCGAAATAGAAAACTGTCATATTCTGAATACTGGTTCAACGACAAACTTTTGAGGAGCAACATTTTTGCAGAGGTCATGAGTAGGGATCGGTTTTTATATTTGTTAAAAATTTTACATTTTAATACGAACAATATGACCGCAGATGTTGATAAATTATATAAAATAAGAGAAATTTGTGATAAGCTGCGACAACGTTTTCAGGAGGCGTTTAATCCTTTTGAAAATCTATGTATTGACGAAAGCTTACTCCTGTATAAAGGCAGGTTATCGTTTAAGCAATACATACCCTCTAAAAGAAACAGATTTGGAATAAAATCATTTGTTTTATGTGATACCCAATCGAGGTTTGTGCAGGATTTCATTATTTATAATGGCTCATTAACTACTGTAAACTGCGTAAATCAATTTATTGGAAAGTCAGGAAACATAGTAATGGAATTATTAAAACCTTATTTAGGCAAAGGTCATACGTTATACGTAGACAATTGGGGAGTTGACAAAATTTTTAAAAGTGTTCAAAACTGTTCATTATGATAAAATATGATTGTAAAAAAAATATTAATTAGTTGCTACACCTCTAACATGAAAAAAAGGTAATTTTTATTTGAAATAAAAAAATTGCCGCGAAAACGCACTGCATGGTCACGTGACCATTTGTGACGTCAACGTGCAGTAAACAACGAAAGTTGTGGTTAGGGACAGTAAGGAGTGAATTTTTCTCACAAAAATAATGGATAATAAAAATTATTATCAAACATTTTACATTTCACCGTACACACACCAGAGTTACGATAGAGTTGTACATAGCCAACTGCATCATCGCCGTAGCTTACTGTTGAAGACCTGTACAGAGAAATAATACAGTAAGAGTACATACCCTCTTAGGTATTTAATTTCTTTCAAACATATTTCTAGCTTGCAATTGTCTAGTAAAACAATATACTTACACAGAAGTTTCAACATTTCTGTATTCGGCAGAACAGAAGTCTGGATTTGTAGCGAAATAGCTAACCACCATAATAGTGTAACGTCCCACGCGGACTCGAACCCGGCGTTACCGACAGTCGGTAAAACAGCGAATATATACGACACGCGTAGATCACTGTACATATTATTACATATAAAATTATAATTAAGCAAATATAACAAAGACGAATACTACGAAACACATTAGGAATAGTTGATTATAAGCGTTGTTAAGAATATAAGATAAAATATAAGTTAATAAGCGAGAAAACCACTGCGCGTGCGCCAATCCGCCAAAACTATGGTATAAAAGGAGGTGTACGTAGCACAGTGGTTCAGTCAAGACTCTGCTTGCGAGTGCACAAGCGTAGAGGTAGCTAAGGTCTGACCAGTAAGATTGAGCTCGCTCCGGAGACGGTAGCGGCTGGTCTTCAGTGGATAGATACAGGTGCTCCTTTATCGGTTGTGCATTCAAAGGTTATAGAACCTCGCTCTTGCAAAGGCATTTAGCTCGCTCCGGAAACGGTAGCGGCTGGTGCACTTGGTAAAAGCAAGGTCATAAGAGTACAGAACTCAAACTCTGCCACGAGTAACTAGCTCGCTCCGGAAACGGTAGCGGCTGTTTTTACTGCAGACGTTGCCAAGAGTATTAGCTCGCTCCGGAGACGGTAGCGGCTGTACACTGCAACACACATACATAACTTGTACATAATACGACACACATATATACATATATACATAAAATATAAGAAAACCAAGAGCATAGTAATCATAGCTGTAGTTAATATAATTTGTTACTTAAAGTATAATTATTCATTGAATAAACAAGCCATTGTTAATGTTTAAGTTGGATTTTACTCCTTTACTCTACTATAACGAAACCCCACCTATCCTATACTCGAGGGGACGCCGCTCTCCTCTCGAGAACCAGTAACGCTCAGTTGTCCCTGGAAATCGGACGTTACAGGTTGGATATTTTTGGTGACAGCGGTGGGATAGTTGATTTCGTTCAGAAGGATTGTTCATTTATAAGGAATATTTCACTTAGTAAAATACTCCAAAAGTGAGTAATTTTCCAGAAATTTTTTCTCTCTTAGTAAATTCTACGGAGGCTTAAAATTCACAATGGCTGACGGGGAACTTGACCAAGCAATGGCAAACCTAGCAATCGATACTACAGCTCAGGGAGCTACGGGAACTATAGAAATACCAGGAGATTCAAACGCTCCAGAAAATCTAAATCCTCAAATTAATATAAATACAGCTACGAGTACATATCCGCAACTACCACACATTAGCTTACGCGATACGGGAGACACAGTCCCTTCTTTCAATGGCAGGAATATACCGATACATCAATTTGCTAAAAGTTGTCGACATGCACGGCGCATGGTAAACCCAAACGCGGAATACGGACTCGTTCAACTCATAAAGAATAAGCTTTTCGGGCAAGCCTCAAGAGTAGTTTTAAGCGGGGAATATAATACAATCAACGACCTTATCTACGTACTAAGCTCACGTTTTGCACCGTTACATACTTCCATTCAATTATATGGCGAACTATCAAAAATCGCACAATTACCGACCGAAACAACGGTAGATTATAGCAGTCGTGTATCTAATTTACTCCTACAAATTAAACATTGTAACGCGATAGAAGTACCTACACACGAAGCCCAATTCAATATAACTGCGGAGCAAAACTCTATTAAGGCCTTCCTAACGGGATTAAAAACCGAAATACACAATAGAATATACGAACACACCTTCAGTAGTCTTGATCGCGCTATCAACGTCGCTATCAAAGCAGAAGCAGAGTTCAACGAAAACCAAACGCGAACAAGAGTAGCACAGACCAACCAATGTACGAACTGTCTTGGATATGGCCATGATGTCACCACCTGTAGTAGCCAACAAACCTCGCGTACCAACTGGCGGCAAAAGTATTGTCAACATTGCAACAGGACGGGACACGCAACGCATGAATGTAGGAACCATAACAGAGGTCAATACAATACATTCTGTGACTTCTGCCGAAGACCGGGACACATGACACAGGATTGTAGAAGCCGAAGCTATTCAAATAGAGCTCCACAATCCAATACATACTGCGATCATTGCCGAAGACCAGGACACACGACGCAGGATTGCAGAAGCCGAAATTACGAAAATAAGACCCCTCAATCCAACGCATATTGCGACCACTGCCGAAGACCAGGTCATACAATACAGGAGTGTAGGAACAAAAATTATATAAACAGAACACAGCAGCCAGAAATATCCTGTGAATACTGCAAGTACAAAGGCCACACCATCGAACAATGCAGGAAAAAGATGTACTTCGATAGGAAGGAGAAGGAAGAAACACAACCTCGTACGGTACGTCAACAAGCCATACTTAGATTAAAAACCGAACAGGTAAGGAAACCTCCTAGTATCCTTCTTTTTGATGTAGGATTCAGCGAAGAGCAGGCAACACTAATGATCGATACCGGATCCGATCTAAACGTAATTAAGAGGAGCGCCGTTTCATCCGACATCCCAATCTTTACGGACATTCTCTTCGACCTCAATGGCATTACAAGCGGTCTACTCAGCACCATTGGGTACATCAAAATAAGGACTCTAAACACAGAAATCATTCTCCACGTCGTAGAGGACCTTCCTATCAAACAGGATGGAATATTGGGGACGGATTTCTTCCAAACCAACGGGGCAACGATCGACTACATGCATTCGGCAATAACCATTGGAAGAGAAACTGTTCCATTCATCGACCCAGAAACGATCACAATACCAGCAAGATCAAGAAGCCAAATATATGTACGAGTCCTCAATACGCAATCTAACACAGGGTACATTCCAAAAATGAAAATCCACCCTAATTTACATATGGGTAATGCACTTGTATCAAACAATAACGGTGTAGCATACCTATTCGCAATAAATACATCCACAAAAGACATCAAAATTCCTGTACCATCTGTCGAATTGGAACCATTTGAAGAAGTACCTATAGGAGAAGAAACATCAGACAAATACGAAAAACCCAACAGAATACACCAGCTACTTCAACTACTACGACTAGAACATTTAAATTCAGAGGAACGAGCCAGCATCGAGGAACTGATAAAAGAACATTCGGATAGATTCTACCTCCCAGGAGAAAAGTTGGAAGCCACAAACAGAGGATACCATAGAATAATAACGGAAAGTAACGTTCCTGTCTTCACAAAACAATACAGATACCCTCAAGCATACAAGGAAGAAGTAAGAAAGCAAACCAAAGAATTACTTGAAAAGGAAATAATACAAGCTTCAACATCTCCTTATAATTCACCGATATGGATCGTACCTAAGAAGGAAGACGCACAGGGAAATATAAAATCCAGAATCGTAATTGATTTCAGGAAACTGAACGAACTAACGATCGGAGACGCCTATCCTCTACCAAACATAACTGACATATTAGATCAGTTGGGAAGCGCGAAATACTTCTCCGTATTTGATCTAGCATCCGGATTCCATCAAATTCCTATGCATCCTGACGATCGCCACAAAACGGCCTTCTCTACGATATATGGACACTATGAGTTCAACAGAATGCCATTCGGACTTAAAAACGCACCAGCTACTTTCCAAAGACTCATGGACCAAGTATTAACGGGCCTTCAAGGAATAGAACTCTTCGTATATCTAGATGATATTGTTATATATGCCAGCTCTCTTAAAGAACACGCAACAAAGTTTACACGCTTGATGAAAAGACTAACGGACGCCAACCTCTATCTCCAACCAGATAAATGTGAATTCCTGAAGAAAGAAGTCTCGTACTTAGGACATGTAATAGGAGAAGAAGGAGTCAAGCCTGACCCACGGAAGATAGTGGCCGTCAAAGAATTTCCAACACCTACAACGGTCAAAAACGTAAAACAGTTCTTAGGACTAAGCGGATACTACAGAAGATTCATCAAGGACTTCTCAAAGATTGCACGACCTCTGTCAAATTTAACGAAAAAGGACTACCAGTTTGAATGGACTCACAAGCAGCAAAAATCATTTGAAGTTCTGCGGGAAGCTCTTTGCAAAGAACCTATCCTACAATATCCGGACTTCGAGAAGACGTTCAACATTACAACAGACGCCTCAGGTATTGCTGTAGGTGCAGTCCTTAGCCAGGGTGAAATCGGGAAAGATTTACCAATAGCCTACGCATCTCGTGTCTTAAACGACGCAGAAACTCGTTACTCTCCAACCGAACGAGAACTACTAGCAATTATATACGCGGTATTTCACTTTAGACCCTATGTTTATGGCAGGAAATTTTTCTTAATAACAGACCATAAACCGCTAGAATGGCTACAAAATATTTCAAATCCAACATCTCGGTTAATGCGGTGGAAAATAAAACTTGCAGAATATGATTATAAAATCCTATATAAACCAGGGAAATACAATACAAACGCAGACGCATTATCAAGAAACCCAATCGCATTACCATTGGATGCAAAACGAGCCCATTCAGAAACAAATTCTCACGAGAACAAAAAGCAAAAACAATTCCATCAACATAACACGCGACAGCGAGATACTACAGCTTCAACCTCAGGAAATCCAGCTCCGCACAAACAACTTAGAATTATTCCAACGGACTCTGACTCCTCATCATACGACGAAAGCGACTCGATAAATACAAAACGACAAAAATTAAAACGAAAAATAAAAAGAAATACCTCATCATCCCAACCAGAAGTTAAGAAACAAAACGTCGAAATTTACACACCTCCTCAAATCACGGTACCAGTAGAAGTACATGCACCTCCTCAAGATATAGTTCCAGTAGAAATACATACACCTTCTCAACATAGAAACTATACAAGAGCATCCAGAATACCTCAAGACGAAGATTTAATAGAAGAAATAGAAGAGACTTTCATAGTACCAAACCACAATTATAAAGACCCTCCCAAAATTGATGCAGAAACAGGCACAAGTACTCACCACACACCTAAAAGAAAGAAACGGAAATTAAAATCCAGTACCGACACTGCTCCTATAACTCCCATAAAAATTAAGAAAGGGAGAATACTTACACCACCATTATCTCCTCTTCCACCACTATTATCTCCTCCTCCACCAGTATCATCCATTCCATCACAACACACAACAGGCAGACCAAGAATAGTGTCAAACATTCCTGTCAAGAAACAAAACATGGAAATAGAAGATCATTTATGGATGGGCAAAGGATTCATTGTAACATTCATCAACACAAAAGGTAAACCAATAGGACCAGCCGGAGATAGATTATATAAGGAGAAAAATATAAAAAGTAATAAACTTCCACTCCCATTAAAAACTGGAGAATCAATTAAACTTAAAGAAGGAAAACATACAATCCTCGGACTTATTATAGCAGACCATCCAACAGAAGAAGATTTATACAAATCACTAAGAGCACTCCATACCCAACTAGTACTTGAAGATACCACAAGAGTATATATAGCAGGCGAAGAAAATAAAATTTCACTAAACAGACTATGGAATTTAATAGACATAATATTCTTACAAGACGACATTCAATTTATATTTTGTAAAGGCACATTAATAACTCCTTCCATACAAGAGAGACAACAAATTATTCAAGAAAACCATCAAACTCCTATAGGCGGACATAAGGGAATAACCAAGACATACCATCGGATAAGAAATCAATATTATTGGAAAAACATGAAGTACGAAATAACGCAATTCATCAAAACTTGCTTAGACTGTCAAAAGACTAAATTAGTAAGAGTTAAAAATAAGGAACCTATGATATTGACAGACACACCAATTGACGCCTTTGATAAAGTTTCTATGGACATTGTAGGACCACTACCTTTTACAGATACAGGAAATGGTTATATACTTACGATCCAAGATAACCTAACTAAATATTCTCTCGCAATACCATTAGCAAACATCACCTCGGAGGACATAGCTAGAGCATTCACAGAGCACTTCATCTGCAAATTTGGAAGTCCTAAAGCCATTCTCACAGACGAAGGACCAAATTTCATGAGTGCCCTTATGAAGAAATTTGCCAAGGCATTCCATATAAAACAATACCGAACTTCTGCATACCATCCACAATCCAACGGATCCTTAGAAAGAAGTCATCACGTCCTTGTATAATATTTACGACACTATGTATCAAAAGAGAAACAATGGGATCAATGGTTACCGCAAGCAATGTTTTCATACAACACAAGCACTCACGAAGGTACAAAATTCACGCCTCACGAGCTTGTTTTCGGTAGAAAAGCCCGCCTTCCTTCAAATATTACCCCAACAGATAAAATCAAAACTTATCCGGATTTCGTCGACAAATTAATAGACAAACTTCATCACATCCGACAAATGGCGCGAAACAATTTGGAAGAATCGAAAGTTCGGCAGAAATATTACTATGACCGGAAGATTCAACCCGAAACATACAAGATAGGAGATTGGATTTGGCTATTGAAACCAAGACGCGAAAAATTGGAACCAGAATACACCGGACCCTATCAAGTCATCGAAATTTTGAATAATAACAATTTGAAAATAGCAACAAATCCTAAACAAATAAAGATCGTCCATATGAATAGAGTCAAAAAAGCCTATCTACCTTAAGAAGACGTAGCAACCATGCGCAGAAACCAGTATAAATGAGAGAGCAGATACAGGATTCCTTCATTCTCGCCGAAACATTTATACAAGTAACAACGTTCCGTAGCCACAGAAAGATGGACAAATTTATATGCCTCGAGAAAATTTATAAGCGAGACGTATATTACTACGGCAAACATATTCTGTGCGAAGATTGTGCACACAGACTAGGGGAAATATATAGACAGCCAGCGTCAGAACACCTTCTTACATTGGTCACTAGACAAAATAACGAGCAATGCCTTATTTGTCGACGGGTGCTTTATATAAGGAAAACTATAATTAATTGCACTCTATGCACCTTACTAACATCTCAAATAACGGCAATATCAATAAATAATATGCAATTGGGATATGTATATCCCGTCATTCGAAAGGAAATATTAAGAAACCTCTAAACCAATAAGAATGAAGCAACCTAAGGAAACCCTAGGGACAATAGAAGAAGGAGAGGTTGCAACACTGCATAAAGTCATTGTAAGGAAGCTCAAACGAACGCGAAAATTTCGAACAAGAGGAAAACATTTTAAAGATGGAAAGTTATACATGTTTAAAGAAAATATACGACTACAATGTATACTACCACAGAATCACGAAACTATTGTGCGTGCGGTGCGCACGTTTCAGCGAGATGAGCGAAGAAAACATAGGCTATCCGCATTTAATTGCGAAAGAAAATTTGAGGAGCTACCGGATGTGCCACCGGTGCCGCCGGATTTTATATATTGCTAAACCAGCGGAGGAGTGCACATTATGCACTCTGATAATCCCTCAGATCCTTCCAGACATAAAAAAAATATTATCAAATGCTGGAGGAACATACCCAGTGATCAGGGACATGATCCTTGAGGATCTATAAAAAGTAAATACATCATTTTCCTTAACATACATTCCTTATTTTCTAATCCTTATTCCATTATTATTACTTATTTCACAGATATACCCTGGAAAAAGGAAGAAATTATTCTATTTTACTTGTAAATACGTTCACATATTATTATCTTTATTACACACCACACTTACAAATACACATACACACACATACACACAGTATTAAATACTTACACCTAGCTTTAAGTTTTTCTGTATAATCACTATTAAAAAAAAAAAAAAACATATATAATCCTGAAACACGAAAACAAAAATTCATACCCTAAATAGCAAAACACAGCAATCTTACGAATTCACGAAAATAAGCTATTCAAAAATTCGCGCCGAAAAATATTATAACAGACATTAGCATTTAACTTCAGACCTCACTGTCAAATCCGCGCTTGCACCAACCTTCATGCATACAACTTCGAAAATGCCGCGAAGAGCCGGATCGCGTCACACAAAAACGCAGAAGGACAAGGAAAAATTGGAGGAGATCTTAAAGGAGATGATCGAGATCCCGCCAATAATCACTCCACTCCCGGAACCTCCAGGAGAAATGGTAAAATTAATCCCACTATAATACAATTTCCAAATTTCCAAATTTCCGAATTTTCAAATTTCCCAAAAATTTTAAGACGACCTCCCATGCTCCTCCGGAATCCCTTCCCTCTACGTCAGGAAAGGCCCCGGAGTCCAAAATTCCAATGAAACCAGCACCACGAAGGAAAAAGGAATTCCCATCCCTAATTGCTATCGACATCCCTGAGCCAGATTGGGAGGCATATAAAGCCTTACCCCAAACAGATCCACGGCAGTGGGTTTGGAAGGTTTTGAAGAGGTGCGGAGCGGGAGCAGCAGCAAAATACGTTCCGAAAGAATATTCCAAAAAACAATCAATATAATATAATATTGTATGAATAAAAATTTAACATAACCTACATCTATTCAAATCTTTCGAGGACGAAAGATCGCCTAGGGGGGAGGTGTAACGTCCCACGCGGACTCGAACCCGGCGTTACCGACAGTCGGTAAAACAGCGAATATATACGACACGCGTAGATCACTGTACATATTATTACATATAAAATTATAATTAAGCAAATATAACAAAGACGAATACTACGAAACACATTAGGAATAGTTGATTATAAGCGTTGTTAAGAATATAAGATAAAATATAAGTTAATAAGCGAGAAAACCACTGCGCGT
The DNA here is from genome assembly GCA_946251845.1 of Andrena fulva. Classification (NCBI taxonomy): domain Eukaryota; kingdom Metazoa; phylum Arthropoda; class Insecta; order Hymenoptera; family Andrenidae; genus Andrena; species Andrena fulva. The sequence continues at coordinate 21,001,411 of OX276330.1, forward strand.
GCGCCAATCCGCCAAAACTATGGTATAAAAGGAGGTGTACGTAGCACAGTGGTTCAGTCAAGACTCTGCTTGCGAGTGCACAAGCGTAGAGGTAGCTAAGGTCTGACCAGTAAGATTGAGCTCGCTCCGGAGACGGTAGCGGCTGGTCTTCAGTGGATAGATACAGGTGCTCCTTTATCGGTTGTGCATTCAAAGGTTATAGAACCTCGCTCTTGCAAAGGCATTTAGCTCGCTCCGGAAACGGTAGCGGCTGGTGCACTTGGTAAAAGCAAGGTCATAAGAGTACAGAACTCAAACTCTGCCACGAGTAACTAGCTCGCTCCGGAAACGGTAGCGGCTGTTTTTACTGCAGACGTTGCCAAGAGTATTAGCTCGCTCCGGAGACGGTAGCGGCTGTACACTGCAACACACATACATAACTTGTACATAATACGACACACATATATACATATATACATAAAATATAAGAAAACCAAGAGCATAGTAATCATAGCTGTAGTTAATATAATTTGTTACTTAAAGTATAATTATTCATTGAATAAACAAGCCATTGTTAATGTTTAAGTTGGATTTTACTCCTTTACTCTACTATAACGAAACCCCACCTATCCTATACTCGAGGGGACGCCGCTCTCCTCTCGAGAACCAGTAACGCTCAGTTGTCCCTGGAAATCGGACGTTACAATAGCGTCCAATGTTGGTAAATTTGTGCTGTCACCTTTAACGAAGTTATTTTCCATTGCCAATAATATACCTACTTTCACTACTTTCCTTACCTAAGAAATCGAGTAATAAGTACTCGTAAACGATATTTTTTAATATAAACTTGTATAAGCAAATGCGCGAAGTGTCACTCGTCGCTATATATAAATCGCTGTTTACTGCACAATGACGTCACGCGCCGTGATTGGCGTTTGAGATCGCATGACTCACAACTTAAAAACGTCAATTTTATTTATTAAATTTTGGTAAAACGAATAAGTGTATTATTAATATTTCTATCATTTTAGGCTTTTCATTAATAAATCTGTAGATTTCACTACTTTTCCCTTTTTTTCAAATACTGGCAACTCCCCAATTGGTATACAAGCCCCGCACTTTTTATTCTTTTGCATCAAAATCTAACTAACGCTTGTGGAACGGTACGTAAAAGGCGAAAAGGCATTCCAATATTCCAAAATAAATTAAAAACTGATGAAGCAAATTTTCGCTCCTCGAGGTATTTATTAGCGATGAAATGGTGTGATAAAAGAGAAGTATACATGCTATCCTCTTTCCATACCCAAGAATTTGTTGAAACAAAACGTCATTTCCGGACTCGAGAAATGATTATGAAACCAAAATGTGTTGTTGATTATAATAAATTAATGGGAACTGTAGACAAAACACATATGGTTATTAGCACCATTCACTCGCAACGCAAAGCGTTGAAATGGTACAAAAAATATTTTTTTCATTTAATTGACACATGCGTTTGGAACGCTTATTGCTTATATAAGTTAAAAACTAGAAAACAAATATCAATGGCAAGCTTTCACCTACAGTTAATTCGTCAACTTTTAAGCCATTACCAATCTGACAATAAGAATACCATTGCGAATAAATCAGGAGAAACGAATCCACTTCGCCTTACTGGAAGACACTTCCCGTCGCTATATACAAATGAAAAGACCAAACGAAAGAATCCGCTGCGAAAGTGCGCAGTCTTTAAAAAAATGACAAGAGGAGCAGATCGCGATACCAGTGCCAAATTTGCAATGTTGGCCTGTGTATAATACCATGCTTTGAAAAATATCGTACGCAGTTACATTATTAAAAGCCATTATAATCATACAATTATATTATGTTATATTATTTTATTATATTGCATAATGTTATTTGCTTTCATACTGTCAATTCAAGAGCGCATACTAAAACGTTATAAATACCCTGGAATACCCTTTATTTATAAATACCCTTTGAAGAAAAATTCTTTCGTTCGAAAACATTCAGCAGTTTGGGTTCTCCGCCGCGGTACTCCTGCTGACGATCGGCGTCGCGTACCTACCGTACAGTGATGTCGCGGCACGCGGCATTGCCCCGTTCAGTGGGAATACCGCGGCGGAGAACCTGCCCGTAGCGAAAGGGTTAAACTGCCGCCACTTTATTTTGATATCGCATTGTCTGAGGAGCAATGGAAATCTATTGCTCCTGTATCGAAAGTGTATAAAGAAAAGGGCACTCGTGGAAAGTCCTATAAAATAATTAGTCCCGGTTGGACTGATACTATTTGTAAAGCTTGTTTTTTAAAAACGAAAATTCCGTGCGCATATACGTTTAAATATGGCAAAGTTTTCGATTCTCCGGATGCGGGGACATATTTGAAAATATACGGCACTTGTAATGCGGTGCCGAATTTAAAGCTCATTGCTTACATAAACCGGCTCCTGGCACTGGTATTGTGTTAAGAGTGCACACAGTCGATGCTTCGGGAATACCCCATGAAAAGAAAAGGGCGGTAAAAGGAAAGAATAGGGTAGCAATTGGGCAAGAACTTTTAAATATTAAACCCAGACAATGGAGAAATCATGCGGTATCTGATTTAGCCTACGACGATCCCGAACCACCTTATGTTGCGCGACAATGTACGTTAAGAAAAATCAGAGAAGAAGCCATAGTACGCGAATTAGGAATAAATAAAAATCTTGACCCTATCAATTCGTTATGTGAGTTGAAATATAAGGGGCAATACTCAGGGTATATTAAACAGATCTCAAAGGATCATTTATATTGTTTTTACTGGTCTCCTATGCAAATGGAATTGTATAAAACGTTAATTAAAACGTGTAGGAAAATAGAAATAGACGCGACTGGAAAATTAGTGAAAACAATAGAAAAACTAAATGGTGACAAGAAACATATATTCTTGTACCAAATAATTATAAAAGGTGCAAATGGTATACAACCAGTATTTCAAATGCTTTCAGAAAAGCACGATACCAATTTAATTACATACTGGTTGAGGGAGATCGTAAGACACGGGGCACCTGTGCCTCCAGAAGTTGATTCTGATTATTCACTGGCGCTTTTGAATGCAACCAGCTTAGCATTCAATGAACGTTGCTTAAAAAATTACATTTCCGATTGCTATCGATGGATTAGTGGCGAAATTTTGCAACATCCACTTCCGTGTTTCATCAGAATTGAGGCATTTGATGGAAAAAGGGCACATAGGCTTATGTGCCCTTTTTCCGTAAATCGGTTAAATCGACTCAGGTGTATGTTATACAGGGTGTAAACGGTATACGTAGCAATATTTTAGGGGGTGGTAGGGGAGGTCCAATGGAACATAAAAGTCCTATGACATAGTGTCCGATCTGTCTCCATTTTACAGTAATAATGCCCTAAAGTTTGCACCATGCGTTTGAAACGGATAGTAGCTCGCGCATATTGGTGAGACTAACACACTGAAACAGGGTGTTGACTTCTGATCTTTCATGTAATTCCCAAAGTGGTGTGTTTTTCGGAAGGAAAGACTCTTAAGAGTGATCCTCCAGCGACTCGACTCAAGGAGATGCCGCATCCTATCCCGTGGCGAAGACAACACCCCGCGATACTTCATCGCAAGTTTATGGCTTTCGGCCCTCGAAGGAGTTTGAATACCTATTAAGAACCAAACTCTTTCAGCTCCGCATTTCTCATCAGATCTCTGCGAAAACGACGGCAATCGATACCTTTCGTCATCGTTTGGTTGTCATTTAAAGTGAATTACGAGTTAAAGATAAATCGAGGAACATCATGTCAAACGTAAAAAAATGAATACCCATTTTTTTAAAACAGAATCGAAAATAATAATTATTTGAAGTGAGAGGACAAGAAATACGAAAATTTCGTTTTCAAATATCGCATAAACAAAAAAGTAATGTAACAGGAAATAAACAAAACGTGATCGTAGTCCGTTATTGTGATGAGAATCCGTAGTTTAATAACGGCCAACACTGTTGCTGATAATGAATAAGTCTGTTTAAAACCCCCGAAGACAAAATTTAGGTACGGAAATTTAGAGAATTATTGCCGGAAATAAGCCGTAGCCTCCGTTAAATTTAATAACTAATAATCACCAATAAAGTAACTAAAACTCACCCTTTCGGAAATTCACCTGCAGTTTGAAAACCTGCGTCACTAGGTCACTGAACTGGTCCTGGTCAGCGACGGATGCGTCCAGTGCACAGCTGGTCCCAGGTATGCGACACCAACCAAAGTAAAAGGGTCGCAACGTCAAGTGCGATCGGGTTAATGTAGATACGAAATATTCACTTCACTGCACGGTTACTAACACTGATCACTTAATTTATTTTTCACGGAACGCGTTGTTCGTACCTTATAAAAATTGGTGAAAATGAATTTTCACTTGGCGTCCGGTGCCGCAGATATGGCCGCCAAAATGCTCGTACAGCAGTAATTGCGTCTCCGTTGTTCTGGGTTTATGCTCAGAACAACGCGTAATACTCTTGTGTAGAAAACACTTCTCTGACGCGATTGCAAACTGACTGACAGGATTTTTTCCAAGAAATTTCCTCTACCCCAAGTAGTTTCTCTCGTTCCATTATGAGTTAACTCCCACCAGGACAAGATGCTTTAGGTAAAAAGAAGCCAGCACATTTTCGAGACACACGTGTTTTGCAGAAGTGCAAGGAACGAACCATCCTACACTTTCACAAAAGCCCGCGCTCCGTCTTTCTACTGCCAATGTACCCATTGCTTCGAGATAGAAAACAGACACCACGTGTATCGGTTCGAAAGGGTCCGAAGGGAAGAGAAGCAGAAAGTCTTCGAGTTGCTATAAAGAAGAAAATTCACGTCTGCTACGATGCGGAACCAATTAAGTCATAAATTATCCGAACCGGAGGAAACCGTTCCCTACCGCCGACTTGCGGGACAATACGGTCATAAACCGCGACCCTGGCGAAATGCTCTGGCTGATCAGCCTGATTAATTTTGGGAACTAGAAATTACGGAGTATTATCCAGCATCAATACGTCTCGCGGAGAGACACAGGAAAAGAAGGGTAGTCCGCTGACTGCGCGTAGTCCCGCCTGCTTCGTCCTACCCTCAAATTAAAGACGGATCCCTTATCTCTCGAGTATAAACACGCGCTCGAATTTCAAAACACAAGCACGCGTCGACGTATTCGGTGCGAGAGACTGTGGGCTTGAAGTCCCATTGGCCCCAAACTAACCAATCGGGCCTGCTTATCTCTCGTGTCTAAACACGCGCTCGAATTTCAAAACAAAAGCACGCGTCGACGTATTCCATGCCAGAGAAGGTGGGCCTTGGGGAGGAGATATTGCTGTGAAGAGGGCCTCTTCAGGACAGTGGCCATTTGGGAGGGATGCAGGGCAGATTGGTTAGTTTGGGGCCAATGGGACTTCAAGCCCACAGTCTCTCGCACCGAATACGTCGACGCGTGCTTGTGTTTTGAAATTCGAGCGCGTGTTTATACTCGAGAGATAAGGGATCCGTCTTTAATTTGAGAGTAGGACGAAGCAGGCGGGACTACGCGCAGTCAGCGAACTACATAGTCTCCTTCTTCCTGTGTCTCTTCGCGAGCCGTATTGATGTTGAATAATACTTTTTAATTGCTAGTTCCCAAAAATTATGGGCCAGAGCATTTCGCCAGGTTCGCGGTTTATGATCGTATTGTCCCACGAGTCGGCGGTAAAGAACGATTTCCTACAGTTTACGGTAATTTACGACATAGTTGGTTCCGCCTCGTAGCAGACGTGAACTCGGGATATCGGAAAAGGGAAACAGGAAACAGGATTTTTTTCTTTATAGCAACTCGAAGAGTTTCAGTTTCTCTTCTCTTCGGACCCTTTCGAACCGAAACACGTGGTGTCTGCTGCCTACCTCGAAGCAATGGGTACATTGGCAGTAAAAGAAGGGAGCGCGGGCTTTTGTGAAAGTGTAGGATGGTTCGTTCGTTGCACTTCTGCAAAGCACGTGTGTCTCGAAAATGTGCTGGCTTCTTTTTACCTAAAACATCTTGCCCTGGTGCGACAATAAATTAGGTGATCAGTGTTAGTAACCGTGCAGTGAAGTGAATATTCCGTATCTACATTAACCCGATCGCACTTGATGTTGCGACTTGCGACCCTTTTACTTTGGGTGGTGTCGTATACCTGGGACCAGCTGTGCACTGGACGCATCCGTTGCTGACCAAGATGAGTTCAGTGATCTAGTGACGCAGGTTTTCAAGCTGCAGGTGAATTTCTGAAAGGGTGAGTTTTAGTTAGTTTATTGGTGATTATTAGTATTTAAATTTAACGCAGGCTATGACTTATTTCCGGCGATAATAACCCATTTTTTCCTGTGTCCGAACGCGAGGCGTAGGTATTTATGGCGAATAATACTTTTTTATTGATATATTGGTGTTTCGAAAAATAATTAAGCTGACCGGCTAAAGCGGTTCGTCAGGGTCACGGTTTATAACCGTATTGCCCCACGAGTCGGCGAACGACAACGGTACATGCGGGTCCGAAGTCATCGCATGTACTACCCATCGATACAGCAATATACCGATTAACTCAGGCCGAGGAATGTCTAAAATTCTTAAAGACCGCGCCACGTTCTTGATTGTCGACAGTATTAATGTTCATATCTTCCGGAAAGAAGCTAGCGTTCTTGCCGTGATTGATTGGTGGTGCCGCTTGCTTCGTCCTCCCTTCAAATTAAAGACGGATCCCTTATCTCTCGAGTGTTAACACGCGCTCGAATTTCAAAACAAAAGCACGCGTCGACGTATTCCGTGCGAGAGAAGGTGGGCTTGAAGTCCGATTGGCCCTAATTTAACCAATCTGCCCTGCATCCCTCCCAAACGGCCACTGTCCTGAAGAGGCCCTCTTCACAGCAGTATCTCCTCCCCAAGGCCCACCTTCTCTCGCACGGAATACGTCGACGCGTGCTTTTGTTTGGAAATTCGAGCGCGTGTTTAGACACGAGAGATAAGTAGGCCCAAATGGTGAGTTCAGGACCAATCGAACTGCAAGCCCGCCTTCTCTCGCACGGAATACGTCGACGCCTGCTTTTGTTTGGAAATTCGAGCGCGTGTTTAGACACGAGAGATAAGTAGGCCCAAATGGTTAGTTCAGGACCAATCCAACTTCAAGCCCGCCTTCTCTCGCACGGAATACGTCAACGCGTATTGTCCCTGAATTGGGGGACAATCCGGGACATGTATTATCCTGATACCAGAAGACATCGAAATGTCCTTTACCGTTTCACGTCGAGGTCGCGATTGTAAAAATCAGAAAAAGTACTACCACATTCGCTGATATGTTTTCTGTAAATTAAGCTTATTTCTAGAGTAATGCAGCTGATATTAACGTCGCAGTAAGCTGTTAAAGGCAATGGTGCGCCCCGTCTCAGGTAAAGCAACCGCGCGCGATTACAGTCAGCTGACCGTACCGCTACCACCCCACATTTCTTCAGTGAGGTCAAAAAACAGATCGACAGAATTGCAGGAGAATTTTACTAACCCACTCTTCTTGGAAAGAAACAGTTTTATCACTTCCTGAAAAAAAACAACACGTTTTGCAGTCACGTCGTCAAAGGAGTTTACTTCCATGTAAATCAATGCATTTTTCGTGAGCATCAAAACTGTCACGCAACAAATGCGCGCCTGGCCTAAGAACACGTGTAGAGTTTTCGTTCACTTGTTTCTTATTTTCTAGCTGACGAATCTAAGTGCCTCCGCTACTCCAAACAGATCCTCAATGGGACCGCTACTGTAAGGGGCCCGTAGTGACTTGGTTACTGGGTCATCTTGAACAGCTCACAACGGGCGGTCTTTGTGCTATGGCTCATTTGTGTGCGTGTAGCGACGATCTTTTCCACAAACATCTCCGATGTTTAAACGTTTATAACAGCTAAACTATACGAGATACAACAAAATGTATTCAGACAATTTTACCCTACTGGTGATCTCCAATGTATGTGCAAAATTATGGAATCCTGCGACTATTAGTTTAGCATATAGACATGTTAACTTTGAGGCATTATTACTGTAAAATGGAGACCGATCGGACATTATGTCATAGGACTTTTATGTTCCATTGGACCTCCCCTACCACCCCCTAAAATATTGCTACGTATACCGTTTACACCCTGTATATATATAATATATCAAAGACATTTCTTCTCCCACGTTTAAATTAGCTAAACGCTGTTTTGTTACGTAGCGTGAGCGACATGCAGCTACATAGTCGCTGACCGGTCGCGCTGCCGTGCTGGCTACTGTCTAGTCGTGCAATACGTTTGATTTTGTGTAAGCGAGGAACTATGGAAAGTGAGGCGTGTATCGAATCCGCAAGGAAAGAAGCGAATTTAGGAAAGATGAAAGTGATTTGTAAGACAGCTTGCTGCAAAAAATCGGTGAAATTAATACTTACTTAAAACATAACATTTTTTGTTTAGTTTTGCGCTTCATTTTGTATTTTTATTTAAGCGATGTATAAAAAATGGCCAACGAAGTATGTAAACAAAATTATATGTCAATAACTAAACAAAGAAGCAATTTTGTTACGAATTTACCCTATTTACGGAAAAAGGGCACATAAACCACTTGCATAAAACTATTAAATAAAGACACATATCATTTTCAAATCATGACTTCTGTTTACGAAACGTTTGACGGATATGATACTACATCCTTAAAAAAAATTGGATTTAATTGCATTACTTTTCATTAAGTTATACTATAATGAAAGCTTTGAAACCGATTTACTCGAAATGGCATTTTGGCGTATGTGCCCTTTTTCCATCAAATGCCTCAATTGATATTACCCATTTCATAAAAATTATTTGTAGCAAAGATGTATTTCATAGAAAGTAGCCTAAAATTAAAGACTTCTTTGTGCGATGCGCGGGGCTAATGTCATCGTGCGATAATGTGGAAGATTTTAAAACACTGCTTAGCTCAATATTTATTGTCGCTTACAGCGAGTACGATGACAAAGATTCCGATAGAAATGAAGTAATTTGTGAGCAGAAGCGATCATATTTATTCGAAAGAATAAAGTCGTTCACCTTCACGAGCGACGAGAATGACAAGGAATACGATGAGTTAGAAATGTTAAATGAAAATGAAAATGAAAATGAAAATATAGTTGCATTTATAAATAGTATCAGAGATGCGGCTGAATAAATTGCAAAAGACAGTGCAGAGACAGATAGATATAACGCATTTTATTGTCCAGAACTAGTCACATATCTAGTTAAATTGGGAAAACATTTTCCTCTCTAGACACAGGTGATGAGGGGATATTTCCCTCTGTCATCGAATGTAGCGACATCCTCTAGATGTGAGGCATATTTTAAAGATCTCAAGCATTCAGATTTAAGCGCAAATTATAAACCAATGCGCGTCGATAAATTTATCATTCACCACATAAAATCTGTCGAAAATATCTCGAAATTGGAACGTGCTGCAATTAAACGCACGAACGAGAAAATTGCACTGCTGCACACCGAGGTAAGACAGGAAAAAGAAAGAAAAATCGATTCGCGTGATTTTGGCCAAAATGCGCAAAACGCTACCCATACTTTTGATTACTTAACGGAAGAGGAAAATTGGAAAGGCTTAAATATTGAAGCCAAACCAAATAAATTAAAAGATTTACAAGTTTCAGACGATGAAAATAAAGATAATGTAAAAACAAACGCGGATGTATAAAAAAAAACAGTACACTAAATATAATACAGAAGCCCTTAATCGAAAACAAAAAGAATACTCCTAGAGGGAAATATTTAACTTCATGCCCACACATTCACCTCACTTATGACAGGCCATTAAGGAAAATAAAAAATGAAATATTAAGAAATGGAAATAACTTCAATTTAGTTAATCTTAATGGTGAAAAAATATGTATTAAAAATACGTGTGCATTCGACTCATTGGTTGAAGTATTAACCAGTGCGTATTGCAATTATAGTAAATTTAAAAACTGGATCGATGAAAATTCAGATAATATATTTTTTATGTTGGTCAAAAAATACGCTATGGAGAATAATAACAACTCCGTGTATGAAGAGCGAGGAGCTATTTTATGTACAATATTTAATAATCGCAATAATATTGTAGATTGTACTACAAATGCCAATTGGCTATTTACAAAACTGGTAACAGACGTTTGCAGTGTCGAAGAAAATAGAATCTGCGACAAATGTAAAGTAAATTCTACAAAATTGTTTGTAGTAGATATTATTAATACACTCACCACCGAAGATTTTAAACAAAATTTTCTTAATTTTGTTGCGCAATTCTTCAGTACACAAACAGGCACGTGTAAAACATGTAAATCAGCAATACAATTAAAGAGAGAACCAAAATCATATGTGTTCATAGACACCGAAATCTTTTTACAACTAAATGAAATAGATGAAATAGTTTTAAATAGCATACCTGAAAAGTTTCAAATTGAAGATGCAATATACGTTTTAAGTGGCATCGTATGTCATAGCCCAGGACATTATACAGCTTATTGCCGTAACACAGCAGGAATATGGACACTACACAATGACATTTGTCAAAAATTGCGTACAATTACAAATCCACAAACGGTAAAAGTATTTCTGACAACGATGATATTTATAAAAATATAAAAATTCTGTTAAAACTTTAATTCAACAGAATATATGATAACGATACTTTACAATAGTAAAACTATTGAATCGGTCCGGTGTCGCACCGCGCTGGAAAGTGCGGTACCACTGGCTCTGTCAGTGGTCACAAGTGCCAGCCATGGCACTTGTACTCGCGGATCATACGATCACGCGAGTCGATCGACGCCGGCGTAATTTTCTCAAGAAAGTGACGAGGGAAATGATAAATTTAATTCACCCAATTAAGTCGATTCTGAAGAGTGGACAAACGAAATCTTGGGGTGGACAAACGTCTTCTACATCTAGACTAACGAAAACTGTCGTTGGACAAACGATTCCATCGTTTAATTAATAAAAAATCGTACTTACACGTGGTCGATTCAGGCGTACCTTTCATTTTCGCGATTTTTAATAATAATTCCGTTCTGAAGGGTGGACAAACGAAATCTTGGGGTGGACAAACGTCTTCTACATCTACACTAACGAAAACCGTCGTTGGACAAACGATTCCATCGTTTAACTAGCTTTATTGCCCGGCTTCGCCCGGAATTTAGATTCTAATTTTACCGTCCCAAATAATATTTCCCTGAAAAAAAAGTTGATGCTTGAAAGAAAGAAACTTCAAAACAAATCAATTTTACTAATTCAGTCATCCACAAATTATTTATTGAGAATCTCTTGCTCAGGGATCATCCCAACATTCTCAACAATGTATGCGTTAAGCGGTCGTCGCTATCCGCAGCACTTTTTGGAAACATTCGGTCGAGAGTGAGAGAACCCGAGGTACCCGAGAGCGAGCGAGAGGTGACGAATGAGTCGCGCGGCGTTACCGTCTGCTACGCAAGAGAGATATTCTGTCTCGTTTCGCCTTTCACGTACCTTCGCCCTGTCTCTCTCTCTCGCGCGCCATAGGCGGCTTGGAATTGTAGGTTATTCGTTTATTTTAACTAATAACTCGAGAAAGGAAGGACGTAGCGCGCTGAAAATAGTCACATTCATCTGGATTAGCCAGGCATCATGAGCCGAGACACCTTTCGCGATCCCAGAGTTTACCGTTAGAAAGTTTTTCGCGCGACAGACAAACACACAACATACAATAACTTTGCTTTATAGTATAAGAAGATTAATAAAAAATCGTACTTATACGTGGTCGTTTTAACCGTATCGTACTACTTGGCTATTTTTATTAATAATTCGATTCTGAAGGGTGGACAAACGAAATTTTTAGGTGGACAAACGTGGACAAACGATGGATAATCATTTCCCCCCATTAAATTATTAAAAACTTTTCATGGGGGTGCTGGTGAAAAATTTTTTTTTTCATAACTTTTTTTGAAGGGTGGACAAACGAAAATTTTTGTTGGACAAACGTGGACAAACAATGGACAAACGAATGCCGTCGAGTTTTTTTAAAAATTCGAATTTGGGTGTGCCAACTTCACAGACCTCATATTGGATGCAATTCAATGGTACAACGATACATATTTGTAAAAACACGTGACATCTCAAATTTTGACAACTTACCTTATTTGACACTCGCCAGGTTATAACCTGACTGTAAGCTGTCAAAATTTGGAGTAGATTGCATAGTGAAGATAGCGATTGACGAACGAAACATGTATTAGTTCGTTTTGGCTGAAGGTGTGCGTGTAACGCTTATACGTATTATGTTGACGAAAATTTGGCTTGAAGAAGAACAAGAAGAAAAATTACCGTTTCCGACTGATCCATGAGACGATATTCCGATATCTCTGTCATGCGAGGACAGATTTTATTGAAATTTGGTCTTATTCGAAAGCTTATATGCGGTTTACATAAGAAAAATGCCTTTAAATTTAGAAAATATTGCAGGCGTGATGAGATATTAATGAAATAAGTTTCAGGTAAGGTTGGAATAGCCGAGTTTCGAGTAAAAGATACGTGGTAGCGATACTCGACATATACAGGGTGTCGAAACATGTACTTGGCGTCGAGACGCTACCGCGTCTCTAGATTCTTTTAATAAGTAAACTTCAAGATTATAAATTAATTAATACCCACTTGGAAACGGGTGTTTGAAAAAATGAACTCCACTTTGATCCCTTCTCCTAAGTGTGTAAAATCAGCGCAATGTTGTTAAACGCTTGTTTCTAAAAATCGATATCCGAAAGGAAGTGGATTGACCAATAAGAATTTAGCTTATAAATATTTGATTGGCTCTTAGATTTTAAGGACATTTGTGTAATTAACAAAAGATGTTAAAGCGTTTGCCTTTGCAAAAGCACTCTTGTCCTGAAACCGATAGTGAACGGACGCGTTTTCTCCATTATCAAATTGTATTTCCTTGTGTATATTAAAGTTTGTGTTTTTGTTTAAATTCAAATCATTTATTTCTTTGCGTAATTAATTATACATTTAACGTTCAACGAGCAGAGTGCTTTAGCACTCCACGGGCGTTGAACCTCGTACGAATTCCCTACGAATGTTCCAAAAGACCCAAACGGCCCCGCAACACTCTAAACCAGAGTTGGACATTACCCATACAGCACACTTCGTGGCGGCAACGTTGCACGATGGTTGCAGTAACCATGCAGTGTTGCATGGTTGCAGAGCAATGTCGATGTAACGTTGCTGCAACGTTGCCGTGCAACATTGCATGGGGCAGACATAGAATTATTGCTGCATAGTTGCATCAATGTTGCGTTGCAATATTGCAATGCAACGATCCTGCAACTTTGCTGCAACGTTACGGCAACGTTTCCACAATGTTGCTGCAACGTTGCTGCAACTACCATTTAAACCTAAAATATTTCCGTTGTTTTTAATGATACGAGAAAATGTCTAAGGAATAAAATGTTTGCTTCAGAGAGACAATTATTCTGACGGAGACGATTTTGTTCTCAAGGTTATATTTCCCGAAATTTCAAGATCATCAATGGTTTTTTTAATGGGATGACGTATTTTCATTACTATAACGTTATAGCCAATAAAAATACGAATTCAACCATGTATAATATGTTGTCCTTTTTGTCTAGCAATCATTTATTTCCATAGACATTTTCTCGTATCACTAAAAACAACGGAGATATTTTAAGTTTAAATGTTAGGTGTCTCACCTTGTATATTTTAATGTATAGAATGACACAGGGTTGAAGTTGTAGTACATACCTCCCCCGTAAGGGGAGTGGGAAGGGGGCCGCACACCGTAACGGGTGCGGCGACAGACCCCTCGTATGCCCCCCCCCTCCCTGTGAGAGAGGGGGGGGGTGTGCAGTCGGGGGTTTCTTGGGGAAGGGGAAAAGCGGCCCGACAAGCTTTAGAGCGGGGGGGGGGGGGGGGTCCATGTACTAGCCCCCCCCCCGGGGAGCGGCGATGTCACGCCGCTCCCGATAGTGCGATCGAGCTCCGGGGCATAAACGGGCGGCTGATGACGGGCCGCCCTGTAGGCACACGTCGCCAACCGCTCGTCCGAGATGGCCGTCGGGGAATCACGCCCCGGCCCGGTCGCGACCGTAGCATCTTCTCGACCGGGTAACAGCTCGATCGCGGGGTCCTGGGGCGGGGGTGCCGGGGGGCACCACCCGCCCTAGTAGCAGCGACCCCGGAAGAGGCGGCGCGGACGCGTGGTCCGTCGCGCCGCCGCGCTAGGAGACTATAGCTGGGGGAGGTGTTAATACTCCCCCAGGGAAGGCCCCCCTTGAAGGTGGTGCTGTGTGCGGAGTTACTCTTAAAGCGCAGGGGGGGGGGGAGGGCAGCGAACGAATCGCTAGTTTGCACTCGCATCAAGTCCCTCCCCTCAGGCGCGCAACTCCGCACACGTGGTAGACCACCTTGGAGGTTTTAGTGGGTTCGAGTCCCACATAACCCCCTGCCGGTGGGTATCCGTGGGGATTTCCTCCAAGTAAAAAAAAAAAAAAAAAAAAAAAAAAAAAAAAAAAAAATGTAGTACATACCTAGTATTACAAAACCCTAATGGAGTTGGTCAAAATGAGCCTTCGTTTTTGAATAATTTGAGTTTAAAGTTTTGCACGGTAGGAGTATAAGTTCGAATACATTAGCAGTCTTATCAATCAGTGGTTATAGCTGCGGCGGTAAAGTATTCGCCTACGACGCTACAGTTCGCCGGGTTCGATTCCCCTTGGGGGAAAAGAATTTTCTATGAGGAAAACGGGCTTTATAATTCTATGATTCTGCACACGTTCAATATACAGGGTGTCCGCGGGAAGACTGAACAGCTGGACATCTCCTAAAGTATTGGAGATAAAAAAAATAAAAAATATGTAATTAAATGGTTCGAGGGGGCCAACTTATTAGCCGAGACGAATTTTTTTTTCGATTATTATTTTAAAAGATACGATGATCAAGTTCGGTTTTTTAAATGGAACTATTTTTTTTTAAGAGATCAGTTGATAGTGCGTTCCACGACAAATTCAATAAGCTTTGATGTATACACTTTATTTCCACTGGTTTTAGAGATATTGCGCTTGCAAATTTGCTGATTTTCACTTGAAGAAAACCCTCTGGAATAGCAAGCACCGGGGGCGGTCTTGTTGGCACCACGGGTGGCATTGCCTGTTAAAACAGATACCTACCGGCCAAAGGTCTACGCCAGGAATGGCAGGCCCAAAGGCTGGACAATTCTTTTCCGTCAGAAATGCTACTTACGTAGGTACATCTGCGGTATCGAGAAGCGCACCGGTAATGTTTCAAAACGTCATAACATTTACTCAATTTCCTCATTCAGACTCAATTTTCAACTTTAATAGTCTTTTATTTCGCACTTGCTTCTACGCTCGGATGGCCGGTTCTTTTGGGAGGGATGCAAGTTCCATTGGTTAGGTTAGGATGTGTGAAAGTAGCTAGACCAAATTTCTAAACTATAGGGAGCAGATTATATTAGGACCAATCGGATTTGCATCCCTCCCAAACGGCTGCTCTCTTGAAGAGGCCCTCTTCACAGTAATACCTCGTCCCCAATGCCCACCTTCTCTCGCGCGGAATAATACGTCAACGCATGCTTTCGTTCTGATATTGGAGCTCGTGTTTATACTCGAGAGATAAGGGATCTGTTCGAATTTTTGGGAGAACCACCAGAGCCGTCTTAACACCATTGTAGGCCCTAGGGCAATGCAATTCAATGGGGCCCCTGCCCACCCACGCGAGCAAAAATGTTTCGTATTTCGGTGAAGTGACAACATATTTCCCGCTGCAATGCGGGATAAGCAAAAATAAAAAAAAAGTTTAACAGATCCGCGAGGAGAGTATAAATTTAGATTTGGAGGCCCCCACTGCCATGGGGCCCCTGGCGACTGCCCAGTATGCCCATGTGTAAAGGCGGCTCTGAGAACCACGCGTCGACAGCGGGCTACCCCTTTTCTTCCTGTGTCTTTCCACGAGGCGTATTGACGGTGGATTGTAGGAGCGTAGATGTCAGGATGCCAGTTATTGAATTCAGGAGACGATAGAAACACTTCATTACAAAACACACATGAAAAAAAATAGTTCCATTTAAAAAAACCGAACTTGACTGTCGTATCTTTTACAATAATAATCGAAAAAAAAATCGTCTCGGCTAATAAATTGGCCCCCTCGAACCATTTAATTACATATTTTTTTATTTTTTTATCTCCAATACTTTACGAGATATCCAACTGTTCAGTCTTCCCGCGGACACCCTGTATATATACCGTTATTTATAATTTTGGCCCTACTGCCCGAAACGTTGCAGGAGGCGGACATAGAATTATTGCTGCACACTTGCTGCCACGTTGCGTGAAACATTGCAGTCTTGCACTGCAACCATCCTGCAACGTTGCTACAACGAGAGTGTGCTGTATGGGTAGTCGAATAACTTTTTATTCGGCTAAATTTTGATTCGACTAAATTTTTATTCGAGTGATCTCGAATAAAAATTTCGAATAAAGTGAAGTTATTACTATATAAGAATTTAGTCGTATAAATTTTTAGTCCTTATTCGTCCCTCGTTATTTGTTATTCGAAGGACCCCGTGGCGACTAAGCGACACGAATAAGCGTGGGTCAGACCCGAGCCGCCCCGTGTGGGGTTCCGAGGGGGGATCATGAGACAGGAGGCCGAGGGCCACGGGATAAGAGCCAAAGCGACTTATTCGTGACGCTCAGTCGCTATGGAGGTCCTCCGAATAACGAATAACGACTAAAAATTTATTCGTTATTTTCGAATAACTTTACTTTATTCGAAATTTGTATTCGAGTTTAACGAATAAAAACTTAGTCGACTAAAAATTCATTCGTTAGTCACGAATAGCTGCATTTTATTCGAAATTTTTATTCCAAGGTTAGTCGAAGAACAATTTAGTCGAATAACGCCCAACTCTGCTCTAAATAAACCCGGTGAAAGAGGGAAGATAACGGGAGAACCTATCTCTGTCTTACAACAGGCTATGGATGTATAGTGCATGTGAGTGAAGTTACCCGCGCACAACATACATACATAAAGCCGGGTCCAGACCTGAATGCGTATACGCTGAGCAGGCTGAGCGCGCACGAATGACGTGCTACGAGCCGGGGCTGCGGCAACGCGAGAGGCCGGCGAGAGGGGTATTTCCCAAGGAATACGGTTTATGAATTTGTTAGTTAGAGGGCGGGCGAACCTGATGCGAAATCAGGGAGCCGCAGGATTATCGGAAGTGAGGACGAACCTGATGCGAAATCAAGGAGCCTCTAGGAATGGAATCACTCACGGACGAACCTGATGCGAAATCAGGGAGCCGCAGGAGGGTGATTATTCGTGAACGAACCCGATGCGAACCCTAGTAGCATTTTTGTTGGCCAACGGTAGCCAACAGTTGGGAATCAGTTGGGAGGTGGTTAGTAGTTTCGCCTACAAACCTCCTTTACTGGGCCCAACTGTTGAATGTTGCATTTGCATCCCGACGATTTGCCTATTGTTGGGAATCAGTTGGGTGGTGGTTAGTAGTTTCGCCTACAAACCCCGTCTATTGGGCCAACTCATTAATATTGCACTCGTCTTCCGGTGATTTGTCTACGAATAACCAATTTTGGGCCAACTAATAATGCCCTACAGAAATACATTTAGTTAAAGATAATAAAAGCAAATATATAGGTTCGGATGCAAATAAAATCATATCCCAAAATAATTGAAAACATTTTGAACCCACACTGGCTACACTTTTTATAAATACTGTGTGGGTGAAGAGAGGGTTGAGAGGAACGGGTGATGTCGACAGTCACGCGCAAGCTGCCTCACGAGCGAAATGGTCTCGTCCGTCATTTTGTACATAGTTTAAGGCTACGGTTATACTGGATGTTAGAGTATACATATATGAAGAGGAATGGTTTAAAATGAGTCCTCCTTGCTAATTCGCAGATGTGAATAGATTGCGTTTTATTTATCTGATGCGTGCTTTACAAAAACACGCGACGCGTGTCTCGATGCCAGAGAAGTGCCGTTTCTTCCAGCGCACCGCGTCCCTAAGCTCCCGAGCCTTCCCGAGGCTCGCCGAAGATTGTAAGTACTGAATGCCTACGCCGACGAATATGGCCGTAGTCACAATGGACGCGATTTCGCACGAGGCGAGATTCGTGCGATATTAATTGTTTCTTTTTTCTTTCTTCGATGAAAAAAAATGACACAAATACATATCGGGCGATGCTCGTTTCACGCGAAATCGTGTCCACTGTGACCACGGTCACATTCGTCGGCATAGGTATCCAGTACTTACAATCTTCAGCGAGCCTCGGGAAGGTTCGGGAGCTTAGGGCCGCGGTGCGCTGGAAGAAACGGCACTTCTTCTCTGGCATCGAGACTAATCGAGACACGTGTCGCAAGCTACGGATGACCAAGGTATTCGTCCGTGTTCGTACGTATACGATAATCGAAGCCTGTCCTACTTCACATTTTAAAGTTTTTATGGTGAAAAATGCTTAAAGTTATTGAATTCGAAGAGTTATCTGGTGATGGTGGACTAAGTGTTGTGAGGGACGAGTGGCTCACTCCACGAAAAAAAGAATGCTTGTGGCCGCCATGCAAATTGATGTCGAAATTCAACAAGTGCCTGACAACAGGAACTCTGCCTGATAAAAATTGGATGGTTTATGGCATTAAACGTATATTTTACAAAACAGGTGAGTTCGTGATTTTCTTAAAATTACTTATAGTAGCAGTGCACAAAGCTATTTAGGCGTGACCAAGTTACATGTACACTGACGTTTCATTTTTATAGATTATATGTAAATTTCTATTCTAAAACAATTCATAAATGTTTATTAGAACTTTGTGAAGGTTTTGATTTACATGAATGTAATAATTTTTTGCGTGGAAATTCAAGTAAAAATTATTTTACAGATGATTTGATAATAGCACGCGAAAAGTGTAAGAAAGCAGAAAGTGATTAGGAAATATTAACTGAGGCAGAAGAGACTGGAAAAAAGAAGAGGAAGAGAAAAGTTATAAATTACGATAGTGATGACGAATCTAATCAAGAAACTGAAAAACAAATAAAAATCAAATACCCAGTTCCCCCCAAAAAACATGTTAAAGGTATGTAGTCGAATTCAACACTGCTATTTTATAACAATGGATAAAATGCATAACATACATATCAATATTTTATATTATATGTATAGAGCCCTTACTTATTGAGCCAGTATCGGAAGCCCTTAGACCATGTACGAACGAGTGTAATGTTGGTAAGTACGTATACAGAAACTTATTTTGAAGGGACTAAAATTGTGGTATATAAAATAATATTAAATAATTGTGAATTTTGAAGAGCCCATAATAAAATTATGCCTGTAATAGGTATGTTGCATACAGTAAACTTAATAATATTGTTAATAAAATTAATATTTGTTGATAATTATTATTATCACTTCTAATACGCCTATATGTTTACTTTTGTACACTGTTGTACTATAGATTCTCTGCTGTTGGCACATAAAACTACCAGTCCAGGATTATTGGAGCACGATTTTAATATTGGTAAGAATCGATATTTATACTTCATAACAGTGCAATAAATTATTTTAAATATGTTTTAAGTATTCCTATTTCTTTGCTGCTTTTTAGATTCTCCATTACTATTACCTTATAGCCTGTCTAATACAGAAAGATTAGATGCCCCACCTTTTAATAGTAAGTATACATACTAAGAATGTTATTAAAATTCCAGACGAAAGCGATATTTCTGTTTATATTTTTAATTAAAAATTCGAGTTTTCTATGACGCTCTATATAAAACTCCACCTAAGAGTAGACCTACGCCCCTACCGATTTGCGACCGATCTGCGCAGCTCCGACGGACCTGACAAACGCGATTTGTCTTATTATTAGCGCTTTCCCTGCCGGTTTCCTACTAATCAACAGTGTAACGTCCCGCGCGGACTCAAACCCGGTGTTACCGACAGTCGGTAAAACAGCGAATATTACGACACGTGTAGAATCACTGTACATCAAGAGACACGGTAGTGTCTCGCGCCAAGTATATATAGGTATATGCGCAGCGCGAGTCACTCGTGGCTATACAGGGTGTCCCAAAAATGTCGGTTTTCCTTGAAAGGGGTGACTCAGGGGGTGATTTGAAACAACTTTTTCCTTAGTGAAAATATTGTCCGAAGCTTCGTTAAGGAGATATTAACCAAAAACCCTGACCAATTAGAGCGCGCGCCTTCCGCCCGAGCTCCCGCGGTAGCGTTGGCTACGCGGTAGGCGACCGCGCTTGTGCTACGAACGTACGAACAAGCAAGTCGGCATGCATCGAAGGAAACCGCGTTACACAGTTTGTTTTTAAAGCAGAATCTTAAATAAGAATAATTTGAAGTGAGAGGACAAGAAGTACGTAAATTTCGTTTTTAAATAAGGCATAAACGAAAAGGTAACGTAACAGAAAATGTACGACAAGTGATCGTAATTCGTTATTGAGGTAAAAATCCGTAGTTTAACAACGGCCAACACAACTAAATTTAAAAAATAATATTAGGTGTATGAATAAATTCTTTCCGACTGGAATTTCTATCGCGGTAGTATTCAGAAGCTGGCAGAAAAATGGCAAAAGGTAATTAACAATAATGGAAATTATTTCGATGATCGAGTTGTTTTCATATTTTTTAAATCGAACTGTTATTGTGCTCTAAAATCGGAAAGAATTTATTTCTACACCTAATAATCACCAATAAATTAAACAAAACTCACCCTTTCGGACATTCCTTTCCTTGCTTTCCTCCCCTTTTCGGAAACCTGTGTCACTAGGCCACTGTACCGATCCTGGTCATCGGCGTCCAGTGCTCAGCTGATCGCAGGGTCAATGTACCGAATATTCACTTCACTACACGGCTACTAACACTGTTCACTTAATTTATGATTCACGGAACGTGTTGTTCTTACGTTACAAAAATTGGTGGCCCCGAAAGGGGCCGATTACTGTTAATTACTGGGACGAGATTACTACTATTACCCGGCGAAAAGAAGACTCGTGGCAGACGGTCTCGGGCTGTGCAGTCCGCTGCTGTGACGATTGGTCGCGTCACCTATTTGGGCACACTTTTACAGACGGGGCACACGTATTTTGGTTATTGGCTGAAGTTGCCACATACATTGTCGCACCGCGCGGCGAAGAGATCGAACGAAACACGAGATCGAGTGGGATAGAGCGATCTGACAGACGATCGTCAAAACAAAACAATAGCGTAGGCTACAGATCGCTCTATCCCACTCGGTCTCGATGTGTTTCGTCCGATATCTTCGCCGCGCGGTGCGACAATGCATGTTGCAACTTCAGCCAATAACCAAAACATAACCGTGAAACATAAATTAAGTGAACAGTGTTAGTAGCCGTGCAGTGAAGTGAATATTCGGTACATTGACCCTGCGATCAGCTGAACACTGGACGCCGATGACCAGGAACGGTACAGTGGGCCTAGTGACACAGGTTTCCGAAAAGGGAAGGAAAGCAAGGAAAGGAATGTCCGAAAGGGTGAGTTTTGTTTAATTTATTGGTGATTATTAGGTGTAGAAATAAATTCTTTCCGATTTTAGAGCACAATAACAGTTCGATTTAAAAAATATGAAAACAACTCGATCATCGAAATAATTTCCATTATTGTTAATTACCTTTTGCCATTTTTCTGGCAGCTTCTGAATACTACCGCGATAGAAATTCCAGTCGGAAAGAATTTATTCATACACCTAATATTATTTTTTAAATTTAGTTGTGTTGGCCGTTGTTAAACTACGGATTTTTACCTCAATAACGAATTACGATCACTTGTCGTACATTTTATGTTACGTTACCTTTTCGTTTATGCCTTATTTAAAAACGAAATTTACGTACTTCTTGTCCTCTCACTTCAAATTATTCTTATTTAAGATTCTGCTTTAAAAAAAAAAACTGTGTAACGCGGTTTCCTTCGATGCATGCCGACTTGCTTGTTCGTACGTTCGTAGCACAAGCGCGGTCGCCTACCGCGTAGCCAACGCTACCGCGGGAACTCGGGCGGAAGGCGCGCGCTCTGATTGGTCGGGGTTTTTGGTTAATATCTCCTTAACGAAGCTTCGGACAATATTGTCGCTAAGGAAAAAGTTGTTTCAAATCTCCCCCTGAGTCACCCCTTTCAAGGAGAACCGACATTTTTGGGACACCCTGTATAACCCATTCAAAAAGAATCGCATTTAAAAACATTGTCGTAAATTAATATAAATTTATTAATGTGCTATATTTTTTAACTTTACAAAAGTAATGATATACTATAATTGCGCCAATTATCACAATGACTATTTATACAAAGACAAAATGTATTAAATAATATTAAGCAGATATATTTTTATACAAATAAATATTTTAATACGAATAAATATTTTATTCAAAATACTTGGCGCTGCTCTCCGAAAAAAATGTTAATTGTCTTGGTTAATAAATATAAAACAAGACAAGACACCACTGAGACAAGAAAGAAAGAAAAAGATTTCACCGTACATATTATTACATACAAAATTATAATTAAGCAAATATAAAAAAGACGAATATTACGAAACACATTAGGAATAGTTGATTATAAGCGTTGTTAAGAATATAAGATAAAATATAAGTTAATAAGCAAGGAAACCACTGCGCGTGCGCTAATCCGCCAAAACTATGGTATAAAAGGAGGTGTACGTAGCACAGTGGTTCAGTCAAGACTCTGCTTGAGAATGCACAAGCGTAGAGGTAGCTAAGGTCTGACCAGTAAGATTTAGCTCGCTCCGGAGACGGTAGCGGCTGGTCTTCAGTGGATAGATACAGGTGCTCCTTTTTCGATTGTGTACTCAAAAGCTATAGAACCTCGCTCTTGCAAAGGCATTTAGCTCGCTCCGGAAACGGTAGCGGCTGGTGCACTTGGTAAAAGCAAGGTCATAAGAGTATAGAACTCAAACTCTGCCACGAGTAACTAGCTCGCTCCGGAAACGGTAGCGGCTGTTCTTACTGCAGACGTTGCCAAGAGTATTAGCTCGCTCCGGAGACGGTAGCGGCTGTACACTGCAACACACACATATATATATAGATACATAAAATATAAAAAACCAAAAAATATTGTAATCATAGTTGTAATTGATATTAATTTGTTACTTAAAGTATAATTATTTGTTGAATAAACAAGCCATTGTTAATGTTTAAGTTGGATTTTACTCCCTTACTCAATTATAACGAAACCCCACCTATCCTATACTCGAGGGGACGCCGCTCTCCTCTCGGGAACTAGTAACGCTCAGTTGTCCCTGGCAATCGGACGTTACAACAGTATATCTCTGCGCGGAACGAGTCTACTCTTAAGTGGAATGCAGTATAGAATTAGTAAATTTTCAAAATTAATAGTACATGAATTAATATGATACAATATTTGGCAGATCCTTTCACTCCAACAACGAAAAGAACACAAAGTTCCAATTTGGACAAAATCAATGCTAGTTTAGGTAAATATCATTTTATTTATAATACATACATAGTGCTGCGCTTTGTGATGCACAATCTCGATGATTATGCATCACTATAGCTTACAAAAGTAGATAATAAAAAAAAAGTTTAGTTAGATAGACAGTACAACACATTTAATCAATTTTTTGTATTTAAGATGCGATTGTTAAATACCTTGGAGATATCAAACATGAAATAATGGAATTAAAGCAAACACAAGATGACATCTTATTGAAACTATCGTCTACTTCTTATGCACAAGCTTCTTTGCCAGAAAGCATATCTATACCGTTAAAAGAAATAGAGGACCTCAACAACATAGAAACTTGCTTGAACGATGAGGAAAACAAGATGTTGGTATGTTATTTCAATTTCTTTATTTATGTAACTAAAAGTATTAAGTCAATATTTTAGTACTAATGTGCCATTCTCTAATTTTTCGATGTTGAAAATAAAAGGTATTTTGTTGCAGGAAAATTACTTAAGCTATATAGGTGGCAATAAAACTACTACAATCGTGAGAAAGATACTTGAAAGAGTTTTCACCAACCCTTTTGCAACTCAGTGTAATTCGACTGGAAAAATAAAAAACACAAATTGAAAGATTTACGTTTAATAGTAGTCATTTTAGGTAAGTTAAAACATAGGATAAAGTTGTTAGTACTTAGTATTCTCTTGCTCCAAAGAGTATACATATAATCTGACTTGCTCCGCGACAGGCGGAGACATCACCAACCTTTGCTTTCAAAGTATATCCATAATAATCTAATTTATTTTTTACTGTTGTTCGTTACAATCATATAAAAAAAGTTTCTGACGCGGCTGCGAAATGCAACATATATTCTGGACCCTGCAGTCGGATGTAATATATGACTAATGATAATGATTATATTACAGGCGGTGTACGTAGAAACAAAGTGGCGGAAAAAGCAAGCAATGCAGAAATAACTGATGTTATCACAAGCTGGTTTAGGTTTGCAAAGGATAGGGATGGAGGCAGAGAGCAGAGAAGAGGAAACTGAAAACAGTAATTCTTTACGACAGTATTCTGGTCTATCAAAAAGAACAAAAACGCGGCATCGGATTGTAACAAAGGCTAAAATTAGACGAGAACTACAAATCAATGTTGATTCCACATGTATGTCTAATAATAATTCGTATTTAGGGCCATTATTGTATAATGGAAGCGATGTGGTATCTTGTAATGATTCAGGTGAAATAACTTTCACCCGTGTAACGTCCCACGGGGACTTAAACCGTTAGACACCGACAGTCGGTAATGTAGGAACCGATCTCTATTACCATGTAACCTATTTTATGTTAGCACGTAAATGTATAATAAGACTTTTATGTATAATTAATGATTTAGATAAATATTAGAAGAATAATTATTATAAGAACATTAGGAATAATTAATTATAAGTATTAGTAAAAACACAAAACATAATATTGTAAAATAAGTGAGTAAAACATAAAATAACAAACAGCGACCCACTGCGCATGCGCCAGCCCGCCAATTTCTCAGTATAAAAGGAGGCGCACGCAGCTACGCGGTTCATTCGAAAGCTCTGCCAACAGAAGTGTGCTCGCCCCGGAAACGGTAGCGGCCTTCTAGCAGCAGACATAGCTAAGAGTACGAGCTCGCCCCGGAAACGGTAGCGGCCGTCTTGCAGCTAGTATTACAGAGTATTGAGCTCGCCCCGGAGACGGTAGCGGCCGTGCACTGTAATACGCGAATCGACGTAAGAGTAGAACTCTGCCGACAGAAGTGTGCTCGCCCCGGAAACGGTAGCGGCCTTCTTGCAGCAGACGTTGCCAAGAGTACGAGCTCGCCCCGGAAACGGTAGCGGCCGTACACTGCGACATATCTCAATACATACTTACATGCATATATTCATACATATTAATTAACATATTAAATACAAAAAAACCATAAAACCCAAAAAGAGAGCATATTTAATCGTAGATTGTAAGTTATATTAATTATTATTTCATTGTTAATTGTTGATTTATTAAATAAATAAGCACTATTAAGTTTAAAAGCCTTAGATTTAAATCTTTAGTCTGTAGAATAGAACCCCCACCATCCTATACTTGAGGGGACGCCGCTCTCCCCTCAGGGACCTCAACCTTCAGTTGTTCTCGAACAGCCGAACGTTACAGGTCGGATATTTTTTGGTGACAGCGGTGGGATTTCTCGCTTGGTTTAGAGGATAAATTCAATTCAAAGAACTATTTCATTAGTGAAATCACTCCATAAGTGAGTATTTTCCAAGAAATTTTTTCTTTCTCTAAATTTTACAGAGGCTTTAAAACTTCACAATGCCTAACACAATTGGAGAAGCAATGGCTAACCTCACAATAAATACAGAAACTCAAACTCAGGAGACTACAGAAACTCCAGAAATCACTACAGTAAATACTCCAGGACCTTCAAATCCACAGATTAATATGAATACATCTACGAGTACATATCCTCAATTACCACACATTAGCTTACGCGATACCGCGGACACAGTCCCTTCGTTCGACGGTAGAAACATACCGATACACCAATTTATAAAAAGTTGCCGACATGCACGGCGCATGATTAATCCGAACGCAGAGTATGGATTAGTTCAACTCATAAAAAATAAGCTTTTCGGACAAGCTTCTAGAGTAGTTTTAAGCGGAGACTATAACTCAATCGATGACCTTATTTCAGTATTAGAGTCACGATTTGCTCCATTACATACTTCAATACAATTATATGGCGAATTATCAAAAATTGCACAACTACATAATGAAACGACGGTAGATTACAGCAGTCGCGTATCCAATCTCTTACTTCAGATTAAACATTGCAATGCAATAGAGGTACCGACTCATGTAAATCAATTTAATACAAACGCGGAACAAAACGCCATTAAAGCCTTTCTAACGGGACTCAAAACGGAAATTCACAATAGAATTTATGACCACACCTTCAGCAATCTTGACCGCGCTATCAATGTCGCGATCAAAGCAGAAGCGGAATATAACGAAAATCAACTACGAACAAGAGAAGCAGCTGGAATACCACCGACTAACCAGTGTGCAAATTGCCTTGGATACGGCCATATTGCTACCGCTTGCAGCAGCCGAATCCCACGAACCAACTGGCAGCAAAAAACCTGTCAACAATGTAATAGAACGGGACATACAACGCAAGAATGTAGGAGTCGAAGCGGAACACAAAACGGAGCACGAAACCAAGCATGGAACGATACATTCTGTGACTTCTGCCGAAGGCCAGGTCACATGACGCAAGATTGTAGGAGCCGAAGTTACACGAATAGAGCCCCTCAATCTACCGTATACTGTGATAATTGCCGAAGACCAGGTCACACAACACGAGATTGTAGAAGCCAAAGTTACACGAACAGAGCTCCTCAATCCAATGTGTACTGTGATTACTGCAAAAGACCAGGTCACACGATACAAGAATGCCGAAGCAAAAGTTATGCAGAAAGAGTGCAAAGACCAGAAGTATTCTGCGAGTATTGCAAATTTAGAGGTCACACGATAGACCAATGCAGAAAGAAAATATACTTCGATAGGAAAGAAAAAGAAGAAAAACAACCCCGTATGGTACGTAGACAGGCCATACTTCGATTAAAAACGGAGCAAATAAGGAAACCTCCTAGCATCCTTCTTTCTGATGTAGGATTCAGCGAGAACCATGCAACGTTGATGATCGACACTGGATCCGACCTCAACGTCATCAAGAGAAGTGCTGTTTCACCGAATATACCAATCTTTACGGACACTTTGTTCGACCTTAATGGTATTACGGACGGCCTACTCAGCACAATAGGATACATCAAAATAAGAACTTTAAACACAGAAATTATTATCCATGTTGTGGAGGATCTTCCTATTAAACAAGATGGAATACTAGGTACGGAATTCTTTCAAACAAATGGAGCGACCATCGATTATATGAAGTCAGAGATAATAATTGGAATGGAAATTATTCCATTTATCGATCCAGAAATGATTACAATACCAGCAAGAGCACGAAGCCAAATATATGTGCGAGTGCTTAATACACAGTCTAAAACGGGATATATTCCAAAAATCAATATTCACCCTAATATACACATGGGAAACGCACTAGTTTCGAATAACAATGGTGTAGCATTTCTTTTTGCTATAAATACATCCACAAAGGACATCAAAATTCCAGTACCGTCAGTTGAACTAGAAGAATTTGAAGAAATACTTACAGAAGAGGAAACAGCAACCACATATAAAAGAACTGATAGAACACACCAATTATTACAATTATTACGGTTGGACCATCTAAACTCAGAGGAACGAGCCAGCGTGGAACAACTAATAAAGGAACATGCGGACAGATTCTACCTTCCAGGAGAAAAACTGGAAGCAACAAACAAAACATACCACAGGATAATTACAGAAAATAACGTTCCTGTTTTTACAAAACAATACAGGTATCCTCAAGTATATAAAGAAGAAGTTAGAAAACAAACTAAAGAATTGCTTGAAAAAGGAATCATACAATCATCAACTTCACCTTATAATTCACCAATTTGGATTGTACCCAAGAAAGAAGACGCTCAAGGAAATAAAAAGTCCAGAGTCGTAATTGACTTTAGAAAATTAAATGAACTAACAATTGGAGATGCTTATCCTCTGCCAAATATAACTGATATACTAGATCAGTTAGGAAGTGCAAAGTACTTTTCTGTATTTGATCTTGCATCTGGATTTCATCAAATTCCAATGCATCCAGACGATCAACATAAAACAGCATTCTCTACAATTTACGGGCACTACGAATTCACTAGAATGCCATTTGGACTTAAAAATGCACCAGCCACCTTCCAGAGACTAATGGACCAGGTCTTGACTGGGCTCCAAGGAATAGAGCTGTTCGTATACTTAGACGACATTGTCATATACGCCAGTACATTAAAAGAACATGCAACTAAATTTAAACGACTAATGGACAGACTAAGAGAAGCGGATCTTCACCTTCAACCGGATAAATGCGAATTTTTGAAGAAAGAAGTTTCGTACTTGGGACATATAATAGGAGAGGATGGAGTCAAACCTGACCCGAAAAAAGTAATAGCTGTAAAGGAATTTCCAACACCTACTACAGTCAAGAACGTCAAACAATTCCTAGGACTGAGTGGATATTATAGGCGATTCATAAAAGATTTTTCAAAAATTGCAAGACCACTTTCCAATCTCACCAGGAAGAATTACCAATTCGAGTGGACCCACAAGCAACAGAAGGCATTTGAAACCTTACGAGAAATTCTCTGCAAAGAACCCATATTACAATTCCCGGACTTCGACAAGGTATTCAACATCACGACAGATGCCTCAAGTATTGCTGTAGGTGCGGTCCTCAGTCAAGGGGAAATAGGAAAAGATTTACCGGTAGCTTACGCATCTCGCGTTTTAAACGACGCCGAAACACGATATTCTCCTACAGAACGAGAACTGTTAGCAATAATATACGCAGTTTTTCACTTCAGACCTTACATTTACGGACGGAAATTTTACCTCATAACAGACCATAAACCATTAGAATGGCTTCAAAATCTCTCTAACCCTACGTCTCGATTAATGCGCTGGAAAATCAGATTAGCGGAATACGACTATAAAATTTTATATAAACCCGGGAAATATAACACAAACGCGGACGCATTGTCTAGGAATCCGATTTCACTACCATTACATGCAAAAAGAGCTCATTCAGATACAAATTCTCATGAAAATAAAAAATTAAAAGAATTTCACCAATTTCCAACCCGACAAAGGGAAACTACAGCATCAACCTCTGGAAATCCAGCTCCACATAAACAATTAATAGTTAACTCATCAGAAACCGATTCCTCTTCATATGACGAAAGCGATGCGTTAAATTTAAAGCGAAAAAAATTAAAACGGAAAAAACAAAGCACAAACACCTCCTCCTCTCGTCCCGAGACTAAGAAACGGAATGTTGAAGCGGAAACGCATACACCCCCTCGTTACGCGCCTCATCAAATTTCCGTTCCCATCCAAGTACACGCACCCCCGCAAGTCGTGACCCCCCAAGTCCAAATACACGCACCCCCTCAAGTACACGCACCCCCGCAAGTCGTGATACCTCAAAAATATAAACCCCCTCACATCAAGAAACCGCAAGAGGACTTAATTGAGGAAATCGATGAAACGGTCATAGTACCAAGACATAATTATAAAGACCCTCCCAAAATCGACGCAAAGTCAAGCTCAAGCACTCACCATACACCTAAAAAGAAGAAATTAA
Organism: Andrena fulva; assembly: GCA_946251845.1. Classification (NCBI taxonomy): domain Eukaryota; kingdom Metazoa; phylum Arthropoda; class Insecta; order Hymenoptera; family Andrenidae; genus Andrena; species Andrena fulva. The sequence continues at coordinate 21,031,287 of OX276330.1, forward strand.
AATCAAAATCTAGCACGGACACAGGTCCCATAACGCCAATAACAATAAGGAAAGGAAGAATACTTACTCCTCCTCCACCATCCTCTCATCCTCCACCATTACTATCTCTTCCCCCACATTCTCCACGGCACAAACAACCCACACCAGCCAAACCAAGGATAGTATCAAATATTCCTGTTAAAAACCAAAATGCAGAAGTGGAAGATCATTTATGGATGGGCAAAGGATACATAGTGACATTCATAAACACACAAGGCAGGCCAATCGGACCATCAGGAGGAAAATTATATAAGGAAAAAAATATAAAACCTCACAAAATTCCACAACCATTAAGAATCGGAGAGTTAGTCAAAATTAAAGAAGGAAAGCACACAATCCTTGGACTCATCACACCAGACCATCCAACCGAAGAAGACGTATACAATTCACTGAGGTCACTTCATACATACCTGGTATCTGAAAAAGCCACAAAAGTATACATCTCATCAGAAGAGGACAAAATTTTATTAAATCAATTACGACATTTAATAGAATTAATATTCATACAAGAAGATATCCAATTCATCTTCTGCAAAGGCACCCTCCTAACACCTTCTATGCAAGAAAGACACCAGATCATTCAGGAGAACCATCAGTCACCTATAGGCGGACATAAGGGAATTACTAAGACATATCATCGCATAAGAAGCAAATACTACTGGAAGAATATGAAGTACGAGATAACACAGTTCATTAAGACTTGCTTGGAATGCCAGAAGACTAAACTGGTACGAGTAAAAAATAAGGAACCCATGATACTAACAGACACACCTGTTGACGCTTTTGATAAGATTTCAATGGATATAGTAGGACCATTACCTTTTACAAATATAGGAAATAGTTATATACTCACTATCCAGGACAATTTGACAAAATACTCTCTCGCTATTCCATTGGCAAGTGTCACCTCAGAAGATATAGCTAAGGCATTTACAGAGCATTTCATCTGTAAATTTGGAAGTCCTAAAGCAATCCTCACTGACCAGGGACCAAATTTTATGAGTGCCCTCATGAAGAAATTTGCTAGAGCGTTTCACATCAAACAATATCGAACCTCTGCATTTCATCCTCAGTCTAATGGATCTTTAGAGAGAAGTCACCACGTACTTGTTGAATACCTACGACATTACGTGTCAAAAGAAAAACAATGGGATCAATGGTTACCTCAAGCAATGTTCTCGTATAATACAAGCACTCACGAAGGCACGAAATTTACGCCTCACGAACTTGTTTTCGGAAGGAAAGCACGTCTTCCTTCCAGTATTCCCTCAACAGACAACATTAAAACGTATCCGGACTATGTCGACAAGTTGATAGACAAATTATATCACATCCGACAAATGGCGCGAAAAAACCTGGAAGAATCAAAAGTTCGCCAGAAACATTATTACGACCGGTAGATTCAACCACAAAACTACAAAATAGGGGATTACATATGGTTATTGCAACCAAGAAAGGAAAAATTGGGACCGGAATACAGCGGACCCTACCGGGTGATCGAAATTCTGGAGAAAAGCAACTTAAAAATACAAATTAATTCGAAACAAACTAGGATCGTCCATATGAACCGCGTAAAACAGGCGAATTTACCATAAAGTTGCAACCCTGCATAAGAAGCCTATATAAAGGGAAGCAGACAAAGCATTTCTCCATTGTAACAAAGCATACATACGAAAGTCCAACACTGACATTGCCAAAAAGTTGAATTATATACAGAATGTCTGAACAAATTTGCCTGAAGAAGGTATACGAGAAGGACGTATACTATTACAAGAACAATATTATTTGTGTCATGTGCACACAAAAAGTAGATATTGTGGAGGAAGAACCACTCGCAATACACCTCGTCACTAAGAAAAATCTACGCCGGTGGCGGATTTGTTATCTCTGCCGACGCATATTGTACATAGCGCAACCGGTACTAAGTTGCAAGGAATGCAGGGAGATATTAAATATTTAAAACCTATACCATTCATACACACTACACTCTACATATACACGCCTCACACACATCCATAATGTATTAAACACACACACCTTTTTATATATTTTTACTTTTTATATTATCATTCATTCCATCTCACATTATACCCTACAATTACACACTACACACACATACAGAATGTAGTAAATACTCACACCTTCATCTATCATTCATTTTAATAAATTTTTCTATTTTTTCTACATAAAACGAATAAAAACTTAACCCTAACCTAGAAGTAAGAAAAATAGACACTAAGTAGCAGACGACATGATCGTGTAGGCAACATAATTGCAAGAAAAACTATTTTTTGTAAAACCCGCTAGAGGGCACCCGAAAAAAACGTTCCGTTTAAACTCGCGTCTGCGCCATACTTCATTGCTACCAAAATGCCGAAGCGATCGGGTAGTCGACATTCAAGAGAGTCAAAACTCAAACAAAAATTAGACCGAATATTTATGGAGATGGTTCCTATACCCCCATTAATCACCCCACTCCCGGGAAGTCCGGAAAAAATGGTAAAAGCATATTTGTAATCATAAAAACCTTTTCAACTAACAAAACCTTTCCTAAATAGTCACCACCACATACTCCTCCGGACCTGACTCTCCCAACGACCCCGGAATTTCCGACGACTCCGGATTTCAAAATTCTGACGACACCGGAGTTTAAGGTCCCAGAAATACCAGCTTGGAAATGGCCAAAATTGACATTTATTGACATTCCCGACCCGGATTGGGAAACCTACAGGAGGTTGCCAAAAATAGACCCCAGAAAAAAACTGTGGCGACTGCTCGCGTTGTTTGGTTCAGGGGCAGCAATGCCATATAACCCCTCTAAATAAATAATCCTATAAATATATATATACAATGTCCATTTCGTTCCCCACCTCCGATCTAATCTCTCGAGGACGAGAGATCCCCCAGGGGGGAGGTGTAACGTCCCACGGGGACTTAAACCGTTAGACACCGACAGTCGGTAATGTAGGAACCGATCTCTATTACCATGTAACCTATTTTATGTTAGCACGTAAATGTATAATAAGACTTTTATGTATAATTAATGATTTAGATAAATATTAGAAGAATAATTATTATAAGAACATTAGGAATAATTAATTATAAGTATTAGTAAAAACACAAAACATAATATTGTAAAATAAGTGAGTAAAACATAAAATAACAAACAGCGACCCACTGCGCATGCGCCAGCCCGCCAATTTCTCAGTATAAAAGGAGGCGCACGCAGCTACGCGGTTCATTCGAAAGCTCTGCCAACAGAAGTGTGCTCGCCCCGGAAACGGTAGCGGCCTTCTAGCAGCAGACATAGCTAAGAGTACGAGCTCGCCCCGGAAACGGTAGCGGCCGTCTTGCAGCTAGTATTACAGAGTATTGAGCTCGCCCCGGAGACGGTAGCGGCCGTGCACTGTAATACGCGAATCGACGTAAGAGTAGAACTCTGCCGACAGAAGTGTGCTCGCCCCGGAAACGGTAGCGGCCTTCTTGCAGCAGACGTTGCCAAGAGTACGAGCTCGCCCCGGAAACGGTAGCGGCCGTACACTGCGACATATCTCAATACATACTTACATGCATATATTCATACATATTAATTAACATATTAAATACAAAAAAACCATAAAACCCAAAAAGAGAGCATATTTAATCGTAGATTGTAAGTTATATTAATTATTATTTCATTGTTAATTGTTGATTTATTAAATAAATAAGCACTATTAAGTTTAAAAGCCTTAGATTTAAATCTTTAGTCTGTAGAATAGAACCCCCACCATCCTATACTTGAGGGGACGCCGCTCTCCCCTCAGGGACCTCAACCTTCAGTTGTTCTCGAACAGCCGAACGTTACACCCGTGATAATTCTACCAGTGATAATTCTACCAGTGATAATTCTGCTTTGAGAACTGATATTAAATGTCAGGACACCAATCTTGACTCATCTCTGATTTCGTGGTCTCATGAACACAATATTTCCCATTCTGCTTTGAATGATTTGCTAAAATTATTAAAACCACATCATCAATTTTTACCAAAAGATTCAAGGACTTTATTACAAACGCCAACAAATATCAATGTTGTACAATGTAGTGGTGGTGCATACATATATTTCAGACTTTTAGTAAATATACTAGAAAGAGCTTCATCCGGATTAATTGAAATAAATTATCCAATAATGGAAATGAAAATGTCACAATTGCAAATCGAAAGAAATTCATTTTTATCTGTAACTATGAATGTGGATGGTTTGCCAGTACAATCTAGTACAACTAATTCTTTTTGGCCTATTTTATGTGTGTTAGACCAGAGTGTCAATAAAGAACCTTTTATTGTAGGACTTTACTATGGTGCATCTAAGCCAAACGATGCTAATAGTTATCTTCGTCCCTTTGTTGATGAATGTATTGATTTGGAAAATAACGGTATTATAATAAATGACAAAAAGTATGCTTTTCGATTGAGCTGCATAACAGCTAATGCCCCTGCGAGAGCCTTTTTAAAGTGTATCAAGTCACATAATTCTCTTCACGCTTGTGAAAAATGTACGCAAGAAGGTACATTCCTTGACAGAACTACGTGGCAATATACTTCGAACTTGAATCTTAGAACTGACTTAGGCTTTAATAATGAAGAATATGAACATCACCAGATAAAAAAAACTATTCTTACAGAACTCGATATAGGATTAGTGATGCCGGTGCCATTAGATTATATGCACTTAGTGTGTTTAGGTGTAATGAAAAAACTTATTGGTGTTTGGATTGATAAGGGGCCAAAGAAATGTAGGTTGAATTTTTTAAAAGTATGTAGAATATCAGAAAGATTGGAAAAAATTAAAAAAAAACATTACCCAACAGAGTTTTCTAGGCGACCATGTCATATACATTTGTTTAAACATTGGAAAGCTACAGAATTTCGATCTTTTATTCCAGGCGTGCACAGCTGAATGCTCGCCGGGCAAAAATTTTCGGACGCGTGCGGAAAGAGCATCGTAAAGCACTAGGCCACGCCTTTATGAGCGACAGTGCCGTGAGGGCCGTGGTGGGCAGTGTTCGTGAGTGAAGTGTGCCGCGGAACATCAGCAACACACATTACAGTTTACACGCATACTACGACAGCTATTGGCCACAGGGTGGGGGAACTGCTCACGAGCAATCGAGAGTGCTCTTGCCCGCCACAGCCTTGCTGTGCAGGCCTGTTTTATTCTATACCTAGGCCCTGTTGTTTTAGCAAACATCCTACCACATGATTTGTATGAACATTTTTTAGTATTGCATTGTGCAATTTATGTATTATGTAGCGATTTTAGTGTAAACTCTGAATGGTGTCAATATGCCGATAATTTGTTACATTGTTTTGTTGAAAACATCCCGATCTTTTACGCCAAAGAACTTCTAGTATTCAATTTTCACAATCTTTTACATTTAACAGCTGATGCTACAAATTTTGGCAAGCTAGATAACTTCTCTGCTTTCCCTTTCGAAAATTTTATGACTAAAATCAAAAGAATGGTCCGATCCCACAACCATCCGCTAGAACAAGTAGTTAAAAGATTGGGTGAATTAAAATCTATTCGCAAATTGTCACCAAGATTAAGAATAGTAAAAAAGAAAAACAAAATAGTTAAAGTAATTTTAGATGACATTTATATTATAAACATTAATTCATGCTTTAATACAAAATGCGGAGATATTGTTGTCATAAAGGCAATTGAAGAAATCACTGGTAGTTCCTTTTATAAATTAAAATGCGAGTACTTTTTATATAAGACTGACTATTATAAAGAACCTATAGAAAGCAGTCGTATAGGTATATTGAAAGTTAGTCGTAAAAAAGAAAAATATATTTGTTCGTCAGATTTAAATAAGAAATGCTTATTGTTACCTAACTTTAAAGAGAATAATAATGATGAAAGCTTTATTTGCATTCCTTTTGCTAGTATGACGCCCTGTAATTATAAAAAAAAGTAAAAAAATTACGCCAAGTACATGAAACAAATAAATCACAAAAAATAAAAGATAATAATATAAATCACAAAAAAAATAGAAGAAAATATATATCACAAAAAATAGAAGATAATAATATAAATCCCCCCAAAAATAGAAGAAAATATACAATATAAAAAAAGATGTGAAATCAAAATGAGCTGCAAGTACATAAAGGTGCTTTCCAACTGCCCTTAAGATGACACAACTACATAGACACAGCTAAAATGCTGTGTTCATACATTCCATTACTCATATCGCGGACATTTTAATTATCCCATCAAAAAGAATCCCAATTAAAAACATTGTCGTAAATTAATTAATAGCTTTACAAAATTATTATACAAAATTGCGCCAATTATAACAATGGCTATTTATAAAAAGAAAAAATGTATTAAATAATATTAAGCAGATATATTTTTATAGAAATAAATATTTCAATACCAATAAATATTTTATGCAAAATACTTGGCGCTGCTCACCGCATTGGTGTTGCTAAACTGAATACATATGTATAAATTGCATTAATCTTTTTCTTTCTTTCTTTTGCGTGCATTCGTGAATGTGCGTATGTGTGCGTGTGCATATGCTACGTATGATATTAGAATTAATTATATGTAGAATAAATCTGACTGCGTTTCTAATATGTATATGTTTATGTATTTTAGATTGTAAGGGAGTTATTGTAAATTATTAATTTACTATTAATAAGACAATTAACATTTTTTCGGTTTCGCAGCGCCAAGTATTTTGAATAAAATATTTATTGGTATTGAAATATTTATTTCTATAAAAATATATCTGCTTAATATTATTTAATACATTTTTTCTTCTTATAAATAGCCATTGTTATAATTGGCGCAATTTTGTATAATAATTTTGTAAAGCTATTAATTAATTTACGACAATGTTTTTAATTGGGATTCTTTTTGATGGGATAATTAAAATGTCCGCGATATGAGTAATGGAATGTATGAACACAGCATTTTAGCTGTGTCTATGTAGTTGTGTCATCTTAAGGGCAGTTGGAAAGCACCTTTATGCAGGGAGTCGAGACCGATAGAATTTCGGTTTCGGTCGCGGTCGCGGTCAGTGAGAGCGACCAATATGGCATTTACGGTTCTCTCGACCGAACTGGAGAGCGACGAGCGGTCAGGAGTTTTCTCTCGACCAAAACTGAGAGAAAATTTTTCTCTGACTTTCGGTCGACCAAAAGTCTTGACCGGTCGCAAACGGTCAGGTTAATTTATGGAGAGGTTTCTGTTCCTCTCCATAAATTACGAGTCGGAGCGGTTCGGAGTGGTTCGGAGCGGTTCGGTTCCACCTAGCTGAATAGGTCGGGAAGCTATGTATGCTATTCCTAGCGCTCACATTGTTTATCTCTCTCGTGACGGGATTTTTTAAAGCACATTGTTGCAATTATTTGTTACTCCAAGTGTGGAAAAAACAGAAGATAGGAATGTAATAAAATGTAAATATATATTTAACAATAGCATAAATAACAAATTTTCACAGCAAACTTTATTACAATGTTTCAATTTTTATCTCGTGGGATAAGATGCGAAAATATTATTTTATATCTTTTAAATCAGTTGCTGTATAAGCGTTACTTCTTCAATTTTTATTACGAGATATATGTATAGGAAAGGAGAGTGGTACATCGGAAAATACAGTCATGTAGAGTGACCAAAAATATAAGGTACAATCTTTGCTTAACACAGAGTAGATATCTTCTGGGATGCGAGTAGCACATCTAACGTAAAACAAAAATGAGGACGTGATAAATTCCACCGTGGAATGATTCAAATAGAAAATATGTATCGGGTGTAAGGCTATTGTGCCGACATTTTTTGTTTATAAAATCCGAAAAAAAGTTTTTGATCTTCTTTATACATACATTATCATAAGAACATTATGTTACATTTTTAACAATGTTCATAAATTTCGTTAAAATCAGCACCAAAGTTATTCTACCATTTTGGGGAATCTAGAAGGTTTGACCTATTTGATTAAGACTTTTTCAAACTGAAAAATCATTTTTGTAACATGGTAAATTACAAAACAAATTCTTATTTTACAAATTCTCCTCGAAGGTTGGAAATCTAAAGCTTGAAAAAAGTATTACCAAATGGCTTGAAATTCTACCTACAAAATAAGCACCTTTTAAAGAGGGAGTTTTTTAAATTAGCGTCGTAATTAACCATCGAAGGCAGCCGTGCGCCCCGTTTCAGGTAAGCGAGCCGCGCGCTGCATTATTGCGGACGGTTTACAATACCACTCGCACCCCGTATTACTTCAATCAGGACGAAACATAAAATCGACTGGTCCCGTATCCGCCTTAATGGTGTCATTTATGCCAGCGAAAGAGTTTCTTTGACTGCTTTTGTTTGAATTTCAATAGAGATTATACCCAAAAGTTCCTGTTCCATATAATGTTATGATTCAAGACAAATACAGGCTGTTTTCTCCTCGCCTTAGAGAAACTTAAGCCTTGATGCGTCCTTTCGTTAGCGAATGAGGGTCTATAGGTATAGCAATAAAATGCAGTTTACGAGTGGCTAAATCCCGACCATGAAGCCCTGAGTAAAATAGCAATTACTAAAAACAATTTGAAACCTTTAACAAGCTGGGACTACATTTTCCATGTTGAGAGAGGTGTGGTAAACTACGACGAGTTGCTTTTATTGTAGGATTGGGCGTTCTCGAAAACAGAGCTTTTCCTCCCTCTTACAGCTCAAGCGTTGGCGAATAAAAAGCGTTTTAAACATCTTTCATAAACGCACCGTGTACTCCCTTTAAAAAGCGAAATTGGTTCCTGAGTTACAGATAATTCCTAACTTGGACAGGGATTCTTTTCTAGGAGTAATTCCACTACAACTCGATTACTTTTTTCACTCGATGCAAGGGATTTTGTTTAAGGTGAAATATGATGCAGTCGACATGAAATCATGGGAGGGGGGTTAAGCACGAGAAGGTGGTGGGCTCCTTCCATCAGTCGAGAATAAAGATAGGGGTTATACCCAAAAGTCCCTGTTCCATGTACTGTTATAGTTCAGTGCCAGTGATAGGTAGGTACTTATGCTGCTGCAAAGCGAGCCTCTAAGCTAGCAATAATGCTTTTTTACTCGCAACCCATAACCCCGTCACTCGAAAATTTAAAGTCGAAATGACCTTATCCATGCCATCCTCCCTCACCCATCATTATTCTCGACTGATGGAAGGAGTAAACTGCACTTTATTGTTATACCTATAGACCCTCATTCGCTAACGAAAGGACGCATCGCGAGATTTTGTCCATAGATCATTTCAAGGTATAAGTTTCTCTAAGACGAGGAGAAAACACCCTGTATTTGCCTTGAACCATAACATTATATGGAACAGGAACTTTTGGGTATAATCCCTATTGAATTTCAAACAAAAGCAGTCAAAGAAACTCTTTCGCTGGCATAAATGACACCATTAAGGCGGATACGGGACCAGTCGATTTTATGTTTCGTCCTGATTGAAGTAATACGGGGTGCGAGTGGTATTGTAAACCGTCCGCAATAATGCAGCGCGCGGCTCGCTTACCTGAAACGGGGCGCACGGCTGCCTTCGATGGCTGATTACGACGCCAATTTTAAAAACTCCCTCTTTAAAAGGTGCTTATTTTGTAGGTAGAATTTCAAGGCATTTGGTAATATTTCTTCCAAGTTTTAGATTCCCAACCTTCGAGAAGAATTTTGCAAAATAATAATTTGTTTTGTAATTTACTATGTTACAAAAATGTTTTTTTCAGTTTGAAAAAGTATTAATCAAATGCGCCAAACCTTCTAGATGACAATAAGAGAATAATGAACCCAATACGATAAATCAGTTTCGAACAAAACAATTCTTAAGCACAGCTTGGTTTCACGCTGTAAAAATTGTAAACTTTGACGGCCCATATTCTTTAAATAAATTCGAAAACAGCAAAATGGTGAATTAATCCCGCCCTCCTCCCATGATTTCGTGTGGACTGCATCATACCTCACTTTAAGAGGTTACGTACACGTAGGATGGTTGAAACAATCAATTTTTTCAATGAAGTAGTCGCAGAAGCTGCAACATCAGAGGAAGGTCAATTCTGTGTGTTTTGGAAAGCCTGCTAAGCAAGAAACTAAAAACACTGCTTGCGATAAAGACTCCAGTTTTTGGTTATCTCAACGCTCCATAAATTTGTTGTATATCGTCTACTTTTCTTTCGATTTCGACGGCAGCAAATTTTTTTCAATCGCCTTTGCAGTGGTCCGAGTCGTCGAAAACGTGATAAAAAATCGTAACGTTCACATTTCACCATTTATCATTATGAAAATGGCTATTCTTTTTGGGGGGGGGGGGGTCGCAGAATCTGATTCTGAAACCAAAATTTGTATTAGATAAAAGCTAAGCTCTGTAGGGGGGCTCATAAAAACGCTATCTCTGTTAATTTTCGAAATTTGATGCCGAAATTAACATCAAATAACGTAATCAAAGCAAACAGTACTCTTAAACAAAACATAACATTATTTTATCGATATTACCCCCTCCCCCCCCCCCCCCCTACAGTGCTTATTTTTAATATAGGGTCACTCCACGCGAAGTCGGACACTTTTCGGAGTAACATTTCGGATTTTGGTGCAACATGGATATGTTGTAGTCTTTAGGGGTGTATAAACATATCTCGAAGGATTTTTCGAAATGTCAAAAATTGTGGATGTTACAGCTCTTTGAAATATAGTGTTTACTATTTTTCAAAAAATTATAACTGTTGAACTAATAAACTGATAAAAATGACCTTTTGGGTGCTTACAGTGCAGATATAAGAGTACCTAATAAAAATTATTTCACTTAATAAAAACGAATATTTGACCATTTATTTAGCAATTGTTCTTAACAAATGCAATTTTATAGTTGAAGGCAGCTTTTTAAAAATTTGGAAAAATAGGAGGATAAAGCCCTGTTTTTCCTCTTTACGGACATGTTTTGAAAAACGTGGACGTTTTAAAATTGGCCAAATGAAAATTAATTGAATGTAACGCTGCGTCGCCCAGCACCGGCTCGACTGGTCGGGCCGTGCGGTACTCGCAGCGGCCAAGCGGCTATATCTGCTATTCTTATACAGTGTTCTCGTAAATGGTAAGTATTTGTAAAAAAATGAAAGAGGAAAACTTTTACTATTTTTTATACCCAACATAATACAGTGTCTCAATTTTTGGTGTTCGCAATATTTTCCTTGAAACGAGGGTGACCTTCAGTTTTTTAAATGGAATGCTATATACTTGATTACCCAAAATGAAAGTGACTGTCAAGACAAATTCACCCATATGGTATACTATGACCTTCAAAGCCACACAAGGTTATAAATATATTGAAATAGTAGATTGAGTTTCTTTCTTTCATTCCTAACCTTGTGTGGCCTTGAAGGTCATAGTATGCCATATGGGTGAATTTGTCTTGACAGTCACTTTCATTTTGGGTAATCAAGTATATAGCATTCCATTTAAAAAACTGATGGTCACCCTCGTTTCAAGGAAAATATTGCGAACACCAAAAATTGAGATACTGTATTACGTTGGGTATAAAAAACAGTAAAAGTTCTCCTCTTTCATTTTTTTTACAAATACTTACCATTTACGAGAACACTGTATAAGAATAGCAGATATAGCCGCTTGGCCGCTGCGAGTACCGCACGGCCCGACCAGTCGAGCCGGTGCTGGGCGACGCAGCGTTACATTCAATTAATTTTCATTTGGCCAATTTTAAAACGTCCACGTTTTTCAAAACGTTCGTAAAGAGGAAAAACAGGGCTTTATCCTCCTATTTTTCCAAATTTTTAAAAAGGTGCCTTCAACTGTAAAATTGCATTTGTTAAGAACAATTGCTAAATAAATGGTCAAATATTCGTTTTTATTAAGTGAAATAATTTTTATTAGGTACTCTTATATCTGCACTGTAAGCACCCAAAAGGTCATTTTTATCAGTTTATTAGTTCAACAGTTATAATTTTTTGAAAAATAGTAAACACTATATTTCAAAGAGCTGTAACATCCACAATTTTTGACATTTCGAAAAATCCTTCGAGACATGTTTATATACCCCTAAAGACTACAACATATCCAAGTTGCACCAAAATCCGAAATGTTACTCCGAAAAGTGTCCGACTTCGCGTGGAATGACCCTATAATAACAATTTTTACCTCGGAATCAGAGTCTGCGACCACAAAACCCCCGGAATGACTCCCCCTTGGGAGTAAAGTAAAAAATACGAATACGCATGCGTGCAAAGACTTTTTCCCTTGCGAGAAAAGTAAAAAATCCGAAACGTCTGAAATTGGCCATTTTGCTCCCGCTCAGCAGGCGTATAAAACACCCATTTTCATGTAGATACCTATTGAAAAAATGCTATTTTCTCGAAACTACATTCTTCAAATCCGTGCCAATGATATCTCAAAAACTACTCAAGCGATTGGAATGAAAGTTAGCACAATTACTTCTCACATTAATATATAGTCCTTATCATATGGTTTTTTTTGCAATAGCCACAGTTTGGTTTAATAACTGAAAAACTAATGAAATTGGTAAACTCGTAAAAAAATTCATAAAATGTCCCCAGTTCTCACGGCTCTCGGTGTATGTGATCCATTCAACAAAATCCCTGACATCGAGTGCAAACAGTGATCAATTTGGCCTGGAATTCCCTCTACCAAAACTAGGGAAGAAAGTGCTCTTTAGAATTAAAGTGAATTAATGTGAATTAAATTCACATTTCCCTCGCTATGGTTTTCCCTGTCGAAGTTCAAACGAGGACCAGGTATATGAGCCTAAGTGGAGCGTCTACCGGCGGGCTCATTAACCGCGGGCCATGGAGTCGTACATGTCATAAAACTATCACCCACCTTACTTCCTTCTTCGAAAGGGTGGGATACCCTTACTTGTCCTCCAGAACGTTTTCTATTGGTTATTGAAAAGTTCTGAGTTTACCTATATATTGAGGAAATTCGAGCGGCAAGGGCAGAGTCACTTTGGCAACGCTAAAGTGAACACCCAAAATCTCTTGGATACGATCCTGTCGTGTTTGAATATTACATCGGACTTTTTCAAGCCCAACTTAATTTTAGTTATTTTAGAGCTCCGAGTTTAGAGTAATTATATTTCGTTATATTTCGTAAGTTTCATAAGTTTTTTAACTGTGATTGCGATATGGCATTTCGTGGTAGAAAGCAATGTCATCCGGTTCGTGCGTATTATTCGTATATCGAGGAAGATAATACATCGGAATGTAATATCAAAGTCGGTAGTGAAATTTGCGGTTACAAATGTAAGGGCGACCATGCCACAAACTTGGAGCGGCATATTTCATTGAAGCATCCAAATGAATACTGTGAAATAAGTAGTGTAAAAGTGTGTGAGAAAAGAAGAAGGTGCAACAGTGATACGGTGGACTACGGCGCAAAAAAAAATAAAAAACAAAGTGTGTGTGTAGTGCGGTTAAGTGATAGTGATGTGATGGACGCGTGTGTAGAATTAGTAACTGTCAACGCTCGTCCATTTACCTTAATGGAAGACAGTGGTTTTAGAAAATTATTAAATCCAATCATCGCAGGATTGGAAAATAAAATTGTTATAAACGCGGAGAACATTAGGTCGGAAATAACGGTGCGGGCACAGTGTATTCGGCGCGATATTCAGAACGAAATTATAGGCCGGTTAGTATGCTTAAAAGTTGACACCGCGTCGCGTCTGGGACGATCCTTCCTCGGATTAAATATGCAGTACATTAAGGACGGTAAAGTAGTGTTGCGTACATTATGCGCGAAAGAGATACTCGGGTCTCACACAGCGGCAAATTTGAAAGTAGAAATTAAGCGTGTATTAACGATGTATGGACTGACTTTGCGTAGTGTGTATTCAGTGACAACAGACAATGCAAGTAATATGGTGAAGTGTGTGCAACTTATGGCCGAGGAAATTCAAGAGGAACAACCCAGTGAATTGGAAGAGGACGGCGACGAAGAGGATACCACGGAGAACTTGTCGTTATGGGATTCCGAAGACAATTTAGAAATTAAAGGTGTGAGATGCGCTGCGCACACTCTGCAACTCGCAGTGTGTGCAGTAATTAAGAAGGATCCATACATAGGGATTATCGAAAAGGTTAGGGAAATTTGTAAACAGTTGCGCCTCCCCTCAATGTCGTTGACCCTAAAGACCCTGAGTATACTAAAACCGCCGATCGACTGCCCAACGCGTTGGAATTCGACTTACGACATGTGTAAGTCTGTGTACGATAAGCGAGATTTGTGCCGCGAAATTATTCCGCATTCCGAGGAATTCACCGAAGCGACCTGGCAGCAAATAGAAGAAATTGTAAACGCGTTAGAACCCGCGAAAATTGCGACGAAACAGTTGCAAGAGGAGCAACTTTTAATGGGCGATTTTTCAGAGCATGGCTCATGTACAAAATTAGTGTTAAGAAGCTCGGTACGGTCGCATCAAAAGCATTGTTAGTGAGTATGGAAAACCGCGAGCGTGACTTATTTAAGAATGATGTGTTTCGTGCGGCGATCTTTATGGATCCACGATATAATGTATTATTGAGTGAAAGTGATAAAACAGCGGCGAAAGAACAATTAGTTTCATTATGGAAAAGATTGCATGATCTTACAGGAGAGAATAGCGAGAATGTGGCAGCGAGTAGGGTCGATGAGTGCGAGAATGAATGTGACGATATCGAGCAGTTGTTGTTAAAATCGGAAACAGAAATAAATTCATCCCCTTCCCAAACCGTAGTAAATATAAAAAATATTTTATGTTCGTATCTTTCGTGGAAGCGTGTTTCCAAAGATACCGATTTGTTGTTATATTGGGAATCAATGAAAACCGCGGAACCAGAACTATATAAATTAGCGTGTGTAGTTCAGAGTGCGCCTGCTACACAAGTCAGCGTGGAGAGATTATTTTCTGGTGTGAAGCATGTAGTGTCGAATCTGCGTTACAATTTACAAATGCATGTCATTGACGACATAATGGTTGTTAGATGTAATACATTATTTAAGTCGTGATATTATTAATTAGTCTAAGCGTGAGTAGCTGTGTAGTGCAGTGCAGTGCAGTGCAGTGCAGTGCAGTGCAGTGCAGTGCAGTGCAGTGCAGTGCAGTGCAGTGCCGTGTAGTGTAGTGCGGTGTAGTGCAGTGTACTTTACTGTAGTGCAGTGCAGTGCATTATTGTGTAGTGTATATAACAGCTGCAATCACAACAAGAAGGAACAACATCGTCATCGAGGGACTTCGACGGCGGGTATCAACTACGGACAACTGCAATCATCTCCCCATTGGATCGAAACGGAAGAGGAACAGCGACCTGACACGTGAAGGACTTGAAGCGACGACCGAGATATGGGCATTATGGCTTCTTCACCACTCATCGAAAGATAAGTTCCATATTTATTAAGCACAATTTACTTTCACCACTAATTGTTTTGCTGACACACTAATATTGATTCTTTTACAGGAAATACAGAATAGCAATCATCTCCCCATTGGATCGAAACGGAAAAGGAACAGCGACCTGACACGTGAAGGACTTGAAGCGACGACCGAGATATGGGCATTATGGCTTCTTCACCACTCATCGAAAGATAAGTTCCATTTTTATTAAGCACAATTTACTTTCACCACTAATTGTTTTGCTCAGAAACCAATATTCATTCTTCTACATGTACTAAAGAATGGCAACGTACAATCATGACGGGGCCATCTTTGTCTTACGTTAGATGTACTACTCGCATCCGCATCACAGGAGTATTTTCCGATGTACCACACTCCTTTCTTATACATGTATATCGTAATAAAAATTGAATATGTAACGCTTATACAACTGATTCATAAGATGTTAAATAATGTTTTCATATGTTATTCCGAGAGATAAAAATTGAAACATTGTAATAAATTTTGCTGTAAAATTTGTTATTTATGCTATTGTTAAATATATATTTACATTTTATTACATTCCTGTCTTCTGTTTTTTTTTCGACACTTGGACATACTTTTAAAATATCCATACGAAAAATTATAAATTCAATCATTTTCTTCTTATTTCTATATTAACAATAATTTATTTATATTAACTACTTCTGTTAAAATAATGCATAACTAGTGTTTGAAATACAATAATATCTCGGCAAATCGACATAGTTTGAAATGGACAGTGTTACAGTAACAAATAACTGCAAAAGTCTGCTATCAACAAACCCGTGACGAGAGTGACAAACAGTGTGAGCGACAGGAACAGCATCCATACCTTCCCGGCTTATTTAGCTAGGTTGAACCGATCCGAACAGAACCGAACCGCTCCGAACCGCTCCGAACCGCTCCGAACCGTTCCGACTCGTAATTTATGGAGAGGAACAGAAACCTCTCCATAAATTAACTCGACCGGTCAACCGACCACTCCGACCAGTCGCCAGAGCGGTCAGGCCTTCGGTCTGAGATTCCCGACCGAGAGGCAATCGGTCTGGAGTTTCGGTTTCTTTTCGCAACCTCTCACTGTTACGGTCGCAATATCGGTCCCTTTTCGCTTCGGTTACTGGTCGGTAGACCGGTCAAGACCGGTCAGAATTTCGGTTTCTGCTTCGGTCTCGACTCCCTGCCTTTATGTACTTGCAGCTCATTTTGATTTCACATATTTTTTTATATTTTATATTTTCTTCTATTTTTTGGGGGGATTTATATTATTATCTTCTATTTTTTGTGATATATATTTTCTTCTATTTTTTTGTGATTTATATTATTATCTTTTATTTTTTGTGATTTATTTGTTTCATGTACTTGGCGTAATTTTTTTACTTTTTGAAAGTTTTTTATGGGGATCTCACTTCTTTTTACAAAGATAATTCATGTACTTGGCGTAACTTTTTTTACTTTTTGAAAGTTTTTTATGGGGATTTACTTATTGTAAATTTAAACATGTAAAAATCCTTGTTATAACTTCGCTTTATATTTTATAAATGACAAGAAACCGTAATGTTACTTAACGCGAAACATAATGAATGAAGAATTTCGATAGTCGATATTTACTAAAACGTGCTCTTTGATCGTCGAATGTTTAGCTGGCCTCTCGGCCAGCTTCAGCTTCTTGTGGTTCTTCACAATCTTCCACCATTACAAATATGTGGCCGAAGCCAGGAAATGTAAGTAATAAAATACATTTATTATTATATATCTTGGAATTCAAATGATTTTTTGAACATAAATGTAGCGCAGATACGTATTGTTCAATTTCAAATGGCAAATTGGAAATTCGGAAAGAAATATATACAGTTTTGAAATTCACACTTATAACTAGTAATACAACAATAAGATATGAGACACGTTGAAGCATATCCTATATCCTATAACTTGTAATGCCATATCTGAGTTGAACGTAAAGGAACATGTAAATAAACTACAACATTATGAAAGTCTTTGATAGGCAGTTTGCCTACGTTAAGTATCAGTGGACATAGACCGTAACTGTATAATATAAAATAATAACAAGTAATACAACAAGAAGATATGGGACACGTTGAAGCATATTCACACTTTTAACGCCAACGATTAGAAATATGAAACACATCTGAGTTAAAACATGCTTCTATGTATCCAATATCTTGTTGTATTACTTGTTGTACAGTTACGGTCTACGTCCACTAATACTTAACATAGGCATACTGCCTATCAAAGACTTTCATAATGTTGTAGTTTACATTTTCGTTTATGTTCAATTCAGATATGTTTGATATTTCTAATCGTTGGCGTTATAAGTTAGAATATGCTTCAACGTGTCTCATATCTTCTTGTTGTATTACTTGCTATACAGTTAAAGTCTATATACTTCCATTGATAGTGAACGTAGGTAAAGTGCCTCCCAAAGACTCAAAATGTTGTAGTTAACATGTTCGTTTACGTTCAACCCAGAAATGTTTATGCTAATGAATTGTTTATTATTAATTTTTGTAGAGCAAAGCAGACGAATCATCAATTTTAGACGGTAAATAAAAAAAGTTTATATACATTTATTTTCAAATTAATTTTTCCCCTAATTTGATAATGAAAAAATTATTATTTTATTTATTTTATTTAGACATTGACGTCGAATTACAAAATTTCACAATGATGGAGGCGGCGACGCCGCCGACGTCGCCGCCTCCGCCACCGCCACCGCCGCCGCCACCGCGACCACCAACACCACCACCACCACCACCGCAACCACCAGCAAGGCCGGCCACGGCTGATGGTAAATACGTACACATTTTATTAAGGAGTTATACATTGGACGAAATTTCTATAAGAACACTACTATTTTTAATAAAAATTGTCAAGTAATGTGCTAATACAATTAATGGAAGGCTAGAAATTTGTGACGGAAGTATACAAAGTAAGAAAAAGTAAGAATAAAAAATTTGTTGTAATTTTGTTATAAACTATATATAATGATACTTTAATGTACAGAAAACAAACGAAATCTGCATAGGAACGGTGTATTAAAAACAAATCATTAATACTTTTTCTTACTTTGAAAAATAGTAGTGTTCTTATAGAAATTTCGTCCACTGTATGCTTTTAGAATGCTTGAAAATAGGTCTATTTAAAAAAACAAAATATTTTACTAATTTATTTTTTATTTTACTAATTACAGAACCGTACGTAGCGCGCCACAGGCGCAGCGGCCGCAGGGTGAGGGCCCAACAAGAGGATTGGGCCTTCCTCAAGGCCATAAAGGATCAGGCCTCCTCCCTCCGGGCCTGGGCCGTGGAGCGGTACAGCCGCGGCCGTGACCGTGGCCGTGGTGACCGTGGCGACCGTGGTCGTGGCGGTCGTGGCGAATAAAAAATAATTTTTATTTTTTTGTTTAAAGTTCACATTCATTTATAAATATATATATAAAAAATGTATATACCTGTACCCATTTATTTTGCAATATTTCCCTCAAACTTTCCTTCTCCTTAAACTTCTGTAGAGCATAAATCGCCTCGACACCTTCCTCTGCGTTTTTAACATATTTAAATATATCGTTGATCAAATTCAACGTCATGGTATCTAATTGCAGAACCGTGCAGCTAAATCGTTTGATCTTCTTCGCCCAACTGGTTCGCGCAATATCGAATATAATGTCGCAGGCCGCTGTAATTTCATCTAAACTCTCGTGAAACCGATTCTCGATTTTGCGCCAGTACGCTTCGTACTTGATTCCTTTGGGGCTTCCCAGTAACCCCATCCTGTTGTGCCTGTGAAATAAAATAAACGACATGTACCAACAATTGAGCGACTTGTTTAAACCAATATTTTCGTCCGTGCCTCCCGAATATGACGAGCGCCCCACAAATTTCAATAACGTCGTAGCATCGTTGTTTGAATGTATCAATTGTATCGAAAACGTCCCCTTCGCTTAAGTTCTACTTTTTATCAGGACTAACGCGTGGAATAACGTTCCTAACGTGCTAACTAACTTGCCACAAATGCAAAGACATTTCGCAGGGAGCGTACATTATTATAAATAACTTTATAAATGTCACAGCAGAGTATGCACTCTTTCAGCATTTTCATTCCTTCCTCCGGATTACTTCCGAGTGCAACGTCCAGCTTAATATACTCGTCGCATCGACTTATTATCTGCAAGCTTAGCGCCCGACAAAGTACTCCTACGCTATTCCTGAAACATTGCACTTTGAAGCGTGTCTTTCGTACCGAAATATTTCATTCGCGCGAATAATCATCCTCACGAATCGTTATAAAATGGGGATTCCGTCCAGATAAATAATATCAGAAGCAACGCCTCTGTCACCGAATTCTCGGTGTCTTCCGGAACATTTAGGCGTTTAAAGCAATCGAATAAAATATACAGGTGCGTCAAATTCGACGACGACTCTTCCAGCCTCGTCGCAATACGCTGGGCCAGTACTTCGATTTTGTTTACGCTGGGAGAACGCAAGCTTCTGAGTGTGTCGATGATCGATCGGACTTCCGGATTGAGAAACTGAGCATGTAAATAATTCAAATTCGAATCTGAAAGCAACAAGCGTTTCATAATCGAGACAAAAGGAAATCGTTCGCTACGCGGAGAAACTAACATTTCGCATTCCAGTAATCCATTTCGCCCTGTACATTCTGAATTCTGTTGCCAGCCGTCGCAACCCTCGTTGCTTCATCCATCTGTCTGATCCACGACCAAGCTATTTTATCCAATCTACCGATTAAATTCCGCTTTTCCTCGTTCTCTTCGGAGACGAAGATCTTCGGATTTTCTCCCAGCAAGTAACAGTCGGCTCTACTCGGCGGTTCCAGAAATGTATCAAGTTGTCTCTCCTTCGGCACGTATAGCGTAGTTAAATTTATCGGCTTGTACATCTCCTCGGACAAGCGTATTACAAATTCGTGTAGATTCGAAAATACTTCGTTTTTTATAACTGCTCGTTATGAATGGAAAATTGAGATTGTAATAAAGATTTCTATAATATAATAAGCATTACATAAAAACTCTAAATTGCTGGTATATACAAAAAATACAAGTATCTGGCAATTTAAATGCAATGCAATTTTTTGCTACAATATATTATTTTGTACATGCATGGTACAAATTTCCAGAAACTTATGCGAAAGAAGATACTTCTTTGTCGAACCTTCTCCGGACAACTTCCAAGTCTGCGACTCTACATAAGAAATCTATTAAAAAAATTTTGGCGACTTACCTTGTTAATTGAGACAATAATTCAGTCTCCTATTTAGTGTAAAAGCTCCTGACATTTCAAATTTGGACCACTTACATTATTTAACACATGGCAGGTTATAACGGTTTGACACTTGGTATAGGTTATATAAAACGATGACACTTGGTAGGTTATAAACATAGGTATATGTACAATGGCGGACGCCGATCATACATACACTAGTTTCTTTTGGCTGAAGGTGTGCGTGTAACGCGTATATACGTATTATTGACGAAATTTTGGCTTGGAGAAGAAAAACATACACTAGTTTCTTTTGGCTGAATAGCTGAAGGTGTGCGTGTAACGCATATAAACGAAACATACACTAGTTTCTTTTGGCTGAAGGTGTGCGTGTAACGCATATACCTATTATGTTGACGAAATTTTGGCCTGAACAAGAAGAAGAAAATCTTACCGTTTCTGACAGATCCATGAGACGATATTATGAGATCTCTGTTATGCGTGGACAGATTTTATTGAAATTTGGTCTTATTCGAAAGCTTATATGCGGTTTACATAAGAAAAATGCCTTTAAATTTAGAAAATATTGCAGGCGTCATGAGATATTAATGAAATAAGTTTCAGGTTAGGTTGGAATAGCCCGGCGACGAGTAAATCATAGCGGTAGCGACAGTCGACATATACAGGGTGTCTTTCCTGTACTTGGCGTCGAGACGCTACCGCGTCTCTAGATTATAAACTTTTATAAAAGTTGTACTAATTATATGATTTATAATAAATATCTTAATATTATGCATATACCTAAATTGTTTTCACTTCCGATTAACTGGTGAAATTGAAAATATCAGGAAGCAACCGTACAGGCAGATACTTTTTAATTTTACCAGTTAAAATTCTAACATGTTCCCATTACCTATAAATAATAAGTATAATTCAAAATCCAACCGTGTGTCTACCGTTGGATTACTATTAGATATAGTACGGTAGGCCCTATAAATAGTTGGGCAACAGTGGGAAAGCCTACCTTGGCCATCTGTTATTGGCCCAACCTGAAAAAAAAGTGCCAAATCTAACTGTTGGCCAACTAATATTATGTTCGTGGCCCAACTGTATGCCAACCAAAAATGCTACTAGGGTAGGATGATGTTCACAGACGAACTCGACGCGAAGTCGAGGAGCTGTTAGGAG
The DNA here is from genome assembly GCA_946251845.1 of Andrena fulva. Classification (NCBI taxonomy): domain Eukaryota; kingdom Metazoa; phylum Arthropoda; class Insecta; order Hymenoptera; family Andrenidae; genus Andrena; species Andrena fulva. The sequence continues at coordinate 21,053,197 of OX276330.1, forward strand.
GTTGGATTATTCACAGACGAACCTGGTGCGTAACCAGGGAGCTGTTCGGAAGGTGGTTGACTTACCGACGAACCTGTTGCGAAATCAGGGAGCTGTAGGATACGGACGAACCTGATGCGAAATCAGGGAGCCGCAGGAGGGTTAAACGTGGACGAACCCGATGCGAAATCGGGGAGCCACTGGGTTGAAGAAGATTCCTTGTTTTGGTGTTGGATGCGAACGAACCTGATGGGAAATCAGGGAGTCGCGGGAAATGTTATATTGCCTCGTAACTCTTAATTAATATTTGATACAATTCGAGCGGTAAAGTTGTATCGGTGGGTATATGCTACTAATACTATAAGGATCGCTGGGTAAAAGATGGGTTTAAGGAATCTACTCGATTTACAAACGAACACCATTCGTATATTGAATAATCAAATATAGTACAAATATAAGTGTCGCGATTAATTAGTTAAATAGTGTAAATTACGAATAGTTGCACGGTGTTGACGAGGGGTCAAAAGTGCCATTGTGTCTTTCTTCATCAACTTCTGTGCTTAGCTTAGCCCACTCCGCAGTCGTAAAGATGGTGTGATTAGCTAAATAAACATACTGCTCAACCCTCCGAGTCATCCTGTTTACCAATACAGGGTGATTCTCTACCGACGCCTGTCAAAGAGCTGCCGCCTGGTACCCGGTGGAGAGGACAGCCCCCCGCAGGGCCTTACCAAATTTTATGGGTTTCGACCCTCGAAACGGTTGGAATACCATTAAAAAGTCAGAAATGTCCAAGAGTTCCGTATTTCTCATCAGATCTTTGCGAAAACGACGTCAATTGATTCCTTATGTTTCGCCGATGAAACTAACATCAAGAACGACGTAATTCGGACCATAATGAAGGAAATTTTATGAAAAGGGAAGACGTCGCAGGCGGGACCACGCGCAGTCAGCGAACAACCCCTTTTCTTCCTGCGTCCCTCCAGGAGACGTATTGCCGTCCCCCGCGAGTAATCTCGTGTGATTTTTTAACACAACAGCGAGTCGGTGAGGCTGTTAGAATTAAGAACAATGCAGGGTGTAGTGAAGAAAAGAAAGACAAATTATACAGTAAAATAGAGGTTTAAAATCTATCATATGGTAATTGCATTATATTATTAATAATGTAATTTTTAGATTTTTGATTAACTGTTTATGACAATATTAGCAATGGATTAAATTCTTTCACATAGATCCATCCTTCATGATTAAAAAAAAGACGCAAGTCCATACTTTCAATAATTTAGAACATTTAAATTAATTTCTGTAGGCGGGTTTCGTAAAAATCACCGAAAACAGGTAACTTTGAAGATTTGTATTTTTTAAACAATTTCGAACCTGCAAAAATGAGGACTTAACCCACCCTAATTTCATATGGACTACCATATATTTCAATATCATTTTAGATAAGTATCACATCTGCTTCTATCTTCCACGCTGAACGCAATGCACACCAAACTCCCTTTGATGTGCGGAAGAAAACCGACAACGGTCGGCTGAGGCCATGTGCCTTCGCCGGCATTCGCGAGTCAGGTCTGTTGCGAGGATGTTTTCGCGCGCTCGTTGCCTTTAGTTTTCATGTAGAGGGCGCTCACCGATTTACTTACTGCCTCTTAAGCAGAGTGAATACTGTCTACGTACTAGCGTTACTGCTTAATTGAACCTTTTTACTTGTCTCATTATTAAAGATACGTTTTTCTTCATAAAGGCTCTCTATTTATTTGCCGCTTCAAACAACAGGTTATGGGCCCAGGCAACGTGTAGTAGAGAGTATTGTTGAGTCAGAAGTTTTTTTTTTCTCTAAGAAGGGAACAAAGAAAATAGTTTTGAGGTTAACCCAGGCCACGTGCAAAAGTGGAAATAACCCAAACATGGAATCTGAATTAACGAAGATAACAAAATTGAGAGGTGCTGAAAATTGGGCGCAATGGAAATTTCAGGTGTCCGTTTTATTAAGAGATAAGGATGCTTTTCTAGTGGCAAATGGTGTCTCCGAAAGGCCGGTGATTCTCTCGGAGAGCACTACAGCGGCGGAAAAACAGGAGTTAGCAACTTGGCTGAGAGCGGATAATACAGCTCAGAGGATAATTGCGACAACAGTAGCTGATTCTCAGTTAGTACATATTATGAACTGCACCGATGCTAAAAGCATGTGGGAGGCGTTACACACACTATATGAACAAAAATCAGAAACCTCCATACACATGCTTCAACAAAAATGGTATAGTATGTCGATGGATCCAAAGGATAAGTTGGCCGTACACATGGCAAAATTAAAAGATATCGCGCACAGGCTGCAGGCTCTGGGTGAGCCAGTAGCGGAGTCTATGATTACACAGTCCAACAAAATGAAACTTTTTTTCTGTTCCGCAATATCCACTGGGTGATTCTTGTAGAGTTTCTCGCCCTGAACACGAATCCGCAAACCGTTTATCGCCATCACCCTCAGTTTTTGAGGAATTCGATTTTGAAGAAAACTGCAAATTTTCAACTTTGAACATCTTTTGTGTCGAAACGGTAATAGTTATTCGGTTGCTCGTTGCGTCAAATTATTCTACGAACCCTCCCGAATACAACGATATCAGTTATTATTGCATTATGATCATTTAAATTTGTTTAAACAACGATCAAAGGGAAAATGACACCCGAAATGCACCCATTTTTGAAGTTATCTTTCAATTTATTTCCAAAACTATGGGTCTTAGAAAAAATCTGACTACTCCACGCGATGCAGCAGACATTTTTCCTCTGGAAAGCATCAACAGAAGTGGTAAGTCACGTTTTGTTTTCGATACAGAAGCGAAATAGTTTGGCAAAACGCGCGGTGCCAACAGTGGTACTCAGGCGCGTTAAGCGATTGTGTTACGCTGAGCGGCAGTGGACCGCGCGCCGCCGTTGACTACCACTGTCGACACCGCGCGTTTTGCCAAACTCTTTCGCTTCTGTATTGAAAAGAAAACGTGACTTACCAGTTTTGTTGATGAGTTCCGAAGGAAAAATGTCTGCTGCATCGCGTGGAATGGTCAGATTTTTTCCTACACCCTTAGTTTTGGAAATAAATTGAAAGATATCTTCAAAAATGGGTGCATTTCGGGTGTCCTTTTCCCTTTGATCGCTGTTTAAACAAATTTAAATGATCATAATGCAATAATAACTTATATCGTTGTATTCGGGAGGGTTCGTAGAATAATTTGACGCAACGAGCAACCGAATAACTATTACCGTTTCGACACAAAAAATGTTCAAAGTTGAAAATTTGCATTTTTTTTCAAAATCGATTTTCTCAAAAACTGAGTGTGATAGAGCATTTCTGATTGCGGATTCGTGTTCAGGGCGAAAAACTCTACAAGAATCACCCAGCGGATATTGCAGACCAAAAATCGTGTTGGACAGTGTTATGACAAAGATTCTTATGACGCTGCCTATGGCTTATAATCATTTTGTCACTGCTTGGGAGTCAACCCCTCAAGCCCAACGCACTCTTGCAAATTTGGTGGAAAGATTACTTGCGGAAGAAAATAGGCATCCAACTATAGGCAAAGAGTCCAACGAAGCTTTTGCAGCAATGAAGGTTACAAACAAGAGGTGCCAAAAGTCGAAGCAGGGTAATAATTCTGCAAAAGTTAATGAATCAACAAACAAAAGTGCCCCAAGATTGTGTTTTAAGTGCCAAAAACCTGGTCACATAGCACGTGACTGTCGGACAGGTCAGCAGCAGAATGAAAGCTGTGACAAAAAGCCAAAGGGACAAGCTTTAGTCGCCCAGGTGTCCCTGTGTGTGGATGAGTCTGAATGTGGTGAACATGTCTGGTATTTAGATTCTGGCGCCACTGACCACATGTCAAATCAAAAGGAATGGTTCATTAATCTCAGATTATTTAGTGAGCCCCATGCTGTTCATGTGGGGAGGAAAGATGCATCCATGGAAGCTTTGGGCAAGGGGGAGATAAATATCTTGGCCTATGATGGAAGCGGATGGCGTGAAAAACACTTATCTAATGTTCTTTACGTTCCAAATTTAAGACATAATTTGTTCTCAGCTGGATCGGCGCTTGATAAGGGTCTGATGCAGATATCGACTGCTGAGGGATGTCGTTTTGAGAGCAACGGGACTACTGTTGCAGTGGGAGTTCGAACAGACAAACTCTGTAAAATGCAATTTAAAGTGGTCGAGCCACCTCGTATCGAAATAGAGGCCCATATGGCTGGAAAAGGTAGTCTTCAATCATGGCACGAAAAGCTGGGTCATCAAAATATCGCCTACGTAAAGAAGTATCTGCAGGCTGAGGGAATTTCAGTGGACGAGCAAAAATTTTTTTGTGAAGGGTGTGCTTTTGGCAAACTGCACCGATTACCCTTTCCTAAAAAGGAAATGGACGATTACAAACCTCAAGCTCCAGGGGAGCTAATCCATGCTGATGTCTGTGGACCTTTTCAAGAGGAATCAATAAATGGATCACGCTATTTTTTACTGCTCAAGGATGATTACTCACGTTATAGAACTGTCTATTTCCTTAGGTTTAAGAGTGAATCCGCTGATCGAATCAGGGATTTTCTTGCAATGACTCTTAACCTTTTTGGAAGGAACATAAGAACACTACGTACAGATAATGGTTTAGAATTTGTCAACCAGGAAATTATGGAAATGCTGAAAAGTCGAGGCATTCAGCATTAAAAAACTGTGGCCTTCACTCCGGAACAAAACGGCTCTGTCGAGAGAGAGAACCGAACTGTCGTTGAATCCATGAGAGCCATGTTACATGCTAAGAGCTTACCTTTGAAACTTTGGGCTGAAGGTGTGAACACCTCTATTTACCTTCTAAATCGTACCGGTGTAAGTCCTCAACCATTGAAAACGCCGCATGAGTTATGGTTTGGACGAAGGATTAAGCTAGGGAAGTTAACTGTTTTTGGGACTGTTGCCTATGTGCACGTGCCCAAAGAGAAACGAAGAAAACTTGATAGCAAAGAAATTAAAGGTTTTTTTGTGGGATATGATGAGGACGTGAAGGGCTATAGAATCTGGTTTCCTGAGAGTGATAGGGTGGAAATAAGAAGAGACGTCGTTTTTAGAGAGGACGATGAAGACGCTGGTTTTAAAAAGGAAGCTATTAAATGTGATGAGTTTCAATATCTCGATCTTCAGGAAGCTAATAACAAGCCTAATGACCACCAACAACAGGGACCTCAAATAGAGACACAAGAAGAGTCACAAGAAGATTCGAGCGATGAAGAAATGTCTGGTCATGGTAGCGTCTGGAATTCAGCAGAGGAGTTTACCGAGCCGGAGGTTGAACAAGCACAAATGGAAAATCATCCTGAGAGCCGAATACTACGAGATAGAACCACGATCAAGAAACCAATCAGGTACAATGATGGACTTGATCCTGACACTGTTCTGTCAATGGAGCTGGAGGAACCTCGAAGTTATCAAGAGGCAATCGCTAGCCCATATTCGGATGAATGGAAGCGCGCTATGGACAGCGAAATCGAATCTCTAAAGAGAAACGACACCTGGAGCATTGTAAGTAAACAAACAGCGTCAAAACCAATTGAAAACCGTTGGGTTTTTAAAGTAAAAAGAAAGTCCGATGGCACCATTGAGCGGTTCAAGGCTAGGCTTGTGGCAAAAGGGTACTCCCAGAAACACGGGATTGATTATTATGAAACCTTTAGTCCCGTGGTCAGATTTGATTCCATAAGAGTCATTTTGGCATTGGCGGCATCAAGAGAGATGACTTTACGGCAGTTTGACATCGGGACGGCTTTTCTCAATGGAAGATTGCAGGAGACTATTTTTATGCAACAGCCAGAAGGCTACAAGGAAGAAACCGGTGGCGTTTGCAGGTTGAATAGGGCCTTGTATGGATTGAAACAGTCGTCCAGATGTTGGCATGAGCGATTCACCAAGTTTTTAAAGGATGTCGGTTTAGAAGCCACGAAATCGGATCCGTGTGTTTTCACAAATCAGGAACACACACTTGTGCTGGCTATCTACATAGACGACGGCCTGATAGCAGCTTACAGTCCTGAAACTGCAGACTTATTACTGGCACAATTAAGAGAGGAGTTTGATGTAACTGCCGGTGATTTGACTCTCTTTTTAGGTTTGGAAATAGAACGGAGCACTGATGGTGCGTTTTTCCTGCATCAGTCCGGATATGCCAAGCGAGTTTTGGAACGTTTCAACATGACAGATGCGAATCCGGTAGCTGTGCCAATGGACAAACATCAGGAGTTGAGCGTTATGGCTCATGGAAGGGAGAAATCTGGAGATCTTCAGGCGCCATACAGAGAGGCGGTTGGATCCTTAATGTACCTGGCAATATGTACAAGACCTGACATCGCTTTTGCTTTAAGTACTGTGAGTCAATATCTTGAATCACCTGACAAAATTCACTGGAGCGCTGTCAAGAGGATACTGAAGTATCTAAAGCGAACACATAACTATGGATTATTCTTTAAAGCAAGGATGAGTCTTGATTTGCTGGCGTTTAGTGACGCCGATTTCGCGGGGGATCGTGAGACCCGTAGATCCACCTCAGGCTGTGTTTTCAAATTGGGAGATGGTACTGTCTCTTGGTGCTCTCAAAAACAGAAGACGGTTGCCTTGTCAACCACTGAATCTGAATTTATAGCTGCCGCTAATGCAGTCAGGGAGCTCATCTGGGTAAATCGTTGATTTGCGAGATTGCAGGAGGGAAGCTGGCTAAACCTAAGTTGCTAATGGACAACCAGAGTGCAATCAAACTCTTGAAAAACCAGGAGTTCCACAAGCGGTCCAAACATATAGACGTGAAATATCATTTTGTGCGTGATAAGTTCCAAGAGGGACTGTTTGATCTGCAGTATATTTCAACCAATGACCAACAAGCGGATATATTCACCAAACCGTTGTTGAGACGACCATTTTGCTATTTTCGTGACCTGCTAAACATAAGACCAAAGATGTAACGTTTATTTCAGAGTTAAGACCATGATATGTTCCTATAGATTAAGTATATATTTTTTTTGTATTCAAATGCTCAAATGCAAGTCATGTACCACGGAGTTCGTGAAAAAGTGGGAGTGTTGCGAGGATGTTTTCGCGCACTCGTTGCCTTTAGTTTTCATGTAGAGGGCGCTCACCGATTTACTTACTGCCTCTTAAGCAGAGTGAATACTGTCTACGTACTAGCGTTACTGCTTAATTGAACCTTTTTACTTGTCTCATTATTAAAGATACGTTTTTCTTCATAAAGGCTCTCTATTTATTTGCCGCTTCAAACAACAAGGTCGCATGCGCCGAGTCACCACGAAAGACACGTCCACACTAGCATATGCGTTCACGCACACCCTTTCTGACGTAGAAGCATGCGGGTGTACTTACCGTTTCACCCGTCCACCTTAGAATATTCGTGCGTGCTCAGTCTGCTCAGCGTATATTCATTCGGATCTGGACCCGGCTTTACACAGATACTGAGAACGATAATAGGAAGGAATGGATAGGTTCACCGCTTATCTTCTATTTTCCTCGGACCGCTGTCGCCTCTACTTCTTCCCACTGCTGTTCACTCTCCAGGTTTGTTTAGAGCTCAATGCTCAGAACGGATGGACAAAAATTTATATTTGCATATTTTGCTTTTGTAATGCAAAGGTCATATTAAAATTACATAAAAACACCTCCCGTAGAGAAAAAAATGTTTTGAACAGTTCAAAGTTCAAAGACAACCTAACCGCGGGAACGCTATTCAAAAGAGGGCACGGTAATTCTCGGTACGCTAATAGGCGACAAGACACTTTCCAGAGCACGGCAATTGGGACAAAAACATGTATTTTTATTTCAATTAAAAAAATATGAAAAATTAACATTTTTAACCCGGAAAAATGCTTTAATAAAGAGAAAAGTTTAAAAAGCCAACATAATTTTTCACCAAGCAAAATTAAAGTAAGAGAAGTTAGTAATTAATTCATTTGTGACCAAGTCGGCGTCAGAGCACGGTAATGGGGGCACATACCCTAGTTTGAAATTTTTATCTGCAAAACTACCGGTACTTGATTTTCACGTGACCTCCCTCCTTTAAATACAAATTATGTAACAATAATATTTTGCAATCAAACCTATTTTAAGAGTTATCCACTCTCCTTTACCAGATTTATTATTTTTTTGTGTTTACAATTCTAAAATTGGGGAGTTGCCAGTATTTGAAAAAAAAGGGAAAAGTAGTGAAATCTACAGATTTATTAATGAAAAGCCTAAAATGATAGAAATATTAATAAAACACTTATTCGTTTTACCAAAATTTAATAAATAAAATTGACGTTTTTAAGTTGTGAGTCATGCGATCTCAAACGCCAATCACGGCGCGTGACGTCATTGTGCAGTAAACAGCGATTTATATATAGCGACGAGTGACACTTCGCGCATTTGCTCATACAAGTTTATATTAAAAAATATCGTTTACGAGTACTTATTACTCGATTTCTTAGGTAAGGAAAGTAGTGAAAGTAGGTATATTATTGGCAATGGAAAAGAACTTCGTTAAAGGTGACAGCACAAATTTACCAACATTGGACGCTATTATGGTGGTTAGCTATTTCGCTACAAATCCAGACTTCTGTTCTGCCGAATACAGAAATGTTGAAACTTCTGTGTAAGTATATTGTTTTACTAGACAATTGCAAGCTAGAAATATGTTTGAAAGAAATTAAATACCTAAGAGGTTATGTACTCTTACTGTATTATTTCTCTGTATAGGTCTTCAAGAGTAAGCTACGGCGATGATGCAGTTGGCTATGTACAACTCTATCGTAACTCTGGTGTGTGTACGGTGAAATGTAAAATGTTTGATAATAATTTTTATTATCCATTATTTTTGTGAGAAAAATTCACTCCTTACTGTCCCTAACCACAACTTTCGTTGTTTACTGCACGTTGACGTCACAAATGGTCACGTGACCATGCAGTGCGTTTTCGCGGCAATTTTTTTATTTCAAATAAAAATTACATTTTTTTCATGTTAGAGGTGTAGCAAATAATTAATATTTTTTTACAAGCATATTTTATCATAATAAACAGTTTTGAACACTTTTAAAAATTTTGTCAACTCCCCAATTCTACACAAAAAGTTCAATTTTAGATTAATTCATCTTTATTAAAATCTCTTTCTATTTGGAATGTATGTACAATGTTCTATCAAAACATTAAATAGTTTAATATATACAAGTACAAGATAAATTTATTATAATATTATAGTGGCAGAAAGTACGTATATCAAATTCACGTAACTACCTTTTTTGGTCTTTCTCCAAAAATTGCACTGCCCACTCTGATGTTTGTGCTGCCTAACTCCACCTACATAAAGTTTATTGCATTTCTTTATCATATTTTGTATATCTGAAGATATTTTCATATAGGAGTTTTAATAACAATTACCGCATGCTCATAATCATTCGACATTCCCATGGATAGTTCTATTGTTGTCAAATCAATATGTAATTCTTTGGAAACATTTTCTCTACATTTCTTTAAACACAAAAAATCAGGATTTTGTTCTTTGGTTACATCATATCCGGACATGCCTATTGTCATAAGTCCCATAAATTCCAAGTTTTTACAATTATCAATAATATGTTTTACAAGGGAAGAGACTTGTGCAACTTCACAACCATTCTTTTCTGAAAATATATTATATTTTGAAGAATTTCTTAATGCAACATCTTTAAAAATGATGAAAACAAAGTTATTGTTGTGCTAATATGTTATTTAGTACCTTTCTCTTCACTAGTATTGACTTGCACCATTACTTTTAATTTTGAATCATCATATTTTCTAAATTTAGGCCAGGATGTATTCAATGCAGATGAGAGTTTTTCATTGTCTACTGTTTCTACAACATATAAGTTTGGCACACTTAATATCTTGTTCACCTTATTTCGCTGTAGGTGACCAATAAAGTGCCATTGTATCTCTTCACATTTCTCCAAAATGTTTGGATGATTTCCCTTCTCTACTAGCTCATTCACATAATTCTCACCAAACTGTCTTTGGCCTGCTTCATACGCATCTATAACTGATTCAGAAGGCTGTAATTTACTTACAGCTACTAGACGTGGTTGAAAATATTTATATTCCTGTAAAAAAAGGTTCGTAATGCTTCCATTTCTGTTTTGAATATGTTCTGATGTCTTTATAAATATAACATGCAAATGTATGTTAGCGTCAAAGTGGTTTGAATGGAATCGAGGACGGATAGCCTCATGCTGGTCTACCATTGAGGGTTTTGTAACTGGAACTTGGGATGTGTGGCTTACAATGGACGTTCGGCAACCCGGAAAATCAGAAAATTATTAAACTCGGTGTGCAAGTAGAGTAGTTCATCCGTAACACAACCCTATTTTTTGTTGGAGCCATAATGCAATTTTTAGCGGTGAAATCACCCCTTGAGAAAATGCACAATTTTCTTTTTCGTGGAATATTTCGAGAACGGTGAGAGATAGTGAAAAGAAGTTTTTACAAAAGTTGCATCCTTCTTTTATATCTACAAAACCGCGTGAAAATAATTTTCGAACAATCCATAATTTTCAAGTTACCCCCACCACCAACTCTTAAAATTAAGTTTTTGTATTTTGTAAATATACGCTGTCATACCTCTGGATAATCTCTTTTCATACATATAAATAGTTTATGTGTTATATTTTTTTTTGCAAACAAATAAAACCTCTATTACCGAATTTGAAGTCCATTTTGGCAGTTTCCATTAATAACATAGTTTCTTAAAGCCATATTTAAATTCTTATTTATGTAAGGTTCAGACAGCTTTCAATTATTGAAGCAAAGCAGTACGTACCTGAAATTGCATCCAAGGTAAAACTCATTAAAACTAATCAGTGACGTGCTTGAATCAGTATGATAACAGCACATTCGTAGAGGTTTTATTTGTTTGCAAAAAAAAATATAACACATAAACTATTTAAATGTATGAAAAGAGATTATCCAGAGGTATGACAGCGTATATTTACAAAATACAAAAACTTAATTTTAAGTGTTGGTGGTGGGGGTAACTTGAAAAATATGGATTTTTCGAAAATTATTTTCACGCGGTTTTGTAGTTATAAAAGAAGGATGCAACTTTTGTTTAAACTTCTTTTCGATATCTCTCACCGTTCTCGAGATATTCCACGGAAAAGAAAATTGTGCATTTTTTTCAAGGGGCGATTTCACCCCTAAAAATTGCATTATGGCACCAACAAAAAATAGGGTTGTGTTACGGATGAACTACTCTACTTGCACACAGAGTTTAATAATTTTCTGAATTTCCGGGTTGCCGAACGTCCCTTGTTAGAAGATCGGTGCGTGAGACCAAACAGTTGTGGCATCAGACGATGACTGGTGACCACGTGCGGCTCTCAGCTATCGGGTGTTGTAGGATTGACGGTTCGAATGAAGGGGGAGAGTTTAGAGATGGCAAGTGGCCAGACACCGTATTGCTAAAAACTATGGACTCTGTTTCTCAACACTTTTGCTGCGCGTGACGCTATTTGGCGGTTTCACTTGCTCCGGTATATGCAGACTATACCAATCGCTGCTATCCTTTGTTTCACGTTTCATTTGTTAATATCATAGATACTTTAGAGAAAGGTTTAGTGCAGGTATTACTTATATCTGTTTTTTATTTAATATGGTCATTGGGGGTTTTTTAATTATACAAAAATTATGGAAATAACACATGCCGTATGTATCGAAGTGCCTTCCTACGGATCGGCAGTGAATGTGTAAAGGATCAGACCAAGGACCGGGGAAGGCAGAGCTGCCTTCTGGTAAGAGGACTGCGATGAACCATAAGGCACTTACCACAGAAGCTTGGAATTGAGCATTCTTTCAAAACATTTCCAGCATGTATCATGGTTATATTATGTATTAACATATCCATTGAACTACAAAATATGTAGAATGCGAACACAGTATGTAAAACCTTAGATGGGCCTGACCGACGGAGATAGTTGCATTGGGTGGGTGTCTATTCTTTATTGTACTACTATTCTGTAATAAATATGTTATATCCTAGAGTAAATTTGAGTATAGACAGATATAGACACGTATGTAAGATTGAAGCAGCATCAGCCGTAATGCAACTACCTTCTTGCATAGGGCGGCCCAGCTTTTACTGCCCACAGTTCGCATTCCAGATATTCTATAGTTCAATGGTCTAATATCGTTATATTAGACTTAAAATATATGGTTATATTAGACTTATATTATATGGTTATGGTTATATTAGACTTACATATGTGATAATACGTAATAAAAGTTTAGAAATGAATCATTGTCATGTTAGGTTAGGAAGTATTAATAACATACCAATGATCTTCTAGCCGAAGCAGTAAGAATTTTATCACGAACTATTTTCAAATTCATTGCGATTTCTGTCATCCTGCCTGCGTTATTTATGTACTTGTCAATATTGTTTAGTGATCTGCATCGTATTATATAATTTATATTTCCTTTCCTTTCTTAATAGAAATACAAATTTTTCTTACACATTTATTCTACGTTATTAAAATAAAGTAGTTACCACATAAATATGGTAATAAAATACGTCATAAATTTTACAAACTAATACTTTATATTACACTTGAAAACCGAAGACAAGAGCTTCGGCTTTAACCATAGATAATAATAGTACCTTCTAGGTAGGTATATCTGCCGATTTTAGTGGGACACTTTACAGCGCCATAAGCGACCTCCGTTAAAACTAAAACGAGAACGAGTGTTGCGGTTTCCGCTGGTATAAATATGTGTGACTGCGTGAAGTTAGCTATAAGATATAGGAATATCGAGGTTAGATGTAGAGCGAAATTCAAAATCCTTTTGTACTGAAAGATAGATATATTATAATTAGATTCGAAGCGTACGAGAACCTAGGGGTGCATTCAGTAATTCTCAAAACTACAGTTAGGCCAAGCGAGGATAATAAATAGCTTAACCTTTCCTTCCACATCTGCGTGCCAAATTTCAATGAAGGGGCAGCTGCTCGTCTTGTAAAACCATTTAAAACTCTGCTTTCCCTTTCAATAATTGCCGATGTCCTGTTAGGGTAAAAACTCAGCTCGGGGGAGGCTGAAAGTCATAAAGTCATAAACTTTGCGCCGGTGACGCCGTCTTGACCCCGAGGGTTGCGCTTACCTACCTGTTAGAAATGTATGTACTGTACGCAGCCTATGTAAAGTATATGTAATCGGAAAGCGTGCCTCGACCACCAGCCGAGAGTGGAGGGAAGCGCGAAGGAAGGGCTAAGGACGGAGAGATGGCAGAAGGACAACCCACTGACGAACTTAAGGGATGTCATTGCCTTGATTGGACGAAGGAATCCGAAGAGGGAGTCGGAGGAACACGGCAAAATTAGAGGAGTAGGGCGCTCGGAGGTGACGAGCGAGGAGTAATTTGTAGGAAGATCAGATCGAACTTGTTAGCAGAGTAGTCAACCTCTAGCTAATTATTAAATCCAAACATAGAATTTATTCTAAAGAGTTTCACTTTATTTCCATCTCATCATTGAAATTCCCGCGCCACTCGTGAGCTGAGTGCTTCAGCGCTCCACGGGCACGGACCAGCCGCTTACTTAGGCCGGTATTCACAAACGTGTCTTAAGATTAAGCAAATGCTTAAGCATTCGGCATCCTTTACTAGCTACTAGGGTTAGTAGAGGATGCCGCATGCTTAAGCATTTGCTTAATCTTAAGACACGTTTGTGAATACCGGCCTTAGAAATCCCCACAGAATCGCGCAACACGAGAAACGTCTTGTGCGAATGAGAATGTATCGCAAACGAAACTCGGTCGAGGTGGCGCTCTGATCGGAGTGCGCAAGATGGCGTCTGAGCATGCGCGTGATGACGCTGTGACGTCAAATCAATCAACGCCAAGATGAGCTTGGCTTTGCGCTTCCGTCGATTTGCGCCCAGATGAACTTGGCTTTGCGCTTGCGTCGATTCGTTTATAGTGTTTATTATTATAACCTTAATTAACGTTCCGTTTGAAATTCCGTTGATTGATTTGACGTCACGGCGTCATCACGCGCATGCTCAGACGCCATCTTGCGCACTCCGATCAGAGCGCCACCTCGACCGAGTTTCGTTTGCGATACATTCTCATTCCACTTATGCCCAAATCCCCCCCGCACTCACGACCACAGGAAAATTCCCATTCAATTTGCTTATAAGTAGTGATCCTCTAGGCAGTGATCGGTCTAACCGCAGCTGTTTGACGCAAAACCGGAAATAACATAACCTAAACATTCATTAAATCGTCTGCTTTCCAAGCTGCTTGTTTATCTATCTCTTTCTATTCGTATTTCTGTCTCTTTCTATTCGTATTTCTGTCTCTTTCTATTCGTATTTCTGTCTCTTTCTATTCGTATTTCTGTCTCTTTCTATTCGTATTTCTGTCTCTTTCTATTCGTATTTCTGTCTCTTTCTATTCGTATTTCTGTCTCTTTCTTTCTTACAGTTTCTTTCTCTGTCTACTTCCGCTTTTGCCACAAATCGCAGCAACCAATCAGCGACGATATGCGTTTGGCCGATCACTCTCTAGAGGATCACTACTTATCAGTGGTGGGTAAAGACACGAAATTTCTATTTTATACACGACACGTGTCTTAAATGTCGTAAATGTCGTAAATGTCGTAAATGTCGTAAATGTCGTAAATGTGTCGTAAATGACGTATATCTGAAATGAAAACAACTAACCTATAATACATTTTTCGTATAGTTTATAAAGAAGTGCCAATTTTAAAATTGATTAAAAAAATTAAATTAAATTAGTTAGTAAAATAAATACATATAGAATAATAAATATAATTTTTTCAAATTAAAAATTATGTTAATAAAAAGACTATTTTTATTTTAGGGAAAGAAAGATCGATCAATTACTAGCCAATTTTATTTTTGGCTGTAATATACCTCTTAGCATAGTAGAATCAAAACATTTTAAAGCGTTAACAATAAATTGTACCATCGTCCATCAGTATAAGCATCCTACAAGAAGAACATTATCCACAACAATTTTAGATACAGAATGGAACTTGTTGTTATACTTTAATACGCCAAGTACATGAAACAAATAAATCACAACAAATAAAAGATAATAATATAAATCACAAAAAAATAGAAGAAAATATATAATCACAAAAAATAAAAGATAATAATATAAATCACAAAAAAATTAGAAGAATATATATATCACAAAAAATAGAAGATAATAATATAAATCCCCCAAAAAATAGAAGAAAATATACAATATAAAAAAAGATGTGAAATTAAAATGAGCTGCAAGTACATAAAGGTGCTTTCCAACTGCCCTTAAGATGACACAACTACATAGACACAGCTAAAATGCTGTGTTCATACATTCCATTACTCATATCGCGGACATTTTAATTATCCCATCAAAAAGAATCCCAATTAAAAACATTGTCGTAAATTAATAAATAGCTTTACAAAATTAATATACAAAATTGCGCCAATTATAACAATGGCTATTTATAAAAAGAAAAAATGTATTAAATAATATTAAGCAGATATATTTTTATAGAAATAAATATTTCAATACCAATAAATATTTTATTCAAAATACTTGGCGCTGCTCACCGCATTGGTGTTGCTAAACTGAATGCATATGTATAAATTGCATTAATCTTTTTCTTTCTTTCTTGTGCGTGCATTCGTGAATGTGTGTATGTGTACGGGTGCATATGCTACGTTTGATATTAGAATTAAATATATGTAGAATAAATCTGACTCCGTTTCTAATATGTATATGTTTATGTATTTTAGATTGTAAGGGAGTTATTGTAAATTATTAATTTACTATTAATAAGATAATTATGTATTTTAGATTGTAAGGGAGTTATTGTAAATTATTAATTTACTATTAATAAGACAATTAACATTTTTTCGGTTTCGCAGCGCCAAGTATTTTGAATAAAATATTTATTGGTATTGAAATATTTATTTCTATAAAAATATATGTGCTTAATATTATTTAATACATTTTTTCTTTTTATAAATAGCCATTGTTATAATTGGCGCAATTTTGTATATTAATTTTGTAAAGCTATTTATTAATTTACGACAATGTTTTTAATTGGGATTCTTTTTGATGGGATAATTAAAATGTCCGCGATATGAGTAATGGAATGTATGAACACAGCATTTTAGCTGTGTCTATGTAGTTGTGTCATCTTAAGGGCAGTTGGAAAGCACCTTTATGTACTTGCAGCTCATTTTGATTTCACATATTTTTTTATATTGTATATTTTCTTCTATTTTTGGGGGGATTTATATTATTATCTTCTATTTTTTGTGATATATATATTCTTCTAATTTTTTTGTGATTTATATTATTATCTTTTATTTTTTGTGATTATATATTTTCTTCTATTTTTTTGTGATTTATATTATTATCTTTTATTTGTTGTGATTTATTTGTTTCATGTACTTGGCGTAATTTTTTTACTTTTTGAAAGTTTTTTATGGGGATCTCACTTCTTTTTACAAAGATAATTCATGTACTTACTTGGCGTAATTTTTTTACTTTTTGAAAGTTTTTTATGGGGATCTCACTTCTTTTTACAAAGATAATTCATGTACTTGGCGTAATTTTTTTACTTTTTGAAAGTTTTTTATGGGTGCTTATTACATTTGCTCGTGCAGCGGGTTACTTTCTCTTCGTCGGCATCGTTAACTGAAATAGAACACATTTACTAATTATTTATAAATTATCACACGTGCTTATTTGTCAAGATCATTGAATGAATAATTGCGTGTGCAAAACCCTACCTTCAAATTTGTGTGTACATAGCAGTACATAGCCTGACGTAGATCACACTACTACATCATCTTCTGCTTCGATTATCTGTAAATATATGAAAGCCACATTTTTTTTTAATTATACGACTTAACGTAGAATTTATATAGAAATATAGAAATAGGGTGGCCTTTTGCTATAGAAATTGTAGAGACTGCATAATGTGTCTAAAGGAGGTGAGAGCGTATGGTTAAAGTATTACGAATGTCTTTCACAAAAGATTGAATTACAAATGTCTTTCACAAAAGATTGAAAAGCATCAAGGGAGATGTGTTTTCAGCGTACTTTCTTCACTAATGTGACTTGCTCTACATTGCAAGCAGTCCACCATAATCTATTTTCTTAATAATTCTTAATGCTACGTTGTTTGACAAATTTTGTAGATTTACCTTATTTGACAAATTTCCAGAAACTTGTGCGAAACAAGACGCTCTGTCTATCTATCTAATCTTCTCCGGACAACCTCCAAGCCTGTGCGTCCCCTTCATTTTTATCCAAGTCCTGTGCGTTCCCTTCAGTTCTATCCAAGCCTGTGCATCCCCTTCATTTTTATCTAAGTCCTGTGCGTCCCCTTCATTTCTATAAGCTTTACATAAAAACTCTAAATTAAAAATAATTTGCTGGTATAATAAAAATATCTGTCAATTTAAATGCAATGCAATTTGTTATAATATATATTTTGTACATGCATGGTACAAATTTCCAGAAACTTATGCGAAAGAAGATGCTTCTCTGTCGAACCTTCTCCGGACAACTTCCAAGTCTGCGACTCTACATAAATAAAAAATCTATTAAAAAAATTTGGCGACCCACCTTGTTAGTTGAGACAATAATTCAGTCTCCCATGTAGTGTAAAAACTCGTGACATTTCAAATTTGGACAACTTACCTTATTTGACACTTGGCAGGTTATGACGGATTGACACTTAGTAGGTTATAAAATAGTACGGAATGATCCCGAGAGTCGACGGACGAAACATACACTAGTTTCTTTGGGGCGAAGGTGTGCGTGTAACGCGTATATACGTATTATGTCGACAAAAATTTGGTTGAAGGAGAATCAGAAGAAAAATCTTACCATTTCTGACAGATCCATGAGACGATATTATGATATCTCTGTCATGCGTGGACAGATTTTATTGAAATTTGGTCTTATTCGAAAGCGGGGTGGTTTCATCCCCTAAAGATGCAAACAGGCTGAAATAAAAAAATACGTATATCTTATTTTTCGGTCCTCTAAAACATATCCAAAAACCAGAACAATGGGAGACGAACACCTGAATACCATTGAGGGGTGGTTTCACCCCCTAAACATGCAACCGCGTCAAAATAAAAAAACACGTGTATCTTATTTTTCGGTCCTCTAAAACATATCCAAAAACCAGAACAATCGGAGACGAACACCTGAAAACTTTTGAGGGGTGGTTTCACCCCCTAAACATGCAAACGGGTGAAAATAAAAATACTCGTGTATCTTATTCTTCTGTCCTCTAAAACATATCCAAAAACCAGAACAATCGGAGACGAACAACTGAAAACCTTTGAGGGGGTGTTTTCACCCCCTAAAGATGCAAACAGGCCAAAATAAAAAACACGTATATCTTATTCTTCTGTCCTCTAAAATATATCGAAAAACCAGAACAATCGGAGACGAATACCTGAAAACCTTTGAGGGGTGGTTTCACCCCCTAAAGATGCAAACAGGCCGAAATAAAAAAATACGTATATCTTATTTTTCTGTCCCCTAACACATATTTAAAAACCAGAACAATCGGAGGCGTACGCCTGGGAAACTTGTGAGTACACGGGCGCGCACGCCGGTAGGATACGCGGCATACTTTCGTTTTCATTCAATTAGACACACTTTCAATCCGAATTTGAACCTGACAAGTACGTAGAATTATGCAGAAATGTTCGCTGGAAGAATACATAGGGGTGCTGGGTACAATACATCACGGTAAAACGGTTTTTTCAGCCAAAAACTGACCTCCGTGTACTGAGTACACACGCGCGCCTGCCGGCGGGTTAAATATGCAAATCACTGAGACACCAACATGCAATATCAACAAAAATTCTGGAATGGATAAAGTACTCAAATCATGTCAACTCATTATATGGGACGAATGTATTATGGCCCACATAAAAGCATTGGAAGCGCTTCATCGTACACTAAAAGATTTGAGAGGAAATAAACAGCTCTTCGGTGGTGCACTCATTTTATTGTCGGGTGATTTTCGACAAACTCTACCAGTTATACCACGTTCAACACCCGCTGATGAACTTAATGCATGTCTCAAATCATCAGTTTTATGGCGACACGTACAGAAATTGACTTTGAAGACCAATATGCGTGTACAACTACAACATGATGAATCCGCTGAATGTTTTGCAAAACAATTGTTGGATATTGGGAATGGGAAAATGGCAATCGATGAATCCACACAATATATCACATTGCCAATAAACTTCTGTAATATCACAGCAACCACAGACGAATTGATTCACAAAGTTTTCCCAAATATCGCACAAAATTACAAAAATCATCAGTGGCTCAGTGTACGTGCTATATTAGCGGCCAAAAACAACGATGTCAATGCCATCAATTTCACCATTCAAAACGAAATACCAGGCGAAGCGACAACATATAAGTCCATCGATACTGTCATAAATCAAGACGAAGTTATCAATTATCCAACAGAATTCTTGAATTCACTTGATTTGCCAGGCATGCCGCCGCACGTTTTAACATTGAAAATTGGCGTGCCTATCATACTTCTCCGAAACATCAATCCACCACGACTTTGCAACGGTACCAGGCTATCAGTAAAAAAGATGATGAACAATATCATCGAAGCTACAATTTTAAATGGTAAATTTAAAGGAGAAGATGTACTGTTGCAACGCATCCCAATGATTCCGACAGATATGCCATTCGAATTCAAACGTTTGCAGTTTCCGGTGCGACTCGCATTTGCAATGACTATTAATAAAGCACAGGGACAATCGCTACAAGTGTGTGGACTAAATTTGAAAAATCCATGCTTCTCACATGGACAGCTGTATGTGGCCTGCTCACGCGTCGGAAAACCTTCTAATTTATTCGTGTACGCACCAGATGGAAACAAAAAATATATATCCAAAAGCACTTCAATAAACAGAATTAAAACATATTCGTGTACGCACCAGATGGAAAACAAAAAATGTATATCCAAAAGCACTTCAATAAACAGAATTAAAACATATTCGTGTACGCACCAGATGGAAAACAAAAAATATATATCCAAAAGCATTAATCTTTTTCTTTCTTTCTTGTGCGTGCATTCGTGAATGTGTGTATGTGTGCGTGTGCATATGCTACGTATGATATTAGAATTAAATATATGTAGAATAAATCTGACTGCGTTTCTAATATGTATATGCTTATGTATTTTAGATTGTAAGGGAGTTATTGTAAATTATTAATTTATATGTATAACTATATAATTTATATGTTATACATATAAATTATAATTTTACTATTAATAAGACAATTAACATTTTTTCGGTTTCGCAGCCTGCTCACGCGTCGGAAAACCTTCTAATTTATTCGTGTACGCACCAGATGGAAAACAAAAAATATATATCCAAAAGCACTTCAATAAACAGAATTAAAACATAAACACTTCCTTTCTTTGAGTGGCATTGCAATTAGGGCTGCCATCTGTAAAATCACAAACCCCGGACAGAGAGCATTAAAACCCCGGACATTTTCACTTGAAACCCGGACACTTTAACTATTTCTTATATGTATGTATGAGGTACGATATCCCAAGACACCAATTTCTGTAAAATATAACGTAGAAAAACATAGTGTTTTGTCACTATCTTCGACTGTCAATTTATACATCCACGACCCGAACTCTTTGGACAGGGATTCACCGCACGCAACGCACACATAGCATGGGAGAACACGGATGATTGGTGGGTTCTAACCACACTTATCAGTTGCGTGACGATACAGTGTAGCCATAGGTGATCCCTTCTTCTTACCACAGTACCGGCGCTGTGCCCTCGCCTAACTATAAAGTGTGCCTAAACCTGAAGCGAGCGAGCAGCATTGAAAAACCCGGATCATTACAGAAAATCCCCCCGGATGTCCCCGGACGCCCTAAAAAAGAGGACAAATCCGGGGAAACCCGGACGGATGGCAGCCCTAATTGCAATGGATGCCGGGAACACATACTAAATATATTATCGCATTAAATTGAAGACCATGCGAATGTACATACATATATAACAAACCCTTGTACTTTAATCTAGTTATATAAATAAATGTAAACGTCACTTACCAAATATATCCTTCTCCTACGAAGGAGAATAGAACGTCCTTCTTCCAAGGGACTTGACACTAAAAAGTATAATAAAAATTTCAATAATTCAATAAATAATAAATTTCAATAAAGAAATAGATGTGTACAGCTTAATTAAATAATAATGAAGCACACTTACATGTACGGAAATAAAGATGAATGAATTTTTGGACGCCGTGACATACATCAGCTCCGGTCGCCCGCTTTGTTTTTGTTGCTATTAGTGATGGCTAGAACCGTGATTTGTGAATCACAAGTGATCCGATCACTGTGATTTTTCACAGTGATCCGTGATTTTCGTGATCGCTTCTGATTGGTGCAGGCAGAACAGTGATCGCTTCTGATTGGTGGAGAGCATGACTGCTCTTTGCACGCTCCACATAACGCCAATTTCTAATTTCTCTCGAAACATTCTCAAGTCCTCACTGTTCTTATAGAATCTCAGTTGTATACTTTGAACCAATGTTATCGCTCTTGATCTATTTTTTTAAATTAACGAATATTTATTCAGTTTAGTTAAAAAGTATAATGCATGTGAATACTTTAGCCAATCAAATCAGTGCGTGCATACATTGACTATTTATGAATGTATAATATACTATATATTCGCTGAATTAGCACATTTTGACTATAACACAAGCTATATTGAAGTATTTTATAAAAAATAATTCAATCATGATCAAGAATTACGACCACAGTATTCACAGTGAGCAAATTCACTCGCGGTAAAAAAATCACGATCACGGTGATAAATCACTGTTAGTTGTAAATCATCCCTAGTTGCTATACGCGCGACCCTAACCCCACATGCCCGTCGGTCAGAGCGAGCCCTCCTCGTGCCAACAAATTTTGCCGCCGGTCACGTACCGCCGCCGTCATCAGAGATCTCTCATCTTTACCATCGCCTTTTGAATACGCTTTCAGCCGTATCCGGACCGAATTTTTTTATATAAATCTAACGTAGAAGTACAAATAAAATAATACTCTTTTCCGTCTTCGACTATTTCATATACTTAGCGTGATTTTTTTAATTACTTTTTTTAAGTATTTTACGGGGATCTTACATACAGCTAAATCTAACGTAGAAGTACAAACAAGCGTTACTTTAAATTTACTTATTGTAAATTTAAACATGTAAAAATCCTTGTTATAACTTCGCTTTATATTTTATTATAAATGACAAGAAACCGCAATGTTACTTAACGCGAAACATATGAATGAAGAATTTCGATAGTCGATATTTACTAAAACGTGCTCTTTGATCGTCGAATGTTTAGCTGGCCTCTTGGCCAGCTTCAGCTTCTTGTGGTTCTTCACCATTACAAATATGTGGCCGAAGCCAGGAAATGTAAGTAATAAAATACATTTATTATTATATATCTTGGAATTCAAATGATTTTTTGAACATAAATGTAGCGCAAAGATACGTATTGTTCAATTTCAAATGGCAAATTGGAAATTCGGAAAGAAATATATAGTTTTGAAATTCACACTTATAACTAGTAATACAACAATAAGATATGAGACACGTTGAAGCATATCCTATATCCTATAACTTGTAATGCCATATCTGAGTTGAACGTAAAGGAACATGTAAATAAACTACAACATTATGAAAGTCTTTGATAGGCAGTTTGCCTACGTTAAGTATCAGTGGACATAGACCGTAACTGTATAATATAAAATAATAACAAGTAATACAACAAGAAGATATGGGACACTGTTCGCGAATAGGTGTTGTTCGCGCACCGGGTTTTGAGGTTAGGGTGAAATCAACTCAAAGCACAGTGAAACAAAACAAAACTTGAAGCGTCATTTATTTAAACACAATGGATGAGCGATGGATGAGCGAACACGGACGATAACGAACACGATGAGCGAGCGAGCACGATAACGAACACGGTTGAGCGTGGAGAATTCTCGCACCGACACGTGCTTGGTGGCCGACGAATCTCCGCCGGTGAGATCTTGCAACGATTGCTCGTTTAGCGAATGAGATCGCGCTATGTTGCTAGAGTTGAGCTGAGTTTAGGATGAGCGTTGAAAAATGCTGAGAAGTGAGCGTTTGCAATGAACAAAAGAGCTTGAACGTGACGCGTCCGACTCTAGGTACGTTGCGAACAAGATGAACAATGGCCCGAAACTAGCTTCCGCCTTGGTGTCTTCCAGAAGCTTCTGGAAGACGCGCCAAGCGGAAGCGAGCTTTGATTGGGTGATCGCGCGGACGACTGATCCGATTGGGTGATAGCACCGGCGGCCAGATCTGATTCGGTGATCGATTGTAGATCTGCCGTCGTGCTCCGCTGCCCGTGAGGTGCTGCGGTGAGATGAGAGCGGTGGTGAGAGGAACTACTGCTCGAATCGCAAACATTCTCCCGCCATCAACAGCTTGCAGATGGTGTTGATGATGAGCCTGAAACATTCAAAGGTGCCAATTTTGCAATTGGTCTTTTTAGAACAGTGGTGGCGGTCTTGAGCGTTGCGACCCTGGTGAGTCCGTCCTTCCCTGGGTGTGTGGTGAGAACCCGAGCAAGTGGCCACTTGCTCGGTGGAAATCGCTCGTCAGTGATGAGCACCAGGGAACCGATTTTGATGTCGTTGGACGGGTGAAGCCATTTCGAGATTGAGAGTTGACGTTGTAGATACTGTGATGACCATTGGGTCCAGAATCGCTGCGCCTTCTGTTGAATGAGCTGCCACCTCGCTGATGGTGAGATTGTTGAGTGGTCTGCTGATGGTTCGGGCAGCGTTGATAGTGGCTGTCCGATGAGGAAGTGAGCAGGGGTGAGTGGAGTGATATCGTCAGAGTCGTCGCTGAGTGGCTCTAGCGGTCGTGAATTGAGCATTGCTTCAATCTGTGTGAGAAGAGTGCTGAATTCCTCGTAAGTGAGTACAGTGTCACTTACGGTGCGCCTTAATTGATTTCACGACCGCCTCCCACTTTCCACCCATGTGAGGTGCGGCAGGGGGGTTGAAGAGCCATTTGGTGTTATCGTTGACAAGGAGCTGTGATACTGAGTGATGTTCCTTTGAGCCTTGAGTGAATAACCTCTTGAGCGCGGCATCTGCACCGATGAAGTTGGTGCCGCAATCAGAATGGAGTGATTGAGGTATTCCTCGTCTTGAAATGAATCTGCGGTAAGTAGCGATGAATCCTTCTGTCGAGTAGTCAGTCACCAACTCTAGATGAACTGCTGAGGTGGTGAGACAGGTGAAAACGCAAATCCAGCCTTTGTGAGTTTTGGAGCCTCGCCCCTTCCACGCCTTGAGTGAAATTGGTCCGGCGTAGTCCAGTCCAGTGCGGGTGAACGGCTGTGAGGGTGTGACTCGCGCAAGAGGTAGTTGGCCCATCAGCTGATGAGCACGGATCCCCCTATGCCGAGCACACACCATACAGCGAAGAACGTGAGTTTTGACTGGAGCTCTGCCTCCGAGAATCCAATACCGTTGGCGAATGTGAGAGAGCGTGAGCTGGGTCCCTCCGTGAAGGGTGGTTTTGTGAGCATTATCTATGATCAGATGAGAGAGGCGTGAATGGCGAGGTAGAATCACAGGATGCTTACTTCCGTAATCCATGTGAGCGTTGTTGAGTCGACCTCCAACTCGAATCACTCCTTGCTCATCGACAAACGCAGTGAGTCGATTGAAGGCGTGAGATGATGGCAACTTGGAATTAAGGCTGAGTGTTTTGAGCTCCTGGTTGAAATAGAGAGCTTGCGTTGCCTTGATCCAGAAGATTCGGGCTCTTTCCAAGTCCTCTGGTGAGTGTGAGATGATTGGTAGTGAAATCGGAGCTCTCCTTAGCTTGTCAAGAATTCTGAAACAAACTGAGGTGATGCGAATGAGTTTGTTGAGAGAAGAATATTTATAAATGAGATCCCAGTGATATTCGATCTTTTGAACGTTGAGTAGGGTTGAAACTCCCGGACGAGCCTCCTGTGCACTGGAGTCGTCCTTCAATTCCGGTTGAGATGGCCATGAGTCACTGGGCTGAGTGAGCCATGGTGGTCCCGTCCACCACAGCTTGTGTTGTTCAAGCTGAGATGTCGTCACGCCTCGAGAGGCGCAGTCCGCTGGATTTGAGGTCCCTGGAACGTGTCTCCATTGTGCATATTGAGTGAGCTCTTGAATGTGGGAGACACGATTCCTCACATAGTCCTTCCAGCGTGATGCATGAGATTTGATCCATATAAGTGTCACTTGAAAGTCCGTCCACAGGTGAGTAGCAGCTACATTGAGCTTGAGAGTTGCTTGAACATATTTTGTGAGCTTTGCAAGCATCAATGATGCCGTAAGCTCGAGCCTCGGGATGGTGAGCCTTTTGAGGGGTGCTACCTTTGTTTTGGAGCACACTAGTGTCGACACTTTGTGATTTGTGGACGGTGAAAGGACGGTAATATAAATTACCGCCGCCATGGCGAGTTGAGACGCATCAGAGAAACCATGTAATTCCACTGTTGAGTAGCTGTAGGTGGTGAACCACCTAGGAACTGAGAGCCTGGCCAGGCATTGAAGATTTTCTCTGATGGTGAGCCATTTTGACGTGACCTGGGATGGCAGTGGATCGTCCCAGCTGAGCTTGTGCAGCCATAATTCTTGTAAAAGCACCTTTGCTTGAATGATGACTGGTGACAAAAAGCCGAGCGGATCAAATATTTGAGCTACTTCTGAGACAATGAGGCGTTTTGTGAATTTTGAGCTCGTTGCCGGTTTGGCTGAGAATGAAAAGCTATCCTTGAGCACGTTCCAATGTAATCCGAGAACTTTGGTTTTGCAGTCGTCTAGTGAAAGTATTGAGCCGAGAGCTCTCTGAGTAGGGGAGATTGAATCAAGCAACGGTGGGTGGGTTGCATGCCATTTGGCAAGTGGAAAGCCTCCCGCGTTGCACAGGTCTTTTAGTTGTTGAGCGATTTCAATGAGTCTCTCACCTGTGTCGGCGCCGCCGAATATGTCGTCGACGTATCTGGCTTGAGTGAGCGATGGCACTGCCAATGGGAAGCGATGGCCTTCGTCTTCCACAAGTTGAAGTAGAGCTCTGACAGCCATGAATGGAGCAGCCTTCAGTCCGTACGTGACGGTGGTGAGCTTGTATGGTACTTCCTTCTGATCGCCGTCGAACCACAGCACTCTTTGCAGGTCCTGATCGGCTTCATGCACCTGGACTTGACGGTACATCTTCGTCACGTCCGTGGCGAATTTGTGCTGACGTATCCACAGCAGCACGTCGGTGACATTGAGCAGGAGATTTTTGCCGGTGTGCATGAGATCGTTGATTGAGTGTCCGGAGCCCGAAGGGCTTGAGCCATTGAAGACGACCCTGAGCTTGGTTGACTGGCTGTCGGGCTTGAGCACTCCATGGTGTGGCAAATAGAAAATAGAATGAGCGTTAGGAGAGATTGATGATGCTCTTACCATGTGCTGGAGATCTTTGTAGTCGTTCATGAACCCTTCATAGAGTTCACGAAGTCCAGCGTCCTTCTTGAGTCTGTTGCGTGTACGCATCAAGCATGCGTGAGCCGTGTTGTATGAATTGCCCAGGAGCCTTGGAGATAACTTGAGCGAGATGCGGACGATGTATCTGCCTGTTGAGTCACGCGAGTGAGTCGCTCGAAAGTGCTCCTCGCACTCCTCTTCTTCATGCGTGAGCTGAGTGGGGGTATCACCGGGAAGCTCTTCTTGAATCCAAAACCTCGTCAACAATTCTTGGAGATCATTGTTGCTATGCTGTACCACAGCAGAGTGATGAGATGTTGCAATCTGTGAATTGTGGATGGTGATTGGTCCAAGAATGAGCCACCCAAACATTGAAAATTGAGCAATTGGCATTGACGGGTCTGACTTGATGAGGTTAGGTTTGATGATCTGTCCGTATGTGTCTGCGCCGATGACCATGTCAATAGGCCTCGGCGTGAGAAAGTCGGGATCAGCCAGCATGAGGCCGTTGAGATGTGGCCACTCCTGTCGAGGCGCTTCGACCGATGGCAGATTGGAGGTTAATGCTTTGAGTACATGAGCTTGAACCTGTATCGTTGTCGAATCGTAATTCGAGCGCAGTGTGAGCAGTGCGATTCCTCTTGTCTGGATAGATCTGGCACCTCCAAGGCCACTGATTGAAATGGATGATTGCACACGTGGAATGTTGAGCTGGGTGATGACCTCCTCCTTGATAAAGGTGAGCTCGGAGCCTGAGTCGATGAGAAGCCGAACTGGAGAGAATGATACTGGAGTGATGAGCTGTGCGTTGGCCGTGGCCAAGAGTGACGTGGTTGAGAATGATGAGCGAACCGCTAGCGGGTAAAGTGGAAAACCCTTTGAGCGTGAGCTTTGAGACTGGTTTGTTGAGCTTGAGCGGGGTGCGACGACTGCACCAACTTCTCATTGATCTGAGCTTTGAGATGAGGATTGAGCTGGAGCGGAGGTTTGAGATGGCTGAGCTGTGGTCCCCTTCAAGTGCAGCATCGTGTGATGTCGAGCCCCACACGTCTTGCACTTGAGGTGAGATTTACACACTTCTGTGTTGTGTCTTCCGCAACAGTTACGACACAGCTCGTATCTGGTGATGAGCTTGCGCCTCGCTTCCACCGACATTTCGCGGAACTCCGGACACATTACCACGAAATGCGGTCCTTGGCAGCAATCGCACGGGTAGTTGTTCGCTGAGAGGAAGAACTTTGAGCTGTTGTGCGAGTGTGTCGCTGCGTGAAAGGTAGCTGAGCGGTGAGATGGGCGACTGGGTGCGGCAGAGGGAGGCTGAGACTTTTTTTGCTGAGCTGGCCGTTGAGCAGAGGCCTCCAGCTGTTCCAAGGCGACAATCTTGTTGTCAATAAACGATTCTAACTGCTCGTACCTTGGATATTCGTTGGCTGAGCCCACCGAGGTTTCCCACGCCTCTCGGGTGTGCTTATCTAGGCAGTTGGTAGCGAGGTGTATGAGTACACAGTTGAGCATGTCCTCTGCCGCGCCCAACGCCTTGAGAGTCTTGGTCACCTCGGTGATGGACGAGCGCAGGTTGTCCAGAGCGGTTGAGCTGCGAGTTTGAATGGACGGCAAGTTGAACAGCTTGTTCAGCTGTTCCTGAATGAGTACACGCTTGTTTGAGAAGCGCTTCGCCAAGTACTCCCAGCAAGCTTGAAACGAGGCGCCAGTGAGCGGATAGGCATTTACGTGCCTCGCTGGCTCGCCAGTCACACTGGATCTCAAATAGTGCAACCTGTCGATGTCCATGAGCTGCGTGTCGTTAACGATGAGCGAAGTTCGCTGTAGGCTGGCCAGTCCACATAGCTGCCTGAGAAGGTCGGCAGTGCAATCTCGGGCAGCTTCGACGCTCGAGATGGTGGTTGAGCAGGTGAGACGGCGACCTTCGATTGAGCTATCGCCGCCACGTCTTCACGTAGGCGGTTGAGCCTGAGTTTGAGTTTGAGGTGGAGCTGCCTCTCCTTGTTGACGAGCTCTGAGGTGAAATACTCATGATCGAGACACTTCACTGGCCAGGTGATCTCGAAATAAGCGTGCTCCCTTATGAAGGCCTGATGCAGATCTTCTACGTGTGAGCTGAGCACGCGGATCTCGTCAAGAGATGTAGTGTGAGCGAGTGTGGGTATTTCCGATTGAAAATCGTTGAGAGAGTTGAAACGACCCACCTGAGTTTTCGCCTTCACGATGAGCTCTGCCGGAATGTGTGACGGTGAGGTGGCCCTCGTTTCCCTCGACTGTTTCACGGCGGCCGTTGCTGAAGTTCCTGGCACTTCATCAGGAATGGTGAGCGTGAGCACCGACATCGTGGGCGTCGTTGGCCTCGACGACGCCGATGAGGTGGTAGTTTTGTCTTCCATCTCTGAGCGATGAGTGATGTGCAGGTGAGCGGGTGAGCTTGAGCGGTCACTGCACTTTGAAGCACTTCACACACAATATCCGGCTCGAAGGACCAAATGTTCGCGAATAGGTGTTGTTCGCGCACCGGGTTTTGAGGTTAGGGTGAAATCAACTCAAAGAACAGTGAAACAAAACAAAACTTGAAGCGTCATTTATTTAAACACAATGGATGAGCGATGGATGAGCGAACACGGACGATAACGAACACGATGAGCGAGCGAGCACGATAACGAACACGGTTGAGCGTGGAGAATTCTCGCACCGACACGTGCTTGGTGGCCGACGAATCTCCGCCCGTGAGATCTTGCAACGATTGCTCGTTTAGCGAATGAGATCGCGCTATGTTGCTAGAGTTGAGCTGAGTTTAGGATGAGCGTTGAAAAATGCTGAGAAGTGAGCGTTTGCAATGAACAAAAGAGCTTGAGCGTGACGCGTCCGACTCTAGGTACGTTGCGAACAAGATGAACAATGGCCCGAAACTAGCTTCCGCCTTGGTGTCTTCCAGAAGCTTCTGGAAGACGCGCCAAGCGGAAGCGAGCTTTGATTGGGTGATCGCGCGGACGACTGATCCGATTGGGTGATAGCACCGGCGGCCAGATCTGATTCGGTGATCGCTTGTAGATCTGCCGTCGTGCTCCGCTGCCCGTGAGGTGCTGCGGTGAGATGAGAGCGGTGGTGAGAGGAACTACTGCTCGAATCGCAAACAGACACGTTGAAGCATATTCACACTTTTAACGCCAACGATTAAAAATATGAAACACATCTGAGTTAAAACATACTTCTATGTATCCAATATCTTGTTGTATTATTTGTTGTACAGTTACGGTCTACGTCCACTAATACTTAACATAGGCATACTGCCTATCAAAGACTTTCATAATGTTGTAGTTTACATTTTCGTTTATGTTCAATTCAGATATGTTTGATATTTCTAATCGTTGGCGTTATAAGTTAGAATATGCTTCAACGTGTCTCATATCTTCTTGTTGTATTACTTGATATACAGTTAAAGTCTATCTATATACTTCCATTGATAGTGAACGTAGGTAAAGTGCCTCCCAAAGACTCAAAATGTTGTAGTTTACATGTTCGTTTACGTTCAACCCAGAAATGTTTGATATTTCTAATCGTTGGCGTTATATAAGTTAGAATATATGCTTAAACGTGTCCAACATCTTCTTATTCTACTACTAGTTACAAGCGCGAATCGTTCACAAAATAAAGTTATAATACGTTACAGTTTTTTGTATGATTGAATAATTGAAAGGCTCGTGAAGTAACGAGAACAAAACATATTTTGTAATGTAATGTAATGTAATTTTTAATTTCGCATCATACGCTATTTCAATTTTCAAATCTTTACATTTCCTAATTTTCAATTTGCCATTGATCAATACGTATCCTTGCGCTACACGTATGACTTTCTTGATCCTTTTTGCTAATGAATTGTTTATTATTCATTTTTGTAGAGCAAAGCAGACGATTCAATTTTGGACGGTAAATAAAAAAATTTATATACATTTGTTTTCAAATTTATTTTTCCCCTAATTTGATTATTAATTTATTTTTTAGACATTGAAGTCGAACTGGAAAATTTTACAATGATGGAGGCGGCGACGCCGCCGACGTTGCCGCCACCGCCGCCACCGCGACCACCAACACCACCACCACCACCACAACCACCAGCGAGGCCGGCCACGGCTGATGGTAAATACGTATACACATTTTAAGGAGTTATACAGTGGACGAAATTTCTATAAGAACACTACTATTTTTAATAAAAAATGTGAAGTAATGTGCTAATACAATATAATGATACTTTAATGTACAGAAAACAAACGAAATTTGCATAGGAACGGTGTATTAAAAACAAATCATTAATACTTTTTCTTACTTTGAAAAATAGTAGTGTTCTTATAGAAATTTCGTCCACTGTATGCTTTTAGAATGCTTGAAAATAGGTCTAATTTAAAAAAAACAAAATATTTTACTAATTTATTTTTTATTTTACTAATTACAGAACCGTACGTAGCGCGCCACAGGCGCAGCGGACGAAGAGTGAGGGCCCAGCAGGAGGACTGGGCCTTCCTCAAGGCCATAAAGGATCAGGCCTCCTCCCTCCGGGCCTGGGCTGTGGACCGGTACAGCCGTGGCCGTGGCCGTGGTGGCCGTGGCCGTGGTGGCCGTGGCCGTGGTGGCCGTGGCCGTGGTGGCCGTGGCCGTGGTGACCGTGGTCTTGGCGACCGTGGTCGTGGCCACCGTGGTCGTGGCGACCGTGGCCGTGGTGGCGAATAATAAATTTCTAATTTTTTAAATAAAAAAAAATTCTATAGTATATTCGTTTATTTTATTTTAATTAATTAACTATTAACTCGAGAAGGGAAGGTCGTAACGAGTTGAAAATAATCACATTCATCTGGATAAAGGCGGGATCTCCTACCTGCGACTGGTCGCTGCCGGTCGCAGCGACCCCACTAGTGCAAGGGAGAAAGAGATGTCATACTTTTTGAAAGTTTTTTATGGGGATCTCACTTCTTTTTACAGAGATAATTCATGTACTTGGAGTAACTTTTTTAAATTGTATATAATTGTCATCCAAACTACGCACGCCTGCAAAGTTTCAAGACGATTAGATTGGTGGAATTTGTTTAAATTAGATTTTTCAGATATAAAACAAGCATACAAGAAGGAAACAGAGGATCGAAGCTGAATAAAATCGTTTAATTAATATAAAATAAAAGCAAACATACAAGAAGGAAACACAGGATCAAAGTTGAATAAAATCGTTTAATTAATATAATAAAATCAATAGTATGTTCCAATAAACTTAAAACACTATAATAAATCTGTTTTCTCAAGTGTCATTTGTAAAAATGTGAGGTTAGATTGAGCACGAGGTTGCTGGATAGGTTAGGATCGGCGATTGGCACTAAAACACTGAGTTGCACACAGGAATGTGACGTCTTTATTTGTAAAGAGTGTGCCAACGGGTGAGCCGTTGTGCGCACTTGAAATTAGAGGGTTGAGCCCCCGTACACTCTCTTGTACAATTCACACGTGTAAAACGTGCACACGCGGACACGCACAATCGCGAATGCACACTCTCTAGATAAATGCACCCGAACTGTGTCGTGAACACCGTGTTTGAGCTTACAGATTAACTTGAAATGAGATGAACACAATAATTTCTTGTTGAGCAACGCGGTAAAAGGACAATGAACAAAACGTGTTGTACGTTGCGCACGGTTGTGAACAGAGTAAGAACAATATGGATGCGCATTTCCGCCGCGGCGTCTTCTCGAACATTCTCGAGCGTCGATCGAGAAGACGGACGCTGATTGGTTGTTCGATCGCGGATCGACCGCGACTTCCGCTGCCCAGGAGGTGCTGCGGTGATCGAGAGTGCGGCGGCGCAAAGAACTACTCATTCCCAAACATCATTATAATTTGACAAAGTCGGAGAACGATACATAATATTTTTAGCAAAATAAAATAAATAAAAATCTACGTTTGATTTGATCGTATTATTTTATATTCTTAGGACTTAAGTATGCGTAATTAATGGAACACTAGTAAAATTAATGAATAGCGTAGAAACTACTGTGGATTTAAAAAAATATATTAAAGTATTATGAATATCTTTCACAAAAGATTGGAAAGTATCAAGGGAGATGTATTTTCAACGTACTTTCTTGACTAATGTGACTGACTCTACATTGCAAGCGGTACGCCATAATATTCTTAATCTTAATTCTTAACGCTACGCTAATTTGACAAGTTTTGTCGATTTACCTTATTTGACAATCCAAAAACTTGTGCGAAACAAGATGCTCTGTCTATCTATCTAATCTTCTCCGGACAACCTCCAAGCCTGTGCATTCTCTTCATTTCTATCCATCCAAGCCTGTGCGTCCCCTTCAATTCTACTATCCAAGCCTGTGCGTCCCCTTCATTTTTATCGAAGTCCTGTGCGTCCCCTTCGTTTCTATAATCTTTACATAAAAACTAAATTGCTGGTATATACAAAAATACAAGTATCTGGCAATTTAAATGCAATGCAATTTTTTACTACAATATATTATTTTGTACATGCATGGTACAAATTTCCAGAAACTTATGCGAAAGAAGATACTTCTTTGTCGACAACTTCTCCGGACAACTTCCAAGTCTGGGACTCTACATAAGAAATCTATTAAAAAAATTTTGGCGACTTACCTTGTTAATTGAGACAATAATTCAGTCTCCTATTTAGTGTAAAAGCTCCTGACATTTCAAATTTGGACCACTTACATTATTTGACACTTGGCAGGTTATGACGGTTTGACACTTCGTAGGTTATAAACATGGCGGACGCCGATCATACATACACTAGTTTCTTTTGGCTGAAGGTGTGCGTGTAACGCGATATACGTATTATGTTGACGAAAATTTGGCCTGAAGAAGAAAAACATACACTAGTTTCTTTTGGCTGAAGGTGTGCGTGTAACGCATATAAAACGCATATAAACGAAACATACACTAGTTCTTTTGGCTGAAGGTGTGCGTGTAACGCATATACGTATTATGTTGACGAAATTTTGGCCTGGAGAAGAAAAATTTCTTAATCCATCAGACAGATTCATGAGACGATATTATGATATCTCTGTTATGCGTGGACAGATTTTATTGAAATTTGGTCTTATTCGAAAGCTTATATGCGGTTTACATAAGAAAAATGCCTTTAAATTTAGAAAATATTGCAGGCGTGATGAGATATTAATGAAATAAGTTTCAGGTTAGGTTGGAATAGCTCGGCGACGAGTAAATGATAGCGGTAGCGACAGTCGACATATACAGGGTGTCTTTTCTGTACTTGGCGTCGAGACGCTACCGCGTCTCTAGATATACTTTATTGAGTAATATATATTGTAGATATACTTAAACTTAGGTATAACGTAAAAGGAACGTGTTGGCTACGCCTAGGGATGGAGTGCAAAATCACTAACAGTGATTTATCACCGTGATCGCAGAATCACGATCAGGATCGTGATTTAAGTTAAATCCGTGATCGTGATTTTTTTACCTCGAGTGAATTTGCTCACTGTGAATACTGTGATCGTAATTCTTGATCATGATTGAATTATTTTTTATAAAATACTTCAATATAGCTTGTGTTATAGTCAAAATGTGCTAATTCAGCGAATATATAGTATATTATACATTCATAAATAGTCAATGTATGCACGCACTGATTTGATTGGCTAAAGTATTCACATGCATTATACTTTTTAACTAAACTGAATAAATATTCGTTAATTTAAAAAAATAGATCAAGAGCGATAACATTGGTTCAAAGTATACAACTGAGATTCTATAAGAACAATGAGGACTTGAGAATGTTTCGAGAGAAATTAGAAATTGGGGTTATGTGGAGCGTGCAAAGAGCAGTCATGCTCTCCACCAATCAGAAGCGATCACTGTTCTGCCTGCACCAATCAGAAGCGATCACGAAAATCACGGATCACTGTGAAAAATCACCGTGATTGGGAACGAACGTGATCGAATCACTCGTGATTGGGAACGAACGTGATCGAATCACTCGTGATTCACAAATCACGGTTCTAGCCATCACTAGCTAAGCCATGTCTCGTTTAGCAGAGCGAGAGTAGGAAGTAGGAAAACCCGCGAAGACGCGTACATAACGCCCTCTATATCTCACGTGATATCCGGTGAAAGCATTATCACAATACTTGTTAATTCTATCAGGAAAGATGAACCACAAGATGGACTACTACTAATTGATGGTTGGAAAAATTCAATAGCTAATACTAAAACTGTTGTGGCCATGTTACATCTTACAGAATTCAAAGTAACGCTACAGCTACGTTTAACAAAAGTCATTATCTCATATGGATTAGCTGCAAACTTTTTACATCCATTGTATAAAGGACATAGGTTCATTAACAATGCTCATAGACTATGTAATGGGGCCAGAGAGATGCTAGGTCACATAGGAAGTTGAAAAGAGAAAACTCAACGATAAGCGGGATACTAAAAGGAGAAGTAGGAGTGGAGTGGATGCGTATGGTTTTGGAAAGGAGAAGAAAAGAAGCCCAAGATGAAAGAAGTCAAAACAAAAACACAATCTTGTGTTAACAGTCCCAGAAACACTTACACGCACAACATATGTAACCCCATTTTGAGGCCGAAAGGCAAAAAATAAACCTGTTTACTACTACATCAACAATGCTCATTATGTAAATATAATGAATGAATGTTTTAAAAGTTCATTAAGTCAAAATGGTATAAAAGAATTAGAAGAGTTCAAACATAAAACTTCTATATTTGGAAAACTGTTTGAAACAATTTAAATCGCCTGAAATATTTTGGAAACTTACGAAACCTTTTTACTCAGAATAAGTTCATTAGGTGAAAAATTGCTTAATCTACAGCGGAACATGAATGATTATTTTCTCAATGAGCATAGGTTCGTTGTAAAACGAGAAATCGGTTAAAAGACCACAAATTGGCAAAATTAGTGGGATTGTATTATTCACTGAAACTAGACGACTTTATTAGATTTGTCTTATGATGAAGGCTGAAGGTATTTGTTTGTATTATAATAAAAATTTAAAAAATTGTAATCTTACAAAAAATAACTTTTAAAGTTAGTGTATTAAAATTAAAATTACAAAACATAGTAATACCGTTTATAACACATTATTACATAGAATTAGAATAAAATTTGTTCAAAATTAACATTTCGTAAATATGTAATGAACACAAAAAAATTAAAATGTTCTAAATTTTAGTAGTTACATAGGAATAAAGCAGTGATGGGCAAAAATTTATTCGAAACAAACACTGCTCATTTCACTTTCGCACACAAATTTTTACTTCAAATAATCCCTTGCCCATCTCTGGTACACAGTACAGACAATGCAAACCGTTTTTCCTATCTTAATTACAAGTATTTCCTATAAAAGTAACAAATATTCTTGAACCATACGCTATGCACGTACAAACTAGTATTTACTAGGAACATTACTTTGCTGAACTATTAAGAATGTATACAGTTTCCCAGTTTTACCCAATTTAAAATATTAAAAAAAAATTATAATAATTAAATTAAATCACAGACTTGTATGTAAGCTTTTGAATCATATTATGTAATAAGTGTGGCAAAAGAATTGAATAAAATCATTTATGTTTTTTTAGTATAATTCTAAAACATTTTTGGAATTCCCACAATATGAATCTAAAAAACAGTGTAAGCTAAACAATACCTAGCTTTTATAAACAAAACCCAGACAAATGTGAAAAGATAAAAATTTAAACAACCTTGAACAAGAATCACTCATTTATTTTTAATAAATAGTATAACTCCAACTCCTGTTCAAGATCAGCGAAGCCTCCACCTTCTGACACATTTGTCCGAATTTCATTTGTAAAAGCTGGAATCTGTAAAATTTTTAAGGCAAAAATTGCCAAATCTCTGTGTTGTTCCTGGCATAAACGCCAATACAGGGTGTCCCAAAAATGTCGGTTTTCCTTGATAGGGGTGACTCAGGGGGTGATTTGAAACAACTTTTTCCTTAGCGAAAATATTGTCCGAAGCTTCGTTAAGGAGATATTAACCAAAAACCCCGACCAATCAGAGCGCGCGCCTTCCGCCTGACTTCCCGCGGTAGCGTTGGCTACGAGGTAGGCGACTGCGCTTGTGCTACGAACGTACGAACAAGCAAGTCGGCATGCATCGAAGGAAACCGCGTTACACATTTTTTTTTTAAAGCAGAATCTTAAATAAGAATAATTTGAAGTGAGAGGATAAGAAGTACGTAAATTTCGTTTTTAAATAAGGCATAAACGAAAAGCTAACGTAACAGAAAATGTACGACAAGTGATCGTAATTCGTTATTGAGGTAAAAATCCGTAGTTGAAGAACGGCCAACACAACTAAATTTAAAAAATAATATTAGGTGTATGAATAAATTCTTTCCGACTGGAATTTCTATCGCGGTGGTATTCAGAAGCTGCCAGAAAAATGGCAAAAGGTAATGAACAATAATGGAAATTATTGCGATGATCGAGTTGTTTTCATATTTTTTAAATCGAACTGTTATTGTACCCTAAAATCGGAAAGAATTTATTTTCACACCTAATAATCACCAATAAATTAAAGAAAACTCACCCTTTCGGACATTCCTTTCCTTGCTTTCCTTCCCTTTCCGGAAACCTGTGTCACTGGGTCACTGTACCGATCCTGGTTATCGGTGGACGAAAAGATTTATGGTTGGGTAGCGCCCAGTGCTCAGCTGATCACACTGCGTCCGGGTTAATGTACCGAATATTCACTTCACTGCACGGCTACTAACACTGATCACTGAATTTATTTTTCACGGAACGTGTTGTTCCTACGTTATAAAAATTGGTGGCTGCGAAAGGGGCCGATTACTGTTAATTACTGGGACGAGATTACTACTATTACCCGGCGAAAAGAAAACTCGTGGCAGACTGTCTCGGGCTGTGCAGTCCGCTGCTGTGACGATTGGTCGAGTCACCTATTTGGGCACACTTTTAAAGACGGGGCACACGTATTTTGGTTATTGGCTGAAGTTGCCACATACATTGTCACGCCGCGCGACGAAGAGATCGAACGAAACACGAGATCGAGTGGGATAGAGCGATTTGACCAAGCGTAGCCTACGCTTTTGTTTTGACGATCGTCGGTCGGATCCGTATCTGATCGCTGCACAGCAGCGGACTGCACAGCCCGAGACAGTCTGCCACGAG
Organism: Andrena fulva; assembly: GCA_946251845.1. Taxonomy (NCBI): domain Eukaryota; kingdom Metazoa; phylum Arthropoda; class Insecta; order Hymenoptera; family Andrenidae; genus Andrena; species Andrena fulva. The sequence continues at coordinate 21,091,052 of OX276330.1, forward strand.
TTTTCTTTTCGCCGGGTAATACAGTAATGCCTCGTTAGAATCACGACGATCGGGGCTGGCAGCGTGATACTAACGCGATGCGGACACCATTCGTAGCCGACGACAACTTCGTGTCGACTCTTTTGTTCTCTCGCACGTTCTCGGATTCTCTCACTCTCGACTGAAGGATTCCAAGAAATGGTGGGGATAGTGAGCGTGATTATAACGCATGGTAAAAACGTGACACTAACGACGAATTACTGTAGTAGTAATCTCGTCCCAGTAATTAACAGTAATCGGCCCCTTTCGCGGCCACCAATTTTTATAACGTAGGAACAACACGTTCCGCGAAAAATAAATTCAGTGATCAGTGTTAGTAGCCGTGCAGTGAAGTGAATATTCGGTACATTGACCCTGCGATCAGCTGAGCACTGGACGCCGATGACCAGGATCGGTACAGTGGCCAGGTTTCCGAAAAGGGAAGGAAAGCAAGGAAAGGAATGTCCGAAAGGGTGAGTTTTCTTTAATTTATTGGTGATTATTAGGTGTGAAAATAAATTCTTTCCGATTTTAGGGTACAATAACAGTTCGATTTAAAAAATATAAAAACAACTCGATCATCGCAATAATTTCCATTATTGTTCATTACCTTTTGCCATTTTTCTGGCAGCTTCTGAATACCACCGCGATAGAAATTCCAGTCGGAAAGAATTTATTCATACACCTAATATTATTTTTTAAATTTAGTTGTGTTGGCCGTTCTTAAACTACGGATTTTTACCTCAATAACGAATTACGATCACTTGTCGTACATTTTCTGTTACGTTAGCTTTTCGTTTATGCCTTATTTAAAAACGAAATTTACGTACTTCTTGTCCTCTCACTTCAAATTATTCATATTTAAGATTCTGCTTTAAAAAAAAAATGTGTAACGCGGTTTCCTTCGATGCATGCCGACTTGCTTGTTCGTACGTTCGTAGCACAAGCGCGGTCGCCTACCTCGTAGCCAACGCTACCGCGGGAAGTCAGGCGGAAGGCGCGCGCTCTGATTGGTCGGGGTTTTTGGTTAATATCTCCTTAACGAAGCTTCGGACAATATTTTCGCTAAGGAAAAAGTTGTTTCAAATCACCCCCTGAGTCACCCCTTTCAAGGAGAACCGACATTTTTGGAACACCCTGTATACTATTGGTGACTGAATATTTTTAAGTGATAATTTTCCAAAAATATCACTATTATCCTGGTACTGAAAATAGCTTTGAACACCTGTTTCATTTAATTCCGTAATTAAAAATTGAACTATTTTTTTGTATTCTATACTTCATTGTGCTTCATATATCGTCCTTGATAGCAAGGATGTAATACATGTGCTGTAAGTGTGACTGGATCACTGATACATTGTATTTGGTGTTCAATACTTTTTTGGGGTTATGAACGCGGTGATTATACGTAGTTTTCGATATTATCGACGTATTCTACAGTATTCTATAGTATTCGCATGCAACCAACAAGCGAGTCAGAAAGAACTATATTTTTCCAACACTTTAATTGTTGAAACCTTAAAATAATGAATATTTCTATTTACGACATTTGCGACAAATGACACGTATAAAATGGGCTTAAAAACGACATATTATACATACATTTGCGACACGTCATAAATGCATTTACGACGCGGCGTAAAATACGCGACCCATCACTGCAACTTATAAGCTGTTACGAGCGTCGCGGGCGTAAAGTGTAGTGGAACGGGATCCCGTGGTCGTCGTGTTCGCGCTGCAGACATAAGGGCGGTATTTTCAGTCGCTACTTATTCTTAAGCAAATGCTTAAGCATTCGGCATCCTTTACAAGTTACTAGGTTAATAAAGGATGCCGCATGCTTAAGCATTTGCTTAAGAATAAGTAGCGACTGAAAATACCGCCCATAGCCGTTGCTTAAGATGATCTTAAGCAATTGCTTATTCTAAGCAAATTATTATTAAATGCAATTTGCGTATATCTTATATCCATTTTCGTTATAAAGCATTTGCTTAAGATAATGCTCATTCACGTTCGGAAACTTTCGGAATAATTTTGTTAGAACAACCAATGAAAGAAGGATATTCATTGGTAGGCGACGGAGTAGGGATGTGCGACCATGGGTAATGCACATTACAGGACAAGGAAGCGGCATGGTCCAATATTTGCGATTTGAGAGCAAAGAATAGTAACTTTTATAATACTGAATTTTAGATGCAAGAGATGTGGTTTTCACTACGAATCAATATGATATTGGAAATTATATGGACCCAGTCTCCGAAAACAATGACACCATAATTCTACCGGATATTAATCCGTCAACTTCTTATACAAATAAATCAACAATTTTACAAAACGAAATTACAGATATCTATGAACAACCGATAAAAAGACGAAGTCCAAGAAACCGAAGAGGAGTTAAAAATATTTAAGATTGAAAAACATTATGCAACATGAAGAGAGACTGGCTATGAAGAAAGATTCTATTATATCATCATCGCCATCATCCATATCGGTAATATCGATATTTTCAATGTTAATATCAATGTCAATATCAATGTCAATAACATCAATGTTCAATAAATACATTTTTTCAGTATTTGCACTTCGCTTTCGCTCACTACTCGCTTGCCTTACGTAAGTAATGGCGGGTAATGGCCGTCACTGATATATACAGGGTGTTCCGAAAATGCTGCGGTATCTTAAAGGGGGTGATTCGGGGGATGATTGCAAACAACTTTTTCCTTTGCGAAAATGCCCTCCAAGGTTTCGTTAACGAGATATTAATAAAAACCACCGACCAATCAGAGCGCGAGCCTTCCGCTGGAGGTCCCGCGCTAGCGTGGCCGCGCGCCGGGCCGCGCTGCGACTACGAACAAGCATGGCGACATCAGTGATGCCAGAATCGGGACCGGAGTTCTCGAGAATTTCCCCCACCACGCATGCACACTACGCCGGAGCTGCGTGTCCGTGAGCTCGGCGCTTCGGACAACGTCGGGAAGACGAGAGAGAAAACGAATGTGTGTCTTTCTCTCTCGCTCTTGAAACGCTGTGATCCAAGGAGAGGTGCGAGCGACACGCGGCCGTGCGCGATCTTCTCGAGTGCCTCGAGATACACTTTTCACTTTCTGACATATGTATAATACTCTTGTAATGAAAAAAAATTGAAAAAAATTTTGTTACGGAAATCACGTTTTAAGACCTCCTGATCACGTTTTGACTATTTAGAAAAGAGCTTTTTTTTAAATATCTCATATATTTGTTAACACGATTACGTTTAAACGGCAAAATGGATTTCAATGAAACTTTATATTTAAATGGTTCTTCGATTTTTCAGATATACGAACTAAATTCTACATAAAAAAAAGTTAAATAAAGTTCTTCTGTAACTTCTTTAACAAAGAAAAATATACATTCATAATTTCTTGTTTTTATTTTAAATTTCTGTACTTTTTATTTGAGCTGTTTCTATTTTTCAAACCTTAAAATGAATTTTTTTATTAAAAGATGAATATTTTAATACTGTAAATTAGTGAACTTTGTTAAAATTAGAATCCACTGTTACGTCCTGAAGGGACAGCCTGTAAATCACCCCGAGCGGCTGGAGTGACTTACCGGGTTCTTGCTCTGTCTAAGGGCTAAGGCCCACCTTGACTATACTTACCGGGGGTAGAAGGAAGAAAGGGGTTGAAATAATAAAGTAGAAAGGATATAAGGGGAAACGAGAAATAAATATATTGTTACAAGATTAGCTTATCCTACCTCGAGACAGCGCTTCGTCTCGGCTGTCGCTCGCTGTGTCGCGCGGCACGCTTGCCGTCTCGCGTTTTGGACGCTCGCCGTGTCGCTGACCCAAGGGTAGGTCGTGGTCGTTCGTTCGTCGCTCGGGTGTCGGCGGCCTGATGCCCGTCGTACCGCACTGACTCTATCCGTCGTATCTCGTCGCGGTCCTACGTCGGTCACGATTTACACTCGAGGGCACTCCCGGCTAGGCCGTTTCCTGTATGTCGGATGGAGTTACCCTTTTCGCGAATTACTATCGGCCGATCGCGCTTCGCGGAATCTACGCGGAGACGTGGTTACGGTATCTAGACGGTCCTCTGATCCGTCGCGACTTCCTAGCTCGAGCTCTCGAATACGAATCCTCATTTTGCGGCTCTCGATCGCGGGCCGAACCTCGCACGGTTCCCGCGAATGGGGAGAACTGCCCCGTCGGCAGCTGCCGATTGCCACACGAATTCCCCGATTATTTCCCAATAATCGGGGCCCGGGCCGAGCGCGGTCGTTGTCCTCCTCGCTGCTTTCGCGGGCTCAGCACCGCGCGATTGCTACACGCGGGGCGATTCCGCTGAATCGCCTTTGCGAAATAAAAGCGACGCGTGGACAGCAAGCACGGGATGGACCTGAAGGGCCCATGTAACACCTCCCCACTTAGACACGAAACGGTCTCGTGAGTCCGTTTCGTCGTTACCCGTGTGATGCTGTCGTCGCATTCGCTTCTTTTTCGCCTCTTAATGCTATATATATAAAAAAAAACGCACTTAAAATTAGGGTTTACGCTACTAAAGGTAGGGGACGCAAGGGGATTCTAGTGAATAACTCATAATTACCCCCCCCCAAAAAAAACCCATATATTGTTACAATTTATAGAGAAAAGAAAAAAACTGATATTATATATAATATAGAGTAATTCGTATGTATGAAAGAATATATAACGGGGATTCCGGTGCGCCTCTGGATGACGATACTCTGTTGCGAATGGAAATGAAAACCCGCGGCAATTACAATTTGATCGAGTCACTTTTAAGTGTTACAATTTATAGATATTTACCTAATGCGAGAGGTGTTCCTTTTATTCCGCACCGGCGGGGATCACCCAGGGCACATCCCGGGGCTTGGGGGGCTCCAGTGGTCGGGGTGCCTCGAGGATCGGGAAGGCCGGGAGGTAACGTGGTTCGGCGTCCAGCATCGCCCTGATGCAGCCAGTGCAGTTTCCGGGCAGCGACCATTTTATATGCCTCTCCCGGCACTGTACGCATTTGGTGAGGGCCATTGCCCTCACCTCCTCAGCCAGCCAGTGCACTGTTACCTTGCGGTACTCTTTGAAATTAATCGGGGGCCTCAGCCACGCGCACGCCACGCATAGAGTCTGGCACCCTCTTGCCCAGACGCGGCTGTCCCCTCCGGTGGTACTTGAATTTGACCGTACACACAATCTTCGCCCGAAGGGCGCGTGTAAATGACGTGGTAACACCGCCTCGGCCAAAGTCGATCGCGTATACTTTGCGTCATTAAACTTTTGCGTTGCCATTTTAGTTAAAATTTTGTAACGACTGTGTTTTGTAACGCTTGATTGATGCCTTATATGCTATTGTCCCTACTACCTAATTTTCGCAGCAGAGCGCTTCGTGGGGGTCGATACTTAGAGCTAATGGCGCGGGGTTTTTGTTGTGATCAGCGAAACCATGCCTCAGAATATTTCGAAGCATGACTCGGTGCCCGTGAAACTTCTCGCTTTCTCTACATGAGTTTTATCATTTGTCCTCGTGGACGGTATAGCGGGTAAGTCGGGAGGAAAGGATGTAATGGCAAGAGGACGGGGTCTTGAAATTATTTGCGGGGGGGGGGGGGGGGACGGTGTGGTACCATTTCTATTTCCACTTTTGCCTCTTTCCTTGGGGGCTGGCGATGTTGGGTACAGCGTGCCTTCAAACAACGGTAGCCAATCCAGACCATAAGGAGGAAGATGAAGATTCCTCCCAGTCCGGGCAATCCATAGGTAACATAGGTTGATAGGTTTTTCGTTCGATGATGGGTGGCCAGCTCCCTTGCCTGTCTTTCGATGTCCTCCAGGGCGATTGCGTTTGCTTTCGCATGGGCCTCATGAAGGGTCCCCTGGGGTTCCTTTTCTTGGTGGTCGGCCAAGATTTTCACGTGATGTTCCGTGAGTGTTGGTAGGAACTCCGAGATGTTTATGTCGATAGATGGCTTGTAGACGGTTGTCAATGCCTCGGTGTCGACTCCCGATGCCCAGAGCTGGTCGGTCCCGATTTTAGCCTGACAATCTCTCTTCAGTTGTAATATTCCTGCACCCTGTAGCATTTCATATCCGGCCGCGTGCTTGTTGCATTGGATCTGCAGGGCCTGGGTGTCTTTAATGGAATATAACCCGGTGTTGGGTGCGACCATTTTCTTGAGGAAGGTTCGGCTTCCGGGAAGGGCCTTGATGTTGCAACTGGACCACTTGATATTCTGTGGTTTTAACAACGCATCCGTTTCACAGCTTGGTGCTTTCTCCAAGTCCTGGAGTGGCACGCTGAGTTCGCACATGTACATCCGAGGGTGTTTCCTGCATCCTGAGATGTAGTTCTCGTTGGGCATGAAGTATTGGGAGTTGGTTTGGCTGATCGCTAAATATTGTGTTCTTGGTACCATGAATATAGGGGTAGACACGTTGGTTGATATAGACTGGAAAGATGGGCACGGTTGTAGGTAATAAAGGTCGAAGGGAATTTGGTCTAGCAAAGGGATGTCGAGTGACAAGATGATTCGACCCTGTATGTAAGCTACGTTCAATTTGGTCACCCCTTGTAGTTGTTCGGAATTCAATTCTTCCGGGGTCAGCGGGAATTCGTACGGCGTGGTTTCGCGAATTCGTTCGCAAGTTTGCGCAAGCTGGCTGGGGGACAATACGGCCGGATGTACAATACCGAGTTTCGCGAACGTGAGCGCGTCCGTAATTACAATGAGCGCGGTCACATATTCGTCCACGTGCCTGGTCATCATATACGTCCACGTCGAAAAAGCTAATTCTAATTCTACTTTTGTTTCGCGTTCGTCTAATTGTAGTGTACCCGCCGCTATTTCCTTAATTCTATCGCCCACCTTTTGTACGGCACCCGTTACAGATCTTAGAGTGTCGTGTATATCCTGGAATTCGGATTTTATAATGTGAGTTTGGTTTCCTAACAATTCGGCTAAGCGATTTTGATCTTTGTACAGTTTATCTATTTCCTTATTATAATATTGGGCGTCGTCGCTGTCCAAGGTTCCGAAAAGGGCCTTACTCAGCGATCCGGTGAATCCCAGTGGTACCGATCGCTTGGTACGGCGTAGCGGTGTCTTTCCGAGTATGCTGAGTAGCAGTTCCTCGTAACGTTCACCGTCGCGGAGTTTTCGTTGTAAGGCCTCGCTAAGGGCGTCGGCTGGGCAAGGCATCCAGCTATGTGTTTTACATATTGTTTTCATCCGGTCAATCTGGGGTTGAGTCTGAGGTCTCGAAGCTAGTACTTCCGCGACTCCTATGCCCGTGACCAGCCTCCATTGGGTATGGAAGACTCGGAGGGGTCGGATCCTTTCGTAGTACAAGCCCGGGTTGTGAGTCAACTGCGATATCTGATAGTCTCCGTCGATGATGTTACTATTAACGATCGTCCACAGTGACGCCAACAAAAGCAGCCCACGTCCGTCCATGGTGGCCGTAGTACGAGGGTTTCTCGAAAATGTCTCGCGGTAAAGTCTACTGTTATATGTAAATGTTAACTGCAATTACAAAAACAAGTGAGATAAAGGGAGGGGGAGGGGTTCTAGGGAGGAGGAATTCTATTGTTTTAAGTAATTGTTTACGAAAAACAAGTGAGATGAAGGAGAAAAGAAGGGGACAAGTCCGATTTACGGAGTGTGGGACCTGGATTATGGGGATCGGCTATTTGAGCTCTCCCGCCGGTCCGTTGTAAGCTTAAACCACATTGTGCATTGTGCACATACGCTGCATTGGCGTCAAGGTGGTTCTTCTTTAACATAAGCATGTTTTAGTTTATCGAAATGCTTTATGATCTGTTGGCCCTTATCCGAGATTAATACTGCATTATTCTGTTCGGTGATTGATTTTATTTTGTAAGGGCCGATGTAATGCGGGTCGAATTTATGGAGCCGTGGCTCTTTTTGAACGTAAACGAGGTCATTTGGCGCGAATGTGACTTGATTACTTTTGCGGTCGTAAATATTTTTCGAACGCGATTTACTAGTATCCAAATTTGATCGTGTAGTCGTTCGGATTTCGTCTAGGCGCTCCACTAGGTTCTGTACGTATCCCGGGTATGTTAGTAATTCGTCGCGGGACATAGGCGTAAACGGATCTCGAGCTAATTGTCCGAAAACTACTTCGTATGGGGTGAACTTCGTTGCTTCGTGCACCGAGGTATTGTATGAGTACATAGCGAACGGGAGGAGCAAGTCCCAGTCTTCGTATCTCTCCAGATAATGTTTTAAGTATTCTGTGAGGACTATGTGACTTCTTTCGAGGGAACCGTTGGTCTGCGGTCTATATCCCGATGTGGTTACGTGTTTAATTTTGAAAGTCTGGGCTATTCCCTGTATTATATTATTAATGAAACTTGTCCCGCGATCCGTTAGTATTGCGCGCGGCGCGCCGAAGATCGCGATAAAGTAACGCGATAACGCGTCGGCCACGGTTACGGCTCGTATGTCAGGTAACGGGACGGCGATGCAAAATTTTGATAATTGGCATTGGATCGTCAATGCGTGACGGTTTCCACTTGGTGTTGGAGGAAGCGGTCCTACTGTGTCCAGGGCTACCTTATCGAAGGGTCTGGCTGGCGTATCGGTGATTAACATTGGCTCCCGTGTTTTGATGCGCACGAGCTTTTGTTCTTGGCAGCTCTGGCAATTTCGTACGAAATCCTCTACGTCGCGGCGTAGGCGCGGCCAGTCGAATAGGCTGCGTATGCGTCGATACGTCTTCGTCACGCCCTTGTGCCCTCCTATCATGCTTTCGTGATAGTGCCGGATGATTTCTTCCCGTTTATCTTCCGGTGGTAGTTGGATTTCGCCGGTACAGATCGTAATTGTAATGGTTGTATGTTTGAAAATTATTTGGCAGTATTTCTGGAGCGCCGTGGCGTCGAAACGGTGTAAGGTTTCGCCATACGTCGCTACTCGGAGCGTGCGGACGCGTTCGGTCTCTACGGCGTCCCTGAGTGCTGTTAATGCCGACGTGAGCTCGTCTTCTCCCATTTCATGGTAGAAGCTTCTTGCTCCGACAACGCTGAAAACTTTTCCTTCCTCATTGCGGGTGATTATTACGTGGTTTCTGATTAGTTCTTCGGATGATAATTTAGTTTCGTCGAGAAGTCCGATAGCTTTTAAAGTTTTGCAAATTGGGCTAGTTAATATTCTGTCGGCTGATATAAAATGGGCATAGTTATCGGGGGTTGACGCGAGCGTGGTCTTGACGATTTTTACTTCGCATCGCGTTGGGTGGACTTCGTGTTCCGAGGTGTCCTGCCTGTATCCCGATGTTCCCCGCATGGTTGTTGGAAAATTTGGCGGGTCCACGAATGGCCCGCATACGGTTTCTTGGAACTCTGATATGTCAGGCATCTTAGTCACGTTAGACCTTTGGCTTGTGCTGGGTTTCTGCCTGGGGGGCGATTGGTCTCTCTGCCCCTTCAGGGTCTTGTCCTCTGGACAAATCATGGTCGACTGCGGGATGTCCAGGGCTTCCGCGTGCAGAGGTATTCCCCATGACACTCGCTTCTTTGGAATTGATTGTAGGTCCACTGTTTTCTGGGGACTGGAGTTATCGGGGGTATTCAATGCCTCCCCTTCCTCTTTTGATGGGTATTCTTCGTCAAGACTCTTCAGGATGGTGAGTTCTTCCTGTGTAATCGGGCCTATGCACGAGTCATCGCTTAATATGGCGGAATCTTCGTTGCCTTCTTCTGGATCGTCGTTTTCCGTGTCTAGGAACTCGGGACTTCCTGTCTGTCCTTCTGTTGTATCCAGAACGGTAGAGTTCGCCCTGTTCTCCAGGCCGGACGTGTTGTCTGGCGGTTGTAACTCTTGTTCGAGTTCGTGTCCTTATAGCGTTGAATCTTCTAGGAGGTCGAACGACGGTGGTTCTTCATAATTTGGTCTAGCGCTCCTTGACGACGCGTGCTAACGCGTGTTCCTATACCTTCCTTTTCGCTCTCCTGGGCGGTTTCCTTCGAGGTAGTCGGGAACGCGTGTGAGACAGGGTTTCGCGATAGTGCGTCGGCGTTCGCGTTTACTCGGCCGGGCTTATAAATGATCTCGTATTGGTAGTCGGCGAGCGTAATCTTCCAGCGGGCGAGTCGCGACACCGGGTCTTTTACCGACGAAAGCCACTGAAGCGGTCGATGGTCGGTTACCAAAAAAAAATTTCGTCGATAAATGTACGTGCGGAATTGTTTTACGGCGTAGACTATCGCGAGGCATTCCTTTTCGGTGGTTGAGTAGTTTTCTTGGCAGGGATTGAGTACCTGCGAGGCATACGCTATTGGCGGATCTTCGCCTATTTTTCCTTGACTTAAAATTGCGCCGACCGCTACGTCGGAGGCGTCAGTTGTAATTATGAATGGTTCATCGTAATTTGGGTAGCGTAAAACCGGCTCTTTGCAAAGTGCCTGGCGTAGATCTTCGAAACTCGCTTGATGACTCTCTGTCCAAAAGAATGGAGTTTTGATGCTGGTTAGCTTCGTGAGTGGCCTAGCGCGTCTAGCCATTTCGGGGATAAAGCGACGATAGTAATTCACAAGTCCCAGGAATTGCTTTACGTTTTTTCTGGTTTTCGGCACGGGGAAGGTGGAGACGGCTTTAATTTTCTCGGGGTTAGGTCTTACTCCGTCCGCGGATATTATGTGCCCCAAGTATATGACCTTGTCTTTAATAAACTTGGCCTTCTCCGTCTGTAGCGTCAAGTGATGCTCACGTAGGCGTTCAAAGAATCTCTCGAGTCGGTCTATGTGCTCCGCGAGCGTGCGCGAGTATACAACCACGTCGTCTAGATACACGAATAACTCTTTACCGATAAGCCCGCTCAACACCCGGTTCATTAAGCGCTGAAAGGTGGCTGGGGCGTTCTTTAACCCGAACGGCATGCGGAGGTATTCGTAATGACCATCGAGGGTGGTAAACGCGGTTTTCGCGCGATCTTCGGGGGCCATAGGGATTTGGTGAAAACCGTTCGCCAAATCGAAAATCGAGAAGAGTTTGGCCCCGCTTAAGCGATCGAGGATATCCGAGATCCGCGGAAGGGGAAAACGATCGTCTATCGTTTTGGCATTCGTGAATCTAAAATCTGCCACCACCCTCCAGAGTTTCTTTCCATCGGGGCCCGATTTCTTGGGGACCACGTGCAGTGGTGAGTTATGTGGCGATGACGAGGCTGCGATTATTCCCAGTTCTTCGAGATTGCGTGTCTGCCTGGTGATCTCCTCGTCCAGCAACGGGGAGTGCGGGTATTGTCGGGTAAATACCGGCGTGGAATCGGTCATCGGGATAGTGTGCTCTATCGTTGTCGTTCCGCCGAGCGGGTCTCCGGGTACGAAGAACCTGTCTGAATGTCGTGTAACTAAATCCTCGATTGCCTGGCGCGGTTCCGGTTCCAGCTCTTCCAGTTTCAGCGTTTCGACTATATGTTTTAATCGTTCTTCAGGGGGTTTCTGTTCGACGCGGTAATCCCCGAGATCTTGATCCTCGTTGGCGTCGAATTCTTCTTCGAAAATAAAGGGGGTACCCATTTCGTCCTCCATGAGACCATCGCGATTTTCGGGGAAGCAGATATTTACTTCGCTCTCATTTAATCTTAGTTCCGGATTTTCCATTAGGTGCGCACGAAATTTCTCATGGCTCCTTTTGCATCCCTCTAGCGTATTTTCTAGTTCTTTTGCATTAGAGAAGATTATGGGGTTGATCGGGCGGTTCGCCGTTACCATCGTGCGTTGGTGGTAAGATATTATGGCTTCCTCCTGAAGCAGGTACGGGCTCCCGACTAGGCCCGCAACCCCTTCAGGTAAATATGGCATGCTTATGACGTGGAATAGAGCCCAGTTGCCGTTGATTTTCAGGCGAGTCGTCCCCATGGTCATAACCTTTCCGTTCAAACCGCCGACTTCTATGGGGTCTCTACTTAAGACGGGGGCCTCCGAGCTCGCAGACCGTATTTCGAGCAGATTTAGCGCGGAGCCTGTGTCGACGATGAATTCTCCCTCACCGTTTTCCAGCTGTTCGGCCTTAACCCGGATGCGGGGGGAATCTGCGCGTCCGAGGACCGTCGCGGGTTCGGACTTCCCCGGGGGAATTTCGGTGATCCTGGGGCCAGCGAGAAGGACGCGCCCGCCTCGTCCCGGTTGGACGAGCGGGCGCGCTGGTAGTTTAAATGTTCGCGATTTTCAAAAAATGTGTCGCGATTTCTTGATCTTCGCGGTACGCGAGTTTCGTATCCTTCCGGTTCGTGAGGCTCGTATAATCTTCGTTCGCGGGGCTCGTACGTCATAAGTTCACGAGATCGCGACTGTCTATCGTATCGCGGTCTCTCCCGTTGGGGTCTCCGCTGTGGAACGAGCTGTCTGCTCCCGTCGTGCAACGGCCGTTCGCCCTGCCTTGTCAGCAAGGTCGTCCGCCGGCGCGGCGGTGTTGGGTCGCGATAATACGCGACGGCGCGTTCTTCCGGGTCGCGGTAATACGGCTCGCGATGATACTCCTCGTCAAAATATTCGTCTCGATAGCGAGGGGAGCTATAGGCGGAATATGAGGAATGGGGCTCGTCGTATGGGACCTCCTCAATCGGCTGTCTCCACTCGGTCCATTTTCGCTGGGGATCGTATGGGGCCGGGGTGCGCGCGCTCCGAGCGTGCCCGTACACATCGTCGCAAGGCAAGCTGGATTTTTCTAATTCTCGCCTTTGGATGTACAACGCTAAATCGAGCGCGTCGTCCAACGTTTCTGGATTTCGTACCGCTACCCTAGCCGAGATTCTTTGGGGTAATCCCGCGATAAACGAGGAGCGTGCCAATCGGTTAACGTCCCTCAGGGTCTTTTCGTTATTAGTCCCGACCATTTCTTTTGCCCTTAAGGTCACCTGTCGGTGCAGGCGGACTACACGGTGAATAAAGTCAATTATACGTTCTCGCGGTCGCATGCTTATATCCTCCAGGGCTGTCCGAAGCTCCTCATAATTACGACACGGAGAATAGCGGGCCCGTAAGAGGGAGAGCAGTTCGGCCACGCTATTACAATCTCTCCCTTCGACATAAAATCTAACTGGCTCATCTAACTTGAATATGAGGCCGTCCAGGAACCTGTCCTCCTGACCTGACGGTATACGTTTTGTGGCGCGCTGTATCGCGGCAGCGAAGTCCTCCAAAGTTACTAAGTCAGGGTCAAACCGGGGGACGCTGTCTAGCTCCCGATCCGTTTTTTCTTCGTCGGCTCGAGATTGCCATATGTCCATTCTGGACGATTCCATGTCGTTCGTTCGCATGCCGAAGGATACTTCACCGCCCTGAGGCGGCGGGGGAGGAGGTATAGCCGGAAGGGCTGCAGTAGAGGATCGTGCGGTAGAGGATAATCCCGAAGTCGGGGACCTCAAAACACCACCTGGCATTGGTATGCAATGCTCAGCAAGAGACTTTGAGTGGTAGGAAGCGTAGTCAAGTTACGAGCAGATAAGATTGCGGCAGGTCGCGATTATACGCGACGGCGCGATCTCTTAAAAGGAAATGATTAAAAGAATCAATCCCACTTCTGACACCAGTTTGTTACGTCCTGAAGGGACAGCCTGTAAATCACCCCGAGCGGCTGGAGTGACTTACCGGGTTCTTGCTCTGTCTAAGGGCTAAGGCCCACCTTGACTATACTTACCGGGGGTAGAAGGAAGAAAGGGGTTGAAATAATAAAGTAGAAAGGATATAAGGGGAAACGAGAAATAAATATATTGTTACAAGATTAGCTTATCCTACCTCGAGACAGCGCTTCGTCTCGGCTGTCGCTCGCTGTGTCGCGCGGCACGCTTGCCGTCTCGCGTTTTGGACGCTCGCCGTGTCGCTGACCCAAGGGTAGGTCGTGGTCGTTCGTTCGTCGCTCGGGTGTCGGCGGCCTGATGCCCGTCGTACCGCACTGACTCTATCCGTCGTATCTCGTCGCGGTCCTACGTCGGTCACGATTTACACTCGAGGGCACTCCCGGCTAGGCCGTTTCCTGTATGTCGGATGGAGTTACCCTTTTCGCGAATTACTATCGGCCGATCGCGCTTCGCGGAATCTACGCGGAGACGTGGTTACGGTATCTAGACGGTCCTCTGATCCGTCGCGACTTCCTAGCTCGAGCTCTCGAATACGAATCCTCATTTTGCGGCTCTCGATCGCGGGCCGAACCTCGCACGGTCCCCGCGAATGGGGAGAACTGCCCCGTCGGCAGCTGCCGATTGCCACACGAATTCCCCGATTATTTCCCAATAATCGGGGCCCGGGCCGAGCGCGGTCGTTGTCCTCCTCGCTGCTTTCGCGGGCTCAGCACCGCGCGATTGCTACACGCGGGGCGATTCCGCTGAATCGCCTTTGCGAAATAAAAGCGACGCGTGGACAGCAAGCACGGGATGGACCTGAAGGGCCCATGTAACACCACTCTTGGCCAGTACCATGCACGCTGTAGCAGCCTTCGATAAAAATTATTTTTTCAGGTATGATCTAAAATCTAAAATCTATACGTAATCACATTTCTCGCTAGATTTTTCGATAATCATATCAAGTTGCGACAAAGAATCACGCACTGTTTACAAATTAATTACGCGCAGCGTGCACGGTACCGCTCGATGGAAACTATGGGAAAGTGGTGGTCTCTTCCATCGGGAGCGAAATGTAAACAATTGGTTATGCAAAGCTAACATCGCGATACATGTTGTACACTAAAATGTATAAAAACATTACTAAAATAGAAAAGAAAGGCAGCACGTAAAAATATCATTTGGGTTCGATATATTGACGAAATGTAAGACTGAAATAATGCTACAATTGTTTACATTTCCTGAGGATAGAAAGCAAGCAGAGGAATTTACTATAATACATGCGTCAGAATTTCGAGATAATTGTTACATATAAAATGAATATAATTAAGAATATACATTTATTTGTACAATTATCTTGAAGTTCTCTCTATAAATCATATGTACAGCAAGCAAGCGAATTTATTGCAAGGATAGAACAAGAATTGCGTGAGGTAAATCGAACAACTATTTACATATTCGCGATGTCCAAAAATCGAATGAAATAGAAAATGGATGAAATTGATAATATTCTGGACATCACCAATTTGTATTACCCGACGTAGAAGGAAAATCCGCAAGGTCATTTTTTGAAACCGCAGCTTTTGAAGCACATGGATTTAGTAAAATTAATAGATTTTTCAAGAGGCGATAATCAAATCGCATTTAATAGTATTCATTTAGGTCCGGATTGTGACACTTTTCTTTGTCAATTACTTGCAGAAGGCAAACCCGATGTAGTCCAAACCGTTCGAGAAAATTGTATTAAGTTTTACATAACGGCTGCAAACGAAATTCGTAATCGATTGCCAATCGATGACGAATTTCTGAACAATTTATGTGTTTTTGAGCCTCATTTGGCATTAGTAGATAATGACAGAGACACTTACTTTAAAAGTGTTCTCTTTATTGCTCAGAAATTGGGCGGTTTCGACGAAGACGGTTTGCAAAACGAATGGTCGACATTGCACCTGAATTTTGCAAATGCAGACAAGCAGATGCTTTGTACATTAGCTTTCGATGATGTTTGGAAAACGGTGTTGTTAACGCGAAACGATCAAGGCTCATTTAAATATCCATGTTTGCAGGAATTATTAAATTCCATTAGAAGTCTTCCAAATTCAATCGCCGATGCTGAAAGATCGTTTTCCATGCTTCCCGACATAAAGAACAAGAAACGAAACCGACTTTGTTCGACCATCGTCAAAGCCATTTGCGTAACGAAATCGGCATTAAAGGCGCACGGGGAAACAGCTCAGACCATGGAGGTAGATGACAAACATCTATCTCTCATGTCATCTGAGAATTTATATGCAACTTTTGCGAAGAAGCAAAAGAGTAGTTTACGTTTACATGCCGTTGATGGCCTCGCGGATTTTCCTTCTACGTCGGGTAATGCAAATTGGTGATGTCCAGAATATTATCAATTTCATCCATTTTCTATTTCATTCGATTTTTGGACATCGCGAATATGTAAATAGTTGTTCGATTTACCTCACGTAATTCTTGTTCTATCCTGCAATAAATTCGCTTGCTTGCTGTACATATGATTTATAGAGAGAACTTCGAGATAATTGTGCAAATAAATGTATATTCTTAATTATATTCATTTTATATGTAACAATTATCTCGAAATTCTGTCGCATGTATTATAGTAAATTCCTCTGCTTGCTTTCTATCCTTTGGAAATGTAAACAATTGTAGCATTATTTCAGATTTACATTTCGTCAATATATCGAACCCAATTGATATATTTACATGCTGCCTTTCTTTTCTATTTTAGTAATTGTTTGGGATTGGCTCAAACGGCCACGGGCTAAGCCGGCGCGGATTCGCTGCCGATTCCGCGCGCGATTCAAACCGGCGCCGCGACCAAGGCGACGCAACCAAGTCGCGATATGCACGATCGCGGTGATGAGATCGGTCGGGCCATCTGTTGACGCTCACCTCACCTAATTGGGCAGCTGTCGCGCTTCATCGCGTGACAGGCTTTGTTACGCCGGTGACGTCTTCGTCCGACTTGGGACGACCAGCTGTTGGGTGGGGTGCTGACGTCACAGAGTTCGGCGAAACGGCCGATCCATCACCGCGATCACTCTCTCTCTTCTACGAATCGTGCTCGCGATAACAAGTATCTTTAAACTCTCGTACTCGAGTTCCGCTGGAACGTTCCAGTAAATTCGTGAACGGCCTGTTCGAGCTAACCGCGGCTTTCGCGTACTCGTGTGCTATACTAAATAGGAACACTTTTGTGATCAGTATAATTAGACTAACTTGTAATATATTTGTGAAAACGTCGTGTAAATATACAGTGTTCGTGACCTTAGACTAAACTTAACGGCTACCCTTAAAGACTACCTTATACTCTATTCTACGTCTAAATCTAAGTCTAACTCTCGAGCGTACGATCTTCGACGCGTCGAGTCCGCAACATTTGGTCCTTCGAGCCGGAGTCCGGGTAATCGCGAAAACGTGCGAGTGACCGGTTCCAGAACCTTCTACGGTGACCACGTGGTGATCGCGCTCCGCTCTCGAGCTGCACGATGGCCGACAAGATTAACGCCCAAATCGAACTCTTCCACTGTTTATCCCGTGTCTACGAGAATCTGAAAAAGAAAGGTGCGGCGAAAATTACTAGCGGAATGATACAGTCGCGGCTGAACATGCTGGACAATTATTGGACGCAGTTCGCGACTCAGCACGCGGCTATAACGGAGTTGCGAACTGCCGAACTGGAAAAGCATGAATATTTTACGAAGGATTGCTACAGCATAGCTGAGGAGTCGTTCATGGACCAGCAGGCCCAGCTTTTGGACCTGCGAGAGGAGCGCCTCGGGACGCTGCCCCACGCCGCAAACACGACGCTGCCGTCGGGACACGCAGAGGGCGGCGAGCTTCGACAACGCGCGTTGCTGCCACGCATCAACCTCCCGACCTTCGACGGACGATACAGCGAATGGGCTCCGTTTCACGACCTATTCGTATCGCTCGTGATCCAGGACTCGTCGTTAAAGAATGTCGACCGTTTTCATTACCTTCGGGGCTGCCTGAAAGGCGAGGCGGCCGATCTAATACGCAACATCAAAACGACCGAGTCCAATTTCAAACGCGCCTGGACTACGCTCCAGGAGCGCTTCCAAAACAGGCGTCGCTTGGTACGCTCGCAGATGGTGCGTCTCTCTGACCTCCAGCCTGTCAACAAGGAGTCGTCCGTGGAACTGAAGCATTTGTACTATGTTACGTGGGACGTCGTCGACGCACTCGCCGACATGGGACGGCCGGATCCCGCAGCCTGGATTGTCCATTTAACGGTGGAAAGGTTGGACATTCAATCGCGCCGTGAGTGGGAAGCCGCTCTAGGGTCCTCCACGGAACCGCCTACCTTGGATGAACTGAAGAAATTTATCGACGCCCGCATCCATAGTGTGGAGGCACTGGAGGAACGTCGCGGCGATCGAAGAGAAGCCGGGAACGATAAGCGAACCGGTACCAAAGCCGCTCAGGTGCATCAGATCGCCGCTGGGCGAGAATCTGCCAAGACGTGTGGACTGTGCAAGGGTTCTCACTACCTGCTCTTCTGCTCCCACTACCAGGGGAAGTCGCCATTCGAGAGGAAGGAGGCGCTCTCATCGTTGCAGCGCTGCCTAAACTGCTTAGGTAAGCATAAACTTAGCGACTGCCCGTCCAATAAACGATGTCAGAAGTGCGCAGAAAACCACCACACCTCTATCCACGAGGCTTGCGAGGCGACAGACGAGGCTACGGTCCAACACGTGACTCATCTCGGAACCTCGCGGACCGTGATCCTAGGAACGGCACGGGTGCGCGCTTATACGCCAGCTGGCCAGTACGCCGTCATCCGAGCCCTAATCGATCCTGGTAGCGAGGTCTCGCTGATTTCCGACCAGCTGGTCAAACGACTGGATCTCAAGCGCCAGCAGGCTCGTCTCCCATTGGCCTTCGCGGGTGGGATGCGCTCACGCAGCACCCGCGGACTAGTGTGGCTCGAGGTAACCTCGGACCAGGACCAGCGCCGTAACGTACGAATCCCTGCCTTTGCCTTGGCTAACTTGTCGAGCTATAAGCCCCGGGCACTCCCGGACTTGACCCACTGGACTCATCTACAAGGGCTGCAATGGGCCGACCCTCTTCAAACTAGGCAGGATCCTGTGGAGTTGCTGCTGGGGGCGGATGTCTACAATGAGATCCTGCTGGACGGCGTTCGCAAGGGACCTCCAGGCTCGCCGCTGGCCCAGGAGACGATTTTCGGCTGGATACTCACTGGGGGGGTCAAGGGGACTCATGGCCCTCTACCCGAGCAAATAAGCCCTACGGTGCAGTTTGTTTCAGTGCATGCGGACTTGTCAAGCATGCTGGAAAGGTTCTGGGAGCAGGAGGAGGTCCGGGTGAAGCCTACCTTGACACTCGACGAGCAGGCCTGCGAGGAGCATTTTCTCGCAACTCATAGACGCACGTCCGAAGGCCGATTCGTCGTCCGACTGCCCTTCAAGAGTAGACCGGAGCTGGGCCCATCGAAACCTGCAGCGCTGCACACGCTGACGTCGATGCAGAGCCGATTCCAACGTGACGCTGAATTCTATAGAGCTTACAAAAAGTTCATGCAGGAATACGAGGACCTTGGACACATGCAACTAATCAAGCGGCCTCGGAACGGCTCAGAGCACTACTTACCTCACCATGGGGTCATGAAAGCAGCCAGCACGACAACGAAGCTTCGCATCGTGTTCAACGGGTCCAGGCCAACCAGCTCTGGTAAGTCGCTCAACGACTTCTTTCATATCGGTGCCAATTTGTTACCAGTACTAGCTGACGTCCTGGTGCGCTGGCGGCGGCACCCTATTGCCTTCGTCGCCGACGTAGAGAAGATGTACCGACAGATTGTGGTACACCCGGACGACCGGGACTATCAACGAATAGTCTGGAGTAAGGGCCCTGGGAAACAAGCAAAGGACTTCCAATTATGCACAGTAACGTACGGATTGGCGTGTGCACCGTACTTGGCTTTACGATGTCTGCAACAGCTAGCCAAGGACGAAGCCATACGGTATCCGGCCGGGTCCCGAACGCTACTATCCGACGTTTACATGGACGACGTCCTGACCGGAGCCCCCACTCTCGAGGAAGCCAGCAGACGCCAAGGGGAACTGACTCGTCTCTGCAAGGCGGGCGGGTTTCAGCTTCGTAAATGGGCCTCAAATTCACAACATTTCTTACGAACGATCGCTAGCGACGACCTGGGGACCTCACGCCAATGGGACACGGGCACCCCACACAGCGTACTGGGCATTCAGTGGCTTGCTGAAGACGATCAGTTCCAGGTCCGTTGCTTACAAGACTGTTCGTCGACGAGAGTCACGAAGCGCCTCGTGCTCAGTCAAGCAGCTCAGATCTTCGACCCCTTGGCCTGGCTGGCGCCTGTCACTGTGAGGGCAAAAATATTCATACAGTCACTTTGGCTACTTAAGACGGACTGGGACGAACCTCTCGCGGCAAGGGAGGAACGCCTGTGGATAGAGTTCATCAGTGACCTACCTGCCCTATGCGGAGTGCAAATCCCACGCTGGCTGGGATTGACGTCGGCCAGACAAACCGTCGAAGTCCATGGGTTTTCGGATGCCTCCGAACGGGCATTCGCTGCCGTGATCTACCTACGCATCAGTGTGGACAGCAGCCAGAAGCGGATCAGTTTTATTAACGCTAAAACGAAGGTAGCCCCGCTCAAGCGAGTGTCGCTTCCGAGGCTCGAGCTGTGCGGCGCTCATCTACTAACCCGACTGACCGCTCGAACGCTGGAGGCACTGGAACTGCGGGTCGACGGTGTGCACCTGTGGACAGACTCGCTGGTCACATTGGGTTGGATCCAATCGCACTCGAGCAGGTGGCAAACGTACGTGGCCAATAGGGTAGCGGATATCCAACGCACTCTCCCTGATGCCCGGTGGCATCACGTGCGAAGCCAGGACAATCCGGCGGATTGTGCCTCGAGAGATTTGTCACCTACGGAACTGGTTAACCATCCGTTGTGGTGGACGGGACCGACGTGGCTCGCTGTAACGGATCACTGGACCGGCGAAGCATTTCCGACGCCCGACCAGGACCTGGAGGAGCAACGACAGATCCTACACATTCAGTCAACAACGGAAAGCGAGGTGAGCATTTACCTGGCCCGTTTTTCAAACTTCCGTCGCCTTCTTAGGGTAACTGCCTGGTGCTGTCGATGGCTGCGCAAGCATCAGGGCGCCCGGACGCCGTACCTAGTCGGCCAAGAGCTCCAGGATGCGCAACACCGGCTGGTGCGACTGGCGCAGGGGCAGTATTTTGACCATGAAATCGGCTGTCTCCAAGCCAAACGGTCAATCCCGAACAAGAGCCGCCTCCTGCGCCTCAATCCTTTCCTGGACGCGGACGGCATCCTGCGTGTCGGCGGGCGGCTGCAGCACTCGCTGCTTTCCTTCAACCGCAAGCATCCCGTCATCCTGCCCGATGATTCCCATCTGGCCAAGCTCTGGATCGACGAGAGTCACCGACGCTGTCTGCACGGAGGCATCCAGCTCACGTTGTCCACCCTACGTCAGCAATGTTGGATTCTGCGGGGACGACCGAAGGCGTTCATCCACCGCTGCCCCACCTGCGTGCGTTGGAAGGGCAAACACGTGAACCAGCTTATGGGTAATCTCCCCTCGGTTCGCGTAACCCCAGGCCGACCCTTCTTGCGCGTCGGCATCGATTATGCCGGGCCTGTGCTTTTACGTACCAGTAAGGGGCGTGGTCAGCGCGCATACAAAGGCTACATTGCCCTCTTTGTTTGTTTGGCTACTAAGGCAGTTCACTTGGAGGTGGTGTCGGACGGCACGACTGACGCATTCCTCGCTGCGCTGCGCCGATTCATCGCTCGCCGGGGTCGATGCAGCCAGATCCTGAGTGACTGCGGCACTGTATTTGTGGGAGCGGATAGGGAGCTACGGGCCCTACTCCAAGCCGTCAACTCGAGTCAACTCCTGGACACTGTGGCTTCGGAGGGGATTGAGTGGACCTTCAACCCACCGGCGGCGCCGCACTTCGGCGGAATCTGGGAGGCGGCAGTCAAATCCGTCAAACACCACCTCCGTCGTGTAATAGGCGAGCACAAACTCACCTACGAGGAAATGGCCACGCTCCTCAACGAAATCGAGGCTTGCTTAAATTCGCGCCCCCTTCAGGCACTGTCCGACGATCCCGAGGACCTCAATGTACTTACGCCCGGTCACTTCTTGATCGGGGAGGCCCTCACCGCGCTGCCGGAGCCGAATGTCGAGGAGCTCCCAGTAAATCGGCTCTCCCGGTGGCAACTCATACAGCGAATGCAGCAGCACTTCTGGCGTTTATGGGCGCGCGACTATTTGAACACGCTGCAAACGCGTGGGAAGTGGACGCGTGCCCAACCGCCCATTAAAACAGGCGACTTGTGCCTGATCAGAAACGAATTGCAGCCGCCCTCCAGGTGGCCGCTCGCGCGCGTGACGCAAGTACATCCGGGGTCAGATGGCCTCGCGCGAGTGGTCACGCTCAAAACAGCACTGTCTGCCTTCACGCGTCCGATACACAAGATTATACTTCTACCGCGCGACGACGCCGCCGAATCCGACTCTGGGAGTTCCTTGAACCACAGTAATCGCGATATCAATTCGGGCAATCACTAGCTTGTATTATGAGCTAATTCGCCGAAACGCGTTACAACGTGTAACAGATCACCTACCGTGTGCCGTCCACGTCCAAACGAGGAGCGCCCGCGAACGGGCTTCGACGTATGTTACCGCTTGATGACATCCTCGCGTACTAGCACTGATGCACTTTGCACCGACAATCGCCACTCGTTACTAACCGGCACTTTACGTTTCTTGCAGACACACATAACTGCAAACGGGAAATTCCCATTCATTTCCGACCTCCCCAATACAGTTACGCTAGCACGTACAGCACTGGGCACCGCTGAATGACTCGCCTCAGCCAATGGACAGCTAGCTAATTTGTCATACTGACAAAGGCGGGCGGGAATGTTTGGGATTGGCCCAAACGGCCACGGGCCAAACCGGCGCGGATTCGCTGCCGATTCCGCGCGCGATTCAAACCGCCGCCGCGACCAAGGCGACGCAACCAAGTCGTGATATGCAGGATCGCGGTGATGAGATCGGTCGGGCCATCTGTTGACGCGCACCTCACCTAATTGGGCAGCTGTCGCGCTTCATCGCGTGACAGGCTTTGTTACGCCGGTGATGTCTTCGTCCGACTTGGGACGACCAGCTGTTGGGTGGGGTGCTGACGTCACAGAGTTCGGCGAAACGGCCGATCCATCACCGCGATCACTCTCTCTCTTCTACGAATCGTGCTCGCGATAACAAGTATCTTTAAACTCTCGTACTCGAGTTCCGCTGGAACGTTCCAGTAAATTCGTGAACGGCCTGTTCGAGCTAACCGCGGCTTTCGCGTACTCGTGTGCTATACTAAATAGGAACACTTTTGTGATCAGTATAATTAGACTAACTTGTAATATATTTGTGAAAACGTCGTGTAAATATACAGTGTTCGTGACCTTAGACTAAACTTAACGGCTACCCTTAAAGACTACCTTATACTCTATTCTACGTCTAAATCTAAGTCTAACTCTCGAGCGTACGATCTTCGACGCGTCGAGTCCGCAACAGTAATGTTTTTATACATTTTAGTGTACAACATGTATCGCGATGTTAGCTTTGCATAACCAATTGTTTACATTTCGCTCCCGATGGAAGAGAACACCACTTTCCCATAGTTTCCATCGAGCGGTACCGTGCACGCTGCGCGTAATTAATTTGTAAACAGTGCGTGATTCTTTGTCGCAACTTGATATGATTATCGAAAAATCTAGCGAGAAATGTGATTACGTATAGATTTTAGATTTTAGATCATACCTGAAAAAATAATTTTTATCGAAGGCTGCTACAGCGTGCATGGTACTGGCCAAGAGTGGATTCTAATTTTAACAAAGTTCACTAATTTACAGTATTAAAATATTCATCTTTTAATAAAAAAATTCATTTTAAGGTTTGAAAAATAGAAACAGCTCAAATAAAAAGTACGGAAATTTAAAATGAAAACAAGAAATTATGAATGTACATTTTTCTTTGTTAAAGAAGTTACAGAAGAACTTTATTTAACTTTTTTTTATGTAGAATTTAGTTCGTATATCTGAAAAATCGAAGAACCATTTAAATATAAAGTTTCATTGAAATCCATTTTGCCGTTTAAACGTAATCGTGTTAACAAATATATGAGATATTTAAAAAAAAGCTCTTTTCTAAATAGTCAAAACGTGATCAGGAGGTCTTAAAACGTGATTTCCGTAACAAAATTTTTTTCAATTTTTTTTCATTACAAGAGTATTATACATATGTCAGAAAGTGAAAAGTGTATCTCGAGGCACTCGAGAAGATCGCGCACGGCCGCGTGTCGCTCGCACCTCTCCTTGGATCACAGCGTTTCAAGAGCGAGAGAGAAAGACACACATTCGTTTTCTCTCTCGTGTTCCCGACGTTGTCCGAAGCGCCGAGCTCACGGACACGCAGCTCCGGCGTAGTGTGCATGCGTGGTGGGGGAAATTCTCGAGAACTCCGGTCCCGATTCTGGCATCACTGGGCGGCATGCATCGAAGCAAATTGCGTAGAATGGCAAATGAAAAAGACGTAACAAAAAAATCCAACCTTTTGCCATGGTTTGTTTGCCATTTAAAGTGAATAATGAATAAAGGATAAATGGATGAAAATCACGTGTAACGTAAAAAGACGAATACACATTTTTTTTAGAAGATTCGAAAATAATAATTATTTGAAGTGGGAGGATAAGGAATACGTAAAATTCCTTGTGTTAATAAGATATCCACGAAAAGGTAATGTAACAGGAAATTAACGAAAAGTGATCGTAGTTCGTTATTGTGATAAAAATCCGTAGTTCAATAACGGCCAGCACTGTTGCGGATAACGAATAAGTCTGTTTAAAAAGCCCGAATAAATATTTTCGTACGAGAATTTGGAGAATTATCGCCGGAAATAAGCCATAGCTTGCGTTAAATTTAAAAATGAATGATCACCATTAAAGTAACTAACACTCACCCTTGTCGAAAATTCACCTGCAACTTGAAAACTTGTGTCACTGGGTCACTGAACCGATCCTGGTCATCGATGGACGAGCCCAGTGCACAGCTGATCCCAGGTATACGACACTACCCAAAGTTAAGGGTCGCAATGTCAGGTGCGTCCAGGTCAACGTACCGAATATTCACTTCACTGCACGGCTACTAACACTGATCACTTAATTTATTTTTCATGGAACGTGTTGTTGCTACGTTATAAAAATTGGTGGAAATGAATTTTTACTTGGCGTTCGGAGCCGTGGGTAATTCCCGCGCAAATTCTCACGCTGCAGCACTTGCGTCCTCGATGTTCGGGGGGTACACACAGAACATCGCGTAATACTCTTGAGCAGAGAACATTTGACTGCGGCGCGATTGCTGACTGCTGACTAACAAGATTTTTTCCAAGCGACTTCTTCTACCCCCAAATAGTTTCTCTCGTTCCATTCTGAGTTGACCCCCACCAGGCCAAGAGGCTTCAGGTAAAAAGAAGCCAGCACTTTTTCGGAACACACGTGTTTTGCAGAAGTGCAACGAAAACTTTCACAAAAGCCCGCGCTCCGTCCTTCTACTGCCAATGTACCCATTGCTTCGAGATAGGAAACAGACACCACGTGTATCGGTTCGAAAGGGTCCGAAGGGAAGAGACGCAGAAAGTCTTCGAGTTGCTATAAAGAAGAAAATGCATACCATTCCTGTTTCCCCTTTCTGACACCCTGAGTTCACGTCTGCTACGAGGCGGAACCAATTAAGTCATAAATTATCCGAAACTGTATGAAACCGTTCTCTACCGCCGACTTGCGGGACAATACGGTCATAAACCGCGACCCTGGCGAAATGCTCTGGCTGATCAGCCTGATTAATTTTGGAGAACTAGAAATTACAGAGTATTATCCAGCATCAATACGTCTGGCGGAGAGACACAGGAAAAGAAGGGATAGTCCGCTGACTGCGCGTCGTCCCGCCTGCTTCGTCCTACCCTCAAATTAAAGACGGATCCCTTATCTCTCGAGTATAAACACGTGCTCAAATTTCAAAACACAAGCACGCATCGACGTATTCGGTGCGA
Source organism: Andrena fulva (assembly GCA_946251845.1). Classification (NCBI taxonomy): domain Eukaryota; kingdom Metazoa; phylum Arthropoda; class Insecta; order Hymenoptera; family Andrenidae; genus Andrena; species Andrena fulva. The sequence continues at coordinate 21,116,867 of OX276330.1, forward strand.
CAGAAGGCGGGCTTGAAGTTCGATTGGTCCTGAACTAACCATTTGGGCCTACTTATCTCTCGTGTCTAAACACGCGCTCGAATTTTCAAACAAAAGCACGCGTCGACGTATTCCATTGGGGAGAAGGCGGGTTTGAAGTTCGATTGGTCCTGAACTAACCAATCGGGCCTGCTTATCTCTCGTGTCTAAACACGCGCTCGAATTTCCAAACAAAAGCATGCGTCGACGTATTCCGTGCGAGAGAAGGTGGGCCTTGTGGAGGAGATATCGCTGTGAAGAGGGCCTCTTCAGGACAGTGGCCGTTTGGGAGGGATGCAGGGCAGATTGGTTAGTTTGGGGCCAATCGGACCTCAAGCCCACAGTCTCTTGCACCGAATACGTCGATGCGTGCTTGTGTTTTGAAATTCGAGCACGTGTTTATACTCGAGAGATAAGGGATCCGTCTTTAATTTGAGGGTAGGACGAAGCAGGCGGGACTACGCGCAGTCAGCGGACTATCCCTTCTTTTCCTGTGTCTCTCCGCGAGACGTATTAATGCTGGATAATACTCTGTAATTTCTAGTTCTCCAAAATTAATCAGGCTGATCAGCCAGAGCATTTCGCCAGGGTCGCAGTTTATGACCGTATTGTCCCGCAAGTCGGCGGTAGAGAACGATTTCCTACAGTTTCGGATAATTTATGACTAAAGGTCTGCGCACACAAATCCGTTCCGTGTCGGTTCCGTTCCGGCGTGCTAGTGGTAAGAAGAAGAGACCCTCTACGCCCCTCTCCTTCTTATCACTGGCACACTGACGCGGAACTGAGACGGAACGGATATGTGTGCGCAGACCTTTACTTGGTTCCGCCTCGTAGCAGACGTGAACTCAGGGTATCGGAAAAGGGAAACAGGAAGCAGGATTTTTTTCTTTATAGCAACTCGAAGACTTTCTGTTTCTCTTCTCTCCGGACCCTTTCGAACCGATACACGTGGTGTCTGTTTTCTATCTCGAAGCAATGGGTACATTGGCAGTAGAAGGACGGAGCGCGGGGTTTTGTGAAAGTTTTCGTTGCACTTCTGCAAAACACGTGTGTTCCGAAAAAGTGCTGGCTTCTTTTTACCTGAAGCCTCTTGGCCTGGTGGGGGTCAACTCAGAATGGAACGAGAGAAACTATTTGAGGGTAGAAGAAGTCGCTTGGAAAAAATCTTGTCAGTCAGCAGTCAGCAATCGCGTCGCAGACAAATGTTCTCTGCTCAAGAGTATTACGCGATGTTCTGGGTAATCTGCCCAATCTTCGGAATAAATCCCAGCAAGCTAAATTTTGGTATGGGCCTTTATTTGGTCGTTTTAAATAATATGTCAAAAGTCCCCATCGATCCGAGTGCCGCTAAAAATTTTACAGAGGGTTGAAAAAAAAACAGTTTTTCGCGAATATCTCGTTATCTAGCAGTTTTGCGACAAAAATAGGTCTCACACAATTTATAACCTAGGAAATTCTCTACAAAAAAGGTTGTATGAGTTTTTTTCGTAGGAGTAACCATTTTCATGTGTGCCGGGTTACCAAGTTTCAACACCCATACTTTTGACAAGGGAAGATCCCGAACCCGGAAATTCAGAAAATTATGAAACTCTGTAAATGTGTAGCGGAAGTCCTGCTGAGTACAACGCAATTTCGTTTGCTGCCCAAATTCACTCCAAGAGGGTGCAATTGACCCCTGAAATTTGTTTTATTTTGTATTATTACTCGCGAACTGTAGAAGATAGAAAAAAAGTGTTCAGGAAAAAGTTACTTCTCTTAATTAGGACTAACATTTGGTAAATTATAGTTCTTACAGTTCTTACGGTGCGTGAGTTATAACACAAAATCTAAAAAGAAACGGATTTTCAGGGGTCAATTTCACCCTCTTAGAGTGAATTTGGGCAGCAACAAAAATTGAGTAATACATACCTATATATCCTCTACTTATCCCCAAAGATTAAAGTTTAAATTTGTTCACTCGAAGGGGGTGAAATTGACCCCTGAAAATCCGGCTATTTTCCGATTTTGTGTTATAACTCACGAACCGTAAGAACTGTAAGAACTATAATTTACCAAATGTTAGTCCTAATTAAGAGAAGTAACTTTTTCCTGAACACTTTTTTTCTATCTCCTACAGTTCGCGAGTAATAATACAAAATAAAAAAAATTTCAGGGATCAATTGCACCCTCTTGGAGTGAATTTGGACAGCAAACGAAATTGCGTTGTACTCAGCAGGACTTCCGCTACATATTTACAGAGTTTCATAATTTTCTGAATTTCCGGGTTCGGGATCTTCCCTTGTCAAAAGTATGGGGGTTGAAACTTGGTAACCCGGCACACATGAAAATGGTTACTCCTACAAAAAAAACTCATACAACCTTTTTTGTAGAGAATTTCCTAGGTTATAAATTGTGTGAGACCTATTTTTGTCGCAAAACTGCTAGATAACGAGATATTCGCGAAAAACTGTTTTTTTTTCAACCCTCTGTAAAATTTTTAGCGGCACTCGGATCGATGGGGACTTTTGACATATTGTTTAAAACGACCAAATAAAGGCCCATACCAAAATTTAGCTTGCTGGGATTTATTCCGAAGACAAATCCTAATTTCACTGGACTAAAAATCGGAAAATAGTCGGATTTTCAGGGGTCAATTTCACCCTCTTCGAGTGAACAAATTTAAACTTTAATCTTTGGGGATAAGTAGAGGATATATGGGTATGTATTACTCAATTTTTGTTGCTGCCCAAATTCACTCTAAGAGGGTGAAATTGACCCCTGAAAATCCGTTTTTTTTTTTAGATTTTGTGTTATAACTCACGCACCGTAAGAACTGTAAGAACTATAATTTACCAAATGTTAGTCCTAATTAAGAGAAGTAACTTTTTCCTAAACACTTTTTTTCTATCTCCTACAGTTCGCGAGTAATAATACAAAATAAAAAAAATTTCAGGGGTCAATTGCACCCTCTACAAGCTTCTGGCGTGTAGGTCAAACCGAGCTGTCAGCGTAGAAATACACACATCAGAATAGGTGTGCGTTAGCTCCGAAAAAATTCAGGAGCTTTATTGGTCAGAACATTGATTCCTTCTCGATAGCTTCATCTCGTATTGGTTCACGCATAGCTTCGTAACGCACACAACTATTACGCTAAGAATAAATAACAGCCAAACAGCTAGGTTCAGGCGGAGCCGAGCAGCTTTCCCGTTACCCCACCATACCTTTCGGGGGCCCCGCAACTCCAACTGACAAATCCACGATCGTCAGATAGTGGTGGTTGGTTTCTCCTCGATCGTTGTTCCCGAAAACAAACTCACCGGCCAATATATCTGATACCGACCTTAGTACTGGATCTGAAGAAGTCGATAAAAAGTTTAAAACTTCTTCGTTTGTATTGCAATGAGAATATTTTGAGCGTACATACAATCTTTTCTATACTTTTTAAAATCTTTATTTCTGGCGTCTTGGGTCCCTTCTCCTAATTAGCCGATTTGGTGGCCCCAAATATTGTATAATTTCGTAGGAATGTATTAACAATTTGTGGACAGTACCTATTTATTTAGTATATTGGTATCAGGATAACATGGATACAGGTTTACAAATTGTTCTGCACTTTCCATAGTATGTATATTTATCAAATTCTTTTAGTTTTATTGGAATTATTGACGTTATTTTTTTAGATAACGTCGAACCTTCGTACGAGTTGTATGTTAACTCTTCCTTTATGAACTTTGTAGCGGATCTCTGGGGAATTTCGCTGACAGAAAACTCGTACGAGGTATTAATTGCACACCCCTTTACCAATACTGATAACAAATTTATTTTAATAACTCTGCGTAAACAATTCAGCTTTGCTGTAACAATTATAATACTGAGGTACTCGTGGCCTGCTCGTACGCTATCTATTAGACTCCCTTTTCGTCCATCTTGTAATCATCCGGCTCTACTCTACTTCAGTATTCGCTCGCATCGAGGCGCTGTCGCTACTCGCTGAAGTTGCCTCTGATGTGGCGGTCGCTACAACATCTTTCATATGTTACGGTGTGAACGAAGCTTCGGAGGGAAATTCAAAATGGAATTACACGAAGTTGTTGGTTTTATTGTAATCTTTATTCATCGTCGTGGAAAATATGTAAACGCTCGTTTAAGAAACAAAATGTAATTTATTTATGTTAACAACGAAAATAGTAGACATAAGGCATTCTGTAATAAGAGTCGACCCAGTCAAGACGTATTATAAAGATCATATAAATACACAAATTGTTCTATCTAGAAAATAAAGATTCTTAGAGTTCCTTATATTCGCGAGTCAGATCACTAAACGCATTCACTGAGCAGAGTGCTTTAGCACTCCAAGGGCCTCGATCCCATCCCCAGAAAACGGACGCTGATTTCCAAGGAGCCATGCAACAAAATCCCTGTTACAACCCGTAACACATAATGTTCGTCATTTTTAGTGCTAAAAATGTGATTTTGCATTTTCCCCTATTTCTTGGGATTAAGCCCCACTGTGCGACATAGAATACAGGTAATTACTCCATGATTGGCTAATATTGCCAAATCTTGTTTTCGCAGTTGCAAGGACAAATATATGTTGATTATAAAACAAAAAAGAAATTTGCTTGGAAGTTCCCGGAAGGTAACTAAAAAGCCGACAATTGCTGATATTTTTTCTATGGGTTTCTTATGGAAAAAACTATATGTAACTAATTATTTGCTGCTGCTTATCGGAAACGATACTACTCATTTCTGTTCCCAAAAAATGTCTTTTTATTATTATTATTATTATTATTATTAACGGGAAAACCCTTTAGAATACAGAAGATACATAAGATATAGTATATAAATTAGTTAGCGTACTTAAAACTAAACACACCTAGGCATGTGACAAATGGACGGAAGATCGACTGTACAAGAATAATCGAAGGGTATCGAGGGATACGGCGAAGAAGTTAATGTCGGTGAGGTTGTGACGGCCACTCGGCGTGGGCGACACGCGGGATCGGGAAGACTCGTTGAATAACTCAGCCGGGTCGCAGGGTTCGGATCGATTCGAGTCTTGATTAGCTTATAGGTATTTATTTAATATGTACAGTCCTTATCCCTAGGGATTATTCTATTGTGCTATTAACTATGAGTGCGCGGCTATTGGCCGGAGAGTATCGCGGACTTGGTGCCGAAGAGTCGCTGTCGGTCGAGGCTCGGGGCAGCGTCCAGTCCCCTCGATCTCAGTACGGAAAGGTCGGAGGCGCCTTCAGAGAGCCCGGGCAATGTCCAGTCGCTCTCTGTCGGTGGTTCGGAGGTACGGAAGTACGGTCGGTCGAGGTCCGGGCAGTGTCCAGTCCCCTCGATCTCAGTACGGAAAGGTTGGAGGCGCCTTCAGAGAGCCCGGGCAATGTCCAGTCGCTCTCTGTCGGTGGTTCGGAGGTACGGAAGTACGGTCGGTCGAGGTCCGGGCAGTGTCCAGTCCCCTCGATCTCAGTACGGAAAGGTCGGAGGCGCCTTCAGAGAGCCCGGGCAATGTCCAGTCACTCTCTGTAGGCGGTACGGAGGTACGGAACAGTTTCGGGGAGCCCGGGCAACATCCAGTCGCTCAACCGAAGCTGCTTGGTTACGGAGGAGTCACGCTACTAGCGTCCACACAGGTCGAATCGAAGCGCCTTCGGTCGCCGCGGGGCTTCTATTCTAATGCGCGGTGAATTTCACTTGCGAGAAGCGGACGCGATCTAGTGGCGCGTGGTGTACTAAGTGTACCGAGCGCGGATCGCGTTGGGGAGGGGGGTACCGTGGGCCGTTACGCCTCGGCTCGGGTCGGCTTCGCTCGCTTCGTGACGTTTCGTCACAAGGTTTATGTTAGCCTTCCCCATAGCCCTAGATAAGGGGTCGGCAGTGTAGTTACAATACCCTGGTTCTTTACTTTCGAAGAGGGGCCTGGGTCGCAGTTGCCGTTCCGGTGCACGGAACCTCAATGCTGACACGAGCTCTGGACAATTTACTTGGCCGTGTATGACCTTATAAAGGAAGATCAGATCCGTTGTTAGTCTACGATCACTAAGGGTTGTGATACCCATTGATTGCAGGGTAGGACCGTAATCATGGTCACTAAAGTGCATCGGGTTGCCCAACGCCCTTGATGCCAGCCTCAAGAATTTATGCTGCACTCTTTCGATTAAACAGATGTAATGCTTATGTTTGGGGTTCCAAATCACCGAAGCATATTCCAGCTGAGGCCTAACGAGCGCGACGTACAGTAGTTTCCATGATTTCAGTCTTTTAAAATGTTTCGCGAACCTGGCAATAAAACCTAGGGTTTTCATTGCCTTACACGTTACATTTTGGTAATGCTTAAGAAAATCAAGACCAGACGAAATTTTTACACCGAGGTCTGTAACGTCAGCTACTTCGATTAGAGGGGCATCACATAGGGTATAAGCCGAAATTATGCCCTGGACAGACCTGTGAGCCCTCATAAGGACACACTTGGTCGTGTTCAGCCCCATCCTATTGGCATTGCACCACCGTTCAAATCGACTCAGGTCATCCTGCAACAATTCCGCATCCTGCTCATTCCCGATAGTACGGAAGATTTTCAAATCATCCGCATACATTAAAAATCTGCTGCTTCCGAATACCTCCTTAAGATCATTAATAAACAATATAAATAACAGAGAGCCTAGGTGTGACCCCTGGGGTACACCAGAGTCCACTGCGACAGGAGTGGAGAGCTGGTTTCCCACCCTGATGACCTGCACACGGTTCGTCAGATAACTCCTGATCCAGGACAAGAATGGCCCATTAAATCCATGCGCTGAAAGTTTATGCAGAAGGATCGAATGGTCCACGGAATCGAAAGCCTTACTAAAGTCCGTGTAGATAGTGTCCACTTACAAGCCTTCATCGAGGGCAACTGAGACCGCGCAATGGTACACCGCCAAGTTCGTAATGGTAGATCGCTGCGGAACAAATCCACGTTGTTCATCACAGATGACGTTGGTAAGACGCGGCGTCAGCTTATCAATGACAATTTCCTCAAACACGTCAAGTGAGTTGAGTTTGGTGTAAATATCGCTAATAGAAATATCGACCTCATATATATTGTCACAACAATCAGAGGTTGGCACCGTATTCAAGGCAGGCGCCGCAGCAGACGCAGGAGCGTAAACCGAACCAACAAATGATGCAAACAAATCAGCACCCGCCGGATGTGTCGAGGCAGTAGCCTGGTCCAGATACAAGTTATTTGGGATACCAGGACTACCCCGCTTACTATAAACAAGGTTGCAGAAACTTTTTACATTATCTTGTACTGAGTTCTCAACACGGTCCATGTACGCACGATAATCGATATCCATGGTTTGTTTACATAGTGATCGGAGAGAGGTAAAGTCAAAATAGCCCACTACGTGCGCTCGTTCGCTTATACATCTTATGCGCTCTCTTCTTCTCCCGAATCAGGTACTTAAGTCTCGGCGAAATCCACCGCGAATATGTGGATCGCTTTACAGATCTAACAGGCACATAAACGCATATGGCACTTCTCATATGGTTATACAACCGCTCGAGGGAACCTTCAGGGTCATTACCACCGGCCTCGGTATCCCCGTCGACACTATTCAAGTACCTTAACCCGCTAGGGTAATCACCTCGCCTAAAATCATAATATTCAATGTTTTCACCAGTGTAACAAACCCCCAAAATGCCTTTTCTTTTTTCTTTTCTTAATAAACCTAATTAATAACTATTATAATACTTATATTCTTATTATTCTTACTTTTATAAAGCGCGTTAGCATTAATATTAATATTAGCTCAGAGTACCGCGAGTCGCGAGTGCAATGAGAGAGAGAATCGAATGTTAATGAGTGGGGAGAATTGAACGCATGCGCGATCCTCAGTCGATCGGCGGATCGGCGAGAGTAAGGATCGGGAGCAGAGAAGAGTGCAGAGCAATGAGTGGGAGAAACGAGCGTTCTACGCGCGCCTGCGCATTAATCAGTCGCTTTGTAGGCCGACTGGAGAACGGACCATGCGAGAGCGAAATTGTCAATGCGTAATAGTCGAGCTCCATTCCTATTGGTGCGCTCCCAGTATCCCGAATATGTATAAATACGGGCACGATAGCCCAGAGAGCATTCATTCGACTCCAAGCGTTCAATGCTATTAACTCGATACAATTCATACAAGGATCATTTAAGGCAAATAGCCGATCCCAACGTAAATTAATGCTCAAACTTTGGAAGCCGCTTTGTAGGCCCCTCGGTTCTGTTGAGCGTTCCAACCAAGGCCATAGTCGCCAGGTTTGATGAGACGTTCCAGCCTTGGAAGCCGCCTTGTAGGCACCTTAGTTTGAAGAAGCAAAGTTGTCAATTCTTATTCTCAGGTTAGTAATATTACTCCTGAGCAACGTGGGAGGAAGATTATTCCAAGTGGCAAAATCTGCCCTTGACGAAACGGAGAAACAACCAAGAATGAATCTCAACTTAAACATATTCAAATCCTAAATCCTAAGCTATTACATAATTCCTAAATCTTTCTACATCGACCAAAAGAGTCACTATCTATAAGCTAATTCCTAGATCCATAAGCTAATTCCTTCAATCGACTAAGACGTCGCTATTAGTTATTTAAGTTATATTACTCTAAATCGATCGATCAAACGGGCGTTCTTTTGTACCGACCAAGAGTCGCAACCCAAGACCACAGACGAGGTATAGAATAGACCTATCACCTTATGGATGTTCGTGTCACCACCCAAACTGTGTTACCGACCCATAATTTCAGGACTGAATTCAGCGGCCTCTGTTCATGAACAGCGTCCAACTCAGCAACTACACTGAAATGTGTTGAAATTTTAAAACGTGTGTGCGTGCTTGTATACGTGTGACTCGTTTAGAGTGAGAGTTTGACATAGAGGGCGGGCTTTCGCTACGCTACGCTTTAGCTCGGTTGTCAACGACTCACGCGGATTTCTCTTCGAAAGTCTATTTCGGGGATCATGAGACTATAGGGCGCCAAAATATGGTACTTCTTCAGAGCTTATACAAGCTATAAATTGCAAGATGACATTGATTGTTAGTATTTTACGTGTAGTGGAACACTTAACTAACATTTTCACGTGTCGTACGCCGAAAAATATTAAAAATTGACGCTGTTACTGACATTCCCGCAAATCTCTGCAGTCCGCGCGTGTCTAAATAGAGTGCCCATCCTACGACACGTAAAAATCATTGAAAATAATGAATTTATACGTTTTTGTAAAATTTATATTCGTAGTTTTTGGCACCCGAGCCGCGTCGTTCAAACGCTTATACACCTAAGAACCCATCAGGGTCGTGAAAAAGGAGAAACCGAGAATGCGTGAAACAGCGCACCAGCAAAAGACCCTCAACCGATGGTGGGGCAAATTGGGGTATTTTTAATTATAAATACAACATTAGAATTACAGGGATCCCCGGGTTGAGAGAAAAGCGCGCTTCTGTCAATAATGCAGTTGAAACGCGTGCCGCTTCACGTGAAACTTTGCAAACATTTATACAGGAACATCCGTTAAAACTGCAACCTACGTGCGCGCGATAAACGAAAATGTCAACACCGTCTCACGGACGCAGTCCACTACTACCATTCACCGGCCCGGGGTTCGGAGGGTTTCCAGCGACCGCTGGACAGCGGTGATGACCGAGCTTCGAAAATTTTAGGATGGTCCCTTGTAATCGTGTTTGGTTGCGGAACGATTACCGGTGGGACGGAGAAGGGATAGGTTGCCGACTCAGTCGGTAAGGCAGGGTTCGGCGAATGAGCAGAAGCTGTGTTTGAATAAATAAGAGTGTTTATTCACTAAGGTGCATCTACAAGTTATGTTTGATATTGTTACCGAGCGCGACGGAAGAGCTACGGCGGTACGGCGCGTCGTTTCGCGACGGCGGCGAGTTTGTCGGCGGTTCGTAGGAGTGAGGATGCGGTGTATTGAACGTTCTACTCGGGACGGCCGTAAGAGGCGCGTCCGTACGAGAGTCGTATAGCGGAGGTTCGAAGTGCAGTAGGTCTCCGGCCTAATGGGCGCAGCGAGACCTCTTCGACGGAGGTAGGGCGCAAGATTCCTCTCGGCCTATATCGGAAATGAGGCTGGTAATGGCACCGCGTGACTATAGGTCGGCGCGGGCACACCTCAGGAAGATCCACAAAAATAGAGCCTCTCGAACGTACGGTACGGCGGTGTGACACCACTAATGCGTGCGGGACGAGAGCTGTCAATTTCGCTCGCCGCGGGCCTTATACGCGCAGGCCGCGAATCTTTACTCGCGAGAGACCTCGCGGGGCCGTAGCCGCCTAGCGGTCGCGGCGCGAACTAAGGCCTTTGTTTTCGGCGCCGAGCGTTCGGATGGCGCGTGACGTGACTTCGTCACACCCCCCTCCCACTTCGGGGATGGCCAGAGTAATAGATCAAAGTTGGGGCGGCCGGTACAACTCCCCCCTCGGCCGCCCTCCGCCAGGTACAATGTTTGCTTACAATCTAACTTAAACTACGGGGTTGCAACCCAACGCACTTAGCCTACCCATCACCAATTCTTAAAGCTAACTTAACTCTACGGGCGCGGATCGGGTTCCGCGAGGGCAGTCGGCCGCCGGCTCCGGACCTCGATCCCGAGGTCGCCATTGCGGTACCGACTGCCCAGCACCACGGCGGTCGACGTAGTGACCGCGTACGTCTTCCTAGGGCGCATGGCAGCGGGGTGAAAGATTATTGTCCCGGGTCTGTTCTCGGCCCAGGACCAGGGTCGCACGGGGGGGTTTCGTCTTGGTCCGGCGATGGCGAACGGCGGTGGCGAGGCCACGGGGGGGCCTTGAAGGCCGGGCTGTACCCGTGGCTGGCGTCCTGCGAGGTCGAGCGTTGGTGGTGCGGCCACGGGGGGGCCTTGAAGGCCTGGCGGTACCCGTGGCTGTTGTTGAGCTGGGCCGAGCGGCGGTGGTGCGGCCACGGGGGGGCCTTGAAGGCCTGGCGGTACCCGTGGCTGTTGTTGAGCTGGGCCGAGCGGCAGTGGTGCGGCCACGGGGGGGCCTTGAAGGCCTGGCGGTACCCGTGGCGAGGTCGTCCTTCCCGTCGTGAGGTTGACCGGGCTGGGAGGCTTGTTTGGTGTGGCCGGCTCCGGCCGCTTCCGCTTCCGTTCCATGGCTGCGGACCGGGTCCTGGTAGTGGGTGGTCCGGTCACTGGGGTCCTCGCTGCGGCCGGGGTGGGTGCGGCGAGGCTTAGCCCCGCCATTAGGCGTAGGTCCAAAGCTTGGGGCCGTGGGTGCGCGATGCGTCGTTGTCGTGTGGTCGGTCCCGGGTAGCCCGCCGGTTCGTTGCTATCTGGTGTCCTTGGCCGGGTGGTAATCATTGCCACCTCGGTGCGCACTGTAGTACTTGCTACTCGTCGTGGCGCTAGGAGTCGTGGTGGGGGGCCTCGGTGTCTGGGCGTCTCGGGCTGTATGTGGCCCCGGGCGGGCCACGGACGGTCCTCCATAATGCGGGCTCGTCGGGGATGGCGCTCCGGAGGGCCCACCAACTCGGAGCCCAGCGGTACGGCGGTGTTTCGGCCGGTGCTTTCCGGCGTTACGGTCGCTCGACTTCGTGGCATATTGCCTGTTCCGTCGTTTCGTGTTTTGTTTTTACGTTCGTTTGTTTTGTCGCCTATATCTCGGAGCCGCGCATCTTTACTCGCGAGAAGGCTTTCATGGTTGCGGCCGCCTAGCGGGCGCGGCGCGTACTGTGCTGGTTGGCGCCACGTGTTCGCGCGGTGCGCGACGTGTACGGTGGTGGCGCTGTCCGCGCTTGGTGGCTGGCGGGTATCGCACGGCTTCAGGTCGCTCAGGTGCGCGCGCACGGGTTTTCCGCGGGCTCCCTTGAGCACCACTACATTTGGCCCCGTGAACTTGAAGACGGTATACGGGCCGGCGAATTTTGGTGCCAATTTGGCATTAAATTGTTTTGCGGCGGCGCTAAGGTGATGTTCGCGCTTCAAAACTCGGTCGCCGATCGAGGGGCGCCACTCTCGGCGTCGCATATCGTAGTGGTGTTTCTGGTTTTGGTGGGCTCGTGCTAGATTCCACCGGGCAAGTTCGATCCGGTCTTTGATGTCCGTGAGCCGTTGTTGCCATCCTCTGATGTCTCCCAGCGTTGGCTCCTCCGTGTCGTCGTCGGTGGTTAAGCGGGGGTCTCCGGGAGCTGCGAGTTCTCGGCCAAAATTTAGCGCAGCCGGTGTGCTCCCGGTGGCCTCGTGTCGTGCGGTATTGTACGCGAATGCAATCTCGGGTAGCCAGGCATCCCACGTTGTGTGGTCCCCATCGGTGAACTGGGCGATCATGGTCTTGATCACTCGGTTTGCTCGTTCTACCGGGTTACATTGTGGGGTATACGGCGGTGTCTTTCGATGGTCGATGTCGTATTCTCGTAGTAGGCCGGTAAACTCCCGGCTCTCAAATTGCTTACCGTTGTCGGTGATGATTCGGCGCGGACACCCGAAGCGCATGACCACCCTCTCGCGGAATGCTTTCGTAACAGCCGGGGCGGTGGCTTGTCGAAGAGGTTGTAGTTCTATCCACTTCGTAAACTTGTCCTGCATCACCACGACCACCGTGTGGCCTTTCTTCGACCGTGGGAGTGGTCCGACTAAATCGGCCGATACCACATCCCACGGGTAGGCTGCTGGCGTGGTATGCATCAATCCGGCTGGCGCTTGCTGCGATACTTTATATTCCTGGCACTTCGTACATTGTCGTACGTATCGTGCCGCGTCGCGGAACATCCCGGGCCAATAGTATTTTCGGGCGAGTCGGGCGGTAGTCTTATTGACTCCGAGGTGTCCGGCGGTAGGGGCGTCGTGGTTTGCCCTCAGTATCTCGTCGCGCCGAGTGCGTGGCACGCATTGCTTCCACTCATCTTCGGGGTGGCCGCCGGTCGTGTCCGGGAATCGGCGGTATAATTCGCTCTCGCGGATTTGGTACTCTGGGTGGAGGAGCGGTGTCTCCTCGACGGCTTGTTTCTTCCTACTGTACCAATCCGGTGGGGCGGCCGCCTCTACGTCTGCGATCTCGCCTTGTCGTGACAGTGCGTCAGCTACGAGATTATTCTCGCCTTTGCGGTATTCTATTTTAAAGTCATATTGCTGGAGCTCCAGGCTCCAGCGTGCTAAGCGTCCCGAGGGGCTGTCGATTGACTGCAGCCATTTCAATGCTTGGTGGTCGGTGAGGACGGTAAATGAGTAGCCCTCTAGGTACGGGCGCATCTTTCGGATGCCCCAGACCACTGCCAAGCATTCCTTCTCGGTAACGGAGTAATTTCTCTCGGCCGCGTTAAGCGTTCGACTGGCGTACGCCACCACTCGTTCCTGGCCGTCATGGTCTTGTGTCAGGACCGCACCAAGGCCGCCCTGGCTGGCGTCTGTTTGTAGTACAAACGGCCGGTCAAAGTCGGGGCATGTCAATACTGGTGCGGTAGCCAGCTGGTGGCAGAGCGTTTCGAAGGCGGACTGCGCTTCTTCGGTCCAATTCCATCGTGTTCGCTTCTGTAGGAGTTGGTGTAACGGCGCTGCTGTTTCCGAGAATTGGGGGATGTATCTCCTATACCAAGAGACCATCCCCAGGAAACGTCGCAGTTCGCGTAAGTTCTGCGGTGGAGGCGTGTTTCGAATCGCCTCGACTTTCTCTGGGTCGGTCTTGACCCCTTGGTCCGAGACGACGTGGCCGAGGTATTGTAGTTCGGTTTGGCAGAAGCGGCATTTCTCTTCGTTTAACCGGAGCCCTGCTTGCTGCAGTCGGTGCAATACCTCTCGGAGGTTCTCTAGGTGTTCCTCGAACGTTCGGCCTAAGACGATTATGTCGTCTAGGTACGCAAAGGCCCTTGGCTCTAGGCTGGGTCCTATGATACTGTCCAGTAGTCGCTGGAACGTGGCGGGGGCCGAGTGGAGGCCGAACGGCATGACGCGGAACTGATATAGTCCACGTCCGGGAACGGTAAAGGCCGTTATCGGGCGGCTCTCTTCGGCCAGCGGTACTTGCCAATATCCATTTGCGAGGTCCAGCGTTGAAATGTAGCGCGCCTCGCGCAGTTTGTCAAGCGTTGCCTGGACCTGTGGCAAAGGGTAGGCGTCCTTTTCGGTTACGGCATTAACTCGGCGGAAGTCGATGCAAAATCGCTTCTTTTTCTTGCCTTTCTTCGCGACCATGACCACAGGTGAAGTCCACGGACTGCTGGACGGCTCGATTATTCCGTCGGCCAGCATTTGGTCCACTGCCTCGTTGATCAAGGCTTGCGTGGCGGGGTTCCTGGGCATGTATCGTTGCTTGATCGGCTCGGACGTCTTCAGACGTATTCGGTGCTCGGCGAGGCGGGTCATGCCTCGGAGCCTTCGGAGCGGCGGTAACTCCTCGTCCAGGAGTTGTTGTAGAGCGGCCTCTTGTGCCGGCGTGCATCGTCGGATGCCGGGGACTTCCACGGCCGCGGTTTCGGCGTGGCGCGTCCATCGGTGTGCACCGATCTGCACTTCCAGGCCAAATTTCTCTAATACGTCTACGCCCAGTAGGGCGGCATGTGACAGGCCAGGAAGCACGGCGTATGTGTGCTTCACTGATTGGTCGTGTATCGTGGCGGGTAGCGTCATCTCACCTCGTAGTGGTACCTCCGCGCCATCTGCGACGCTTGCCGTGAAGGTGGCGGGTGCGAGAGTATATCCGCGCTTCTCACAGGCCACAGCGACATCTGGTCGTATGAACGAGCGTGTCGCTCCGGTGTCGACCAGGGCCCACCAGCGGATATCTCCCACTTTAAAGGCGAGGTACAAACGAGGGTCGTCTTTTATTGGCTCGGTTGAGGCATTGTTGCCTGGGCGTTTTGTCGGTCGCCTCGGTTGCCGCGCCCGGCCTCGTTTCCCGAAAAGGAATTGCAGGCACATTCTCGGGAGGACCGTCCGGCGGTGCCACAGTAGGAGCAAAATAACTTGCTTGCTCGTCTACATTCGGGGCGGCGGTGGCCTCGCTGGCCGCACCGCCAACAGCAAGTCGCTCGGTCGTAGTCGGCTTGCACTTCGGCTAGTCCGCCGCTACGGGTCACCTCGGTTCTCCTTTCCGGCCGTCTTTCGATTTTTACGGTTTCTTTCCGCCCCGTGCCGGCTGCTTCTTTCTCCTCGGCCGTGACCTTGTCTTGGGCGGCAGCCAATTTCATCAACTCCGGTAAGGTCGTGAATTCGGTTCGTTTGATGTACCGACGGTACTCTGGTCGGAGGTTCCTGTAAGCACGGTTTACCTGCTGTTCCAGGGTATACTTCCCGTATTGCTGCATTAGCGGCAGGAGGTCTAATATGAAATCGGTAGCGGTTTCGCTCGGCCGTTGTACTCGCCGGGTAATGACTTCTTCGAGCTCGTCTTCGTCTTCCGCGGCAAGGAAGAACGCTCGAAAATCGGCGACGAAATCGTCCCATGATTGCCATTCGGTGCGGCGGAGGCGGTACCAACCTAATGCTCTCCCTTTCATGATTTCGGAGAGGCATTCAATGATTTGGTTGGGGGTGACCTTGTAACTATGTTGCAGGTCCCCTAGCCTTTGCAGAAATTCCGCGGCTCCTGGTCCGCCGTCGTAGCGGGTTCCCCACCTTCTGATCTTCTCCATCGCTGTGGTCTCCGGACCGTTGAAACTCGGACCTGGGTTGGTGGGTGTAGTGACGTCTACCTGAGTCGCGGTATCGCTCGGTAGCGTTAGTGTTGGCGGACCCATGATTTTATTTTCTCGGCAGTGCGCAGTAACCCGTTGGCGTAATTCGTCGAGATTGCCAGTGGCGTCGAGCCCGTATTTTTCCGCGACTTGAATTAGTACCGCTTTCCGTAGCTCGTACACCCAGCTTACGCTTGTGCTCATTCGCCCTTCTCCTCTTCAGAGTCCCTGTTCGGGCGCCAATTTGTAATCGTGTTTGGTTGCGGAACGATTACCGGTGGGACGGAGAAGGGATAGGTTGCCGACTCAGTCGGTAAGGCAGGGTTCGGCGAATGAGCAGAAGCTGTGTTTGAATAAATAAGAGTGTTTATTCACTAAGGTGCATCTACAAGTTATGTTTGATATTGTTACCGAGCGCGACGGAAGAGCTACGGCGGTACGGCGCGTCGTTTCGCGACGGCGGCGAGTTTGTCGGCGGTTCGTAGGAGTGAGGATGCGGTGTATTGAACGTTCTACTCGGGACGGCCGTAAGAGGCGCGTCCGTACGAGAGTCGTATAGCGGAGGTTCGAAGTGCAGTAGGTCTCCGGCCTAATGGGCGCAGCGAGACCTCTTCGACGGAGGTAGGGCGCAAGATTCCTCTCGGCCTATATCGGAAATGAGGCTGGTAATGGCACCGCGTGACTATAGGTCGGCGCGGGCACACCTCAGGAAGATCCACAAAAATAGAGCCTCTCGAACGTACGGTACGGCGGTGTGACACCACTAATGCGTGCGGGACGAGAGCTGTCAATTTCGCTCGCCGCGGGCCTTATACGCGCAGGCCGCGAATCTTTACTCGCGAGAGACCTCGCGGGGCCGTAGCCGCCTAGCGGTCGCGGCGCGAACTAAGGCCTTTGTTTTCGGCGCCGAGCGTTCGGATGGCGCGTGACGTGACTTCGTCACACCCTTTCAAATTAACGTCGCAAAGAGCTGTGCGGAATTTTTCGGCCCAGGTAAGCGAGCCGAGCGCTCCGCTTTTATGATCGGTTTACCACTCGCACCCCAGATTACTGTAATGAGGTTTGAAAACAATGTCGACTGGTCTCGTACCTGTCTAAATTTTAAAATTTTTAGCTACGGCAGGGTTGACCGCGGCGCTATACCCCTGTACGGAGAGATTATTTCGCCACCTGCGTGTAAAAGCCATAATAATGGCGCATCCAAAAAATGACATTAACGGAACCCGCTATAGTCGTGGCGTTGAGTAGCTAAAAGGTTAAAACATTCAGACACAAAAATTGTAGAAAAAAATTCAACACCGCTACAATCAAAGACACGTCCCATTAGTTACCCGATACGTCTGATCTATGCATGCACTGCATTACGCATAAAATTATAAAAAAAAATAGAACAGTTGATTCTGAGGTTTGCAGAATTAACATATGATTGAATAAAAATTTAATTTCTCAATTTATGAAAGTAATGATACAGAAACAACTAAGTAGCCTATTGTTTATCAACACCATGAATTTTAAAAAGAGCATTAAATACAGTATCAAATAAACTGTTTGCAAAAGCTTTTCACAACAATATTATGGTTAAAAAATTGATAAAAGAAAAAATAAGTAAACGTAAAATATTTTAAATTATCCATCATTAGCAGGGAATAATTTTTCCTCATGTTTCGGCGCAAATTGCATTCCGATATCTTTTATTGTTCACAAGTTATACGAAAAAGGCCCCAAATTCTTCAACCCGGGCCGGGAAATTTCAAATAGCTCTTTGCGACGTTAATTTGAAAGAGACCATCCTAAAATTTTCGAAGCTCGGGCATCCAGCGGTCGCTGGAAACCCTCCGAACGCGGGGCTGGTGAATGATTGTAGTGGACTGCGTCCGTGAGGCGGTGTTGACATTTTCGTCTGTTCCCGCGCGCGTAGGTTCCAGTTTTAACGGATGATCCTGTAGACCTTCTATACCTGTTATTGCGGGGATTAGTACCGCGCCACATTTAGACCTAGTGTACCTATGCTGGCTATTCAGAGGACATCTTAGCGCTGTATGCCACAGTGCAATTACCCAAAACATCATAATAATTTATAACATCTTCGACGACATATTCTCGAAGACGCGATTTTGCACAGTATAGGAGTAAACTACGCATATAATAAGTTATTATACGGTTAAAAGTAAAAAATCCAAAATATCCGCATTTGTTACACTGGTCCATAATTTACTTGAAATTTGCCACCACTGTTCATAAAGATATCCGGATAAATTATTGTTCAAACATGCGCTCCATACACATCGTTGAGCGCGTTTTGAAATTCATAACAAAAAATATACAATAGTTCCATTTAAAAAAAATTACGATGATATTGAAATCTCTGTAAATAATAGTTCAAACGTAAATCCTAATATTCTATTCAGTTTCCTCCATCAAATAAAAAAAAACTTTAATATGAAACATTTTTTTGCTATTTCAATAGTTAGAAAAAGAATAGCGTGTATACGAACAAATCGGACATACTGTATAAACTTACTGAAACATCAGTTAACTTTTCGCCAGAAAAATGGACAAATAAATGTTAATTGTTAGTATATAGTTTAAACAAATACATTTTTCGTATAGCTATGGAGGAGAATGAATTCCCTTTTCAAAAAATATGTATCAAATATTTTTGGCTACTCTACAGACTTGCAAAGTTGCACCATATCGGTGTGTACGGGTTTGCTATGTTACTCTTAAATAATATTATACGGTAGAAGGATATTATTATTAATTATTATTGTTATTACTATATGTCTGTATGATATCGTATAGATCATCATTAATGTATGCGCAAACGCATGATGTATGGGTGGGGTTCAGCAACAGGTGCAATTAAAAAAAAAACATTAAAACAACCGCAATGCTTCCTGTTTGAATTTACAAGCTTTTGCTTTGTAATTATCCTTGCATTTGTCCCTCATGTAAGACTTCCTCAAATTGTAATACAAATCATGATATGCTTGAACCATTTTCACAATTCTGTTTTTAGTAACTGTTGGAATGGAGGACTTGTCAAATAAAGCCTTGACCTTCTTTGCGACTGTTATCGCAATAGTTGAAAAGTTAACTTTCTTGTAGTTTAGCTCTACAGCAAGTTTAGACCGTTCCTCAAAACAGCATCTTAAGACGTTTTCATACGTCGGCAGCCTAGAAGTGGGCAAATCCTTAGGAGGACCAAAAAGCGGACAGTCAAAGTGTTTTCTTGTAAAGTGTTTTTGTGGACCTTCCATCGTACAGAAGTGCCAAAGCGCAACTGACAAGCAGCCAAAAGTTAAGAAGAAAGTGAACGACTAACTGCCCAAAAGACGATCGTCGACCGCTCGACGCATCGACGATAACGTATTACCTACAATGTATACGGCAAAGCGCTGTAAAACTCGACGTGTACTGTGTAGCCACACCTTCTCGTGGTGAGTTCTGAGTCGTCCTCAATTTCATATGGACGAGCCAACAGCTGCACAGTAAATTTTTATGGAAGCTTCTCCCCCAAGCCATTGAAATAATAACTGAAATGTTATACCGGAAGTGTCTTTTGGTGTGTTTAAATATCATTTTACGACTTCGGTAAATGTAAATAATACGAGGAAAACGTTTTTCAACTATTTTAAGAAATTGGGTATTTTTCCCAAAATTTGAATTTTTTACCTCGATGTGCGATGGTCAAATATTATTCGATTTCAAAATTTTTTTTGCGTTGAATTTGTACTTGCGTAAGGCAACTTTCGCGCACTATTACATTTCGAGTTTCAAAAAAAATCGGAATTCGACCCACTCTATTGGCCATCCATTGAGCAAGGTGGAATGCTCCTAGTACACGGAAAGAAAACTTTGGAACTGTTCCATTAAGAAAAATTATTGATAATTCAAGGAATTCGCGATAGTCTTCTCGTGGTTGGTAAAATTCCAAACTATATGAGGCAAAGTTTATTATATCTTCTACATTGTCGAGTGACTGTTGAACTATCTTATCGTCAACTCCCGATTTAAAATTTAATTTATTGATTTGAGACCAGGATCCTTGAAAACGTTTAAATAAGGGAATATTAGGTCCAGTCGATTTAGACAATGTTTCCTCAAAAACGCCCCGTAAAACTATCTCATAAATATGGTGTCAAGGCAAATATAAAAGATCCCTCTCGATTTTTTGCTCCAAAATTACGCATGCGCCTTGCAATCGTCCCATATTTGACGCTGTGGTATCGCAAGAAAGTGCTTCTAGTTTATCAATAAGGTCCCATTCATAAAGTAAATCATACACAGCATTGGCCTGTTCTTTTCCAGTGCCTGAAGAAATCGCTGGAATTCCAAGCAACTGTTCATTTCCATTGAAAGATATTATGATCGGTAATCGATCTACTTGTTCTTTACCCATTAATGATGGTAATATCTTTCCATCCCAATGTACAGTAATTGTCCTGAATTCTTGTTGTTTGAATGTAGTGTGCAATAACGTAACTCTCTCAGCGCGCAAACGTGTACGACAGCGACGAATAGTTGTTTTATTTACTATAAAATCATCGATATTATGATTCAGAGCTTGAGCTGTTGCTATTATAATTCGGACTGCGTCACGATCACTCACTTTACATTTGTCCATGGTCGCCACAAGTTTGGCGTCTATTCAACATCTATTCAGTGTCGAACGTTGTGTCATATTTCGGTGCTGCTACAGGTCAGTTAGGCTTTGTGTAAAATAGTCTTATATTGTACAAATGGAACTTGGGTTTTAATACACGTACGAATAGAACAATACTAAATAAGTAAAGAATTATGTTATAGTCCTCAAAAATATGAAATATTTCATTGAAATTTTCAGAAACACGCCACTCCTTACGCTTAGCGAGCGATTACTTCTATTTCAAAACATCGCATGCGATGTGCCACGCCCGACGTTCAATCGATCTCAAATTTTGCACAAATTATTTTTTCACGAAATGGAACAAAATTAGGGGGCGGCGTGCAAAAAATTTTATGGTCGATGTGACGTCCCACTATTTTTCGCGCAGTATTTTAACACCACTTCCCCACAAATCCATCCACAACTCCATCAAAAGCCATCATACTTAAGCCTTACCCCTTTTTCAAACCCAACCGATCATTTAGACCAGCGCTGCACAAGGAGCTGTTTTCGGCGCCTAGCGGCGAGCAACCCACCTATCTCGTTGCTAAGGTTAGAATCGGTGAGGAGAACTGCAGTAGTGTACGTGCATTTGGTATGACTTGAACCCAGCCATATTTACTGATGCTACGAGCCTACGTTCACGCACATACACTACTGCAGTTCTCCTCACCGATTCTAACCTTAGCAACGAGATAGGTGGGTTGCTCGCCGCTAGGCGCCGAAAACAGCTCCTTGTGCAGCGCTGATTTAGACGATATACCTTAGTGGTCCCTATCTCTAAACGGTCAATCCAGATTCCTGATCACCTTGGAGATGTACCTTAGCGGTCCCCATCTCAGGATGGTCAACCAGACCTTAAAATCCCCTCTTCAACTTACGTGGCATGACCACTTCCTTCCAAATCTACGTTTAAACAAATCCCTCATCCTTAAAACCCTCTTTCAAATCGAGACTACGTCTCACGCCCTTACTATGACCACAGAAGTCAGTACCCCGTTTACCCCATTCCGATACGACCTCCTAAACTCCACCAAATGGGTTGAGTATTCCGCTTCAAAGCCCCATGCAAAAACCCCAGAAATGTTACTGCGACACAAATTTACAAACGTGATCAACACGTGATCATTACAGCGACGCAGATTTGGCGTACGTGTCATGAAACACACCGCACATACCCTTCACCCATTACCAGTACAAGACAAGGCCACATAAAACCCCTAAACACAAAACTATTAATAAGCTGTAATGCGTCGCATCTCGAAGATCAGTCAAGGTGCATACCGCGCACACTCTTCACCCCTAACAATCCCGACAATAGTATAAATACGAGGCACAAAACGGGCAGAGGACTCTTCTACGGAAACCACTCACGTGAAGTGCTTCATTAATATTACAACATTTCACAAGTGTTACTATATCAAAGTGTTAAACTCAGTGCTCTACGGCAACTACCGTAAGAATTTATAATTATTCATTAATATATACTGTACATCACCCTCATATCATTTACTATATCTTTCATATTAATAACATTTATTACTATATATATATATATATATATATATATTTTGTATTACTACGTTAACATATTACTTCACGTTAAATCATTAACGCTTATTATATTCATATTACTCTTGTCTACTCACGCTTATTGCAATTAATCATTCACATTTTATGTTATTGTTCATATTGGTTTTCATATTATTGTACGTTACCAACGCTTATTAATAGCATATATTTCTACCTTATTATCGTATATTTTATCTCATGTCCATACAGAAATTCTATTATTTACATCTGTTTATATAAATGTTATGTGCCTATGCTCGTTGTCCAACGCATTTCATGTCACCTACGACAAGCGCATACAGACGTGCTTGAAATAATAAATCGTTCTTTGCTTTTAAATCTCTCCATATTATTGTGTATGCCTTTCGGGTACGAAACTTCCTAGTCCAAACAGACGGCTGCAACAGCTGATCTCGCGTGGCGCTAACAGTGTTTACAAACGTACTTTTACATAGGCTGCGGATAGCCGTATGTCCAGGCGGATTTCGCGGAAACATTACGTATAACTTTTACGAGAATGCAACAGTAAATCCTATTATCAAGCCAAATCAAAACAAGAGTGCTAACGGGTGTCCCTCAAGTACTAATTCGCTTTAAAACCTTCCCTGGTCGATTAGAGTGTCGGATTAAAGATTCGCGCCTGATCTCCTCCTCAATTACTTTCAGTGTGACGGATTCAATATTCGCGCCTAAATTCCTCTCAAACCCTCAGTGTGACGGATTTTAGATTCGCGCCTGACCTTCCATCAAAACCCTCAGAGTGACGGATTTAATATTCGCGCCTGGTCTTCCTCTCAAACCCTCAGTGTGACGGATTTTAGATTCGCGCCTGGCTTCCCCTCAAAACCTTCAGAGTGCTGGATTTTAGATTCACGCCTGGCTTCCCTTTCAAACCCACAGTGTGACGGATTATAGATTCGCGCCTGGCTTCCCTCAAAACCTTCAGAGTGCTGGATTTTAGATTCGCGCCTGGTCTTTTCCTTCCCCATAGTCACCGTTCCAAAAACCCTCACCCGGGACGTGAGAGTCGAAAAATAAGGACCAACCTAATGCACACGTTCGTTTGTAATCCAAAACAGTTAAAAGATGTGTAAATATCTTAAATCGAGTCAGAAACGTGTTTTAAATATCACATAAAAGATACTGACAAATTTCACGAACATTAGATTAGAGAAGTTATACGTATAGTTTTGACATCATCGCTGATTACGTCCTGAATTTTCTTCCGTTCGGCCCCGAATATGTAAGGTATCATTTCCTCGGCGAACGTTGCAAGGCGGGGAATCTGATACCTCGGCTCCACAACCTTCATCAATTGTTGAAAGCCTGTGTCGCTAACCACGGAGAACGGTTGACAATCCACGATTATCATGCGGGCAATTGCGCTGGTAATTTCCTTTTCTCGCGGGGAATTTTTTTCTAGCTTGGGCATTCTTGTAACATCTGTGGACGAATTTCCCGGTATGAGTCACGTGGTTATTTGGAAATGAGGCAATTGTTCAAAATAAAGTTCCATGCACTCGTAGAAGCATAAATAGTTTCTTACATACCATTTTCATTTGTATTCGCCACAACCGCGCTGATCTCATTCACAGGTTCGAATATCCCTCTGTGTTGGCTGGTCATATGCCTTCGAGGGGATGATGTGCCTCCCGCCTTCGTTTTATACGTTTTTCCGCACGTGTTGCACGTGCTCTCGTGCCGATTTACTTTCGTAAACCACTCCCACACGGAACTGCGGTTCCTGCGGGCCGGTCTGAAGTCGCTGAGGTGATGCAGGGGATGTTCCTCGCTTTCCAACATCTCGGTCACTTCCATGCTCTCGATTTCTTCGAACGCTGCCATTTCTTCAATTGTACAGTGCACTGTGCAAACGCGATCGTTGCCAGAATGGTGGATGTTTCCTCGCCGCGTGACGCGTGAATTCCGTAAGTCCGATAGTCACTTGTGACTGGGTTGCCATGCCATCAAACAACGCTTGTAGATACCCACAAAAAATTTCACTAACTTTAAAAAATTATATTTTAAAATAATTATTTATAATTAAATATACAGTGCGGCAAAAATCATTTTTGCCCATAGCGGCGGAACTGAAAGCTGTAACAAAATTAAGATCTTCTTAAAATCTTACAAATTCTGATTAACGATTGCGTCAAAGAAAAATGTCATGAAAAAGGTAACACACGTCAAAAGAAACGAAATCTTAATTTTACAATTGAATTGAGGGTAATTGTTTACTTTAGCGATTCCTCACAGATTTTGATGAATTTTGGATATGTTGTAAAACTTCACATTTTGAACAACTTTTTCCTATACATGTTACCGCCGCTCGGCCTTAGTTTCCGAGATATTTGCGAAAAACTTCTGTTGATTTATTCCGACACAACGCATTCCACTTTCCAACATGTCCCGGATATTAGTATAGGTTGGAGTTAGATCGCAGATCAGTGCAGGGGCGCGCACCCGCTCGCGGGCGCGTAAAGCGTGGTAGCAAATCGATGTAAGTTTGGAGATTTCAACCAGAAACTTGCGGATGCCCGTCAACCCCGACTCTGTTCGGCGGCGCCGGCGCCGCCGGATATTAGGATGCCTCTGGTTCTAAAACATAATTTTTTTGCTAGGAAGAGGGTGCTTTCGAGAGCACCTATTGGATGTGTGGGGGCTCCCGTCAACACCCCGACTCACATCGGTTCGCCACAATACTTTACGTGCCCGAGAGCGAGCGCGCGCCCCCCGCACTGACCTAGCCCCAACCAATACTAATACCCGAGACAAGTTGAAAAGTGGAATGCGTTATGTCGGAATAAGTCAACCGAAGTTTTTCGCAAATATCTCGGAAACGAAGGCCGAGCGGCGGTAACAATGAAAAAGTTGCGCTGATGCATTGTAGGCCCGCCCGCGGGTCGAGCTCGAGCTCGAGCTGAAAGACGGAGCGAGACAAAGTATCAAAGAGTCAACTCTTTCGTTTCCACTCGGAAACGTTCTCGGGAATTGAAAATAATCTTTAATGTGAAGTGCACTTATATTTATTTATACTAAACCTAACCCAACACTAACTCAAATTATAACCCCGAAGCAAGAAATTTAAAAAATATTTTTGCGAATATCTCGGAAGCTAAGACCCAGCGGCGGTAACATTTATAGGAAAACGTTGCTCAGAATGTGGAGTTTTACAACATATCCAAATATCATCAAATCGGTGAGGAATCGCTAAAGTAAATAATTACCGAATTGAGTAATAGACGATAATAAACACAATCAAAATAAAAAGTAACAACTTCAAACTTTTATTTGCAACAATGTCATTTTGATTTGAAAAGAATATCGATCTATTTGAAATGAAAAACAATTTCTGCATCTTTTATTAGAAATATTGATGAAAAATTAGTGAGTATAATAATTTATTTTAATATTCAAAATTCAGACAAGAGGATATGTACGCTTAATTAATCATGTGATTATTGTAAGACTGTTGAATTTGTTGCATATGCTATTCTACTTCTTTCTCAAAGAGATTGTATAGGGAAAGCAGTTTTTAGTCACATCATAAACATTATATCGTAAACTTTTAAAGTATTGAGCATCATTTTCTCCGTTTGTTTCCGCGAAGAGCGGAGCGGATTCTCGGCGCTGACGCGACTCGGTGGGAAGGCGAGCAGATGGAAAGAACGCCACGTTCGTCAGACGAAACACCTTCTTTAATTGAGTGGTCGTCGGTCCGTGACGGACGTCGTACACATACAAACTTCACAAACAGAGATGACGGCACACCGAGAACGTGAATGCGAGCGCGTGGGCGCAAGGCGAACGATCGCCAATGTCCGTAAAATACAGGGCGCAAAACTGGGCGCAATATGTGTATAGATTCGCAAGGTGCATGTCACAGATCTTGTCTCGGCGATGTTGTTCCGAGAAATAACTGCCGCCGGGCGAGCGCGGCTCGAGCCCGTTAGCGGTCAAAGCAATTCAAACGCGCCGCGACGGCTCAACAACTGTGTTGATGCCAATGCGGGCTCGCGTTCAATTACGGCCGTTGCGCGCGGCCGTAACACCGTTTTTGTAGTTTAAATGTGTACATTGCAATTCACTTACTTAATTTCGTTGATATTTTTCCCAGCATACAACATAATTATGTACATTAGGGTGTTTCATATTATAGGGTTAAAATGAAAATATTATAATTTTTTTTACTTTGCTCATGCCCTGATTCCTATTAATATAAAAAGAATATCTGACAAATTTTAGGAAGATTGAGTAATATTTAGAGGTTGCACACTTTGCACACTAAATAATATGTAGCAGGCTAAGGAAACACGATTTCCAATGATAATTATTTTTATTCTCAAGTCCTTGAAAAAGAAACTAAACTTCAAAGAAGACTTAGACTTACAAAGATAAATTTACATTTTTTTATTATTATTGTTCACATCTATAAAATTTCTGTACCTTATTATTTTACCCACATTTTTAAAACCTGACAAAGCGAAAATATGTAAGGTAGAACGGGGTCGGTAGTAACAGGGGGTGAATGTAGCACGCTAATATCTCAAAACATATAATGGATATTAACACCAATTTTAGATATATGATAAACAATGACATTTGCAATCCATGTCCGAGCAGTATAGATACGCAACAGACATGGATAGTGAAGAAAATAACTTTTCGATACCCTACAGTAACTTTTCCTTACTGACTTATGATTGTAATGTAAGCACACCCTTTGCAAGTATCTGTTGTAAATATTGGTAAGTTTATTGTATTGAACTGAATAAGGTAGAAAATTGGTTCACGAGAGTCCGCACGTCACGGTGGTCAGAACAAGAAGAAGGCGCTACAAGAAACCGGAAGGTGGCTAGCGACGCACCGCCGCCCCACTCTCACGCGGTACGCGGCACGCACACAAAGCGCGCCAAACTCAAACACACCTCATATTCAACACTCCCACCGTTTAAGCGTTTTGCTCGGGCTCATCACGCCTCACATTTCCCACTCCAAGACCCGAACGCAAAGATGAGAACCGCTCTCTCGGCAGAGGCTTCGTGAACACATCCGCCAACTGTCTGTCGCCCGGCACGTACTTCACGGAAATTTCCTTATTCGCAGACTGTTCTCGAATGAAATGATACTTTATATCGAAATGTTTCGTTCTTTTATGGAATTCCGGGTTCTGAACCAATCGAATCGCACTCTGATTGTCAACATACAATTCTGTTGCTCTCTTACATTCACATCCTAAATCCCTCAACAGTCGCCTCAACCACATCGTCTCTTTGGCAGCAGTCGCGGCAGCCACATACTCCGACTCAGTTGTGCTCAATGTCACCAGCCTCTGCCGCTGCGAAGACCATGTGACTGTATTGTTCCCGATAGTAAACAGATACCCGGTGACCGACCTACGAGTCTCAACGTCGTTCGCGAAATCAGCATCAGAGTACCCGGCTAATACGAATTCGCTGTCAACAAATTTAAATTCGATGCCATAATCAATGGTCCCTAATAAGTACCTGAAAATGCGTTTCACGGCTTCACAATGACTCGCATTATAACTGTTGAAATGTGCTATATGGTTTCAAATATAAATACCTTTATATTGTAAGAGGCAAACGGATCGTTTTACTTTATATTAACAAACTCAATTATAGCTGATTGCACAAAATAATTGTGGATACAGAAAATAATGGTAGCTGAGCACACTCTAATTAGATAACGCATGTACTCACTCAAAAAACAGAGAAACGCAACTAAGAGGTAGAATGTGGGCATACTCGTAAATCAACAAGGAAACAGTAATCTGCACCATCTGTCGATGATGTAGGTGTACTTATGAAAGACGATTCTCAACAATAACAACTCAAAAACTTGCTCACATTGCCGACCGCGAAAGCGATGTCCGGACGAGACACGTTCGCGAGAAACATTAAGGCAGGGTCCCACTAGTGCAACTGCGCGCCGCGCACGAGGTTTTCGTCCACTTGAAAGGGTCTAATTTATGAGGCCGCGCGCACGAAATGGGCCGACGCTCTGCCAGGCGCGCACGCGGATGCTTGGCGCGCACGTCGAAGACAGTGGAAAATACTAGCCTCCTTTTCTACATCGTGCTTTCTTTATCTAAATAAAGCTAGCGCCGGCGGTTGGGTCAGTAGCTGAAACAACGCCTTCACACTTCATACTACTTGAGATGTTTGAAGGGGTTTACTACGTCGCGGTCACCGATTGCTGAAAATTGTGTTTCAAATGAAATGAAGAAGTTCTCTGCCGTGGCTTCCCTCCCACAGTTCCGCCATCACTTTCAACATCGCTCAGTCATTCGCTATCTCGGTGTCCTGTTGGTTTTTGCTCACACGATATTATGAGATTGAGAGTAGTTACCATTGCGACCAATAGTGAAAATACGAACGCCCTTTGTTTAGGTAGTGTGAAAAAAGGTGGGTCATAGGCAGGAGATTATATCATGACTAATAGAACCAGCATTCCTCCTAGAGGCCAACTTTCCACATCTGCACAAGAAATTCACGTGTATCATTTATTGAATTTCATTGTTATTGAATTTGCCTTAAAACGTACTATCTAGTAATCTCTAAAAAAAATATATAGTTCCATTTAAAAAACCCAACTTGACCATCGTATCTTTTAAAATAATAATGTGAGAAAAAATCGTCTGGGCTAATAACTTTGCTCCCTCGAAACAAGCAATTCCATATAAACATTTTTTTTCTATCTCAAATACATAAGGAAATATCCAGCTGCTTACTGTTCCCGCGGACACCCTGTATAGTGTATTACAATTATGCAATATCTAGAAACAAGTTACCTATCGCGGCAGTATAATTGTTGCTATTTACAGCAGTAATTATCGTGTTATTGCTTGCTTTAATATATAAACCAATAGTAATAGACCATAAATACACGCGTACAAGTGATATGTAAAAGTAAAAAGTACATTTGCGTTGGAAAATACACATTTTTTTTCAGTCTTTTCGACGATGCGCGGCGTGCATTCGCGTGCTCGCGTGGCAGAGAAATCCCGGCATAGCGCGCACACGATCGCTTTCGACGCGCGCGTCCTCGTAAAAGTCGACCCTTTCAAGTGCTCCAAACTGCTCGAAAATCCGAGAAACTCGTAAATCTAACCCGTGCGCGGCGCGCAGTTGCACCAGTGGGAACGTCTTTCTGCAACAAATCGGCCTTACGCGTCGAAAAAAACGTGCGCGGCGCGCCGTTGCACTAGTGGGACCCCGCCTTTAGGCAACCTACTGCCTCCCTAAAAGCAAAATTCACGGATTCACCATCGCTCGGGTTCGCCGGTGTTAATACCACATGTGGATCCGATGGTACGCAAACGGCTCTCGAGTCTTGCAAATCAAATCTGCGAATGATTCTCTCGGTGTATGCCCTTTGATGAATGAACAAGCTTCTATCAACGCGATTTCGTCCGATTTGCAAGCCCACGAACGTCTGAGCGTCATCGATTGTTATCTCGAAAGAATTCCGAAGTCCGGTGATTACAATATCAATCGACTCTCGCGACTTCGCCGCAATCAACCCGTCGTCAAGGAATAGGGCCAAATATACAACTTCGTTGTATACCTGACCACGGAAAATACACATATCCGCGTCGCATTCCTTGAATTTGAAATTTCGCAAAAATCGTCGAAATCGCTCGCTCCAGCACCTGGCCGTCTGCTTAAGCCCGTACAATGATTTTCTAAGCACGCAGACTTTCTCGCTTGCATTATTACCAACGTTCAGGCCTTCTGGTATTTTCATGTATATGGTCTCGCGGAGTTCGCCGTAAAGGAATGCCGTTCTAACATCGAACTGCACTATTTCTAAATCACGATAGGCGATTAATGCTAATAAAACTCGCAGCGAGTCATACCTTACCACCGGAGCGAACGTTTCGGTGTAGTCGAGTCCGTGCTTTTGCATGAAACCCCTGGCGCACAGTCTAGCCTTATATTTTCGGATACTACCGTCCTCATTATGAACGATCTTGAAGACCCAAGTGGAATCAATCGGTTTCTGATCCAGAGTGCGGCTGACTCTCGTCCAGGTTTCGTTTCTTTCATGAGCTTCTAGCTCGCTATTTATTGCCTGAGACCATTCCTCCGCGTCTCGACCGCCGATTGCATCCCTGAAACTAATAGGTGTATCATATGTCACGCAATTACCCTCATACCTGACGGGTGGATGTAGGAGACCCCTGTCACGGAGCCTTCTAGGACTCCTACCCTCCTGATGATCCCCATGGACGATCCGTTCCTGTGCTACCGAATTCTGGGATTCGGTTATCTCGGGAAGACTCGCACGAACGGTGTGTTCGTCCATTGGAAAAACGATCGTGGCGCTTGTCCCGTTATTGTCATCCGGAATCATTGCACGTGATTCGTCGTTGAATATCACGTCCCTCGACATGACGACCTTCCGTGTGGTGGGATCGTAGAGTCTGTAGTTCGTGGAGTTCTCCTGATACCCCACCAGTATCATTTTTTTCGATTTTTGATCCAACTTCCTTCGGAACCGCTTGTCGATGTGGACGAAGGCATCACATCCGAAAGTCCTCAAATGCGACAGGACAGGCGTCTTCCCAGTCCACAGCTCAAAAGGAGTTGTCGAATTCGTGCCTGATGTCGTGCGGTTCAGAACATGAACCGCCGTGTTCACGGCCTCGGCCCAAAACTTCGTTGGTAACCCCTTTGCATGGAACATCGTCCGAGCACTTTCAACGATTGTGCGATTTTCTCGCTCCGCCTTACCGTTTTGTTCTGGGGTGTACGGTGCTATACAGGGTGTCCCAAAAATGTCGCGTTTCCTTGAAAGGGGTGACTCAGGGGGTGATTTGAAACAACTTTTTCCTTAGCGAAAATATTGTCCGAAGCTTCGTTAAGGAGATATTAAGCAAAAACCCCGACCAATCAGAGCGCGCGCCTTCCGCCTGAGTTCCCGCGGTAGCGTTGGCTACGAGGTAGGCGACCGCGCTTGTGCTACGAACGTACGAACAAGCAAGTCGGCATGCATCGAAGGAAACCGCGTTACACATTTTTTTTTTAAAGCAGAATCTTAAATAAGAATAATTTGAAGTGAGAGGACAAGAAGTACGTAAATTTCGTTTTTAAATAAGGCATAAACGAAAAGCTAACGTAACAGAAAATGTACGACAAGTGATCGTAATTCGTTATTGAGGTAAAAATCCGTAGTTTAAGAACGGCCAACAGAACTAAATTTAAAAAATAATATTAGGTGTATGAATAAATTCTTTCCGACTGGAATTTCTATCGCGGTGGTATTCAGAAGCTGCCAGAAAAATGGCAAAAGGTAATGAACAATAATGGAAATTATTGCGATGATCGAGTTGTTTTCATATTTTTTAAATCGAACTGTTATTGTACCCTAAAATCGGAAAGAATTTATTTTCACACCTAATAATCACCAATAAATTAAAGAAAACTCGCCCTTTCGGACATTCCTTTCCTTGCTTTCCTTCCCTTTCCGGAAACCTGTGTCACTGGGTCACTGTACCGATCCTGGTTATCGGTGGACGAAAAGATTTATGGTTGGGTAGCGCCCAGTGCTCAGCTGATCACACTGCGTCCGGGTTAATGTACCGAATATTCACTTCACTGCACGGCTACTAACACTGATCACTGAATTTATTTTTCACGGAACGTGTTGTTCCTACGTTATAAAAATTGGTGGCTGCGAAAGGGGCCGATTACTGTTAATTACTGGGACGAGATTACTACTATTACCCGGCGAAAAGAAAACTCGTGGCAGACTGTCTCGGGCTGTGCAGTCCGCTGCTGTGACGATTGGTCGAGTCACCTATTTGGGCACACTTTTAAAGACGGGGCACACGTATTTTGGTTGTGGCTGAAGTTGCCACATACATTGTCACGCCGCGCGACGAAGAGATCGAACGAAACACGAGATCGAGTGGGATAGAGCGATTTGACCAAGCGTAGCCTACGCTTTTGTTTTGACGATCGTCGGTCGGATCCGTATCTGATCGCTGCACAGCAGCGGACTGCACAGCCCGAGACAGTCTGCCACGAGTTTTCTTTTCGCCGGGTAATACAGTAATGCCTCGTTAGAATCACGACGATCGGGGCTGGCAGCGTGATACTAACGCGATGCGGACACCATTCGTAGCCGACGACAACTTCGTGTCGACTCTTTTGTTCTCTCGCACGTTCTCGGATTCTCTCACTCTCGACTGAAGGATTCCAAGAAATGGTGTGGATAGTGAGCGTGATTATAACGCATGGTAAAAACGTGACACTAACGACGAATTACTGTAGTAGTAATCTCGTCCCAGTAATTAACAGTAATCGGCCCCTTTCGCGGCCACCAATTTTTATAACGTAGGAACAACACGTTCCGTGAAAAATAAATTCAGTGATCAGTGTTAGTAGCCGTGCAATGAAGTGAATATTCGGTACATTGACCCTGCGATCAGCTGAGCACTGGACGCCGATGACCAGGATCGGTACAGTGGCCTAGTGACACAGGTTTCCGAAAAGGGAAGGAAAGCAAGGAAAGGAATGTCCGAAAGGGTGAGTTTTCTTTAATTTATTGGTGATTATTAGGTGTGAAAATAAATTCTTTCCGATTTTAGGGTACAATAACAGTTCGATTTAAAAAATATGAAAACAACTCGATCATCGCAATAATTTCCATTATTGTTCATTACCTCTTGCCATTTTTCTGGCAGCTTCTGAATACCACCGCGATAGAAATTCCAGTCGGAAAGAATTTATTCATACACCTAATATTATTTTTTAAATTTAGTTGTGTTGGCCGTTCTTAAACTACGGATTTTTACCTCAATAACGAATTACGATCACTTGTCGTACATTTTCTGTTACGTTAGCTTTTCGTTTATGCCTTATTTAAAAACGAAATTTACGTACTTCTTGTCCTCTCACTTCAAATTATTCATATTTAAGATTCTGCTTTAAAAAAAAAATGTGTAACGCGGTTTCCTTCGATGCATGCCGACTTGCTTGTTCGTACGTTCGTAGCACAAGCGCGGTCGCCTACCTCGTAGCCAACGCTACCGCGGGAAGTCAGGCGGAAGGCGCGCGCTCTGATTGGTCGGGGTTTTTGCTTAATATCTCCTTAACGAAGCTTCGGACAATATTTTCGCTAAGGAAAAAGTTGTTTCAAATCACCCCCTGAGTCACCCCTTTCAAGGAAACGCGACATTTTTGGGACACCCTGTATTCTCCATACGAATCCCACTCGCCTTCAAGAATCCATATAGTTCTCTATTACAATATTCTCCGCCGTTGTCAGCCCTGAGAGTTCTGATTCCATGGACAAATTGTCTGATCACCAATTTTTTCGAACACTTTTAGCCTTTCTAAGACCTCTGATTTATGCCTTAAGAAATATACATGTCGATATCCCGAGGTCTCATCAATGAATGAAAGGAAATATCTCGCACCTCCAATCGATTCCTGAGAAAATGGCCCGCACATGTCAGAATGGATAAACTCTCCCACCTTTACTTCAAGTTTGCCCCCGTCCGTGCTTCTTGAGTGGGAGTCTATGCGATTTTCCAAATTGACAGGACTCGCAAAAGAGTGAATCATCGGGTGGCACCTTGACATTTGTAATTATGCCTGCGTTTATCATACCTTTGATTGTGCCGACGTTGACATGCCCTAGTCTCTCATGCCATGTGAGTATACTCGATGTACACGCATTGGCTTCTTCAGTCGTTGCATGTGGTGGTATAACCTCAAAGGACATGCAGTATACGTCATTGTCGCGTTTGTATCCCAGAGCTTGTATTTGATTACCTCGCTTGAACACAACATTGTTTCCTTGAAATAGGATATCATAACCCTTATCAGCGCATACGCCGACTGAGAATAGATTCTTTTTGAAATCGGGCACATATAACACATTATCGATACGGTCCTCACGCCATTCGCCATGGATTAACCTATTGATTTTGATCGTCCCTCTGCCGTGAACCTCGCATACTGCGTTGTCGTCCAGCGACACCGATCCTTCGTGGCACGAGACGAATTCACTAAACCAATCACGCCGAAAAGTGATGTGTTTCGACGCGCCACTGTCGGCAATCCAGACTTCATCGATGCCCCTATTTTTCAGCAATTCCATGGCACCGTCTTCCGGTGATTTGCGTACCGGTCGCGTGCCGCCATTTTCTTTATCGGCGCACGTGGCGACGAATGCGTCCAGGCCTGGTGCTTCCGTTTTTGGCCCTTGCTTCTTCTTTCTGCAGTCGCGCGCGAAATGTCCCACTTATTTACATAAGAAATATTGAATACCTGACGAGGATTTCTTTTCCCGATGCACGCCACCCCTTGCACCCCTGTGGCTCGATGGTACTGTGCCACCGTGCTTTCGATTTTTGCCTATATTCATTGCAGCAAATGCAGACGTCGTTTCGTCGTCCTGCGCCATTGTTGCTTCCTCCTTTATCAGACGTTCCAGCAAAATTCCGACCGTTTGACTCGCCGATGCGGCAGCATCTAATCATTGTTTTGTATTGATCTAATTATTGTTATATAAGTATATATATATATATAAATAATTTATATACTAATAGATTATTTAATTATTATTATATAAATATATATATATACATAAATAATTTATATATTAATAGATTATCTAATTATTAAATAAATAAAAAGTACATATACATAAATAATTTATATATATATATACTATGATTTAATTATATATATACTTAAATATATATTCCCTTAATTAAATATATTAGATAGGTATGGATATATAAATTATTTATATATTAGATAAAAGTTATCAACAAGAAGCTTATTAATATATAAGTAATTTACATAAAAATAAAAATTTTTTATACTTGGATATCATTATCTATTAATAAATCTTTCGAACTTGATAATATACAGATTATTTAAGGATTCATCGTAGTATTAATTGATTTAGTTCAATATAGTCCATAAATCTATCAATAATAATTTAAATAAGATCAATATACATTGTATCTATATATAAATTATTTATGTTCATGTAGATATTTATATATCGAACTATAAGTTATTTATATATATATATAAATGATTTATGTACTAATAGATTATTTAATTATTATTATATAGATATATATATATATAAATAATTTATACAGGGTGTCCCAAAAATGTCGGACTTCCTTGAAAGGGGTTACTCAGGGGGTGATATGAAACAACTTTTTCCTTAGCGAAAATATTGTCCGAAGCTTCGTTAAGGAGATATTAACCAAAAACCCCGACCAATCAGAGCGCGCGCCTTCCGCCTGAGTTCCCGCGGTAGCGTTGGCTACGAGGTAGGCGACCGCGCTTGTGCTACGAACGTACGAACAAGCAAGTCGGCATGCATCGAAGGAAACCGCGTTACACATTTTTTTTTTAAAGCAGAATCTTAAATAAGAATAATTTGAAGTGAGAGGACAAGAAGTACGTAAATTTCGTTTTTAAATAAGGCATAAACGAAAAGGTAACGTAACAGAAAATGTACGACAAGTGATCGTAATTCGTTATTGAGGTAAAAATCCGTAGTTTAACAACGGCCAACACAACTAAATTTAAAAAATAATATTAGGTGTATGAATAAATTCTTTCCGACTGGAATTTCTATCGCGGTGGTATTCAGAAGCTGCCAGAAAAATGGCAAAGGGTAATTAACAATAATGGAAATTATTTCGATGATCGAGTTGTTTTCATATTTTTTAAATCGAACCGTTATTGTACCCTAAAATCGGAAAGAATTTATTTTCACACCTAATAATCACCAATAAATTAAATAAAACTCACCCTTTCGGACATTCCTTTCCTTGCTTTCCTTCCCTTTTCGGAAACCTGTGTCAGTAGGGCACTGTACCGATCCTGGTCATCGGCGTCCAGTGCTCAGCTGATCGCAGGGTCAATGTACCGAATATTCACTTCACTGCACGGCTACTAACACTGATCACTGAATTTATTTTTCACGGAACGTGTTGTTCCTACGTTATAAAAATTGGTGGCCGCGAAAGGGGCCGATTACTGTTAATTACTGGGACGAGATTACTACTATTACCCGGCGAAAAGAAAACTCGTGGCAGACTGTCTCGGGCTGTGCAGTCCGCTGCTGTGCAGCGATCAGATACGGATCCGACCGACGATCGTCAAAACAAAAGCGTAGGCTACGCTTGGTCAAATCGCTCTATCCCACTCGATCTCGTGTTTCGTTCGATCTCTTCGTCGCGCGGTGCGACAATGTATGTGGCAACTTCAGCCAATAACCAAAATACGTGTGTCCCGTCTTTAAAAGTGTGCCCAAATAGGTGACTCGACCAATCGTCACAGCAGCGGACTGCACAGCCCGAGACAGTCTGCCACGCAATTTCTTTTCGCCGGGTAATAGTAGTAATCTCGTTCCAGTAATTAACAGTAATCGGCCCCTTTCGCAGCCACCAATTTTTATAACGTAGGAACAACACGTTCCGTGAAAAATAAATTCAGTGATCAGTGTTAGTAGCCGTGCAGTGAAGTGAATATTCGGTACATTAACCCGGACGCAGTGTGATCAGCTGAGCACTGGGCGCTACCCAACCATAAATCTTTTCGTCCACCGATGACCAGGATCGGTACAGTGCCCTACTGACACAGGTTTCCGAAAAGGGAAGGAAAGCAAGGAAAGGAATGTCCGAAAGGGTGAGTTTTATTTAATTTATTGGTGATTATTAGGTGTGAAAATAAATTCTTTCCGATTTTAGGGTACAATAACGGTTCGATTTAAAAAATATGAAACAACTCGATCATCGAAATAATTTCCTTTATTGTTAATTACCTTTTGCCATTTTTCTGGCAGCTTCTGAATACCACCGCGATAGAAATTCCAGTCGGAAAGAATTTATTCATACACCTAATATTATTTTTTAAATTTAGTTGTGTTGGCCGTTCTTAAACTACGGATTTTTACCTCAATAACGAATTACGATCACTTGTCGTACATTTTCTGTTACGTTACCTTTTCGTT
Organism: Andrena fulva; assembly: GCA_946251845.1. Classification (NCBI taxonomy): domain Eukaryota; kingdom Metazoa; phylum Arthropoda; class Insecta; order Hymenoptera; family Andrenidae; genus Andrena; species Andrena fulva. Next base: position 21,153,786 of record OX276330.1, read on the forward strand.
TATGCCTTATTTAAAAACGAAATTTACGTACTTCTTGTCCTCTCACTTCAAATTATTCTTATTTAAGATTCTGCTTTAAAAAAAAAATGTGTAACGCGGTTTCCTTCGATGCATGCCGACTTGCTTGTTCGTACGTTCGTAGCACAAGCGCGGTCGCCTATCTCGTAGCCAACGCTACCGCGGGAACTCAGGCGGAAGGCGCGCGCTCTGATTGGTCGGGGTTTTTGGTTAATATCTCCTTAACGAAGCTTCGGACAATATTTTCGCTAAGGAAAAAGTTGTTTCAAATCACCCCCTGAGTCACCCCTTTCAAGGAAGTCCGACATTTTTGGGACACCCTGTATATTAATAGATTATCTAATTATTAAATAAATAAAAAGTACATATACATAAATAATTTATATATATATATATACTATGATTTAATTATATATATACTTAAATATATATTCTGTCACGTCCCGGGTTGAGGTCTTAGGGGAATGACATTGTAGGGGTAGGTTAGGAGGAGGTTTCGGTACGAAAGTGGATTTCGCAGCTCAAAATTTGGGTAGGAGCCTCGGCACGAAAATGTATTTCGCGTCACGAGGAGGGTAAGAGTCTCGGCACGAAAATGTATTTCGCGACACGAGTTGGGTAGGAGCCTCGGCACGAAAATGTATTTCGCGTCACGAGGAGGGTAAGTTTCTCGGCACGAAAATGTATTTCGCGACACGAGTTGGGTAGGAGCCTCGGCACGAAAATGTATTTCGCGACACGAGGAGGGTAAGAGTCTCGGCACGAAAATGTATTTCGCGTCACGAGGAGGGTAAGAGTCTCGGCACGAAAATGTATTTCGCGACACGAGTTGGGTAGGAGCCTCGGCACGAAAATGTATTTCGCGACACGAGTTGGGTAGGAGCCTCGGCACGAAAATGTATTTCGCGACACGAGGAGGGTAAGAGTCTCGGCACGAAAATGTATTTCGCGTCACAAGACGGGTAGGAACCTCGGCACAAAAATGTATTTCGCGTCACGAGTTGGGCAGGCGTCTTGGCACGAAAATGTATTTCGCGACACAAAACGACCAGGGGAGGTTTAAATGGTTATTGTATATTTGTGAGACACCCGTTAGGACGCTAATAGCTTTGTTTTGATTTTACCGTTGCATTATTCCAAAGAACCGCTCGCGATATTCCGCGAACTACGTTTAGATGTGCTGATTCGGGAAAAGTCATGTAAACATAACAAGAGCTCTCGTGTTCGCGAGACGAGATCAGCTGTTGCACCGGCGTGTTATGTATTGTAATCTCTATTATTGTAGGGTTTATGCAATAATACGAGGCATGTTTAGGAAATAGTAACGTGTGTTTATTTTGGGTACCGTCTTGTTTTGACGTGTACCTTTTGGAACATATGATTTAAATGTAATAACAGTGATACGCATGAATATTAGTAATGAAGGTGCAATACAAAATAGACCAATGGGTTTTAACAATAAGTAAGTGATACAAATTAACCAATAAGCATTAACGATAAGCAAACACACGCAATAGGCCAATAGGCTTTAAGCAAAAAAGCAAGTAATAGAAAATAAGCTAATAGGCTTTAAGCGATAAGCAAGAAATGAAATAAATGAATACGCTTTAGCAGCATTAAACGTTATAAATGAATGGTTATGTAAAGAAATATAATTAGCAATAAACATTAGTAATGTATATAAATGAATATGACATATTTGTTATATAATAATAGTAACAACTTACAATAAGTAGAACAGGTGGTTCTCCTTCTTGGAGGATTCACACTGATTTTTATATATAAAGCGAGGTTCGTAGACACTTTTAAAGTCGCGAGGTTTATACTGATGCTAGTCGCAAAATAGTAAACATGGTAATGAGCTCCGGCCTCTGTGGACCTCATATTTATAGTAAAGATTGGAATGTCAGGTATGAAGGGTAAGCGCGGTAATTCGCCATGGCACGTACGCCAAATATGCGTCGTAGTAAATAACTGAGTGATGACTAATGCGCAAAGCATTCGTCGCAATTACATTTTTGGGGTTTTTATATGGGAATACTCAATCCGACGGATTTGGAGTAGCTGGATGGGTACAGGGGTAAGAGTGGAGTCAAATTAAAGGGCTGTTTGAGGGGGTGAGACGTGGTCTCGAATTAGTAAGTTTTGGGGCGAGGGATTCGTTTAAAATAGATTTGGAGATCGTAGTTGACCATCTTGAGATGGGGACCGCTAAGGTTCATCGCCAAGGTGATCAGGAATCTGGATTGACCGTTTAGAGATAGGGACCACTAAGGTATATCGTCTAAATGATCGGTTGGGTGAGGGAGTAGGGGATGACTCGAGATTGAAGGTTTTTAATGGAGTTGTGAAATGGAATTCGAAGAGATGGTGGAATAATACCGCGCGAAAAATAGTGGGACATCACACCTCCCTCCTTACATGAAGAAATTTTTACATTTCTTAATACAAGGTTCGGGTGGCTTGGAGTGAGAAAAAAAAAATTAAACGAAAAATAGTGGGACATCACACCTCCCCCCTTACATGAAGAAATTTTTACATTTCTTAACAGTAAGGACCGGAGTGGATTAGTTGGAAATGGTCTCATCTCGTGCCTTCGTGTTGTTCACGTTTGGCAAGGACGGAGGACGGAAAATAATAAAAAAAAAGAAAATTTATGTGTTTTAGGGAAAAAAAAAGAAAAGAAAAATGTATGTATGTTGAGAAAAATAAAACAAAAAAAAATAATGTTTTGCCAAAAGGCTTGAATTAATAAAAATAAATGAGGTAGGTATGTACAAGGGAATTATTTACACGGATAGGAAAGGAAGGAAGGATTAGGAACTATTTACAAGGAAGTGGAGCGAAAGGTGGGAATTATGGAGGATAGGAATAGGAAAGGTACTGGAGGAACTCTGAGCTGTCCAGGAGTACGGTGAGGTCCTGACCCCCTTGGTAGAGGTCATCGAACCATCTTAGGAGCTCGGGCGTCAGCTCCGTGTGGTCTGGGACCTTGGTTGCTGACCCCGTGTCCAAGAGTTCTACCGCTCCTGGCCAGGTTGGGAGAATGGAAGGATTTTGGGATTGGGATGCAGGTGGGTAAGGAGGTGGAGAGGGATATGGAGGTGGAGGATAGGAATAAGTAAGTTGGGGGTGTTTTACCGTCATGTAAGGGGGGGGGGGTAGGGCTGCGCAGGGTCCGTGGGGTGGTAGCTTCCTGCAGCTGCTCCTGGCAGTTTTCTGTTTGTGGGGGGGGGGGGTCGTCGTCTAGGGTGACAACCTCTATGAGGCTGACTATTGAGGTTATCCGGGGGAGGAGGGGCGACAAGCTTCTCCCTTCGTTTTTGGCCTGTCGGCGCCTCCACCTGATCTCGGCCAGCTTCTTTCTATTGCCCCCTCCCCGGTGAGGCCTCCTCTGGTGGTGGGCGTCTTCCCGCGAGGAGGGCATCGTTAATGCCCCTTTTTTTTTTTTATCTAGGAGTAAGAATCAATTAATATCTGTTTATTGTTTCGACTCGGTCAGCCGGGATCGTCGCGTAAGTGACCAAGGCGCGCTTTGTTTGCGTGGATTATTTTTGTTTTGCCCTTCCACGTGATTTTTAAATTTTGCGAAGGGATTACTTCCAGTATCGTGTGGGGCCCGAGTATTGGTCGCCAAATTTTCCTTTTCGGGGTTCTATTAATACGAAAACCGGGTCGCCCGGTTTGAAGGTCTCTTCGTGTATATGCCGATCGTAATATTTTTTATAACGAAGTTTGGATTGATTTAGTTTTTCAGCTGCAGCGGTTTGCAGTTCTTGCATCCTAGTATTTAAATTCGAGAGATAGTGATTATATGTTTCGTTTTCAAAATCCTCGGGAATCGGATTTCGGCTTGGCACCCGGGCTATCTTTCCGAATACTAATTCGTGTGGAGTGTAACCAGTACCCTCGTGGACGCTGGTATTATAAGAGAACGCGGCCAGGTAGGTCCATTCGTCCCAGTCACTATGGTTCCCGATAAACATTTTTAAATATTCAGTTAGAACCATATGCGATCGCTCTAAAGAGCCGTTAGTTTGTGGGTGAAAGGCTGTGGTTCTGAATTGTTCGATTTTAAATTTTCGCGCTATAGCTTTCATGAAGTTACCAATGAGATTTGCTCCTTGGTCCGTGAGGATGGCTCTGGGAGCTCCGAATTGACAAATAAACCTTTTTATAAATGCGTCTGCAATTCTTATTGCAGTGGATTGTTTAAGGGGCTCGCACACGAAGTATTTCGTTAATAGATCTTGCATGGTTAGTATGTAGGTATTGCCCTCCCTTGTAGTAGGTAACGGTCCTACAATATCCAAAGCTATTTTATCAAATGCTCGTCCTGGCGTGTCAGTGAGGATCATTGGTTGCCTGGTTTTAATACGGACGAGTTTCTTCCTTTGACAGTCCACGCAGTTCCTAATGTAATCTTCGACGGCTTGTTTCATGCCTCTCCAAAAGTAACGGTGACGAATTCGATTATACGTTTTAGTTACCCCTTTATGTCCGGCTAGTGCAGATGCATGATTTTCCGTTATGATTTCTTGTTGTTCCGATTCTTTTGGGATTCGGACTAGCTGTAGGCAGATAGTTATACTAATGTCTTCTTCGTTGATGGCCTCGAGGACATCTAAAATAATTTCTTGCCAACTTAATTGATCAATATTTGCCGTTTTGGCGATACTAAAGGAAGTGATCATAAGCTCACATATTACGTTTTTGAAAGAGGAAAGGGCCTCGTCCCAAGTCATCGTGGTTAAAGGTGTATTTTGGGTTTCTTTTATAACTAGTCCAATGAGGATTTGTCCCTTATTATGTGTTGCGTTGGCTCTGCCTAGACGGAGGTTTTCTGTTGTTTTTAAAACTCCTATTTCCTGTAATTGCTTAGCCCCGTCATCGCAAGGTTTTCCGTCTGCGCTTAAGAAGAAAACGAGTGTGTCCTTTCGTAGGGACAATGGGTCGCGACTGGTTGACGGCTTTATTCTGATATCTCGTTTAGGGTCTGCTTCGTATCCTGCATCAAGGGAATCATTCAGGTCGATTATTGACGAATCTGAGTCTGATATTGATTCGTTCGATGCGTTAGAGTCCACTTCAGAATCGAGGTCGTTTTGTTCTTGCGGTATTGGCGATTGCGGAGGCGAAATGGCTGAATAGGGGGTATTCGCCCGTTCCATTTCTTCTTCTTGGTCTTCTTCCTCTTCTACGCCACTCATCGTTTCCGGTAAATTCTCCGGGGTAGGATCTGGAGGTTTTGGTGTGGGTGTCAAGATTTTACTTGCCTTTCCTTTTCGGTGCGGTTGTATTCTTGTGGGTCTTGACCGTGGATGAGTTTTACATGTGGGCCTGGCTTTGGAGGTTGATGCTTTGGTGAGCCGAGGCCTCCCGGGGCCTCGCTTGGGCGGGGGTTGTTCTTCCCAGTCATCGTCGGCTTCCTCTCGTGGTCTTATAGGATATGTTTCCACCGCAGGGGGATTACGGGACAAGGCGTCGGCAAGCTTATTACTTTTCCCCGGTTGATACCTAATTTCGTAATCATACTCTGCTAGTTTTAGGCGCCATCTAACGAGGCGCGACGTTGGGTCCTTTACCTTGTGTAACCAAACCAAGGGTTGATGGTCCGTATATAGAACAAATTTCCTTCCATAAATATAAGGACGGAAATATCTGACGCAATAAACAATGGCTAAGAGCTCCTTTTCTATGGTTGCGTAATTGATTTCCGCTTTGTTTAGGAGACGGGACGCGTAGGCAATCGGTAGCTCCTTTTCAGCGACAGCCTGACTCAATATTCCTCCTATGGCATATTCGGAGGCGTCAGTAGTAACATGAAATTCTAGGTTAAAATTTGGATATTGTAGGATTGGTTCTTTCTGTAAGGCCAATCTTAAATTGTCAAAAGCGGTTTGCTGGGATGGTCCCCAGTCGAATAGTGCGTCCCTTTTTAATAGGGCTGTTAATGGGCGAGCTTGTTTAGAAAATTCTGGGATAAACCTTCTGTAATATCCAGTTAATCCAAGGAATTCCTTAATTCCTTTTGGGGTGCGAGGTGCTGGGTAGTTTCGGACGGCTTGAATTTTCTGTTGGTCCGGTTTTACTCCTTCTTCGGTGATTACGTGGCCCAAGTACGCGACTTCCTTGTGTAAAAATTTGCATTTTGAAGGTTGGAGTTTGAGATTGGCCTCTCTTAGGCGATGAGCGAGTTTTTTAAATTTGATCAGATGTTCCGTAAGGGAACTTGCGTAGAGGACGATATCATCTAGGTAGACGAACATTTCCGTGCCCGGGAGCCCCGTAAGTGTGTGGTCCATTAATCTTTGAAAAGTGGCTGGTGCATTACACAGCCCAAATGGCATTCTTACAAATTCGTAGTGTCCATGGGGTGTAGAGGGTAACGTGCGTACAGAGAATCAAATTTTGTTAACGGTATTTGAATATCCCTGCACTTGAGGGTACGAAGTTATATTGTTATAATTAACCGTTATTTAAAATTCAGGATGTTCTATGTTCATTTGGTTATCAAATTCTCGGTGGCTCTCACTAGCTAGGAGATACCAATTCGAACACACGACACAACTGCTCACGGGGCAGATTTGAAACAGAGCGGAATTGCACCACGAGCAATTGGGGGACACTGTCGGCGTCTGATAATAATGGACTTGATATAAAGTTTTCACATTTGTTAGATCTATCTCATAGCAACTCGAACAAATGTCGTCTCCTTCATATGTTGTAGCTATTCTCCCGGAGACACAGATCAACCACCGCATATGTGCCGTTAAAATTTGCAATCTGCGGCTGCGGTAATTTAATGTACCACGAAGCGCGTATTTAATGCACATTTTTATATATTTATTAGGCTATTGTGGGCACCGTATGTTTGAGAATTTACTTCTTTGAACAGTTAACGCATCCCACCGCTGTCACCAAAATTTATGTCACGTCCCGGGTTGAGGTCTTAGGGGAATGACATTGTAGGGGTAGGTTAGGAGGAGGTTTCGGTACGAAAGTGGATTTCGCAGCTCAAAATTTGGGTAGGAGCCTCGGCACGAAAATGTATTTCGCGTCACGAGGAGGGTAAGAGTCTCGGCACGAAAATGTATTTCGCGACACGAGTTGGGTAGGAGCCTCGGCACGAAAATGTATTTCGCGTCACGAGGAGGGTAAGTTTCTCGGCACGAAAATGTATTTCGCGACACGAGTTGGGTAGGAGCCTCGGCACGAAAATGTATTTCGCGACACGAGGAGGGTAAGAGTCTCGGCACGAAAATGTATTTCGCGTCACGAGGAGGGTAAGAGTCTCGGCACGAAAATGTATTTCGCGACACGAGTTGGGTAGGAGCCTCGGCACGAAAATGTATTTCGCGACACGAGTTGGGTAGGAGCCTCGGCACGAAAATGTATTTCGCGACACGAGGAGGGTAAGAGTCTCGGCACGAAAATGTATTTCGCGTCACAAGACGGGTAGGAACCTCGGCACAAAAATGTATTTCGCGTCACGAGTTGGGCAGGCGTCTTGGCACGAAAATGTATTTCGCGACACAAAACGACCAGGGGAGGTTTAAATGGTTATTGTATATTTGTGAGACACCCGTTAGGACGCTAATAGCTTTGTTTTGATTTTACCGTTGCATTATTCCAAAGAACCGCTCGCGATATTCCGCGAACTACGTTTAGATGTGCTGATTCGGGAAAAGTCATGTAAACATAACAAGAGCTCTCGTGTTCGCGAGACGAGATCAGCTGTTGCACCGGCGTGTTATGTATTGTAATCTCTATTATTGTAGGGTTTATGCAATAATACGAGGCATGTTTAGGAAATAGTAACGTGTGTTTATTTTGGGTACCGTCTTGTTTTGACGTGTACCTTTTGGAACATATGATTTAAATGTAATAACAGTGATACGCATGAATATTAGTAATGAAGGTGCAATACAAAATAGACCAATGGGTTTTAACAATAAGTAAGTGATACAAATTAACCAATAAGCATTAACGATAAGCAAACACACGCAATAGGCCAATAGGCTTTAAGCAAAAAAGCAAGTAATAGAAAATAAGCTAATAGGCTTTAAGCGATAAGCAAGAAATGAAATAAATGAATACGCTTTAGCAGCATTAAACGTTATAAATGAATGGTTATGTAAAGAAATATAATTAGCAATAAACATTAGTAATGTATATAAATGAATATGACATATTTGTTATATAATAATAGTAACAACTTACAATAAGTAGAACAGGTGGTTCTCCTTCTTGGAGGATTCACACTGATTTTTATATATAAAGCGAGGTTCGTAGACACTTTTAAAGTCGCGAGGTTTATACTGATGCTAGTCGCAAAATAGTAAACATGGTAATGAGCTCCGGCCTCTGTGGACCTCATATTTATAGTAAAGATTGGAATGTCAGGTATGAAGGGTAAGCGCGGTAATTCGCCATGGCACGTACGCCAAATATGCGTCGTAGTAAATAACTGAGTGATGACTAATGCGCAAAGCATTCGTCGCAATTACATTTTTGGGGTTTTTATATGGGAATACTCAATCCGACGGATTTGGAGTAGCTGGATGGGTACAGGGGTAAGAGTGGAGTCAAATTAAAGGGCTGTTTGAGGGGGTGAGACGTGGTCTCGAATTAGTAAGTTTTGGGGCGAGGGATTCGTTTAAAATAGATTTGGAGATCGTAGTTGACCATCTTGAGATGGGGACCGCTAAGGTTCATCGCCAAGGTGATCAGGAATCTGGATTGACCGTTTAGAGATAGGGACCACTAAGGTATATCGTCTAAATGATCGGTTGGGTGAGGGAGTAGGGGATGACTCGAGATTGAAGGTTTTTAATGGAGTTGTGAAATGGAATTCGAAGAGATGGTGGAATAATACCGCGCGAAAAATAGTGGGACATCACAATTCCCTTAATTAAATATATTAGATAAAAGTTATCAACAAGAAGCTTATTAATATATAAGTAATTTACATAAAAATCAAAATTTTTTATACTTGGATATCATTATCTATTAATAAATCTTTCGAACTTGATAATATACAGATTATTTAAGGATTCATCGTAGTATTAATTGATTTAGTTCAATATAGTCCATAAATCTATCAATAATAATTTAAATAAGATCAATAGATATTTATCTATATATAAATTATTTATATTAATATAGATATCTATATATTTCTATAAATAAATAAATTATTTCATAAATAGAAATAATTTATATAGTAATACATATAAATAGATTATTTCATAAATAAAAATAATTTATATAGTAATACATATAAATAGATTATCTCATAAATAAAAATAATTTATATACACAAATGAATAGATTAAATACATTAATCTATATTTATTTAAACTATAAAAAAAACTCCTACACTAATTACTATATATTGTATATATTGTTAAATAAAACTAAAAATCTATAATTCTCTGTGGAGTCATATGAATATAAATAACACTCTAATTATTAGTGCGATGCAAAAATTAATATAAAAAATAAAAAAAATGAGGTTGCTGAAATTCCAAAAATTTTGATTTTTTGGAGGGAAAATGAAAATTAATTGAATTTTAGCTGACATTTAAGATTATGGAGGTATTCTTAAGTGGGGGTGGTCAAATTTAGTAAATTTAGTTTTGTTTAATTAGTCGTATTGTGTATTTTGTTGTGCTGAAAAATTATTTCCTGATGATTCAATGAAAATTAATTGAATTTTAGCTGACATTTAAGATTATGGAGGTATTCTTAAGTGGGGGTGGTCAAATTTAGTAAATTTAGTTTTGTTTAATTAGTCGTATTGTGTATTTTGTTGTGCTGAAAAATTATTTCCTGATGATTCAATGAAAATTAATTGAATTTTAGCTGACATTTAAGATTATGGAGGTATTCTTAAGTGGGGGTGGTCAAATTTAGTAAATTTAGTTTTGTTTAATTTAGTTTCAGTTAATTGATTAATTGTATTAATTGATCTATAAATACAGGTTTAAAATAGTGGTTATTTAAATAGTAATTGTTTTTTGTAAAGATTAAATTTAAAAATAAATGAAAGTTTGATTTAGTTATTGAATTTAATAAAGGTAATTTTAGTGCCAGCAACAGCGGTTAGACTAAATTTGTAAGTTAATTTATTTAATTTTTAAATTGATGAAGTTATTTATAAGAATGATTTAATTGAATTTATTGAAGTATGGTGAAATATTTTTTTAGAACGAATTAAATTTTATTTGACTAATTGTTAGAGTTTGCAGGTGGGTCAAGAAGAATAATGCGTATATGAGTTAAAGTGATATAATAATACAAAGCAAGTACAATCAGAAAACGTCGATGAGCACACACCGCGCGTGCTGCTATACAGTAATATGTGTGTAGCGATCCAGAGGTCGCTGCTGGAGGGAATCGCAGGGCGTCAAGGCAGCGTTTCCACGACTGCCTTTGGCGCGTCCGCACTGCATGTTGCTTTATCTCCAACACTCCCCCTCAACATGCGTCGGGGGAAGATTCCGCGAACGGAGTCCAAGCTTTGAAGTACAATGAGCGTGCTTCATCCTCGGTAATCCCTTGGTGAGGACGTCAGCGACCATCCTTTCCGTAGGCAGGTACTCGAGCGTGACTGGATATTTCTTTAGAGCAATGCGGATATAGTGGTGACGAATGTCAATGTGCTTCGTTTTCGAATGAAAAACCGGGTTCTTCGCGAGCAGCCCAGCGCCACGGTTGTCGTTGTAGAGGATCACCTCAGCGAGGTCTGGGCACCCGAGCTCTCGTAGAAAAATGACCAGGTGAACGGCGTCCCTGGCAGCATCGCTGATCGCCATATACTCCGCCTCCGTGGACGAGAGGGCGACCGTTGGCTGCTTGCGTGACCTCCACGCCACGGCAGCGCCACCGAGGACGAACGCCGATCCGGTGTAGGAACGCCTGTCGATGGGGCAATTTCCCCAGTCAGCGTCGACGAAACCCTGCAGCGGCCGATCGTCCCTTCCGAAGACCAGTTCATGGTCCAATGTTCTCCGGAGGTATCGGAGAACACGCTTGGCGGCCCCCCAGTGCTCCTTCTTGTAGCAGGAATTGAACTGACTGAGCGCACTAACTGCGTGCGCGATGTCAGGTCGCGTTCCCGTGGCAGCGTACATCAGGGCACCAACCAGCTCCCTGAAAGGATAGCGTCCCTCGGCGTCCTCCCCGTCGTCCGGATGTCCCGACAACTTGGCGCCGACAGCGAGTGGGGTGTCGATGAACTTGCAGTCCTGCATCCCGAATCGCTCCAAGATGCCACGGATGTAGCCCCGCTGAGAGAGGTGGATGTTGGCTCCATCGCGTCGAATCTCGAAGCCCAGGCAGAGCTCCGCCGGACCGAGGTCTTTCAGTTTGAAAGACTCGGCGAGCTTCTTCTTAATTTGGCCCTCTCTCTCCAGATCGTTTGTGATGACCAAAATGTCATCGACATAGACGAGAACGAAGGTTAGCTTCCCTTGGTCTACATAAACGCAAGGGTCAGCGTTTGTAGGAGTCAGCCCTACGCCTTGTAGCACGTCATCCAACTCAGCGTGCCATTGTCGACCCGCCTGGCGCAGGCCGTATAGCGCCTTGTTGAGTTTGCATGCGATGTCGGCTCCCTCGACCTTCTGGAGCATGGATCGTGCTCGCTTCAGGATCGAGTCGTCAGTCTCCCTCTCGATCATGGTCCGGAGCATCCTCTCCAACAGGTCGGGCGCCTCCATGTGGATTTCAGCGTCTATTTTTCCGTTTAAGTACGCCGTCTCGACGTCCAGCTGCGACACCCTAAGGTTGAACTTAGCGGCCAAAGCCATTAGTAGACGAAAAGAATCAAGTCGGGCAACTGGCGCAAAAGTTTCGAGGAAGTCGACACCATAACGCTGAGTGTAACCCTTCGCGACAACTCGCGCCTTTCTTCTGTCCAAATTTCCGCTGGCATTGTATTTGTTTCTCAATACCGTGCGACACTTGATGACCTTACCATCCTTGGGTCTCGGCACAACATCGAAAGTGTCGTTGAGGATGAGGCTCCTGATTTCTGCGTAGATCGCGTCATGCCACTCGGACTTCTCAGGCCCCGTGATGGCCTGGTGATACGGGATCTCGGTAGCGGACATCACCAACTCGGCGTCCTCCCACGTCGAAGAGTCCTCATCACTGGAGTTATCCAGGTCTTCTGACTCGTGCGATGCAGCGTCGGCAACGGGTACCATGTTGTACTCCTTCTTCGGTCGGCCTGGTCGGCCGGTCATGACCTTGCGCGGCCTCCCAGGGCCCCGTCGCATCGGATGTTCGACGGCCTCGGGTTCTGTGGTTTGCGCAGGTTGCGGCGCAGCCTCGCCACGCATTTCGGCGTTGACTGGTAGAGCTTCACCTTGGCCGATCGGAGGACCAAGCACCACTTCAATTTCTTGCCGGTCCACAGGATTCTGCTTATTGCTGGGACCGATCTCCGTCTCGCGTATCTCGGAGTCGTCCGAACCATCTAAAACAGAAAGTGGCTCGCCACACTCCTTGAGAGCTGATTCCTAAGTTCCCCCCTCTAAAAGGAATTCGGTGGTGAATCTGACGTCCCGCGTCACGAGGACCCTCCGCTGTGATGGTGCCCAAACTCGGTAGGCTTTTGAAGTGTCAGAGTATCCGACGAGAGCCCCCGTGATCCCCTTTGGCAAGAGTTTATTTTTGCCGGGAGTCTTGTCCAGGACAAACGTCTTGACACCAAACTTCTGCAAGTGGCTCAAATCCGGACGCTTCCCTTTCCACATCTCGTAAGGGGTCCTGGTTCCCAGGATTTTCGTCACGCAGCGATTTCTCACATGATTCGCTGAGGCAACTGCTTCGGCCCAAAACGACTTTGGCAGTCCCGATTCTTCGAGCATGCAGCGGGCAGCCTCGACCAGCGTTCTGTTTTTGCGCTCTGCGACGCCGTTCTGCTGCGGCGTGTACGGCGCGGTTAGTCTGCGTTGAATCCCAGCCTTCTTCAGGATGTTGTCCATCTCCGAATTGCAGAACTCTCGTCCGTTGTCCGACTGGAGAGCCTTTATCTTCCTACCGGTTTGTGTTTCTACGTTGTTCTTGTACTCTAAGAACTTGGAGGTTACTTCCGATTTGTTTTTGAGAAAGTAGACCACCGTCCAACGACTGTGGTCGTCAGTCAGTGTCAAAAAATAGCGAGCTCCCCCTGACGAAACTGTTCGCATGGGTCCACACACGTCCGCATGGACTATTTCGAGCAGAGCCAGTGAGGTTTTTTCGCGCTTGGAGAAAGGAACGCGAGACATCTTACCGAGCGCGCAGACATCACAGGCGGGCAGGACATCGTCAGTCCTGAAGTTCAATCCGGACGCGGATCCCTTTCGTCGCATCAGTGACATGTCGTTCCAATTCAGGTGGCCGAGCCGCTGATGCCATTCCCTGGAGCTGCCCCGCGCATCGTTTGAAACCGCACAAGCCTCCTCGCGTCCTTCGCGCAGGCAGAACAAATCGCCCTCGCGGTCGGCAATCAGTCTGAGGTCCCCACCAGTGTCATACACGTAGGCGTGCTTTTTAGTAAATAAGACATTGTATTCTTTGTCGACCATTTTCGCGACAGACATAAGATTTGTTCGCAGATCCGGAACACACAACGCGTTACATAGCGTGATTGGCCTGTCATGTATACCGTTTGAAGCAATTATACGCACATCACCCTTGGCTGTCACTTTCGCGGTCGCGTCGTTAGCCAATCTTACACCCTTTTCGGTTTTGTGTGATTGCGTAAAAAGTCGCGGATCCTTGCACAAATGCGACGTGCATCCGCTGTCGATGCACCACTTTTGGTCGATCGCGGAATTGCATACGTGGTTCGCGGAGACATCCGCGTTTTGATTTGCACAAGACAGTTCACTCGCGAAATATGAGTCATTTGCGACGTTTGCACTTTGAGTGTCCTTTTTTCGTTTAAAACAGTCCGCGGCCTTATGCCCCCTTTTCTTGCAGTAATTACACTTGAATTTTGGTCCGCTCGAGGCAGCACTGTCGTCGTCTCGTCGACTGACGCTGGTAGCGCCATCAAATTTTGGTTTGACACGATTCCGCTTGACGAACATGGCGCTCGAACTTGTTTCAGCCGCTCTATGCACTTTGCCGTCGTGCTCCTCGATGATTTTAATCATCAGCGCCTCGATATCCGGCAAAATGTCGCGAGATTTGATCGCACAACAAAAATTGTCGAAACTGCTAGGCAGGCTGTGCAGTAACATTACAGAGAGCAAGTCGCCGTTGATTTCGATTTCCATGGCCCCCAGTTTGTCGACGACGTCCATGAATTTCGACAGATGATCTCTGACGTCATCGCCCTCGAGCATCTTCTTGGACAGTAATTGTTCCAGAAGCGTGGCTTTCCTCATCGGTCCTTGGGATGCGTAAACCGACTTCAGTTTGTCCCACACCTCTTTGGACGTTTCACAATTGCGAAGATGTCTGAGCTGTGAAGGGCTCATAGACAGAATTAGATCAGATTTCGCCTTGCGGTCCTCTGTCGTCCATTTTCCGAGCGCGGCCCGCGTTGTGGCAAGTTCATCGCCGCTGCCGGTCACGACAGGTTTCGGAACGTCACCAGCGACATATTGCCATGCATCGTTTTTGATCAAAATTGCTTCGACTTGGATTCGCCATGTGTCGTAGTTGTGCTTTGTCAAAAGCTCGATGCGTGTCGAATTGACGGTCGTAGTCGTCATTTGTAAATCGTTCGCGCGTATCGCGATCGTCTTCACTTAAAACGATGGCGTCGTCTCGTGTCGAATACACACCGCACCAAACTACGGAACGCGTTTCTCGTATTATTTATTGTTCACTTCTGCACTGCTGGCGTTCGCCGATTTCTCCGCAGACACTGGCGCGTGTTCGGCACTGAACGGCACAACGAAACTGAACTCGACGGCGTCGTTCGCTCGCGAACGCGTCACCACGTGTTTCGCTAGCGGTTAACCTCGCGACGAATGTTTAACATGTATTCCTCTCTCGCGAGACCTGGGCCCATAACCTGTTAGAGTTTGCAGGTGGGTCAAGAAGAATAATGCGTATATGAGTTAAAGTGATATAATAATACAAAGCAAGTACAATCAGAAAACGTCGATGAGCACACACCGCGCGTGCTGCTATACAGTAATATGTGTGTAGCGATCCAGAGGTCGCTGCTGGAGGGAATCGCAGGGCGTCAAGGCAGCGTTTCCACGACTGCCTTTGGCGCGTCCGCACTGCATGTTGCTTTATCTCCAACACTAATGTTTATTAAATTTTTGAATAAACTAGGATTAGATACCCTACTATAAAAGTGATTTATTTTGAATTGATTATTAAATGTAGATCATTAAAATTAACAAATATGGCGGCTTTACAATTTATTTAGAGGAATTTGTGTATTAATTGATGAGCCACGATAGGATCAACTGTTGTTTATTTTATGTATTGCTGTTTGAAGAATTTATTTATATATTATTTTTGAAATATTTAATTAAATCTTAATTCAAGTCAAAATGTAGATTGTGTAGCAGGTTGCATGAATTACAATAAATTTGATTTTTGGATGAATTATTTTAATATAGTTTTGAAATTGGATTTAAAAGTAAATTAATTGAATTAAGTTTATTGAAGATAATTTTGTTTAGTGTACAAATTGCCCGTCATTCTCATTATAAGTGAGGAAAGTCGTAACATAGTAAGTGTACTGGAAAGTGTATTTTGGGAAAAATTTTAGTTTAAGTAAAACTTTTCTTTTACACTGAAAGAATTAAATTAATTTTTGAAATTTTAATTTAGTGTTTATATTTTTGTGTATATGTAAGGTTATTTATTTTAATAAAAGTAGTTTAATTTGATGGTGTTTTAGTATTTATTTTGAATGAATTTATTTATTTATATTTTAGTATTGTGAGAGATTAATTTTGTATGTATTGAAGTAAATTATTGTTTTACCTTTTGTATCAGGGTTTATTAAATAGTTGGTGGGAATTGAATTGATCTCGAAATTAAAAGAGCTAATTATGAATTATTTTTTATGTGAAATAATAATTATAAATTTATGTTTAGGGGTGAAATGCTATTCGATTTTAATGATATCTAGTTTTTTTTAAATGAATTTAATTCATATATTTAGTTAATTAATAATATTGTTTTTTAAATTTGTTAAATATAAAGAATCTATGGGATAAACTATGGATTTATTTTATTATTGATGTGTTGGTTTTATGTATTTGTGATTTTAAAATTAAGTTTCATTAAAGATAATTTAATAATTTATATTAAATTGAATTAAAATTTTAATTTTTGATATGATTTTTTAAAAAAGAATATTTATAAATAAGGTATATATGGATATAATGATATAATTAGTAGTTAAGATTTGTAAAAAATTGTTTTTAATATAAATGAATCTAAGGAATTCGGCAAATTAAATATTCACCTGTTTATCAAAAACATGTCTTTTTGTTTAATAATTTAAAGTCTACTCTGCCCAATGAATTATTTTAAATGGCTGCAGTATACTGACTGTACAAAGGTAGCATAATAATTAGTCTTTTTATTGGAGGCTTGCATGAATGAGTTGATGAAATATTTTCTGTCTTTGTTTTAATATACTAATTTAAATTTTAAGTTAAAATGCTTAAATTTTTATGTGGGACGAGAAGACCCTATAGAATTTTATAATTTATTTTAATTAGACTTAGGTGAGTTAATATAAGTTATTTTGTTGGGAGGATATTTAAATTAATTAAACTTTAAGATTTTTTAACCAATTATTTTTGATTAAAAGATAGTTTATTAAAAATTGTTAGATTAAATTACCTTAGGGATAACAGCGTAATATCTTTGGAAAGATCATATTTATAAAGATGATTGCGACCTCGATGTTGAATTAAGGTACAATTTAAATGCAGGAGTTTAAATTTTAAGTCTGTTCGACTTTTATAATCTTACATGATTTGAGTTCAGATCGGTGTGAGCCAGATCGGTTTCTATCTATATTTATTTAATATATTTTTGTACGAGAGGACTTAATTTATGAATTAGTTTTTAATTTTATATTAAGATTATATACAAGGAACTTCCTTGGCAGAATAGTGCGTTAAATTTAGAATTTGAAATATGTATAAATAAATATGGGTAGTAATTTATACATATTTTACTTATTTATTATTAAATATAATTTATGTAATTATATTGATTTTGTTGATAATAATTGGTATATCTTTTTTAACTTTATTTGAGCGTAAATTTTTAGGTTATATTCAAGATCGAAAGGGTCCCAATAAAGTGGGATTTTTAGGTCTTTTACAGCCTTTTAGAGACGCAATTAAATTATTGAATAAGGAATTTTTTTATATTGATAAGATAAATTTATATTTGTATTATTTTAGAGTTGTAATGATTTTATTATTAGCTATAACGTTATGATTAATTTATCCTTTTTATTTAAATGGTTGTTCAATAAAATTTGGACTATTGTATTTACTAAGAGCTTTAAGAATAGGAGTGTATCCTATAATGATTGGGGGATGGGCTTCGAATTCTAATTATTCAATATTGGGGGCGATTCGGCAGCTACCCACCGGACCGGCAGCTCGACCTGGTGCACCGAAATCTGCTGCCCGAATACCGGCAATACATCCGCAGGAAGGAGTGCCCGGACATCACAACCCTCCTCGAGACGGCCATCGAGTTCGAGGCGATCGAGAGGGACAAGAAAACCAACGCCCCCAGCACCGGGTCCGCTCCGGTCAAACAACAGCCCGTTCGACCTGCACTCTCGACCGTCACGACAAATTACAGTCGCGAGAATTGCTGCTGGCGCTGCGGACAACGGGGCCACCGTCGACAGGACTGCCGGCAACCGTCGCGCCTGTTCTGCTCACGCTGCGGACAGGACGGCCGACTTTCTCGCGACTGCCCGTGCCAACCACCGTCGGAAAATGGCGCGGGGCCCGGAACCCAGGGGACCGCCCGACCACCGGCCAGTTCCGCGCCCCAGTAAACCTGCCGGACCAAACCCTGCGGCCGTTTGCCACCATCATCCTGCACGGCCGAAGATACCGAGCCCTCCTGGACACGGGAGCCACAGGATCGTACATGCGCCAGGATGTGGCGAACCATTGCCTCCGCCATGGCAGCACCCTCACTCCGACGCGCTGTCGAGCCCGTTTGGCGGACGGCTCCGTGGCACCCCTCGCCGGGGACCTACGAACCCCGGCCCGGGTAGAACGACAGAAGCTGACCCACCAGTACGCCGTCCTCCCAGCGCTCGCACACCCGGTGATCCTCGGAATGGACGCCCTGAAAAAGCTAAGGGTCCGTATGACCCTCGGACAGAGGACCCTAATCCCCGACGCCGCCACCATCGAACAAACTCACGGGGTGACAGCGTGCACACCGACACAGGCCGAAGCCCTACAAGCACTCCTGGACCAAGAGCTGCCGAAATTTCAGGACCTCCAAGGGACTACGCAGCTCGCGGAACACACGATCCGTCTCAAATCGACCGCGCCGCTGAAACAGCGTTACACGCCACGGAACCCGGCCATGCAACAGATAATAGACGAAGAAGTGAGCAAGATGCTGGCCGAAGGCATTATCGAGCCTTCCCGAAGCCCATGGAGCTCGCCCGTCGTCCTTGTCCGCAAAAAGAATGGGAAAAGACGATTCTGCATCGATTTCCGCCGCGTAAACCAGGTCACCGAGAAGGACGCCTACCCACTTCCTCAGGTAGAGGCCACCCTCAGCAAGCTTCGGGAGGCCCGATATATATCCACCATCGACTTGGCGAACGGATACTGGCAGGTACCCCTCGCCCCCGAAAGCAGACCGATAACCGCCTTCACCGTACCGGGCCGAGGGCTCTACCAGTTCCGGGTCATGCCATTCGGGCTGCATTCCGCACCCGCCACCTTCCAACGCCTACTCGACCAAGTCATCGGGCCCGAATTGGAGCCGCGAGCATTTGCGTACCTAGACGACATCATCGTACTAGGTCGCACGTTCGAGGAACATTTACAGAACTTGCGCGAGGTCCTGCACCGGCTACAAGACGCCAACCTCCGCATTAACCCGGAGAAGTACGACTTCTGCCGCACCGAACTCAAATACCTCGGACACATGGTAACCGCACAGGGGGTCAAGACCGACCCCGATAAAGTGCAGGCCATCCTGGGCATCCCGGCCCCCACTAACCTCCGCGAACTCCGCCGATTCCTGGGGATGGTGTCGTGGTATCGACGATTCATCACACATTTCGCCGACACCACTGCACCACTCACCAAGCTACTTCAGAAGAAGAGGAAGTGGACGTGGGGCCCCGAAGAGGACACGGCTTTCCGCACCCTCCAACAACAATTGGCCGCCGCCCCAGTACTGGCCTGTCCGGATTTTGCCCAGCCGTTTACACTGCAAACCGACGCCAGCGAAGAAGGCCTCGGGGTCGTACTCACCCAGGAGACGAGCAACGGAGAGCACGTCATAGCCTACGCCAGCCGCACGCTAAACTCCGCCGAACGAAACTACTCCACCACAGAAAAGGAATGCCTGGCGGTGGTGTGGGGAATTAGAAAAATGCGACCGTACCTCGAAGGCTACCGCTTCACGGTCCTGACCGATCATCAGGCCCTGAAATGGCTGCAGAGCATCGACGATCCGTCCGGCCGCCTCGCACGCTGGAGCTTGGAGCTCCAGCAGTACGATTTCCAGGTGCAGTACCGCAAAGGAGCCACGAATCTGGTCGCCGACGCACTCTCCAGACGACCAGAAGACCTGCACGCGACCGACGAAGCCCCAGCGTGCCCATGGTACACCCGCATCAGAGAACAGATCCTGCGCGAACCCAGCAAGTACCCGGAATACCGTATCGTAGGGGAGCAAGTGTACCGGAGATTCCCCGACCTCAGCGGACGACCGACCAACCCCGAGACCGAGTGGAAGTTGTGTGTGCCCCGACCGATGCGCACCTCCGTACTCGCCGAAAATCACGACGTCCCCACCGCCGGACACCTGGGTACCACCAAAACCGCAGCCAGACTGGCCGAAAGTTATTACTGGCCGGGGATGTTTCGCGAAGCGGCCAAGTACGTGCAACAGTGCGCATCGTGTAAACGATACAAGATCCAGCAACAGGCACCTGCAGGGCAGATGCACACAACGCCCGTCACCCGTCCTTGGGAAGTGGTCTCCGCAGACCTCGTCGGTCCGCTCCCCCGGTCCAGCAAGGGACACACCACGCTGTGTGTCTTTCAAGACAAGTTTTCGAAGTGGGTCGAGGTCCAGCCCCTCCGACAAGCGACCGCCCCCGCCGTCACCAGGGCCCTCAAGGACACAGTATTCATGCGACACGGATGTCCCCGGACTGTGATAACCGACAACGGCCGCCAGTTCGAAAGCCGGGAATTCGGGAAGCTTCTGAAGGACGCTGGCAGCGAGCACCGAAAAACGCCACCCTACTCTCCACAGTGCAACCCCGTCGAGCGTGTGAATCGCGTACTCAAAACAATGATCGCGCAGTACACGGCCGAAAACCACCGGCACTGGGACCGATGGATACACGAACTAGTGTTCGCATATAATACCGCCAAACACGAGAGTACCGGTTTCACGCCAGCGTTCCTGGTCTACGGACGGGAACTAAACCCACCGGCCGCCCTCTACCGTCCACCAGAAGACGACCCACCGGACCTCGACCACACCGATACACGATTCCGGAGACAACAGATCGCGAACCTACAGGACGCCATCGCATTGGCTCGCCGAAACCAGGCACGAGCCTTCGAAAGCCAGAGCAAACACTACAACTTGCGTCGGCGAGATTGGCGACCCGAGATCGGAACATACGTAATGCGGCGAGAGCACCACATATCCGACGCCGCGCAAGGTTTCGCCGCGAAGCTGGCACCAAAATTCGCAGGCCCGTACCAGGTCGTCCGGTTCCAGGAGCCAAATATCGTCGTGCTCAAGGACGAACGCAATCGCAGCAGCCGGGCCCACCTGAAGGATGTCAAACCCTGCACCAAAACAATCAACACCGACGCACCGACCAGGGGGCAAAACGACGACCCCGGAAGCGATTCCGGCATGAGCCAGACCGAGGACCACGCAGGAGCTCAGTTCAGCAATGGAAGACGTGCTAGAAGTACACGTGCGCGAACCGGCAAGCCCCCGAATGCGGCAACGGTTCCGCGACCTGTTCGGGGAGTCCTCGGGGGAGGAATCGCCCCCGCCGAGCAGCCGCCGTCCACCGTCCTTGCCACCGACACCGGGCAAGGACCTACCGTGGGTCCCAGCACGGACCCCATCGCCGGCCAGGCCGTCCACGAGCGGGTGGAAAGCTCCACCCCCCAAGACGCGGCCCCCGGCACAAACAGAGCCCGCGGCCAAACCACCGCAGTCGCGGGCCAAGAAGCCGAGAATCGCCCCCTGGAAGGGACCAGCGAGCAGGCAGCCACCAGCAGCGGCCACCACCGAACCACCGCCAGCAGTGGCAAAGCCTCCGCCGACCGGTACACCTACACCCGTGCCGACGATCACCAGGGCAGCAGAGCCGACCAGGGAAGCGACTCGACGTCCAACGACGCCGACACGCCGGCCGCCAACATCCGAGGCCGGCCCCGAGCGGAAAAGGGCCCGCAAGGCCCCCAAACCAGGGCGATCCGCCCCGACCAAGGAGGCACCGCCACCTGCCCCGGAACCCCGACCCGCGGCCCGACCGGACGAGCCCCCGCTGCCGAACCCCCGCCGCGCCGCTACCACACAAGGGCCTTCGTGCGCAGCCAGGGACAACCCCAGGGAGCCGGAGGAAGCAACGGACGACAAGGGCTGGACCGTCGTCGACCTGGAACACCTCCGGGAGGGCCAGCGGTTCCGCGTGCGCCAGGACGGGCGCACGATCCAGCTCCGCCGCATATCCCCGTCCCTGATTAAATTTAAACTAGGTTAAGGTAGTATAAGTTTAGGTTAAGGTGACATAAGGGTGACGGGTAGCCGCAAGGCATAAGTTAGTAAGTAAGTTGTTAAATAAAACCGGAGTTTCAATCCAGATGCGCGCAATTCCCGAAAATTACGTCGCATCTCTCTCCGAAGAAAGAGGGGGATGTGACGTGGCGTCCCAGCGCGAGGAATCGAGCGCACGGCGGTGCGACCGGGAGTGAGCGAGAAGCCGAGCACGCGCGGGCGACCGCGACCGAACCCGACCGAACTCGCCCGAAGCGTGCCGGTCCCGCGACGCGTCAGCGCGATGACGCTCACTCCCCACTGCGCCGCTAGATCGCGTCGGTTTCTCGCTGCTGGGAATTTCCGAGAATCGGGACATATGCCGCGCTGATTCCGAGGCAAGGCAGTTCCAGTGGGGAGACGGACCCCCACCACCAGACTTGCCTGGATGTTGCCCGGTGCAAACCTCGGTGAAACGACTCCGTATACTCCTCGATCGCCAGATCGGAATCTACCCCGTTCCTACCACCAGTCCCGGTAAAGAGACGCAGGAAGTTGCCCGGTCTCTTTCCCGCTCCTCGTGTTGAACAGAGACGCCCGGATGCTGCCCGGTCTCTGCCGACGCTTGTCCCGTTAAAGAGACGCAGGACGTTGCCCGGTCTCTCTCCCGCTCCGCGTGTTGAACAGAGACGCCCGGATGCTGCCCGGTCTCTGCCGACACTTGTCCCGTTAAAGAGACGCAGGACGTTGCCCGGTCTCTCTCCCGCTCCTCGTGTTGTACAGCGACGCCCGGATGCTGCCCGGTCTCTGCCGACACTTGTCCCGTTAAAGAGACGCAGGACGTTGCCCGGTCTCTCTCCCGCTCCTCGTGTTGAACAGAGACGCCCGGATGCTGCCCGGTCTCTGCCGACACTTGTCCCGTTAAAGAGACGCAGGACGGTGCCCGGTCTCTCTCCCGCTCCTCGTGTTGAATCGAGACGCCCGGATGCTGCCCGGTCTCTACCGACGCTTGTCCCGCTAAAGAGACGCAGGAAGCTGCCCGGCCTCTCTTGCTCCCTTACCGTCCCGATACGGAGACACCAGGCGCGGAGCGATCGAATTGTTCCGTTAAGCGGACGCGCGCGACATAGACCGACGACGCCGTACCGCGAAACGCGCCGCCGCGCAACGACGGATTGACCGCGATTAAAGGTCCACGCACACATATCCGTTCCGTTTCAGTTCCGTCTCCGTACGGTGTCCGTCCGTGTCCGTGCGGTGTCCCTAATATGACTGAGGAGGCCTGCTCTGGCCCGGTCAGTCCCAATTCAGCCGTTTCTGCAAGCCTGCTGTACAGTTCTGTCAGTCTGTAGGTGACAAAAGTATTCGTACACCCTTCAAAACAGAATAACATCTTTAAAATTGATCCAAACGACGTGATTTTTTTTTAGAAGCTGGAAGAATTAGTTTACTAAGTAGTTTACCAACAATTAGGTCATTGATAAAAGTGAGTGGGGGAGCACGTCTTTGGTTTAGAGCTGTGAAATCGTCCACATGCTGCGTGGATCTTATTTTGTGTACTAAAAAGACTTATAATAAACATATATTTACAATCGATAAGATATTAGAATATTACCGAAAATTTAAACACGGTTTACCATTAGGTCCAATGAAGAGTGTATTTTCGCAAACAGATGAGGAAGAACTTGTCGAATATTTAAAAGATATGGTCCCACAACTCCTGCAGGAGAGTAGGAAGAAAATAATTTAGAAGTAATTCATATTTACATCGATTGTGAAAATATTTAAAGGAACCGTGTTGCCCCGTTTCGGTACCACGTCATACCCCGTGGCAGGTGTTTCCTTATATTTTTTTAAAAGTTTAATAACTTCAAATTTTTATTTAAATGTTGCTCAAACTATGTACTAAAGGTTAAAGTATTAACTTATAATTATATATTGATTCATAAAAACTTAAATAAAAGGTATAATTATCAATTTTTTTGCTTGTTTGCTTAGCTTCCCCATCATGCCCCCCCTTCTCCTACTCCAATATTCATAACAGTCATACTGCAGTCCCAATTCAGCCGTTTCCGCAGGCCTTCAGTCGGGAATGGGGGTGCGTCCCGTTTCTGGCGACCGTAGCTGTATATACCTACTATACAATTTGTGCACACACTATATTACAATTCGCCTCTGTTGTCCTTACTTCGGGCAGTCCTAGGGTCAGTGATGCCAGAACCGTGGGTTTTCGCCCACGTACCCTACCACCACTCCACGACCAAGCGTACCCCCTCCTAGTGCCTGTACCACACTACGCAAGCATACCCTTCCATCCATCCGTGTGTCGTACGCGCTGCCTGGCCAGCGCTCTCCGGCGAGAATTTGTTTTCCCGACATCGAAGTGAGTCGCAAGCAAAAAGTCCAGAGTTCAAATCCCAGTGCGGATATTCTACTTTTTTTTTATATTTATTCTCTAATTTCTCTTTCTATATTCTCAGTAGAAAAAACACTTGAAAACTGTTAATTTACAAAGCAGCAGGTAAGGTACGCTTGTAGTGGTGCGACACAAGCCAGAAGGGGATGGCATATTTAGCAGCAAATCAAGCTTCGACAATGCTTTGTAAAATAACAGTTTTCAAGCCTTTAATCTTCTGAGGATATAAAAAGAGAAATTAGAGAATAAATATTAAAAAAAAAAGTAGAATATCCGCACCGGGATTTGAACTCTGGACTTTTTGCTTGCGACCTAGCGCTTCGATGTCGGGAAAACGAATTCTCGCCGGAGAGCGCCGACCAGGCAGCGCGTATGGCACACGGAATGAAGGGTGATGGCGACAAACGGTTTGCGGATTCGTTTTCAGCGTACGAAAACCTATAAGAAACGACTATTGAATGTTACAAGTCCGAAAAAAAGTCAAAATTTGTTGTACTGTGTTATAGAAGCGTTCACAGAACAACTCTCGTATCGTGATACTGATTTCGTGTGTCCCGCAAACGTTGGCCGCATGATATGTTTCGTATGAAGTCGGCAAACGAAACGTTGTAACGGCTGAACCCTTTCACACGGCACGTGGCGAGGTGGCAGATATTCTAAATCATTTAGATTTTAGAAGTTCATGAAATAACTAATACATGAAAAGTTCCCTTTTAATGTCTAATGCTGTTTATGGGATGAATCCAATGTCTCCTCTTCGCTCGTTTATTACTACATCTTTCGTGTATAATCCATATAGATAACGCTTCAATCTCATTCATTTCTTCAGATAAATATTTTGTCCAAAAATGTGTGGGGTACGAGAAGATATTTTTTATTGAAGAACAAATGATCGACACGTAGCGCGATACGTGTTTCGCCCCGCGCCCTGTGAAAGAGTCCGCTCGTTTCCACATTTCATCTGTCGACTTCAAACTAAAAGTATGCGGGGTACACAAAATCAGTATCGCGATACGAGAATCGTCGTGTGAACGGTTCCTATGGAAGCTATAATGATCAATTGAAAATCGGTACGCATCATACACGTGTCGCGATGCATGTATCGCCGTGTGAAAAACGCTCTAAAGTTTGCACGCCCTGTTGAAACGCACATCCAGCTCCATTTCCCTAACACCCAGCATGCATGCATCCGATCATACCCTCTATCTTACCACACAAAATTAAAATACAACACTCTTTTCATTACAATCATTAATAATGATCAGAATTATATCATGTTTGGTATAATTTTCATTGCAAAAACTCCAGCAATCCATTGGTGGTATTTGTATGGAGATCTAATATTAATTATAGAATTCCTATTTTCATTACTGAGCGGCCTATTGCTGTCCTTGTCTTTATGACCCTAGGGTCTGGGACCCCCGACGCGCGATTCGAGAGCCTCGACCTGAGAACATTTCACGGTCATAAAAAAAGGTCGTCCCTTCAGTCATTTCAAGCCTCCGTCTCAGTGCAAATGGCCAAAATATCGGAGGCAACCAAATTCTAGTTTCACCGAACGGATAGAGGTTCTACACTGACATCTGCTGACAGTCCTGACACGGAGAAGTGTGCCCTGCTCCATTGTAAAGCACGCCTACGTTCTTTTTTAACACTGATTCCCACGGTCCGGAATTGACGGGTACGGAGAGCCCATCGAATGTCACGGAACGGATAAGTGTGCGCTGCTCCATTCCAAAACAAGCAACCAATACCTTTTACGACCACGCAACTGACACGGAACTGAAACGGAACGGATATGTGTGCGTGGACCTTAACGCGAAGTACCCCGCGTCTAAGTTATATGTATATAGTGTACATAATTACTGAAAGTGAATAAACCTAATTTTAAACTACCACGGAAGGACTTAATTACCCTGGCAAATCCGGCTGAGACCGTCCTTCCAACCGGAGTGACGACCGTCACATGGCTTCTTTCCAGGGAACCGTTTGACTGTGGGTGGAACGCTGAGGTTTTATACTGCTTGATATTAAGAGCCGTTGCAAACTTTCGCATGAGATAACTGATGAAAGAAGATCCTTGATCCGTAAGAATGGCCTTTGGGCATCCGTATTGGCATACGAAGTGTGTGGTGAATGCTTGGGCTATTTCTTCCCTTGTAAACAAGACTAATGGTATTGCTAACGAGAATTTTGTTAAGTTGTCCTGCTTTTTCTTTTGGCAACTTACACATGCCTTAATGAACTGTCTTACTGCTTTCTTCGTGTTTGGCCAGTGGTGCAAGTACGTTATGTGAATTAGTTGTATAATATCTTTATTTAGCTTGCAAAATATATTTGCGTACACCTTACCATTGTCTAAAATATTGCAAAAATCGGACAGTGACAAGTTTAAATGCCTTAAATTTTGTTGATGATGTTGTGGCTCAATTATATACCGTTCGTAAAACATTAGATTCTTCTTTTAAAGATATTTACAATGAAGCTTGTATAAAAGTCAATAATTTTAATATTGATATTAAAATGCCAAGCACTGCATCACAATGATTCAGGTCCACTGTTCCAGCCGATTCTGTAGAAGAGTATTTCAGGAGAACTATTTTCATTCCATTTATTGATCAAATTTTTACTCAACTTCATGACCGTTTCACTCGGCACCGCATAATTTTGAAACAGTTTTTTACTCTTCTACCAAATGAAAAAGATGATCCAACTGTCACGTCCTGGGTGGCGGGATTTAGGACTGAGACAAGTTGGGGAAGTATAGGAAGTTTAGGTTCGAAGACTAGTTTCGTACCGCGAGGTAAATGGAAATTTGGGCCTCGAAGACCAGCTTCGTACCGCAAGGTAAATGGAAATTTGGGGCTTCGAAGACCAGCTTGGTACCGCAAGGTAAATGGAAATTTGGGCTTCGAAGACCAGCTTCGTACCGCAAGCTAAATGGAAATTTGGGCCTCGAAGACCAGCTTCGTACCGCAAGGTAAATGGAAATTTGGGCTTCGAAGACCAGCTTCGTACCGCAAGGTAAATGGAAATATGGGCCTCGAAGACCAGCTTCGTAGCATAAATCAACCAGGGAGGGTTAAGTAATGATCGCTCACCAGAGTTAGAGCGCTGGTGGTTTTTATTAGGCTAGGTAATTGGATTTACTACTGCATAGAGATAAGGAGCCAAGCTTTGTATTTCTTTCTAATAGGCGTGCGAGACGGTAAGCGAAAGTAAGCCTTGTAAACAGTGTAAGAGCTCCCGGTGCTCGCGACGCAATATCTGCCGTTGCGATGGTTTGTTATGACTTGGATATTTACTGGAGTAATGCAATAATTCGAGAGTTGTGTAGAATAAAAGCGTTATTTATTTAAACGCTTATGAACATGACATGCATACCTCATGCGATAGCGGTAGAAGTATTATACAAAAATGCGTGGGACGTTAAGCATTAGGACAAAACATTTATATAAACGGTATTAATAGTAATATATATATATATATGAGCATGAAACGCGTAAGTATTAGCAATAACGCAGTTGACGGGAATGCAACTAGCTTAACCAATGACTATAAGCAATGCAAACCAATTTAAATGGACAAGCGTTAGTAAAGAATATAACATAAGCAAAAGCAAATAATAATTGAATAAGCGTTAGCAAAATAATAATGCGAAAGAATATAAGCATAAACAAATAAAGCAATAGGCGCTAGCAATGAATAATGATGGGGGCGATATGCACTCTTATAATGGTTAATAATAATGGTAGTGATAGCTTACAATTGATGAGTAGAGGAATGATCCTTTTTACACTCACTCACTGATTTTATATAACTAGATTGGTGAATGGTTGATGTGACACGTCAAGTGGCTCTTGCCGAACTGAAGGTGCGCGGTCCATGTGGCGCTTGTATTTATAGGAAACGCTGGAATATTTGGTATGCGGGGAATTTGAGGTATGCGCGATGACTCATGCTTAAAATATGTGCTATAATTAGCGCGTGTTGGTGAGTCATGCGCGAAATATGCGTCGCAATAGCATATTCGGGGGGTGGGGGTCCTTTGGGGTTTTGAACGGTATACTCAACCGTTGGATGGAGTTTGCAGGATTTTGATTGGTCGTAGAGAGGAGTGAGACGTGGTCTCGAGTAATGTAGGTGTTTAGGACGAGGGACTTGTTTAGATAAAATATGTGTCGGAGGAGATCGCGCTTCTAAGGCCGAAGAGGGGAAGGGGATTGCGTGTTTGATCATCTAGAGATGGGGACCGCTAAGGTGCATCGTCTAGATGATCTACCGGTTGGGGAAAAGGGTAAGAGTTGAAGTTAGAGGTGGTTTTGGTGGAGTTGTGGAGTGATTTATAGGGAAGATGCTAGTTATGACCGTGCGAAAAATAGTGGGACGTCACACAACAGCAAGTGCCATGGAAGATTTTCATCAGTTGTGCAAACTTTATGCCCGCGATTTGCCTTCTACAAATCCAGCAATTTTGAACGCCGAATTCAAGTTATGGTATACAAAATTTGAAAAACCGTGAGGAGAAGCATATGCAAATGCTCAGTGAGTGGCAAGACATAAGACATGCTATTGAAGAAGAAACCATCGGACAAGCGAAGAACCGCAGATGGTTGCAGTACAGGTCCAAATTGTTGACAACATCAAAATTTGGACAAATGTGCCGTGGCTGACCTGACACGCTATGCGCAAATGCAGTGAAGTCATTTGTGTATCCGAAGTTAATTAGTGCACCCGCGTTGGAATACGGGAAAGAATGCGAGAAAATTGATCCCGAACAATTGAAGAAGCAATATACAGATATTGCAGAATGTGGAATTTTCATCGACAGTTACATCCCCTACTTAGGAACTTCACCGGATAGAATCATCGGTCAAGAGGGTATTGTGGAAATTAAATGCCCCAAATCAGCGGACAACTTTACGCCGGAAGAAGCTGTTGAAAAAGTTCCCGCTGTCCGGCGCGTATTCTCACGTAAAACAGGTAATTCAATGAACAAAACGCATCACTATTTTTATCAAGTACACTCAGCTCAAACGATTGTGGCCGTTCGAGATTCGATTGCAGATTCGAGCTTACCAGGGTTGGTTTTTCTCCATCGCTAACATTCTAGAGTATTTCATGAACATGGTGATGGCACTGCCAAGGCACAGGTTCCCGTCTAGAACACTTCTAATTCATGTTGAAACACCACTGTGGCACCATCTGCCTATGATTGTCATAATTATATAAATCTGCCCGATCGGCTGTTGGCGATGCTGTAGCGTAAATGACACCAAGAATAAATGTCACATGACTTTTATTGCAATGAACCTAAAAAAAATATCATAATTTTGACACTGATAAATGATGAACTTGTAATGTCCAAAGCAAATAAATCCACGGATTCATAATGGAAGACACCAATAAATAAAGCGGGATGGTGGTAACAAGGAAAATAATGGAAACGTATGTTAAGATGTATTTCGTAGAGATGGCAAGGGTTAGGAAACCAGAATACTGAGATGAATAAAGTCTTGCGGTATTTTATTCGCAACAGTCTTCATAGATTAAAATCTAAGACGCTCATTATTAGTGGAAATGTGTACAGCAAAGAAATACGCATTTATTTCAAAATCTCCTATCCGTAATTGTATGTTAACAACGGGAAAATAAACATAACCGAAGCAATGTAAATTAAATTTTGTGACAGGACTGCGCGAACAGTTCTCATATTAACCATCACCCATTTACTTCACGCTATATCTGGCACTCTGTCCATACGAGCGGCGGACGCAGGCATCGACAAAATTGAAGATAAAATTGAAATAAATAAAAAAAGATGGTAAAGTAGCTTTGCCGCAATTGTGAAACGACATTACAATGCATCGAACTATTAAACAAAAAAAAATTATAAAGTAACATACAAAATAAGTAGAAGAATAAAAATACTGATGGAAGTGTTTCTTCTTCAATTTTAATAGCTGGAATCTTTTTTTTTTAACGTAGTGGAAATCCGTAAATCTCCCCCGAGCCGAGGTTTTGTGGGGCTTGCACCGACCACGGGCCCGATTTGGGTGTAATTGGAATTCGCCCGCTGTAGATTTCAATTGTTTTTGTAGACTTCATTACTTTTGAAAAAAATGGCCATTATCCAAGACGCAGTCCGTAAAGGAACAACAAGCATTCAGACGAGGCGAAGTGGCGGCGCTCTTTCAAAGTGGGTGCACCGCTTTGTCTATTGCTGAGCAGCTTCAAATTCCAGTGCGCACAGTGAGGAGGTACATACACCGGTTTACGAATATGGGTGAGGAAGGTCTGGTTGATTTACGGAAGTTTAATACGGGCGCGCGGAAGACTACGCTGGCAGAAGATAATGCCATCATTGCGGAAATGGTTCAAAACCCATTTGAATCGTCGTCACACGTTACCGTAAATCTAGATTTGCCAGTATGTCACAATACTGTGCGAAATAGTTTACGCGAAGCCGGCTACCACTGTCGCCGGCCTGCACGTAAGGTGCTGCTGACACAAACGCACCGTGAGGACCGCGTTGCGTTTGCGTTACAGCAGTTACCTGTCAGGCAATTCGAATGGGAATGGACCATTTTCATCGATGAAAAGGTATTTTCTACTGTAGGCGGTAGATCATTGCACGTATGGAGACTCGGAGGGGATTCCCGTCTGGATCCCAGATATGTCTTGCCACGTACTGACAGTGGGCGCATCACGTGTGGTATGTGGGGGTGAGTTACTGCACGTGGTCCTGGTAGATTAATTGAAATATCACCGCATATGAACTCTGCGGAATATATTCAAATTTTAGAGAACGTAGGGTAAACGATACAGTTATTGACCAGGGTATAGAAGTTGACCACTTAAAATTTCTGCCGCCATAGTCTAATGAACCTGCGCGTTTCCGCATTAATGATGCACTTTGATCAGAAAAGACAGTTCTAGCTTTCGTTTCAACCAACAACCGATGATTTCAGTACACGCGTTCCGTCGTGAGATCGTCGAAAAGGAAAACTCGCAATTTCAACTCTCAAAGAAGGTAAGGGCTTAGCGGGCATCTTTAGAGCGGCGACTTCTTTAATGGCTGTATAATCATTGTTCAATTTTGTTTGCCGTGAATGCCATTGATCATAATAGGTGATAAGGGCCCAATATTAACATTCGGCATACGTCCAGTCCTGTGGAACGTGATTATGTTGTGTTTTGGGGGGTGTTCAATAACTGGTTCGGCGAATGCACAGTAATACAGTTATTGACCACTCGTATTTTTCGTGCTGAAAGACCGCGATGAAAATTAATTTGCGTACTCGTAATTCACATAATAAAACTTTGTTTATCTTTTGTCAAATACGTGGTTGACTACGGTCCTTTGCTGTACTCTTGTTGTCTCAAATGTAGGGAAACAAAAATGAGGACGAGTGAGAGAGTCGTCTCTTTTATTTCCTTATTTAGAGGCAAAGAAAACGAGAAAGAAGGAGGAAGAAGAAGCGAAGAAAGAAAGAAAAAGGCAAAGAGAAGAAAAGAAAGGCAGATGAGAGATTCCAAGTCTAAGAAGCCAAAAAAAAAGTGAATGAGGAGCCAATGAGACCGCGGCGAAGTGCACGGCACACGTCGTGAAGGGTGCACATAAAACTCACCCTGCCCCAAGACAATATGTCTTTGATTTTGGTATATTGACAGATGGTTTTAATAAAAATGATTTTAAAGTAAAAAATATGCCATTTTCTTTTATATTCAGTAAGTGGTCAACAACTGTACCTGGACCGGTCAACAACTATGCCACGACCGGTCAATAACTATAATTTTGAATTATGTTTCTTTATAATAGCATAACATCGAAACTACTGATTTCTTCAAAGTTTCTTTGCTGTTATAATCATCTTCGAAACTTCTCTTTTCGCCCGGTATAACGAAACTTCATTTATAAAATTCAAGTTACTTATTCCATAGCGTTTACCTAAATTGAAGCTCTTAGGTGGTCAACTACTGTATCGTTTACCCTACTTGTGCCCAGCTGTCGTGAAATATATTCTGTAGAGACCATGCCGGTGATTAGATTGGTACAGGACAATAGTTCAGTATACACCTCTGCTGTAGAGCTGTTCGAGTACTCGTATATACGAGTAGCTCGAAATTCGAGCCGAGCCGGGACTCGGTTTCCGATCCGAGCCGAGCACTCGAAAGAACCGAGCGGCTCGAATGAAACGAGTAGCTCGAATAAAGCGAGCGGCTCGAATGAAACGAGCCGATCGAAAGAAGCGAGCGGGTCGAACGAAGCGAGCGGCTGGAAGCAATCGGGTGGCTCGAACGATCCGAGCATGCGAGCAGGTCTGGCGTACAGTGTACAATGTATGTACGTCTTTCGTGCAGATCGAGTATGATACATTTTTCGGATATTTTAACGTATGTGTTTCTAATGGAATGGATATAATTAAGGAGAGTCCAGAATTTTTATAACCTATATTGAAAACCGTTAGGCAGTAACAATTATTTTCTCGACTTGTTCTGATTACGATATAAATCAAATAACTATTATTTATTTATTAAGATCACTATCTTTCTAATTTTGTATTTGTAAACGTACTCATATACTTTTCTTCATTTTACCTTCCTTTTCTTTGTTTTTCTCTTTCTTTTCGGTCTCCCTTCGTAATTGTGCTTGTGTTGTGTTATTATTAACAAATTGCAGCGAATAATTAAATTGTGCAAAATATTATTTTAATATTTCTTAGTTTTGTTGCGTTTTCGTACGATCTCCTACAAATATTCCTCATTTTCATTGTCAAGTTGTGAGATATATAAATCACACATAATATTATAATTTTTCATTAATTAAGTCGGGGAAAAAAATTCTATCAATTGTGCAAGAGATTTATAAGTCCAACTGTTTCAGGATTATATATTTATTTGTTTATTAACGATTAATACCCTTTGTTAATAATAACACAACACAAACACAATTACGAAGGGAGACCGAAAAGAAAGAGAAAAACAAAGAAAAGGAAGGTAAAATAAAGAAATGTATATGAGTACGTTTACAAATACAGAATTAGAAAGATAGTGATCTTAATAAATAAATAATAGCTATTTGATTTATATCGTAATTAGAAAAAGTCGAGAAAATAATTGTTACTGCCTAACGGTTTTCAATATAGGTTATAAAAATTCTGGACTCTCCTTAACAATCATTATATCCATTCCATTAGAAACACATACGATAAAATATCCGAAACATTAATCATACTCGATCTGCACGAAAGACGTATATACATTGTACACTGTACGCCAGACCTGCTCGCGTGCTCGGATCGTTCGAGCCACCCGATTGCTTCCAGCCGCTCGCTTCGTTCGACCCGCTCGCTTCTTTCGATCGGCTCGTTTCATTCGAGCCGCTCGCTTTATTCGAGCTACTCGTTTCATTCGAGCCGCTCGGTTCGGATCGGTTATTCGAACCGAGTATATCCCGGCTCGCTTTTTCCGAGTACTTGAACAGCTCTACTCTGCTGCCGTACGTGCATGGTTTGCAAGGCACCCCGACATCAAAGTTTTACAGTGGCCTGCGAAATCGCCAGATTTAAATATAATAGAACATGTTTGGGCATATATTTCTAAATCCTGGCGACCAGCTGCCGATGTAAGAACTAGGGATGCTCTTATAGACCATGCGATGCGCGCGTGGGCAAAGTTAACCGCCAACCCACGCCTATTCGAAAACCTGGGGAAATCCACCCCGAAACGGTACCTCCGAACGCATCGATAGGCTTTTGTCAAGGCCGCAAATATTCTCGGCGGAACGACTCTTGGATCATCGATGAAGAACATATCGGCCTTTGTAAAGGCCACACAAGGAATCAACATTTCAAGATCGTGGTGGTTTTAGTGGGTGCAAGCCCCACATAACCTCGGCTCTGGGGGGAGGGCTGAGGTATCCGTTAGGGATTTCCACCACGTTAAAAAAAAAGGATTCCAGCTATTAAAATTGAAGAAGAAACACTTCCATCAGTACTTTTATTTTTCTACTTATTTTGTATGTTACTTCATAATTTTTTTTTTTAGCATGAAATAAACGGGTGATGTTTAATATGAGACACGTTCGCGCCGTCCTGTCACAAAATTTTATTTACATTGCTTCGGTTATGTTTACTTTTCCCGTTGTTAACATAAAATAACTGTTGCGGCCGTGCGCAACGGCCGTATTTGAACGCGCGCCCGCGGTGGCATCAACACAGCTGTTGAGCCGTCGCGGCGCGTTTGAAGGTTTTTTTGACCGCTAACGATCTTCGCGAAGCGCTCGCCCAGCGACCGTTAGTTCCGAGAACAACACCGTCGTGACAACCACGCAAGACGAATCGGCAATATTTTTCGCGCCCATTGCGCCCAGCAGTTTTGTGCCAATATTTTTGTGCGACCAGTATCGCTACGCGCCCACGCGCCGTGTAACCGTGTTGGTTTTGTCGTCTACGTGCTTTGTGCATTATTGTATCTGTGCTGTCCGACGTCTGTGTGATCACAGAGTGACTAAATAAACCAGTGTTGTGTCCACCCGCGGAGTGTTGGCTACCCGTCATTCTTTTCCACACGAGCTGCCCACCGCCGGCATTATAATTTCGGATAGGAGATTTTGAAATAAATGCGTATTTCTTTGCTCTACACATTTCCACTAATAATGAGCGTCTTAGATTTTAATTTGTGAAGACTGTTGCGAATAAAATACCGCAAGACTTTATTCATCTCAGTATTCTTGTTTCCTAACCCTTGCCATCTCTACGAAATAATCTTAACATTCCTTTCCATTATTTTCCTTGTTACCACCATCCCGCTTTATTTATTGGTGTCTTCCATTATGAATCCGTGGATTTATTTGCTTTGGACATTACAAGTTCATCATTTATCAGTGTCAAAATTATGATATTTTTTTTAGGTTCATTGCAATAAAAGTCATGTGACATTTATTCTTGGTGTCATTTATGCTACAGCATCGCGAACAGCGGATCGCGCAGATTTATATAATTATGACCAGGGTTCGGAGGTCTCCAGTTTAATCCCTCACCTACAGGAGCGGTGGTAATGTGTGCGTGAATTGACTCCAGCGCGAAGAGAGCCAAGTGGCGACAACGCGAAACGAATGTGACGTCATATGGGAGCTCTGTATTAATTTGGTCGAGCTTAGGCGGTCTCCAGCTTAATCCCTCGCAGCTATTGGTCAGTTGCAAACACCTACAGGGAGCGATGGTAATGTAGCGTGAGACGCACGATGGGAGACGAACCGACACCACGGCCAATCAGCGTCACCGGGAAATATGTTGTCGAAGCTGGTTGGCCGCGGCGTTACTCGCTTGGTGCTGGCGTCGGTTCGTCTCCAATCGTGCGTCTCACGCACACATTACCACCGCTTCTGTAGGTGTTACCCCTCCATAACGTGACACTGCGATGAATTATGGCGGTAACATTCAAGAGTATAAGGTCCTTTACGTCCCTGTTTCTAATAAAATTAATTGAAATATATGTAAGATTCCCTGATAACCAGAACTGGGGAGCAGAATCTGCGTCAGACTGTAGCAGTCTGTGTCCGCATTTGGCTGCGTTCTGAGGTGCAGAGCCTGAGGTTGCAGAGCCTGATGTCAGATCGGCAGCAGATCGAGAGCAGATTCTGCCGTCTGCTTGGCACAGCCAACAGCGCCATCTGAGGGCCAGAATTACCAAAAGATTCCCTACGCGTGACGTCACATGGACGTCCCTACCTTTACATAAGCAGGAAGCAGATTTTGGAATTTATTAAATAATTAATTCTACTTATATCAAAAAAGTATTTATTTATTATTTACAAATATACAGGATCGGTGATTACAATTGTCACAAGAGGAACTTT
Source organism: Andrena fulva (assembly GCA_946251845.1). Lineage (NCBI taxonomy): Eukaryota > Metazoa > Arthropoda > Insecta > Hymenoptera > Andrenidae > Andrena > Andrena fulva. The sequence goes on from OX276330.1 coordinate 21,190,031, forward strand.
CAATATTTACATTAACAAATCCATATACAGTACGTCCCGTAACCACTGGTACCTAGCTGGGGCGACACCAGAAAATTTAAATCAATATTTTCCACTTCTTTATTGCGGAGAATCAAATATGTTCCCTGTTGTGTTAGCGCTGAAAACAAACACATTAGTATAAAATTAAACGTAACATATGGATAAACAGGATACGGGCGATACTTACTTGAGCTTCATCTCCACACAGTACTTACACACCTTAGGCGATTATGCATGCTGTAACGAGTTAGAACCGGTGGGACGCGGGTCTTCCCCCACCACGCGCGCCTAGCGCGGCCTGCCGCTACCGAGCGCGGCCGCGAGATGGCCGCGCGCCGAGCGGCGCTCTCGCTCGCGAAGTTCGCGCGCGACCGCCTATAAGCTGGCGCGATGGGCCCATTAGCCAGAGTCAGCCACGAGCGGTACGAGCTAACGGTTGCGCCTCTCCCAAAGATTTCCTGTATAACCAGGCTGCATCTTTGTGTATTTTTGACTCCTCTTACCTCCACGGCTCCCAAAGGAACGCGAGTACGCCGACCTTTGGACGAAGGTCGATATCCGCTGTCAATCTTAGGGACAAGCTTTGCTTGCCTCGGAGGACATCCCATAGCCTCCGTATCTTCCGCGGGTTTTACCCACTGGACGAGCGGACTCAAGGTTTCCCGGTCAGGGCCATTGGTGGAGACCACAGCCAAGGCACCAGCACGACAACTGCCCCTACTCCTTACCTTACTGACGAGCCTTCGAACTCCACAACGCGACCGACGCGACCGACGCGGACGACTCCGTAGACTAAGAGTTAGATTAAACCGCACAGACCCTGTAAGCCAGCTGGACCTGGCCGGGACATTTGTACACGCGCTAGCCTTACCAATAAAGCCCGTTTTACCCTCGATACCTGAGTCAATCACTCGACGGCCCTGGACACCCGGTCTGAACCGGCATAATCGCGGTTCCTCCACCGCACACCGAGTAACCTCCACGAGGAGAGGTTACAATGCTCCTGCGAACATTAACATTTAAAAGAAAATATGTATTAAATTATTATCTACTAAACAAGACGCTAAACATTCGCACTTCGCGCATAACCCTACTTGTCTGTCTTGCAGATAATGTCAATCGCGATTTCCGCGACGTAGATAATTGGAAATTATTCAATATCATACTTACGTTTGCTTTCTGGATAGTTCGAGATGATTTATCTGGATATTGATAGAATTTTAGAATCGCGTGGAATATTCTTCGATCTTGCCGGCACTGACTGCCACTGTCAGTGACTGCCATCTCAGATCTCGAAAACGAACGCAAACTGGACGTAGAGTCTTGACCAACGCTCGGATTGGCTGCGCCATAGTACCGAAACTCGCGATTGGTCAAGACTCTACGTCCAGTTTGCTTTCGTTTTCGAGGTCTTAGATGGCAGTCACTGGCAGTCGCAGTCAGTGCCGGCAAGATCGAAGAATATTCCACGCGATTCTAAAATTCTATCAATATCCAGATAAATCATCTCGAACTATCCAGAAAGCAAGCGTAAGTATGATATTGAATAATTTCCAATTATCTACGTCGCGGAAATCGCGATTGACATTATCTGCAAGACAGACAAGTAGGGTTATGCGCGAAGTGCGAATGTTTAGCGTCTTGTTTAGTAGATAATAATTTAATACATATTTTCTTTTAAATGTTAATGTTCGCAGGAGCATGCATGATCGCCTAAGGTGTGTAAGTACTGTGTGGAGATGAAGCTCAAGTAAGTATCGCACGTATCCTGTTTATCCATATGTTACGTTTAATTTTATACTAATGTGTTTGTTTTCAGCGCTAACACAACAGGGAACATATTTGATTCTCCGCAATAAAGAAGTGGAAAATATTGATTTAAATTTTCTGGTGTCGCCCCAGCTAGGTACCAGTGGTTACGGGACGTACTGTATATGGATTTGTTAATGTAAATATTGAAAGTTCCTCTTGTGACAATTGTAATCACCGATCCTGTATATTTGTAAATAATAAATAAATACTTTTTTGATATAAGTAGAATTAATTATTTAATAAATTCCAAAATCTGCTTCCTGCTTATGTAAAGGTAGGGACGTCCATGTGACGTCACGCGTAGGGAATCTTTTGGTAATTCTGGCCCTCAGATGGCGCTGTTGGCTGTGCCAAGCAGACGGCAGAATCTGCTCTCGATCTGCTGCCGATCTGACATCAGGCTCTGCAACCTCAGGCTCTGCACCTCAGAACGCAGCCAAATGCGGACACAGACTGCTACAGTCTGACGCAGATTCTGCGCTCTCGTGCCAGACCCTGCTACCAATCTGATGTCAGATTGGAGACAGATGGTTATCAGGGTTGGTGGCAGGTAACAGAAAACACAAAATAATAATGAAAACATTATGTATTTTTGCACTAACAATGGTAAATTGAAGGACTGTATTCTGTTATAATGTACTATACGTGTAAGGTGATAAAACGTATTTTTGTATTTCAGAAAATATATACATAAAATATAAAATTTAATATCATAGGTATATACATTTTTTATATTTACATAAAATATATATACATAAAATATTTACAACTCTTTGGCGCTGTCGGTGGTGCTTTCATCATCCATATCTGCTAATATATTTCCTAGCAGCTCCTCTGATATTTCATTAGTACTAGAGTACATACTGTTATTAAATAACTGGATCATTTGATCCGTAATTTTGTAATTATAACAATGTGCATTCTCGTTTGCCATGTCCAGTTTTATTCGAGTTAGGGCAGCAAGTGTTTCTGTGGTTAATCTATTTCTGTCTCTAGTTTTTATTTGTGTGATAGTGGAAAAATATCTTTCGACATCAGCATTTGAATGGGGCAACGTTAAGCACAATTGCGCTAGTCTGGATAGGTTTCCATATAAATATTCGTCTTCATTAATTTTAAAGATACTCGTTTCGTGCCAGAACTGAAGTAAATTCATTTTTTGTATGTTCTCTTCTGCATCCCCAAAATACGCAGCCAGCAATGCATGCCATTCATCTAATACAAGCGTACGATCACATTTTGAAATAAATTTATTTAATATACACTCTAATTTGCCACTCACAAGGTTGTCATTAATGTTTAGAGCTGTTTGCGGGTTTAAAAAATCTAGTGCATTTAAAAATTTGTCATCGAATGGCACTCTATCGACAATTTGTTGGTAGCCAGTTTGGTAACATTTCCTGATCTTTATATAAAATTGTATAATGTCTTTGTTTTCGTCCGAATTATTATTTGTTATTTCAATCAGTGTATTTTTACATTCTGTCCCAGGAAAAATTGTTGTTAGTGGTAGTAAATTCTCTTCATTATATATGTCAATTTTGTGTAAATCTAGTTCTTTCAATTTTTGAGAATTTATGAAATTGGTTCCCAAAAAAATGAACAATCTTTTACATTCAAGGATCAGACGGTGAATTAAGACTGGTGAGCTTTGAAATAATTTGTTCAAAGTTATAAATGGTTTTAAGAAATAATCCATAAACTCCAAATATGCCTTGGTAAAAGGAGAATTCATTGTTGTTAATAGTTTGTTTGCGACAGATTCATTTACTGCTGCCTCCGCTATCACACAAAAGAAAACTGACCACTGATTTAAAACTATATTAATACATTGAGCTACAGCTAGCCATCTAGTTGGCGCTGGCTGTACAACTTTCCGCTTTTTAACATTCAGAAACACTTGCGTACCTTCTAACATGCTCAGACGTTTTGGACTTTGCGAAAAGTATGAATACAGAGAGTGCAGAAAGTTTTCAGCATCATCTGGTATGCAATGGCACGCGTGGCGTGCAGCCAAATGTAGTGAATGGCAAATGCATGGTAGAATGCACATTTCGGCATTGGCCTTTAATAAACGCGATGTCAATGAATTTTTCACTCCCACCATGGCATTGGCATTATCCACACACACCCCTATCATGTTGCTTATAGGCAAATTATGATTCTTTAATGTCTGTTCAAAACACTTATATAAGTTTTTCCCTGTACCGTCCGCAATCCTAATTAAATCTAATAAATCAGTATGTATCCGGTCTTTGTGAACATAACGAATTAAAAAACAAAGAAGTTTCATGTTAGACACATCTGTAGTTTCGTCAATCAATACAGAAAAAAATTTGCCCTGTACTTTCTCTAGAGTTTTTTTAAGAATGGACTTGTTTATTACGTTGAGGCAAATGGCTTTCATTTTCTTCGCACTTAGAGATATGCATTTCAGTACGTTAGGATTTTTGTATGCCTCTTGTGACAATTTCACATAATGGTTAAACGAGTTGAAGGGTCTATTATGTTCTATTGCATCAGCGCAAAGTCTTACTTCTGCCTCCTTTACATTGTCTACAAAACTCCTTGTTACTTCACCAGGTATTAATCTCTTTCCATACTTTATGTTGTTGATGTGTTTTTCGCTCTTTCCATGCTGCTGTAAATTACACTTCTTTGCTGTAATGCATATGCCACAAAATGTACATTTCCCAAGGTGTGGGTCGTGCTGCACTTGTTCCAGCCATTGTTGAAATTCTGGGTCCTCCAGCCAATCTGCACTAAATGTTTGTCTTTTTGGGTGTTTTGCATCGGAGTTGGTGAAAGTGTTATCACTGCCTGTTCATAAAATAATAATTTTTATTCACACAATATTAACAAACAATTTCACTAATAAATTAAAAATATATCTTACTTGAATCGGTCCCTACATCCATGATTGTTACTTCATTTGTACTCATTGCTTCATCACTATTTCTTCCTTCACCTGGTACTGAAATTTTACCATACTTCCTGTTCCTGATATGCTGTTGGCTATTTCCATGTCGTTGTAAATTAGATTTTATTGCTGTAATGCATATGCCACACAATGTACATTTCCCAAGGTGTGGGTCGTGCTGCACTTGTTCCAGCCATGGCTTAAAGGCTGGGTCCTCCAGCCAAAGTTTGCAAAATGTTCGTTTATTTTTTTTCACGTTTCTTGCAGCGGGAACGGCAAAGGTGCTATCACTGCCTGTTCATAAAATAATAATTTTTATTCACACGGTTTTTAATTCTATGATTTCAGACACATTAGTGATGTATTAAAAAGATGTATCTTACTTGAATAGGTCTCTACGTTTGAACTTATATGTCCGCTAGGTCCAGCAATGGGACCTAGACTGGCATCATTGCCTATGTGTAAAATATCCATCATTAGTACTAAATCAATATTATTAATCAAAAGTATTAAGTATTTCTCTTACCTGATTCCTTGTTCATGTTGTTACTTCAATAAAAATATATTGGAATCACTGTTCGCGTCGCGTGCAGTCGCGTGGCGTCTACAAACAAAAGCACATGAGTAGTAGTACTTGGACGCGCCCGTGGGGCATGTAGCTTGGCTTGGCGCTGGCATCGGTACATCTGTGACGTCACATTCGTTTCGCGTTGTCGCCACTTGGCTCTCTTCGCGCTGGAGTCAATTCGCGCACACATTACCACCGCTCCTGTAGCTGAGGGATTAAACTGGAGTCCTCCGAACCCTGATTATGACAATCATAGGCAGATGGTGCCACAGTGGTGTTTCAACATGAATTAGAAGTGTTCTAGACGGGAACCTGTGGCTTGGCAGCATGGACCTGAAGGACAGTGCCTAGTTCCGGGGGGTTACAGCGAAAGACGGAAGGGGCTGCGATGTGAGGGTGTTGCGAGTTGCGATCCTCGCTCTAGCGGCGTTCAACACAAACTTTAGAAGCGCGAAGTTCAAAGCGGATCACACGAGTGTAATAGGAAAGGGAAACAAAGCGAAGTTCGCACAAGCCCGAGGGGTTTGAAAATAGTTAGAGATTCTTCTAATGAGAAAACTTCAAGATTATAAATTAATCAATACCCGCTTGGAAACGGGTGTTTGAATAAATGAACTGCACATTGATCCCTTCTCCTAGATATAATTCCACAGCAATGTTGTAAAAGACTTGAATCCCGAGAGCGAAAGTGAACGGACGTGCGGAAATAAATCTTACAAAATAGTTATTTGTATCGTTTAAATTCGTTTATTGAGTTTATTACAGTTATCAGTTCTAATTGTTCTATCCTACATAATCGTCTTTATTATTATCGTTTTCATCATATTTATCATTTTAAAATCTACGTCCTGCGAGCAGAACGCTTTAGCGTTCCACGGACATCGTCCCGCGCCTGAGTTCCCCACCAGAAGGCTACTATTCCCAGACGGCCACGCAACAAGGGACGACTGGTGGTGTCCTCTACAGCTGAATATAAATTTTAGAAATAGCGTCCTTCATTGGTATAGCCTTGTGACGCCATTGTGCAAAACGGTGGAAAACGGTGCAAAACAGTGTAAAAGCATTGGAAAGTAACTTGTATGCGTGTAGTGTATTTATATAATTGTCTTATTATTTGGGATACTTTCGAAATTACGTAAGTAATATTAAATTTTATAGTAAAATAGTAAAAGTATTGTATTTGAAGGTTAAAAATTTATATATAATGGTTTTGCCAGAAGAAATTTTCCACGGTATGGCACAGATGGCACCACCAGTCGTCCCGCAAAAAGCGGCTGGAAGAGGTCGATTCCCCTTCCGTCATTCGCTTCAACCCCCGCGTCCATAAGCCTAGCTTATGCAATGTCCTTCGGGTACATGCTTGGCAGTGCCAAGACCATATTCATGAAATACTATAGAATGTTAGCGATGGAGAAAAACCAACCCTGGTAAGCTCGAATGCAATAGAATCTCGAACGGCCACAATCGAGCTGAGTGTACAAGGCCAGTTACATATTACTGACAGTAAGTACTGTATATTTTGCGTTTCGACCCCGAAGGATCTGAAATCTATAAAAGTAAAGAGAGATGATGCATTTTGGAAAAGAGAAATGGAGCCAAAACTGGTAAAATTTTATTTAGAATGCATGCTACTCGAAGTAATAGATAGTCGGCACAATAGGTGCATGCCTATACGGGAGCCTCAATTTATACTAGCAGAAAGAGCGAAAGAAAAAGCGAAAAGCCGAAAAAGCGAAAGAGGTCTCCCTCCGAAAATAGTGAAACTATTGTATCGGCCCGACGTCGCACCGCACTGTAAAGCGCGGTACCACTGACTCTGTCAGTGTTCGCAAGTGCCAGCAGTGGTACATGTACTCGCGGATTATACGTGGGTGATTATAGATAAAAAAGAAAGTGTCATATATTTTTCGAAGGATTATATTATTTATAAATTTCATTACGATCGGGAAACACGCCGTTACACTTCCGTGATGTCCCTTATTCGCATTGTATGCTTTAAAATTGGACATTGATTATATAAGATATTACATCCTTCTACGTATAAGTAAAATGATATTGATACACAAATGAGTATTGTTTCATGGACACGTTTCCTAACTTCACTCCCGAACCTCTATCTTTCATTATTGCTATCCTCTTTTACGTTCGGCGAGGCTCTGACCACGGTGTAATAGACAGGTGTTCCGACTCTGTACCTTTTACCCCAGCGATTTTGTGTGCCGATTTCTGTTTAATTCCCCTGGCCGTCGCGAGAGGCGTCGTGACTTAGAAGGCATATACATATGTATTAATGAGACTGTAGTAGTAGAGATTTTGGTGGTATTACTGGGCTTGCCAGACACAACAGGCCATATGTAAATGCCTTTACGACATCGACGAAATCTGCCGGTCGCCAGAAAAACTAGGACGAAAAAGTCACACATTCTGGACAGGAGTCGGAACACCTGTCTATTACACCGTGGCTCTGACGCTAGACGCAGCTCTCGTGCCGTATCATGACCGTCTGTAGTACAGGCCGGACACTACGATATTGCAACACCGCATTTCGAACAACCATCAGTCCGATGACTATGTTCCGACCGGTACCAGAGCCGGCCGTGACATAACGCGCGAAAGGCTTCAGAAAAATTCAAATAGGACTGATGACAGCGTTGTCGAATTCACTATGTTCCGGCCTGTACTACTGACGGGCATGGCCGTATTCCTTCAAGACTTCTCGATAGAAAGAGATAACTCTATGGTAACAGCGCGGCAGAGACAGAGCACGGTGTAAGAAAGATAGGTGGACCGACTACGCTACCCCCACCACAAAACTGCTGTGATCTTAAAGAAAAAGTTACTTGTCCCTCCCGCAGAGGGTATTAGTGTAACATGTGAACAATATCACGTTTACTTCCTTATGTTTCTTTTACACCGTGCCATAATCACGTGCTTAATACCAAGTGGGTTCCAAAATTTGTAATGACTTCATGCACCTCCAATAAAAAGTTTTATAAAGTAAAATATTTTAACTTTTAAAATTAATTAAACTGAGAAAATGAGAGTCGGTTAACGACCAAACAAATATTTATCGTTATGTAAAATGCTTATTTTATGAGGATAAATTATACTTAGGATAATATTATAACAAACACACATTAAGACTTTGTTTCAATTATACAAATATTTATTTATTTGTTGTACAGTTTGGCTGTTATCTTTTTTTCTTTGTTCTTAGAATACTCTCTATTTTTTATTCTAGCTACTTGTCGCACAGTGGTCCTAAGTAACACTTCTAGCGACGAAAAATTCAAATTAATCAAATTAATAAGGGGAATTTGCCTTGATAGTATATCTATATTTACGTAATCTTGAAATGTAAAAAAAGCTTCAGAATTAGTACTTACCTCTTATGTTGTGTACACGAAATATTACATCGACGATGTTGAAAACACAAAATGGCTAGTTTTCCTTGGTTGCTTAACAACGGCGAAGGCGAGATCGTTCGACAATATAGAGAATGATGTCGTGGAACGTAAGGAAAAGAAATTGTACATTTCGGACATACCGTTTTATAATAACAATACCCACACAGCACACGGCGCCTTAAAGGCGCCTGTTTTCGGCCTGTTTTAGGTCTGAGCGCCTGAGCGTCCGGATTGGTAACAAGGCGTCTTAAAGGCGCCGTGTAACTACACTGGCGCCATCTATACAAAGTTTCACAGGCGCCTTATAGGCGTCTATAAGACGCCGGAAAGGCGCCTTTTGAGGGACTGTCGAGGGCCTTATAGACGCCTTTAAGGCGCCTTTTGGGCGTCGTCAGTCGTGTACCTGCACTAACGCCATCTATACAACATCGTCTATACTATGAGGTGCATTTCAGTCTCAAAGGGTATTTCAGCGAAAGTGTATTACCGACTCCTAATTTGAAGACTGGACGTAGCGCCCTCTGCTTATGGACAGCGTCCAATTCAAGAACTACTCTAAAATGTATTGAAATGTTGAAAGATTTGTTTGGCGTGAGAGTTTTAAACAGGCGGCAGGTGTAGAGACGTGTACATGCGTTAGAGGTGTACGAATTTCTTGCCGAAAATCTGTACGGAGAGTGAGGAGTCATATGGATCGAATATGGTGCATCCTGAGATTTGGTATTTTATCGGGTCTAAATTAGGCTAAATGCATTGGGACGGTGTTGAAGACGGTTATCGATACGATTAAAATAAAATCAAATTTGATAAAAATGTATTTCCATTTATTTAATTACAGTAAACTTCAAATTATATCACCCACTGCATTACACTATGTGTGTTTACAAATATTGAAAAACTACAATCCAAAATATTATTTTTCTATTTGTTATAAATTATAAATGAAATTATTATATTTCGGTAATCAAATTACTGGTGCGTGCATGCGCGAAATGACTATAGAATGCACTTACAATAAGCTGTGAATATACCTGTGGTTGGTTGGAATATACAACCCCCACCCAGTGATGCCAGAACCGAGGGATTTATCCCACGGGTGTTACCACTACTCCACGACCAAGCGTTCCCCCTCCTAGCGCCCGTACCGCACCACACAGCATACCCGTCCCTCTATCCGTGTGCCGCACGCGCTGCCTGGCCGGGGCTCTCGGCGAGAATTCGTTTTCCCGACATCGAAGCGCTTGCGACGCAAGCAAAAAGTTCAGAGTTCAAATCCCGGTGCCGATATTCTACTTTTTTTCTTTATTTATTCTCTAATTTCTCTTTCTATATTCTCAGAAGACTAAAGGCTTAAAAACTGTTAATTTGCAAAGCATTTTCGAAGCGTGATTTGCTGCTAAAGATGCGATCCCGTTCTGGCTTGTATCGCACCACTACAAGCGTACCCTACCTTCTGTCCGTGTGCCGAACGCGCTGCCTGGCCGGCGCTCTCCACCGAAAATTCATTTCACCGGGACCCAAAAGCTTGGGTCGCAAACAGAAAATCCGAGGTTCAAAACCCGGTGCGAAAATTCTACTTTTTTCATGAATTATTCTGTAACTTCTCGTTCTATATTCTAAGTAGAATAAAAACTTGAAAAGTATTATTTTACAAAGCATTTTCGCAGCTGGTTAATGTACGATGTTGGTATTCTGCCTTTTTATACATAAACAGAAATAATTCCTTGAAATGCTACTTACAGAATAAGCTCCTTTCTAGGATGGACTCTTTAAAATTCACGTCACAATGGACAGTTACAGAATCGGTGATTTTCGTTTCAGGTAAGCGAGCCGCCCGCTCCGCAATTACGGTCGGCTTACCACTCGCACCCCGAATTACTGTAATGAGGTTTGAAAACAATATCGACAGGTCTAGAAAACCGCACAATTTTCACATTTCTCATTATAGCTTGATCAGAGTATTGCCGATGGATTGGTGAGTTTATGTCGACGACAATAAGTCTAAACAAGAAACAATACGGTCTATTTTTTATTATGAAGACACGTTTAGAATTTCAGTGTTCCCCGTATTAAGGGGTTACCGCAGTCAGTAAGATCAGAAAACGAACGATTCTTTGGGAATTTATTTCAGAAAGTACATGCATTTTTTATACAAAGGTTTTTGTATTCAGATGAGGAACCGTTTAACAGGTTATTTTAACTGGTTATTACAGCTGATTTCCCGGAAGCTGTTTTAAGAAACAGCGACACACACTATGTTCACTAAAAATGGTCCGAATTTTTCCATGTTTGAACTCATTTTCATCAGGAAATCCTAAAAAATCCATTGGTACTACCTACTTTCACGACGATTTCTCAAAAGCATGATCACTTTAGTTTTCTGTACTGGGTATTTTACCTGGCACAACGGTGTTATTGTTCTCGGCAGTCAATGGACGGCCTACCCGGGACCGCAGGTCCTCGCTCGCAGCGAGGAAGCAAGACTGTGCGGTGGGTAGGTCTTTCCCGATAATTCGGGGCCAAAAGCATTTCAATAATCCGAAGAAGACTGAGTGTATCAACCTGATTAACACGAAAAGAGCGTCATTGACTAAGAATGGGTTAGTAAAACTCTTCTGTAGGTATAAATGAGTACGAAATTAAGACGAGTACGAAACCTGTCGATATTATTTTCAAACCTCAATACAGTAATTCGGGGTGCGAGTGGTAAGCCGACCGTAATAACGGAGCGGGCGACTCGCTTACCTGAAACGAAAATCACCGATTCTGTAACTGTTCATTGTGACGTGAATTTTAAAGAGTCCATCCTAGAAAGGAGCTTATTCTGTAAGTAGCATTTCAAGGAATTATTTCTGTTTATGTATAAAAAGGCAGAATACCAACATCGTACAGTAGCCAGCTGCGAAAATGCTTTGTAAAATAATACTTTTCAAGTTTTTATTCTACTTAGAATATAGAAAGAGAAGTTAGAGAATAATTAATGAAAAAAGTAGAATTTTCGCACCGGGATTTGAACCTCGGATTTTCTGTTTGCGACCCAAGCTTTTGGGTCCCGGTGAAATGAATTTTCGGTGGAGAGCGCCGGCCAGGCAGCGCGTACGGCACACGGACAGAAGGTAGGGTACGCTTGTAGTGGTGCGATACAAGCCAGAACGGGATCGCATCTTTAGCAGCAAATCACGTTTCGAAAATGCTTTGCAAATTAACAGTTTTTAAGCCTTTAGTCTTCTGAGAATATAGAAAGAGAAATTAGAGAATAAATAAAGAAAAAAAGTAGAATATCGGCACCGGGATTTGAACTTTGGACTTTTTGCTTGCGTCGCAAGCGCTTCGATGTCGGGAAAACGAATTCTCGCCGAGAGCGCCGCGCCGGCCAGGCAGCGCGTGCGGCACACGGATAGAGGGACGGGTATGCTTGTGTGGTGCGGTACGGGCGCTAGGAGGGGGAACGCTTGGTCGTGGAGTGGTGGTAGCACCCGTGGGATAAATCCCTCGGTTCTGGCACCACTGCCCCCACCCCTCGGTATAAGGTCTCGTGGTGGAGAACTCTATGACTGCAGAGGCCGTATGCCCATTTTGTTTTCTCCAAGGAAAATATGGTATTGTCTCGAGCTTCCCATTGTTGCCCCAACACGGTCACCGGAAAGGCCCAGTTTATGCTTTTATGACACCCCCGACAGCTAAATGATCGCTTGGCCGCGACTTACGTACACAGCTCCGTCACTGTGTGCGTTAGCGACCTCAAGCGGTGGGTTAAAATTGACACAGGCACAGGATACGGAGAGTTAATTGAGATTTGAAAAATGTTTAAATTTTTGTATGCAAGAATAATTTTGTTCAAAGTTATAATGATAGCAGTAAGAAGGGTTTAAAAAAGTTTGTTGCTGGCGAACATGATTCTGGCTGTCGTAGTCATCGGAAACAAAAAGCGCAAAATGTTTTTTAATCTATGCTCAGCTCGAGCTCGAATGTGCGCTCGCGCCCGGAATTGGAGGTCCTGTGCACCCCTGGCCTAGTCGCAAAGAATCGAAGAAATTTCGCTTCAAAAATACCAAATTTCCAGCTGTAAATCGCCTACGCCGCCAGGACTGTTTAGCTTACGCACCCCCTTTCGAAGCCAGATACAGCGTAGGTCCCCACCGTAAAACCCTCGAAGTTAGAACAGCATGGGGTCCATCCGCCCTTGACTATACTTATACCTATTAAAAATCACGTTGACTGGAACAGTTTGTACATACATACTAATATGTATAAAGAAATTAAATCGATTGGCGCACGGTGGGGCAAAAGCCCACCAACACTTGGCATTAATTCACCAATACCTTCTATAAGATTCTGTTGGTCTTAATTTCATTCAGGAAGTGTGTTACTGGATAAATTAAAGTAATTAACATTACTTTTACTGTTTTCTCATAGAAACAACGTCTTTTTGTACATTTAACAAGCGTTCGACACGGTGTGTTCAAGTAGGGCTTGTAACTTTACTTCTGCAAATGTAGACGTTATATTCACGTTGGATCAATGATGCAATGGAAGTTCAAACAAATATAATGAACATTTGCAAAGGCAAGGCTTGCAGTCGCGATTAACACAGCCAGAACAACCAACGATACACTGTATTAGGTACATAATTAGCAATTACTTCTGCAATACAGTCCACAGTGTATTTGGACGCTAAACGAGGTGTGATATTCCCTGGAGAGTTTAAACTTTAGCCCACAAAAAAAACGGGTTTTCTGCCCACTGTGCGCCGCACGCGAAGGCGCCTAGACCTGACCTGTGATTTTTCCAATATTAGCGGGCTCGCTCCGCCGACGACCCTTCCTGTCTCTGCTTATTGTCACCCCCCTGTGACTCAGGTCGTTGCCAACACGTGCAACGCAGATTTGCGGAAAAGACGGTCGCTCACTGCGAGGTGAAAGTTTTAAGACTCAACCCCCCGAAACACAAACTCCCCTTAATTTCACGTGAACAACGTCATGTTCGATTTTGAACAGAATCCCATACATCGAGGTAAAAAAGTGATCAATTTGGCGTGGCATTACTCTAAAGGCCGCCATACACGCTCCTTCTTGCTCATTCGATTTACAGACTTGCATACACTCAAAAGTTGTAATGCAACATGCAACACGGAGCGCGTGTGTCAATTGTCTGGCATGAACGCAATCACCGCGAGGTTGATTTAATATCTGGGTTCCGATTTACCGCAAATCAAAATCAATGGGAAGTGTGGGCCACCGGCAGACAGATTTAAAATTATTGACACGTGTAATTTGTTGAGAGGATTAATCGAATCGCACAAAGAAAATCAATGCATTTGGAAAATTAAATCTAAAGATTGTTTGGACAAAAATAAAAAAAAACTGTTTATAATATCTTCAAAAATAAATTAAAGGAATTAGATCAGGATGCGAATAAAGATGCAGTAGTAATTCTGCTCTTTTCAGTAACGGCACTCTCTTCTTTGACCACTACTGTACTCGAGATCATTGCTTCTTTTTATTAGCGTTTTTTTCCGGGTTTAAAGGGCCGATTTTTCAGCCGATTTCGTGATCTCTTTTCTGGGCGACGAAGAAAGATACGACATTGATGCCTCGTATACCTACACTTTTATTCATCTTTTGGCAGTTTAAAATTATGAAGGATGATTTAAAATCTTTACAACTTTCAGAATTATAAGCGTCGTCATCCGAACACATCCTTGTTCACTTGTCCCAAGGCTAGCGGTTTTTCCATTAGGCAGAAAAAAGAGAACCGAAGGTTTTTTTAATCCTTACGAGTGTCGCTATCGCCCTTACCACGACCAGAGATTTGAAAAAAATCTACAAAATGGAAGTCGGTTAAAGACAAAATACGTTTCCTCATGCAGTTTTTAACTTTTAATGCGGGGTCCCACTAGTGCAACGGCGCGCCGCGCACGTTTTTTCGACGCGCAAGGCCGATTTGTTGCAGAAAGACGTTCCCACTGGTGCAACTGCGCGCCGCGCACGGGTTAGATTTACGAGTTTCTCGGATTTTCGAGCAGTTTGGAGCACTTGAAAGGGTCGACTTTTACGAGGACGCGCGCGTCGAAAGCGATCGTGTGCGCGCTATGCCGGGATTTCTCTGCCACGCGAACACGCGAATGCACGCCGCGCATCGTCGAAAAGACTGAAAAAAATGTGTATTTTCCAACGCAAATGTACTTTTTACTTTTACATATCACTTGTACGCGTGTATTTATGGTCTATTACTATTGGTTTATATATTAAAGCAAGCAATAACACGATAATTACTGTTGTAAATAACAACAATTATACTGCCACGATAGGTAACTTGTTTCTAGATATTGCATAATTGTAATACACTATACAGGGTGTCCGCGGGAACAGTAAGCAGCTGGATATTTCCTTACGTATTTGAGATAGAAAAAAAATGTTTATATGGAATTGCTTGTTTCAAGGGAGCAAAGTTATTAGCCCAGACGATTTTTTTCTTAGATTATTATTTTAAAAGATACGATGATCAAGTTGGGTTTTTTAAATGGAACTATATATTTTTTTTAGAGATTACTAGATAGTGCGTTTTAAGACAAATTCAATAACAATGAAATTCAATAAATGATACACGTGAATTTCTTGTGCAGGTGTAGAAAGTTGGCCTCTAGGAGGAATGCTGGTTCTATTAGTCATGATATAATCTCCTGCCTATGACCCACCTTTTTTCACACAAAGGGCGTTCGTATTTTCACTATTGGTCGCAATGGTAACTACTCTCAATCTCATAATATCGTGTGAGCAAAAACCAACAGGGCACCGAGATAGCGAATGACTGAGCGATGTTGAAAGTGATGGCGGAACTGTGGGAGGGAAGCCACGGCAGAGAACTTCTTCACTTCATTTGAAACACAATTTTTAGCAATCGGTGACCGCGACGTAGTAAACCCCTTCAAACATCTCAAGTAGTATGAAGTGTGAAGGCGTTGTTTCGGCTACTGACCCAACCGCCGGCGCTAGCTTTATTTAGATAAAGAAAGCACGATGTAGAAAAGGAGGCTAGTATTTTCCACTGTCTTCTTCGACGTGCGCGCCAAGCATCCGCGTGCGCGCCTGGCAGAGCGTCGGCCCGTTTCGTGCGCGCGGCCTCATAAATTAGACCCTTTCAAGTGGACGAAAACCTCGTGCGCGGCGCGCAGTTGCACTAGTGGGACCCTGCCTTTAGGTGGCTCAAAAAAAATCGATGTTCAGAAAATATTGATCTGATTTCTGCAGGGCTGCGGAGTCGGCATCAAAACTCTCGACTCCGACCCCGCCTCCGCTCCTGCATTTTTATATATATATATATATATATACACACACACACATGTACTGAGTACTTTAACAATCTATTATATATATAAATGCAGAAGCGGAGTCGGGGTCGGAGTCGAGAGTTTGTATATAAGTATATTTGTATATATTATATATCTACAGTATAAAATTTCATAAAATTTACTAATATGGAGTCGGTGTTGGAGTCGGCATATACTTTTTCGACTCCGACTGCGACTCCGGTAATCAGAAATTCCTTCTGAACTCCGACTCCGACTCCACAGCGCTGGATTTCTGTAGTGGCGATAGCGACACTCATAAGGATTAAAAAAACGTTTGGTTCAATATTTTCTGCTTGTCTGCTTCAAAGAGCTTTTCTGGCAATTCAGAGGTATCCTGGAGTATATGTATATATAATATAGTGTTGCGCCGGGGCGTTTTCCGTACCGGCCACCCCGACGCAACGGTTAGAATAACGACACACGGATACTCTTTGAACGACCGGTTACTTTATTCGTGTGTATAATTATGTGGTCCGTACGTCCGAACGCTAGGACGTACGGTACTCGACTCTCTCTTGTCGGCCTCCTGATCGTCCTCTTGACGGAGGCCGACCGTCTTCTCTCTTCGGCTGCGAGCACCAGTAGGCTATGCACGGGCCTATACCCGGTGCTCGCAACAGTACTCCCTCCTCTCGAAAAGCGGTCGTCCCGACCGCGTTGCCTTCTCTTCGGACTCTCCGTACCCTGGTCTGAAGAAGGGGTCGTTTTGGTTGAGTGGCCTCTTCAGACTGCTGCCTCGACATTCGTCTTCACGCCCCGAGGGAAAACCACCAAAAACCTGGGGCAAGGCGTGGGTACCACTGGACTGTTAGGGGTAGACTTGTTTCCTCTTCGGAATGTCCCGCGACGAATCTGTCTGTTACTGTCTTTCGCCGAGACTCTCCTGCTCCTTGTCTGGCGGCGTTCCTGGGCCTCCGTTCCTTGTCCTGCGGCGTTCCTGGTACTCTGCTCCTGAACGTCCCGCGACGATCTCCGCCGCGTCGTGTTGGAGGACTCCCCCGGTGTTTCCAACGACGAACTCCTCCGGAATTCCCCCGGTGTCCTCGTCCTCTCTCGTGAGTCCTGCGCCGTTCCTGGGACTGTTCCGGAGTGTCCCACGGCGACGTTGTCGCTCCGGTGTTGTTGTTCTGACGCTGCCGCTCCGCCGCTATCGCTCCGACACTGCTGCTCCGACGCTGTGTCTTCCTTTGGTTGCAGGCAGCTGCTTTCTACAGGGGTTGGCCCTCGATGTCCCTCCGGTGGTCTGGTCCGAAACTCCAGTCCTGCGACTCCGGAGTTCCTTTGCAAAAGAGACAAAGATCATTAATCAGCCCAATCCTTCCGATTACTTAACCTAATCCTCCTGGTTGTGCCCTGTTTCTTTCTTCCCGACTGTGAGGGACGCTCCTCTTGTCAGCGTCGTCTCCCTTGACTTCCTGTTGGCGAACGATCCATCCTGACGGAACGACTCAGCCCCTGGGGCTCTGTCCCTCGGGTTTTGGCGTTCGCGCGACGGTATTCGCCCTCGAACTCCCTCCGTCGCGACTTATATACCACTCGGCCTTCCTGCGACGACGTTCGCCCTCGAACCCCCTTCGTCGCAGCTTAGCAGCAACTCCACGCCTTTACCGGCGCCTCCACGTTGCTCCGGTGGTGCCGCGCTCCTGGGGACGCCGCTCGCCAGCAACACAACTGCGTGGATCCCTGGCCGTCACCCAGAGCCGTACACCCACCAATCCTTGGTGTGGTCCGTGCACTCCTGGACGTCCCCGCGTCCTTGTCGGAGTCGCACCCTCCACCACCAATGCTCCGACGCTCCCTCTGTAGCGTCCTACCAGGCCTCTTCTGTTGACGACTCCCCGAGTCTGACGAGTCCCTCGATTCTGCTTGCATCTCCAAGTTGAATCGGCATTGCTGAGCGTTGTGTCTGGACGTCGTTCGACGACTCACTCTTCTCCACGGAAACTGTCCTTCCCGTTTCAGGAGAAGTCGAAGCGTTAGTCTTTGGTTATACCAAACTGTTCATCTCAGAGACATTATCCAGTGGTAAGAGGGGTGAGAAGTGTACATTGGGAAACAGATTTCATATGGGAAAACAGGGGGGAAACATATGGGGAAACAGGGGGGAACGGAAAGATATTTGGACAAGACCGAAGGACTTGCACTCGAAGAAAGGTGTCACCGGCAGCGCGTCTCTACAATGTAGCGATTACGGTTTTAAACCCACGTGGAAAGATTTTTCGCACGATAAGGTTACCTCATCAAAATGTCAATGTCTCTCGTTGCTGTGAGCGACTCCTCACGAAGTCAACTTCAGCGCGCGCTGTCATTTCGCGGGATGGCGCGTACTCCGCCATTTTCTCTATCGACCGCTGTCGTTTTCTACATTACCCCATGTGGACTCTATAACCAAATAGCTCTGGCTTCTTTTTCGGAGGTCGGCTTCTCGAGTGTCCAGAGCCGACCCAGCCCTGGTCTCTCCCTTTGTAGCAGCCTCGTCGCCGAATCCTCGGAGCTGCTCTGCTGTCTGCGGTTCTCAACCGCCGTCGCCATTTCCTGCCTTCTTCCCTCGGCGTCGGCGGGCCTCGACCGCCGCCGCTGCTCCGCTCCGGTGTTTGTCCCTCGGTGTCGGCGGGCCTCGACCGCCGTCGCTGCTCCGCTCCGGTGTTTGTCTGCGGTTCTCAACCGCCGTCGCCATTTCCTGCCTTCTTCCCTCGGCGTCGGCGGGCCTCGACCGCCGCCGCTGCTCCGCTCCGGTGTTTGTCCCTCGGTGTCGGCGGGCCTCGACCGCCGTCGCTGCTCCGCTCCGGTGTTTGTCTGCGGTTCTCAACCGCCGTCGCCATTCCATCAGTCCCTCGCTGGTCAGCTGCTTCTCCGGCTGCTGCATCTTCTTCGGTCCTCAACGAGGAACTCGCGGCGTACGCAACGGCTCCTTGCGTATCGCACGCAACAGCTCCTTGCGTATCTTCGGATCCGTGGCTACGGATCCCACTTCTGACACCAGTGTTGCGCCGGGGCGTTTTCCGTACCGGCCACCCCGACGCAACGGTTAGAATAACGACACACGGATACTCTTTGAACGACCGGTTACTTTATTCGTGTGTATAATTATGTGGTCCGTACGTCCGAACGCTAGGACGTACGGTACTCGACTCTCTCTTGTCGGCCTCCTGATCGTCCTCTTGACGGAGGCCGACCGTCTTCTCTCTTCGGCTGCGAGCACCAGTAGGCTATGCACGGGCCTATACCCGGTGCTCGCAACAGTATCCATCGGCAGGATGAAGGTTGTGCCGCGTAGTGGGGGGTGGCGAGGATTCCTTGTAGGCTACAGGTAGTAAGGAAACTGCGGCAGTTATCGCAGAACCATCCACGGGGATGCACGCTATTTTTCGCTACTTTTCATACATTTTTCACATATTTTTTCATTTTATTGTTAGTCTGTAGTTTATTTCTTATTATATTACATATTTAGTTGTAGTATTTTTATATTAGTTTTATAGTGTATTGTATCGTGTTTTTCTTGTATTTCTATCGTGTTTTATTGTATTTTTATCGTGTTTTTATCGTGTTTTATCGTATTTTTATCGTGTTTTTGTCGCATTTTTTTATAGTATTTTTATTGTGTTTTTTTTTTATTAGTAGTCTACGTATTTAAAATTAGTGTGTTTAGTGTGTTTCTTTGGCGTTTGGTTTGGAATACATACATATATTCTGCAGGTAAGTTCTATATCTCTATATTTCTGAAACCAGTGTTGCATTTTGTTTTTTTCTACATTACATTCAGCTTATTTCTATTTTTTTCATTACTTTAATAATGACTGGCAAATTGAAATTGAATAAGTACTATATGCGCGCCAACAGATCACTTAATCTGATTCCCTACACGAAGCCATCACGACATCATTAGATGCTAGTTCTTCACATTTAACATCTGCAATCCATTTTCTTAGCACCCCACTAGTGAAATTTAACCTGGAATTAGTTCACAATCATTTTCACATTCAACATCTTGTCTTTATCTTCTCATTACCAATACACTTATATGTTTCACCTGGCACAAGTTCGCAATCTTCTTCCAATATTACCGAAAGTAATGTAGAATTTTCTCCGAATTTAGAAGAAATTCAGAATTCTGCCTCCTTCGAAAATTCACAGACTTCTGAAGAATGAGCAACTGAATTGAATAGTCCCAATTTAGCCTCTTCATTGGCAGATTGGGTTGTAACACATAAAATTTCACATCGAGCAATAAATGATATATTCCCCGTTTTATAAACATCGGTTTCAAAACGGCCAGAAATGTAGAATTAATCGTATCAAACCAGATAATTATCATCATTTTGGATTACAAAATAGCATTTTAAAACTCATTAAATCTGTAGGAGTATCTCCGTATAAATCTTCACAATTAGGTAATTTCCTTTCAGAAGAATGCAATTTGGGTCCTTCTCAAATTTTTAATGTCGCGGAAATAGCATGTAAATGCGTGAAATTATAAATTTCTGACAGAATTATAACTTTCCCTTTGCTTCGCTGTGCTCCTTTCCTACGTACGAATAAAATACTCATTCAATGTTAGTACTGTCTTTAGAATGTCTTTCTGATGATAACATTAATGATTCAGGTTTCGAGTTTTTCTAGTCTCATCGTCTATACCTTTTAAGCTATGAATACACGCTAACAAAATTTCCAAACATGTTATGTTTCATGAATACTTGTGTATACAGCATTAGAAATGGCGCAGAAAACTTGGATTATTGTCAAGTTCCTTGGGGATGATACGGTGGAAGCAGTGCCCTCGAATTGGGTGGAGGGAAATTCATGCTATTGGCCGGGCTATGAAGCGAATCGCCTGAGAAGTGCATTGAAGAAGTGCGAGGCGCTCGATAAATCGTGGAAGAAGTTCGCCATATCCACGTTTGGCAGTGCAATTTACGGTAGGTTGAAATTATTAGGGTGACTGTACCTAATATCGCCAGGCAAAAGTTAAGTCGCTGTCAATTGAATAATAATTGATATTTTTGCATGCAGTTCGTTTCAAAGTAAAGAGAAATTATTCATCTTTCATGTAGCATAAGTTAGAATCGTTGAAACCTACAAATTTTTAATTAGGACTCAAAAAACGTAAGACATGCAAAAATCGGGTCCTGAAAAAAGTGTACCTAATATCGCCTACTCAAGAAATATTGATTAATTCATGTATATATGAGTTTTTAAAGTCATTTTCACATGTGCTTTTATTATTTCTTGCTCTATAAATATTTTTTTATCCATCTTTGATTTTATTTTTATTAGAATAATAGTAGAAATTTAAAAATATAGATTTGTAAAATATTTTATTTTTTACGTTCCGATGTACATATTGGACAAATAAAGTTTATTTCGGTTGCTCCGCACATTTCGTGACCTCACCTGTAACAAACATTACATCGAAACCATTGTTCTCCGGTAGGCGGTATTGAGAACACGCATACTGCTAAAAGAAAAACGCTATTTTCATTACGAAAAATGTTTGAATCGATTTAATTTCTTAAGTACATCATTAATTAGGTATTTCTAGTAGATATTCTTGCATTCACAGAATTATTAGACTTACATTCTCCGAATGCGATGTAAAATTGTGATAGTCCAATAAATTTTTACACTATTAAGATTCTCTAAAATCCTTCCCTTTCTGTAATTGTTGATCACATGCTGCTGCAATTACAGTATGTTTTCCTACATATGTTTAGGTACTAATTAAGTGCATAACCGATAAATTTTAGAGCTTAGTTTGCGAGATATAGCGAGTGGCGATATTAGGAACACTGGCGATATTAGGTACAGTCACCCTATAATATTTACTTATTAATTATTGTACTAATCAGTGACTAATTATTATACCAATTAATTACTAATGTGCTCTTCCAGACGACTATGCTGAAGCCAGGCGCAAGGCAAAAAAAGCCGAAGACACCAGCGATCTGCAATCAGATGCAGTAAGTGGCCAGAAGCGCCGAATCATCCCCCGGACATTTTCGACCAGCGAGGACGAGGACGGGGACGAGGAGCCGCCCCTAAAAAAATCATTGTCCCGACCACCAAGAATGGCTCGGACCATTGCAGTATCAGGTGTAAAAATATGCTAATGTGTTAATATTCTGGTGTTTTGTATGCCTATCTTAACACATATTTATATATCACGCAGATATCGGAAAAAGGAAAATCAGCCCCAGGAGATATTCCACCAGTGAGGAGCCGGGGCAGGAATTAACGCCGCTGCTATACACACCTCCACAAATGGAGGAAATCGTTGAGCAAGCAACATTGCGGCTACCCCCACCTCCAAAAATGGGGAAAGCGTTGATACTATCAGGTGTGAAAATATGCTACATAAAAATTATAATATCTGAAGCTATTTAATTCTTTTTGTTATTCTGAGTAAACGATTAACTTTAATATTCCTATTATGCACGTTTTCTATATCGAAGTGCTGGTAGATATCAATATGTTTTGCTTGTGTATTGATTATTTGATTTTTAGTCTGCGCCAATGGATTCCCATGACATGGGACCGCAAATAGTGGTGCATACTTTAACAAAAATAATTTTGATTTTTAGACGAAACAGCATCCCCCAGCACCAGCTATGGAAGTCAGGGGAGTTTTTCATACGCAAATATGAGTCAAGTTGGTAAGTAAATATATGTGTATAAAGATAATTCTATTCTATGCGGAGATAGTTTTTTTATCATGGTAACTTACAGTGAAAAAATATAATATGTAATAAATAATTTTCAGAAAACATAGATGCAGGCCCCAGTGGCGGCAGCAGCAGCAGCAGCAACGCTACTGATGGGTTGTTGAGAACCATAATCGAACATACCAGTAAAATACTGCAGCAAAACAATTTGCTGAAAACGTTATTATTAGAAACGATGGAACGGGTGAAAACCCTAGAGAATAAGCCAGCAGCACCAGTGGTTGATAAAAAAAAATCGTTTCTTCCCAATTTTCAATATTTGCTTTTTCCACTCAACTCCCTTGCAAACCGAAATTAATTTCCAAGATGCAGTAAGTAAAATATCATCTTTGTTAATATTATAAAAAAGCACTGCTCGGTTAAATTAAAATTAGTTAATTGTTTATAAAATTTATTTTCATTATTTCTTCGATACAAAATTGTACTGAATTCGTTAATGTTTGATCATTTTTAATTATAGGTAAATGAATTTGCAAAGTATGGGGGAGGGAATACATACGATTTTACGAAAAGGGTTTTGTCCTCCATTCTTGATAACGACGTGGCGCTTATGTTCAGCTGGCTGGGAAGGCAGGCGAAGGAACCGTTCCACAAATTAAAATTGGCTCAAGTGGTTATAGGTATGTAATTATCACCCAAATTTCATCATAGCTAATACTGATTAATGTAGAATTCAATATATATATATACACACACGATATATATATATGTCGTGTGCTGTCTGGGTATATATATGTAATGTCTTATTGATATTCTTGTTTAAGGTGCTGTGGGAAAAAGCAAAATCACGGCAAACAGGAAGGAAACGGAGTCAACGATCCAAAAATGGCTGAAGCGTGCCTGCGACAGGAAAGCTGCGAAATAATAATAATAATAATAATAATAATTATAATAAATTTAACCTAAGGGCAGAGCCGTCCTTAGAGTTTGCGAGGCCCGGGGCAACAGTCGATATTATTGAAAACATCTAATTGAAAACAGATTGCGTCTTTACTTCATGCGTCACTTAGGCTTGCCGATAATCTATTCTAGAAAAATTGATAATCTGACAATTATACTTAATTCATTTAATTTTTACAAAATGAAGTCCCTAAGCTAAAAAATAACCAATCCCACTATAATTTTGGAACTGGCTACATCACTGCCGCCGTCCGCTTGGAGAGAATACTGGCACGCGACCGCCGTCCGCATTGAGAAATTGTTAAATTCGGCGCCGTCGCTGAAGCGTTAAGTGTCTTTATATGTATATTTAGTATATTCTGTACATTTTGTATACTTTGCATACTTACATGTGTATCACCCCACACAGCACAACGTCCCAGGGACGTCGACAGACCGTCCCTGGGACGTTGTGCTGTGTGGGACCTAGCTGTACTTCTTATGTAAGTGCATTCTGTATTCATTGCGTGCCCCCGTAAACAAACAAAATGTGCCCCCGTATAAGAAACAACTAATATAACACAAGTATTGTATAAGTATAGCCCTTAAATATTTGTAAACACACTGTGATTTATATATTTTATACAAAGCATGGTATGTAATAGTAATAATGATAAAAAAAGAAATATATATGTGTCCAACTGAGAGCCTCCTTGTTTTTTCAAGTATCTGTAAAGAAATTTTAAATAAATAAATAATGAAAATTAATTTTTAACGAGTCTGATTTCATTTTGATAACCCTTTGTTTTATTAAATTTATATTATAATTAATTTGTATTTATAACCATCGTAAATACGCCATTAATGGCGATTTTTAAACAGCTGCATTTGACCTAATTTATCGATAATTAAGACGCCTGTGAGTCCTAATCCAGGCCCGTTTAAGGCGTCTTTAAGGCGCCTATTCCAGGCGCCTTTAAGACGCCTGTTCCAAGCGCCTTTTAGGCGCCTTTAAGACGCCTGAATTAGGACTGACAGGCGTCTTAAAGGCGCCTTTAAGGCGTCCCGTTTGGTAACATCAGGCGCTCCGAAGGCGCATATTGGACACTCGTAGGACACTCGCGGCGCCTTTAAGGCGCCTCGAGTGCCTGGGACCAGGCGCCTGTGTGCTGTGTGGGTACTGACCGCCATCGCCATTGCCAACTGACCGCGATTGCCTCATTCTCCCCTAATATCTTAATTGTTTGCAGACCTTTGCAGTTAACTTTAGTTAAAAAGAAATTCAGATGAACAACAGAAGTAGAGGAAACAATAATTACCGCAGATACACGCAAATCTGTGAATTGCGGGACTTTTATATGCTCAGTAAAACTAGAATCGCTGTAATATGTGTAATGAAAATGAAGTTACTGCTACTCAAAAGTTATGGAAAGAATTTTAAAACAAAATACGTTGACATGTTTACTTACCTTGCGATAATATTTCTACCAAACTATTCGAAACTACACAAAATAAGAATATATTCACCGATACATACAGCAGAACGCACAAACAGATACTGACGCAGGCAGAAAAATATTGCCATTCTTGCTCCAAGTTCGTGAGGTATACGGGAAAACCCTTGTGCCAGGGCATTATTTTATGATATGCATGTAGTCACCGGCTACCTCCCACACAGCACACAATCGCCCCCAAAACGTCCCGGGGACGTTCGTCCCAGCCGTACCGAACATCCCAAGGACGTCCCGAATGTCCCACGAACGGCTTATTTAGGTCCTCTGAATGACGAATGTTACCAAAACAGTGGTCCCGGGGACGTCTCGCACACAGCATACAGCCGTCCTAAAAGCGTCCCAGGGACGTCCATCCCAGTCGTTCGGGACGTCCCGAATTTCCCACGAACGGCTTATATACGTCCTCTGAACGACGAATATTACAAAAAAAGTGGTCCCCGGGTACGTGTCTTTTAAGCGCCATGGATTAGGACTGAACAGGCGTTTGAAAAACGTAATTAAGACCTATTTTTATCGATAAATTAAGCCTTTCGTCCCGGGTCCGCCAGAGGACTCTCCGTCAGTAAGGCTTACCCTGGCGGAACCCTGCCTTAGGGCGGTATTTTCAGTCGTTGCTTATTCTTAAGCAAATGCTTAAAGCATTCGGCATCCTTTATTAGCTACTAGGTTAGTAGAGGATGCCGCATGCTTAACTATTTGCTTAAGAATAAGTAGCGACTGAAAATACCGCCCTTAGACACGCTGGGTATCAGGACTGGGACAGAACTCTTATATATACCAACCGGAGGGCGATGTAACACCAGCGAGAAACTCTCGAGCCGGGTAGCCCTCTGGTGGCATATGTCGATGAACCTTATCGGATCCCTACAATAGCACACGACGTCCTCAAAGCGTCCCAAGGCCATCCCATAGACGTATTTAACACGTCCCAAAGACGTATTTAACACGTCCCAAACGCGTCCCAAGGACGTCTTTAGGACTTTGTACAGATGGCGCCACTGTAGTTACCGACGTCCCAAAAGCGTCCCAAAAGCGTCTGTAGACGTCCCAGAGCCGTCCACAGACGTCCCAAGGACGTTTTGTTACAAACCGGGACATTCAGACCTACAGACCTAGAAGGGACCTAAAACAGACGTCCCCGGGACGTCGTGTGCTGTGTGGGCTGAGACACGGCAGAAATAAAAAATTTCCGATTCTAACAGCATTCAATTTTTCAATTATTCGTCGCTAGGCTTGCTGTTTGGCCCACTGTGTGTCGCATTCTTAAGGTTAAATAATAATGTATGCAGTCCCTTGTAAAAGAAACATAAGGAAGTAAACGTGATATTGTTCACATGTTACACTAATACCCTCTGCAGGTGGGACAAGTAACTTTTTCTTTAAGATCACAGGAGTGGGGATAGAGTCGGTCCACCTATCTTTCTTACACCGTGAGACAGAGAGAACAGAAGATGTAGCAACCACGATGTAATAGACAGGTGTTCCGAATCCTGTTCAGAATGTGTGACTTTTTCGTCCTAGTTCTTCTGGCGGCCGGCAGAATTCGTCGATGTCGTAAAGGCATTTACATATATATATATATATAGGCCTGGTGTGGAATTCCCACTCGTAGTGGAGGGGGAACAGGCCACGCGTGCGCGTGATGATCTCCCTCTACTACGAGTAGGAATTCCATACCAGACTTGTATGTATATGTATAGGTATGTAAATGTCTTTGCAACATCAACGAAATACATGCATACAAACAATATTTACCACTTTGCCTCGTGCCGATAGCATTTTCAGTGAAAATAACGATGTATGAAATTATAAATTATTATCAATAATTAATAAACAACAAATAAAGTAACTGTTTAATATTATTGTATATAATTTATTTATAAATTTTTATACAGTATAAAATATACCTATTAAAGGTATGTGCAAACAAGGATAATTTAAGTATTTACAAATTTGGCTAATTTATTTTTTACCGAGTTTAATTTAGTTACTGAACGATTTTCTGATTTTACATATTGTCTCATCCGCATTGTTATATAATAAAATAAACATTTATGTCCGCTTTGTGTGCTTCACATGGGAACTTTAACTTAAAATTTAAAATTACTTTTTCTATGGTATAGTCTGGTATGTCACATCTTTTAGATTTGATGGTTTCTTGAAAATATTTTTCTGTGTTTCTAAATAATTCGTAAATTAATGTATTCGGGTGGATCAGTCTTCCTCTAGTTTTAACGTCAACTAATTGAGCAACAGTTCTGGAATTTGTATTATTTTCATTTTCAAATATGCTTGAGCACATAGAACATTGTATTTTTTTTTCATTTTTTTACAAATAAAACCAGTTATATAATATATAATACAATCTAATACTTCCGCCAAGCAATAATCGTGCTCAAATACTTCGTCGCATTCTAAATCGGTAGTTTCAATTATATCATTTAATTTAACTTTTCGATGTAAATATGCGCGCTTGATGTATTGGTGTTCCAAATTTTTTTTTTTAAATTTCCGAATGTTGGAGGTTTTTGAAGGGGTTTAGTAATAATACAGCTCGATTAACAGAATACGTTTTACTATCACACAGAGATATGGTTGAGTACAAAAATGTTGCTTTCGCAGTTTCGTCGACTCTTAAACTAACCGGTCCGTCTTCCCCGAACAGGTCGGGCGATACGCTCGGCTCCCGACGGAAGACGAAGATTGCCGAATGCCGGTTATCCAATCGGCGCCTGACACGACCAGGCCGGTGCCTGGCGTGCCCCGAACGAGCGCGGGATTATTCAAACTACTTTAACAGAGGTTGCAACAATTTGTATATTGAAAGCATTTTATATAAATGAAGGAATGTTTGAAAATTTGGATGATCATTTTGACAACCTGCCTGTCTGATAATACCAAAAAATTGCTGCAAAATATAAAATGAAGATTACAAATATTACAAATAACGTGACAGGTGTTAAATGACGAAGTCGAATAAAAAAGAAAAATATAGGTGTTACGTTGTTTATTAATAAAAAAAGTGTACATCGTGGGTATACCTATAAAAAAAAGTATGTATATATTAAATATATTAAAACATATATACAAAGTATATACTCTGTTGATAGTCAATACTCTAGGGGGTGATTATACCGGCGAAAATAAGACGCTGTCATTAGCTTTCGGTCTCCTTAATGTCTATTACATCGTGAGCCCAACTGACCCTCACTGCCCTACAGTAGGTATTGACTATCAGTAGAGTAACACCCTGTATATTATTAAGGGTGTATGTGTACTTCAATACAATCCTGGTTCATTTTTTCGGTAAGAACGTAATCGAAAACACCATTTAAACTTAACAGATATTCTGTTAAAGCAACTATGTAGACTTAATAGCCCTGCTGGAACTGCCAGTTAGAACCGCATTGAATTTTGAACTGGATTTATCTGGTTCAATGCGGTACTACCTGGATTTCCAAGCAGTGATTTTTGGCAGTTCAAAAAAGAATCCGGTTCAATGCGGATATCCAGATCGATGGATGAAACAGGATTTGCAGGTCCAAAATTCATCAGTTTCTATCAGCAATTGCCATTTGTATAAAACCGGAAGGTTCGTATCTGAAATTGCGGATCAAAAATCTTACGGATTCAATCTGGAAATCCACAATGCTTATGGGGTTCGAAGAGAAAAAATTTAGCCCGGTTTCCAATGGATTGGCGGATAGAAAATTAATGCGGTTCCTTCCGGTTTTACGAAACTCATATTTCGAAATAATTGATTTGGTTCGAACACCGCTAGGTAGCCGCGATACTGGTAACTCCTCTCGCGGCAGCGATGTGCGCCGCGAGACAAAAAATCGGCGCCGCGAGCTAACGAGGCAGCTTGCTCCGTGATCAAGACTTCGATGCAAGATTGATACGGCAGAATCTCTTGATATACCTAGTAGGTTTAAGAATAAAATTATATCAAACCTCAACTCACGGTGCAAGTGGTAACGGTTATTCGATGACTCCTTGATAACCTGAGTAAATCGGTCGAGAGACCATAAATGTGTCGCGAATACAAATAAAACCAGGTAGTAAAATGGCTTGGAAAAACTGATGAGTATCATCTGAATTTTGATCTACACTTCTAGATTCTACTTAGAAACAACTAAAAATTTGAGTCGATTTCATCCAG
Source organism: Andrena fulva (assembly GCA_946251845.1). NCBI lineage: Eukaryota > Metazoa > Arthropoda > Insecta > Hymenoptera > Andrenidae > Andrena > Andrena fulva. The sequence continues at coordinate 21,219,384 of OX276330.1, forward strand.
AAATATGTGTGTTTGAACATGCATTTTCGATAAGCAAATCTGTGTAAAAACTGGTAGCAAAATAACTTGCAAAGACCAATAGATTCCATTTTGGTTTGGATCTGGATTTCCAACCAGCTTACAAAGTGAACAAAGTTACTCAAGAAGTTTACTAGTAATATGGGAGTTACTTCGTGTATATCCGAGCAGAACCGATGACAAATTGTGCTAGGAAATGCAGATAGATACCATCAAGATTTTGACATGCATATACGGTTTGAAACTGATATCCGGATTAAAATTTTTTTTATGCGGTTCTAACTGGCAGTTCCAGCAGGGAGTCACTCTAAGACCCTCAGCTGTACTAGCTGTCAAAAACTCCGAAGCTTGTATTTTTTATTTTTTAATATCTTCCTCCCAATTATTTAGCCAATTTAGTGATTCTCTTAACAGCTAAAAATTACAAAATAAATTATTATTATGCATCTCTCATTGTTGAAAAAATTTTGATGGAAATGTACGTACCTCAAGATCTTTAGTTTGTCCCAACTTGACACCAGAATGGTTTCTGTTTAAAGCATCAAAAAGATAATTCATCCTTAAAGTGAATTGGATCGTACCACTACAGTTAGATAATGTATCCACTCCTCGAGAATGCGTTTCCGCATTCCCTGCTCCGTTTTGGAGCCCTTTTTGAAGAATTTTTCGACGTGGAAGGCCTCGAGATATTTCCAACCTCTTCGACCTCCACGATATTATCTTGATTCTAAAATAAATAGAGATTATTCTTCTTTCCAGTTTCCAGATACACAGGAAAATGGCAGTCAATTGGAAACGATTTGCAATCTCTGTGGCAATTTAATAATTGCCTCGGAGCAATCGATGGCAAACACGTCTAGATTGCAAAACCAGCCAATAGTGGTTCATATTATTACAATTATAAAGGAACATTTAATACTGTTATGTTAGCTATTGTTAATGCGAAGTATGAATTCATGATGATATTCACAGGTACAAACGGACGAATTTATCTCTTTCATGCAGCCAATTTTTACACCATTTTCGCTTTCGACGAGGAACCGCTTCCTCTTCCACCTCACGCACATAGCTACTGCTACACCAATCGCAATCCTCTTGTTTAGGGACAAATTTTCCAACGACATTTCACTGCAAGAGTCGTGCGCATAGTGATTGTCACTTGTCAGTACTGTCGGTAGGTCTCTTCGTCTCACGCGAGCCCCTACAGTAGGTCTCTTCGCCTTACCCGAGACCACGCAGTAGGTCTCTTCGCCCCACGCGAGACCTCGTCTTGAGACATGTCTTGAGACAAATCTCGTCGTGTAGGGGCCGCTTAAGGGGGTAGACACGTCACGTGACCTGGCCGATTCGGCAGGTCGGTATTACAGCAGATTTTTCTGCACAGAAATGGTAATACCGATAGATCGACGACTGCCCGGTGAACGCGAGAGGGAACTGTTTGCTATTTCCGTATTCTATTCTGAATAAGGAAATAAATTCCTTGCTGTTGCGTTGTACTTGTAAATATTTAATCGAAAGGTCTGCTGGTAGAGCAACCGTAGACAATTCATTGTACATTTTAATTACTTAAAATGTACTTATGCTACATATAATATGTTACGTTGGCCGTAAGGAGTTATAAGTGAAAAGAAAAAATAGATGAGCGGATATCCCCAGAAAACGAAGTTTATTATGTTAGGTTAGACATTTTTTATTAGCAAAACGCTGAAGCAAAACATGAAAGTTATACACTTATTATAAGATAATTAAACGTCCCATGCAGAAAGCAGTTATTGAACAAACATTATATATAAAATTGAGTTGGTGCAATAGTGACTTTACATTGCAATTGCTTATTCGATGGTTTTTAATATGCGCTAATGCACTCGCCGGTGGTATTGCGATGTTGTCATCGATTATACAGAAGCAGAATTTGTTTATTTTTCATCGCATCAATATGAAAGTGACATCGATGGATTCCTCGCATTCTCCCGATTAAATTGACAGAAAATGATTTAAATCTGACTATTTTTAACGAAATAGGCTTTCAATTCTGCAAACAAATATTTCACGTAATTTCCTTAATTATGATCCGAGTTATATCATTTTTAGGGCCAATTTGATCGAGAAAGCATAAGGAATTGATTGACGCCACTTTCGTAAAGATCGGATTAGAAATTGCAAAAATTCAGATTCATCAGTGCTTAGTGCGCAACATTGTATGGCCCCGCTGGTTTCGAGCGTCGAAGCCGATGAAACTCAGCGAGACACATGATTGCTGGCTAGCATCGCGTTTGACGACTCTGGCTAAAGAATCACCATGTACAAATGCTAAGAACCGATAGTGTGAAGTGGCGGCGCGTTTCATTTGCACATTGGCAATACCGTAGATTCTAGGGCCTATAATATTAGCTCCGCGTTACGATGTTCTTAATCAGAGTACTGCATTAATGAATTAAAATATAAATGAATTGGTAAATTAGTTAAAATTAATGAATTGTGCATGATTTTAATTACGCCTAATTTAATAGCACTTGCAAACTGAATTACTAATTGTAATTAAAAGAATACTTTTTATCGTGCAACATGAAGCCACGCACGCAAATGGTTGCGCGTATCGTCAAGAGCATCAGAAAGTACAGTCTTCCAATTGTTGAGAAGCCTGTGGGCTCAGATTATCGGGAAAGACCTACCCACCCCACTGTTTTGCTTTCTCGCTGTGAGCGAGGACCTTCGGGCCCTAGTAGACCGCCCGTTGACAGTCGAGAGCAATAAAACCGACGAGCTAGATAAAATACCCCGTACAGAAAAATAAAATGTTCATGTTTTTGATAAGTGTTGATGAAAGTATTACCGATGAATTTTTTAGGATTTCCCGATGAAAATGATATCAAACATATATGGTGCAATTCGGTCAATTTTTAGTGAACGTAGAGTGTGTCCTAATCATGTATTCATAAGAAAAAATAACATTTCAATAGGTACATGCATGAAACTCTGAGATCAGGAATTCCGAACCAAATGGGGCATATGTAAGAACTGGCGAAATTCAACAATACTTCATCGTCTAAATTTTACAATTAAAGTATTTATTTGACGTGAATATAATAAAGTCGGTCAGCAAAGTCTTTCTCGATTTGAGTTCTGTAGAAGGCTGATTTTCCTTCGCCATCGAAAGTCCCATCTTGTCCTTCTCGCTGGCAATCATGCGACTCGCTGAATTTCGTGGGCTTCGGCGCTCGAAACCAGTGGGGCCATACAATGTTGCGCACTAAGCAGTGACGAATCTGCAGTTATGCATTTCTAATCAGATCTTTGCGAAAGTGGCGTCAATCGATTCATCATATTTTCTCGATCAAATTGGCCCCAAAAATGATATAATTCGGACCATAATTAAGGAAATTACGTGAAAATTTTGTTTATAGAAGTGAAAGCCCATTTCGATAAAAATAGTCCGATTTAAATTATTTTCTGTCAATATAACTGGGAGAATGCCAGAAATCCAGTGGTGTCACTTTCATATCGATGCGATGAAAAATAAACAAATTCTGCTTCTGTATAATCGATGACGCATCGCCCAGCAACGGCGATCTCGCGCGGCTCGGGCCACGAAGGTTTTTGTCGGCATTCGAGCTTCTAAGGTCGTATTCAGATACATACATATTGTGGAAAAATATGCATCGGTGCAGCGCCGGCGAGGGATCCGAATCTCAACAATGCCGAACAGTTGACGGTTGTAGGAGGAGGAGAGGGGAGGAGCGATCGCGTGGCGGACGCGAGCAGGGAGAACACAGAAAAGGACGATCTTTGAAAGAAGTCGTATCCGAGCGTCCATATTAGTTTGATTGTACCGATTGTAGTTTGAGTAATTTCGAGGGGAAAATAAAGATCGTCTACAATATATTGGCCGGTGAGTTTCGTGAGGAGTATTCTCCCACCATACCGCTGCCCTGCCTCGGTGCTCCTTTTCTCAACGTTTTCTGACTCGCTCTCGCCTTCGTAGAACAAGAGTGGGGCAGAAGTGGTAGAGATTGCGCCAAGCACCCGACGTGTAGGCCAACCGAGTTCTGAGCGTAGAAATACAAACATCAGAATAGGTGTGCGTTAGCTCCGAAAAATTCAGAAGTTTTATGGTCAGAACATTCGTTCTTTCTCGATAGCTTCATCTCATATTGGTCTACGCATAACTTCGTAACCTTAGAGCATATGTATAGTAGGTATACATGGAGGTCTCATCGCCTCTTGTCTCCTGTGGATCCAATTGCCGACCAACATCGTACGAGAGAGAAAGACATCGTGCGAGCGAGAGAATCTATACTTCACTCTCTCGCACCAGTTCGCACGATGTCTTTCTCTCTCGCACCATGTTGGCGACAGTTTCAAGCAGAGGTCCCTATTTCACGTGTATATTTACATACACTTCAATCCGTGTAATTTTTAATACACGGATACCCGTGTATTTCTGTTCACGGATATTCGTGTAGTTCTGTTCACGGACGACATGAACGTTGTCATGCCGACTTGACAACAAAGTATGTATTTCTATTTATAGTTGATTGTAGGAGGCGGTATTTGGCGACCATGCATCCGTGTACTTATAATCCGTGTACACGTGTATTAAGAACACGGATTTTTAATTCCTTAATACACGTTACACGTGTATTTAGATACACGTGAAAAGCCACGACCTCTAGTTTCATGCTTTCGATGAGACCTCCAAGTATATATGCTCTAAGTTCGTAACGCACACAACTATTACGCTAAGAATAAATAACAGCCACACGAGCAGCATTCCCGTTACCCCGCCATACCCTTCGGGGGCCCAGCAACTCCAACTGACAAATCCATGATCGTCAGCTGGTGGTGGCTGATTTCTCCTGGATCGCTGTTGACCGGCCAATATATCTGAATACGACCTTAGGATAATGATATAATGAAAGAAGAAAAATTATTCGAAGCCCAAGATGAAAGGCCTTCGTATAAACAATGGAAACTAATAAATACCCGAACCTATATAGAACTTTAGATTTAGGGTACACACTCCTGCCCCAAACCTCGTGTCGATCAGCCACTGGGGCCATTCGGAAGTATATCCTTTTATTTAAATAATGCCCATCTCTGCATAGGACCGTAAAGAATTACAAAAAAATCAGGGAGTCAACTGTTGACCGGTTTGGAGACTTTTCCTTGTTATATGTTTTATTCAATAGTCGGAAGAATAATAATAAGAGCAATAATTGCAAATAATTGCTGTAACTTCCACATTCTGAAAATATAATATCAGTAAATTAATATTTCCAGTATTAGTAAAAAAGTTCCAATCTCTCTTTTTTTTACTTTAAATAATGTGGCCATATAATTATAACATAAATTCGACAGCGATTTCAAGTGATGTATGTGTCACGGTAAAGGCGTTAATTTAGTAAATGTATACAGTTCCCAGCAGTTCCTAGTAAATGTATGCCTAAAATGCATATAACCTAACCTCTAATCGGACGAAAATGCATACATTGACTGCATCACGCTTTTACTGTGGCACATGTATCCAGCTAACGCTTCAGTTTTGCTATTATTCCACGCTGGCAGTCCTCCCGAGTAGGCGCCATCTCGTATCAACTAGCTGAACTAAATTTGTCACGTGACTTGCTCTGCTTATCGCCAATATGGCGGAACTCGTATTTGAGAATGCAGTCACGGGAATACGTTGTTTGTCCTTATATGAGCACATTTTGGGCTGGGTGAGGTCTCATTCGAAAGAGGAAGGTTCGATACAGCCCGCTCTGGTCATCGTTTGAGTCACAAAACTCTTCTTTTTTTTTTCGACTTTTGCTCTACTTTCAACACTCATATTATTAGATATTAACACAATCTCGTCGAACCATGACCAGAGCGGGCTGCATCGGACCTTCCTCTTTCGAGTGAGACCTCACCCAGCTCAAAATCTGCTCATATAAGGACAAACAACGTATTCCCGCAAACCCATGTTTCGGGCCAGATTGTGTTGGTATACAGATCGCTGTTTTACCCGTGTCTACCCCCTTAAGAGATTGAATATTCAGCAAGCTTCCAAAACCTACCAAGACTTCCAAGACATTCAAGACTTTCAAGACCTATCAAGGCATTCAAGAGTTTTAAGCTTCGAGTCATGTTCGAAGTGCTTCGAATTAGTCGCCTGATATACAATACAGATTCGAAGCGCTTCGGAGTGCTTCGGATCCCAACACCCCGTTTCACACGTCCACATTAGGCTACAGTTATACGGGATGCATAGTCGTACGTACGACTAGCTCATCCCCAGACAGCACTCGACGTCTATAAGCCGTATTTAAGACGTCTGTTCCGGACTTTCAAGACGTCTTAAAGACGTCTGCTATTTTCTGAAAGACGTCTATAGACGTTTTTGAACGTCGTTAGTCAGAAAACCGTACATCTTTAAGACGTCTTTTAAATGCCTTGTAGACGTTTTGAAGACGTCCATTTCAGACTTTCACGACGCCTCAAAGACGTCTTCGTAAGGACTTGATTAGGCCTACTGCAGACTTGATTCGTGTTTATTAGAATTAATATCTTTTAATAAAATTAAGCATTTTGAAAAAAGAAACCCGTCGAGTAGCTGCTCTTGTTCCCATTTGAGATAGTCTATTTTCATGCTGCTCAATATTTTCGTTTCTTCATAAAAAAGAAGAACGTCTTGCAATAGCGAATGATCGAGACATTTTTTGGCATATTCAAGTTCAAGTCAAAAATATAAATTTCGAGAGTGACGGTATATGATCTGCCCGGCTCTCTTATAGGCATGACTGCTGTATCCCACCTGCGAGAAACGCTCGGCCCGGTCGCCGCCTGGCTGTCGCGTACTATCCCTCGCGATCCGGCCTAGTCACGACTTGTTTATGTACATATGTATCTTTAAGACATCTAAACGCAGTCGTTTAAAAAACGTCTTGGCATGGACGTCTTAGAGACGTCCTAAACACTTACTCGGACAGACGTCTTAGAAACATCTCAGGACAGACGTCTTAAGGTAGGTGTCCACTTGAGAGTAAAACTCGCGCGAGAAGCTCTCGAGAGTATTTCTCGCAAGTGGACACTACGTCCGAGAGTGATTGCAGGAGAGCAACGTTCAACTCTCAGACAGCGGACGCGTTGCAACTTGCTCTCGAGTGGATACATAGTAATATTAGGGTAGGGTGGGGCTAATAGTCCGGTTTTTCGTATAAACTTATGTAAAATTTAGTACTAACAATCTAGAGATATCTGGTGTTATTTTGTATAAACTATAACTATCAGGCTTTACGTTCACGAAGTTCGTTTGGTGATACTATTATTTTTTGTTGAGTTATACCACAAAATGTTCGTCAATGCAAAATGGACTTCTTGCCCCACGCACGGGGCAAAAAGTCCATTGCATAGGATAGACAATTCCTAATGTCTTTTCGTGTAATATTAAACTAAATAAGTAAAGAACTCTATTCAAATCAACAAATATTTATTAAACCAATTCATTTTGGTACACAATATTGAGAAAAAGCATGCCTTCTTTAACAAAAAATAAAAATATAAGTCAGAGTCTCACTTTGAACTGAAAACTAAAAAAAATCGCTCAACTAAGACAAAAACAGTATTTAAAAACTTTGGCATCATTTCTTTATACATTGGCCATCTTATTATGCAAACAAATAATATAATATATATAGTTTCAGTCTGAGGAACTTTTTGCCCCAACGGTACCTCTATAGTTTATGCGATATTTACGGTAGAAAATATTATCATTTACAAATAAACAATATCATGTACACATTACTAAAGGAACATAGAACCTTAACGTACTTACCTGATACGCTGATAAACTTTGGATTAATTCGTAGAAAACAATAAAGACGACGTATTTATTTTACTTTTTGACATGTATAATACTAAAGGCGTCGTGTAATCCGAACGAACATCCAGGAGCGACTGGCGACTCTGTGGTTACCTCCGTTTCTTCTCGCCTTTTACATAGTATACTGCGAAACTCGATACATTGTTTAGGAACAGAGATATTCAATTCTGGACTTTTTACCCGCCGGACTTTTAGCCCCACTCTACCCTACTATCCGACAGTTGCTTCCGAAATACGAACCAGGTTCGTATTCTGCGAGTGCTGTCGCGAGAGTAGGTCTGGAACTACTGTGGATTCTACTGTGGAAGTATTGCGAATATCTTTCACAAAAGATTGAAAGGTATCAAGGGAGATGTGTTTTCAGCGTACATCCTTCACTAATTTGACTTGCTCTACATTGCAAGCAGTCCGCTATAATTTTCTTAATTCTTAATGCTATGTCTTTTCACAAATTTTGCCGATTTATATTATTTGACAAATTTTCAGAAACTTGTGCGAAAGAAGATGCTTCATTTCTATCCAAGCCTGTGCGTCCCCTTCATTTCTATCCAGGCCTGTGCGTCCCCTTCATTTTTATCCAACCCTGCGCGTCCCCTTCATTTCTATCCAAGCCTGTGCTTTCGCACAAGTTTCTGGAAATTTGTCAATGTAAATCGACAAAATTTGTGAAAAGACATAGCATTAAGAATTAAGAAAATTATGGCGGACTGCTTGCAATGTAATCTGAATTCCACTTAAGAGTAGACTCGTTCCGCGCAACGATGACTCTGAGGAGGCTGTTGATTGGTAGGGAACCGGCAGAGAAAGCGCTACGACCAATCGCGTGCGCAGCCAGTAGCGAGAGCTGCGCAGATCGGTTGCAAATCGGCGGGGGCGTAGGTCTACTCTTATATGGAATGGTATATAGAGCAAGTCACATTAGTGAAGAAAGTACGCTGAAAATACATCTCGATCCCTTGATACCTTTCAATCTTTTGTGAAAGATATTCGTAATGCTTTAAAATCCACAGTAGTTCCCACCCTATTCATTAATTTTATTAGTTCCTATTAAAAATATTTCAATTCGTCAATAAACATACTAAATTAATTTTATTCCAACACCAATAAATTGAGCGTTAAAACTATTGGCTTTCTTCGTTCAATTTAGCTAAATTACCATTAGCATTTAAATTTCCTGCAACTAGACTTTCTGCAGAGAAACTGCAGAGAGTAGGCGCAGACCAATTTCTAGTGGACACGGTTCTGAGAGTTCTATCGGATAGTAAGCTCTCGGCGAGTTTTCTATCGCCTACCTGAGAGTAAAAATTTTCGAAATTGCTCTCAAGTGGACACACAATTTGAGAGTAACTATCGAGAGTAACTTGCGCGAGTTCTCTCAAATGAACACCTACTTTAAAAGACGTCCTGGCACAGACGCCTTAAGGACGTCTTAACACAGTCGTCTTAGAAATGTATCTGCACAGACGTCTTAAAGACGTCTTAATATGGTCTAAGACGTTCAGACCAAAAACAGACGTAAAATGGACGTCTAGAAGACGTCGTGTGCTATCTGGGTCGTCCGAATACGCCCGTACAGCCGGAACATTGCGGAGCGTATAGGAAAGAAAATTCGGACGACGAGCTAGTCGTACTACTACGCATGCAGTATAGCCGTAGCCTTAGAATATTCGTGCGCACTTAAAGGTCTGCGCACACATATCCGTCCTGTGTCAGTTCCGTGTCAGTGTGCCAGTGGTAAGATTAAAGGTCCGCGCACACATATCCGTTCCGTGTCCGTGTCCGTTCCGGCGTTCCAGTGGTAAGAAGAAGAGACCCTCTACGCCCCTCTTCTTCTTACCAATGGAACATTGACACGGACCTGAGACGGAACGGATATGTGTGTTTAGACCTTAAGAGAGGCGTACAGGACGTCTTCAAGACGACCGTGTGCCATCTGGGTACCAGTGGTTGTATATACATATATTTAAGAGAAAGTTTCACATTGAATGAAAGTTGTAAAAATTGTACGGAAAATTTAAAGCAAAAGGAGGTGTATGTTCTCACTCCCAGAAAATTAGAATTGCAATAGAAGTATGCAAAAATACGATAAAATATCACTTTATTTCGTAAAACCTAACATTCGCAATACTTTTTCTATGAAAGCTATTAATTTTTCGATGGTCTGTCGCATTCCTCGATGTTTCAACCCACTGTGCGGCGGTCGGTCATTCGCTGGACTTTCACTATGCCGTCGAAGAAATATGAAAGTATGAAGTAGCGTTACCTTGATTGGGTTTCATTGTAGAAGTAGCTGCCTGACATTTCGCGGGTTAGAATACCAGTTAAATATTTGGTATGCAATTAGAAAAATGTCTTAAATGCTACTCTATAACACGGAAAGATGTGGTGGCTTATTTTACTTAGTTCCAGTAAGTGAAATTACGTACAAAAGACATTTTTTTCCGTCTCCCACGAACATTTGACAACCGCCTATGAAAATTATAATATTTAAAGAAAGTTTATCCGTGGCTTTATGTATGCAAGCATTCATCTGAATGTTAAATTAGAAACAAATATATTTTACCTCTTGCTGTCCTATATTATTGGGAAGTCTAGGTATTATTTGTATTGCTATTATTTATATTCCCTAATTTTTTATATAAACAAAATCGTGTAAAATCAACTATTCGAAATTTGTTACATAAAATATAGTTTCACACATTCATACCGATTTTGTATTTCATTTTTATAATATCATTATAGGTATATCGATCCTACAATATTGTACTTTAGATTACACTGCTCTGTTTTATAATGATATATGGATGTGTATATTTACTTCTCTGTAGTCGCTGTCGGGCATTCACTACGTTTGGCAGTATATATTTCTTCTGGCGGGCTTCACGGGGAAATTCGATTTGAAAAAGCCAGCGAAACCTCTGTGAGGGTTCGATTTTCTCTTCAAGCCACGCTCCAATATCCAGATCAACAATGGTATTGGTCGGTTACTCAATTTCCAGTTGATTACAGAATTGTGGACAATAGATGCGACAAACAACACCTTGGAGAAAGGTACCTAGGCTTCCCTGTTTTTGACAATGGTTAATTTTAAATGATTCGGAATTATTCAAACTGCTTCGACACATTACTTTAAACTGCGTAGTGTTGTTGATTTAACGGAACTTATTGGACCACTCGATATGCCTGGAAATGAAACAGGATCTGCAGAAATATCAGGCATAAGTTTAACAGGAGAATTGGGTTTATGGGGTAAAGGTTTGATGCTCAAGGACACATATTCGGACAGGACCATTTGCGCATCCATCACGGTAATTTTTGATACACACAAAATGAACTGTCTTCTCCGAGAGCGCTATCTAAAAGCTAAACATTGTTAATTCTATCAAATATGATATTCTTCTCGTTATATCAATCATTTTCCCACAGTTGTTTACAGCTCTTAATAACTAAATAAAATTTACACAAAACTGTTCAGGTGCTGGAGAAAAATATAGAAAAGTTTGCCGAAGCAAGGTTTTACGGACCAGTAGCAGGAACTATTTGGTTCCGATGGCTTGGTGACGACACTAGTGATACAATAATCTATGTTGATTTATATCATGTTAAGAAACAAAAGTTGCAAAGTGTAGACTACACGGAACACTATTGGAAAATTTATGTAACTGATATTTTTGATATCAGTAAAGGTTCGGTTCCTTACAAAATATATTTGCTTTATAAATCCACAGCAATTTGATATTAGGAGATTTAATCTTCATTTAATACTTGTGATTTAGACAAATCAAGTTGCAACATTCTACAAACTGTCTTTGATCCCGATAATGGTGGCAATGGGAAAGGTATCGGTGATGTTGATGTGCGCTTAGGTAAAATAAAAGTGGCCACGAATTACCAGAAGAGGTATAAAACCTTGTACAGAGATTCGGAATTGTCTCTGCTACCTGCAGATTTACTTGGCCCTCATCGCTTGTTATATTTAGTGATATTCCATCCAACGCACGATGATTCCTTTTTAGCCTGTACCAAGATTATTCACCAGAAGCCCATTATTGCCAAGTAAGATTTCATAATGACTATCTTAGTCTTTCATTTTGTTAATCTGTATACAGTTATTAAGATGTGCTCTGATTTTATGAAATAATTACGCAACGTGTCGCAGAATAAGTGGGAAATATTTTAGGGATGCATATCTAAATAATAAGAAAAGTTGATATAAACACGTGTCCTGTTTGATTTTGATTTGAGTTAAAGCAAATTTGAATTTCAACAAATTGTAACTGGTTACTTTCATAAGATATGTTCAAAATGACTTGCTCGCATCTGAATATAAGCCTGCGTGTGTCTTTATAACCCAGCTGTTGCTCGGATGTGCTGGGCACATTGTACAATTCTTTAACGACGAGTTTCAACACTGCCAATGAGTGTTTTGTACGCAATGGATTTCAAATAACTATAACTCGAAAACAAAGTCAAATAGGACATATGTTTAAATGAAGATTGTTTCAATGTGCTGAAGTGAGCCCTAAAATATTTCCCACTTATTTTGGGACATCTTGTATATATTCATGAAATCTACAAAAATATTTCTAAGATCCTAATTTAACTGACTGAATTTTTAAGTATGTTTGTTTATAAAATAACTAACAATTTAAGGTCTTCTTTTGCCATTAATTTTTTTTATATTTCCTACTCCGATTTGACTTGACTTTTTATTAACCGACTTCAAAAGGAAAGAGGTTTCATGTTCGATGTGTATGTATGTATGCAACATTGTTCAAATATGTTGGTATTTTGTTAGATAATCTTTATTTACTTATCTGAACCTACTGGCCTAATTTTGACCATGTATTCATGTTTGTCCGCGAATTTCTCCGTAACTATTGGATCAATTTTCGTGAAACTTATTGCATTTAGTTTAGCTCCAATCAGCTTAGGTCACGAAGAAAGAATTATCTAAATCGGTTAAGTGGTTGTGAAGTTACACTAAAAATAAGAAATCTGTTTCATTATTAACACATTGTGCGTCTTACATATGTATGTTTGGCGGATCAAGTTCGCCGATAACAAGGCCATCTAGGATTGTCCCTTCGCAAATAATGCTCTTCGCCCATTGCACTTACTTTCACAGTCTATCAACTACTTAAAATATGCAAATAAAATAAAATTTGAAAAGAATTAAATCGACTTCAAAATGGTTAAGAAAAGCATAATATAATTTTTCTTATTACTTTCTCAATAATATACCTAATAAATATCAATTTATACTTTTCGAAGTCAGTTAATTTAAAAAAACATGGCGCCAACTTCGAAAAGTATAAATTGATACTTATTAGGTATATTATTGAGAAAGTAATAAGAAAAATTATTTTATGCTTTTCTTAGCCATTTTGAAGTCGGTTTAATTCTTCTTAAATTTCATTTGCTTTTTGATTATTTAGAAGTGTAATTAATTCTCATGGCATAAAAGGAGAGATCACATTGACTGAGGTGATTCCATTTGATCCAACATGGGTCAATATATCCTTAGTACCTGTCAATAACCTGGAAACAAGGTTGCGCTACTCTACTAAAATAAAGTCATATAGCATTCACGAGTTACCTTCAGAACCAATACAGATTTTAAGTAAAATTGATGATATATGTAAAACAACGAGAAGAATATATAATCCAAGTAATATCGATATCATAACTACACCACCAGCAGGTAAACAGTTGATTGAATTAGTACTTTTTCATTTATTTCGTACAGATACAGAATAAAACATTTGAATAATTGTATATATCAGGATTGGGAACACAAGATCAGTATGCTATTGGTGATCTGTCCGGGAAACTTCAAGGTCGCAAGGAAGGGTCGTATCATAATGATATTCTAGCAGGAAGTGCCAAACTTAGTGGAATTTATTGGGACACATATCTTCCACTTTCTGGAATTCATAGTGTGGTCCATCGAAGTCTTGTTCTTCACAAGTAATAATAATAAGTTCAACAAGTTTTGTTTCATTTTCCATTAACTGGGTCATAAGAATAAGAATCTTATATACATATAAAATTTAAATATACAGGGTGTTCCTCTACCTACGGTCAATACTCTAGGGTGTGATTATACAGGCAAAAATAAGACGAAAATCAAGAGTGACGAAATTGCGGTAAAGGCTTTGTTTTAGAGAAAATTGGCTTTGAATTTCACCTAAATGCGCGTGCATCGTAGGCGCTTGAGGGGCACACGGAAGTGTGCGGAACGCGTCAGCTGCTCGTAGGATGTTCCGCACACCTCCGCGTGCCCCTCAATGCACGCGCATTTAGGTGAAATTCGAAGTCAATTTTCTCGAAAACGGAGCGTTTATCGCAATTTCGTCACTCTTGATTTTCGTTTTATTCTTGCCTGTATAATTACACCCTAGAGTATTGACCATAGGTAGAGGAACACCTTGTATATATATAACTAAATTATATATATATCCTCCTTATTCATATTCTATAGGTACAACGAAACTGATAATATGAGTGCCATTCCATGGATTTGTGGTACTTTGACGCTTTATTTACCAGACAATACTGGACAAATGCCAATGTTAACTGCACAAGTAGTGTACAGATATCCTATTGTGGGACGAATAATTTTCCGCCAACCAAAGAACGACCCTCAATTGGATACCACTATTATAATTGAAAACTTAATTCATGCAGATGGTAATGCTTTAAACAATTCGGCAGATCATAGGTATAGCGTCGAATGCATTTATTCAAAATAATACTTTTTCAAAATTCTATGCAACAATCATAAACTTTATCCTAAACATTTAGGTGGATGATTCATGACAATCCACCAGGAACAGATTATTATAACTGGACAGGTAGATGTTTGAGTGCTGGAGAACCCTACAACCCCTATAAAGTACAGTAATTAGTAAAATAAAACTACTTAGTCGTATAATTTATAATATGTACTTCATGGGATCTTAGCCTATTTTTAATTCTGATATTCTTGCTTCTGATACTCTGCATTTAAATTTATTAGGTAGAATGGAATTCCAGTTATTCCGAATATTGTTCGACAACTGAAATAATATTATGCCGTGTGGGTGATCTAACAAGACATGGTAGAATTAATATAGCTGGCAGAAAACTGTATGGATCTCTTTTAACTCGAAAACTTTTTACGGATACAGTATTATCTTTATCTGGACCTAATAGTATATTAGGAAAAAGCCTAGTTATATATGATGACAATGGACCACGTGCAAGAGGAGAACGATTGGCATGCTCTATGTAATTTTAATAGAAAATATGCATTTTAGTAAAAAAATTATTTTTATGAAATAATTATACTGATAGTATTGACATAAATCGGATATTCATATTTACATTTAGAATTAATGGAGAATATCGTCGCAAAGCTGTAGCAAAAGATTGGTTTGGTAATGGAGAAATCATTTCATTAAGAGGAAAGCTGGAATTCATGCAGCAAACTGAATACGATGTCACAAATATAGAAATAAATCTTGATGTCCTAAGTGGAAAAATGAGTGGATATCACGTACACATGGTAAGAAAAACGCTGCATAGTGACATAAGTTTTCGTTTATTTGTTGCAATAGTTTACGTGTTTCAGACTTCAGTGGAACATGATTTAGAATTTCCCTGTGAAAGCACATCTTTATATGGACATTGGAATCCATGGAATGTTAACGTAAATGGTACACCACCTTCTGGTGAAGGAACGACTGATCAATATGAAATGGGCGATATCAGTGGAAAATTCGGTACTTTGGAGAACAAAAAAAGATATACATCAACTTTTAACGACACAATGCTTCCCCTATTTGGATTAAAGAGTGTATTGGGTAGAAGCATAGTGATTCACAAAAGAGAGAAAAATCTAAGGTAATTACGTTTTATATTACAGTAATTCGTTGTTATTGTCCCGTTTTTACCATGCGTAATAGTCCCGCTCACTATCCCCACCATTTCTTGGAATGCTTCAGTCGAGAGTGACACGAAGTTGTCGTCGGCTACGAATAGTGTCCGCATCGCGTTGTTGTCCCGCCGCCAGTCCCGTTCGTCGGGACTATTACGACGAATTACTGTATTAGTTATTAGTGTAATTTATTTAGTATCATCAGTATTATTTTACATACTTTATTAATTGTAATAATTTAGATATAATGCTATTAAATGCAATATTTATTGTTTTTCAGATGGGCATGTTCAACTATTGAAAGAGGATATGCACCATCTGAAGCTACAGAGCTGCGGGCAATTGCCTCTTTTCATCATCCGCAGGGTTTTGCATATGGTTACATAAGAATGGTAATGCAAATGGGAAAAATTCTTAGATATGAAAAACCACTTCCTCTTTGATTACATTCAAAATGAACAATTATTACCAATTTCAGACACAGCTAGTGCATCAAGATGGTAGTCAAAGCGAAACATTAATTGAAGTAAAACTGCGACATCCTGGTAAACATAATCGTAATATCGTAAGTAAATTACCCACATTTATGACATCAAATATTTAGTAATAAAATTTAAATTATACGGAACGTTTTACTGTAGACTAAAAACCACAATTGGGCGATATATGTGAACCCAGTTGGCGTAGATGCAGCTGTACAAGTCAAAGATACTAGATGTGTAGCTGGTGGATATATGTGGAATCCTCACTATACCCAACTGGCTGATCCATTAAACGTAACATTAATTAGAATTATGATTAACGTCAATTTCTTCAGCATAAAATATTTTGATTCTGTAAAATACTTGTATTTTGCAGGATGATCTATATAAACAAGAATGTGGCTCTGATCTACCATTAAGATGTTATGTAGGAGATGTATCAGGCCGAATAGGTCCCATTAATATAGGGCTAGAAAGACAAATGTTTACAGATTCAAATTTTCCTTTGGACGGAAAAATATCCGCAATGGGAAAATCTATTATTATTTATGACAAAGATTTTGGGAGACACCGATTTGCTTGTGCTAATATTGAACCCGACACTGATATCGTAAAGTATGCGAATATAAGAAAACCACCTCGTTTTGTAATGTAAGTATATGTATATAATGGGTTGGATTGAATTCATCGACACATATTTCACCGACACTGTTTTCACCGACAACAATTCCTCGACACCAGATTTAATCGACAACAGTTTTCATCGACAACAGCATTACCCGACGACAGTATTGACCGATAATGACATAAGTCTCATTACGATTAGTCTCGGTGATTTTGTACATTTCCCTTTTTGTAACGAAGTACACAGACTGAGTCAAGTTTTGTAGACGTTCGCATTCGGCAAATGTTTTGTTGTCGGTCAATGTTTATCGGTCAATACTGTCGTCGGGTAAAGCTGTTGTCGATGAAAACTGTTGTCGATTAAATCTGGTGTCGAGGAATTGTTGTCGGTGAAAACAGTGTCGGTGAAATATGTGTCGATGAATTCAATCCAACCCGTATATAATATTATGTTTACCAGAACTTCAACAAGAAAACTTACAATTACTTTCATAAAATAATTTTAAAATTAAGTATACATTTGCTTCTTTCGGCTATAGGGCACAATTTTTAGAAGATGTAAGAAAAGTTTTGGGTATTCCTGAATGGATGTTATCTATAGATAATCGGAAAACCAGAATTTTACATAATGGTGCTTGTGTCCAATTTTTATTACATTTTAAAGGTAATTAAGAATATTTGTCATTTAGTTAAATTCACACAAAGGTTAAACATTTATAGCATATTTTTTGCGCAGGTCCAATTGCTAATAAATTAGAACTAGATTTCAACAAACTTATTTCTACTGGACGACTAGACGCACCTACTTTATACATTCCAGGATATGTTTCTATAAAACGGAAGGCAACATTGGGTTATCGTCAATGTGGAAGTCAAGATCCAAATGATAAAAGTAATAATTATTTTCTTGTCGAAAATAATTACTTGCAGTTTATCTTTGAAATAATACATATTTTTAAAATTTCCAGATTTTAATCTCATACTTCAAAACACATCTCCACGTATCTTATTACCACAAATTGTTTTGATTATTACTTCATTTAGTATTAGCTACATAATATAACTTACAGTAAGTATAAATTTTACAAATATACGTGATACATATGTTATATATATAGAGTTCATTGCTTCATTGCCCAATATGCATCGCTTGTTTGCTGTGCTCTTAGAACGCTGGGACTGCTCGTCACACCCCTGATAACCATCTGTCTCCAATCTGACATCAGATTGGTAGCAGGGTCTGGCATGAGAGCGCAGAATCTGACGTCAGACTGTAGTAGTCTGTGTCTTCATTTGGCTGCGTTCTGAGGTGCAGAGCCTGATGTCAGATCGGCAGCAGATCGACAGCAGATTCTGCCGTCTGCTTGGCACAGCCAACAGCGCCATCTGAAGGCCAGAATTACCAAAAGATTCCCTACGCGTGACGTCACATGGACGTCCCTACGCACCAACACATGTATACCGTGATTGCTATAGGTGTATCCCTACCTTTACATAAGCAGGAAGCAGATTTTGGAATTTATTAAATAATTAATTCTACTTGTAACAAAAAGTATTTCTTTATTCTTTAAAAATATACAGGATCGGTGATTACAATTGTTACAAAATAATATAAGTAGCTCATATAAATCCAAAGAGGAACTTTCAATATTTACATTAACAAATCCATATACAGTACGTCCCGTAACCAGTGGTACCTAGTAGGGGCGGTGTCGGAAATTTTAATCAGTATTTTCGACTTCTTTCTTGTGTAGAATCATCATATTTCCTGTTGTGTTGGCGCTGAAAACAAATACAATATTAGTATAAAATTAAACGCAACGTATGAATAAACAGGATACATGCGATACTTACTTCAGCTCCATTTCCACACAGTACACACCCTAGGCGATCATGCATGCTCCTGCGAACATTAACTTTTATAAGGAAATATGTATTAAATTATTATCTACTAAACAAGACGCTAAACATTCGCACTTCGCGCATAACCCTACTTGTCTGTCTTGCAGATAATGTGAATCCCGATTTCCGCGACGTAGATAATTAGAAATTATTCAATTCCATAATTACGTTTGCCTTCTGGATACGTCGAGATTAATTGTCTGGATATTGATGGATGAAATTACTTGGAACATTCTTCGTTTTTTCCGGCACTGACTGCCACCTGACACCTCAGACCTCGAAAACGAACGCAAACTGGACGTAGAGTTGTGGGTATTTCGCCCACTGAGTAAAATAAATGAATGAATGAATGCTCAGTAGTGGGTATAAGGGGATTCTAACGCAAATTTGAGTTTGAAGGTCATTTCCCCCACCCCTCCCCCGACCTTGAAATCCAAATTTGAGTTTCAAGACCAGCGGAAAATTCGTCGCGGGCGGCGGCGGATGACGTCATCGAGATGACGGAGTGGTGGGGGTATAGCGCGTGAACAGATATCGATACCGAATCGATATCGAGGAGGAACCGCAGGTAAAGTCTCACGCAAGCGGGTCGCGCGGCGGATGACGTCACCGAGATGACAGAGTGGTGGGGGTGCTACTCTGGAGCGTGGTACCAGTCGGTAAGGTAGGAAATATTAATTTATGATATTAATATAAATGAAAAAAACAGAATCTCGGGCGACGGGGCTCTAACCCAAGACCTCCGCGGTACGAGTCAGCCGCCTAACCAACTCCCCCAACGCCCACTCTCTGACATTAGTCTTTAACGAATGGTACATATACCAAACGCCAAAGCATAATAATTATCGGATGACGTTTCGGGCAATGTCGGGAAAGATCAGCATTTTACGAACCGCGTCTTCGGGGAGGGAAAGAGACAGCATGCATTTTTAGTTCGAGAGAGGGAAAGAGAGAGCAATACTTAGCGTCGCAGCGTCTCGCGCGATCGTGTATAATTTTAATCCTCCGGAGCAGCCGTGTAGGGTGATGTCATTTGGCAGTGCGAAGAACGAAATAGAATTATGCGGCGTCAGCAAATCTTAAAATTAAGTGGTGAGGAGGATGATGGGTGAATAAAATGGGGAAACGATATGTGTTTAAAATGATAATTTATTTAAAATTAAAAGAATATAATTTAACATTTCGTACTACAAGCATCATCCACAATATGATTGATTGCACATGCTAACAATTCACAATCGATCAATGAATGCTGTTCGAAGTGTTCGCTTTTAGAAATTAATTTTACATAATCTGTTGGCGCGGTAGCGCTACGTAGAACGTCTACGAAAGCGGCATATTTACTGCTTACAGAGTATATATTTTCACTTAGCCAGGTGTACATATGTTCAATGCAATGGTTGTATGCGAATAGTTTACACATCGTGGCTTCAGTCATATATATGACAACGCGATTATCGGTGATTTTAATAAGTTGAGCATCATGCACACGTGTGAACTCTAGTCGTAAATGATCAATTATAATGTGAGTTTGGGGCGATGTTGCGTTGCTGCGTAATCGTTGGAGTATGTCCGCCTCGTTTTGTAGCAGGAGCTTCCACGTAGACATTGAAAAGCTCAACTCGTTGCCTTTATTGTCGGCTATGGAGATCTCGACGTGGCACGAATCCTTGCCAATACGAATCCCAATAGTTAGACGTTTATAAGCTGTTGCAGTCAACGGATAATCACGTCCCAGGATCCGTACGATCGACGGTTTCGGTGTTTTCAACGTTTTTGACGTTGCGGTTCCGGAACTGTAAGAAACATGTACATGAAATTAATACTTTGATCGTTTGCGTTTACAGTGAATGAAGTAAATGAAAAGTGTATAGTAACGCGTACTAGGGCTGTTCGGGTGATCGAATATTCGGGCGGCTTGAAGTTCGGACCGAGCCGGGACTCGGTTTTCGAGCCGAGCCGGATACCCGTCAAATTCGGGCGGCCCGAAAAATCCGAGTAGCTCGAATTTGTTTCGGGCGGCTTGAAAAATCCGGGTAGTCCGAATCGTTTCGGGCCGCCGGCGTACGTCTTGAATGTGGTTCGAACAGTGCGTACAAGGCGTACGGATTTTCCGAGCCCGGATTTTTCAAGCCGCCCGAAACAAATTCGAGCTACTCGGATTTTTCGGGCCGCCCGAATTTGACGGGTATCCGGCTCGGCCCGGTCAGTCGAGCCGAGCCAGGCTCGGCTCGTTTTATTCGAGTACCCGAACAGCTCTAACGCGTACGTACCTCATATTGAACTGTTGATGATGATTTTGTTGTTGACGTTTATTTGGAAACCCACCATCGTTGCCAGCTGCGCAGGATGAATCGTTTAAGCTGTGTTTGTACATTTTGATGTGCACTATATTTTTTATGGAGTACCGTCTGTTTCGTCAAAGTCACTGAGGCTACTGAGCGATTGATGGAATAGCGTCCGAGAGCTCGGCTTAAATAGAGGTGCAATTGCCTCCCCCACCACAGCATTTTATTTTAAAGCTACCAATTTTTCCATAACGTTTTTTCAATCTTAACATCGCAGCATATCGCGCGATTGCATGTAATTTGAGCCCCACCTTCAAGGATAAAAGTCTCGACACGTGTCGAATGTAATATGATACTTTTGGGAACGTCGAATCTTAGAAATAGGTGTCAGCAGAAACATTGATTCTTAGAAAATAGGTGTCAGCAGAAACTGTGTTGGACGATTTCGCGCGCTAATTCGTCATACGCGTGAATCATGGAACGAATTATGCGATATCAGCAGAAACTGCATAGAACCATATTAGGATGGATCGTCGTTTTTGCATGCAATGCATTCGAGGGAGGGGGTACGCCAAAAGAGTTAGACGGAGATACCAAATCACGGTGTCGACCATAAAAGCGCGCTCCAAACTGAGGAAAAAGCATTTACATTTACGACCATGGGAGAATTCGCGCAAGTAGAACGCCAATTGTTGGATCAATCTGCACGATTGATTTCATGGGAAGAATACCTCGCGTGGGAAGAACGATGCAACGAATGCATCGAATCTTTGGAAGAACACAGCCGCGTAAAACGCCCGCGATTATCGATCGGTGCTCGACAATCGTTGGTTGCTCGAATCGCGCGGTTCGAAGGACTGAAAAATTCGTTGCGTGGTCGTTTCGTGCGCGAAGGTGCAGGACATTCGAGCACAGGACTTTTGTGGCGCGAAATAGACGCTGCGTTCGATAGCCGCGTGTTAACTGGTGCCGTGTTAAATTCGAATTATATCGAGCCGCGCAACTTCCTCCAGGATGCGGGGACCATTGTGCTGGAGCATGTGCGGGGTGCTTTGAGGAAACATCGAAACCTCAAAGTGAACACGGTGTTTAACGGTGAATTTGTGGCCGGTGACAAGCATGCTTGTAAAAGCATCAACACCCGAAACCGCGAAGTCTTCCGCACATCTGATCTGCAGGAGTGGTACCAACGATGCGTTATCGAACCCACCCTGGCATCGCTGGAAGAGTTCCAGGAACGCGACAGTGGATGGGCATTGACGCGAATCCTCAACCTTACCGTCAATGTCAAGAAGTACAATCCGTTGCGCGCGGGATGCCGCTACAAGTTGCCGCAGGATTTATTGTTGAAGAAGGCAACAATTAGCGTGCAATGCTCGGACAATGCCTGTTTCGCGTGGGCAGTGGTCGCAGCTGTCCATCCTGCCGAACGAGACACCGCACGCCCAAGCTCATATCCACACTATACATTGGTGCTAAATCTCCAGGGCATTGAGTTCCCAATGTCCCTAGCACAAATTGGAAAATTTGAGCAGCAGAACAACATCTCCATCAACGTGTACACCTTCGAGACGGAGAAACGGTGGACGGTCTTTCCATTGCGCCTCACCAGTCAGAAGAGGGATAGGCACGTCAACCTGCTCTACACACCGAATCAAGAGCACGGCGATGTAGGGCACTTTGTACTGATCAAGGACTTGTCCCGGCTGGTGAGCATGCAGCTGAGCAGGCACAAGGAAAATAAATTCATCTGCGACCGGTACGTATATAAACTTATGAAATATTGAAATGTCTCGCGAAACAAATTAAATGAAAAAAAAATTTGTTTTATTACAGATGCATGCACTACTTTAGCTCAACCGAGAAGCTGGAGGCGCATGCAGTGGACTGTGGGCAAATGAACGACTGCGCCATCCTGCTGCCCAGCGAAGGCAAAAATCTGCTCAGCTTCGGCAACCACTGTAGGAAGGAGCGACTCCCCTTCGTTGTATACGCCGATCTCGAGTGCATCATCGAAAAAACAGAAGACAACCGAGTGGGTGATAATAAATTACATACATACCAGCACCATAAAGTGCACAGCATTGCATATTATATGCATTGTTCGTACGATACATCGCTATCAACGTATCGATGTCGCCGCGACGCGGATTGTGTTTCGTGGTTCGTAGACGAACTAAATATTTTGCAAACTTTGTCAAACCCATCTTGGCCGGTAATGTTCCAATGCTGGATTTAACTCCCAAACAGTTGACGACATTTCACGATGCAACACACTGTCATATTTGCGAAGAACCATTCGAGGCTGATGATATACGAGTTCGCGATCATTGTCATCTCTCCGGACGGTTTAGAGGTCCAGCACATTCGGAGTGCAATTTAAATAATAAAAACGCGTTTTACATCCCCATAGTTTTCCATAATTTATCCGGCTACGATTCACATTTTATTATCAAGGAAATAGCTACCGCTTTCAAAGGTCATGTTGACGTATTGCCTATAACTAAAGAAAAGTATATTTCTTTCACAAAAAATGTCGAAGATACGGCTGAATCAGACTCGCGAAATTATATTAAATTGAGATTCATCGATTCGTACAAATTTCTCAATACCAGTCTCGACAAATTAGCATCTTTTCTTAGCACAGATCAATTAAAAATTTTACAATCCCAATTTGAAACATTATCCACCGAGGATTTCAATTTATTGACGCGAAAGGGTGTCTTTCCGTACGAATACCTTGATTGCGCGAACAAGCTGCAGGATCCATGCTTACCACCGCGCGAGTCATTCTACAGTTCGTTAACGGGTGAAACTGTATCCGAGAGCGATTACGCGCACGCCGAGACTGTCTGGCAGCGTTTCGGGATTGGAACCTTGGGCGAATACAGCGATTTGTATTTGAAAACAGATGTCTTGTTATTGGCTGATATTTTTGAAAATTTTCGCGAAAGTTGTATCAAGAGTTACAGACTAGATTCAGCGCATTATTATACTCTACCTGGTTTCACCTGGGATGCCATGCTAAAACACACCAAAATTACATTCGAATTGCTCACCGACGTCGATATGGTCATGTTTATCGAACGCGGTATACGCGGTGGTTTAAGTCAATGTTCCGGAAGATACGCACATGCCAATAACAAGTACATGTCATCATACGACGCATCGGAAAAGTCATCGTACTTGATGTACTTTGACGTGAACAATTTGTATGGATGGGCAATGTGTCAACCCTTGCCATACGCTAAATTTCGATGGGTCGAAGATGTTGTAAATTTTGACGTATCTTCGATCGATGTCGATTCGCCCACGGGGTACATTCTCGAGGTAGATCTCGAATATCCGCAACGTCTGCACGACGCTCATGCCGATCTACCGTTCTGCCCGACGCGTGCCAAACCACCCGGCAGCAGGCAGGACAAGTTACTCGCGACGGTATACGATAAGCAGCGTTACGTTATCCACTATCGCAACCTGCAGCGGTGCACGCGTCACGGTCTTCGTAATACAAAAATACACCGCGTGCTTCAATTCGCTCAATCCCTCTGGCTCCGCGATTACATCGAACTCAACACACGGTTTAGAACAGGCGCGACAAACGATTTTGAGAAAAATTTGTATAAATTGATGAACAACGCGGTATTCGGTAAAACTATGGAAAATGTACGAAATCACGTGGACGTAAAACTTTTAACTCATTGGGAAGGGCGATATTTAATTATACCCCAAATTAGAATTTTTAAAAAAACTCGACGGCATTCGTTTGTCCATCGTTTGTCCACGTTTGTCCAACAAAAATTTTCGTTTGTCCACCCTTCAAAAAAAAGTTATGAGAAAAAAATTTTTTTCACCAGCACCCCCATGAAAACTTTTTAATAATTTAATGGGGGGAAATGATTGTCCATCGTTTGTCCACGTTTGTCCACCCAAAAATTTTGTTTGTCCACCCTTAAATAAAAAATTATGAACAAATTAAGAAAATTTGTCATCAGCACCCTCCATGAACACTTTTCAACTTTTTAAAAGAGGGATACGATTGTCCACGATCTGGCATCGTTTGTCCACAAAAAATTTCGTTTGTCCACCCTTCAAAAAAAAGTTATGATCAAAAAAAATTTTTCATCGGCAACCTCATAAAAACTTTTTAATAATTTGACAGTGGGAAATGATTGTCCATCGATTGTCCACGTTTGTCCAACCACAAATTTCGTTTGTCCACCCTTAAAAAAAAAGTTATGAACAAATTAAGAAAATTTGTCATCAGCACCCTCCACGAACACTTTTCATCTTTTTAAAAGAGGGATACGATTGTCCACGATCTAGCATCGTTTGTCCACAAAAAATTTCGTTTGTCCACCCTTCAAAAAAAAGTTATGAACAAAAAAAATTTTTCACCGGCAACCTCATAAAAACTTTTTAATAATTTGACAGTGAGAAATGATTGTCCATCATTTGTCCACGTTTGTCCAACCCCAAGATTTCGTTTGTCCACCCTTCAGAACGGAATTATTATTAAAAATCGCGAAAATGAAAGGTACGCCTGAATCGACCACGTATAAGTACGATTTTTTATTAATTAAACGATGGAATCGTTTGTCCAACGGCGGTTTTCGGTAGTCTAGATGTAGAAGACGTTTGTCCACCCCAAGATTTCGTTTGTCCACCCTCCAGAATCGAATTATTATTAAAAATAGCGAAAATGAAAGGTACGCCTGAATCGACCACGTATAAGTCCGATTTTTTATTAATTAAACGATGGAATCGTTTGTCCAACGACGGTTTTCGTTAGTCTAGATGTAGAAGACGTTTGTCCACCCCAAGATTTCGTTTGTCCACCCTCCAGAATCGAATTATTAATAAAAATAGCCAAGAAGTACGGTACGGTTAAAACGACCACGTATAAGTCCGATTTTTTATTAATTAAACGATGGAATCGTTTATGCAACGACGGTTTTCGTTAGTCTAGATGTAGAAGACGTTTGTCCACCCCAATATTTCGTTTGTCCACCCTCCAGAATCGAATTATTAATAAAAATAGCCAAGAAGTACGATACGGTTAAAACGACCACGTAAAAGTCCGATTTTTTATTAATTAAACGATGGAATTGTTTGTCCAACGGCGGTTTTCGGTAGTCTAGATGTAGAAGACGTTTGTCCACCCCAAGATTTCGTTTGTCCACCCTCCAGAATCGAATTATTAATAAAAATAGCCAAGAAGTACAGTACGGTTAAAACGACCACGTATAAGTCCGATTTTTTATTAATTAAACGATGGAATCGTTTGTCCAACGACGGTTTTCGGTAGTCTAGATGTAGAAGACGTTTGTCCACCCCAAGATTTCGTTTGTCCACCCTCCAGAATCGAATTATTATTAAAAATAGCGAAAATGAAAGGTACGCCTGAATCGACCACGTATAAGTACGATTTTTTATTAATTAAACGATGGAATCGTTTGTCCAACGGCGGTTTTCGGTAGTCTAGATGTAGAAGACGTTTGTCCACCCCAAGATTTCGTTTGTCCACCCTCCAGAATCGAATTATTAATAAAAATAGCCAAGAAGTACAGTACGGTTAAAACGACCACGTATAAGTCCGATTTTTTATTAATTAAACGATGGAATCGTTTGTCCAACGACGGTTTTCGGTAGTCTAGATGTAGAAGACGTTTGTCCAACCCAAGATTTCGTTTGTCCACCCTTCAGTATCGACTTAATTTTGTGAATTAAATTTATCATTTCCTTCGTCACTTTCTTGAGAAAATTACGCCGGCGTCGATCGACTCACGTGATCGTATGATCCGCGAGTACAAGTGCCATGGCTGGCACTTGTGACCACTGACAGAGCCAGTGGTACCGCACTTTACAGAGCGGAGCGATGCCGGACCGGTCAAATTTATTATTGCTTTCGTCATTTTCTTGGCAAAATTTCGCCGGCGTCGATCGACTCGCGTGATCGTATGATCCGCGAGTACAAGTGCCATGGCTGGCACTTGTGACCACTGACAGAGCCAGTGGTACCGCACTTTACAGAGCGGTGCGACGCCGGACCGATTCAATAGTTTTACTATTGTAAAGTATCATTATCATATATTCTGTTGAATTAAAGTTTTAACAGAATTTTTATATTTTTATAAATATCACTGTTGTCGGAAATACTTTTACCGTTCGTGGATTTGTAATTGTACGCAATTTTTGACTAATGTCATTGTGTACTGTCCACATGCCTGCTGTATTACGGCAATAAGCTGTATAATGTCCTGGACTATAACATACGATGCCACTTAAAACGTATATTGCATCTTCAACTTGTAACTTTTCAGGTATGCTATTCAAAAGTATTCCATCAATTTTGTTTAGTTGGAGACAGATTTCAGTGTCTATGAACAAGTATGAATTTGGTTGTCTCTTTAATTGCACTGCTGATTTACATGTTTTACACGTGACTGATTGTGTACTGAAGAATTGTTCAACAAAATTAAGAATATCTTGTTTAAAATCTTGGGTTGCGAGTGTACTAATTAAATCTACTACAAACATTTTTCTAGACTTGATTTTACATTTGCCGCAGATTCTATTTTCTTCGACACTGCAAACGTCTGTTACAAGTCTTGTAAATAGCTCATTGGCATTTGTAGTACAATCTACAATATTGTTCTGATTTTCGAATATTGTACATAAAATAGCTCCTCGCTCTTCATACACGGAGTTGTTAATATTCTCCAGAGCGAATTTTTTGACGAACATAAAAAATATGACGTCTGAGTTTTGATCTATCCAGTTTTTAAACGTACTATAATTGCAATACGCACTGGTTAATACTTCAACCAATGAATCGAATGCACACGTATTTTTAATATATATTTTTTCGCCATTGAGTTTAACTAAATTGCAGTTATTACCATTTCTTAATATTTCGTTTCTTCTTTTCCTCAATGGCCTGTCGTACGTGAGGTGAATGTCTGGGCAGGAAGTTAAATATTTCCCTCTAGGAGGGAACTGTTTTTTTGTACATCCGCGTTTGTTTTAACATTTTCTTTATTTTCCTCGTCCTCTATATAATTGCTATTATTACTTGAAACTTTCAATTTATTTGGTTTGGCTTCAATATTTAAGCCTTTCCAATTTTCCTGCTCCGTTAAATAATTTTAAGTATAGTTAGTGTTTTGCGCATTTTCGCCAAAATCGCGTGAATCGATTTTTCTTTCTTTTTCTTTTCTCGTCTCAGTTTGCAGCAGTGCAATTTTTTCGTTTGTGCGTTTAATTGCAGCACATTCCAATTTCGAGATATTTTCGATAGATTTGATATGGTGTATTATAAATTTATCGACGCGCAATGGTTTATAATTTGCGCCTAAATCTGGATGTTTGAGGTCTTTAAAATATGCCTCGCATCTAGAGGATGTCGCTACATTCGATGACAGAGGGAAATATCCTCTCATCACCTGTGTCCAGAGAGGAAAATGCTTTGCCAATTTAACTAAATATGTGACTAGTTCTAGACAATAAAAAGCATTACACCTATCTGTCTCTACACTGTCTTTTACAATTTCTTCAGCCTCATCTCTGATATTATTTATAAATGCAATTATATCTTCATTTTCATTTAACATTTCTACATCGTCGTATTCTGTGTTATTCTCGTCGCTCGTAAAGGTAAATGACTTTATTCTTTCGAATAAATACGATCGCTTCTGTTCACAAATTACTTCATTTCCATCAGAATCTTTGCCATCGTACTCACTGTAAGCGACAATAAATATTGAGCTAAGCAGTGTACTAAAATCTTCTACATTATCGCACGATGACATTATCCCCGCGCATCGCACAAAGAAGTCTTTAATTTTAGGCTGTTTTCTATAAAATACATCTTTGCTACAAATAATTTTTATTAAATGGGCAATATCAATTCTGATGAAACACCGAAGTGGATGTTGCAAAATTTCGCCACTAATCCATCGATAGCAATCGGAAATGTAATTTTTTAAGCAACGTTCATTGAATGCCAGGCTGGTTGCATTCAAAAGCGCCAGTGAATAATCAGAATCAACTTCTGGAGGCACCGGTGCCCCGTCTCTAATGACTTCCCGCAACCAATACGTAATTAAATTTGTATCGTGCTTTTCTGAAAGCATTTGAAATACTGATTGTATACCGTTTGCACCCTTTGTAATAATTTGATACAAGAATATATGTTTCTTGTCACCGTTTAGTTTTTCAATTGTTTTCACTAATTTTCCAGTCGCGTCTATCTCTATTTTTCTGTACGATTTAATTAAGGTTTTATATAGTTCCATTTGCATGGGAGACCAGTAAAAACAATAGAAAGGATCCTTTGCGATCTGTTTAATGTACCCTGAGTATTGCCCCTTACATTTCAACTCGTATAATGAATTAATAGGGTCAAGATTTTTATTTATTCCTAATTCCCGTACAATGGCTTCTTCTCTGATTTTCCTCAAGGTACATTGTCGCGCAACATAAGGTGGCTCGGGATCGCCATAACTTAAATCAGATACGGCATCATTTTTCCATTGCCTGGGTTTAATATTTAAAAGTTGTTTCCCTATCTCTACCCTATTTTTTCCTTTTACTGCCCTTTTCTTTTCGTGCGGTATTCCCGAAGCATCGACTGTGTGCACTCTTAACACAATACCAGTGCCAGGAGCCGGTTTATGTAAGCAATGAGCTCTAAATTCGGCACCGCATTCATTACAAGTGCCGTATATTTTCAAATATATTTCCGCTTCCGGAGAATCGAAAATTTTGCTATATTTGAACGTATACGCGCACGGGATTTTCGTTTTTAAAAAACTAGCTTTACAAATAATGTCAGTCCAACCGGGACTAAGTATTTTGTATGATTTCCCGCGAGTACCCTTTTCTTTGTAAATTTTCGATACAGGAGCAATAGATTTCCATTGCTCCTCAGACAATGTAATATAAAAAAAAGGGCGGCAATTTGTTATGCATTATAATATTCCCATCATTGTGGGGTACGAAATCTTGACTAATGTTACTTACATTAGAAACATCGATGCTGTCCATCATTGGTTCGTCTTCTTCTTCTTCTTCTTCTTCCATTGAAATTTGGAAATGCTGCTTCAAATCCGTCAGGAGATTCCACCGATTGTTCCTCAAATAAAAGTTTAACGTGTCTGATGACAACTTATCACTAATTTTAAAGGACACTTCTTCCCACACTTTATCCGTGCGGCACTTCAATTTATAATCCTCATCGAACACTTGACACTTTTCACACTCCTTCAACTTGTCTAGAATAACGCCGGAGTGTACGAGCGCTTTCCTAGGCATTTTTTACTAATGACCACGATGAAATCGCAACACGGTAAGTAATATAAATCTCACGATTACTTTACACACCGTAAATCAACGCACGATCTCACCCGAGCGGTCCGCGAACAATGGCTAACTTTCGAGGCACGTGGCTGGAAAGACTTCCAGAGTGTCGCAGGCATTTGTTTCAATTTCAGCAGCGGCACGTGGTGGCGTCCGCGTTACAATGTAACCACGCATCTATACAAATTTCTGGTAAGCAGGGCCGACGCATAAGGGCGCTAGTCGAAGGGGGCGCTAAAATACTATATTGGACGCTTAATTTGTCTAAACTTTGCTCTCCTGATAAAGCGCTCTCAGTTTCTACACTTGTTGGTCGGGTAGTCATTAAGAAATCATACTTTTTTTTATGGCTTGATTCAGATTTTTAGTTTTCTATTGGATCAGAGTTGGTTCTTCATGAGATACTTGGGATTTCGTGTCTATTAATAATTGAGGTTTTTTTTCACTGATTGATAACGTAGTAGATATCGACGGAATTAATGAACGCATATATGCGCTACATTTCTATACATAATTTATCGAATTACCGGTAAAAATTTTAGGGTATTTCTCGCGATTTATCGGTAAACCGGTAAATCGGTTTACCGGTATTGCGATCCCTACTGCTGGTAAGTTACCAAATACACTAAACTTTTACGTTGGAACCAATCGGTGGAATTTGCTGAGAAATTTGAAAATATATAAATCTTGCGGGGCATCACCAGTCAACGCAAGTGCTAAGACTGCTAAGCAGCGCATTATACGTGGCTGCAGACTGTTGATGGCACGCGGGATTTATATAGGTATATCGCCATATCTTCGACAATTATTTGTTAATCAGTGTGAAAATTTGTGAAAATCTTCCTTGTATATTAAGGAAAAACTTTGTCGCTTCAAGTTATATGTACCTCAAAATTGCCTCGATACTTTTTAGCGGCGAACCTTGAAAAACATGGGTTCTGTCCAGTATTACTTTTTAATGAAATATTATTACATTTTTTAACATAAGGGTTTTGTGCATACACTTTACAGCTTCGCTAGAGTTTTCTGAAGATATGTTTTAAGTCTCATAACGGTCCGTTAACATTTATTTAAGTTATCGCAATTTATGTTTAAAGACATATTGACTTTGGACGATGAAAAATTGTTTGTTTATAATTTTTAGCTCGAATAGTAACGATTGGATAAACCAACTGTAAAAAGAAAAAAATGTGTGTCGTGACGAGTTTTACAACACTGTATTTTTTAAAATACAGTTTAACAACATTCAATTTTCCAATCTTTTCCAGCGTTTGGACAATACTTTTTCCCATTTTCGAGCGCTAGGTACATAATCCCCTTATTGCATCCGACCCTTGAATTGCAACACAATTCCGAGAGACTTTCGATAGATCTTATCATCTTATATGATGAATGACAAAATCGACGCGCATTGGTTTATAATTTGCGTCCAAATCTGAATGCTTCGGATCTTTACGTGCGCTAGTGACAGAATTAGCGGATTGGTCGGAGTATTCACCGCGCTGGGGGACCGAAGAGCCGCGAACCAATCAGCGGGGATAACAACGATACCACGCTGCCGGTCGCTGCGACCGGCCTTTAGGCGGAATCTCCTGCCTGCCGGTCGCTGCGACCTGTCGCAGCGACCCCAGTAGCGCTAGGGAGAAACAGATGCATACTTCTCCGATCGGCAGCTAGGAGTTCCCGCCTTTAAGGGTCAATGCACACGAGCGATGAGGCGCCGTTGCGATCTCGCAGCGGCACATATGTGTAAAGAGAGAGATTTACACGCCACTCAATTTTGCCGGCAGTGCGATAAGACAATCTGCCGCAAAAAATTGCGACACGTGTGAATCTCTCTATACACATACGTATGTACCGGTGCGAAATCGCAACGACGCCGCATCGCTCGTCTGAATTTACATTTACGGACTTTTCGTCAGCGACGACAAAGGGACTTTCTTGACTGAGAAAAATCAGTCTCGGGTTACCATTTGGCAGAAAAGTCCCTGACACACAAGTTTGTCACTGGTGCGCGTGATGACGCTGGGATGTCAAACCAATCGGCGCCAAGCTAGCTGTTGGGCCAAACCAATCGGCGCCAAGCTAGGTTTTGGCTTCAACCAATCGACGCCAAGTGACAATGTGTGCATCAGAGACATTCCGGGAATCCCGGTTCGGTGTTCATTCAGTCCTCCACAGGCATAAAGAAAACGTCAAACCAATGGAGAACATGCAAAATGTAAGTATTAAAATAGTATTATTCTATTAAACAGGGTGATTCTCGCGCTAGAGTTCTCAAAGGCGATGCCGCGAATAAGTCGCGCCTCTTTTAATCGGTATATTTTTAAGGAAATAGATTTTTCTAATGGGCCATTTTCGTCGGGACGACATAACCACGTGCGTTACGAAGAACAGCACGTGGGCCGCTTAGCGTCACGGAATCGCGTAACGCGCGTACATTGTAATAACCTTTTTCAAAGTCCTGCTCGCCCGTCGACGCTCCGTCGTGATAGTTTCTACCGTATAAAGGTCTGCGCAAATATATCCGTTCCGTCTCAGTTCCGTGTCAGTGTGCCATTGGTAAGAAGAAGAGGGGCGTAGAGGGTCTCTTCTTCTTACCACTGGCATAATGACACGGAACTGAGACGAAACGGATATGTGTGCGCAGACCTTAAAGGTAATTGTAGTACAAGAAAATAATTATTTTTTTGGTTTTCAGTGCATTTTTGATGAAGTTAAATAAAATCCTTTAACGTGAATTTTTTTTTATATATTTTGTTTCATTTTCAGATGGAAATTGCGCTCAATAATATAAATGCGGACCCGCAGCCGAATGGGGCGGGGGTGATGGCGGAGGTGGTGGCGGAGGTGGCGGAGGTGGCAGCGGAAAGGGAGGAAGGGAGGGCTGCAGCCCCCCTCCCCCGGAAACGACGACGCAAGGCCTGGAGAGGCAAATAAAAGAAGTAAGTATGTGGTTCTATGGCTTACTTCCTACTAAACCACTTTGTGCGAAACGTTGCAATTTTCAGAATGTTATTCCGTTTTAAGAAATGTCTTAATTTTTATATTACTGTTTCAGTTGCAGAAGTTGGTGAAAAAAATAACTCACTCCCGCGGCCGTGGAACACCGGCGGTTAGGGCCCGGGGAGGAGGAAGGGGTGCGCTCAGAGGGCGGGGCGGAAGAGCCCCCTATAGAGGTTGGGGAGGAGGAGGGGGAGGAAGAGCCCCCTATAGAGGCTGGGGAGGTGGAGGAGGAGGAAGAGGCCCCTACGGAGGACAAAAAAATATTAATTTTTATTTTTAATATCATGTATATAAGCAAAAAATAAATATTTTTACATATTGTAAAAAGTATAATGTTTTCATTTCAATTGGATACAGGGTGATCCTGGAGCGACTGGACTCAAAGAGATGCCGCCTGGCACCCCGTGGCGCCGGCAACCCCCCGCAGTGCATCACCGAATTTTATGACTTTCGACCCTCGAAGAGGTTGGAGTACCTATTAAGAACTGAGAAATACCCACGAGGCCAATCGATTCCTTATGTTTCGCCGATGAAACTAACACTAAGAACGACGTAATTCGGACCATAATGAAGGAAATTAGATGAAAAATTGATTTATATAATTTCACGCTAGTTTCGTTAAAAATAATCCAATGTGCATTAAATTTGGTACGATCTTCATCGGAAAAACATAAGGAATCGATTGACGTCGTTTTCGCAGAGATCCTATGAGAAATGCGGAAATCGTGGACATTTCTCACTTGTTATTGTATTCCAAGCCCTTTGAGGTTCGAAAGCCATAAAATTCGATGAGGCACTGCAGCAGGGTGTTGGCCCCGACACGGGGTACCAGGCGGTATCTCTTTGGCAGGCGTCGCTCCAGAATCGCCCTGCATGTCTTTCCTACGTTTATCGGCTAGCGTGGATTTCCACCGATCCTGGTGGCTCGACCATTTTCACCTTTCATAATAATTTAGTATAAGAATGTGTTTCTTGTCACCATTTAGTTTTTCTATTGTTTTCACTAATTTCCAGTCGCGTCTATTTATATTCTCTTGCACGTTCTAATTAACGTTTTATACCATTCCATTTGCATAGAAGACCAGTAAAAACAATAGAAATGATCCTTTGAAATCTTGTAATCGTGTTTGGTGGCGGAACGATTACCGGTGGGACGGAGAAGGGATAGGTTGCCGACTCAGTCGGTAAGGCAGGGTTCGGCGAATGAGCAGAAGCTGTGTTTGAATAAATAAGAGTGTTTATTCACTAAGGTGTATCTACAAGTTGTGTTTGCTATTGTTACCGAGCGCGACGGAAGAGCTTCGGCGGTACGGTGCGTCGTTTCGCGACGGCGGCGTGTTTGTCGGCGGTTCGTAGGAGCGAGGAGGTGGTGTATTGAACGTTCTGCTCGGGACGGCCTTAAGAGGCGCGTCCGTACGAGAGTCGTATAGTGGAGGTTCGAAGTGCAGTGGGTCTCCGGCCTAATGGGCGCAGCGAGACCCCTTCGACGGAGGTAGGGCGCAAGATTTCTCTCGGCCTATATCGGAAGCGAGGCTGGTAATGGCGCCGCGTGACTATAGGTCGGCGCGGGCACACCTCTGGAAGATCCCCAAAAATAGAGCCTCTCGAACGTACGGTACGGCGGTGTGACACCGCTAATGCGTGCGGGACGAGAGCTGTCAATTTCGCTCGCCGCGGGCCTTATACGCGCAGGCCGCGAATCTTTACTCGCGAGAGACCTCACGGGGCCGCGACCGCCTAGCGGTCGCGGCGCGAACTAAGGCCTTTGCTTTCGGTGCCGAGCGTTCGGATGGCGCGTGACGTGACTTCGTCACACCCCCCTCCCACTTCGGGGATGAACGGATCAAAGTTGGGGCGGCCGGTACAACTCCCCCCTCGGCCGCCCGCCGCCAGGTACAACGGTTGCTTACAGACTAACTTAACCTACGGGGTTGCAACCCAACGCGTACTTAAAAACTACCCACCACCGGTTCTTAAGAGTAGCTTAACCTACGGGTGCGGACGCGGTTCCGCGGGGGCAGTCGGCCGCCGGCTTCGGACCTCGATCCCGAGGTCGCCGTTGCGGTACCGACTGCCCAATACCACGGCGGTCGACGTGGTGACCGCGTATGTCCTTCGGGGCCGCATGGCGGCGGGGTGGAATATAATTGTCCCGGGCTTATTTTCGGCCCAGGACCAGGGTCGTAATGGGGTTGTTCTTCTGGGCGCGGCCGCTGGGGGGCCCGGTGGGCCTAGCCGTGCCAGCGGCGGAGGTCCGGCGAAATCGATCGGTGGTGGTGCGGCCACTGGGGGGCCATCCAGGCCGGCCTGTACCAGCGGCGTGTTCTTCCTTCGTGTCGTGCGGGTGGATGAGCGGTTCGGTGGTGGTTGGGCGGTCGGGTCGGGCCGCCTTCGTTTCTGCCTGCTTGCGCTTGGCGGAGCGCGGGCTGTGGATGGTCCCGCCACAGGGGCGCCTGCCGGGACCGGGGTTGTCCTGACGAGGCTCAGCCCCGCCATCTGGCGCAGGTCGAGGGCCTGTGCCTGGTGGGCGATCCGTCTTGGCCGGGTGGTCGCTTCCGGATATCCGGGTGGTGTGGTGGCGGCTGGAGCTCCCGGTCGTGCGTCTACCAGTGCCACCTCGTGGTGGATCGCGATGGTTGGCGTCCGTGGTGGCGCTCTGAGGCGTGGTGGTGGGCCTCGATTCCGAGGTGTCTCGGACGGGGTTAGGACCCTGGCGGGCCATGGTCGAGCCTCCATGGTTCGGGCTCGTCGTTGGTGGCGCTCCGGGGGTCCCACAGGTTCGGCGCCCAGCTGCACGGCCGTGGCTCGGCCGGAGTGCTCCGGAGTCGTGGCTTTCTTGCGTTGTGGCATTTCGCTTGGTGTCTGTTTGTTTTTCGCGTTCATTTGTTTCCGTGCTTATACCGTTGAGCCGTGCATTTTTGCTCGCGAGAGAGCTTCCATGGTCGCGGCCGTCTAGCGGGCGCGGCGCGAACTCGGCTGGTTGGCGCCACTCGTTCGCGCGGCTCGCGACGTGTACTGCGGTGGCGCTGTCCGCGCTCGTTGGTTGGCGGGCATCGCACGGCTTCAGGTCGCTCAGGTGCGCTCGCACGGTTTTCCCGCGGGCTCCCTTGAGCACCACTACATTTGGCCCCGCGAATTTATTAACGGTATACGGGCCGGCGAACTTTGGTGCCAATTTGGCATTAAATTGTTTTGCGGCGGCGCTAAGGTGATGTTCGCGCTTCAAAACTCGGTCGCCGATCGAGGGGCGCCACTCTCGGCGTCGCATATCGTAGTGGTGTTTCTGGTTTTGATGTGCTCGGGCCAGATTCCACCGTGCAAGTTCGATGCGGTCCTTGATGTCCGTGAGCCGTTGTTGCCATCCGCTGATGTCTCCCGGCGTTGGCTCCTCCGTGTCGTCGTCGGTGGTTAAGCGGGGGTCCCCTGGAGCCGCGAGTTCTCGGCCGAAGTTTAGCGCGGCCGGTGTGCTCCCGGTTGCCTCGTGCCGTGCGGTATTGTACGCGAATGCGATTTCGGGTAGCCAGGCATCCCACGTTGTGTGGTCCCCATCGGTGAACTGGGCGATCATGGTCTTGATCACTCGGTTTGCTCGTTCTACCGGGTTACATTGTGGGGTATACGACGGTGTCTTTCGATGGTTGATGCCGTATTCTCGTAGTAGGCCGGTAAACTCCCGGCTCTCAAATTGCTTACCGTTGTCGGTGATGATTCGGCGCGGACACCCGAAGCGCATGACCACCCTCTCGCGGAATGCTTTCGTAACAGCCGGGGCGGTGGCTTGTCGAAGAGGTTGTAGTTCTATCCACTTCGTAAACTTGTCCTGCATCACCACGACCACC
Source organism: Andrena fulva (assembly GCA_946251845.1). Classification (NCBI taxonomy): domain Eukaryota; kingdom Metazoa; phylum Arthropoda; class Insecta; order Hymenoptera; family Andrenidae; genus Andrena; species Andrena fulva. The sequence goes on from OX276330.1 coordinate 21,256,685, forward strand.
GTGTGGCCTTTCTTCGACCGTGGGAGTGGTCCGACTAAATCGGCCGATACCACATCCCACGGGTAGGCTGCTGGCGTGGTATGCATCAATCCGGCTGGCGCTTGCTGCGATACTTTATATTCCTGGCACTTCGTACATTGTCGTACGTATCGTGCCGCGTCGCGGAACATCCCGGGCCAATAGTATTTTCGGGCGAGTCGGGCGGTAGTCTTATTGACTCCGAGGTGTCCGGCGGTAGGGGCGTCGTGGTTTGCCCTCAGTATCTCGTCGCGCCGAGTGCGTGGCACGCATTGCTTCCACTCATCCTCGGGGTGGCCGCCTGTCGTGTCCGGGAAACGGCGGTATAGTTCGCCCTCGCGGATTTGATACTCGGGGTGGAGGAGCGGTGTTTCCTCCACGGCTTGCTTCTTCCTACTGTACCAATCCGGTGGAGCGGACGCATCTACGTCTGCGATCTCGCCTTGTCGTGACAGTGCGTCGGCTACGAGATTATTCTCGCCTTTGCGGTATTCTATGTTAAAGTCATATTGCTGGAGCTCCAGGCTCCAGCGTGCCAAGCGTCCCGAGGGGCTGTCGATCGACTGCAGCCATTTTAATGCTTGGTGGTCGGTGAGGACGGTAAATGAGTATCCCTCTAGGTACGGGCGCATCTTTCGGATGCCCCAGACCACTGCCAAGCATTCTTTCTCGGTAACGGAGTAATTTCGCTCGGCCGCGTTAAGCGTTCGACTGGCGTACGCCACCACTCGTTCCTGGCCGTCATGGTCTTGTGTCAGGACCGCACCAAGGCCGCCCTGGCTGGCGTCTGTTTGTAGTACAAACGGCCGGTCAAAGTCGGGGCATGTCAATACTGGTGCGGTAGCCAGCTGGTGGCGGAGCGTTTCGAAGGCGGACTGCGCTTCTTCGGCCCAATTCCATCGTGTTCGCTTCTGTAGGAGTTGGTGTAACGGCGCTGCTGTTTCCGAGAATTGGGGGATGTATCTCCTATACCAAGAGACCATCCCCAGGAAACGTCGTAGTTCTCGTAAGTTTTGCGGTGGAGGCGTATTTCGAATCGCCTCGACTTTCTCGGGGTCGGTCTTGACCCCTTGGTCTGAGACGACGTGGCCGAGGTATTGTAGTTCGGTTTGGCAGAAGCGGCATTTCTCTTCATTTAACCGGAGCCCGGCTTGCTGCAGTCGGTGCAATACCTCTCGGAGGTTCTCGAGGTGTTCCTCGAACGTCCGGCCTAAGACGATTATGTCGTCTAGGTAGGCGAAGGCCCTTGGCTCTAGGCTGGGTCCTATGATGCTGTCCAGTAGTCGCTGGAACGTGGCGGGGGCCGAGTGGAGGCCGAACGGCATGACGCGGAACTGATATAGTCCACGTCCGGGAACGGTAAAGGCCGTTATCGGGCGGCTCTCTTCGGCCAGCGGTACTTGCCAATACCCATTTGCGAGGTCCAGCGTTGAAATGTAGCGCGCCTCGCGCAGTTTGTCAAGCGTGGCCTGGACCTGTGGCAAAGGGTAGGCGTCTTTTTCGGTTACGGCATTAACTCGGCGGAAGTCGATGCAAAATCGCTTCTTTTTCTTGCCTTTCTTAGCGACCATGACCACAGGTGAACTCCACGGACTGCTGGACGGCTCGATTATTCCGTCGGCCAGCATTTGGTCCACTGCCTCGTTGATTAAGGCTTGCGTGGCTGGGTTCCTGGGCATGTATCGCTGCTTGATCGGCTCGGACGTCTTCAGACGTATTCGGTGCTCGGCGAGGCTGGTCATGCCTCTGAGTTTTCGGAACGGCGGTAACTCCTCGTCCAGGAGTTGTTGTAGAGCGGCTTCTTGTGCCGGCGTGCATCGTCGGATGCCGGGGACTTCCACGACCGCGGTTTCGGCATGGCGCGTCCATCGGTGTGCACCGATCTGCACCTCCAGGCCCAACTTCTCTAATACGTCTACTCCCAAGAGAGCGGCATGCGATAGACCAGGCAGCACGGCATATGTGTGCCTTACTGTTTGGTCGTGTATGGTGGCGGGTAGCGTCATCTCACCTCGTAGTTGTACCTCCGCGCCATCTGCGACGCTTGCCGTGAAGGTGGCGGGTGCGAGAGTATATCCGCGCTTCTCACAGGCCACAGCGACATCTGGTCGTATGAACGAGCGTGTCGCTCCGGTGTCGACCAGTGCCCACCAGCGGATATCTCCCACTCTAAAGGCGAGGTACAAACGAGGGTCGTCTTTTATTGGCTCGGTTGAGGCATTGTTGCCTGGGCGTTTTGTCGGTCGCCTCGGTTGCCGCGCCCGGCCTCGTTTCCCGAAAAGGAATTGCAGGCACATTCTCGGGAGGTACGTCCGGCGGTGCCACAGTAGGAGCAAAATAACTTGCTTGCTCGTCTACATTCGGGGCGGCGGTGGCCTCGCTGGCCGCACCGCCAACAGCAAGTCGCTCGGTCGTAGTCGGCTTGCACTTCGGCTATTCCGCCGCTACGGGTCACCTCGGTCCTCCTTTCCGGCCGTCTCTCGATTTTTACGGTTTCTTTCCGCCCCGTGCCGGCTGCTTCTTTCTCCTCGGCCGTGACCTTGTCTTGGGCGGCAGCCAATTTCATCAACTCCGGTAAGGTCGTGAATTCGGTTCGTTTGATGTACCGACGGTACTCTGGTCGGAGGTTCCTGTAAGCGCGGTTTACCTGCTGTTCCAGGGTATACTTCCCGTATTGCTGCATCAGCGGCAGGAGGTCTAATATGAAATCGGTAGCGGTTTCGCTCGGCCGTTGTACTCGCCGGGTAATGACTTCTTCCAGCTCGTCTTCGTCTTCCGTGGCAAGGAAGAACGCTCGAAAATCGGCGACGAAATCGTCCCACGATTGCCATTCGGTGCGGCGGAGGCGGTACCAACCTAAGGCTCTCCCCCTCATGATTTCGGAGAGGCATTCAATGATTTGGTTGGGGGTGACCTTGTAACTATGTTGCAGGTCCCCCAGCCTTTGTAGGAATTCCGCGGCTCCTGGTCCGCCGTCGTAGCGGGTCCCCCACCTTCTGATTTTCTCCATCGCTGTGGTCTCCGGACCGTTGAAGCTCGGACCCGGGTTGGTGGGTGTAGTGACGTCTACCTGAGTCGCGGTATCGCTCGGCAGCGTTAATGTTGGCGGACCCATGATTTGGTTTTCTCGGCAGTGCGCGGTAACTCGTTGGCGTAGTTCGTCGAGGTTGCCAGTGGCGTCGAGCCCGTATTTTTCCGCGACTTGAATTAGTACCGCTTTCCGTAGCTCGTACACCCAGCTTACGCTTATGCTCATTCGCCCTTCTCCTCTTCACAGTCCCTGTTCGGGCGCCAATTTGTAATCGTGTTTGGTGGCGGAACGATTACCGGTGGGACGGAGAAGGGATAGGTTGCCGACTCAGTCGGTAAGGCAGGGTTCGGCGAATGAGCAGAAGCTGTGTTTGAATAAATAAGAGTGTTTATTCACTAAGGTGTATCTACAAGTTGTGTTTGCTATTGTTACCGAGCGCGACGGAAGAGCTTCGGCGGTACGGTGCGTCGTTTCGCGACGGCGGCGTGTTTGTCGGCGGTTCGTAGGAGCGAGGAGGTGGTGTATTGAACGTTCTGCTCGGGACGGCCTTAAGAGGCGCGTCCGTACGAGAGTCGTATAGTGGAGGTTCGAAGTGCAGTGGGTCTCCGGCCTAATGGGCGCAGCGAGACCCCTTCGACGGAGGTAGGGCGCAAGATTTCTCTCGGCCTATATCGGAAGCGAGGCTGGTAATGGCGCCGCGTGACTATAGGTCGGCGCGGGCACACCTCTGGAAGATCCCCAAAAATAGAGCCTCTCGAACGTACGGTACGGCGGTGTGACACCGCTAATGCGTGCGGGACGAGAGCTGTCAATTTCGCTCGCCGCGGGCCTTATACGCGCAGGCCGCGAATCTTTACTCGCGAGAGACCTCACGGGGCCGCGGCCGCCTAGCGGTCGCGGCGCGAACTAAGGCCTTTGCTTTCGGTGCCGAGCGTTCGGATGGCGCGTGACGTGACTTCGTCACAATCTGATTAATGTACCCTGACAAGGAACACTAAGGTAAATGTCCGCATTAGCGACCGTTTAAGAGTGTGACTGGTTCGAAATAGTAATTGTTTTACTAATATACGACAATGTTTGAGTAAAGTATGGATCATTGTATTTTTTTAAGTCTCTAGTTTCTTAATCAAATTAGTTTTAGAAGGATATTTGACTATTTACACCAAAATTATGGTGAAAATTATATTGGACCTGATGTCCCCTTCATTTACCAACTTGTACCATCTACCGACCGTCTCACGTCCTCATTATTGACCAGCAGTTTCCCCCATTGTAAATGCATCATTTTGTTTATTAAATTTGTGTTCATGAGTATAACAAACTGTTTTTATTAACATTTTATGAAAATTAAACAATTTATAACCTGTTTAAGATATTCTTTTATGTTTTCTATTATTTCCTCCACGGCTGACCTTACATATGGGTACTCCAGATTTTATTTTACATATTCTTCTGCTCCTTTTTCTTTGTCTTCACCATTGTTATTTTCTAAAGAAAATATTTGCGGTCGTGTTAGCAAGCGTGCGCTCACGAGCTTATAAATAGTCAAGTGTATTGTATAGCAAGTGCTCGCGTGTATCGAACATTGACTCTTTTCGGACCAATTTCGGCAATTTTGACGAAGTGGAGAGCAGAAAGTGTTTCTGACCACAGGGGCACTTTCACCTAACGCTCTCGGAAGTAATCATGGTTCCAACTTTACCGAAGAATGCCCCCAGAGTATCCTACGCTCAGATGGCCCAACAGACACATTTTCCCACTAAAGAACAGGCAATAGTGCTCGATTCTGTTGAAGGAATTTCTGTGCAAGAATACGTAATGGCCATCGGTAAGATAACAGATCCCAAAAACATTAGATTTGTATCGCGAATCTCTCACGGTCGCGTGTGTCTATATATGAACAGCAAGGAAACGGCAGACAATATCATCGATAGTGGTGTAAAAGTAAACATCGGAACGCACGTCCTGGGAATACGGCCACTAATTTCAAAATCTAAACGTATTATCTTATCCAACGTGTGTCCAATAATCCCACACTACATTCTAGAAGAAGAGCTCGCAAAATCAAACATCCAACCAACTTCGCAAATAACGTTCATCCGAGCAGGCATGAACGACCCCAACTACAACCACATATTAAGTTTTAGAAGGCAAATGTATATCCAACCTGAAGACATACCGAAATTACCAGAAACACTCCAGATAAAATATGATGATACGGTCTACTGGATCTACTTGTCAGCGGAGAAACTCGCCTGTTTTTTGTGCAAGGAAGAAGGGCATCTCGCAAAATTTTGTAAGAGTATTAGCGCCCCGCTACATAAAACACCTATCTCCACAGATAGTACAAACATTAAAATAAGTGATCCTAAATCATTGACACAAGCTACAGGAAAAGCTGCAAATAAAAATTCAAATTTGTCGGAAAATCCAATTTCAACTACCCTACCAAACTACACACCTCTCATAATGCCTCCTCCCTCAAGCACAAAAAGACCACTTTCCGGCACATCTTCTACAAACAGCTCCATACATGGCTCAAAAGAAAATAGGCAGGCAACGGACAGCGAAATCACGTCCAAAAAAGCCCTAAAGAAATCAAGAAAATCACTAAGTTCAGCAATCACTATTGAGGAAATCTCTCGGCAACTGCAACCCGCCGAGGATTTTATTTTAGTCAACGCAAAAAGGTATCCACTCGATATTGGAGCCATTAAAAAACTTTTAGTTGCGACCTTTAACAATTCAAACATACCTGAAGCAGCCTTAAACTACACAACCAAAACACCTGCGCTAATAGGCATGCTGTTGGATATCAAAGAGCTCCTCACAGAGCGAAGCTTAAAAAGTCGCATTACCAGGATTGTCAAACGCTTGAAAAGCTCAGATAATTCAGACATTACTAGCGATGATTCTAGCACCATAGACGACTTAGAAACAGAATCTATCAGCTTTACTTAAATAACTAACATGGATGCAAACAGCAACACTGGTACCCAATCCTTGAAAATCCTTTTTTGGAATGCCAGAAGCATATTGCAACGATCGCCAGAAATCTAGGTTATGTTAAAAAAGGCAGACATTTTAATATGTGTCGAATCATGGCTCAAAGCAGAAGACGACATTCATCATGCAGGATTCTTAACATACAGAAAGGATAGGGCTCACTCAAGAGGAGGAGGTATTATTATATTTATAAGAAAAAATCTAGCTTACGCAGAAATAAGCAGCATAAAAATACCGGATCAAACTGCTGAGATCTGTGGTATACGTGTCATTAATAATAAGTCTCCACTTGATTTAATAGTCTGCTACAGAGCCCCAGGGAACACCCTTACTCAAAATCAATGGGACATCATTGTGCAAAATGTAGAAAATAGCCGCAGCAGTATTTTAATGGGAGACTTCAATGCACACCATAAAAACTGGAACTGCCGATACACGGACAAAAATGGGGAAAGACTTGAAAAGGCCATAGAAGCAGGTGACCTATTCTTACATAACAATAATTCATACACGCACATCGACATGTATCGAAACATAAAATCTAACCTTGATTTAGTCCTCTCTACTACAAACATCTCCCATAAGTTAAGCGTTAAAGTATGCGACGAGACCTGGGGATCCGACCACTTTCCTATTTACGTAGATATAGCGGTAGAAAAAAGCTACTTAAAAAAAAAAATCCTTTAAATTAAAATCCGTCCGCACAAATTGGAGAAATTTTAACGAAAAGCTTGAAACCCGCTACATAGAATTCTTCACATTCGAATATGAACAACTACTCCCAAACGACAAATATAACACATTCGTAACCGTCATAACTGAAACGATAAAATCCAGTACTCCTAGACAAAAGAAAAACTATCCTGGGAAAAAAATCCAGTCCCATGGTGGGATTTGGATTGCGACAAAATTAAAAGACTGAGATGTGCGGCATATAAAAAGTGGGAACACACAAGCAATTTAAAAGACCTCATAAACTACAAAAAAGTTGCAGCTACAGCCAAAAAAACCTTCAAAAATAAGAAGAGAGAGTGCTTCAAAAAATTTGCAGAAAGCATCAACATTCATACAGACCCGAGTTACGTGTGGAATAAGTGTAAAATCTTCAAAAACAAATGGACCAGAATAACTCCGCAGCATTGGCCCGAGAATCTACAAGCAGACAGCAAATTAGAAGACACCCTGAACAAAATTAGCCCTCCCTGGGCCCAAACAAATCCCAACTGGCTCCCCTCACACCAACAGAATGATTTCTTCGACTCACACTTTACATTTACTGAATTTAACATTGCACTTGAACACAAAAATATAAAGTCGGCTCCTGGAATGGATGGCATTGACTACGAGATTCTGAAAAACTTACCTATAAAATTTAAATTATTATTACTAGATATATATAATGAAATGTACGAAAAAAGAGTCTATCCCAGGAGCTGGAAGCAATCATTTATTCAGTTCATTAAAAAAGCGGATGGTAAAGGTCTTCGCCCGATATCACTTTCCTCTTGCCTGTGCAAGCTATGCGAAACACTCATTCAAAACAGGCTGCAGTGGTGGTCCGAATTCCATAACTTAATCCCAATCAGTCAGCAAGGCTTTAGAAGAGGGAAATCGTGCGTGGATAACGTAATCAACTTAGCATTAAAAGTAGACGAAGCATTCACTTAAAAAAAAGAAGTCTTAGCGGCCTTCTAGACGTTCAGGGAGCGTTCGATAATGTCAATATTGATATACTACTCTAAACTCGCCTCATTAGGATGCTCAATAAATATATTGCAATTTATTAAATTCTTAACGCATGAAAGGTATATATATATACAGATTCCTTGGAAGAAAGTTACAGACTTCTGCATAAGGGTGTTCCTCAAGGAGGTGTTCTAAGCCCCCTCTTATACATATTATATGTTTCAAATATTAATGTAAATCTACAGAAAAGCGTAACAATTTCTCAATTTGCGGATGACATAGCACTTTACCTAAAAGTCTCGTCCACCAGGAGAGGTAAAAACACCCTAGAGAAAGCTGTCAAAACAATTGAAAACAACCTCTATAACTTAGGGTTAGAACTCACTCCAAATAAATCCACATTCGTACACTTCAACAACAAAAAAATATTACCTGGAAGTACTGAAATTAAAATCGGTGAATGCGCTATAAAATCCAGCGAAACTGCTCGCTTTTTAGGTATTATCTTTGACTTCAAAATGACATTTAACCCACAAATAGATCAGGTCCAAAAGAAATGTATGAAATCTCTAAATATAATTAAATTTCTAAGCGGCACATGGTGGGGCTCTGGCCCCGAAACGCTAATCGCACTATATAGAAGTTTTGTTCGTTCCGTTATTAATTATGGTTCCTTTATATATTTCCCGAAAAGAAAAGGGGTACTGCAAAAACTTGAAAGAATACAAAACATAGCCATTAGAGCTTCCTTGGGATATCGCAGAAGCACTCCAACCAACATTCTATTAGCAGAATCCAAACTGCTACCGATAAAGGAACGAACAAGGTATCTTTGTGATTCATATCTAGCGAAAGTCATATCCAACAACAGCTCAGTCGCTTACAAAGCGATAAAAAGCTACCAAAATGTAACAAAGAACAAACCACAAAAGAGAAACACAATTCTTAGTCAATGCATTGCACAGGTAGAAGATTTAACCAAAAAAATAGATTCCAGCAGTAATTACAACATTTACTGTCAGGACTTTAAAACGCTAACGACCGCAATCCCAATTGAAACTAAACTTGGCACAGAACTTAAAGATTCGGCAAATCCTAACCAAATCCTAAAAGAACTAAAAGATAAAAATAATGCGTTTGAAATATATACAGATGGTAGCAAAATCTCGGACAACAAATACGTCGGATTAGCATGTACCTGTCCAGAACTAAATATTGATATCGTGAAGAGCATAAATAGTAATGCGTCGGTGTTCACAGCGGAATGTGCTGCCCTGAACTATGCAATGGACATGGCACTAACAATAGGCAATAAAGACCACAATATATTCATTTTCTCAGACTCGCTTAGCGCTCTGCAAAGCCTTCACCTCCCCAAAATAAGTATCAAAACTAACTCCTATATTTTCGCAATCAAAAAAAAGTATAACATGTTCATTGAAGAGAGCCCAAACAACAGCTCCATAAAATTCTTTTGGATCCCTTCCCATATAGGAATATCAGGAAATGAGAGAGCCGACAGCCTAGCCAAAACAGCAACAAGCTTGAACACTCTTGACATACCGAAAATCCCATTTACAGATACCTACGAAGCGTACAAAAAAAGAGCCCAGATCCATGCCGAAAATATGGTTAAAGAGCAAGGCCTCACTAAAGGGAAAAAATACTTCCTATACTACTACTGTAACAATCGGGAACCATGGTACTCGCGCAAAAAACTATCCAGAGAATTTATCGTAACAATAAACCGAATTAGAGCCGACCACTATAACCTAGCTGACTCTCTCGCTCGCGTAAATATTATAAGTAATTCAAAATGTAAATGTAATCAGGAAAGTGAAGACATAAACCATGTGGTTTGGCAATGCAAACTTTACGACCCGCAAAGAATAAACCTAATTAAAAAACTGGAAACAATAAAGCTTCACCTTCCCCTCAGCATGGAAATGCTAATTGCCAAACCACACATTAAGGCGTGCATGCATGTTTTCACGTTCCTGAAAGAATGCAACTTACGCATCTAAACCAATCGGGAGACATGTAACTATACAAGTTTAAAACACCTATGTATCGATAAGGTAAACCATGTAATACAACCTTCTTCACATCCGTACAAAAGCATGTAAACAAAATTATGTTAGAAATAAACCTTCATTAGGTTTCACAATAAAAAAAAAAATAAAAAAAATAACAGAATACGACGATGTAGAAATGTTAAATGAAAATGAAGATATAATTGCATTTATAAATAATATCAGAGATGAGGCTGAAGAAATTGTAAAAGACAGTGTAGAGACAGATAGGTGTAATGCTTTTTATTGTCCAGAACTAGTCACATATTTAGTTAAATTGGCAAAGCATTTTCCTCTCTGGACACAGGTGATGAGAGGATATTTCCCTCTGTCATCGAATGTAGCGACATCCTCTAGATGCGAGGCATATTTTAAAGACCTCAAACATCCAGATTTAGGCGCAAATTATAAACCATTGCGCGTCGATAAATTTATAATACACCATATCAAATCTATCGAAAATATCTCGAAATTGGAATGTGCTGCAATTAAACGCACAAACGAAAAAATTGCACTGCTGCAAACTGAGACGAGAAAAGAAAAAGAAAGAAAAATCGATTCACGCGATTTTGGCGAAAATGCGCAAAACACTAACTATACTTAAAATTATTTAACGGAGCAGGAAAATTGGAAAGGCTTAAATATTGAAGCCAAACCAAATAAATTGAAAGTTTCAAGTAATAATAGCAATTATATAGAGGACGAGGAAAATAAAGAAAATGTTAAAACAAACGCGGATGTACAAAAAAACAGTTCCCTCCTAGAGGGAAATATTTAACTTCCTGCCCAGACATTCACCTCACGTACGACAGGCCATTGAGGAAAAGAAGAAACGAAATATTAAGAAATGGTAATAACTGCAATTTAGTTAAACTCAATGGCGAAAAAATATATATTAAAAATACGTGTGCATTCGATTCATTGGTTGAAGTATTAACCAGTGCGTATTGCAATTATAGTACGTTTAAAAACTGGATAGATCAAAACTCAGACGTCATATTTTTTATGTTCGTCAAAAAATTCGCTCTGGAGAATATTAACAACTCCGTGTATGAAGAGCGAGGAGCTATTTTATGTACAATATTCGAAAATCAGAACAATATTGTAGATTGTACTACAAATGCCAATGAGCTATTTACAAGACTTGTAACAGACGTTTGCAGTGTCGAAGAAAATAGAATCTGCGGCAAATGTAAAATCAAGTCTAGAAAAATGTTTGTAGTAGATTTAATTAGTACACTCGCAACCCAAGATTTTAAACAAGATTTTCTTAATTTTGTTGAACAATTCTTCAGTACACAATCAGTCACGTGTAAAACATGTAAATCAGCAGTGCAATTAAAGAGACAACCAAATTCATACGTGTTCATAGACACTGAAATCTGTCTCCAACTAAACAAAATTGATGGAATACTTTTAAATAGCATACCTGAAAAGTTTCAAGTTGAAGATGCAATATACGTTTTAAGTGGCATCGTATGTTATAGTCCAGGACATTATACAGCTTATTGCCGTAATACAGCAGGCATGTGGACAGTACACAATGACATTAGTCAAAAATTGCGTACAATTACAAATCCACGAACGGTAAAAGTTTTTCCGACAACAGTGATATTTATAAAAATATAAAAATTCTGTTAAAACTTTAATTCAACAGAATATATGATAATGATACTTTACAATAGTAAAACTATTGAATCGGTCCGGCGTCGCACCGCGCTGTAAAGTGCGGTACCACTGGCTCTACCAGTGGTCACAAGTGCCAGCCATGGCACTTGTACTCGCGGATCATACGATCACGCGAGTCGATCGACGCCGGCGTAATTTTGCCAAGAAAATGACGAAAGCAATAATAAATTTGACCGGTCCGGCGTCGCACCGCTCTGTAAAGTGCGGTACCACTGGCCCTGTCAGTGGTCACAAGTGCCAGCCATGGCACTTGTACTCGCGGATCATACGATCACGTGAGTCGTTCGACGCCGGCGTAATTTTCTCAAGAAAGTGACGAAGGAAATGATAAATTTAATTCACAAAATTAAGTCGATACTGAAGGGTGGACAAACGAAATCTTGGGTTGGACAAACGTCTTCTACATCTAGACTAACGAAAACCGTCGTTGGACAAACGATTCCATCGATTAATTAATAAAAAATCGTACTTATACGTGGTCGATTCAGGCGTACGTTACATTTTCGCTATTTTTATTAATAATTCGATTCTGGAGGGTGGACAAACGAAATCTTGGGGTGGACAAACGTCTTCTACATCTAGACTAGCGAAAACCGCCGTTGGACAAACGATTCCATCGTTTAATTAATAAAAAATCGTACTTATACGTGGTCGATTCAGGCGTACCTTTCATTTTCGCTATTTTTAATAATAATTCGATTCTGGAGGGTGGACAAACGAAATCTTGGGGTGGACAAACGTCTTCTACATCTAGACTAGCGAAAACCGTCGTTGGACTAACGATTCCATCGTTTAATTAATAAAAAATCGGACTTATACGTGGTCGTTTTAACCGTACCATACTTCTTGGCTATTTTTATTAATAATTCGATTCTGGAGGGTGGACAAACGAAATCTTGGGGTGGACAAACGTCTTCTACATCTAGACTAACGAAAACCGTCGTTGGACAAACGATTCCATCGATTAATTAATAAAAAATCGGACTTTTACGTGGGTGATTCAGACGTACCTTTCATTTTCGCTATTTTTATTAATAATTCGATTCTGGAGGGTGGACAAACGAAATTTGTGGTTGGACAAACGTGGACAAATGATGGACAATCATTTCTCACTGTCAAATTATTAAAAAGTTTTTATGAGGTTGCCGGTGAAAAATTTTTTTTGTTCATAACTTTTTTTTGAAGGGTGGACAAACGAAAATTTTTTGTGGACAAACGATGCCAGATCGTGGACAATCGTATCCCTCTTTTAAAAAGTTGAAAAGTGTTCATGGAGGGTGCTGATGACAAATTTTCTTAATTTGTTCATAATTTTTTATTTAAGGGTGGACAAACAAAATTTTTGGGTGGACAAACGTGGACAAACGATGGACAATCATTTCCCCCCATTAAATTATTAAAAAGTTTTCATGGGGGTGCTGGTGAAAAAAATTTTTTTTTCATAACTTTTTTTTGAAGGGTGGACAAACGAAAATTTTTGTTGGACAAACGTGGACAAACGATGGACAAACGAATGCCGTCGAGTTTTTTTAAAAATTCTAATTTGGGGGTGCCAACTTCACAGACCTCTCCGCGCCATATCGCCCTTCCCAATGAGTTAAAAGTTTTACGTCCACGTGATTTCGTACATTTTCCATAGTTTTACCGAATACCGCGTTGTTCATCAATTTATACAAATTTTTCTCAAAATCGTTTGTCGCGCCTGTTCTAAACCGTGTGTTGAGTTCGATGTAATCGCGGAGCCAGAGGGATTGAGCGAATTGAAGCACACGGTGTATTTTTGTAATACGAAGACCGTGACGCGTGCACCGCTGCAGGTTGCGATAGTGGATAACGTAACGCTGCTTATCGTATACCGTCGCGAGTAACTTGTCCTGCCTGCTGCCGGGTGGTTTGGCACGCGTCGGGCAGAACGGTAGATCGGCATGAGCGTCGTGCAGACGTTGCGGATATTCGAGATCTACCTCGAGAATGTACCCCGTGGGCGAATCGACATCGATCGAAGATACGTCAAAATTTACAACATCTTCGACCCATCGAAATTTAGCGTATGGCAAGGGTTGACACATTGCCCATCCATACAAATTGTTCACGTCAAAGTACATCAAGTACGATGACTTTTCCGATGCGTCGTATGATGACATGTACTTGTTATTGGCATGTGCGTATCTTCCGGAACATTGACTTAAACCACCGCGTATACCGCGTTCGATAAACATGACCATATCGACGTCGGTGAGCAATTCGAATGTAATTTTGGTGTGTTTTAGCATGGCATCCCAGGTGAAACCAGGTAGAGTATAATAATGCGCTGAATCTAGTCTGTAACTCTTGATACAACTTTCGCGAAAATTTTCAAAAATATCAGCCAATAACAAGACATCTGTTTTCAAATACAAATCGCTGTATTCGCCCAAGGTTCCAATCCCGAAACGCTGCCAGACAGTCTCGGCGTGCGCGTAATCGCTCTCGGATACAGTTTCACCCGTTAACGAACTGTAGAATGACTCGCGCGGTGGTAAGCATGGATCCTGCAGCTTGTTCGCGCAATCAAGGTATTCGTACGGAAAGACACCCTTTCGCGTCAATAAATTGAAATCCTCGGTGGATAATGTTTCAAATTGGGATTGTAAAATTTTTAATTGATCTGTGCTAAGAAAAGATGCTAATTTGTCGAGACTGGTATTGAGAAATTTGTACGAATCGATGAATCTCAATTTAATATAATTTCGCGAGTCTGATTCAGCCGTATCTTCGACATTTTTTGTGAAAGAAATATACTTTTCTTTAGTTATAGGCAATACGTCAACATGACCTTTGAAAGCGGTAGCTATTTCCTTGATAATAAAATGTGAATCGTAGCCGGATAAATTATGGAAAACTATGGGGATGTAAAACGCGTTTTTATTATTTAAATTGCACTCCGAATGTGCTGGACCTCTAAACCGTCCGGAGAGATGACAATGATCGCGAACTCGTATATCATCAGCCTCGAATGGTTCTTCGCAAATATGACAGTGTGTTGCATCGTGAAATGTCGTCAACTGTTTGGGAGTTAAATCCAGCATTGGAACATTACCGGCCAAGATGGGTTTGACAAAGTTTGCAAAATATTTAGTTCGTCTACGAACCACGAAACACAATCCGCGTCGCGGCGACATCGATACGTTGATAGCGATGTATCGTACGAACAATGCATATAATATGCAATGCTGTGCACTTTATGGTGCTGGTATGTATGTAATTTATTATCACCCACTCGGTTGTCTTCTGTTTTTTCGATGATGCACTCGAGATCGGCGTATACAACGAAGGGGAGTCGCTCCTTCCTACAGTGGTTGCCGAAGCTGAGCAGATTTTTGCCTTCGCTGGGCAGCAGGATGGCGCAGTCGTTCATTTGCCCACAGTCCACTGCATGCGCCTCCAGCTTCTCGGTTGAGCTAAAGTAGTGCATGCATCTGTAATAAAACAAATTTTTTTTTCATTTAATTTGTTTCGCGAGACATTTCAATATTTCATAAGTTTATATACGTACCGGTCGCAGATGAATTTATTTTCCTTGTGCCTGCTCAGCTGCATGCTCACCAGCCGGGACAAGTCCTTGATCAGTACAAAGTGCCCTACATCGCCGTGCTCTTGATTCGGTGTGTAGAGCAGGTTGACGTGCCTATCCCTCTTCTGACTGGTGAGGCGCAATGGAAAGACCGTCCACCGTTTCTCCGTCTCGAAGGTGTACACGTTGATGGAGATGTTGTTCTGCTGCTCAAATTTTCCAATTTGTGCTAGGGACATTGGGAACTCAATGCCCTGGAGATTTAGCACCAATGTATAGTGTGGATATGAGCTTGGGCGTGCGGTGTCTCGTTCGGCAGGATGGACAGCTGCGACCACTGCCCACGCGAAACAGGCATTGTCCGAGCATTGCACGCTAATTGTTGCCTTCTTCAACAATAAATCCTGCGGCAACTTGTAGCGGCATCCCGCGCGCAACGGATTGTACTTCTTGACATTGACGGTAAGGTTGAGGATTCGCGTCAATGCCCATCCACTGTCGCGTTCCTGGAACTCTTCCAGCGATGCCAGGGTGGGTTCGATAACGCATCGTTGGTACCACTCCTGCAGATCAGATGTGCGGAAGACTTCGCGGTTTCGGGTGTTGATGCTTTTACAAGCATGCTTGTCACCGGCCACAAATTCACCGTTAAACACCGTGTTCACTTTGAGGTTTCGATGTTTCCTCAAAGCACCCCGCACATGCTCCAGCACAATGGTCCCCGCATCCTGGAGGAAGTTGCGCGGCTCGATATAATTCGAATTTAACACGGCACCAGTTAACACGCGGCTATCGAACGCAGCGTCTATTTCGCGCCACAAAAGTCCCGTGCTCGAATGCCCTGCACCTTCGCGCACGAAACGACCACGCAACGAATTTTTCAGTCCTTCGAACCGCGCGATTCGAGCAACCAACGATTGTCGAGCACCGATCGATAATCGCGGGCGTTTTACGCGGCTGTGTTCTTCCAAAGATTCGATGCATTCGTTGCATCGTTCTTCCCACGCGAGGTATTCTTCCCATGAAATCAATCGTGCAGATTGATCCAACAATTGGCGTTCTACTTGCGCGAATTCTCCCATGGTCGTAAATGTAAATGCTTTTTCCTCAGTTTGGAGCGCGCTTTTATGGTCGACACCGTGATTTGGTATCTCCGTCTAACTCTTTTGGCGTACCCCCTCCCTCGAATGCATTGCATGCAAAAACGACGATCCATCCTAATATGGTTCTATGCAGTTTCTGCTGATATCGCATAATTCGTTCCATGATTCACGCGTATGACGAATTAGCGCGCGAGATCGTCCAACACAGTTTCTGCTGACACCTATTTTCTAAGAATCAATGTTTCTGCTGACACCTATTTCTAAGATTCGACGTTCCCAAAAGTATCATATTACATTCGACACGTGTCGAGACTTTTATCCTTGAAGGTGGGGCTCAAATTACATGCAATCGCGCGATATGCTGCGATGTTAAGATTGAAAAAACGTTATGGAAAAATTGGTAGCTTTAAAATAAAATGCTGTGGTGGGGGAGGCAATTGCACCTCTATTTAAGCCGAGCTCTCGGACGCTATTCCATCAATCGCTCAGTAGCCTCAGTGACTTTGACGAAACAGACGGTACTCCATAAAAAATATAGTGCACATCAAAATGTACAAACACAGCTTAAACGATTCATCCTGCGCAGCTGGCAACGATGGTGGGTTTCCAAATAAACGTCAACAACAAAATCATCATCAACAGTTCAATATGAGGTACGTACGCGTTAGAGCTGTTCGGGTACTCGAATAAAACGAGCCGAGCCTGGCTCGGCTCGACTGACCGGGCCGAGCCGGATACCCGTCAAATTCGGGCGGCCCGAAAAATCCGAGTAGCTCGAATTTGTTTCGGGCGGCTTGAAAAATCCGGGCTCGAAAAATCCGTACGCCTTGTACGCACTGTTCGAACCACATTCAAGACGTACGCCGGCGGCCCGAAACGATTCGGACTACCCGGATTTTTCAAGCCGCCCGAAACAAATTCGAGCTACTCGGATTTTTCAGGCCGCCCGAATTTGACGGGTATCCGGCTCGGCTCGAAAACCGAGTCCCGGCTCGGTCCGAACTTCAAGCCGCCCGAATATTCGAGCACCCGAACAGCCCTAGTACGCGTTACTATACACTTTTCATTTACTTCATTCACTGTAAACGCAAACGATCAAAGTATTAATTTCATGTACATGTTTCTTACAGTTCCGGAACCGCCACGTCAAAAACGTTGAAAACACCGAAACCGTCGATCGTACGGATCCTGGGACGTGATTATCCGTTGACTGCAACAGCTTATAAACGTCTAACTATTGGGATTCGTATTGGCAAGGATTCGTGCCACGTCGAGATCTCCATAGCCGACAATAAAGGCAACGAGTTGAGCTTTTCAATGTCTACGTGGAAGCTCCTGCTACAAAACGAGGCGGACATACTCCAACGATTACGCAGCAACGCAACATCGCCCCAAACTCACATTATAATTGATCATTTACGACTAGAGTTCACACGTGTGCATGATGCTCAACTTATTAAAATCACCGATAATCGCGTTGTCATATATATGACTGAAGCCACGATGTGTAAACTATTCGCATACAACCATTGCATTGAACATATGTACACCTGGCTAAGTGAAAATATATACTCTGTAAGCAGTAAATATGCCGCTTTCGTAGACGTTCTACGTAGCGCTACCGCGCCAACAGATTATGTAAAATTAATTTCTAAAAGCGAACACTTCGAACAGCATTCATTGATCGATTGTGAATTGTTAGCATGTGCAATCAATCATATTGTGGATGATGCTTGTAGTACGAAATGTTAAATTATATTCTTTTAATTTTAAATAAATTATCATTTTAAACACATATCGTTTCCCCATTTTATTCACCCATCATCCTCCTCACCACTTAATTTTAAGATTTGCTGACGCCGCATAATTCTATTTCGTTCTTCGCACTGCCAAATGACATCACCCTACACGGCTGCTCCGGAGGATTAAAATTATACACGATCGCGCGAGACGCTGCGACGCTAAGTATTGCTCTCTCTTTCCCTCTCTCGAACTAAAAATGCATGCTGTCTCTTTCCCTCCCCGAAGACGCGGTTCGTAAAATGCTGATCTTTCCCGACATTGCCCGAAACATCATCCGATAATTATTATGCTTTGGCGTTTGGTATATGTACCATTCGTTAAAGACTAATGTCAGAGAGTGGGCGTTGGGGGAGTTGGTTAGGCGGCTGACTCGTACCGCGGAGGTCTTGGGTTAGAGCCCCGTCGCCCGAGATTCTGTTTTTTTCATTTATATTAATATCATAAATTAATATTTCCTACCTTACCGACTGGTACCACGCTCCAGAGTAGCACCCCCACCACTCTGTCATCTCGGTGACGTCATCCGCCGCGCGACCCGCTTGCGTGAGACTTTACCTGCGGTTCCTCCTCGATATCGATTCGGTATCGATATCTGTTCACGCGCTATACCCCCACCACTCCGTCATCTCGATGACGTCATCCGCCGCCGCCCGCGACGAATTTTCCGCTGGTCTTGAAACTCAAATTTGGATTTCAAGGTCGGGGGAGGGGTGGGGGAAATGACCTTCAAACTCAAATTTGCGTTAGAATCCCCTTATACCCACTACTATGCTCGTTTACTCTCCTTAACCCACAGTTTAATGCTAGTCAGGTACAAAATGTCTTAAGAATACTTGGTAGCCGCAGCTGTAGCCGCGAAAGGTATTCTTTCGTTACTGCTCAACCTTAAGCCTCGTTTCTAGGGACCAACGTTTGCTTGCGCGGTCTCCGGGTGTAGCTGGCGCTGTTGTCGGAGGCGTTGGGTTGCGTTGCCGCCACATCCACTGCCCCTCCAGAGTCCTTCGTGGCATTAGGATGAAATAGGACTCGCTTTTTGTTCATTTCTTTGCTGTTGTTCAAAGGCTGGGTCTCTGGCACGTCTTGTGGTACATCCTCAGCTGTCACGTATGCAGGTTTCAACCTTTCGATTGAGATGTTTTTTTCTTCACCGTCGACGTCAATCTTGAAGAGTCGTTCATCAATTCTCTGGATGATTCTGTATGGTCCCATGTATGGAGGTTCCAGTGGAGCTCTGACGTTGTCGCAGCGTATGAAGACGTGTGTGCACGTGTCCAAGTCCTTTTGCAAGAACGTGCGTGTCTTGCTATGATGTGCTGTCGGTATCGGTATTACATTTCTCATGTACGTCCGAAATTTGTCGACAAATTCTTGAGGATCCGCTGGTTGAACTTGGTGTACAAAGAATTCTCCTGGTACACGAAGCGTGGTCCCGTAAAGCATTTCGGCTGGAGAAGCTTTAAGATCCTCCTTATAGCTTGTTCTGAGGCCCAGCGTGACTGGTGGTAGCAGCTCTGTCCAAGGAATGTGAGGTTTGCACATTAGTGCGGCCTTGAGTGTGCGGTGCCACCTCTCGATTATGCCTTTGGAGGCTGGGTGGTACGGTGAGGTCCTGTTTCTGTTTGCTCCTGTGAACAAGGTTAAAGCTCAGAAGAGAGCAGACTCGAATTGCGGACCCTGATCCGTCGTTATTCTCAGCGGTGTTCCGTAGTGACTCACCCAGTGTGTGAAGAACGCGTTTACCACCACTTCGGCTGTGGTGTTCTTCAGGGGAACCGCTACTGGCCATCTTGTGAAGCGATCGATTATTGTGAGGCAGAAGGATTATTAGGTCCATGTGTATATGGTTGAATCGCGTGGCCGGAACTTCAATGCCCTGAGGTGATAATCGATTGTGTTTCTGTATTTTCGCACGTTGGCAAGGTATACATTCGTTGGACCATTTCATTATATCTTTCTTGATTCCTGGTCAAATGTATTTCTCTCTGGCGCGCCGGCACGTGTTTCGGTTGCTTGGGTGTGCCAGTCCGTGGACCGACTGGAATGCCAGTTTGCGTAATACACGCGGTATATAAGGTCTAACGACTCCTGTGGAGATGTCACAATAGATGTCTGTGTTCGGTTCCACCGTGAGGCGTTGTAGCTTGAGTGACGCTGGGTGGCTCTTCAACTCCTCCAGCTCCTCATCTGCTTCCTGAGCCGTTTGAATTTCTTGCGGGCTCAGCACCGTTGGCATGTTTATGGTTTCCACTCGGGAGAGCGCGTCTGCGACCACATTCTGGTGGCCTTTTACGTGGACAATCTCGGTGGAGAACTGAGAAATGTAATTCAGTTGCCGCAGTTGGCGAGGAGAGGCCTTATCGGGTTTCTGTTGAAATGCGTACGTCAGGGGCTTGTGATCGGTCTTAATGATGAAGTTCCTACATTCCAGTAGATGTTGGAAATGCTTGACTGCTGCAAAGACTGCTAAAAGCTCCCTGTCGTACGTACTGTAATTTTTTTCCGCTGGGCTCAACTTGCGCGAAAAAAAACCGACTGGAGTCCACGTGTCGCCGTTTAGTTGTTCTAGAGTGGCTCCGATTGCTATGTCTGATGCGTCGGTGACCACTGCTAGCGGCGCTGAGGGGGAAAGAAATGCTGTTTTAGTGACTGAGACTAAACTCTGCTTACACTTTTCGAACGCTTCTTCCGCCTCTGGTGTCCAGGGAATTTTCCTTTTATCATTTTTGCGCGACTCCTTGAGGTACTGGTTAAGTGGTGCTTGTAGATTCGCTGCGTTCGGAATGCATCTCCGGTAGTAATTTACGATGCCCAGAAATCGCCGTAGCGCATTTATGGTCTCGGGTTTTGGGTAGCCAGCGATGTGTTCGATCCGTTCCTTTGGGGGTTTATAACCCTTTTCGTCAATCACATATCCCAAATAGTTGACGTGCGCCTGACCCAGCACGCATTTGCTTGGGTTGATGATCAATTTGTTCCTCCGGAGCCTGTCCAGGACGATGCGGAGATGTTTGAGGTGTTCCTCATGCGACTCGGACATTATGATTATATCATCTATACAGGGTGTCCCAAAAATGCTGCGGTTCCTTAAAGGGGGTGATTCGGGGGGTGATTGCAAACAACTTTTTCCTTTGCGAAAATGCCCTCCGAGGTTTCGTTAACGAGATATTAATAAAAAGCACCGACCAATCAGAGCGCGAGCCTTCCGCTGGAGGTCCCGCGCTAGCGTGGCCGCGCGCCGGGCCGCGCTGCGACTACGAACAAGCAAGGCGGCATGCATCGAAGGAAATTGCGTAGAATGGCAAATGAAAAAGACGTAACAAAAAAATCGAACCTTTTGCCATGGTTTGTTTGCCATTTAAAGTGAATAATGAATAAAGGATAAATGGATGAAAATCACGTGTAACGTAAAAAGACGAATACACATTTTTTTTAGAAGATTCGAAAATAATAATTATTTGAAGTGGGAGGATAAGGAATACGTAAAATTCCTTGTGTTAATAACATATCCACGAAAAGGTAATGTAACAGGAAATTAACGAAAAGTGATCGTAGTTCGTTATTGTGATAAAAATCCGTAACTCAATAACGGCCAGCACTGTTGCTGATAACGAATAAGTCTGTTTAAAAAGCCCGAATAAATATTTTCGTACGAGAATTTGGAGAATTATCGCCGGAAATAAGCCATAGCTTGCGTTAAATTTAAAAATGAATGATCACCATTAAAGTAACTAAAACTCACCCTTGTAGAAAATTCACCTGCAACTTGAAAACTTGTGTCACTGGGTCACTGAACCGATCCTGGTCATCGATGGACGAGCCCAGTGCACAGCTGATCCCAGGTATACGACACTACCCAAAGTTAAGGGTCGCAATGTCAAGTGCGTCCAGGTACCGAATATTCACTTCACTGCACGGCTACTGACACTGGTCACTTAATTTATTTTTCATGGAACGTGTTGTTGCTACGTTCTAAAAATTGGTGGAAATGAATTTTTACTTGGCGTTCGGAGCCGTCGTGGGTAATTCCCGCGCAAATTCTCACGCTGCAGCACTTGCGTCCTCGTTGTTCGGGGGGTACACACAGAACATCGCGTAATACTCTTGAGCAGAGATCATTTGTCTGCGACGCGATTGCTGACTGCTGACTGACAAGATTTTTTCCAAGCGACTTCTTCTACCCCCAAATAGTTTCTCTCGTTCCAGTATGAGTTGACCCCCACCAGGCCAAGAGGCTTCAGGTAAAAAGAAGCCAGCACATTTTCGGAACACACGTGTTTTGCAGAAGTGCAACGAAAACTTTCACAAAAGTCCGCGCTCCGTCCTTCTACTGCCAATGTACCCATTGCTTCGAGATACAAAACAGACACCACGTGTATCGGTTCGAAAGGGTCCGAAGAGAAGAGAAACGGAAAGTCTTCGAGTTGCTATAAAGAAAAAAATCCTGCTTCCTGTTTCCCTTTTCCGATACCCTGAGTTCACGTCTGCTACGAGGCGGAACCAAGTAAGTCATAAATTATCCGAAACTGTAGGAAACCGTTCTCTACCGCCGACTTGCGGGACAATACGGTCATACACCGCGACCCTGGCGAAATGCTCTGGTTGATCAGCCTGATTAATTTTGGAGAACTAGAAATTACAGAGTATTATCCAGCATCAATACGTCTCGCGGAGAGACACAGGAAAAGAAGGGATAGTCCGCTGACTGCGCGTAGTCCCGCCTGCTTCGTCCTACCCTCAAATTAAAGACGGATCCCTTATCTCTCGAGTATAAACACGCGCTCGAATTTCAAAACACAAGCACGCGTCGACGTATTCGGTGCGAGAGACTGTGGGCTTGAGGTCCGATTGGCTCCAAACTAACCAATCTGCCCTGCATCCCTCCCAAACGGCCACTGTCCTGAAGAGGCCCTCTTCACAGCAATATCTCCTCCCCAAGGCCCACCTTCTCTCGCACGGAATACGTCGACGCGTGCTTTTGTTTTGAAATTCGAGCGCGTGTTAATACTCGAGAGATAAGGGATCCGTCTTTAATTTGAGGGTAGGACGAAGCAGGCGGGACTACGCGCAGTCAGCGGACTATCCCTTCTTTTCCTGTGTCTCTCCGCGAGACGTATTGATGCTGGATAATACTCTGTAATTTCTAGTTCTCCAAAATTAATCAGGCTGATCAACCAGAGCATTTCGCCAGGGTCGCGGTGTATGACCGTATTGTCCCGCAAGTCGGCGGTAGAGAACGGTTTCCTACAGTTTCGGATAATTTATGACTTACTTGGTTCCGCCTCGTAGCAGACGTGAACTCAGGGTATCGGAAAAGGGAAACAGGAAGCAGGATTTTTTTCTTTATAGCAACTCGAAGACTTTCCGTTTCTCTTCTCTTCGGACCCTTTCGAACCGATACACGTGGTGTCTGTTTTGTATCTCGAAGCAATGGGTACATTGGCAGTAGAAGGACGGAGCGCGGACTTTTGTGAAAGTTTTCGTTGCACTTCTGCAAAACACGTGTGTTCCGAAAATGTGCTGGCTTCTTTTTACCTGAAGCCTCTTGGCCTGGTGGGGGTCAACTCATACTGGAACGAGAGAAACTATTTGGGGGTAGAAGAAGTCGCTTGGAAAAAATCTTGTCAGTCAGCAGTCAGCAATCGCGTCGCAGACAAATGATCTCTGCTCAAGAGTATTACGCGATGTTCTGTGTGTACCCCCCGAACAACGAGGACGCAAGTGCTGCAGCGTGAGAATTTGCGCGGGAATTACCCACGACGGCTCCGAACGCCAAGTAAAAATTCATTTCCACCAATTTTTAGAACGTAGCAACAACACGTTCCATGAAAAATAAATTAAGTGACCAGTGTCAGTAGCCGTGCAGTGAAGTGAATATTCGGTACCTGGACGCACTTGACATTGCGACCCTTAACTTTGGGTAGTGTCGTATACCTGGGATCAGCTGTGCACTGGGCTCGTCCATCGATGACCAGGATCGGTTCAGTGACCCAGTGACACAAGTTTTCAAGTTGCAGGTGAATTTTCTACAAGGGTGAGTTTTAGTTACTTTAATGGTGATCATTCATTTTTAAATTTAACGCAAGCTATGGCTTATTTCCGGCGATAATTCTCCAAATTCTCGTACGAAAATATTTATTCGGGCTTTTTAAACAGACTTATTCGTTATCAGCAACAGTGCTGGCCGTTATTGAGTTACGGATTTTTATCACAATAACGAACTACGATCACTTTTCGTTAATTTCCTGTTACATTACCTTTTCGTGGATATGTTATTAACACAAGGAATTTTACGTATTCCTTATCCTCCCACTTCAAATAATTATTATTTTCGAATCTTCTAAAAAAAATGTGTATTCGTCTTTTTACGTTACACGTGATTTTCATCCATTTATCCTTTATTCATTATTCACTTTAAATGGCAAACAAACCATGGCAAAAGGTTCGATTTTTTTGTTACGTCTTTTTCATTTGCCATTCTACGCAATTTCCTTCGATGCATGCCGCCTTGCTTGTTCGTAGTCGCAGCGCGGCCCGGCGCGCGGCCACGCTAGCGCGGGACCTCCAGCGGAAGGCTCGCGCTCTGATTGGTCGGTGCTTTTTATTAATATCTCGTTAACGAAACCTCGGAGGGCATTTTCGCAAAGGAAAAAGTTGTTTGCAATCACCCCCCGAATCACCCCCTTTAAGGAACCGCAGCATTTTTGGGACACCCTGTATAACAGAAGACGAAATCAAGATCTCGAAATATGGAGTCCACAAACCTCTGGAATGTCTGGGTTGCATTTCGTAGACCGAAAGGCATTACGACGAATTCGAACAGTCCAAAAGGGGTGATGATGGCCGTCTTTTGGATGTCCTCTGCTGCCATCGGTATTTGATAGTAAGCCTTTGTGAGGTCCAAGGTCGAAAATACTTTCTTCCCATGTAATTTTTGAAATAGGTCCTGAATGAGTGGTGGTGGGTATCGATCAGGGACTGTCTGGGCGTTTACGTTGCGATAGTCACCGCATGGTCTCCAGTCCCCTGACTTCTTGGGTTCCATGTGTAGTGGGCTGGCCCATGAGCTGCTAGATGCCCTGATTATTCCCTGCTCCAGCATGGCGTTGATCGCGTCCCTCGCTGCTTTCAGCTTGGCGCCTGATAATTTGCGCGGTCGCGCTGCTACTGGCTGTCCCCTTGTCACTATGTGGTGGGCGACATCGCCAAGAGGGTATGGAAGAGGTTTGCTCATCGGCATTGTTATGTCGATGTATTCTGTCAGTAATGCCATATACCTTGGGTCGTTTGCTGGAATGGGGTCTGTGAATGTGTTCACCGTTGATATGCTGCATATCGCCGGTTCCACCACCTCCCCTCTGGTTGTGATTGATGTGAGTTTATCGATCAGACGTTTCTTTTCCAGGTCGATGAGGAGGCCGTGGTGGGCAATGAAGTCCGCACCGATGATAGCCGTCTTGATGTCAGCGACGACAAACTGCCATTTGAAGTCTCTGCGTAATCCTAGATTGACCGAAAGCAACAGATTCCCATACGTGTTGATGGGTGTTGCGTTTGCTGCATACAGCTTGTGAGGCGAGGGATTGAGTTTCCGCATGTTCGTGGGATGATAGAGACGTCCGAGCCCGAATCGATTAAGAACCTCTGGTGTGTTGCTCTGTCATGTATATGCAGGCGGTGTATTGGCTTAATATGATTGTTGTTGCTGTCGCCGCCCGCCTGTGTAGACAACAGCTGATTTAGTTTTCCGAATTTGTTGGTGGTTTGTAGCTGCAGGGGGTCGTGCACTTGTTGGCGTTCTCCGCAAATTTGCGATGATAATAACAAATTCCCCTGTTCATTGATGGTGAGCGGCTCCTAGATCTAAATGGTCTCGAGTCTCGCTGTTGCTTTGACAGGTGCTCTAGGACCGCTGCCATATCTGTTACGCACTTCTATAGGTTCTTCAACCTGTCGGTGATTGCACTTGTCTCACCAAGTAGGTGTCTCTTACCGTCTCCTCCTCTAGAGGTCTCCATGACACTGGCTTGTGTGTGGTTCTCCATGATGCGGTCAGCAATCTCTGCATGCTTGTCCAGAGATTCTTCTTCAACGACCCTTAGGATATACCTTACGTTCTCGGGTAGCAGACCCATCCATCTGGTGCGCAATAGCTCGTCTATGGCTGTGTTGTTTGCTAGGTTCCTCATTGATCTCAGTAACTGTGAAGGTTTCTTGTCGCCGAGCTCGAGGTCTGTGAGCAGTCTGTGAAGCTGGCGTTCGGACGAGTCGGTGAACCGTTTAATAATATTGTCTTTTAAATGTTTGTACTTATCTCGGTCTGGCGGGGCGAGGAGGATGTCAGACACCTCTTCGATTGCTGTTGCGTCCAAGGCCGAGATGATGGCGCTGTATTTGCTGTCCTCTGAGCGTATGCTTCTTACCCGAAACTCAGCTTCCACCGGCACAAACCACATCTGGGGTTTGCTCTTCCAGAACGGTGGCAGCCGCACACCGTGTATAGCCGCTACGCCTGCATGGAGTGCATCGGCCTGTGGTTGCTGCGGTGCTGGCTCATTATGGGGTGTCTGTTCCCGTTCTGCAAGTTGCCGCTGCAATGTCTCCATGCGTTGCTGCTGATCCGCGAGTTGGTCGCGTAGCGGCTGCAGCGGATCTGGCTGTGTCTCGGTATCTCGTTGATCGCTCGACTTCCCGACTGGGGAGTGCTGTGTTGACATGCTGTACGTTGTTGTGGGCACGAAGCACGTGGAGTTCGGCTTAGTACGCACGGACACGTGGTGTTAAGGTTATGTCTTTTTCTGGACGTTTGAGCCAGGAAATATCACGTCGGGGTCACCAATGTGGGTATTTCGCCCACTGAGTTAAATAAATGAATGAATGAATGCTCGTTTACTCTCCTTAACCCACAGTTTAATGCTAGTCAGGTACAAAATGTCTTAAGAATACTTGGTAGCCGCAGCTGTAGCCGCGAAAGGTATTCTTTCGTTACTGCTCAACCTTAAGCCTCGTTTCTAGGGACCAACGTTTGCTTGCGCGGTCTCCGGGTGTAGCTGGCGCTGTTGTCGGAGGCGTTGGGTTGCGTTGCCGCCACAGAGTCTTGACCAATCGCGAATTTCGGCACTATGGCGCAGCCAATCAGCTCATTGTACCGTTCAAAGTTGCACCCGTTATGCTTGAAGACGTACGCTCGAATAATATTCCAAGTAATTTCATCCATCAACATCCAGACACTTCATCTCGACGTATCCAGAAGGCAAACGTAAATATGGAATTGAATAATTTCTAATTATCTACGTCGCGGAAATCGGGATTCACATTATCTACAAGACAGACAAGTAGGGTTATGCGCGAAGTGCGAATGTTTAGCGTCTTGTTTAGTAGATAATAATTTAATACATATTTCCTTATAAATGTTAATGTTCGCAGGAGCATGCATGATCGCCTAGGGTGTGTACTGTGTGGAGATGGAGCTGAAGTATGTATCGCATGTATCCTGTTTATTCATACGTTACGTTTAATTTTATACTAATATTGTATTTGTTTTCAGCGCCAACACAACAGGAAATATGATGATTCTACACAAGAAAGAAATCGAAAATACTGATTAAAATTTCTGACACCGCCCCTACTAGGTACCACTGGTTACGGGACGTACTGTATATGGATTTATTAATGTAAATATTGAAAGTTCCTCTTTGGATTTATATGAGCTACTTATATTATTTTGTAACAATTGTAATCACCGATCCTGTATATTTTTAAAGAATAAAGAAATACTTTTTGATATAAGTAGAATTCATTATTTAATAAATTCCAAAATCTGCTTCCTGCTTATGTAAAGGTAGGGATACACCTATAGCAATCACGGTATACATGTGTTGGTGCGTAGGGACGTCCATGTGACGTCACGCGTAGGGAATCTTTTGGTAATTCTGGCCCTCAGATGGCGCTGTTGGCTCTCGGCTGTTCCTCAATCCCCGTAAAGGGGAACGAGGAACTGGATCGGCTGAGCCGATCCAGGTTGAGCACCGACCGAGCGCGTCTCCGGGTGGCGGATGGGAGAACGGCCGAAGTGCGAAGCTGGCGCAGGCTCCCGGGGGCCGGGCACCTAGCTTGGGCCCGGACCGCGGGGGTCGGCGTCGGTGGAGCATGACGGTTAGTGGGTGCTATAAGGGATCCCCGGGGCTTAAAAACCCCGTGTGGTGACCGAAGGCCCCACCGCGGACCAGCTCCCTTGGGGGGGCCTGGCGATCCCCCCATTGTAATAGCCGATTCCCCCCCGTGTCCCCCCCTCCCTTATTTCCTTTCCTTCTTCCTTCTAGCGCCCTTCCCGATGATACGACACGACCATCTCCTGAGCTCGGAGTGTATGTGTAGCTCCCCCCCCCCCTCGGGGGTTCCCTCCCCCCTCACCGCCTCTTGCGGTGGGGCGGGTGGGGCCCTCCGGGGACGGGGGGGGGGGCTCCGAAGCTCGTGACTAGGGGTGTGTGGTGTGTGTGGGTGTGTGTGGTGTGTGTGGGTGTGTGTGTGTGTTTGGTGTGTTGTCCGTGTAAATGCTGTGTCATATCCCCCTTGTCTTCGGCGGTCTAGGGGAGGGCGAGGTGCGCGGAGCCCGGACGTTGTTCGGTGCCAGGGAGGGTGGGGCTCTACGGGGTGGGTTTAGACCCAGCAGTTCTGGGGTCGTTTCTGATGGGCTGCAGGACCATAACACCAGGGTCGAGTTGGGAGAAATCCGCCGGGCGGTGGGGCCGTCGCCCTTTAAGACAAATATGGTATTATGTCAGGAATTAGCGGAGCCTCGGATGTCAACCCCGCGAAAACTGGTGTAAGACCAGCTCCCTCCCGCCTAGTCGGCAGCGGGACGGAGGGTAGTAGGTTAGCCGATGACGCCGTGCTGAGGCAGCGGGCCGGCGTCAGTGGGGCAGGCGTAGTTGATACGCCATTGCACGCCTCACAAAAAGCCACAGCTGCCCGACCTGGCGCTCTTCTGGACGACGATATTGACAATGAATCGGATTGGTTGGACTGCTCGAGGGTAGGACACGAAGTTTCTGGCGAGCAGACCGGCCCGACGCGGACGGAGGTGGAACTCCCTTTAAAGGGCCACCAAACTTGGCGGGGCGGGTCGCTCGTAGATTTCTTCCGGAAGGCAGCCGCGGGTCCGACCACCCGCCCGGAGACTCCTGCTGACCGAGAGCAGGAAATCATAGATTTGGATGCGGTTACCTGTATCCCGGAGACACCTCCGACCGCGTCTATCCCCAGGGGCAGGGCGCTCCAAAGGACCCCCCCTTTGGAGACGTCACCCCCCCCGGAGGGATACTTTAAAGAAGGGCCTGGACACATTGGTCCGCGATGCGATGGCCAGAAACCCCGAGGTCGCCATCACTCCCAACATTGGGAGTAAAGCGAAGCCAAGGGTGAGGGCCAGCTCCGCCACAAGGGCTGAGGAGCTTAGGAGGGAGCAGCAGGAGGCGACCGATCGGGCGAAGGCTAAAACCTTCGTGGTCCCGGTCTTCCCCCCTCCTAAGGCCAAGCCGACGCAGAGGGCCGACGCGGAGTCTCCCCCCGCTAAGGTGGCGAGGCTCCTCGCCAAAATGGCGGAGCTAATGAAGACCCTGACCACAGTCTGTGGCGAGCTCACCTTGGCCGGGGTTCCTAATAATCCCGCTATGGAGAGGGCAACCAGGGAGGCGACCAGGAGTTGCGAGGAGGCGACATCGGTGGTGGCCGAGGCAATTGCCACCCAGGCTATCGGGAGGTGGCGTCGTACCACCGAGCCTGAGGCCCCCCCCTCACAAATCCCTAAGGGGACTGGGAAGGGGAAGAAGGGTAAGAGACCCGCTCCCACTCCCACTCCCTCCCCCCCCCCCCCACCACATCCGCCCCCCTCCCAAAACCTAAAACCCGGAGGGATATAGGTTGCCAGACCGTGGAGGCTCCCGTAGATGCGGGCGGTTCCCGCCCTCCCACTCCTCCCATAGCGGGAATGGAGCCAATATCGCGGATCCAGGTCAACCGGGCCAAGAGACCCCGGAATTCCCCCCCCCTGAGACTGCAGGGGGGACAACCAAGAAGAGGCTGTTCGCCGAGGCCGTAACGGGCCAGAGCCCTAACCAGGGCCTCATACCCCAGGAGCCCCCGCAGCAGCCCCCGCAGCACCACCCCGCGGGAATGGTAGGGACGCCCCCACGACCCCTCGAGGTTGGGTTCACGACGGTGGCCCCCAGGAAAAGGAAAGCGAAGGCTAAAAATCGGCCCCCCCAACAGCGAGCAGGGGCCACCCCGCAGGATCGGCGTGCCCCGGCCCCGTCATCATCAGCGGGTGGAACGCCTCGGGCTCCTCCTCCCCCTTCGGAGGCCCCGCGGCCACAACAACAGCAACGGCAGCAACAGCAGCCTTCCCCCCCCCCGTAAGGTAACGGGGCAGGGGAAGGATAAGAAGAGGAAGAGGCGGAGGCCCCCGAGGAGGAGACCGGAGGCCATCCTCGTCAGGGTTCCCGAGGGATCGACGTACATTGATACGTATAGGTCGATCGTTACCCTCGGGAAGGTATCCCTGACGGGAGTTAAGGCGGTGAAGATGACGAGGCTGGGGCACGTCCTGCTCGAACTGGACATGCGGGGGGGTGCTGCGGCGGCCTCGGCGGCCCTCGTAAACGCGACAGGGGGTAAGCTGGCGTGCGCACCGCTGCAGGAGAGGACGGCCCTCGAAATTAGGGACATCGACCCTATGATCGAGGCACCGTCCCTCCTTAGGGACCTCGCGGCTGCCATGAGGGTCGAGGCTGGCCTTCTGATGGTGAGGTCCCTACGTATGGGTGGTGGAGGCACCCAGACCGCGGTAGTGGAGGTCCCCTCGAACCTGCTGCCCAAGGGCACCGAACCCGTCCGTTTTAGGACGGGGTTAACCCTCTAACGCCCAGACCCTTGAATCGTTACTTTTCAAAATTGTGACTGATACATATGTTGTATCTTGGTATTTTGAAATGAAAAATAGCGTTTTTTTTATTATTTGTTTTTTATTTTTTATAATAATCCAAAATAGTTTTTTGAAGAGAATATTTGATTTTCTAAACCGAGAACATTGAAATCTACTTTACCATAATGAAAACTACGGATGGTTGCTAACAGAAGTTAAATATAAAAATATAAAAACTTTTAAAATGAGTGTTGCACCGGTGCAACTCTGGGAGTTAGAGGGTTAACGGTGGTCCGCGCCAGGCCGTTGCCCAAAATGGTACGGTGTTTTGCCTGCCATTTGATTGGGCACCTGGCCGCGGCCTGCCCTACGGTGCAGCGGGGAAAAGAGCGCTGCAGGAAATGCGGTGCCGCTGACCACGCCATCTCGGCTTGCCCGAACCCGGCGCGCTGCATTATTTGCACGGCCGCGGGACTTTCGGGCAGCAGGGTGACGCACGTCACGGCATCGCTCTCCTGCCCTGCGATTAGGCGTCCACTACCGGCGGCGGGGGGGCCGATGAAGCCTGGACCGGGTAATGTTTAAGGTCCTCCAAGCGAACCTTAACCGGTGCAGGCTGGCCCAGGATCTGCTCGTCCAGAATGCCTCCCAGCTGAACGCGGACCTCGTGATCGTCTCGGAGCCCTTCAGGCAACAACCTGATTGGTTCAACGACGTCACGGGGGACGCGTCAGTCTGGGTTACCGGCTTCAACGGCAGGTTCGCCTCCCTAACTCCACCTATTGCGGCGGAGGGGATAGCGGTGGCCACGGTGGGGGATGTCACCGTGGTCAGCTGCTACTGCCGACCCAGTAAGAAGGGCCCCGAGTTCCTCCGTTATTTGGAGGAACTCGAGGGAATTTTAACTGAAGTAATGACCCCCGGGAGGGGCATTATCTTAGCAGGGGATTTAAACGCGAAATCCCCTGCGTGGGGGGGCAAGAAGGCGGATAGGCGGGGGCACGCGTGTATGGGCGTCCTCGCCAGGTTGGGCCTTGTACCCATAAGGCTCAACCAACGGGCCACGTTTCACCGTAACGGGGGCACGTCCTTCATTGACGTCATGTCAATGGATAGGGGACTGGCTCGGCGGGTAAAGCGGAGTGAGGTGCTTGGTCACTTCACTGCCTCTGACCACCGCTACGTCCTACATATTCTGGCAGGGCCGAACAGACGTAGCGGGACGCCGGCCAATACCAACAACAACACCGGTTGGGTCCCCTATTCCGTGAAGGACGTGGACCCCGAGGCGATCGTGGAGAGGTACCGGGCCCTTCGGGATGCCCGGCCTCGCCCCGTGGCGGTGGACGCGAATGTGCCCCTGGCCGACGACCTCCAGAGCCTCCTGGAGGAGGTGTCGGCGGCTGCCCTCCCACCTAGGTCGTTACCTAGGGGGACGCGGAAGCCCAACTATTGGTGGTCGGAGACCATTGCCGAGGCTCGACGGGCCATGCATAAGGCACGGAGGGCCTTCCAGAGGGAGAGACGCAAACAACATCGTCCCCGCCTCGAAGATCTGAGGCGGGAGTACTCTCTTGCGCGCAGAGCGGTCCAGATTCTTATCTGGCGCTCGAAGGAGAACCTCTGGAGGGACCTCTGCGGCACCGTCGATGCTGATCCGTGGGGTAAGCCATACAAGATCGTGATGGCCAGGCTGGTGGGGAAGGCACCGCGTACGACGTTGTCCCGGGCCCAGATTGGGGCCACGGTGGACGCCCTTTTCACCACCTCCCCGGTGCCTCCCCCCCAACCCCCCACGGCGGCGGGCCTCCCCCGCAGCCAGCTTCAGGGGACGCTCCGACGCTGGCTTGCGGGTCCGCCCCGCGTCCCCGAGGTAACGTTAGACCTCGTTAAAGCCGCGTTGGCTCGTATCAAGCCCAAAAAGGCCCCCGGGCTCGATAGAGTCCCGTCCGAGGTCGTGGTATCCACGACCCGGGCGGACCCGGAGGCGGTCCGGGCGATGGTCGCCGACACCCTGGTTAGGGGGGTTATCCCGGCTTCGTGGAAGATGGCTAGAGTCATCTTGATCAGAGATGGGCATCATTTAAATAAAAAGTTATTTCAATAACGTATCAAATAAAAGAGACTTTATTTATATTAGTCGTCGAATAAAAATAACCCAAAGTTATTTTTATTCGAAGCGCCTGAAATAACTTTTTTTTTCGACGGGATTCATTCGACGGCTTCGAATGATTTTTTGATTCGACGGAAATTCATTTTAAGCTTTGAAATGATTTTCTCCGTTTCGGGCGTGTTTCATTTCAAAAGTTATTCGATGTTAAATAACTTTGGGCGAGCCTCGAGAATCTTTGATCGAAGCCGCCGGCTTCTCGAGCCGAGCGACATTGTATCGTTCACCCGTATACGCTGCAGCGCGGAGTTGCTCGGCGATGTGTCATCGATTATACAGAAACGGAATTTCTTTATTTTTCGTCGTATCAATATGAAAGTGACACCAATGGATTCCTTGCATTCTCCCGATTAAATTGGCCAAAAAATTATTTAAATCGGTCTACTTTTAACGAAACGAGCTTTCAATCTTGCAAATTAATTGTATGCCTAATATCGTTAATTAAAGTTCAAATTATGTCAGGTTTGGTATCATTTTCGTCGGGAAAACACAAGGAGACGATTGATATGACTTTCGTGCAGATTCGATGAAGAATCTGATTTCACATTTTTCCGTTCTTAATGGCTTGTGCTATCTACATAGGGTAAATCCGGGAGACGCGGTCGACCTAATATAAAATGGCTATTAAAACTAATATAGATATTACTTATTTTATCAGAACAAACCTAATATGTTCTGAATTTTATGCCGATTCAGAAAAACTGGTCGATATTTGCTTTAAGACAATATTTACTGTAAATCGGGTTGAAAACTGAAGTCATGACATCTGACCACCTCCCCCGAGGTGCCGGGAGAAATGGTTTTCGTCGTTGGCAGAGACCACTCACATAATTATTCATGGAAAATTAACAAAGGATAAAGCAAAATTATTTATGAGCGAATACAACTACGGATTCATTGATATTTAATTTGTTTACGCTAAACAAGTAAAGAACACATCAAAGAAAAAGTGAATTACCTACTGGCGATTAGCAAGGCAAATGAATACAACAATGAATAAATAAACTAAATAAACAAAAATAATAATAAAATAATAATAAAAAATAAAAAAATAAACAAAAATAATAAAAAAAATCATAACTCGACCATCTCACCTTTCTGCAGCGAGACATGGTCTTCTCGTTAGCTTTGAGAGGAAGAGTTAATATGGCCAAATACTTTGGCTGCATTGTCCCTCAACATCTCTACTATCTTATTATTCCAAACATTAAAGGAAAATAAACTTAGAAGTATATTTTAAATACGATTCTGTACAACCGCTGTTTGACAAAAGAGGTTAAATGTAACATCAATTTACCTTTTATTGCCTATAAATCCAGAAAACACACAGAAGGAAGCGAAATAACGCTATTCATTCAACTATTTGGCTTCTAGAGAAGTAATTGGTCTGCACTTTAATGCATTTTTACGTATAGACTCTGAAATATAGCGACACGACCAACTCTCCGGCCCGACCGCGTCTCCCGGATTTACCCTATATCTTTTATGGCCCCGTGTTTCTCGGCTGTCGAGCGCTCGCTTCTGAAGGGTCTCAGGTGTCAACATGGTCAGGCACGCATTTTAACTGCACTACTTATTGGCAATGCCGAAGATTCTAGGGCCTAGAATATTAGCTTCGTATCGCGATGTTCTTAACCAGAGTTTCGTATCAATCAATTGAAAAATAAATGGATTGGCCAACTAGTAAGTAGTTATAATTAATGAATTGTGCATGGTTGTAATGACGTCTAATTTAATTGCACTTAAAAACTGAATTACTAAGTGTATTATTTTAAATAAAATTCAGTTTTTAAGTATTATTTTAAATACACTTAGTAATTCAGTTTTTAAGTGCAATTATATTAGACGTCATTACAACCATGCACAATTAATTAAATTATAACTACTTACTAGTTGGCCAATCCATTTATTTTTCAATTGATTGATACGAAACTCTGGTTAAGAACATCGCGATACGAAGGTAATATTCTAGGCCCTAGAATCTTCGGTATTGCCAATAAGTAGTGCAGTTAAAATGCGTGCCTGACCATGTTGACACCTGAGACCCTTCAGAAGCGGGCGCTCGACAGCCGAGAAACACGGGGCCATAAAAGACATATGTAGATAGCACAAGCCATTAAGAACGGAAAAATGTGAAATCAGATTCTTCATCGAATCTGCACGAAAGTCATATCAATCGTCTCCTTGTGTTTTCCCGACGAAAATGATACCAAACCTGACATAATTTGAACTTTAATTAACGATATTAGGCATACAATTAATTTGCAAGATTGAAAGCCCGTTTCGTTAAAAGTAGACCGATTTAAATAATTTTTTGGCCAATTAAATCAGGAGAATGCAAGGAATCCATTGGTGTCACTTTCATATTGATACGACGAAAAATAAAGAAATTCCGTTTCTGTATAATCGATGACACATCGCCGAGCAACTCCGCGCTGCAGCGTATACGGGTGAACGATACAATGTCGCTCGGCTCGAGAGGCCGGCGGCTTCGATCAAAGGCTCTCGAGGCTCGCCCAAAGTTATTTAACATCGAATAACTTTTGAAATGAAACACGCCCGAAACGGAGAAAATCATTTCAAGGCTTAAAATGAATTCCCGTCGAATAAAAAAATCATGCGTAGCCGTCGAATGAATCTCGTCGAATAAAAAAGTTATTTTGAGGCGCTTCGAATAAAAATTACCCAAAGTTATTTTTATTCGATGACCCTCGAATAAAATTTTTGTCTTTTATTCGAAATCAATTTTTTATTTAAAATAATTTTTTGCCCATCTCTGATCTTGATTCCCAAGCCGGGCAAGGATCCCTTATCCCCTTCGGCCTATAGGCCGATTTCCGTGTTCCCGGCCCTATCGAAGGTCTGGGAGCACGTGCTGAAGGGGATTATCGAGCTGCAACTCGGTAGGGATCCTTTTCACCCCAACCAGTTTGGCTTCCGCCGAGGTGTCGGTACTGTGGAGGCCGCCACTGAGGTGGCGGTCTTCGCGGAAGGGTGTCGTAAGACCCAGAGGGTCTGCACCCTCCTCTTGCTTGACGTCCGCAACGCATTCAACACCTTGCGTTGGGACGTCATCCTTCGGGAACTCGGGAGGAGGGGTGTGGATCCGTACACCCTGACCACGCTCGGGGATTATTTTAACGGGAGGGGGATCACCGTGCACTCCGGGGAGGGCACGGTGGTCCGTTACATATACGCGGGCGTTCCACAGGGGTCCGTTTTAGGGCCCTTCTTGTGGAACATCGTGTACGACGGACTCCTTACCGAGTTGGGCGCGAATAGATTCGTCCGCCCCGTGGCGTACGCGGACGATCTCGCGCTCCTGTTCTCCGCTAGAGACCTTCTCCAGCTTGAAGGAATGATGGCGACCGCAATGGCCAGGGTAAAGTGCTGGTTCGACAGAACTGGGCTTTCCCTGGCCGCGGAGAAAACGGAGGCCATCTTCCTGACCGGGCGGAGGATCGACAAACCCACCACATTGTCGATCCTAGGGACAGACGTGTCCACCTCTGCCGCGGTCAGATATTTGGGGGTGGAATTCGACGCACGTCGAACGTTCCGCCCCCATCTGGAGAAGGTCGCGGCGAGGGCGGATCGGGTCTCCGGGGCGCTGGCAACGTTGTTGCCGAATACCCGGGGCCCATCCATCCACTCTCGGAGACTGTATTACTCGGTATGGGAGTCCGTCATCCTTTATGGCGCGCCGGTGTGGGCGGCTTCTCTGGAAACGGAGGCCAGCAGGGCTATCCTGCGTAGAGCCCAGAGAACCGCCCTCACCAGACTAACGGCGGCCTACAGGACGGTGGCCTACAGATCCCTCTGCGTTTTAGCAGGGCGCATGCCCTTGGATCTGAAGGCCAAAATGGGCAGGGCGGTGTTTTTGGCGAAGGCGGAGGACAGGGCCAACCCAGGACTGGCGGCGGATCGGGACCTACGTAAGGCACGGATCCGCCAACACAAGGCCGTAGCCCTGCAAGAGGCCATGGCCAAATGGCAGGAGTCGTGGGACCTTACTCTGGCCACCGACTGGGTTAGGCGTTTAGTCCCCCGGGCCGATACTTTTGTGTCGGTCCCGGGCCCGTCGGTGGTGGCGGACCATCACACGATGCAACTAATGAGCGGACACGGGTGCTTCCGTAAATTCCTTTTTAGGATCGGGAAAGCACCCGCCGCGTCGTGCCTTGAGTGCAACGCAGCACTGGACGACGCGGAGCATGTGTTGATGGCCTGCCCGGAGTTTGCGCCCCAACGAGCCATCCTAGAGTCTGGCCTGGGGGCACCTCTCGAGGTTGCCTCCCTTATGGAGCGGGTCACGGCCTCCCCTGAGAAGTGGGATCTTTTCAGGACCTTCGCCAACTCCGTCATGACGGTCAGGTTGGCGAAGGAAAGGGAGGCCGATCGCCTTCGCCGCGAAGCGAGAGCGGCCGACCTTCGTGCGGCAGCCGCGCGGAAGGCCCTCGACAGGCGCCGCCTTGCCCGAAAAAGAAAGAGGGGGATGTCCCCCAGGGGGGGGTGGTCGGCGGGGGTGATTTCACCTCCGGCCGTCGACCTTTACCCCTGTACGCCA
This sequence comes from Andrena fulva, assembly GCA_946251845.1. NCBI lineage: Eukaryota > Metazoa > Arthropoda > Insecta > Hymenoptera > Andrenidae > Andrena > Andrena fulva. Next base: position 21,294,302 of record OX276330.1, read on the forward strand.
CCTGTGTGTGTTTGTACTATTTATTTTTGTGTTCTGTTTTTGTTGGGTCCCTTTTGACCCCTTTTCGTAATGACTGTGTCCCTTTTATTATTTATTTATTTTAACATCCGTGGGCTTAGGGCGGGGTACGCGTGAGGTGACGTCCGTGTTTATTTATTCATATTTATTTATTTATATTTATTTATTTATCTATGTTTATTTATTCACGACCGTTTTTTACCCGCGTATTTATCCCGTCTGCATCCTATGCCGGGCACTTTACACCCGGCATAGCGTAGCTCTTAAGTAGTATAGGACACGGTATTTTATTATAAATGACTGGTCCCAGTTATCGCCATGTTTTATATTTATTTTTGTATGTATATATATATATGCTTAACTGGGCCTGTTTAATTTAGGTATACGCCACCTTGGATTGTTGTGGCGTTGTATTCGGCGGTCGGCGCGCGCTTTGTAATTCGCGCGCCGGTAGGAGGAAGTCCGCCCTATGGGCGACGATGGCGAGGCCCCACCATTTTATGGAGGCGGTACCCGAAGTACTACATCAGATGTTCCGGGTACCGCCATGGGGCCCTCAAAAGGAGGCCATCCTAGAGGGGGTTTTTAGTGGGTATGCCGCAAGTACATGCGGTGAGTCCCACATAACCCCGGCAGTAACTGTCGGGGTATGCGGAATTGCATTTTCCCCCTCTATAAAAAAAAAAAAAAAAAAAAAAAAAAAAAAAGATGGCGCTGTTGGCTGTGCCAAGCAGACGACAGAATCTGCTGTCGATCTGCTGTCGATCTGACATCAGGCTCTGCACCTCAGAACGCAGCCAAATGAAGACACAGACTACTACAGTCTGACGTCAGATTCTGCTCCCCAGTTCTGGCTATCAGGGACGTTAACGATTCGGCAGATTCCTAAATATTCACCAACGGCCTGAATCGGCTGAACGCCTCTCTCCTTTTTCAATAATAACTCGTAAACATGACTCACGGCGTCCTGATTTTTCTACTTATTCCGACCGTTCGTGCGCGAGTCCGTTCTCATACCCCTGCGGATAAAGTTAACATTTGCGACTACGCGCTCCGCCTAACAGGCATCGCGAAGTGTATCTCCGAACAATATAATTCAGATTGTTCGTAAATAGTAACGCGTCTTGAGTGTCTCCGCATTGTTGTCGGATGACCGCGTAAACAGCATCGTGCACTATTGTTTTGGTGTAGTTGCATAAGTTGGGCATTTCAACTGTGGACGTTAAGCGATTGAATGTAAAATCTTTTAAGAAGTCCAAATAGTTCGTCCAGTGTTTCAGGTTCTTCGCTATTGGACAATACCAATTTAGCGTGCCCTTCGATTTTACTTCGAATTAAAAAGAGTAAATTCTCGCGATCTTCGGGCTTAAGTTTTGAATTTACCAATCTACACTGTTTAATGAAGTGAACTAGGGAGTTAGATTTCCCCTCGAATTTAGAGATTGAGTCTTTCATCAGCTTTAAGGAGATATAAGATTTGGACGGAGCAGTTAATGGATTCGAAGAATTTTGTTGCACAATGGAATTTGTGAAATTTGGTTGAGCGTTCAAATCGCAAGAGCTTATAACGGGACAACTTACTTTCGTTGGCATAAGGTTCAACTCTTGGGGTTGTGCCGCGCTAATTTGAGACTCGCAAATAGCCGGAGCGGTCACGATTGGACAAGGTAATGAATGATTAGTCAGTTCGGGAGAATTGGGGTACTCGTTTGTATCTGTAGGAAACCTAGTTCTCGAGATTGTGAGCTATCTATGAGATCATCTGACCGCATTGTCTCTGTGGATATATTTTCTATTTCGAATTCTTGTAACCTACTTAATCGATGTAACCGCCTTTTCCTAAGTCTTAACATTTTCTTAGGGTTGCGCAACATTTCGATAATATAATATGAAATTAAATTGGATTGAATTGGAAATCTTTTAACAAACGGATGAAGTATAAATTGAACAACTAAATGGTAACTTGTATTTCTTACATAGGTCTTGAACAAACGCAATCTTGGTCTTGGCGTCGTTATCTTCACCAGTGCACGTGAACTTGGAGGGGAATTGCTGCACGACCGCCCAAAGTCACCCTCCTCCGATATTTACCCGCGTTCCTGGGGAAACCGTGCCAAAACCCAGGAAAGAGGAGCTGCAGTCGCGAGGACTTCTTGATTCCACGTTCACGAGCCGGCGAAACAGCTCTTACGATGATTGGTCACCCACGGTCTTTTCAGAGAAATCCCACCGCTGTCACCAAATTTTTGTTGCGCGGCCGTCTGGGAAATCTAGTGCCTTGTGGGTTTTCTGCGTGGTTCGGTGCCCGTGGAGCCCTGAAGGGCTCTGCTCACGAAACGTGTTAAGTTAAATGAACTGTATTATCATGAGGAAATATAGAGGTAGGCCAGGTGAATCAATGTTCCATTATGTAACGCGTAACCATAGACTATATATATTTCTTTAAGAACTGCACATCTCCCCTTCTCGTGTCGTCTGCTGGCACGACTGCTGAATCTCGTATTATACATCTCCCTCTTTAACTTATCTAATTCTAAAATCACAGATCAAGTTTATTTGGACTTCTGGTGATCTTCTCGTTGGTTTGTGTACTCAAACTCGTTGGTTTGTTGTCGCCTGACTCTGCCGCTGGTGCTGTCTGTTGTCCCCGGTCATCGTGTTCTGGCCATGTGTCCGCATCGTCGTCCTCCGGTTCTTTGGCCAGCGGAATCAGGTGGAAACGGTTCCGTCTCAACTCTCTGGTCCCGGTTGTGACGACGTATGACCTTGGCGCTGAATCCCTCCGTAGGATGGTCCCGCTGACGCGCTTGTCGACAATCCAGACGGAGTCACCCGGTTCCAGTTCCGTGAGTTCCCGTACTCCATGGTGTCGGTCGTAGTTGCTTTTCTGAACTTCGCGCCTCTTCTCCTCTCTCTCTCTCCCGCAAAAGCTTCACGTCCGGAATCTGAGGGTCAAGTTTTGCCCTGATGATGGGTACTGCGGTACGAAGCCGTCTGCCCATTAGTAATTCCGCCGATGAGAACCCATTCGGCGTGGGAGTTGCGCGGTAATTCTGCAACGCTTTGTAGGCGTCGTCGCTCTTCTTGAGGCTTCTTTTTATAATCTTGACTGCTGCCTCTAAAAATCCATTGCTTTGAGGAAATCTGGGGCTCGCTGTAACGTGTCTGAACTCCCACTCCTTCGCGAACTGTGCGAATTTTGATGTCAGCATCGGCCCGAAGTGTGTGCCGTTATCGCTATATACGATCTCTGGCGTTCCATGTATTGCGAATATTGACTTAAGATGCGTGATGACCTCTGTCTCCCTTAGTAATGACAACGCCGCGACCTCCGGATACCTTGAGTAATAGTCCGTTACCAGTAGGAACCATTTGTCGCTTAAGTGAAATAAATCCATGGCAGCTTTTTGCCACGGGCGTTCTGGAAACTCTGCTAGCATGAGAGGTTCGTGGCGATTGCATGACTCCTGAATGCACTGAGAGCATTCCTTGATAAGAGTCTCAATGTCCCTGGAGAGCCCCGGCCACCAAACCGATTCTCGTGCTCGTGCCCGGCACTTCGTGATACCCTGATGCCCCTCGTGGATCTTCCCCAAGATGTCCCTTCGCAGAGTTCCGGGAATGAGGATCCTGGAGGCCTTCAGCAGAATACCTTCGCTGAGTGCTATTTCTCCCTGATGCTGCCAGTATTCCTGCAGGTCGAGTGGAGTCTGTTTCCTGGTCGGCCAGCCATTTTTGCTGTATTCGATCAGCTTTTGACATATTGAGTCTTTTTGTTGCTCGAGGATGATTTGACGAAGTCGCTCGTCGGACGCAGGTAAGCTGGTAGTCACCCCTTTCACGTACGATGCGATGTGTTCCTCCAGGTCATCATCATCCTTGTATTGTGGTAGCGGGCGTCTAGACAGGATGTCTGCAGCGCCGAGGTGTTTTCCTGGAACATACCTTATATCGTATGAATACCGCATGAGTCTCAGTCTCATCCTTAGGAGTTTCGGAGTTATTTCGTCCAGTTTCTTCGTGTCGAAGACCGCGACCAATGGTTTGTGGTCAGTTTCCAGCATGATGTGTATCCCCAGTATAAAGTCTTTAAAGCGATCGCATGCCCATACTAATGCGTATCCCTCCTTTTCGATCTGCGCCCAGTTCCTCTGAGCCGACGTGAGAGTTTTTGACGCATATGCCACCGGACGGAAGACGTTGTTCTCGTCTTTTTGTTTTAGTACCGCCCCCATACCGTATAATGACGCGTCTGCGGAAATAACCGTCTCACGGTTTGGGCCGAACCATGCCAGTGTTGGGCTGCGTATTAATTCTCCTTTGATTTGTTCGAACGCCTGCTGCTGCTGTGGACCCCATTGAAATGTGTTCTTTGGACTTAAGAGATCATTGAGCGGTTGAGCCTTTGTTGAAAGATGAGGAATAAACCTCGCTAAATAGTTTACGGAGTAAACTTCGTAGACTTCGTAATTCCGATACATTTTCGGGTGCCTTCATGTGTTTCATAGCGACGATTCTGTCATCGTCGATGTGTATGCCTTCCTGGTCGATCATGTGGCCCAAAAACTTCATGCGTGTTGTGCCGAAGATGCACTTACTCAGTTTTAGAGTGATCCCTGCACCCGATAATCGCTTCAACACCTTGAGTAGTCGTCTGTCGTGTTCTTCAATGGTCTCTCCGTATACAGGGTGTCCCAAAAATGTCGGACTTCCTTGAAAGGGGTTACTCAGGGGGTGATTTGAAACAACTTTTTCCTTAGCGAAATATTGTCCGAAGCTTCGTTAAGGAGATATTAACCAAAAACCCCGACCAATCAGAGCGCGCGCCTTCCACCTGAGTTCCCGCGGTAGCGTTGGCTACGAGGTAGGCGACCGCGCTTGTGCTACGAACGTACGAACAAGTGACTCGACCAATCGTCACAGCAGCGGACTGCACAGCCCGAGACAGTCTGCCACGAGTTTTCTTTTCGCCGGGTAATAGTAGTAATCTCGTCCCAGTAATTAACAGCAATCGGCCCCTTTCGCAGCCACCAATTTTTATAACGTAGGAACAACACGTTCCGTGAAAAATAAATTCAGTGATCAGTGTTAGTAGCCGTGGAGTAAAGTGAATATTCGGCACATTAACCTTGGATGGTGTCGTGTACCTGAAACCAGCTGTGCACTGGGCTCGTCCATCGATGACCAGGATCGGTTCAGTGATCAGTGTTAGTAGCCGTGCAGTGAAGTGAATATTCGGTACATTGACCCTGCGATCAGCTGAGCACTGGACGCCGATGACCAGGATCGGTACAGTGGCAAGGTTTCCGAAAAGGGAAGGAAAGCAAGGAAAGGAATGTCCAGAAAGGGTGAGTTTTATTTAATTTATTGGTGATTATTAGGTGTGAAAATAAATTCTTTCCGATTTTAGGGTACAATAACAGTTCGATTTAAAAAATATGAAAACAACTCGATCATCGCAATAATTTCCATTATTGTTCATTACCTTTTGCCATTTTTCTGGCAGCTTCTGAATACCACCGCGATAGAAATTCCAGTCGGAAAGAATTTATTCATACACCTAATATTATTTTTTAAATTTAGTTGTGTTGGCCGTTCTTAAACTACGGATTTTTACCTCAATAACGAATTACGATCACTTGTCGTACATTTTCTGTTACGTTACCTTTTCGTTTATGCCTTATTTAAAAACGAAATTTACGTACTTCTTGTCCTCTCACTTCAAATTATTCTTATTTAAGATTCTGCTTTAAAAAAAAAAATGTGTAACGCGGTTTCCTTCGATGCATGCCGACTTGCTTGTTCGTACGTTCGTAGCACAAGCGCGGTCGCCTACCTCGTAGCCAACGCTACCGCGGGAACTCAGGCGGAAGGCGCGCGCTCTGATTGGTCGGGGTTTTTGGTTAATATCTCCTTAACGAAGCTTCGGACAATATTTTCGCTAAGGAAAAAGTTGTTTCAAATCACCGCCTGAGTAACCCCTTTCAAGGAAGTCCGACATTTTTGGGACACCCTGTATAAGTATGTCGTCGATGTTACCTATGACCCCGTCCAAGCCTTCCAGGATTTGTGAAACCTTTTCTGAAAGAATTCTGGAGCCGCGGAAATTCCGAATGGCAGTCGTTTGTGCATATAACGACCGAACGGAGTAATAAACGTGGTCGGTAGCTGTGATTCCTCGTCAAGTTCGCGTTGCCAAAATCCGTGATTGGCGTCCAGCTTCGAAAAAAAATTTGCTTTACCTAGTCGCCCCAACAGGTTTTCAGTTACTGGCATTGGGTGAACCTCCCGCTTGACAAATTTATTTAGATACACATAATCTACGCAGACCCGGATCAACCCTTCAGGTTTGGGGACTGTAACAAGTCCCGAACACCACTCTGTTGGTTCCTCCACTAATACGATGACTCCCATGCGTACCATCTCGTCGAGAGTCTTCTTGATTTCCTTTAGCATTGGAATCGGAACCCTCCGTGGTGTTGTCAACGGGTGTGGCACGGCCCCGTCTCGCAAACGAATTTTGTACGGTCCTTTCATCCGTCCCAGTCCCTGAAAAAGTTTCGGAAACTGCGCGACCGGATCGATTGACGAGTGGCCCGCTCGTATCGCATCCACGTCAGCTCGTTTAACGACGCCCAGTCTCTCGCTTACGTCTCCGGCCAACAGTGGCTTCTCTGTTCCTTTGACGACGTAAATTTCCGCCATGACTGATCGACCTCTGTATCGGATCTGTTCCCAAAAGAATCCGCACACATTGGAAAGCCGCTCGTTATCTGCTCCATACAAAACTCGTAGTGGCTTTCGAAGACGCACATCACGGAAACATTTCTCGAACAGTTTCTCTGGCATGACTGTCACATCTGCCTGCGTGTCGGCAAAGAAGGTGACCTCCGTGTCTTGAATCTCGACCACGACCGCCCACCCGTGGTTTCCCTTCTTCGTTTTTCCTGTGACTGCTCCTATGAACGTTTCATCTGTATCTCCTTGCACTTTGCGTACCTGAGTTTTTGCTGGAGTACGGCAGACCTTGGCGTAGTGCCCTTTCTTTCCACACTTGTTGCAGGATGCCTTCGCTGCTGGGCAGTCCTTTTTTTGATGGGCCTCGTTGCCGCAGTAGCTGCACTGCTTGCTCCGGTCATTCTTCTTGTGATTGTCGGATGTGTCCCGGCGTTGATCCTTCTTGAATTTTGGTTTCATTGACCTGGTGATCTTTTTCCCTTTACCCGGTCAACCTGTGTGCCTTCGGTCGACCTTTGGATTAGTGGCTGCTGCTTCTTGACTAGAGCACTTTGCTTAGCCATTGTGATAGCTTTTTCAAGATCTAACCCACTGTCCAGCTGCATGCGTTCCGACAGTTTCTTGTCTTGAATGCCCACGACTATACGGTCACGTAGGAGTTCATCCCTCAACGCGCCGAATTCGCAATGCTCTATCAACAAGTAAAGGGCCATTATGAAATCATCCACAGACTCACCTTCTCGCTGCTTACGCTCATTGAACCTTGCTCGTTCATATATTGTGTTCCTTTTTACAATGAAGTGAACCTCGTATGCGCCCATGACGCTATCGTAATTTTCCCCTTTCCTTGTCCTCTATTTTGAGCGTTGGAAATATATCATCGGCTTGATTTCCCATGCAGTAGATCAGCATGTTGATCTGTTGTGTCTTAGTCTTTTTATTAAGACCGGTGACGACCCGATATCGTTCGAATCTGCGCTTCCACATAGGCCATTCCTCCGGTTTCGAGAAATTGAACTGCCTCGGTGCTTGAATGCCGTTTTGGGTTGCTTCCATTTTTTCCCCGCGGTTTTAGAGAAATGGTATTTTGACCACGTTGTCGCCACGAGGTCGTACGAGGTTAGTCTAGTTCCTCCTGTGAATTTTAGGAGATCCTTGACCGCTCACCATTCGAATAAGTTCTGCAATCCCTCGCCCATGACTTTTCTTCAATTTTAATTACTTTTCCGCTGCCACCATGTATTATCATGAGGAAATATAGAGGTATGCCAGGTGAATCAATGTTCGATTATGTAACGCGTAACCATAGACTATATATATTTCTTTAAGAACTGCACATCTCCCCTTCTCGTGTCGTCGCGCCATCTGCTGGCACGACTGCTGAATCTCGTATTATACACGAACTAATTGTCTTGTAACATATAACTCAAAACTGAATTTAATAAACTCAGACTAAATTAAAATGCCAAATGATTCGGAACTATTTAGAAGCAGAACGAGGATATTTTATGGATATCAAAACTGGATTTATTATAACACGTCAGGATTCTAACAAGGTCAATGACGAATTGCGAGGCGAAGAAACAAGCTTCTTCGTACGTTCCTCTTTTTATTAATACAATGTTTTTGTTTTCGAGCGCTTAGGAAGGAGGCGAAGATAAATATCTAATGTTGTAATGTTCATCCTTAACTCTCTAATAAATTCAATCTATTTAGCTCAAACTTCACGCGTTAAGAGCTTGCGCTAAACACCGCTAGGGCGAGGATCGCAACACTATACAAGATGTTTCGCTTCAGGTCGTCAACCTTTTAGGGGATGATTCTACGGGCCGAAATAATACGAAAACCAAATGTTCAATGCACGAATCGTTGGTGCTACAAACGGTCGCGACTTAGGGCGGTATTCACAGTCGCGTCTTGAGCAAATGCTTAAGATCATCTTCTAGAAGACGATCTTGTTTGCCTGAAGACATCAGGTATTCATAGTCGGTGCACAAGATGATCTTAATAGATTTGCTTGGAATAAGCAATTGCTTATATGACATATCCATTTTCTTTATAAAGCATTTACTCAGGCATTTGCTCATTCACGTCCCGAAACTTTCGGAATAATTCTGCTGGAACAACCAATGATAGAAGGATATTCCATTCGTTCCTTGATGGGCGGCGGAGTAGGGGTTCGACCATGGGCGAGTAATGCGTGTGAGCGTCGAGGACTCGAGGTTATAATTGAGGCAGTGAGAGCAACAACGGACATATTTTTTTCGAAATTGAATTAGTAGCAATAACGTATTCCAATAGGCTCTACTAATCATATAAAATAGGAAATTTTTTTTTAATATGGGTTAATCCATTGTCGCTCTCACTGCCTCATATGTTATATTATTCAGCGATGCCGGGGGCACAGTTTATCGGAGAGTCTTCGGAATGGCGAGGATAACCCCCCCCCCCGTGGTGCCTTAAAATGACTTCAAAAACAACGTAATTCGGAGCATAATAAAGGAAATTAGATGAAAAATTGATTTATATATATGAATAATAAAATAATATATAAACCCAACCACTAAACTGTGTAATATAAAAATAAAAACACCTCAGATAGTAGAGACTCCATTTAATTATAATTTATTTTGTATATAATTGATATACTTGATATACATCGATATTAATATTGATATTAGCGACATTGATGATGCTAATAATGTGGCGGACAATAGTGTTATTGGAGGATATATTCGTGACGTGCAAAATCCTTTTGAATATTATGATTAAGATGAATTAAAAAGGCGATGCCGAGTTTTGGAATATACAGCTTTTGTGTGCATTACCCAGCCACTGTAGTATATGTAGTACCCGCTAAGATATAGGGAGGTCGTAAATTAAACACTCGAACAGCAGCGGCCATTGAGGCCCCGGCACCTAGGGCTGTACGCGGTATACTATTGTAGGAATATTAGTAGGAATCAAGTCTCAGGCCACATGCCCTGAGCCCTGAGGCTCGAGCCCCTTATCTGCCCATAGATCTGTCAATTCGCTCGTTCCGACTCTCGAAACATGTAAACAGACTCGCGCTACCACTTTTACGACCTCCGTTATCTTTGCGAGTACTATACAATGTCTAAAAATTCCATCCTTGCACCAACGATAGCCTGCAACAAAGATGATAATTAAAAAAAAGGGAGCTGGGAGTTTTAGGCACGAAGACCAGCTTCGCAGCGCAAGGCAACCAGGGAAGGTTAAGCGATAATCGCGCACCACTGTGACACCCGTTAGAGCACAGGTGGTTAGTATGTATGGCTTGGTAATTCGATTTACTGCTGCATTGGAACAAAAAGCCACCCGTAATATTTCTATGGCATAGGTGTAGCTGTATGAGCATGCGGGACTTTAAGCGAAAGTAAGCCTTGTAAACACTATAAGAACCCCGGCGTTCGCGAAGCGAGATCAGCCGTTGCGATGGCTTGTTATGATTTGGAATATCCGAAGGATCGATGCAATAATTCGAAACGTTGTGTAAAACAAAAGCGTTATTTATTTAAACGCATATGCATACATGCACTGTTAATGCGATAGCGGTAGAAGTATTATAATAATGGGTGGGACGTTAAGCATTAGCACACAAACATGTATATAAACGGTAATTAACAGTAGGGGAGAGCGGGGACAAACGTAACGGCGTCATGAAAGTAACACGCCTTCTCCCGCCTTCCACAAAAGTTTCCAAAACGTTTGCATTACATAGTTACGCGTGTTTAGTGTTTCTTTTGATTCACGGAGTGATGCAGAACAATACGACGATTCGTGTATCGTGGGCAAGCTGATTTCGTTATTTCGAACAGTTAGGTTAGTGTCTCCTCTGTTGGTTTTTTTGTTAATATTCATAGTTAAACTATAGACATTGATCCAATTATTTGTTAGAGCGTTCTTAGATAATGTCTTTATAAGTTCCTGTATTTGATTTCAATAAGTCTTGTATAGTTTGTACGTTATGGCAGTTCTATGCTGAAAAACATGACTGGGGACAAAAGTAACACGTCACTACGGGGACGAAAGTAACATGTTACAGGTGGAACACTCACGCCAAAAGAAGTTATATCGTAGAAAATGTTAACAAGATTCCACAATAATGAATAAATAATAAGAAGGATCGACATAAAAAAAGTTTCTATACGTTTAAAGATGCCTCCCTATATCCCCAAAGAGTTGAATCCAATATAAACAATAGTTTTAAAAAAAAAATCATAAATATTAGTTACATTTGGGGCCGCTACACGAGATTCCATATTAAATCAAATACACAGTATCAAAGAAATGTTTGAAGCTTGTTATGCTTTTTTATCGTTATTTACTTAAAATATGTTTATTTAAATGTTTGTTTCTATCGTTTCTGATAATAAGAAAATCCCATTTTGCTTTGAAAGAAGTGTTTTTACTTAATTCTCCTCAAAATAATTAGTGTTACTTTCGTCCTCATGGTATGTTACTTTCGTCCTACCCCTGCAGGACAAAAGTAACACTGACAGTCACTGCGGAAAATTGCCATAACTCTTTAACTACTTATCATGGAAAGCTGAATTTGTAGTGAGATGATAGACCAAGAAACACACTATCTTAAGGCATAACTTTCGTTTTTATATCTGTAAGAGGTAATTGGCAGCTAGGCCAAATGTAAAAAGTGTTACGTTTGTCCCCGCTCTCCCCTAATGTGTCACGGGGAAATCCGCAAAATTTGTGACACAGTGTATTGGTTCGCACGTGTCCTGCTGGACGGCTCGGAATAGCACGTGAAACCAGTGTACGTGAAATAAAACAATGTTTTATTTCTAAACAGGACTCGTAGCGCGACAGCTCCTTAGAGATGGACGCGGTCTAATAATAATTTAGGCTCACGCAGTACGCTTATTAATTAGACCTATAGTCGGGTAGCATGAACCTCACATGACAATAGGTTTGGAACGACTGAACATCATTTATTTTCCCTTGGCAACGGAATCGATTCTTAATAGCGGAATTTACAGAGTGGAGGGGCGATCCTTATCGTTATGTCTGGAGTTCGATCGGAAGTGAAGCATCGGATAGCTGGGTGGTGAATGTCGGGTGTCGTGACACCCCCCTTTCTGGATTGAACTTCGTCCCCGAAGTTTGAATTTCAAGACTCGCTGAATCGGAGCCTTCTGGTTGGATATGTGATAGTCTTCAATGTGGGGAAATTGGGGGGTGTAGGCGATGGTACTCCTGAGGCAGCTGGGGTTTCAGACGTATAATGCATTGACATAGAGCTGGCAGTATTGTAATGGTGTTGACCAGCTGTGTTTGTGTTAAAACAGTTGTAAAAGTTGCATGATTTACATAAACATAGGAGTACTCTCCATAATCTAAGCTTAAAAACTAGGTACAATAATGATACTATAACTAAAGTGCCTGTGAGGATTTGTAGAAAAGTCCAGGTAGTTTCGAAACGAGATAGAATTCTAGCGTGAGTTGAGATTTCTTGGGCTTCTTTGGTTATATCGTCAAGGAGTCTGGATTTATGTAGAAGAGAGGAGGATGATAGTATTTCGTCTTGAAGTTCTGGTATTCGTCCATATACGGTGACTGTATCGTTTAAACAAGGTAGGGTAAAGTTGGAAATGCCTAGTGGAATGGCGAGAGATTTTGGATTTATTTCGTCCATGCTTGAGTAAAGCGTAACCATGCGTGTGTGTCCTACGAATTCTGGTTGTATTTCTACCAAGTTGGTTCCGGAGAAATGAGTGGTAACTGTGCCGATTTTGTCAGGGCAGGTGACTCGAAGTACTGTTGCACCATAGGAGCCGTGTATCCAAGAATGTTTAGAATGTAGGGGTACCCAAATAGCTTGTCTAGTTGTGAGGATTGAAATAGGACACGAGTCTCTGTTGGCTGGTAGGCGGTCTAGGGCTAAACGTAGGCAAGGATCGGTTAGTTCGGAGTTGAGTGTAGGATAGAGATGTTCGCAAATATACATATTGTTTAAGATGAGACACTTGTCGATTTCTCTCTCGGTGATATCGGAATGTTGCTGCGTTTCATGATGGATTAATATAAAGTTTTCGCTATGTGATGTAGCGTGTAGGTATTGTTCTGTGAGTAAAGGAATAGTTACTAACGCGTACAAGGTATACGCGGTTTCTTCGATGATCGGAATTTGAATTTCGAAGCATAGTTTGTTACCGTTTAGTATGAAAATCTTTGTTTTTGCGACATTGAGGAATTTGTAGGCGAATTCATCAGGATCCGTGGTTATTAAGTGTTTAATGCCAAAATTCGATTTTAATATTGAAAGAGTTAATTTGACTTGCTCCTGATTGAGTAAGATTGGATCGATTTTGCCTTGTCTGCCGTTAGTGACTAGTGATCGAAGGTTTTCGATCATTTCGCTATGTTCCGTTACAATTTCGGAAAATTCGAGTAAATATTGTAACGTTAGTTCCTGAGTTTCTAATTTGTGTACTGCAACATTAGTTGTGTTCGATAGATTTTGTATGAAAGTGGTTATTTTTAGCTTAAACGTTTCCTGATCCCTGAGTGTCGTTTTTAGAATCGACGTTTCGTTTGCGATGAGAGTGCTGAGTTTACGGTTATCTGCATATAGTTTTTCTATCTCTGTGTTATAATAACCAGCGTCTTTTTGACTAAGAGTGTCAAATAATATATTAGCTAGTTCGCCTATTGGGTAAGTATTCCCCTTTTTTGTCGTACATTATGTTCTAGATTGATAGGTTTGCTATATCCTAAACTGGTTAACAATGTGTCTCTTTGAGTTAAACTACGCTTAAATCTATTGATAATATGGTTCAATACAGACATAGTGAGCGGGCCTGCCTTGGCGAGAAGAGGGTGATGCAGAGCCTGTGTTATTTGCAGCTCGGATTGTCGCACTTTTCTGAGGTACACGTAGACTATTGTCTTCCATTGCTTGTGGTAGAGTCGTGTTGGCCCGATGGGATCAAGGTGAAGATTCGGTGTGTGCTCGAATCGCGTTACGGTGGCGGAAGAAATATCGCCACCTAGTACCTCTGAGATGAGAACGAGTATTGGTAACAGCATCATTGCACCCTGTAACAGTTCGAAATTGTTAACGCGTATACGGTTTAAGTCGATTTCCGTGGACTCTGTAGCTCCGATCGTCCTTTAAAATATGATAATTAGGAGAGTTGGACGTCAATATGATGTACGGCCCCAACCACTCGGCGTCGATTTTAGACGTAGGAGAATCATTATGTAGCATTACGAGATCCCCTTCGTTGAAATTTTGCTGATAGCGAATGAGTCTTGCGTCTTGTTGGTTCTTATGTTTTTCTTTATTCGCTTCAATGCGTTTTTTTTGCAGCTTCGATGTAGGCGTTGTGCCGCTGTTTCCAGGAGTGAATTAGCGTAGTTTTGGAGAGAGCTGGGGTGGTGGATATGGTGGACGGTAAGTTTGCCTTGCGACCGAACGTGAGTTCGAATGGCGTAATTCCAATTCCATCATGCGATGCGGTGTTATAGCCGAAACATATCATGTTTAACTTTTCGTCCCAGTTGCAGTCCTTCCCGTGTAAGGCTGTTCGTATAAGATCTTTCACTAGGGCATGTGTTCTTTCCAGTGCTCCGTTACTTTGAATGGAATGCTGTGGTTTGAATGTGCCTGATATTCAAGGTATTTTCGAAATCCTGCATCAACTGGCTGGCGAATTTGGTACCATTGTTACATGGGCCCTTCAGGTCCATCCCGTGCTTGCTGTCCACGCGTCGCTTTTATTTCGCGAAGGCGATTCAGCGGAATCGCCCCGCGTGTAGCAATCGCGCGGTGCTGAGCCCGCGAAAGCAGCGAGGAGGACAACGACCGCGCTCGGCCCGGGCCCCGATTATTGGGAAATAATCGGGGAATTCGTGTGGCAATCGGCAGCTGCCGACGGGGCAGTTCTCCCCATTCGCGGGGACCGTGCGAGGTTCGGCCCGCGATCGAGAGCCGCAAAATTGGCATTCGTATTCGAGAGCTCGAGCTAGGGAGTCGCGACGGATCAGAGGACCGTCTAGATACCGTAACCACGTCTCCGCGTAGATTCCGCGAAGCGCGATCGGCCGATAGTAATTCGCGAAAAGGGTAACTCCATCCGACATACAGGAAACGGCCTAGCCGGGAGTGCCCTCGAGTGTAAATCGTGACCGACGTAGGACCGCGACGAGATACGACGGATAGAGTCAGTGCGGTACGACGGGCATCAGGCCGCCGACACCCGAGCGACGAACGAGCGACCACGACCTACCCTTGGGTCAGCGACACGGCGAGCGTCCGAAACGCGAGACGGCAAGCGTGCCGCGCGACACAGCGAGCGACAGCCGAGACGAAGCGCTGTCTCGAGGTAGGATAAGCTAATCTTGTAACAATATATTTATTTCTCGTTTCCCCTTATATCCTTTCTACTTTATTATTTCAACCCCTTTCTTCCTTTCTACCCCCGGTAAGTATAGTCAAGGTGGGCCTTAGCCCTTTGACAGAGCAAGAACCCGGTAAGTCACTCCAGCCGCTCGGGGTGATTTACAGGCTGTCCCTTCAGGTCGTAACAAACTGGTGTCAGAAGTGGGATATGATTCTTCTAATCATTTCCTTTTAAGAGATCGCGCCGTCGCGTATAATCGCGACCTGCCGCTATCTTATCTGCTCGTAACTTGACTACGCTTCCTACTACTCAAAGTCTCCTGCTGAGCATTGCATACCAATGCCAGGTGGTGTGTTGAGGTCCCCGACTTCGGGATTATCCTCTACCGCACGATCCTCTACTGCAGCCCTTCCGGCTATACCTCCTCCCCCGCCGCCTCAGGGCGGTGAAGTATCCTTCGGCATGCGAACGAACGACATGGAATCGTCCAGAATGGACATATGGCAATCTCGAGCCGACGAAGAAAAAACGGATCGGGAGCTAGACAGCGTCCCCCGGTTCGACCCTGACGTAGTAACTTTGGAGGACTTCGCTGCCGCGATACAACGCGCCACGAAACGTATACCGTCCGGTCAGGAGGACAGGTTCCTGGACGGCCTCATATTCAAGTTAGATGAGCCAGTTAGATTCTATGTCGAAGGGAGAGATTGTAATAGCGTGGCCGAACTGCTCTCCCTCTTACGGGCCCGCTACGCTCCGTGTCGTAATTATGAGGAGCTCCGGACAGCCCTGGAGGATATAAGCATGCGACCGCGAGAACGTATAATTGACTTTATTCACCGTGTAGTCCGCCTGCACCGACAGGTGACCTTAAGGGCAAAAGAAATGGTCGGGACTAATAACGAAAAGACCCTGAGAGACATTGATCGATTGGCACGCTCCTCGTTTATCGCGGGGTTACCCCAAAGAATCTCGGCTAGGGTAGCGCTACGAAATCCAGAAACGTTGGACGACGCGCTCGATTTAGCGTTGTACATCCAAAGGCGAGAATTAGAAAAATCCAACTTGCCTTGCGACGATGTGTACGGGCACGCTCGGAGCGCGCGCACCCCGGCCCCATACGATCCCCAGCGAAAATGGACCGAGTGGAGACAGCCGATTGAGAAGGTCCCATACGACGAGCCCCATTCCTCATATTCCGCCTATAGCTCCCCTCGCTATCGAGACGAATATTTTGACGAGGAGTATCATCGCGAGCCGTATTACCGCGACCCGGAAGAACGCGCCGTCGCGTATTATCGCGACCCAACACCGCCGCGCCGGCGGACGACCTTGCTGACAAGGCAGGGCGAACGGCCGTTGCACGACGGGAGCAGACAGCTCGTTCCACAGCGGAGACCCCAACGGGAGAGACCGCGATACGATAGACAGTCGCGATCTCGTGAACTTATGACGTACGAGCCCCGCGAACGAAGATTATACGAGCCTCACGAACCGGAAGGATACGAAACTCGCGTACCGCGAAGATCAAGAAATCGCGACACATTTTTTGAAAATCGCGAACATTTAAACTACCAGCGCGCCCGCTCGTCCAACCGGGACGAGGCGGGCGCGTCCTTCTCGCTGGCCCCAGGATCACCGAAATTCCCCCGGGGAAGTCCGAACCCGCGACGGTCCTCGGACGCGCAGATTCCCCCCGCATTCGGGTTAAGGCCGAACAGCTGGAAAACGGTGAGGGAGAATTCATCGTCGACACAGGCTCCGCGCTAAATCTGCTCGAAATACGGTCTGCGAGCTCGGAGGCCCCCGTCTTAAGTAGAGACCCCATAGAAGTCGGCGGTTTGAACGGAAAGGTTATGACCATGGGGACGACTCGCCTGAAAATCAACGGCAACTGGACTCTATTCCACGTCATAAGCATGCCATATTTACCTGAAGGGGTTGCGGGCCTAGTCGGGAGCCCGTACCTGCTTCAGGAGGAAGCCATAATATCTTACCACCAACGCACGATGGTAACGGCGAACCGCCCGATCAACCCCATAATCTTCTCTAATGCAAAAGAACTAGAAAATACGCTAGAGGGATGCAAAAGGAGCCATGAGAAATTTCGTGCGCACCTAATGGAAAATCCGGAACTAAGATTAAATGAGAGCGAAGTAAATATCTGCTTCCCCGAAAATCGCGATGGTCTCATGGAGGACGAAATAGGTACCCCCTTTATTTTCGAAGAAGAATTCGACGCCAACGAGGATCCAGATCTCGGGGATTACCGCGTCGAACAGAAACCCCCCGAAGAACGATTAAAGCATATAGTCGAAACGCTGAAACTGGAAGAGCTGGAACCGGAACCGCGCCAGGCAATCGAGGATTTAGTTACACGACATTCAGACAGGTTCTTCGTACCCGGAGATCCGCTCGGCGGAACGACAACGATAGAGCACACTATCCCGATGACCGATTCCACGCCGGTATTTACCCGACAATACCCGCACTCCCCGTTGCTGGACGAGGAGATCACCAGGCAGACACGCAATCTCGAAGAACTGGGAATAATCGCAGCCTCGTCATCGCCACATAACTCACCACTGCACGTGGTCCCCAAGAAATCGGGCCCCGATGGAAAGAAACTCTGGAGGGTGGTGGCAGATTTTAGATTCACGAATGCCAAAACGATAGACGATCGTTTTCCCCTTCCGCGGATCTCGGATATCCTCGATCGCTTAGGCGGGGCCAAACTCTTCTCGATTTTCGATTTGGCGAACGGTTTTCACCAAATCCCTATGGCCCCCGAAGATCGCGCGAAAACCGCGTTTACCACCCTCGATGGTCATTACGAATACCTCCGCATGCCGTTCGGGTTAAAGAACGCCCCAGCCACCTTTCAGCGCTTAATGAACCGGGTGTTGAGCGGGCTTATCGGTAAAGAGTTATTCGTGTATCTAGACGACGTGGTTGTATACTTGCGCACGCTCGCGGAGCACATAGACCGACTCGAGAGATTCTTTGAACGCCTACGTGAGCATAACTTGACGCTACAGACGGAGAAGGCCAAGTTTATTAAGGACAAGGTCATATACTTGGGGCACATAATATGCGCGGACGGAGTATGTTTGCGATTAGAAATAACTCGCACGCCGGGATTGAGGTTAGGGTTGGTGAAGTGGATTCAAACAGCAGCAAGTCGGCGCTAGCCACGTCGTTTATTCAAAACTAGAGTGTTGAGCAGATTTACACGCGTGGTGAGCCGAGAACGCGTTATATGAGCGGTGAGCTTTGAGAAAAATGAGAGTTTGCGCGATTGTTGAGAACAATGAGCAAGTGCGCGATGCAAGCAAGTGATTCGGTGCACGTTTCGAACAAGAGAGAGCAATGGCCCGAAGCCCGCTTCCGCCTTGGTGTCTTCCAGAAGCTTCTGGAAGACGCGCCAAGCGGAAGTGAGCTTTGATTGGGTGAACGCGCGGACGACTGGTCCTATTGGGTGATCGCACCGGCGGCCAGATCTGATTCGGTGATCGATTGTAGATCTGCCGTCGTGCTCCGCTGCCCGTGAGGTGCTGCGGTGAGATGAGAGCGGTGGTGAGAGGAACTACTGCTCGAATCGCAAACATTCTCCCGCCATCAACAGCTTGCAGATGGTGTTGATGATGAGCCTGAAACATTCAAAGGTGCCAATTTTGCAATTGGTCTTTTTAGAACAGTGGTGGCGGTCTTGAGCGTTGCGACCCTGGTGAGTCCGTCCTTCCCTGGGTGTGTGGTGAGAACCCGAGCAAGTGGCCACTTGCTCGGTGGAAATCGCTCGTCAGTGATGAGCACCAGGGAGCCGATTTTGATGTCGGGGGACGGGTGAAGCCATTTCGAGATTGAGAGTTGACGTTGTAGATACTGTGATGACCACTGAGTCCAGAATCGCTGAGCCTTTTGTTGAATGAGCTGCCACCTCGCAGATGGTGAGATTGTTGAGTGGTCTGCTGATGGTTCGGGCAGCGTTGATAGTGGCTGTCCGATGAGGAAGTGAGCAGGGGTGAGTGGAGTGACATCTTCAGAGTCGTCGCTGAGTGGCTCTAGTGGTCGTGAATTGAGCATCGCTTCAATCTGTGTGAGAAGAGTGCTGAATTCCTCGTAAGTGAGTACAGTGTCACTTACGGTGCGCCTGAGGTGATATTTAATTGATTTCACGACCGCCTCCCACTTTCCACCCATGTGAGGTGCTGCAGGGGGGTTGAAGAGCCATTTGGTGTTGTCGTTGACAAAGAGCTGCGACACTGAGTGATGTTCTTTTGTGCCTTGAGTGAATAACCTCTTGAGCGCGGCGTCTGCACCGATGAAGTTGGTGCCGCAGTCAGAATGGAGTGATTGAGGTATTCCTCGTCTTGAGATGAATCTGCGGTAAGTAGCGATGAATCCTTCTGTCGAGTAGTCAGTCACCAACTCTAGATGAACTGCTGAGGTGGTGAGACAGGTGAAAACGCAAATCCAGCCTTTGTGAGTTTTGGAGCCTCGCCCCTTCCATGCTTTGAGTGAAATTGGTCCGGCGTAGTCCAGTCCAGTGCGGGTGAACAGCTGTGAGGGTGTGACTCGCGCAAAAGGTAGTTGGCCCATCAGCTGATGGGCACGGATCCCCCTATGCCGAGCACACACCACACAGCGAAGAACGTGAGTTTTGACTGGAGCTCTGCCTCCGAGAATCCAATACCGTTGGCGAATGTGAGAGAGCGTGAGCTGGGTCCCTCCATGAAGGGTGTTTTTGTGAGCATTGTCTATGATCAGATGAGAAAGGCGTGAATTGCGAGGTAGAATCACAGGATGCTTACTTCCGTGATCCAAGTGAGCGTTGTTGAGTCGACCTCCAACTCGAATCACTCCTTGCTCATCGACAAACGCAGTGAGTCGATTGAAGGCGTGAGATGATGGCAACTTGGAATTAAGGCTGAGTGTTTTGAGCTCCTGGTTGAAATAGAGAGCTTGCGTTGCCTTGATCCAGAAGATTCGGGCTCTTTCCAAGTCCTCTGGTGAGTGTGAGATGAGTGGTAGTGAAATCGGAGCTCTCCTTAGCTTGTCAAGAATTCTGAATGAGTTTGTTGAGAGAAGAATATTTATAAATGAGATCCCAGTGATATTCGATCTTTTGAACGTTGAGTAGGGTTGAAACTCCCAGACGAGCCTCCTGTGCACTGGAGTCGTCCTTCAATTCCGGTTGAGATGGCCATGAGTCACTGGGCTGAGTGAGCCATGGTGGTCCCATCCACCACAGCTTGTGTTGTTCAAGCTGAGATGTAGTTACGCCTCGAGAGGCGCAGTCCGCTGGATTTGAGGTCCCTGGAACGTGTCTCCATTGTGCGTGTTGAGTGAATTCTTGAATCTGGGAGACACGATTCCTCACATAGTCCTTCCAGCGTGATGCATGAGATTTGATCCATATAAGTGTCACTTGAGAGTCCGTCCACAGGTGAGTAGCAGCTACATTGAGCTTGAGAGTTGCTTGAACATATTTTGTGAGCTTTGCAAGCATCAATGATGCTGTAAGCTCGAGCCTTGGGATGGTGAGCTTTTTGAGGGGTGCTACCTTCGTTTTGGAGCACACTAGTGTCGACACCTTGTGATTTGTGGACGGTGAAAGGACGGTAATATAAACTACCGCCGCCATGGCGAGTTGAGAAGCATCAGAGAAACCATGTAATTCCACTGTTGAGTAGCTGTAGGTGGTGAACCACCTAGGAACTGAGAGCCTGGCCAGGCATTGAAGATTTTCTCTGATGGTGAGCCATTTTGACGTGACCTGGGATGGCAGTGGATCATCCCAGCTGAGCTTGTGCAGCCATAATTCTTGTAAAAGTATCTTTGCTTGAATGATGACTGGTGATAAAAAGCCGAGCGGATCAAATATTTGAGCTACTTCTGAGAGAATGAGGCGTTTGGTGAATTTTGAGCTCGTTGCCGGTTTGGCTGAGAATGAAAAGCTATCCTTGAGCACGTTCCAATGTAATCCGAGAACTTTGGTTTTGCAGTCGTCTAGTGAAAGTATTGAGCCGAGAGCTCTCTGAGTAGGGGAAATTGAATCAAGCAACGGAGGGTGAGTAGCATGCCATTTGGCAAGTGGAAAGCCTCCCGCGTTGCACAGGTCTTTTAATTGTTGAGCGATTTCAATGAGTTTCTCACCTGTGTCGGCGCCGCCGAATATGTCGTCGACGTATCTGGCTTGAGTGAGCGATGGCACTGCCAATGGGAAGCGATGGCCTTCGTCTTCCACAAGTTGAAGTAGAGCTCTGACAGCCATGAATGGAGCAGCCTTCAGTCCGTACGTGACGGTGGTGAGCTTGTATGGTACTTCCTTCTGATCGCCGTCGAACCACAGCACTCTTTGCAGGTCCTGATCGGCTTCATGCACCTGGACTTGACGGTACATCTTCGTCACGTCCGTGGCAAATATGAATTTGTGCTGACGTATCCACAGCAGCACGTCGGTGACATTGAGGAGGAGATTTTTGCCGGTGTGCATGAGATCGTTGATTGAGTGTCCGGAGCCCGAAGGGCTTGAGCCATTGAAGACGACCCTGAGCTTGGTTGACTGGCTGTCGGGCTTGAGCACTCCATGGTGTGGCAAATAGAAGATAGAATGAGCGTTAGGAGAGATTGATGATGCTCTTACCATGTGCTGGAGATCTTTGTACTCGTTCATGAACCCTTCATAGAGTTCACGAAGTCCAGCGTCCTTCTTGAGTCTGTTGCGTGTACGCATCAAGCATGCGTGAGCCGTGTTGTATGAATTGCCCAGGAGCTTTGGAGATAACTTGAGCGGGATGCGGACGATGTATCTTCCTGTTGAGTCACGCGAGTGAGTCGCTCGAAAGTGCTCCTCGCACTCCTCTTCTTCATGCGTGAGCTGAGTGGGGGTATCACCGGGAAGCTCTTCTTGAATCCAAAACCTCGTCAACAATTCTTGGAGATCATTGTTGCTATGCTGTACCACAGCAGAGTGATGAGATGTTGCAATCTGTGAATTGTGGATGGTGATTGGTCCAAGAATGAGCCACCCAAACATTGAAAATTGAGCAATTGGCATTGACGGGTCTGCCTTGATGAGGTTAGGTTTGATGATCTGTCCGTATGTGTCTGCGCCGATGACCATGTCAATAGGCCTCGGCGTGAGAAAGTCGGGATCAGCCAGCATGAGGCCGTTGAGATGTGGCCACTCCTGTCGAGGCGCTTCGACCGATGGCAGATTGGAGGTTAATGCTTTGAGTACATGAGCTTCAACCTGTATCGTTGTCGACTCGTAATTCGAGCGCAGTGTGAGCAGTGCGATTCCTCTCGTCTGGATAGATCTGGCGCCTCCAAGGCCACTGATTGAAATGGATGATTGCACACGTGGAATGTTGAGCTGGGTGATGACCTCCTCCTTGATAAAGGTGAGCTCGGAGCCTGAGTCGATGAGAAGCCGAACTGGAGAGAATGATACTGGAGTGATGAGCTGTGCGTTGGCCGTGGCCAAGAGTGACGTGGTTGAGAATGATGAGCGAACCGCTAGCGGGTAAAGTGGAAAACCCTTTGAGCGTGAGCTTTGAGACTGGTTTGTTGAGCTTGAGCGGGGTGCGACGACTGCACCAATTTCTCATTGAGCTGAGCCTTGAGATGTGGATTGAGCTGGAGCTGAGGTTTGAGCTGGCTGAGCGTTGGTCCCCTTCAAGTGCAGCATCGTGTGATGTCGAGCCCCACACGTCTTGCACTTGAGGTGAGATTTACACACTTCTGTGTTGTGTCTTCCACAACAGTTACGACACAGCTCGTATCTGGTGATGAGCTTGCGCCTCGCTTCCACCGACATTTCGCGGAACTCCGGACACATTACCACGAAATGCGGTCCTTGGCAGCAATCGCACGGGTAGTTGTTCGCTGAGAGGAAGAACTTTGAGCTGTTGTGCGAGTGTGTCGCTGCGTGAGAGGTAGCTGAGCGGTGAGATGGGCGACTGGGTGCGGCAGAGGGAGGTTGAGCCTTCTTCTGTTGAGCTTACTTTTGAGCGGCGGCCTCCAGCTGTTCCAAGGCGACAATCTTGTTGTCAATAAACGATTCCAACTGCTCGTACCTTGGATATTCGTTGGCTGAGCCCACCGAGGTTTCCCATGCCTCTCGGGTGTGCTTATCTAGGCAGTTGGTAGCGAGGTGTATGAGTACACAGTTGAGCATATCTTCTGCCGCACCCAATGCCTTGAGAGTCTTTGTCACCTCGGTGATGGATGAGCGCAGGTTGTCCAGAGCGGTTGAGCTGCGAGTCTGAATCGCTGGCAAACTGAACAACTTGTTCAGCTGCTCCTGGATGAGCACGCGCTTGTTTGAGAAGCGCTTAGTCAAGTACTCCCAGCAAGCTTGAAATGAGTCGCCAGTGAGAGGGTAGGCATTCACGTGCCTTGCTGGCTCGCCAGTCACACTAGAGCGTAGGTAGTGCAACCTGTCGATTTCCATAAGCTGCGTGTCCCGTATGATGAGTGATGTGAACAGCTCGCTGAATGCGGGCCAGTCCACGTAGCTGCCTGAGAAGGTCGGCAGCGCAATCTCGGGCAGCTTCGACGCTCGAGATGATGGTTGAGCGGGTGAGACGGGGACCTTTGCCTGAGCAATGGCCTCCACGTCTTCACGAAGACGGTTGAGCCTGAGTTTCGTCTTTAGATGGAGCTGCCTCTCCTTATTGACGAGCTCTGAGGTGAAGTATTCGTGATCGAGGCACTTCACTGGCCAGGTGATTTCAAAATATGCGTGCTCCCTTATAAAAGCCTGATGGAGATCTTCGACGTGTGAGCTTAGCACGCGTACTTCGTCAAGAGAGGTGGTGTGAGCGAGTGTGGGTATTTCTGATTGAAAATCATTGAGCGAGTTGAACCGACCCACCTGAGTTCTCGCCTTCATTAGGAGCTCTGCCGGAATGATTGACGGTGATGTGGCCCTTGTGTCCCTCGACTGTTTCACGGCGGCCGGTGCTGAGGTCCCAGGCTTTTCGTCTGGAATGGTGAGCGTGAGCACCGCCGTCGTGGGCGTCGGCGTGGGCGACGTTGACCTCGACGACGCCGATGAGGTGGTCGCTTTATTTTCCATCTCTGAGCGATGAGTGATGAGCAGGTGAGCGGGTGAGCTGGACGGTCACTGCACTTTGAAGCACTTCACACAAAATCCGGCTCGAAGGACCAAATGTTTGCGATTAGAAATAACTCGCACGCCGGGATTGAGGTTAGGGTTGGTGAAGTGGATTCAATCAGCAGCAAGTCGGCGCTAGCCACGTCGTTTATTCAAAACTAGAGTGTTGAGCAGATTTACACGCGTGGTGAGCCGAGAACGCGTTATATGAGCGGTGAGCTTTGAGAAAAATGAGAGTTTGCGCGATTGTTGAGAACAATGAGCAAGTGCGCGATGCAAGCAAGTGATTCGGTGCACGTTTCGAACAAGAGAGAGCAATGGCCCGAAGCCCGCTTCCGCCTTGGTGTCTTCCAGAAGCTTCTGGAAGACGCGCCAAGCGGAAGTGAGCTTTGATTGGGTGAACGCGCGGACGACTGGTCCTATTGGGTGATCGCACCGGCGGCCAGATCTGATTTGGTGATCGATTGTAGATCTGCCGTCGTGCTCCGCTGCCCGTGAGGTGCTGCGGTGAGATGAGAGCGGTGGTGAGAGGAACTACTGCTCGAATCGCAAACAGAGTAAGACCTAACCCCGAGAAAATTAAAGCCGTCTCCGCCTTCCCCGTGCCGAAAACCAGAAAAAACGTAAAGCAATTCCTGGGACTTGTGAATTATTATCGTCGCTTTATCCCCGAAATGGCTAGACGCGCTAGGCCACTCACGAAGCTGACCAGCATCAAAACTCCATTCTTTTGGACAGAGAGTCATCAAGCGAGTTTCGAAGATTTACGCCAGGCACTTTGCAAAGAGCCGGTTTTACGCTACCCAAATTACGATGAACCATTCATAATTACAACTGACGCCTCCGACGTAGCGGTCGGCGCAATTTTAAGTCAAGGAAAAATAGGCGAAGATCCGCCAATAGTGTATGCCTCGCAGGTACTCAATCCCTGCCAAGAAAACTACTCAACCACCGAAAAGGAATGCCTCGCGATAGTCTACGCCGTAAAACAATTCCGCACGTACATTTATGGACGAAAATTTTTTTTGGTAACCGACCATCGACCGCTTCAGTGGCTTTCGTCGGTAAAAGACCCGGTGTCGCGACTCGCCCGCTGGAAGATTACGCTCGCCGACTACCAATACGAGATCATTTATAAGCCCGGCCGAGTAAACGCGAACGCCGACGCACTATCGCGAAACCCTGTCTCACACGCGTTCCCGACTACCTCGAAGGAAACCGCTCAGGAGAGCGAAAAGGAAGGTATAGGAATACGCGTTAGCACGCGTCGTCAAGGAGCGCCCAGACCAAATTATGAAGAACCACCGTCGTTCGACCTCCTAGAAGATTCAACGCTAGAAGGACACGAACTCGAACAAGAGTTACAACCGCCAGACAACACGTCCGGCCTGGAGAACAGGGCGAACTCTACCGTTCTGGATACAACAGAAGGACAGACAGGAATGCCCGAGTTCCTAGACACGGAAAACGACGATCCAGAAGAAGGCAACGAAGATTCCGCCATATTAAGCGATGACTCGTGCATAGGCCCGATTACACAGGAAGAACTCACCATCCTGAAGAGTCTTGACGAAGAATACCCATCAAAAGAAGAAGGGGAGGCATTGAATACCCCCGATGACTCCAGCCCCCAGAAAACAGCGGACCCACAATCAATCCCAAAGAAGCGAGTGTCATGGGGAACACCTCTGCACGCGGAAGCCCTGGACATCCCGCAGTCGACCATGATTTGTCCGGAGGACAAGACCCCGAAGGGGCAGAGAGACCAATCGCCCCCCAGGCAGAAACCCAGCACAAGCCAAAGGTCTAACGTGACTAAGATGCCTGACATATCAGAGTTCCAAGAAACCGTATGCGGGCCATTCGTGGACCCGCCAAATTTTCCAACAACCATGCGGGGAACATCGGGATACAGGCAGGACACCTCGGAACACGAAGTCCACCCAACGCGATGCGAAGTAAAAATCGTCAAGACCACGCTCGCGTCAACCCCCGATAACTATGCCCATTTTATATCATCCGACAGAATATTAACTAGCCCAATTTGCAAAACTTTAAAAGCTATCGGACTTCTCGACGAAACTAAATTATCATCCGAAGAACTAATCAGAAACCACGTAATAATCACCCGCAATGAGGAAGGAAAAGTTTTCAGCGTTGTCGGAGCAAGAAGCTTCTACCATGAAATG
The DNA here is from genome assembly GCA_946251845.1 of Andrena fulva. Lineage (NCBI taxonomy): Eukaryota > Metazoa > Arthropoda > Insecta > Hymenoptera > Andrenidae > Andrena > Andrena fulva. The sequence continues at coordinate 21,320,755 of OX276330.1, forward strand.
GGAGAAGACGAGCTCACGTCGGCATTAACAGCACTCAGGGACGCCGTAGAGACCGAACGCGTCCGCACGCTCCGAGTAGCGACGTATGGCGAAACCTTACACCGTTTCGACGCCACGGCGCTCCAGAAATACTGCCAAATAATTTTCAAACATACAACTATTACAATTACGATCTGCACCGGCGAAACCAACTACCACCGGAAGATAAACGGGAAAAAATCATCCGACACTACCACGAAAGCATGATAGGAGGGCACAAGGGCGTGACGAAGACGTATCGACGCATACGCAGCCTATTCGACTGGCCGCGCCTACGCCGTGACGTAGAGGATTTCGTACGAAATTGCCAGAGCTGCCAAGAACAAAAGCTCGTGCGCATCAAAACACGGGAGCCAATGTTAATCACCGATACGCCAGCCAGACCCTTCGATAAGGTAGCCCTGGACACAGTAGGACCGCTTTCTCCAACACCAAGTGGAAACCGTCACGCATTGACGATCCAATGCCAATTATCAAAATTTTGCATGGCCGTCCCGTTACCTGACATACGAGCCGTAACCGTGGCCGACGCGTTATCGCGTTACTTTATCGCGATCTTCGGCGCGCCGCGCGCAATACTAACGGATCGCGGGACAAGCTTCATTAATAACATAATACAGGGAATAGCCCAGACTTTCAAAATTAAACACGTAACCACATCGGGATATAGACCGCAGACAAACGGTTCCCTCGAAAGGAGTCACATAGTCCTCACAGAATACTTAAAACATTATCTGGAAAGATACGAAGACTGGGACTTCCTCCCGTTCGCTATGTACTCATACAATACCTCGGTGCACGAAGCAACGAAGTTCACCCCGTACGAAGTAGTTTTCGGACAATTAGCTCGAGATCCGTTTACGCCTATGTCCCGCGACGAATTACTAACATACCCGGGATACGTACAGAACCTAGTGGAGCGCCTAGACGAAATCCGAACGACTACACGATCAAATTTGGATACTAGTAAATCGCGTTCGAAAAATATTTACGACCGCAAAAGTAATCAAGTCACATTCGCGCCAAATGACCTCGTTTACGTTCAAAAAGAGCCACGGCTCCATAAATTCGACCCGCATTACATCGGCCCTTACAAAATAAAAGCAATCACCGAACAGAACAATGCAGTATTAATCTCGGATAAGGGCCAACAGATCATAAAGCATTTCGATAAACTAAAACATGCGTATATTAAAGAAGAACCACCTTGACGCCAATGCAGCGTATGTGCACAATGCACAATGTGGTTTAAGCTTACAACGGACCGGCGGGAGAGCTCAAATAGCCGATCCCTATAATCCAGGTCCTACACTCCGTAAATCGGACTTCTCCACTCCCCCCCTCCCTTTACCTAACTTATTTTTTGTTTTGTATTGTAATTGCAGTTAACATTTACATATAACAGTAGACTTTACCGCGAAAGACATTTTCGAGAAACCCTCGTACTACGGCCACCATGGACGGACGTGGGCTGCTTTTGTTGGCGTCACTGTGGACGATCGTTAATAGTAACATCATCGACGGAGACTACCAGATATCGCAGTTGACTCACAACCCGGGCTTGTACTACGAAAGGATCCGACCCCTCCGAGTCTTCCATACCCAATGGAGGCTGGTCACGGGCATAGGAGTCGCGGAAGTACTAGCTTCGAGACCTCAGACTCAACCCCAGATTGACCGGATGAGAACAATATGTAAAACACATAGCTGGATGCCTTGCCCAGCCGACGCCCTTAATGAGGCCTTACAACGAAAACTCCGCGACGGTGAACGTTACGAGGAACTGCTACTCAGCATACTCGGAAAGACACCGCTACGCCGTACCAAGCGATCGGTACCACTGGGATTCATCGGATCGCTGAGTAAGGCCCTTTTCGGAACCTTGGACAGCGACGACGCCCAATATTATAATAAGGAAATAGATAAACTGTACAAAGATCAAAATCGTTTAGCCGAATTCTTAGGAAACCAAACTCACATTATAAAATCCGAATTCCAGGATATACACGACACACTAAGATCTGTAACGGGTGCCGTGCAAAAGGTGGGCGATAGAATTAAGGAAATAGCGGCGGGTACACTACAATTAGACGAACGCGAAACAAAAGTAGAATTAGAATTAGCTTTTTCGACGTGGACGTATATGATGACCAGGCACGTGGACGAATATGTAACCGCGCTCATTGTAATTACGGACGCGCTCACGTTCGCGAAACTCGGTATTGTACATCCGGCCGTATTGTCCCCCAGTCAACTTGCGCAAACTTGCGAACGAATTCGCGAAACCACGCCGTACGAATTCCCGCTGACCCCGGAAGAATTGAATTCCGAACAGCTACAAGGGGTGACCAAATTGAACGTAGCTTACATACAGGGTCGAATCATCTTGTCACTCGACATCCCTTTGCTAGACCAAATTCCCTTCAACCTTTACTACCTACAACCGTGCCCATCTTTCCAGTCTATATCAACCAACGTGTCTACCCCTATATTCATGGTACCAAGAACACAATATTTAGCGATCAGCCAAACCAACTCCCAATACTTCATGCCCAACGAGAACTACATCTCAGGATGCAGGAAACACCCTCGGATGTACATGTGCGAACTCAGCGTGCCACTCCAGGACTTGGAGAAAGCACCAAGCTGTGAAACGGATGCGTTGTTAAAACCACAGAATATCAAGTGGTCCAGTTGCAACATCAAGGCCCTTCCCGGAAGCCGAACCTTCCTCAAGAAAATGGTCGCACCCAACACCTGGTTATATTCCATTAAAGACACCCAGGCCCTGCAGATCCAATGCAACAAGCTACTATGAAATGCTACAGGGTGCAGGAATATTACAACTGAAGAGAGATTGTCAGGCTAAAATCGGGACCGACCAGCTCTGGGCATCGGGAGTCGACACCGAGGCATTGACAACCGTCTACAAGCCATCTATCGACATAAACATCTCGGAGTTCCTACCAACACTCACGGAACATCACGTGAAAATCTTGGCCGACCATCAAGAAAAGGAACCCCAGGGGACCCTTCATGAGGCCCATGCGAAAGCAAACGCAATCGCCCTGGAGGACATCGAAAGACAGGCAAGGGAGCTGGCCACCCATCATCGAACGAAAAACCTATCAACCTATGTTACCTATGGATTGCCCGGACTGGGAGGAATCTTCATCTTCCTCCTTATGGTCTGGATTGGCTACCGTTGTTTGAAGGCACGCTGTACCCAACATCGCCAGCCCCCAAGGAAAGAGGCAAAAGTGGAAATAGAAATGGTACCACACCGTCCCCCCCCCCCCCCCCCCGCAAATAATTTCAAGACCCCGTCCTCTTGCCATTACATCCTTTCCTCCCGACTTACCCGCTATACCGTCCACGAGGACAAATGATAAAACTCATGTAGAGAAAGCGAGAAGTTTCACGGGCACCGAGTCATGCTTCGAAATATTCTGAGGCATGGTTTCGCTGATCACAACAAAAACCCCGCGCCATTAGCTCTAAGTATCGACCCCCACGAAGCGCTCTGCTGCGAAAATTAGGTAGTAGGGACAATAGCATATAAGGCATCAATCAAGCGTTACAAAACACAGTCGTTACAAAATTTTAACTAAAATGGCAACGCAAAAGTTTAATGACGCAAAGTATACGCGATCGACTTTGGCCGAGGCGGTGTTACCACGTCATTTACACGCGCCCTTCGGGCGAAGATTGTGTGTACGGTCAAATTCAAGTACCACCGGAGGGGACAGCCGCGTCTGGGCAAGAGGGTGCCAGATTCTATGCGTGGCGTACGCGTGGCTGAGGCCCCCGATTAATTTCAAAGAGTACCGCAAGGTAACAGTGCACTGGCTGGCCGAGGAGGTGAGGGCGGTGGCCCTCACCAAATGCGTACAGTGCCGGGAGGGGCATATAAAATGGTCGCTGCCCGGAAACTGCACTGGCTGCATCAGGGCGATGCTGGACGCCGAACCACGTTACCTCCCGGCCTTCCCGATCCTCGAGGCACCCCGACCACTGGAGCCCCCCAAGCCCCGGGATGTGCCCTGGGTGATCCCCGCCGGTGCGGAATAAAAGGAACACCTCTCGCATTAGGTAAATATCTATAAATTGTAACACTTAAAAGTGACTCGATCAAATTGTAATTGCCGCGGGTTTTCATTTCCATTCGCAACAGAGTATCGTCATCCAGAGGCGCACCGGAATCCCCCCTATATATTCTTTCATACATACGAATTACTCTATATTATATATAATATCAGTTTTTTTTCTTTTCTCTATAAATTGTAACAATATATGGGTTTTTTTTGGGGGTAATTATGAGTTATTCACTAGAATCCCCTTGCGTCCCCTACCTTTAGTAGCGTAAACCCTAATTTTAAGTGCGTTTTTTTTTATATATATAGCATTAAGACGCGAAAAAGAAGCGAATGCGACGACAGCATCACACGGGTAACGACGAAACGGACTCACGAGACCGTTTCGTGTCTAAGTGGGGAGGTGTTACATGGGCCCTTCAGGTCCATCCCGTGCTTGCTGTCCACGCGTCGCTTTTATTTCGCGAAGGCGATTCAGCGGAATCGCCCCGCGTGTAGCAATCGCGCGGTGCTGAGCCCGCGAAAGCAGCGAGGAGGACAACGACCGCGCTCGGCCCGGGCCCCGATTATTGGGAAATAATCGGGGAATTCGTGTGGCAATCGGCAGCTGCCGACGGGGCAGTTCTCCCCATTCGCGGGGACCGTGCGAGGTTCGGCCCGCGATCGAGAGCCGCAAAATTGGCATTCGTATTCGAGAGCTCGAGCTAGGGAGTCGCGACGGATCAGAGGACCGTCTAGATACCGTAACCACGTCTCCGCGTAGATTCCGCGAAGCGCGATCGGCCGATAGTAATTCGCGAAAAGGGTAACTCCATCCGACATACAGGAAACGGCCTAGCCGGGAGTGCCCTCGAGTGTAAATCGTGACCGACGTAGGACCGCGACGAGATACGACGGATAGAGTCAGTGCGGTACGACGGGCATCAGGCCGCCGACACCCGAGCGACGAACGAGCGACCACGACCTACCCTTGGGTCAGCGACACGGCGAGCGTCCGAAACGCGAGACGGCAAGCGTGCCGCGCGACACAGCGAGCGACAGCCGAGACGAAGCGCTGTCTCGAGGTAGGATAAGCTAATCTTGTAACCATATATTTATTTCTCGGTTCCCCTTATATCCTTTCTACTTTATTATTTCAACCCCTTTCTTCCTTTCTACCCCCGGTAAGTATAGTCAAGGTGGGCCTTAGCCCTTTGACAGAGCAAGAACCCGGTAAGTCACTCCAGCCGCTCGGGGTGATTTACAGGCTGTCCCTTCAGGACGTAACACCATTATCCGTGAGGACATGCTTAGGCGATGAAAATATGTACAAGTAATGGTTGTTGAGAGCATCTATGATGTTTGTTGTACGGGTTTCTTTCAGAGGGATGAGCATGAGATATTTTGTGAGCATATCGTGTATGGATAAAATGTACACGCTTCCGTTGGCTGTTTGAGGTAGAGGTCTATAGATATCCATGGCAATTTTGTCGTTGGGTTCCAGAGGTGTGTCAGGGATGACTGCTTCTTCGCGATGCCTTATACGATTCGATTTGTTTCGTTGGCAGTTGTCGCATGTTTTAATAAAATCTATGACATATTTTTAAAGATTCTTCCAGTTTCCTTTCTCCTTTACTTTGGCGATAGTTTTGTTTTCGCCTAGGTGTTGTCCAATGCCGGAATTATGACATTCAAGAATGAGCTGCCGCCTTTCCTCTGCTGAGAGTTCTGTCATGCGAGGATTGGCGCAAAAAGTGATTTTAGCGTTAGGTGTGTACCTGTTGTCAAGGAATCGCAAGTATTCTTTGATCCAGTACCGTTGGATGTCCGAGTATGGGTCTGATGAGAGTTGTACTTTAATATTTTTGAGGTTTTTATTACGACGTTTTTCGATCATTTCTTTGAGTCGAAGGAGCCATGCGTGGTCGTTGTTCGGTCTTAGATCTTCGCGAAATACTCGAATCCATTGACCGCCGTGCGCGTTAGGTTCGGTGTTCAGTACGTGAAGTGATTGCTCCCGCCATGCATTGAATTCGCGTGGTAGTGAATCGTGGGAAATTGATGGTTCTGATGGGGCTATTGAAGCTGATTCTGTGTCGGAGGTATCTGGATCTTGTAAACCTGCGTGTGCTAGAGAATTGTCGAAATCCGATGGAGGGGCTGTACGGCTGATGCCCTCTTCCAGCGGCTGATCGGATTCGATCTCTTCCACGAGTGTGTCAGCGTTCATGCGGCGGTTGACTAAGACGCGGGACAGTGCGTCGCACAGTGGGGCAAACGCGGACAAAAATCAAAAATTTAAAGTTCGTATCTGGAAAAAATTATTATTGTATTTTATCCGTAAATAGTCAAAGAATAAAAACCTCTTCCCTTTTTCCAAAAGCAAAATGTTATAAAGCTAAAATTATCAAAATTTTCCTTTGTAGCTATAATTTATTTTGTCCTTCATTATTATTTAAAGCTTGTTACAGCCTATCTAGTTGGTCAATATTTTACAACCCGCACTTTTATACTATAAAAGTATCGTTTTGTAACAGTAGCCGCCGCATAAAGGTCTGTGCCCACATATCCGTTCCGTCTCAGTTCCGTGTCAGTTCCGTGTCAGTTCCGTGTCATTGACAACTTGGAGTGTGCGGATCGTCCCGAGGCTCGAGTTCCCCGCTCTCGGGACGGATCGGATGTTTTTGGGATCCCGAGACTCGTTTCAGGTCGGCTCGGCAAAACTCGGACCCGATCGGCTCGTAAGCTAGCCATTAAGAGGGGACCAAGATGGAAAGAATTGTGTATATCATTTATATCAATACCAGTGATAAGTTTTTACCTTTCTGTTTCCTGTTGAATCAAAATTTGTATCTTATTATTCATTTACATATATATGTATTTTCATTGCTGCCAAATCGTCTGTGAATACTGAATATGTCCATATACATACTTAAATAAATATCATGTTCAGAACTTGGGGAGAAGACTATTTTTATATCGACAATATTTTAAAATCTTAATAAAATATAACGAACAATGCTAGAGAATAAGGATTTTGTTCCTACAGAATCTGGGCAGGGAATGAGAAATGCGGGGTTGCCTTCCACTGTTGCAAATATCGTTATCGGTAACCGAACAAAATTGTTACCTGAGAACGTAGAACCATTATGTTTCTTACATGTTAATTTGAAATAATAAAATATTCGCCTTCCCGTATATTTTTAAATATTCCTTTCTGTATGCTTATAGTTGTCCGTACGTTTTCTGTGTTAAATCTGAACCTATCTTGAAAAACTTAATACCCAATAGGTATGTATTCCCTTTACGTAAAGTACGAAGTATAAAGTATATTTTATTAAGTTTTTAAAAGATTATCGATATAAAAATAGTCTTTCTCCCAAATTTTGAATATGGTATTTATTTAAGTACGTATATGACACGTCACAGGCTATTTGGTAACAATGAAAATATATATTTAAATGAATAATAAGATACAAATTATGATTTAACAGGAGACAGAAATGTAAAAACTTATCACTGGTACTGATATTTAGTAGATACTCTTAATAGCTGGCTTTCGAGCCGATCGGGTCCGAGTTTTGCCGAGCCGACCTGAAATCAAATTGCCCGCTCATGGCGGTCATGCCTGTAGCCCGAAACGAGTCGCGGGATCCAGAAAACTTCGGGATCTCGAGGAATACGAAAGTATCGGGATCCCGTCCGATCTCGCCCGAAAGTTTCCGGCCCGTCCCGAGCCCGAAACGTCGGGTACCCGCACACCCCTGCTGACAACTGTGGGAGGCCTGCTGCTCTAGCCCGGCCTGCAGTCCCAATTCAGCCGGTTCCGTAGGGGCGTAGGCCTTCAGTCAGGAGTAGGGGCGTGAACGTAGGTATATATACCTACTGTACAATTTGTGCACACGCTATGTCATAATTCGCCCCTGTTGTCGCCACTTCTGGCATCTCTGGGCCTGCCGCACAGTTCTTTCCGTCAGTACGGTGATACCTGTCCAACGGGTTTCCGTTTCACATGGTAACCCTTTCAAAAATTCCCTTTTCATGTCTAATGCCGTTTATGGGATGAACCCAATGTTTCAATCTCATTCACTTCAATCTCATTCATTTTTTCAGAAAAATATTTTGTCCAAAAATGTATGCGGCACGAGAAGATATTTTCTATTGAAGAACAAATGATCGACACGCATCGCGATACGTGTTTCGCCCTGCGCCGTGTGAAAAGGTCCCCTCGTTTCCACGTTTCATCTGTCGACTTCAGACAAAAAGTATCGTGCGGCCGACGTTTGCGGAGTCGACAAAATCAGTATTGCGATACGAGAATCGTCGCGTGAACGGTTCCTATGGAAACTATAATGATCAATGGAAAATCGGTATCCACCATACATGTATCGCGATACATGTATCGCAGCGGGAAAGAGCTTAAGTTGGCAAGTCTTGTTGAAACGCACGTCCAGCTTTATTTCCTTGACGCCCAACATTCATGCATCCGATCATACCTTATATACCAATCCAAAACTCTTTTCATTACAATCATTAAAAATGATCAGAATTCTATCACGTTTGGTATCATTTTCATTGCAAAAACTCCAGCAATCCATTGGTGGTACTTGTATGGCGATCTGATATTAATTATAGAAATTCTCATTTTCATTACTGAGCGGCCTATTGCTGTCCTTGTCTTTATGACCCTAGGGTCTGGGACCCCCGACGCGCGGTTCGAGAGCCTCGACCTGAGAACCTTTCACGGTCATAAAAAAAGGTCGTCCCTTCAGTCATTTCAAGCCTCCGTCTCCGTGCAAATGGCCAAAATATCGGAGGCAACCGAATTGTAGTTTCACTGAACGGATCCGGGTTCCACACTGACATCTGCTGACAGCCCTGACACGGACAAGTGTGCGCTGCTCAGAGTTGGGCATTATTCGGTTAAATTTTTATTCGAATACGGATACGTATAAATCCCAAGATTTATTCGCGAATAACGAATGACGGTTTTATTCAACGAAAAATTATTCGTTATTCGCGAATACATCTGTTATTCCGTTAGAATAAGTACCGTTATTCTAGCCAGATTCATTTGGATACGAATTTATTCGTTATTCGACCTGAATGAACGACGAATAAAGGTCGTCGCCCACTAGGCCGAAGCGCGGCGACCACGCATCGCTCATATGACAGAACAGCAGCGACCACGCATCGCCCATATGACAGAACAGCGGCGACGAGCATTTCGCTTTGGTCGTTGCGCTTCGCTTCGGCGTAATGGGCGACGACCTTAAATGTGATACCCGGCATCTATCGATGGAAGTCTGTCTGTACTGTGTCCAACATACGTTTGGACGTGTGTGTTTGGAAGTGTGCGTATACGTCTGAACGAGCCGAGGAAATCCCGCCTTAAAGAAGTATTCTCTTCTGGAGGTGTCGGCCATCGGTTTTAAGCGATATTTAGGATAAAGAATTATCAGATTATGTGATTGTGTATTACGTGTGTCTTGGGCATTGCCAGGGCACAACATACATAAGTCTCTAATTGTGGAAGTAACAAGCCACGTTATTTTTCAAGCAACGCTTATAATTCGAAGAGATTGATTTTTTCATTAGTTTAAATGGATTGCCGTGAGCAAATTTTATTTAAAATAAATCAAAATGCCACTCTATATAGTACCGCGGTCTTACATCTTCCTGCAAAGTGCGACCTATGACAAGAGTTACTTAACCTAAAACATTAGGTTTCATGGGTGTCAGTCAGTGGTGTCATGATACATCGCCGAAATCACGTGATCATTTTATTCGTCCGTTGACTCGAATAAATTATTATTCGAATAAGAAATTATTCGAATAAATTTTCAGTCGAATAAAAAATTATTCGTTATTGTCGAATAATGTCATTTTATTCGAATTTTTTATTCGAAGATTATTCGAATAAAAATTTATTCGCACAAATTTATTCGAATCCGTATTCGAATAAAAATTTAGCCGAATAATGCCCAACTCTGGCGCTGCTCCATTGTAAAGCACGCAAACGATATTTTTAACACTGATCCTGACGGCCCGGAACTGACGGATACGGAAAGACCGTCGAATTTCACGGAACTGACAAGTGTGCACTGCTCCATTCGAAACAAGCAACCCATACCTTTTGCGATCACGGAACTGACACGGAACTGAGACGGAACGGATATGTGGGCACAGACGTTTAAGGTCATTAAATGACCAAAACCGTAAAAAAAACTGAATAACTAACGCGTTATCTCGCTTTAAGTTGCCGTTAATGGATTTAATACCGGGAAGTATCAGAGAATATATACCTAAAAATTTATTTGCACTTTCTTGCACATTCGGTAGTTATTGGAATTTATATGGGATGCCGATGAGCGCTGGTCAAGGCGTAGCGCGTGACGCAGCTCTGGAATTATTAATTTAATTAGTTAAGGTATTGTTGTAGAGGATTATTAATATTTGAAGATAATTATTTTTTGTATAAATAAAGTAAAAAAAAAGAAGGTTTACTTATTTTTAACTTTTGCTGTCCCAAATTCCTATAGACGACCAAATGGTAAAAAGTAAATATTGGTAAAAATTCATTCTGAATCGAAAGAAACCAATTGAATGTCGATAGGATCATTAGTTTAAAAAATATTGAATTTTGTCCGCTTTTTGTCCGCGTTTGCCCCACTGTGCGTCGGCTGCTGTATTTTCTTTCCCTTTGCAGTGTTCAATGGTGAATTCGTATTCCTCAAGGCGGAGTCGCCATCGTAATAATCGAGATGATGGGTCTTTAACGCCGAACAGCCACTTAAGTGCCATATGGTCGGTGATTATTTTAAACTTTTTGCCTAGGAGGTATTGTCGGAGACGTTTAACTGACCATACGATAGCTAGGAGTTCCTTTTCCGTTGTCGTGTAATTCTTTTCTGCATCATTTAGAGTACGCGAGATAAAGCAACATGGGTGACCGTCTTGTGAGAGTAACCGGTTGTGAGTGTAAAGGGCTTAGAGTAATCTGGATAGCAAAGTACTGGTTCCTCGCATAGTTTTGATCGTAGGAGTTCGAATGCGACTTGACATCTGTCTGTCCACGCGAAAGGTACGTCTTTACGTGTTAGTTCGGTAATAGGTTTTGCAATTTTTGCGAAGTTGCGAATGAATTTGCGGTAGTATCCTGTAAGACCGAGAAATGATCGAGCTTCGTTAAGATTCCGGGGTACTCTGAAGTTTTTTACAGCTTCTACTATTCGCTCGTTCGGTTTTATACCATGAGGGGTGATCCTGTGACCTAGATACTCGAGTTCTGGTCTGAGGAACTCGCATTTGTCAGGCTGAATTTTAGGACCTACTTCCCGTAAACGTTGAAAGATTATTGCAAGGTTGCGATTGTGCTCATCTAGGGATACGCCGAATATAATTATGTCGTCCAAATAAACGAAGCAGTATTTTCCGGTTAATCCTAACATTGCCTTGTCCATCATACGTTGAAATGTCGATGGAGCGTTCTTAAACCGAATGGCATTCGTGTGTATTGATAGTGACCATCAGGTGTGGAAAATGCTGTGTATTTCTTGGAGTTGGGGTGCATTGGGATTTGGTGACATCCGGACTTTAAATCGAGGGCCGAGAAAAATTTGGCTTTACCTAAACTGTCAAGTATATTATCGATTATAGGTAATGGGTATGCGTCGAGGGCGGTCAGTTCGTTTAGTTTATGGAAATCCACAACTACTCTCCATTTTATTTTCCCACTCGCGTCCCTTTTCTTAGCAACTACATGCAGTGGTGCGTTATAATCTGAGTCAGATTCTTCTATTATTTCCTTTTCCAACATTTCGCTGACCTGTAACTTTACTTCTTGTTCATGACACTTCGGCAGTCGATACGGTTTGATGAATACAGGTTTATCGCTGCTTGTTGTGATACAGTGCGATGTTAGTTTACTTGCGGGTAACGGATCGTCATTAAAGGAAAATATGTCAGAGTACGAAAAGATTATTTTCTCTAATGGTTCCCGGATGTTCTTTTCCAGGTGGTTTGTTCGGACGTTATCCATCAGTTGGCGTAGACGATGTCCTAATGGCGCGTCTTGGTGTTCGAATGTGATATTATTGATAGGCGTACGAATATCGGAGTTGAGAAGATTCGTAAATAGAACGGGTTGCATTCCATCATCTGTTTGAATTGTCTCTGAGACGGTTTTTTTCGCGGGGATAGCAAGTTCGTTTATCAATGGAATCGTCAGTTCGCTTATAGTAAGCGTTTTGCTGGTGATAGTAAAATTATGTGCGTCGAGGAATCGCAATTCAATTATACCGTCTTCTAATATCGGAAAGTCATCGGGTATCTCAAAGAAATCATGTATTTTGCCTAAACTGACGAGTTGTACCCTTTTATTGGTTGTATGTAAATCGCGACCCATGCAAAAATTTTGGTTCTCTGGAATTCTTGCTAACGTTTCATTGAGTAACGAGGATTTTATCAAATTTATTCCTGATCCTGTGTCAATTGCGGCATTTACACGGACGTTCTTGCGTGGCACTTTTGCGCGCCACACGCCAGCGCGGCACGCATTTGGCGTGGCGTGCCGGAACGTCGGAAGGAGCGCGCTCCTTCTCGCAGGCCAGAAGATCGTACCCGTCACTACTTAGAGACAGCGAGTTCGGGCTCCCATTTCTACGTCGACTCCACATGCTTTTTCCAGGAACCAGCGCAGTCTTGTATTGTGTACTACTTGTTCCATGTATATTATCGATCTGCGAAACGATCGGCAAGACACGATCGCGATATACGTAGGTTTGCGAAAAGTATACGAATTCCTCGATATACCTGGTGTAACGTCCGATTGCCAGGGGCAACTGAACGTTACTGGTTCTCGAGAGGAGAGCGGCGTCCCCCCGAGTATAGGATAGGTGGGGTTTCGTTATAATTGAGTAAAGGAGTAAAATCCAACTTAAACATTAACAATGGCTTGTTTATTCAACAAATAATTATACTTTAAGGTAACAAATTAATATCAATTTCAACTATGATTACAATATTTTTTGGTTTTTTTATATTTTATTTATCTATATATATATATGTGTGTCGTATTATGTACAAGATATGTATGTGTGTTGCAGTGTACAGCCGCTACCGTTTCCGGAGCGAGCTAGTTACTCGTGGCAGAGTTTGAGTTCTATACTCTTATGACCTTGCTTTTACCAAGTGCACCAGCCGCTACGGTTTCCGGAGCGAGCTAAATGCCTTTGCAAGAGCGAGGTTCTATAGCTTTTGAGTACACAATCGAAAAAGGAGCACTTGTATCTATCCACTGAAGACCAGCCGCTACCGTCTCCGGAGCGAGCTAAATCTTACTGGTCAGACCTTAGTTACCTCTACGCTTGTGCATTCTCAAGCAGAGTCTTGACTGAACCACTGTGCTACGTACACCTCCTTTTATACCATAGTTTTGGCGGATTAGCGCACGCGCAGTGGTTTCCTTGCTTATTAACTTATATTTTATCTTATATTCTTAACAACGCTTATAATCAACTATTCCTAATGTGTTTCGTAATATAAAAACCCAAATTCTCAGGCCGATCTTCCTGTTGTCGTCTCGCTGGCTCTCGCAGTCCCTTCGTTGGGTGCAGGCTCTCGCAGTCCTGGCCTCGGAAGTTTGGAGAAGACACTTATCACCACAGGAGATCGTGATCCTGGCAGGATCGCCAAAATGTTACGGGGAAATCCGCAAAATTTGTGACACAGTGTATTGGTTCGCACATGTCCTGCTGGACGGATCGGTATAGCACGTGAAACCAGTGTACGTGAAATAAAACAATGTTTTATTTCTAAACAGGACTCGTAGCGCGACAGCTCCTTAGAGATGGACGCGGTCTAATAATAATTTAGGCTCACGCAGTACGCTTATTAATTAGATCTAGAGTCGGGTAGAATGAACCTCACATGACAATAGGTTTGGAACGACTGAACATCATTTATTTTCCCTTGGCAACGGAATCGATTCTTAATAGCGGAAGTGAAGCATCGGATAACTGGGTGGCGATTGAATGTCGGGCGTCGTGACAAATGTGCATATATATATACAGGGTGTCCCAGAATTGAGGGACATCCCGGAACATGCAATATCCTGATGCAAAAAGACATCGAAAAGTCCTTAGCCGTTTTGGGATCCGGGGTTTCGTTTTCGAGATATTAACAAAAAACCCCGACCAATCAGAGCGCGCGCCTTCCGCTGGAGGTCCCGCGCTAGCGTGGTCGCGCGCCGGGCCGCGCTGCGACTACGAACAAGCAAGGCGGCATGCATCGAAGGAAATTGCGTAGAATGGTAAATGAAAAAGACGTAACAAAAAATCCAACCTTTTGCCATGGTTTGTTTGCCATTTAAAGTGAATAATGAATAAAGGATAAATGGATGAAAATCATGTGTAACGTAAAGAAACGAATACAATTTTTTTTTTTTAGAAAAATCGAAAATAATAATTATTTTGAGTGAGAGGATAAGGAGCACGTAAATTTCCTTTTTTTAATAACGTACAAACGAAAAGGTAATGCAACAGGGAACGAACGAAAAGTGATCGTAGTTCGTTATTGTGATAAAAATCCGTAGTTGAATAACGGCCAACACTGTTGTTGATAATGAATAAGTTGGTTTAAAAACTCAGAAGAAAAATTTACGTACGGAAATTTGGAGAATTATCTCCGGAAATGAGCCGTAGCCTGCGTTAAATTTAAAAAATAATAGTCGCCAATAATGTAACTAAAACTCACCCTTTCGGAAATTCACCTGCAGCTTAAAAACCTGGGTGACTAGGTCACTGAACCGATCCTGGTCATCGCCGAGTGCACAGCTGATCTCAGGTACACGACACCATCCAAAGTTAAGGGTGGCAACGTCAAGTGCGTCCGGGTTAATGCACCGAATATTCACTTCACTGCACGGCTACTAACACTGATCACTTAATTTATTTTTCATAGAACGTGTTGTTGCTACGTTCTAAAAATTGGTGGAAATGAATTTTTACTTGGCGTTCGGAGCCGTGGGTAATTCCCGCGCAAATTCTCACGCTGCAGCACTTGCGTCTTCGTTGTTCGGGGGGTACACACAGAACATCGCGTAATACTCTCGAGCAGAGAACATTTGTCTGCGACGCGATTGCTAACTGCTGACTGACAAGATTTTTTCCAAGCGACTTCTTCTACCCCCAAATAGTTTCTCTCGTTCCATTATGAGTTGACCCCCACCAGGCCAAGAGGCTTCAGGTAAAAAGAAGCCAGCACATTTTCGGAACACACGTGTTTTGCACAAGTGCAACGAAAACTTTCACAAAAGCCCGCGCTCCGTCCTTCTACTGCCAATGTACCCATTGCTTCGAGATAGAAAACAGACACCACGTGTATCGGTTCGAAAGGGTCCGAAGGGAAGAGACGCAGAAAGTCTTCGAGTTGCTATAAAGAAGAAAATGCATACCATTCCTGTTTCCCCTTTCTGACACCCTGAGTTCGCGTCTGCTACGAGGCGGAACCAAGTAAGTCATAAATTATCCGAAACTGTAGGAAACCGTTCTCTACCGCCGACTTGCGGGACAATACGGTCATAAACCGCGACCCTGGCGAAATGCTCTGGCTGATCAGCCTGATTAATTTTGGAGAACTAGAAATTACAGAGTATTATCCAGCATCAATACGTCTCGCGGAGAGACACAGGAAAAGAAGGGATAGTCCGCTGACTGCGCGTAGTCCCGCCTGCTTCGTCCTACCCTTAAATACGGATCCCTTGTCTCTCGAGTATAAACACGTGCTCGAATTTCAAAACACAAGCACGCGTCGACGTATTCGGTGCGAGAGACTGTGGGCTTGAGGTCCGATTGGCCCCAAACTAACCAATCTGCCCTGCATCCCTCCCAAACGGCCACTGTCCTTAAGAGGCCCTCTTCACAGCGATATCTCCTCCACAAGGCCCACCTTCTCTCGCACGGAATACGTCGACGCATGCTTTTGTTTGGAAATTCGAGCGCGTGTTTAGACACGAGAGATAAGCAGGCCCGATTGGTGAGTTCAGGACCAATCTCCTCCCCAAGGCCCACCGTCTCTCGAACGGAATACGTCGACGCATGCTTTTGTTATTAAGCAAATATATATAAGACGAATATTACGAAACACATTAGGAATAATAGATTATAAGCTGTAACGAGTTACGCCGGTGGGACGACGATCTTACCCCCCACCACGCGCCCGACCGAGGTAGCGCGTACCGCGCTGGGCCAACGGTCTTGCCCCCCACCACTCGTCCGCAATACCGAGAACTGGCGCGAGAGGGTTTCACAGCGAGAGATTCTCTCGCTGCCGAAAATGTGCGGACGAGGACATACAGGTCGGGGGCATAGGCCTATTTGGCAGAGACCGCCTAGAGCGTTAGTGCTGACAAGTACGCCTCTCCCGGAGACCTCCTGTGCGATTCCACGTTCTTGTGCCGAACCACTCGTTCTTGCGAAAGCCAAGCGCCCGTGTTTTGCACCAGTTCTCGTGCGTCCACAGACTGAGTCTCTGTGCATTTTTTCGCCTCCACACCTCCACGGTTCCCAGAAGGACAGCGTGAGCCATCCTCTGGACGAAATACCGATAACCGCCATCGATCTCCCGAACAGAGTTATCTCTGTTCTCGAGAGCGTCCTTACAGTCGCCGACTCACCCGCGGGCTGTGCCCACTGGGTGACCGGACCCCCCGACTCTCCGACCAGGGTCCATTGGCAGGGTTGGCCCGCCTGGACACCGAAGGGTCAAAACGTCTTTCCTCTCCACTCTCGCCGAATCGACCATCACCGGGATACGCGCCGAGATACGCGCCGCGATACGCACCGCCGACCAACGCTCCGAAGTACGCGACGCGATCCGCGCCGGTAGGCTAAGTCTAGGTTTAAGCCGTACATACTCTGTTTGCCAGCATAGACCTGGCCGGGATACCCTGTACTCACGTCGAAATAAACTATCGTACTCTACCTTACCTCTACGTATTCAGTCATTCGATCGGCGGCCCTGGACCACCGTCCTGAGCTGGCGATACGGTTCCTCCACCGTCCCACCGGTAACCCCGCGGCTTAACGGTTACATTTGGCGCCCGAACAGGGACTTACAAAAGTACGGAGGACGATCGAATGACGGGGGTCAGCTGGGTGTACGAAAAGTCCAAAGCCGACCTCGTCGAGCTCGCGGTATCATACAAGCTCGACGCCACCGGATCCATCGACGCGCTGCGAGCGCGAATAGTGGCGCACCTTCGCAACACCACCATGCAGCGGGACATCGAAGCAGACATCCCACCCACCACGTCCAAAGCGATCTCCACGGTAGCCACTGTGGAGAACGCTCCGGACCCCGAAGAAACGCCGCTCGTCAGTTTTTCCCCCAAAACTAAGGGGAAAACAGAGGCAGCGAGCGACCATGGTCCACCTCCCGTCCAATACATGATGGACCGAGTACGAAGGTGGGGAGGTCATTATGACGGAGGAAAGGGCGCCGAGGACTTCCTGGAGCAGCTCGAAGACCTCCAGGATAGCTACGAGGTCGCCCCCGAACAAATTTTACGGTGCCTTACAGTAATTTTGAAAGGCGTGGCACTGCACTGGTTCCGCGTCGAGAAACAGAATCTCCCGACGTGGGACAAGTTCTTGCCAGCCTTCAAGCGGAGGTTCATGCCGCGGCGAACACGGCAAGAGTTGGAGAAAGCCATCCACCAGCGCCTCCAAGGGTCGACCGAAACCGCGGCCGACTTTGCCGACCACCTACGGCTGCTGATGCGCCGCCACGGGGGAATTTCGGAAGAAGACCAGTTAGAGTGGGTCTATTCGAACCTCCGCCCAGAGTACCGACTGTTTATCCACCGGAAGGACTTCGACACCTTGCCCGACCTCATCGACCTGGCAACCGACCACGAACGAGCACGAGCCGACGAAAAAGCCAGAGCCCCGATTAAAGCCCCGGACGAACACCAAAAAGTCCGGGGATACCAGCGGCTCGCCGTGGTCGGCGACGAATACCGGAGGGAGGACTGCTGCTGGAGGTGCGGTCAACGCGGACACTACCGCCAAGACTGCCGTCGGCCAGCACGGCTGTTCTGCAGTCGCTGCGGAACCGAGGGGCGAGCCTCTCGAGACTGCGGATGCCAGGGACCGTCGGGAAACGCCAACGGAGCCGGCGGACGAGGCACCGACCGGAATACTCCACCCAGACGGCCTCGAAGGGAATAAGCGACGACGACCGGCCATTTATTCCGATCAAGGTCCACAGCCAATGGTTCCAAGCGCTCGTCGACACGGGGGCCTCACAATCATACGTGAGCCCCACGATGGCCAATTGGTGTCGAGAGCGCGGGAGCCCCGGAACCACGACGGACCGACTCGTCCGAGTGGCCAACGGCGCCACGGAACAACTCACCGAGGAGGTAATCTTGACCGCGCAGATCGGAGCTGAAATACACGCCTTCCGATGCGCGGTCCTCCCAAACCTGTCGCACGACGTACTCCTCGGTATCGACGTCCAAAGAATCGTGGGGATGACCCTACAAATCCAGCAGCTGCGGTGGAAACCACGAGAGGAAACCGCCACCGTCGAAGCTAACCCCGGCCTACGAGGATGCACTAGGGAACAAAGGCAACGGCTGGAAGCATTCCTCGTAGAGGAGCTCGGCCATTTCGACCAGCTGCCCGGCCTCACCAACATGGCCAAACACCGCATCCGACTAAAGGCAGGCGCGGAGCCTGTTAAGCACCGGTACACGCCGAGGAATCCCGCCACCCAAGCCATTATTGACGAGGAGGTCACCCGAATGCTCGCGGAGGGCATCATTGAACCCTCGAACAGCCCGTGGAGCTCCCCGGTCGTGGTGGTTAAAAAGAAAAACGGAAAGCGAAGGTTTTGTATCGACTTTCGACGGGTCAACGAGGTCACCGAAAAAGACGCATACCCGCTGCCCCAGGTCCAGGCTACCCTGGAGAAATTACGGGGAGCGCGGTACATCTCCACGATAGACCTGGCCAACGGATATTGGCAGGTGCCTCTTGACCCGGAGAGTCGCCCGATCACCGCATTCACCGTACCGGGGAGGGGGCTGTTCCAATTCAGAGTGATGCCTTTCGGGCTACACTCTGCGCCGGCCACCTTCCAACGCCTCCTGGACCAGATAATCGGCCCACGGCTGGAGCCGCGGGCATTCGCCTACCTCGATGACATCATCGTGCTCGGGAGCACCTTCGAGGAGCACCTGGACAACCTCCGCGAGGTGCTGCAGCGGCTACGGGCGGCCGGACTACGGCTGAACAAGGAGAAATGCCAGTTCGGCCGAACCGAGCTGCAGTACCTCGGTCACACCGTCACCGACCAGGGAGTAGCGACCGACCCAGAAAAAGTGCAGGCCATCGCGAGGATACCCGCCCCCACGAACCTGAAAGAACTGCGGCGATTTTTGGGAATGGTTTCGTGGTACCGGCGGTTTATCCCCCGGTTCACGGACATCGCCGCCCCACTTAACCACCTGCTTCAAAAGAAAGTACGGTGGACATGGGGCGAAAGCGAGGAGAAAGCATTCGAGACCCTCCGACAATAGCTGGCGACCGCCCCCGTCCTCGCCTGCCCCGACTTCACCCTGCCCTTCACGCTCCAGACGGACGCGAGCAACGAGGGGCTCGGCGCAGTTTTAACGCAAGAGCTCCAGAACGAAGAACGCGTTATTTCGTACGCGAGCCGCACGCTGAGCCCCGCCGAGAAAAATTACTCAGTAACCGAAAAGGAGTGCCTCGCGGTCGTCTGGGGCATCCGGAAGATGCGGCCGTACCTGGAGGGGTACCACTTTACCGTCCTGACCGACCACCAGTCCCTAAAATGGTTGCGGACGATGGACAACCCCTCCGGCCGGTTGGCCCGCTGGGGCCTCGAGCTGCAGGAGTACGATTTCGACGTCCAGTACCGGAAAGGAGCCAACAACTTGGTCGCCGACGCCCTCTCCCGGCAACCCGAGGGCGACTCCAAAGCAGCAGAGGTCACCAGCGTGGAGGCGCCAACCGGCTGCCAGTGGTACGACCGCATGAAAACGGCCGCCGAAAATGAACCGCATCGTTACCCGGAGTACCACATCGTGGATGGACACCTATACCGCCACATCTCGGACGCCCACGGCCCCCGAACCGAGCTGGAGTGGAAGTGGTGCGTGCCCCAGCCGCTCCGAGAAACCGTACTCCGGGAAAATCACGACGCACCCACCGCTGGACACCTAGGAGACAGCAAAACGGCAGCGCGGCTATCGCAACGCTACTTCTGGCCGGGAATGATCCGCGACGCGAAGCGATACGTCCGACGCTGCCAAAAGTGCCTCGAATACAAGGCACTCCAGCGAGCGCCCGCGGGCGGTATGCAGACAACGCCCGCATCAAACCCGTGGGACGTGGTGGCCGTCGATCTAGTGGGACCCTTGCCACGGTCAGCGAAAGGATTTACCATGCTGGCCGTGATGCAAGACAAATTCAGCAAGTGGGTCGAGATCCAACCACTGCGACAGGCCACCGCCCCCGCCGTCACGCGGGCCCTCAAGGAGAGGGTCGTGCTCCGGTTCGGATGCCCTCGGCGGGTAATTACGGGCAACGGCCGGCAGTACGAGAGCAGGGACTTCACGGGACTGCTCCGGACGTACGGCATCGAACACCGGCGGACGCCCCCGTACACCCCCCAGTGCAACCCAGTGGAGAGGGTCAACCGCGTCATCAAGACGATGATCGCGCAACTGACCGACGGAGACCACCGCCACTGGGACCATTGGCTGCCGGAAGTCATGTTCGCCTATAATACCGCGCGACATGACTCCACCGGATACACCCCGGCATACCTCAACTACGGCCGGGAACCAGCCACCCCCGGGGCCCTCCGCCAACCACCGACCGCGATCGCCGAGGAGGACACCGAAAACCAGAGCACCGACCGCAACGACGACGTCGAACGTCTACGAGAGGCCATTCGCCTCGCCCGCCACGCGCAAGCCCAGGCCACAGAGGCGCAGAAGAAGTCCTACAACCTCCGGCGGCGGGACTGGCGGCCGCGGATCGGCGACAAGGTCATGCTCCGTGAGCACCCCTTGTCGTCCGCGGCCAAGAACTTCAACGCCAAATTGGCACCGAAGTTCTCAGGGCCCCACGTGGTGAAAGAATACGTGGGGCCAAATCTGGTCCTGCTGCGGAGCGGAAGGAAGTCCCCCCGAAGGGCCCATATACAGGACCTGAAGCCCTGCGGAGGAGAGGAGAGAGGCCTCCCTGTCGGGACGCAAGCACCCACCACCGCCGACCAAGCCACCGCCCCCCCCCCCCCCGCGCAAGTGACTGAACGCGAATCCGCCGAAGCCACCAAACTCGAAACAGACCCTAATTACGACCACCAGGTGGCTTCGGCGATAAGCGCCGCGGGACTAGTTTCGCGCTGCAGAAATGAGCGCGAAGAATTAGATAAGGCCCGCGGCGCACCGGAGGGGAAAAGAGCGTTATTTCTTGGAAATGGCACCAAAACCCAGGATATCGCACGAGACCACCCGGAAACAGGCGGTAGCCATGAAGGCGGAAAACGCCGAAAGGCCCGCCGAGTGTCAGCTCCGGAAACGGCCGGGGAACCCCCCGCAAGTCGCCCCCGCAGCCAAACGGCGGCTCGACTTCGGCGGACCCCCACCCCCGGCACGAGGACCACCGGCAAGGCCGAAACCACCGGCCAGGAAACCCTCCTCGACGATGGGGATCACCCTCGTCGAGGAGGTGGAGAAGAGCCGGCTGCCCCCGCCGATCCTGCCAGCACCGTGCCCAACCACCGAGGCCAACCCGTCCACCATCCCGGACGAGACGGGACCAGCCGCCTCACTGTTGGCCGCGCTGCTCCAGGCACCGCCACCGCCGTGGAAGGCGATGGAGACGCCACCGCAGCAGCCACCAGCCCCGACACCGCAGCAGCAGACACACGCCACGACACCGCCGACACCAGCCCGGACACCGCCGACGCAGCAGCCAGCAGCTGCCAACACCGCCGCCCCGTCCCCGGAACCCCCCGGCCCTAATGGACCTCCGAATACCCCCACCCCCGACTGCCCAGCCACCGCCGCCACCGACACCAAGGAGGCCGACGCCGACGAAGCCGCCGGGCCCCTCACCGCCGAGGCCTGCGGCACAACCGCCGAAACAACCAAGGACGGAGCCGACGCCACCGCCGCAGCCACCAGCACCGCCATCCCCTCCCCCGACGACCGCCGCAGCGCCGTGGTCGCACTACCCGGCCACCTCCCAGGACCTCCGGCTGGACCTACCGGCCTTCCAAGTCGGCCGGAGGTACCGTATCCCCACGCCCGGGGGATACATGGAGCTGAAGCTGCTGCGGAGGCAGCAGATGCGGATCCGTTTCAGCTCCCACCCCCAGCCCCCAAGCCAAGTAGATTAAGTAGATTTGTAAGTAGGTTTAAGTTAGGACGTAAGTAGAATATAAGTAGGTTTAAATTAATGTACAGTAGGCTAAGGATAGATTTAAGAGTATAATAAACCGAAACAAACACCACGCACAGAGGTCTGTGGGAGAGCGGGGTAAGATCGCGTCCTCCGAGGGGAGGAGGTGATGTAACGAGTTACGCCGGTGGGACGACGATCTTACCCCCCACCACGCGCCCGACCGAGGTAGCGCGTACCGCGCTGGGCCAACGGTCTTGCCCCCCACCACTCGTCCGCAATACCGAGAACTGGCGCGAGAGGGTTTCACAGCGAGAGACTCTCTCGCTGCCGAAAATGTGCGGACGAGGACATACAGGTCGGGGGCATAGGCCTATTTGGCAGAGACCGCCTAGAGCGTTAGTGCTGACAAGTACGCCTCTCCCGGAGACCTCCTGTGCGATTCCACGTTCTTGTGCCGAACCACTCGTTCTTGCGAAAGCCAAGCGCCCGTGTTTTGCACCAGTTCTCGTGCGTCCACAGACTGAGTCTCTGTGCATTTTTTCGCCTCCACACCTCCACGGTTCCCAGAAGGACAGCGTGAGCCATCCTCTGGACAAAATACCGATAACCGCCATCGATCTCCCGAACAGAGTTATCTCTGTTCTCGAGAGCGTCCTTACAGTCGCCGACTCACCCGCGGGCTGTGCCCACTGGGTGACCGGACCCCCCGACTCTCCGACCAGGGTCCATTGGCAGGGTTGGCCCGCCTGGACACCGAAGGGTCAAAACGTCTTTCCTCTCCACTCTCGCCGAATCGACCATCACCGGGATACGCGCCGAGATACGCGCCGGGATACGCGCCGAGATACGCGCCGCGACACGCGCCGCGATACGCACCGCCGACCAACGCTCCGAAGTACGCGACGCAATCCGCGCCGCGATCCGCGCCGGTAGGCTAAGTCTAGGTTTAAGCCGTACATACTCTGTTTGCCAGCATAGACCTGGCCGGGATACTCTGTACTCACGTCGAAATAAACTATCGTACTCTACCTTACCTCTACGTATTCAGTCATTCGATCGGCGGCCCTGGACCACCGTCCTGAGCTGGCGATACGGTTCCTCCACCGTCCCACCGGTAACCCCGCGGCTTAACGGTTACAAAGCGTTGTTAAGAATATAAGATAAAATATAAGGTAACAAGCAAGGAAACCACTGCGCGTGCGCTAATCCGCCAAAATCATGGTATAAAAGGAGGTTCACGTAGCACAGTGATTCAATCAAGACTCTGCTTGCGAGTGCAGAAGCGTAGAGGTAGCTAAGGTCTGACCAGTAAGATTTAGCTCGCTCCGGAGACGGTAGCGGCTGGTCTTCAGTGGATAGATACAGGTGCTCCTTTATCGGTTGTGCATTCAAAGGTTATAGAACCTCGCTCTTGCAAAGGCATTTAGCTCGCTCCGGAAACGGTAGCGGCTGGTGCACTTGGTAAAAGCAAGGTCATAAGAGTATAGAACTCAAACTCTGCCACGAGTAACTAGCTCGCTCCGGAAACGGTAGCGGCTGTTCTTACTGCAGACGTTGCCAAGAGTATTAGCTCGCTCCGGAGACGGTAGCGGCTGTACACTGCAACACACATACATAACTTGTACATAAAACGACACATATATACATAAAATATAAGAAAACCAAAAATATTGTAATCATAGTTGTAATTGATATTAATTTGTTACTTAAAGTATAATTATTCGTTGAATAAACAAGCCATTGTTAATGTTTAAGTTGGATTTTACTCCTTTACTGTACTATAACGAAACCCCACCTATCCTATACTCGAGGGGACGCCGCTCTCCTCTCGAGAACCAGTAACGCTCAGTTGTCCCTGGCAATCGGACGTTACAACCTCATCCATAGCGCGGTTTAACGGATCAACAGTGCAATGTCTATAGTCCGGGACTCTCGATTCGAAAAGGGGCCTTTGACGCAATGAACGTTGCGGGGCATGAAAACATATCAGGGACACTAACTCCTGACAGTTAGTCTGACCGCGAATTAATTTGTAATAGAACAAGAGGTCAGAACAGATTCGACGGTCGCTAAGGGTGGTAAGCCCTAGCTTCTGTAAGGCTGGACCATAGTCAAGGTCAGAAAACCGCATAGGGCTACCAGTAGCTCTCATTACTAGCCGACAGAACTTATGTTGTACCCTTTCGAGTAAGCTGATATATACATTATGCCTCGGGCTCCAGATTACCGACGCATACTCTACATGTGGACGAACAAGTGCAATGTAAAGCAATCTAAGCGACTTGATCCGCCTGAAATGTTTAGCGTATCGGGCAATAAACCCTAAGGTTTTCATCGCCTTACACGTGATAATCCGGTAGTGCTTCCGGAAATCAAGCCCAGACACAAAAGTTACGCCAAGATCCCTTATTTCACCCACCTCAGTCAAGGGGTTACCACATAGAGTATAGGTCGATAGAATGGAACTTACGGTTCTATACGTCCTCATCACAACACATTTCGCTGTGTTAAGCTGCATCATATTGGCGGCACACCACTGCTCGAACCTACAGAGGTCGTCCTGCAACTTCACTCCGTCCAGAGCACAGCGAATAGGACGGAAAATCTTTAAATCGTCCGCATACATAAGGAATTTACTATTTCGGAATACGTCTTTGAGATCATTAATAAATAGGAGGAAGAGGAGGGGACCAAGATGCGATCCCTGAGGGACTCCGGAGCACACATTGATCGGAGTCGATAACTGGTCACCAACCCTAATGACCTGTACTCGGCCCTTGAGGTAGCTATGGATCCACGACAGGAGCGGTCCACAGATCCCGATCAATGTAAATTTCCGCAGCAGGATATCGTGGTCCACCGTATCAAAGGCTTTACGAAAATCCGTATACACGGTATCGACCTGCGATCTATCATCGAGTGCCGCTGAGACGAGACAGTGGTATACCGCCAGATTGGTTACCGTCGAACGGCCGGGAACAAATCCGTGCTGCTCGTCGCATATGACCTTCGTTAGACAAGGCGTTAAGTACTCCGTAACCAGTTCCTCAAACATCTTAGGCAGAACAGATAATTTACAGATCGGTCTATAGTTCTTAACATCGGTATGGTCACCTGCCTTAAATACCGGCGTGACTATGCTTGATTTCCAGGCTTTGGGAAAAATAACCTTTGAGAGGGAGGAATTAAAGATATGCCAAAGGGGCCTTGACAGAATGAAACTACAATTCCTTAACAATAACGGCGGAATGCCGTCAAAGCCAGGGCCCTTGAAAATATCCAGCGATTCCAGCTTGGTGTATATGTCCCCTATAGCAACGGATAGCACATGAATATTGACATTACTGCCAGAGGATAGAGAAGGATTTACGGCAGGCGCCATAACGGACGGAGAAACATAAACAGAGCCAAAAAATTTCGCAAAGAGGTCAGCAGCTGATCCCTGCGTCGAGGCCGACAGCTGATCGAGATGTACCTTTCCGGGAATAGTAGGGGAGACCGGGGATAGTTTGGACACGGGGATACATTGGACAGTTTGAAAATTGCCTCCATAGTGTCATGATGATTGCAATTTTTTTGTAGTTTGTGCCTATATGCGCACCAAATCAACTGATATTCAATATGGCGTGTTGCATTCACGAATGACAAGGTATGTCACACTTTTCAATTCTTGTATGGTACTGTATAATATTTTCGTCTACTTTTTGTTGTGATTCGGATACTTCATTATGGAAAAATTTTATTGTAACCTTTTTTAGGCATTGCTGAATGTGTTTAGAATAAAGTAATGCTATGCAAAAATCAAAGTATCCTTTTTGAGGAAAGGCACGAATAATTTTGTTTTGATATGATGTGAGGGGTTACATTGGACAGATAACACGTAGGATAGGCTTGAATGACTGGGATTCTTAGGGGCCCCAGTACTGTCACTGGCCCAAGAGGCCAGTTATTTCAGCCTAAGAATACGAGCTTGCACCGCATACTCTTACAGTTTTTCTTATCCGATGTACACACGCGGTATCATTGGCTTCGAGTTCCCCTTTCGCGCGGCTCTGGAAAACACCATGGAGGTCGGGCTCCTTAATGGCCCAACAGGCTATTTGTCATTTTAAATAAATTATATATTCATTGGATTATTCATTATCATTTCTTTCCATCTGTCCAAACTATCCCCGTGCTATGTCCAATGTAACCCCACCAATGGGGATACTTTGGACAATATGCATCTCTGAACTTTTTTCATCTCAAAGTAATACTAGGGAATGTAAGGCCCGTTTCTCAGGTTCAAGTGAATAGCGCACATTCTGAGCTATCGAATGGTGTACAATTTATAGCCGTAAGGCATCTTACAGGCCCGCTAAAGACTATTAATAAAAAATTGTCCAAACTATCCCCGGTCAACAAACTTCCAAAAACATTGTCAATGACCGCCCTCTCAACATCATCTATATAAGATCGGTGATCACGCAATAAAACAGATTTACACTGCGATCGGAGATGGGAAAAATTCAGATAATCACACTGTGCACTTGAACGCTTGAAAGCTTTATGCGCCCTCTTCGTCTGTCTTATAAGGGCCCTTAGTCTTACGGAGAACCAGTGCGGAAACGTAGAGCGCACTACAGTCCTTACCGGAATGAAGGCACTGATTGCCCAATTAATATGGCCATACAAGCGTTAACAGGGCTATATCCGGGTCGACATTGCCAGTCACCTCATCCCAATCAACCGAATTAAAGTATCCCACCATTCCCCGATAGTCGCCACACTTAATGTCCTTAAAAACAAAATTTTCACTCGCACTTACATCATTTATAGCTAATTCATTACACAGCATGTACAGTGGTGGGTGGTAGGCGTCTGGTCTAATTAAAGCGTCGATAACACGATCAGCTGTTACATTGGGGTTAGTTACAAAGATGAGGTCGAGCATACCATCAGAGTCGTTGAATACAGTGTTAACTTGAGATAGATTACAGTACCCGGCACAGCCCAAGAGAAGATCAATAGCGTCCGACTCATTTGTCGATAACCCCGGCTTCCTAAAACAAGCTAAACCTGAGTCGTTATACCAAACAGCATGCGGTATACAGGGTGTCCCAAAAATGTCGCGTTTCCTTGAAAGGGGTGACTCAGGGGGTGATTTGAAACAACTTTTTCCTTAGCGAAAATATTGTCCGAAGCTTCGTTAAGGAGATATTAAGCAAAAGCCCCGACCAATCAGAGCGCGCGCCTTCCGCCTGAGTTCCCGCGGTAGCGTTGGCTACGAGGTAGGCGACCGCGCTTGTGCTACGAACGTACGAACAAGCAAGTCGGCATGCATCGAAGGAAACCGCGTTACACATTTTTTTTTTAAAGCAGAATCTTAAATAAGAATAATTTGAAGTGAGAGGACAAGAAGTACGTAAATTTCGTTTTTAAATAAGGCATAAACGAAAAGCTAACGAAACAGAAAATGTACGACAAGTGATCGTAATTCCTTATTGAGGTAAAAATCCGTAGTTTAAGAACGGCCAACACAAGTAAATTTAAAAAATAGTTTTAGGTGTATGAATAAATTCTTTCCGACTGGAATTTCTATCGCGGTGGTATTCAGAAGCTGCCAGAAAAATGGCAAACGGTAATGAACAATAATGGAAATTATTGCGATGATCGAGTTGTATTCATATTTTTTAAATCGAACTGTTATTGTACCCTAAAATCGGAAAGAATTTATTTTCACACCTAATAATCACCAATAAATTAAAGAAAACTCACCCTTTCGGACATTCCTTTCCTTGCTTTCCTTCCCTTTCCGGAAACCTGTGTCACTGGGTCACTGTACCGATCCTGGTTATCGGTGGACGAAAAGATTTATGGTTGGGTAGCGCCCAGTGCTCAGCTGATCACACTGCGTCCGGGTTAATGTACCGAATATTCACTTCACTGCACGGCTACTAACACTGATCACTGAATTTATTTTTCACGGAACGTGTTGTTCCTACGTTATAAAAATTGGTGGCTGCGAAAGGGGCCGATTACTGTTAATTACTGGGACGAGATTACTACTATTACCCGGCGAAAAGAAAACTCGTGGCAGACTGTCTCGGGCTGTGCAGTCCGCTGCTGTGACGATTGGTCGAGTCACCTATTTGGGCACACTTTTAAAGTCGGGGCACACGTATTTTGGTTGTTGGCTGAAGTTGCCACATACATTGTCACGCCGCGCGACGAAGAGATCGAACGAAACACGAGATCGAGTGGGATAGAGCGATTTGACCAAGCGTAGCCTACGCTTTTGTTTTGACGATCGTCGGTCGGATCCGTATCTGATCGCTGCACAGCAGCGGACTGCACAGCCCGAGACAGTCTGCCACGAGTTTTCTTTTCGCCGGGTAATACAGTAATGCCTCGTTAGAATCACGACGATCGGGGCTGGCAGCGTGATACTAACGCGATGCGGACACCATTCGTAGCCGACGACAACTTCGTGTCGACTCTTTTGTTCTCTCGCACGTTCTCGGATTCTCTCACTCTCGACTGAAGGATTCCAAGAAATGGTGGGGATAGTGAGCGTGATTATAACGCATGGTAAAAACGTGACACTAACGACGAATTACTGTAGTAGTAATCTCGTCCCAGTAATTAACAGTAATCGGCCCCTTTCGCGGCCACCAATTTTTATAACGTAGGAACAACACGTTCCGTGAAAAATAAATTCAGTGATCAGTGTTAGTAGCCGTGCAATGAAGTGAATATTCGGTACATTGACCCTGCGATCAGCTGAGCACTGGACGCCGATGACCAGGATCGGTACAGTGGCCTAGTGACACAGGTTTCCGAAAAGGGAAGGAAAGCAAGGAAAGGAATGTCCGAAAGGGTGAGTTTTCTTTAATTTATTGGTGATTATTAGGTGTGAAAATAAATTCTTTCCGATTTTAGGGTACAATAACAGTTCGATTTAAAAAATATGAAAACAACTCGATCATCGCAATAATTTCCATTATTGATCATTACCTTTTGCCATTTTTCTGGCGGCTTCTGAATACCACCGCGATAGAAATTCCAGTCGGAAAGAATTTATTCATACACCTAATATTATTTTTTAAATTTAGTTGTGTTGGCCGTTTTTAAACTACGGATTTTTACCTCAATAACGAATTACGATCACTTGTCGTACATTTTCTGTTACGTTAGCTTTTCGTTTATGCCTTATTTAAAAACGAAATTTACGTACTTCTTGTCCTCTCACTTCAAATTATTCTTATTTAAGATTCTGCTTAAAAAAAAAATGTGTAACGCGGTTTCCTTCGATGCATGCCGACTTGCTTGTTCGTACGTTCGTAGCACAAGCGCGGTCGCCTACCTCGTAGCCAACGCTACCGCGGGAACTCAGGCGGAAGGCGCGCGCTCTGATTGGTCGGGGCTTTTGCTTAATATCTCCTTAACGAAGCTTCGGACAATATTTTCGCTAAGGAAAAAGTTGTTTCAAATCACCCCCTGAGTCACCCCTTTCAAGGAAACGCGACATTTTTGGGACACCCTGTATATATATATATATATATACAGGGTGTCCGCGGGAAGACTGGACAGCTGAATATCTCCTAAAGTATTGGAGATAAAAAATTAAAAAAAATATGTAAATTAATGGTTCGATGGGGCTGCTTAATTCGCCGCGACGGATTTTTTTTTCGATTATTATTTTAAAAGATACGATGGTCAAGTTCGGTTTTTCAAATGGCACTAACTTTTTTGAAGTCCTGAGTTGATAGTGCGTTCCAAGACGAATTCAATAAGCTTTAATGTATACACTTGATTTCCACTGGTTTTTGAGATATTGCGCTTGCAAATTTGCTGATTTTCACTTGAAAAAAACCTCTGGAATAGCAAGGACCGGGGTCGGTCTTGCTGGCCCCACGGGTGGCAGTGCCTGCTGAAATAGATACCTACCTGCCAAAGGTCTACGCAGACCCAGGCTGGACAATTCTTTTCCGTCAGAAATGCTACTTAGGTAGGTACATCTGCGGTATCGAAAAGCGCACCGTTACTTTTATTTCGCACTTGCTCCTACGCTCGGATGGCCGGTTATTTTGGGAGGGATGCAAGTTCGATTGGTTAGGTTAGGAGGTGTGAAAGTTGCTAGACTAAATTTCAACCATAGGGAGCAGATTGTATTAGAACCAATCGGATTTGCATCCCTCACAAACGGCTGCTCTCTTGAAGAGGCCCTCTTCACAGCAATGCCCACCTTCAATCGCACGGAATACGTCAACGCATGCTTTAGGTTTTGATATTGAAGCTCGTGTTTATACTCGAGAGGACCACGCGTCGACAGCGGGCTACCCCTTTTCTTCCTGTGTCTCCCCACGAGGAGTATTGCCGATGGATTGTAGGAGCGTAGATGTCTGGATGCCAGTTATTGAATTCAGGAGACGATAGAAACACTTTATTACAAAACACACATGTAAGTACTATAATTAAAGTAAATCGTATTCCTCTCGGGCAGGAGTACTGATAATGATCGAACTTGCGCCCCACTTCGCGCAGACCGATTACGCGGAGGGTAGTCGGGTGTCACACACTGCACAATTGATACAGGGTAACAATTCTGGAGCAACGCCCGTCAAGGAGATGCGGCCTGGTACCCCGTGACGAGGATAGCCCTTCGCAGTGCCTCGCCCGATTTTTATGGCTTTTTTTCGGAAAAAGGTACGAATCCTGGGCCGAACCTAACGAATTGAAGGGTTTCGACCCTCGAAGGGTTTGGAATATCATTAAGAAGTGAAAAATGTACAGGATTTCAAATGTTTGCTTCTTTTCTTCATCGTATCGAGAAGGAAGTGACGCCAATGGATTCCTTATGCTTTTCCGATGAAACTGACACCAAGAACGACGTAATTCGGAAAATAATGAAGCAAATGAACAATTCATTTCCATAACCTCAAGCTAATTTCGTTAATAATAGCCCGATTTACGTGAAATTTTGTATGATTTTCATCGGAAAAACATAAGGAATCCAGTGGTGCCACTATCATATCGATACGATAAAGAATAAATAATTATTTTATTTCCTAAACAGATACAGGGTAATTCTCGAGGTACGCCCGTCACCCCGTGGCGAGGACAACACCCCGCAGTGCCCATCGAATTTTATGGCTTTTTCCGGAAAAAGGTACGAATCCTGGGCCCAACGTACATTCTTTATTCTTTATCGTATCGATATGATAGTGGCACCACTGGATTCCTTATGTTTTTCCGATGAAAATCATACAAAATTTCACGTAAATCGGGCTATTATTAACGAAATTAGCTTGAGGTTATGGAAATGAATTGTTCATTTGCTTCATTATTTTCCGAATTACGTCGTTCTTGGTGTCAGTTTCATCGGAAAAGCATAAGGAATCCATTGGCGTCACTTCCTTCTCGATACGATGAAGAAAAGAAGCAAACATTTGAAATCCTGTACATTTTTCACTTCTTAATGATATTCCAAACCCTTCGAGGGTCGAAACCCTTCAATTCGTTACGTTCGGCCCAGGATTCGTACCTTTTTCCGAAAAAAAGCCATAAAAATCGGGCGAGGCACTGCGAAGGGCTATCCTCATCACGGGGTACCAGGCCGCATCTCCTTGACGGGCGTTGCTCCAGAATTGTTACCCTGTATCAATTGTGCAGTGTGTGACACCCGACTACCCTCCGCGTAATCGGTCTGCGCGAAGTGGGGCGCAAGTTTGATCATTATCAGTACTGCTGCCCGAGAGGAATACGATTTACTTTAATTATAGTACATGTGTGTTTTGTAATAAAGTGTTTCTATCGTCTCCTGAATTCAATAACTGGCATCCAGACATCTACGCTCCTACAATCCATCGGCAATACTCCTCGTGGGGAGACACAGGAAGAAAAGGGGTAGCCCGCTGTCGACGCGTGGTCCTCTCGAGTATAAACACGAGCTTCAATATCAAAACCTAAAGCATGGGTTGACGTATTCCGTGCGATTGAAGGTGGGCATTGCTGTGAAGAGGGCCTCTTCAAGAGAGCAGCCGTTTGTGAGGAATGCAAATCCGATTGGTTCTAATACAATCTGCTCCCTATGGTTGAAATTTAGTCTAGCAACTTTCACACCTCCTAACCTAACCAATCGAACTTGCACCCCTCCCAAAATAACCGGCCATCCGAGCGTAGAAGCAAGTGCGAAATAAAAGTAACGGTGCGCTTCTCGATACCGCAGATGTACCTACCTTGTGACGAAGTCACGTCACGCGCCATCCGAACGCTCGGCGCCGAAAACAAAGGCCGTAGTTCGCGCCGCGACCGCTAGGCGGCTGCGGCCCCGCGAGGTCTCTCGCGAGTAAAGATTCGCGGCCTGCGCGTATAAGGCCCGCGGCGAGCGAAATTGACAGCTCTCGTCCCGCACGCATTAGTGGTGTCACACCGCCGTACCGTACGTTCGAGAGGCTCTATTTTTGTGGATCTTCCTGAGGTGTGCCCGCGCCGACCTATAGTCACGCGGTGCCATTACCAGCCTCATTTCCGATATAGGCCGAGAGAAATCTTGCGCCCTACCTCCGTCGAAGAGGTCTCGCTGCGCCCATTAGGCCGGAGACCTACTGCACTTCGAACCTCCGCTATACGACTCTCGTACGGACGCGCCTCTTAAGGCCGTCACGAGTAGAACGTTCTCTAAACCGCATCCCCGTTCCTACGACTCGCCGAAAACTCGCCGCCGTCGCGAAACGACGCGCCGTACCGTAACGCTCTTTCCGCCGCGCTCGGAATCATTGTAAAAACACAATTCATATACATGCACCTTAGTGAATAAACACTCTTATTTATTTTAAACCACAGCTGTGCTCATTCGCCGAACCCGGCCTTACCGACTGAGTCGGCAACCTATCCCTTCTCCGTCCCACCGGTAATCGTTCCGCCACCAAACACGATTACAAATTGGCGCCCGAACAGGGACTCTGAAGAGGAGAAGGGCGAATGAGCATAAGCGTAAGCTGGGTGTACGAGCTACGGAAAGCGGTACTAATTCAAGTCGCGGAAACATACGGGCTCGACGCCACTGGCAACCTCGACGAACTACGCCAACGAGTTACTTCGTACTGCCGCGAGAATAACATCATGGGTCCGCCAACACTAACGCTACCGAGCGATACCGCGACTCAGGTAGACGTCACTACACCCACCAACCCAGGTCCGAGTTTCAACGGTCCGGAGACCACAGCGATGGAGAAGATCAGAAGGTGGGGAACCCGCTATGACGGCGGACCAGGAGCCGCGGAATTCCTACAAAGGCTGGAGGACCTGCAACATAGTTACAAGGTCACCCCCAACCAAATCATTGAATGCCTCTCCGAAATCATGAAAGGGAGAGCATTAGGTTGGTACCGCCTCCGCCGCACCGAATGGCAATCATGGGACGATTTCGTCGCCGATTTTCGAGCGTTCTTCCTTGCCGCGGAAGACGAAGACGAGCTCGAAGAAGTCATTACCCGGCGAGTACAACGGCCGAGCGAAACCGCTACCGATTTCATATTAGACCTACTGCCGTTAATGCAGCAATACGGGAAGTACACCCTGGAACAGCAGGTAAACCGTGCTTACAGGAACCTCCGGCCAGAGTACCGGCGGTACATCAAACGAACCGAATTCACGACCTTACCGGAGTTGATGAAATTGGCTGCCGCCCAAGACAAGGTCACGGCCGAGGAGAAAGAAGCAGCCGGCACGGGGCGGAAAGAAACCGTAAAAATCGAAAGACGGCCGGAAAGGAGAACCGAGGTGAGACCCGTAGCGGCGGACTAGCCGAAGTGCATGCCGACTACGACCGAGCGACTTGCTGTTGGCGGTGCGGCCAGCGAGGCCACCGCCGCCCCGAATGTAGACGAGCAAGCAAATTATTTTGCTCCTACTGTGGCACCGCCGGACGTACCTCCCGAGAATGTGCCTGCAATTCCTTTTCGGGAAACGAGGCCGGGCGCGGCAACCGAGGCGACCGACAAAACGCCCAGGCAACAACGCCTCAACCGAGCCAATAAAAGACGACCCTCGTTTGTACCTCGCCTTTAAAGTGGGAGATATCCGCTGGTGGGCACTGGTCGACACCGGAGCGACACGCTCGTTCATACGACCAGATGTCGCCGTGGCCTGTGAGAAACGAGGATACACTATCGCACCCGCCACCTTCACGGCAAGCGTCGCAGATGACGCAGAGGTACCACTACGGGGTGAGATGACACTACCCGCCACGATACACGACCAATCAGTGAAGCACACATACGCCGTGCTCCCTGGTCTGTCACATGCCGCCCTACTGGGTGTAGACGTATTAGAGAAATTGGGCCTGGAAGTGCAGATCGGTGCACACCGATGGACGCGCCACGCCGAAACCGCGGCCATGGAAGTCCCCGGCATCCGACGATGCACGCCGGCACAAGAGGCCGCTCTACAACAACTCCTGGACGAGGAGTTACCGCCGCTCCGAAGGCTCCGAGGCATGACCCGCCTCGCCGAGCACCGAATACGACTGAAGACGTCCGAGCCGATCAAGCAACGATACATGCCCAGGAACCCCGCCACGCAAGCCTTGATCAACGAGGCAGTGGACCAAATGCTGGCCGACGGAATAATCGAGCCATCCAGCAGTCCGTGGAGTTCGCCTGTGGTCATGGTCGCTAAGAAAGGCAAGAAAAAGAAGCGATTTTGCATCGACTTCCGCCGAGTTAATGCCGTAACCGAAAAGGACGCCTACCCTTTGCCACAGGTCCAGGCAACGCTTGACAAACTGCGCGAGGCGCGCTACATCTCAACGCTGGACCTCGCAAATGGATATTGGCAAGTACCGCTGGCCGAAGAGAGCCGCCCGATAACGGCCTTTACCGTTCCCGGACGTGGACTATATCAGTTCCGCGTCATGCCGTTCGGCCTCCACTCGGCCCCCGCCACGTTCCAACGACTACTGGACAGCATCATCGGACCCAGCCTAGAGCCCAGGGCCTTTGCATACCTAGACGACATAATCGTCCTAGGCCGAACGTTCGAGGAACACCTCGAGAACCTCCGAGAGGTATTGCACCGACTGCAGCAAGCAGGGCTCCGGTTAAATGAAGAAAAATGCCGCTTCTGCCAAACCGAACTACAATACCTCGGCCACGTCGTCTCAGACCAAGGGGTCAAGACCGACCCCGAGAAAGTCGAGGCGATTCGAAATACGCCTCCACCGCAATACTTACGCGAACTACGACGTTTCCTGGGGATGGTCTCTTGGTATAGGAGATACATCCCCCAATTCTCGGAAACAGCAGCGCCGTTACACCAACTCCTACAGAAGCGAACACGATGGAATTGGACCGAAGAAGCGCAGTCCGCCTTCGAAACGCTCCGCCACCAGCTGGCTACCGCACCAGTATTGACATGCCCCGACTTTGACCGGCCATTTGTACTACAAACAGACGCCAGCCAGGGCGGCCTTGGTGCGGTCCTGACACAAGACCATGACGGCCAGGAACGAGTGGTGGCGTACGCCAGTCGAACGCTTAACGCGGCAGAGCGAAATTACTCCGTTACCGAGAAAGAATGCTTGGCAGTGGTCTGGGGCATCAGAAAGATGCGCCCGTACCTAGAGGGCTACTCATTTACCGTCCTCACCGACCACCAAGCATTGAAATGGCTGCAGTCAATCGACAGCCCCTCGGGACGCTTGGCACGCTGGAGCCTGGAGCTCCAGCAATATGACTTTAAAATAGAATACCGCAAAGGCGAGAATAATCTCGTAGCCGACGCACTGTCACGACAAGGCGAGATCGCAGACGTAGATGCGGCCGCCCCACCGGATTGGTACAGTAGGAAGAAGCAAGTCGTGGAGGAGACACCGCTCCTCCACCCCGAGTATCAAATCCGCGAGGGCGAACTATACCGCCGATTCCCGGACACGACCGGCGGCCACCCCGAAGATGAATGGAAGCAATGCGTGCCACGCACTCGGCGCGACGAGATACTGAGGGCAAACCACGACGCCCCTACCGCCGGACACCTCGGAGTCAATAAGACTACCGCCCGACTCGCCCGAAAATACTATTGGCCCGGGATGTTCCGCGACGCGGCACGATACGTACGACAATGTACGAAGTGCCAGGAATATAAAGTATCGCAGCAAGCGCCAGCCGGATTGATGCATACCACGCCAGCAGCCTACCCGTGGGATGTGGTATCGGCCGATTTAGTCGGACCACTCCCACGGTCGAAGAAAGGCCACACGGTGGTCCTGGTGATGCAGGACAAGTTTACGAAGTGGATAGAACTACAACCTCTTCGACAAGCCATCGCCCCGGCTGTTACGAAAGCATTCCGCGAGAGGGTGGTCATGCGCTTCGGGTGTCCGCGCCGAATCATCACCGACAACGGTAAGCAATTTGAGAGCCGGGAGTTTACCGGCCTACTACGAGAATACGGCATCGACCATCGAAAGACACCGCCGTATACCCCACAATGTAACCCGGTAGAACGAGCAAACCGAGTGATCAAGACCATGATCGCCCAGTTCACCGATGGGGACCACACAACGTGGGATGCCTGGCTACCCGAAATCGCATTCGCGTACAATACCGCACGACACGAGGCAACCGGGAGCACACCGGCCGCGCTAAACTTCGGCCGAGAACTCGCAGCGCCCGGAGACCCCCGCTTAACCACCGACGACGCCACGGAGGAGCCAACGCCGGACGACATCAGTGGATGGCAACAAAGACTCGCGGACATCAAGGACCGCATCGAACTTGCCCGGTGGAACCTAGCACGAGCCCATCAAAACCAGAAGCACCACTACGATATGCGACGCCGAGAGTGGCGCCCCTCGATCGGTGACCGAGTTTTGAAGCGCGAGCACCACCTTAGCGCCGCCGCAAAACAATTTAATGCCAAATTGGCACCAAAATTCGCCGGCCCGTATACCGTCTTCAAATTCACGGGCCCCAATGTAGTGGTGCTCAAGGGAGCCCGCGGAAAGACCGTGCGCGCGCACCTGAGCGACCTGAAGCCGTGCGATACCCGCCAGCCACCAAGCGCGGACAGCGCCACCACGGTACACGTCGCGCACCGGGCGAACACGTGGCGCCAACCAGCACAGTACGCGCCGCGCCCGCTAGGCGGCCGCAACCATGAAAGCCTTCTCGTGAGCAAAAATATACGGCTCCGGGATATAGGCACCGAAACAAACGAACGTGAAAACCAAAAAAGAATAATCGACCAGCAATATGCCAAGGAAAATCACACGACCGACACCGGAGCGTTCCGGCCAAGTCACCGCGGTACCCTTGGGCTTCGAGCGGGTGGGCCCGCCGGAGCGACACCCCCGCCGTTCTCGGGTCAACGAGAGCCGGCCGGGGCCCGCAGGGGCCGAGATTCAGGCAGAAACACCGCGGCGCCGGGGACCTCCACCACGTCTCGTAGCACCGCGACGGGTGCTAAGTGGCCCAGCACGACAGGAAGTCGCAATGGTGAATATAGCCCCACGGCTCACCACCAGCACCGACCCAACCGGGGATACCGGCGCGATGACTCGCCAGAGACGGATCGCCCACCAGGGGGCGCAGGCCCTCGACCTCAGGCGGCTGGCAGGGCTGACAATCGCCGCGCCCACATCAATACCGACCAGCACCCCCGGGGCAGGGCCACTCCGTGCCTGCCCCCGGACCGCCACCAGCGGGCAAAAGAGGCAATTGCCCGACCCGGACACGCAACGCAGACGACAGCCACGGGTACAGCCCGGCCTTCGAGGCCCCCCCGTGGCCACACCACCACCGCTCGGCCCCTCCGGACAACAGCCACGGGTACGGCCCGGCCTTCGAGGCCCCCCCGTGGCCGCGCCACCACCGTTCCGCATCCCCGAACACCAGCCGCTGGTACAGCCCGGCCTCGAGGGCCCCCCAGCGGCGACTCCACCGCCGATAGAAGCAGCCGCCCCAAACCCGCCGGGCCATCGGAGGCCCACAACCCCCGTACGCGGCCGAGCCCCAGCAAGACCCTGGTCCTGGGCCACAAACAAACCAGGGATGATTCTCTTCCATCCCGCCGCCATGCGACCGAGACGAGCCTACGCGGTCACAACGTCGTCCGCCGTGGTAGTGGGCAGCCGGTACCGCAACGGCGACCTGGGGATCGAGGTCCGGAGCCGGCGGCCGACTGCCCCCGCGGAAGCCCACCCGCGTACGTAGAGTTAAGTTAGGTTAAGATTCCGGTGGTGGGTAGTTTTAAGTGCGCGTTGGGTTGCAACCCCGTAGGTTAAGTTAGGATGTAAGCAAACATTGTACCTGGCGGCGGGCGGCCGAGGGGGGAGTTGTACCGGCCGCCCCAACTTTGAAATAGTCTGTCGATCCCCGAAGTGGGAGGGGGGTGTGACGAAGTCACGTCACGCGCCATCCGAACGCTCGGCGCCGAAAACAAAGGCCGTAGTTCGCGCCGCGACCGCTAGGCGGCTGCGGCCCCGCGAGGTCTCTCGCGAGTAAAGATTCGCGGCCTGCGCGTATAAGGCCCGCGGCGAGCGAAATTGACAGCTCTCGTCCCGCACGCATTAGTGGTGTCACACCGCCGTACCGTACGTTCGAGAGGCTCTATTTTTGTGGATCTTCCTGAGGTGTGCCCGCGCCGACCTATAGTCACGCGGTGCCATTACCAGCCTCATTTCCGATATAGGCCGAGAGAAATCTTGCGCCCTACCTCCGTCGAAGAGGTCTCGCTGCGCCCATTAGGCCGGAGACCTACTGCACTTCGAACCTCCGCTATACGACTCTCGTACGGACGCGCCTCTTAAGGCCGTCACGAGTAGAACGTTCTCTAAACCGCATCCCCGTTCCTACGGCTCGCCGAAAACTCGCCGCCGTCGCGAAACGACGCGCCGTACCGTAACGCTCTTTCCGCCGCGCTCGGAATCATTGTAAAAACACAATTCATATACATGCACCTTAGTGAATAAACACTCTTATTTATTTTAAACCACAGCTGTGCTCATTCGCCGAACCCGGCCTTACCGACTGAGTCGGCAACCTATCCCTTCTCCGTCCCACCGGTAATCGTTCCGCCACCAAACACGATTACAACCTAAGTAGGATTTCTGACGGAAAAGAATTGTCCAGCCTGGGTCTGCGTAGACCTTTGGCAGGTAGGTATCTATTTCAGCAGGCACTGCCACCCGTGGGGCCAGCATGACCGACCCCGGTCCTTGCTATTCCAGAGGTTTTTTTCAAGTGAAAATCAGCAAATTTGCAAGCGCAATATCTCAAAAACCAGTGGAAATCAAGTGTATACATTAAAGCTTATTGAATTCGTCTTGGAACGCACTATCAACTCAGGACTTCAAAAAAGTTAGTGCCCTTTGAAAAACCGAACTTGACCATCGTATCTTTTAAAATAATAATCGAAAAAAAAATCCGTCGCGGCTAATTGAGCATCCCCATCGAACCATTAATTTACATATTTTTTTAAATTTTTTATCTCCAATACTTTAGGAGATATTCAGCTGTCCAGTCTTCCCGCGGACACCCTGTATATGTGTGTGTTTGGGAATGAATAGTTCTCTTTGCCGCCGCACGCTCGATCACCGCAGCACCTCCTGGGCAGCGGAAGTCACGGTCGATACGCAATCAATCGACCAATCAGGTTCCGTCTTGTCGATCGACGCTCGAGAATGTTCGAGACGACGCCAAGGCGGAAATGCGCATCCATCTTGAATTCATTCTGTTCACAACCGTATGCAAAGAACAACGCGTTTTGTCCATTGTTTCAAAGCTTTGCTCAACAAGCAAGTTCTGTGCTCAAATCACATTCTAATCACTAGTAGACTCAGTCACGGAGTTCACGACACAAGTAGCGTGTATAAAGTCGATTGACGGAGTATCCGCGATTGTGCGTGTTCGCGTGTCCACGTGTTCAACCTGTTGATTATTGTACGATAGAGTGTACGGGGGCTCAGCCTAAGTGTTTTTACTGTGCATTACGGCTCAGCCGATTGTGCACCTTTAAATAAAGACCATTTTGTTGTGCAAAACAGTGTTTTGGTGGCACATCGCCGAACATAACCTCTCCGGCAACCTCGTGCTCAGAGCATATCGCGAATATTTTACAGTTTGGTCCTTCGAGCCGGATCGGTGATAGTGCACCACAGTGCTGTGTGAAGTTTAGAGGGCTCACAAGCTCAACCCCGGTGATTCGCGATGTCGGATCAAGAGCAGCCAAAAATCACCAAGTCGGCGGCTTCATCAAGGTCGACCTCCCCTACACCGATCGTGCTCACTGTCCCCACAGAGGCTCCAAGGACGAGTGGGGAAAAGGGCAGGACAAGATCCACTTCACCAACAACTCTACCCTCTGAGCTCGTCTTCAAGACTAAGACCCAGATGGGTCGGTGCCAGTCACTTTTGGCCTTGAAGGC
The DNA here is from genome assembly GCA_946251845.1 of Andrena fulva. Lineage (NCBI taxonomy): Eukaryota > Metazoa > Arthropoda > Insecta > Hymenoptera > Andrenidae > Andrena > Andrena fulva. Next base: position 21,361,722 of record OX276330.1, read on the forward strand.
GCAGCTCCCCACACATGCGCACACAACGTCCATGGACGAGGTGCAGCTGTTTACAGCCCATGTGGAGGACTTACATGCAGCTTTCTTAAAGGAACATGCGCATTTCGAGGTTACCTGGCCGGTGAAGTGCATTGATCATCCGTACCTCGCCTCAAATATGGCTGTGCAGGAGGCTCAGCTGGCCTTATCTACCAAGATTCAGCTCAACCGCCTGAGAGAAGACGTGAGAGCGATGCAACAGCGTCCACAGGCAGCGCAGAGTGCAGCACCGTCGAGGGCCTCGAAGCTGCCGGAAATCGCCTTGCCCACGTTTTCGGGCTCATATAAGGAGTGGCCAGCGTACAGCGAGCTGTTCGTGTCGCTGATCATCAATGATCACCAGCTGATAGAGATCGACAGGCTCCACTTCCTGCGATCCAGCCTCACCGGTGAGCCCGCGAGACTCGTCAATTCATAACCGCTCACTGGTGCGTCATTCCAGTCGTGCTGGGAAGAGCTGGGTAAGAAGTATAGCAATAAGCGAGTGCTCATCGAAGAGCAGCTCGATAAGCTCTTCAACCTCGCACCAATTTCAACGGGAAGCGCAAAAACGCTCAACGAGCTCGTATCAACAATGAACGAGGTTCACAAATCTTTCACCGCCTTGGGAGCGGCGGAAGATATGTACAATTGCATCCTTGTAGGTCAAGCGACCAACTGCCTCGACAAAATCACACGAGAGGCATGGGAGACTTCGGTGGGCTCAACCAAAGATTATCCCCGGTTCAAGCAGCTGGAATCGTTCATTGGGGCCAAGGTGGTCGCCTTGGAACGCATGGAAGCAGCTGCTCAGGCAGGTAAGAAGGCTCACACTCCTGCTGCAGGTCCAAGCAGGTCATACCCCAGCAAGAGCGCCGCGCACACTGTGTCGAAGCCCAGGCCGAAGGTGCAGCTATCGTCTTCGCCCTACAGCTACCCCTGTGACCACTGCAAAGAGGACCACTACATCGTCATGTGTCCGAGGTTCAGGGAGCTGTCGGTGCAGGACAGGCGAAGAATCATTACCACAAACAAGTTGTGCAGGAATTGCTGTGGCAGGCACCGCACCGAAGACTGCAATTCCACGCGTCGGTGCAAAACTTGTGCAGCTAACCATCATACGCACCTAACGAAGCCTTCTGCCCACACCGCTGCTCTGGCAAAACCTCAGGCTGAAGAAGAACCAACAGCGACAAGCTCAACACATTGAGAAGCAGGTGCCGTAGAGTGGGTCGAATTCCGATTTTTTTTTAAACTCGATATGTAATAGTACGCGAAAGTTGCCTTACGCAAGTACAAATTCAACGCAAAAAAAAATTTTGAAATCGAATAATATTTGACCATCGCGCATCGAGGTCAAAAATTCAAATTTTGGGAAAAATACCCAATTTCTTAAAATAGTTGAAAAACGTTTTCCTCGTATTATTTACATTTACCGAAGTCGTAAAATGATATTTAAACACACCAAAAGACACTTCCGGTATAACATTTCAGTTATTATTTCAATGGCTTGGGGGAGAAGCTTCTATAAAAATTTACTGTACAGCTCTTGGCTCGTCAATATGAAATTGAGGACGACTTAGAACTCACCACGAGAAGGTGTGGCTACACAGTACACGTCGAGTTTTACAGCGCTTTGCCGTATACATTGTAGGTAATACGTTATCGTCGATGCGTCGAGCGGTCGACGATCGTCTTTCGGGCAGTTAGTCGTTCACTTTCTTCTTCAGTTTTGGCTGCTTGTCAGTTGCGCTTTGGTACTTCTGTACGATGGAAGGTTCACAAAAACACTTTACAAGAAAACACTTTGACTGTCCGCTTTTTGGTCCTCCTAAGGATTTGCCCACTTCTAGGCTGCCGACGTATGAAAACGTCTTATGATGCTGTTTTGAGGTACGGTATAAACTTGCTGTAGAGCTAAACTAGAAGAAAGTTAACTTTTCAACTATTGCGATAACAGTCGCAAAGAAGGTAAAGGCTTTATTTGACAAGTCCTCCATTCCAACAGTTACTAAAAACAGAATTGTGAAAATGGTTCAAGCATATCATGATTTGAATTACAATTTGAGGAAGTCTTACATGAGGGACAAATGCAAGGATAATTACAAAGCAAAAGTTTGTAAATTCAAACAGGAAGCATTGCGGTTGTTTGACGTATCGTACTGCAAATGTGTTATGTCGCTAAAATGCATCTGTGAACAAATTAAGGTCAATTGCAAATGCACACAACCCATTTCTGTTAATGGTTATTGTGAAAAAGCGAAGAAAATACCTCTGATTGAACTAAGATTTCTGTATGATCAAAGAAACGAAAGAATAGGGAAAATTGGATCATTTGAGAGAAAAACATCCGAAATACTTGCAAAAAGGTTACAGAGACAAACTTCTAGTCATCCAGATTCCAAATGTTCAACTATCGATACCTTGGTCTCAGATGACATCGTCCTGGTCGATGAGTCTGAGCAAGAAGCTATACATACTCACCAACCTTCTGCAAAGGACTTTATTGTTTCAAAACACTACCGCTACGGATCGCCTGATTCTAATTCTACGCCATGTTCGCAGATGAGGCTTCAGTTAACTTCGACGGCTTTAACATGTGATAGATTCGGCATTTCAGATAGAGCGACGGCGGCCATAGCCTCCAGTGTTTTGAAAGACGTTGGAATCATCTCTAAATCTGACACGACACGTGTTGTGGACAAAAGCAAAATTAGGAGGGAAAGAGCACGAACAAGATCTAGCTTGAAGGATTCTGAATCAAATATTATCCTTCGTGGCCTATACTCCGACGGACGAAAAGACAATACCCTTTTCGTTGAAGCAGAGGGTTCGAAACGCTTCCGCAGGGTGATGAAGGAGGAACACGTTGCCCTCCTTCAAGAACCGGGATCGAAGTACATAAGTCACATTGTTCCAACGACAGGTTCCGCAAAACATATAAGTGACTCCATCATTGCAAAACTTACTGAACTAGATATTTATTTTACTGACTGGGGTGTCGTGGGCTGTGATGGCACAGTAGTAAATACTGGCTGGAAAAATGGTGTTATCCATAACCTTGAAACTCATTTGGAAAGACCTCTCCAATGGGTAATCTGTATGTTGCATTTCAATGAATTGCCATTCAGACACTTATTTGCCTGTCTCGATGGTGCAACTGTCGAACCTCAGTCGTTCTCTGGTTCTATTGGGAAGTCTCTGTCGAACTGTCACAAGCTTCCTGTGCGTGATTTTGAAAGAATCGATTGCTTCATTCCTCCAACAGATCGAGACGATCTCAGTAAAGATCAGAAATATCTTTTGGATATTTCCCAAGCAATTAAAACGGGTGTCTGCTCGCCAGATTTAGCTGTAGCACATCCCGGTCCATTGTGCCATTCTCGTTGGTTAACTGCTGCAAATAACACCTTGAGGGTATACATTTCAACACCCAATCCCTCCTCTGAACTGAAAGAAATAGTGAAATTCATACTCACCTCCTATATGCCGCTGTGGTTTTCTATAAAAAAGGAAAGTTCAATAATAAGTGGCCCACGGCATCTTTTCATGGCCATTCAAACGTCAAGGTACTTACCTGACAATCTCCTTGAAATCATTGATCCTGTCATTCAACGAAATGCATATTTCGCACTCCCTGAAAGCTTGCTTCTGACTATGGCGCTGGATGAACGGAGGCACGTAAGAGAACTTGCTCTAAAGAGAATTCTCAAATCAAGATCGTTACCTTCTAAGCAAAAAACGAAGGTACGAAGTTTTATAGTGCCCACACTCAAGTTTGATGCTCAAGAGTATTTTAATATAATTGATTGGTCCTCCGCAAAGTTGTCGTCGCCTCCTCTTTTGAGCAATGTTTCGAACGAGCACTTTTCCACCTGATCGAGAGCGGGTTTGTCCCGGAATGGAATATAAGAGACTTTCCATCCCACACGCAATCAGTGGAGAGATGTGTCAAGTTGGTCTCGGAATCGGCACAGAAAGTTGTGGGTTTCGAGAATAGGGACGGATTTATTCGTTCAACTTTAAAATCAAGAGGCCTAATGCGGAAATTCGAAACCAAGGTACAATTTCCAGTTTGACGGTTGAATTGTTAACAAAAATTTAATGTTGGGTAGGGTGCGGGTGGAACTCGACGTGTAGCCACCTTCTCGTGGTGAGTTCTGAGTCGTCCTCAATTTCATATGGACGAGCCAAGAGCTGTACAGTAAATTTTTATAGAAGCTTCTCCCCCAAGCCATTGAAATAATAACTGAAATGTTATACCGGAAGTGTCTTTTGGTGTGTTTAAATATCATTTTACGACTTCGGTAAATGTAAATAATACGAGGAAAACGTTTTTCAACTATTTTAAGAAATTGGGTATTTTTCCCAAAATTTGAATTTTTGACCTCGATGCGCGATGGTCAAATATTATTCGATTTCAAAATTTTTATTTGCGTTGAATTTGTACTTGCGTAAGGCAACTTTCGCGCACTATTACATATCGAGTTTAAAAAAAAATCGGAATTCGACCCACTCTAAGGTGCAGTCGTCCAGTCACCACCATTATTCATAACAAGGGCTCACACAACGTGCTCAACAGAGCGAGGAATTTTCCACCAATCATCGCCAGTGCTCACCCCATATTGCTCGGTCACCCTGTTGGCAACAGCCAACGCCCAGCTGATCACTTCAGTGTCATCTTCGCCGGTCAGATTATTGATCGATTCGGGCTCGGAACTGACATTTGTCACAGAAGAGCTCATCAACCGGCTTAGGATTCAACGCATCCATGCATCCATCACGATCACTGGCATTGGGGGTAACGCATCGATTCAAACCAGAGGAGTCGCACTACTAACTCTGCGCTCCAACTACGATATGTCAACAGTGCACATTCAAGCACATGTTCTACGAGCACTGACGTCAAGTTTACCATCGGTGGAAGCGCCACGTCAAGAATGGCCACATTTGAAGGGCCTCAAACTGGCCGATCCGGACTTTCTTAAATCAAGACCGATAGACATCGTGATTGGCGCAGACGTGTATGGACAAGTGATGAAGCCCACCCTTACGAAGGGTGACCCGTCAATGCCAATTGGACAGCTGTCCATTTTTGGGTGGCTCATTCTTGGACCAGTTACAGTGGATCTGCGCAAGGCCACCGCACATCACTCTGCAGTCGTGCAGCATGATGACAATTCTTTGCAAGACATGCTGACACGATTTTTGATTCAATAAGAGCTCCCGACAGATGCACCCCTGAAGCTCACACCTGAGGAACAAGAATGTGAGGATCACTTTCGAGCGACACACACTCGTGATTCTACAGGACGATACACTGTGCGCATCCCTCTGAAGGAGACTCCGAAGCTGTTGGGTAATTCATATCAAACAGCTCACGCTTGCTTGAAGCGCACGCTCGTTAAACTCAACAACAACAACGAGTATCGCAACCTCTATCAAGTCTTCATGCAAGAGTACGAGGAGCTCCGCCACATGGTAATACCAATTATTTTTATTTTTTTGGTGAGTAGAACCGATCCTGAGAAATTGTCCCACATTTTTATAAACACCCTGTATACAAACAGGAGGTAAAACTTTTGAGTCCACCGTCATATGTAATATGTTTCGTTCGTGTTAATAAAGATAGCTGTCTTACATTTACCTTCACAGTTTCTTTCACTCGTAGAACTTCAATGATTGCGTTACAGCCCTCAGGAATAATTTTAGAAATAGTAGATGCAGAAATTCTAAATAGATACATGAAGGATTTGTAACTGTCTCCAGTAGCCAAAAAACGTAATGTCAACAACAGTCTAATTTTTGGGGGTATAGCTTCCCGAAAGTTCGTATTTGTTTTTGAAATTATTGGACGACGCCCCCTAAGGTCCACCACCAGACCGTAATGCGCCAGGAGGTCGGCTCCTATTATGGGATATGGAACGTCGGCAATACAAAAATTCCAACTAATCTCCCGACGAAGACCAAGGTTTAACACGCATCGCTTCTCACCATATGTATCGACCCGTGAGTCATTGGCCGCGTACAGCCTAAACTCCGTCGGCTTACGCTTTGCTTTGTCACCGACCGGCAGAAGCGAAATATCCGCACCGGAGTCAATCAGAAAACTCAGACCCGAAATCCGGTCACGGACCCGAAGGCGGTTTCCCATTTCGCGGCCTTCCCCGACCGCCGCCACGAGGGAAAGACGAACTAGTTTTCCGCCGGCTTAAACCTGCAAACCGACGGGTCGACACAATCATGCACCTTCTCGGCGAATTTTCTGTGCTTCCAGCACAGACCCGAATCGTGCTTAGCACCGCTCGAACCACGCTTGGCGCTGTCCGAGCGCTCACGGTTTTTCCGAAAACCCGAACGCGACCTCGATGCGAGCCTCTCGACAGTTCCGGACAACTTGCTAACTTTAACACCAAGTGCAGCAAGATCTGCTACGACACGCTCCATGGATGTCCCCGCGGAAGGCAGAGTACTCGATTCACCGACCGCGAACACCGATTTCTCCGTTCTCGATCCGATCGCCTCAACCACTTTGTCAACCAGCTCCGCTAACTTCTGCAGGTCGGTAACGTTCGCCGCGGCAAGAATCCCCCTGCACTGCGCAGGCAGGTGTTCCAGAAAGACGGTTTTAATCACGGCATCATCGCAACCGCTATCGTTTAAGTTCCGTAATCTGCAGAGTATCTGTGAGGGCTTCCCGTCGGATAGCACCTCACCTTTCAACAGTTGCCTAAGTCGGCTCTCCGCCGAGCTAGAATACGCGGCAATGATGCGTTCCTTAATACGGTCGTACTGCTCATCTCCGACAGGATTAGAAATCAAATCCTTAATACACGCCACTATCTCAAAGTTTAACGAGGCGACCACTAGATCGGCCTTGGTAGCCTGTTTAACTATATTCGCGTTCCGGCACGACGCATCAACTTGGAAAAACCATAGCGCCGGATCATCCTTAAAAAACGGAGGAATTTTTGGCAGGCGGTACGAATCAGTACGCGGCCCCGTCGGCATGGCAGTCTCCGCGCCACGTTCGCCCAACTCAGCTCGCAGCTGCTTTACGGTCGCCTGTAGTTCAGCCAATCCCTGCTCGCTCATCGTGAGCGCTATAATACTAACCTCGAAATACGCACACTCAGCTAATGCGGCCGCGCGCCACTAGTCATCCTTGCACACACGCGTCGCAAGGCACTTAACGCGAGACTCACCTCCACGCTCTGAACCCGGGTTTCGGAACCGCGAAGGAACAGTTAATAAAACGCTGTCCCTAACAATCTACTTACTAATACTATTTACAACTATATACAGGAGCCACAGCGGTTAAACACTCGCGAACACGCGACTCGACTTCTCGCGACGGCGATCACGGGCGCCTAGTGGTTTCCAGTTGAAGACGGAGGTCCTGGGTGGGCGTTACGAATCTCAGCCCACGTTCCTCTAGCTGCAGGTCCCCCTGGACGGCTGATCAAGAACATCAAGATGCCCAAGGACAAGGACGGACGCCTCGTGGAGTCGGCAGCAGGTTGTCGCGTTCGCTTCCTCCCACAATCACGACGTATCACAACGATCACGTCGGGGTCACCAATGTAGCGATTCTACTCCTAAGGAGTACTTAATCTTTAATGGCAGACCCTACTTCTGCTAGAGCACACGCTCACGTATTTGGGGAAAGATACTGAACACCAGGGGTGTGCGGGTACCCGACTTTTCGGGCTCGGGACGGGCCGGAAACTTTCGGGCGAGATCGGGCGGGATCCCGATACTTTCGTATAGCTCGAGATCCCGAGACTCAATTCGGGCTGCAAGCATAGCCGCCATGAGCGGGCAATTTGACTTCAGGTCGGCTTGGCAAAACTCGGACGCGATCGGCTCGAAAGCTATTAAAGCTATTAAGAGTAGACCGAGATGAAAAGAATTATGTACATCATTTATATCAATACCAGAGTGATAAGTTTGTACCTTTCTGTCTCCTGTTGAATCATAATTTGTATCTTATTATTTATTTACATATATATATATATATATATATATATATATATATATATATATATATGTATAATCATTGCTATCAAATAGTCTGTGAATACTAAATATGTCCATATGCGTACTTAAATAAATAACATGTTCAGAACTTGGGAAGAAAACTATTTTTATATCGACAATATTTTAACATTTTAATAAAATATACTTCATACTTCGTACTTTATGTAAAGGGAATATACCTATTGGGTATTAAGTTTTTCAAGATAGTTTCAGATTTAAAATAGAAAACGTACGGACAACTATAAGCATACAGAGAGGAATATTTCCTGTATGTATCATAGTAATAGAAATATACGGGAAAGCGAATATTTTATTATTTAAAATTAAAATGTAACAACCATAATTGTTCTACGTTTTCAGGTGACAATTTTGTTCGGTTACTGATAACGATATTTCCAACAGTGGAAGGCATCCCCACATTTCTCATTCCGTGCCCAGATTTTGTAGGAACAAAATCCTTATTCTTTAATCGTTAGCAATACCGCGTCGGGCCCATGCCATGTCCAAACTTTCTCTTTCTACACCACAACAGGTCATTGAGGTCTCACTCGATAGGTAGGTGACTTCAAGTCACCATCCGTCGTCCGATGCCCACCTACGGGGGTGCATGGCTTATGTCAAGGCCCCTTTTTGGTCTGGACCCCATATTGGTACTGGGGATGCGGCGGGGGGAACTTCAAGATGTTAACTGTCTTTGCTACGTTAGCCATCCCGAGGAGATAGGGTACAAAGCCACATTTTTAAGAGGATGTTAACGCGAGTGCCAGTTAGTTCACGACAGCCAATCAGTGCAGAAAAGCTATCGCCGTAGTCACACCATAAGGGTTGCAGACTTGCGGAATCGCTTAAAATTAAATAGTGTGCTTAATAAGTATAGTATATTTAATAATAGTAAACAGTAATACTACATTTTGTAATCAAATAATATAGTTTTAAAATAGTTTTATAAAAGTGTAAATATGCTTCATGATAATGTAGAAAGTGTTGCGAGTGTGTCGCGCAGTGCTCATGAAAACCGCGAACCTCTAAGGAGGAATAGATCGAAAAGTGTTGTTTGGAATCATTTTGAAAAAATAAATCCACAGCAGGCAAAATGCAAACTCTGTGGAAAAGTGTTTACACTGAAATACAGCAATACTTCTGGGATTCTGCGGCATTTGAAATCTTCGCATACGCAAATACCTTTGGAGTCACAAGCACAGCCAGACAATGTACAAACTGTTGTACATTTAGATGAAAATTCACCGAGAGCAAAACAATTAACAGAAGGAGTGGCACGCATGATTGCGTTGGATCTACAACCCTACAGTATTGTTGACGATATTGGGTTTAGATTTTTAATGAATATTGCTGAACCTGGATTCAAAATTCCGTCCCGAACCAATATGTCAAGAATAGTAATTCCTCAAATGTACGACAGTTTGAAAGAAAACATTAGAAGTAAAATACACGAAGATATTGAAGAAGGTAACTTGCTTTTGTAATTTCTACTTTCTCATATTCACTTTCTTTCTTTATACCTATAATATTATATGAATTATGAAATTAACAGGCACTGTATTAGCATTCACGACCGATGGCTGGACATCACGTGCTGTACGACATTTCATATCTTTAACAATACACTACATGACACAGGATTTTAAATTACATCATTATATGCTAAATTTGCAACATTTACCGACAACACACACACAGAGACATATTCAAGACATAATAGTAAATTCATTGATCACGTAGGGCATAAATACAGAAAAACAGGCCTTTTTCACTTCAGACAATGGTGCAAATGTTGTTAAAGCCATAAATACACGAGGAATCTGGACTCGAATACCATGTTTTGCACATTGTTTGCAACTGGCTATTAAGACTGGGTTAAAAAAATATAAGCAATACGAAGAAATTCGTAAGAAGTGCCGAGCTATAGTTGGATTTTTTGCACGTTCAACATCTGCAAGAGAAACATTTGTACAAGTTCAAAAATCTAAAGATCGCCGACAAAATGCCTCTGCAATTAGTACAAGAAGTAGACACCCGGTGGAATTCCACGTATTTGATGTTTCATAGATTCTCTTTACTAGAAACTCCCCTTAATATTGCACTGTCAAACCAAAACATGCCGGAAAATTTAAATCCTGAAGAATGGACGTTTTTGAAAGCCATAACAACAGTTCTAGAACCCATGAAAGAAGTAACAGATTTAATGAGTGGAGATCTGTATCCCACATTGTCACAGTACTATCCCATGTACATTGCGTTACTCAATGTACTGCAACCTGAGAGTACGGCAAGTGCAATAATCACTGCAATGTGTAACAACGTCCGCGATACATTGAAGGTAAATTATTGCAATTTTTTATTTCCCTACTGGCTTAGTATCGAAATCGATAAAGACTTTATTAAATGAAATATGTATTTTATTTGCAGAAACGGTTCAATCACATTATAAAATCTGAAATTATAATAATTGCCATGCTCTTAGATCCTAGATTTAAACACCGTTTTGTACCGGAGGAAGAGCAACGTACTGCTATTGAGAAATTAAGTAACAAAATAGATGAGATTCAAAAAGAAATTGATAATAATTTAGGACAGAATGTTAACAATAATTCTGAAAGTACTTCCACTAATCAGAATAGTAAGTTTTTAAATTGTACGGATACCTATGTACACATAGGTACATAATGGATCACACTATGTTAATGAATTTCCAATGTATTTTTTATTGATTAGATGCAAGACAATCAAAATTAACAACATTTTTCGTCGAAACATTGGGATCAGTAGAAGAAACTGAATGTTTTGATATTCGTAAAGATCGCGAGATACAAACTTATATGAATGAGAGAACTGTATCCCGAAAAGATGATATTATGAAGTGGTGGAAATACAATTCCACTAGATATCTGGAAATATCGTTACCAGTAATAGATCAAAATTATTACCTGAGAATATAGAAAAATTATGTTTCTTACACGTTAATTTGAAATAATAAAATATTCGTCTTCCTGTATATTGTTGTTACTATGAAACATCCAGGAAATATTCCTTTCTGTATGCTTATAGTTGTCCGTACGTTTTCTATTTTAAATCTGAATCTATCCCGAAGAAGATAATACCCTATATATTCCCTTTACATAAAGTACTAAGTATGAAGTATATTTTATTAAAATTTTAAAATATTGTCGATATAAAAATAGTTTTCTTTCCAAGTTTTGAACATGTTATTTATTTAAGTACGCATATGGACATATTTAGTATTCACAGACTATTTGATAGCAATGAATATACATATATATATGTAAATAAATAATAAGATACAAATTATGATTCAACAGGAGACAGAAAGGTACAAACTTATCACTCTGGTATTGATATAAATGATGTACATAATTCTTTTCATCTCGGTCTACTCTTAATAGCTTTAATAGCTTTCGAGCCGATCGCGTCCGAGTTTTGCCGAGTCGATCTGAAGTCAAATTTCCCGCTCATGGCGGCTATCCTTGTAGCCCGAATTGAGTCTCGGGACTGTCGGGATCTCGAGCAATACGAAAGTATCGAGACCCCGCCCGAAACTTTTCCGACCCGACCCGAGGGCCGGGAACCCGAGCCTCGGGACGATCCGCACACCCCTGCTGAACACCTCAATTAACAATAACGAATTCTATATATTGATGTTCGGACTGGCTCGTGTACAGTCAAGCTCTACCCGACTTCGGGTTCCGCCAGAGAGTTAGTGGGACACTCCCCCATTCTTCTGTTTCGGGAGGAGGAGGCAGCGCTCCCTACATTCTAACCGCTCTCTGTAGCTCGGTGATGGTAACGCGGCGTAAGACGCGTAGTCAGTCGTTGTCGATGTACAGAGCAGAGCGGACAGTGATAGTACGAACCTTCAATAAACGAGAAAGCATTTTCTTTTGTTCAACTGAACGCACGTGGTCTATTCATTTACCTCAACATAAACGATAAGCATAAGCAAAAGTAGATAATAAATGAATAAGTGTTAGCAAGGAAGCAATATAAATAAATATAAATGGAGGTGATATACACTCGTACAATAAGTAATAATGGTCACTTACAGTCGATGTCGTAAAGATATAGGCCTATTTCACAGAATTACACTGATTTGATTTAACTAATTACTGTAAGAATATGCCGAAGTGACTGGCGTAGCGGGTTTTGCCGAACTAGCTGCGCGCGGTCCATGTGGCTCTGGTATTTATATGGTGCGATGGAATGTCAGATATGCGGGGAACGTGCGGTATGCGCTATGACTCATGCTTCAAATATGTGGTATGTAATTGGAATGTGTTGATGAGTCATGCGCGAAATATGGGTCGCAATAGCATATTTGGGGGGTCTTTTGGGGGCTTTGAAGAGGTGTACTCAACCCATTGGATGGATTTTGGAGGATTTTGATTGGGAAGGTTTGAGAGTGGCGTGCATTTGATTTGTCGTAGAGAGGGGTGAGACGTGGTCTCGAGTTAAGTAGGTTTTTGGGACGAGGGACTTGTTTAGGTTTTAAATGTGAGGAAGGATATCGTTCCTCATATGGCGAAGAGGGGAAGGGGATTTCGTATTTGATCATCTCGAGATGGGGACCGCTAAGGTACATCGTTTAGGTGATCAGTGGTTGGGGAAAGGGGGTATTAGTTGAAGTTTAGAGGTAGTTGCGGAATTGTGGAGTGATTTGTAGGGAAGATGCTACAGGTTGATTCTGGAGCTCCGCCCGACAATGGATGCGTCCTGGTACCCTGTGGCGAGGTCAAGCCCCCGCAGTACCCCACCGAATATTAGGGCATTCGACCCTCGAAGGGGTTGGAGTGCCTATTAAGAAGTGAGAAATCTTCAACTTCCGCATTTCTAATCAGATCTTTGCGAAAACGATGCCAATTGATTCCTTATGTTTCGCCGATGAAACTGACACCAAGAACGACGTAATTCAGAAAATAATGAAGGAAATTCCATGAAAAATTAATTTCCATAACCTCAAGCTAATTTCGTTAATAATAGTCCGATTTACATGAAATTTCGTATGATTTTCAGCGGAAAAACATAAGGAATCCATCGGCATCACTTCCATATCGATACGATAAAGAATAAAGAATTATTTTTTCCGAAACAGGTATGAATCCTCGGTCGCGCCCGGCAAATCGTGGTCTACCCCCCGCAGTCGAGGGTGAAATATCCATTACAGCGTATTAAGAAATTATTTTCTTCATCGTATTGAAAGGGAAGCGACACCAATGCATTCCTGACGTTCTCCCGATGAAAATCATACCAAATTTCTTGTAAATCTGACTATTATTAACGAAGTTAGCTTGAGGTTATGGAAATTAATTTTTCATGGAATTTCCTTCATTATTTTCCGAATTACGTCGTTCTTGGTGTCAGTTTCATCGGCGAAACATAAGGAATCAATTGGCGTCGTTTTCGCAAAGATTTGATGAGAAATGCGGAAGTTGAAGATTTCTCACTTCTTAATAGGCACTCCAACCCCTTCGAGGGTCGAAAGCCCTAAAATTCGGTGGGGCACTGCAGGGGCTTGACCTCGCCACGGAGTACCAGGATGCATCCATTGTCAGGCGGAGCTCCAGAATCACCCTGTAGTTATGACCGCGCGAAAAATAGTGGGATATCACACACAATTACCCCTGCATCTTTGAAACGCATTAATTTCCGAAGCTAAAATTTTATATTCGGGGTCTTCCCACAGCCCTCGCAAACCCCAACAAGTTTCAAGAATGAAAATCTACTTGCAGGTTAAGGGGGCCGTCTCATATTTGTTATGGTCCGAATCGATCGAAGCGTCCCCAGTAAACAAACGGACCCTAATGAAACTACTGCGGTCGATAAAAAGAACTTGTACAGAGATGACATCTTCAGGTACTCTGGGTAGACGAATTTTTGACGCATAGTTGCCACATGTTCTGTTCTCTCTGTCTCTGCCGCGCTGTTGCCACAGTGTTCTCTCTTTTTATCGAGAAGTCTTGAAGGAATACGGCATGAGAGCTGCGTCTAGCGTCAGAACCTCGCTGAACGTAGCAATAATGGAAGATAGAGAGGTAGGGAGTGTAAGAAGGAAAGATGGAAAGATAACAAACCTGACAATTTGAACTATAATTATTATCGATATTACACATAAAATGGTAATTATTTAGAAGCTTTCTGTCCTCACCGATTTTGATGACCTTGAAATATGTTGTAAAACTCAACATTTTGAACAACTTTTTCCTATACATGTTACCGCCGCACGACCTTCCTTTCCGAGATATTTGCAAAAACTTCTGTTGACTTATTCCGACACAATGCATTCCAATTTCCAACTTGTCCCGGGTATTAGTATTGGTTGGGGCTAGATTAGTGTAAAACATGATAGCGAACCGATGTGTGTTTGGAGATTTGAACCAGAGACTTGCGGATCGCTACCATACTCTACGCGCCCGCGAGCGGGCGCGCGTCGACCGCACAAATCTAGCCCCAACCAATACTAATACCCGGGACAAGTTGGAAATTGGAATGCGTTGCGTTGGAATAAGTCACAAGAACAACATATTTCAAGGTCCACAGAATCGGTGGGGAGGGACAACTTCTAAATAATTACCAAAGTTTTTCGCGAATATCTCGAAAACTAAAGCCGAGCGGCGGTAACATGTATAGGGAAAAGTTGTTCAGAATGATGGCCGCGACAACATATTTCAAGGTCGTCAAAATCAATGAGAACAGAAAACTTCTAAATAATTATCCATAAAATTTATTTGCAGAATAGAAAGCCCGTTTCATTCAGAGTAGTCCGATTTAAATTATTTTCTGTCAATTTAAACCGCAGAATCACTTTCATATTGATACGAAGTAAAATAAAGAAATTCTGTTTCTGCATAATGGATGATACATCGCCGAGCAACTCCAAGCGGCAGGTTAGACTGGCGAGCGATACAATGTCGCTCTGCTCGGGATCCGGCGGACCTTAAAAATGAAGGCCTTCGATGAAAAAAATTATTTGTGGCCCGTCGAATAAACTGATTCATCCGTGGCGTTTCAAATAAAAATAATTCTGAGTTCTTTTATTCGACGAGAAATAAAGATAAAGTCTGTTTAATTTGATAGTTTATTTCAATAATTTATAATGCCCATCTCTGGATGAAACAATACTAATTTGCGTAGCAATATCCCTTCTAAACTTCGCAATTCTTATTCTCTTCGCTCATTCTCTGCAATATTTATATTTACTTCTGAAAAAATATAATGATATGATTGTTCAATGATTGTTTATTTTGTTTGTTTTAATAGAATGTAAAACTTTCACATTTTCTATCGTATCGGCATGAACGTTTCAGTAACATACTGCGGAGATTTTTCAGATGAAAATGAATTTAAACACGGTATAAATCGGATTATTTTTAGCATTATTAGTTTAGAAATGTTACATTTATATTTAATTATCTAGTGCAGTTCTAGAAATATTTATACTGTGTTTGAACTCATTTTAATCTGGAAAATCTCAGCAGTATGCTACTGAAAACGTTACGTTTCACATTTTATTAATACATAAACCACTACAAGCAACACTGTATGCCTTTCGAGCCGAGGCTCGAACCGAGATCAGAAGCCGCCGCCGAACAGCCCAAGTCCTCAGCTCAAAGAGCGATAGCGCCAATTCGGATAAACGCGCTGCCGAAAGGTGTTCGAAGCTTTTGAATAAAAGTCGAATAATCTACGGATAAAGATAAAAACTTTATTCGACGATTCGAATAAACGTTCTTCGAATAAAAAAATTATCTTTCGCCGTCGAATAAATTCACTTCAAATAAATTTATTCATCCGTGGTGTTTGGAATAAAGATAAATCGTGTTATTCGAAGCCTCGAATAACTGATAAACATAAAGTATCTTTTATTCGAGTTTATCCAGATATTATCTTTGCCCATCTCTAATCTCCAACCGCTTCGCCGTGATTCATTCAAGCCTCCCTGACGACAAAATAGTAATAGGGGAAATGCGGCAACAGCGCGATACGAATCTCGATACGTAGCGACAACTATGTATTTCCTACATTATCGGCTAACTTGGAGTTGAACCAATGCTGGTGCTACGTGGCTCGAATGTATCATCAACGCCTCTGACGGAGAAACCTTGAAGTTACTTTTCGACCTGTACTCAGTACACGATTCATAAATTCATTATTATTTCAACGTACGGTGCTTATTAGCGTTCAAACCCACCAGACCCGCCTGCACAGATGTCTACTGGATGCAATTATACCCGTAAAATTATCCTTCTTGCCGATTCCACGGCGAAAGTTGGTTGAAACGGTTTGTTTACTACATCGCGTATACGCAGGTCCGGCGGAACCATTATGCAAGTTATGCGCCGCATAAGGGCGCCAGCCGAAGGGGGTGCTAAAAAACTATATCGCACGCTTAATAATAAAGGAATCCAACTCCCACATAAACAAAATGTAAATGTAATTCTTTTATTGCTTTTACCCAGTAAAGACAAAACATATTAAACAGAAAACAGGTGCAAAAATTTGGGGGCGCCAAAAATTTTCTTGCATAAGGGCGCCAACCATCCTCGCTTCGGCCTTGCGTATACGCACACGCTGGTGCTACGTGCTACATGCACGAAGCTTCATTCTGTCATTTTTCGAGTCATAAATTCATTACTATTTCAACGTACGGTGCTTATTAGTGTTCAAACGCACCAGACCCGCCCGCACAGATGTCTACTGGAGGCAACTATACCCGCAAAAATTTCCATCTTGCTGATTCTAGGACGAAAGTTGGTTGAAACGGTTTGTTTACTACATCGCGTATACGTACACGGTTTTCCTTGCTTGTGTGAGCGTACGCACACATTCAAGGCTCAGTGAGACGGCAGCCTTACGTAGGTTACTCTCGTGGAATCTCACATGATTTTGCAAATCACGAATGTATCTTCTAATAACTCTATTGTGCGCTATATTATCATCATCAATATCGCTAATACCAATATTAATATCGATGTCTCCTTCAAAATCCATTTTCATTCACATCACTCTCGCTTTCTTTATGCAAATAATGACGTATGGGTTCGTCTCGAGACCGTCTCAAGACATTTAAAACGTTGTCTTGAAAATATAACCCCTCTTTATCGTCTATTTTGACACATGTGACGTCATACCAGGATTTACTTATTTAACCCTCTAACGCCCAGACCCTTGAATCGTTACTTTTCAAAATTGTGACTGATACATATGTTGTATCTTGGTATTTTGAAATGAAAAATAGCGTTTTTTTTATTATTTGTTTTTTATTTTTTATAATAATCCAAAATAGTTTTTTGAAGAGAATATTTGATTTTCTAAACCGAGAACATTGAAATCTACTTTACCATAATGAAAACTACGGATGGTTGCTAACAGAAGTTAAATATAAAAATATAAAAACTTTTAAAATGAGTGTTGCACCGGTGCAACTCTGGGAGTTAGAGGGTTAAACAAGATTTTCTTCAAGCAAATGCCTAGGACACGACCTCAAGACGCAACTATGAATCTAAGCAGCATCTTGAGCAAATGCTTGAGATGGTCTTGAGAATAAGAAATACGTATATGAAATACGTATAAAGTTGTATACCATATCATTCCGATATCTCTGACTCAGTAGCCTGTGGTATGACCAAGATTCATTTATTTTGGATAGTCATGATTTTGGACTTTTGTCCCGCTAGACCATCAATGGACCAACCACTGTGGATCGGATCGGATCGGTTCGCCGAACTCTGTGACGTCAGCACCCCACCAAACAGCTATTCGTCCTGAGCCGGACGAAGACCGCGACGGTGAATCAAAGCTGACCGTGCGAAGAAGCCAGACAGGCGGTTAATTAGCTGGGGTGCGCGTCAACAGATGGCCCGACCGATCATCACCTTGTGGGGAGCGCGTTAGCGGCTTCTCTCTCTTTCTTCTCCCACCTCTCCGGCATGTGGAGAGTGGGGACATCGTCTCTCGAGCAGGGGACGCCATTACGCTCTTGCCTTCCAGTTCTCGCGTCGGTCGGAGAAGTGTCTTTATTTCCACCACGACCTAGTCGATCTACCTCAACTTGGATATTGTTGCGGTTTCCGCTGGTTAAATTGCGCGAAGTTAGCTATAAGACATAGAGATATCGAGGTTAGATGTAGAGCGTAATTCAAAATCCTTTTGTACTGAAAGATAGATATATTATAATTAGATTCGAAGCGAACGGCACATCTGGAAAGTCTTAAGCAAGTTTGAAACGGGGGACAAGGAGGAGTTTATTGGCAGGACTCATAAACACGTAGAGTGCGTTGTGCTTTTCGAGGGTTTTCCTTGCCAGTTTTTCAAACGTGCTCGTGGAATATTAATAGCTAATACCTGAACTCAGAAAGCGTACGAGAACCTGGGGGTGCATTCATTAATTTTCAAAACTACAGTTAGGCCAGGCGAGGATAATAAATAGCTTAACTTTTCCTTCCACATCTGCGTGCCAAATCTCGTCGAGCGGGCAGCTGCTCGTCTCGTAAAACCACTTAAAACTCTGTCCTCCCTTTCAATAATTGCCGATGTCATGTTAGGGTAAAAATTCAGCTCGGGAGAGGCTGAAAGTCATAAAGTCATAAACCTTGCGCCGGCGACGTCGTCTTGACCCTGGGGGTTGCGCTTACCTACCTCTTAGAAATGTATGTACTGTACGCAGCCTATGTAAAGTATGTAATCGGAAAGCGTGCCTCGACCACCAGCCGAGAGTGGAGGGAAGCGCGAAGGAAGGGCCAAGGACGGAGAGATGGCGGAAGGACAACCCACTGACGAAGCTTGAGGGACAACACCGTCTTGATTGGGCGAAGGGATCCGAGGAGGGAGTCGGAAGAACACGCCAAAATTATAGGAGTAGGGCGCTCGGAGGTGACAAGCGAGGAGTTAATTTGTAGGAAGTCAGATCAATCTTCTTAGCAGAGTAGCGAACAGTTTGTAACAATATACAGATATTCAAAAGTTCATAAGAGTTAAATCCTTTAAAATTCCCGCGCAAACTCGCGAGCTGAGTGCTTCAGCGCTCCACGGGCAGGGACCCACCGTCTTATAGAAATCCCCACGAAATCGCGCAACAATATACATGCCCCCCCCCCCCTACGGGTGGGCCAACAACCTGGTGGGGAGCAATGCTACCAACTTCCCCTAGCGAGCGGAGCGGGAGCCACGTGACGTGAGAGTGGGGGGTAGATGGAAGATCGCGCAGCGAGAGATCGCCATTCGCATTTGGGCCCTTTACACGGTACGTTCTTGCGTGCCACTTTTGCGCGCCACACGCCAGCACGGCACGCATTTGGCGTGGCGCGCCGGAAGGTCGTACCCGTCACTACTTAGAGACAGCGAGTTCGGCTCCCATTTCTACGTCGACTCCACATGCTTTTTCCATGAACCAGCGCAGTCTTGTATTGGGCGCAAAAAAAGCAAAAGCCAGCAAGCATGCCGCCAAAAGCCCGATTCTCGCACGAGGTCGCCAGGAAGGAGGCAGTGCCGATGCGGTCAGAAAACGCGGCCAGGCCATTAGAATGCCAGACTCGGAAGCGGCCAGGGAAACCGCCACGAGTCGTCTCCGCAGCCAAAAGGCGGCTGGATTTTGGCGGACCCCCCCCCCCCCCCCCCCGAAACCCTCCTCGACGATGGGGATCACCCTCGTTGAGGAGGTAGAGAAGAGCCGGCTGCCGCCACCGCTACGACCGGCACCGCCACTCTAGGGCAGCGAGGACTCGCGCCAGCCACCCCAGGACGAGACGGGCCCAGCCGCATCGCTGCTGGCAGCGCTCCTCCAAGCGCCGCCACCACCGTGGAAGGCGATGGAGACACCACTGCCGCAGCCACGAGAGCAGCCGCCGCAAGCAGCCACGGACGCCGCCACCCCCGCAGCCAGAGGCGCCGACGCCACCGACGCAGCCATCCCAACCGAGGAAGGAGACGGCCCGCCGTAACCAGCCACCGCCCCGACCCCGGAACCCCCCGGCCCTCATGGGCCTCCACACCCCCCTGTCCCCGACAGCACAGCCACTTTTGCAGTCAGAGTAGGTGGGCCAATCGTCAGACCCATTTCTCTGGCCTTCGATGCCGAAGCTATGGTGTTGTCCACCCACACTCGCTTCTGTGTCGCCCGCATTTACCCATGTCTCGTCCAAATAATAAATGGGGCTTCCCGCCGCTCTGAATTCTGGAATTTTCGTGATGAACGTTCGGCGCCAACGAATTATATCTTCCCGCTCGATAAGGGCATTATTGCGTTGTCTCTGCACGCGCTTGAAGTTCATTTTCTTCAAGAGGCGATGTAACATACTCCGCGATATAATCGGTAAATTTTCGTCTCTTCGGATCGCCGCCAACACTCTCGGAAGTGTCGGTAGTTCTCTTCGTTCCCAAAGGCGTGCACTTGCTTCCGTATTGCTCCAATTTCCTCTTCCGACATCTTCTGCATTATATCGGGCCTTATCCGCTTCTTCGAAGGTGAAGTCACGGTCTCCGTCCGTTTAATTTCTTTTAAACTGTTGACGACGGTACGGTAGCGGATAGCCCACGCCGCGTGCATGTTCACCTCATTTATTTTGTATTGTACCTCATTTCCGGAAACTGAGCTTTCTTTTCATTATAAATATTGATGATGATCTTTCTTTGTCCACAGTGGACCTTTTTCACTTATCTTTCGTTTCTTATTTTTCATCACTGGGGAAAGTGCGATGATTAAACGAATATTGTATGTACGCGCACAAATGTTTTATAAATATATACAAATTGTAACATTAGTAGTTAAGTTTTATATAATAAAATTTATTTTTATATGTCATACTTTGTTGTTATATTTTATAATATTAATACCGTAAACATTTTAGTATAATACGACTAATAAATAAATTCGTAATATGGCACGAATTTAGTAGAATACACGTTTTATTTGGTTACCCAGTATATGAAAGTGAATCGGAACGGTGCAAGGAGAGAGGGAAGCCTGGCTGGTAAAGTGGGGGAACAGGGACCTCGCGACATTCTACATGCGCGAACTGTGTTCCTTCTAAAATGACATGGAGTATACTGTCAATCGCTTATTCTTGTCACCACGATTCGCAATATCCTTGAAAGTGGGCGCACGATTAGAAAGATAATAATCGATACGGTTCCAACAGGTAATATTTTCAAGCAGGTGTAATGAGAAATATCAGAATTTTAAGCAATACGCTGGCCGCTTTCGACTGCCTCTCCGTCGATCGAGGATCTCTCGGATTGTCTCATTCACTCTGTTTATCGGATGGTTGAAGCGAGGGCCCACGGAAAGATCAATATCACAAAAAATAGAAGATAATAATATAAATCCCCCCAAAAAATAGAAGAAAATATACAATATAAAAAAAGATGTGAAATCAAAATGAGCTGCAAGTACATAAAGGTGCTTTCCAACTGCCCTTAAGATGACACAACTACATAGACACAGCTAAAATGCTGTGTTCATACATTCCATTACTCATATCGCGGACATTTTAATTATCCCATCAAAAAGAATCCCAATTAAAAATACAATCTAAAATACATAAACATATACATATTAGAAACGCAGTCAGATTTATTCTACATATATTTAATTCTAATATCATACGGAGCATATGCACACGCACACATACACACATTCACGAATGCACGCACAAGAAAGAAAGAAAAAGATTAATGCAATTTATACATATGTATTCAGTTTAGCAACACCAATGCGGTGAGCAGCGCCAAGTATTTTGAATAAAATATTTATTGGTATTGAAATATTTATTTCTATAAAAATATATCTGCTTAATATTATTTAATACATTTTTTCTTTTTATAAATAGCCATTGTTATAATTGGCGCAATTTTGTATATTAATTTTGTAAAGCTATTAATTAATTTGCGACAATGTTTTTAATTGGGATTCTTTTTGATGGGATAATTAAAATGTCCGCGATATGAGTAATGGAATGTTTGAACACAGCATTTTAGCTGTGTCTATGTAGTTGTGTCATCTTAAGGGCAGTTGGAAAGCACCTTTATGTACTTGCAACTCATTTTGATTTCACATCTTTTTTATATTGTATATTTTCTTCTATTTTTGGGGGGGATTTATATTATTATCTTCTATTTTGTGTGATATATTTTCTTCTATTTTTTTTTGTGATTTATATTATTATCTTTTATTTTTTGTGATTTATATTATTATCTTTTATTTTTTGTGATTTATTTGTTTCATGTACTTGGCGTAATTTTTTTACTTTTTGAAAGTTTTTTATGGGTATCTCACTTCTTTTTACAAAGATAATTCATGTACTTGGCGTAACATTTTTTACTTTTTGAAAGTTTTTTATGGGGATCTCACTTCTTTTTACAAAGATAATTCATGTACTTGGCGAAATTATTTTACTTTTTAGAAGTTGACTGCCACGTGTGCTAAAAATAAGGAAAAAGTAAGGAAATCCCAATAAATTATAAATTCTGATCTATCTTCGTCACACGTTTATGTGTTTCTGGCGCCCTGCAGCCTATCTAGTGACGTTAGAGGATAAGGTGTATACTTGGAATACTCGGAATAGCGCAAAGCAGCTCAGCGAGTGTACTTTATTTATTTTTTGATTAAGGATAAATTCTACGTAAGTTTAACAACTACGAAATGAAACCATGCGCACTGCATTGCTGATGTATGATGTATATGTATTTTATATGTATAGTACTTTGTGTACAGTACATTTCATTTACTCTTTTTATTTACATTTATTTCATTTTCAGTAACTTTCCCTTTCAGCTGTTGAAATAACTCTCTTCGTCTGCATCGTTAACTGAAAAATAGGACACATTTATTAATTATTTATAATTTATCACACATGCTCAAGATCATGAAATGAATAATTACGTATGCAAAACCCTACCTACAAATTTGTGCGTACATAGTCTGGCGTAGATCACAGTGCATCACCTTCTGCTTCTATTATCTGTAAATATATATATTTATAAAGCCACATTTTAGTTATATACTACAACTTAACGTAGAACTTATTGCAGGAAATTTAAATTAAATCCTAATGGTAATAATTCAGCGAAAATGAACGTAGAGAATCAATATTTTTAACGCACAATTCATTGGTGTTGGAATAAAATTAATTTAGAATGTTTATTGGTGAATTGAAATAACGGGAATCGAAAATATTAATGAACTAATGAATAGCGTGGCAACTACTGCGGATTTTATTATAAAGTATTACGAATGTCTTTCACAAAAGATTGAAAAGCATCAAGGGAGATGTGTTTTCAGCGTACTTTCTTCACTAATGTGACTTGCTTTACATTGCAAGCAGTCCACCATAATCTATTTTCATAATAATTCTTAATACTATGTCTTTAGAGAAATTTTGTAGATTTACCTTATTTGACAAATTTCCAGAAACTTGTGCGACTCAAGATGCTCTGTCTATCTATCTAATCTTCTCTGGACAACCTCCAAGCCTGCGCATTCCCTTCATTTCTACCCAACCAAGCCTGTGCGTCCCCTTCAATTCTACTATCCAAGCCTGTGCGTCCCCTTCATTTCTATAATATAATAAGCTTTACATAAAACCTCTAAATTGCTGGTATATACAAAAATACAAGTATCTGGCAATTTAAATGCAATGCAATTTTTTACTACAATATATTATTTTGTACATGCATGGTACAAATTTCCAGAAACTTATGCGAAAGAAGATACTTCTTTGTCGAACCTTCTCCGGACAACTTCCAAGTCTGCGACTCTACATAAGAAATCTATTAAAAAAATTTTGGCGACTTACCTTGTTAATTGAGACAATAATTCAGTCTCCTATTTAGTGTAAAAGCTCCTGACATTTCAAATTTGGACCACTTACATTATTTGACACTTGGCAGGTTATGACGGTTTGACACTTGGTAGGTTATAAAGCGATGACAGTTCGTAGGTTATAATTCAATAGTACACATAGGTATATGTACAATGGCGGACGCCGATCATACATACACTAGTTTCTTTTGGCTGAAGGTTTGCGTGTAACGCGTATACGTATTATGTTGACGAAAATTTGGCCTGGAGAAGGATAAGGAGAAGGAAAAGAAAATCTTACCGTTTCTGACAGATCCACGAGACGATATTATGATATCTCTGTTATGCGTGGACAGATTTTTTTGAAATTTGGTCTTATTCGAAAGCTTATATGCGGTTTACATAAGAAAAATGCCTTTAAATTTAGAAAATATTGCAGGCGTCATGAGATATTAATGAAATAAGTTTCAGGTTTGGTTGGATTAGCCGTTTCTCGAGTAAATGATAGCGGTAGCGACAGTCGACATATACAGGGTGTCTTTCCTGTACTTGGTGTCGAGACGGTACCGCGTCTCTAGATTTATAAGGTGCTACTTACTTTCCCTGGGCCGGGTTCATGGAAAACTTTGGTCCGGAATGTTTTGGGTTGTTTACATGACCATAATACATAGTGCACGGTAATCCTGCCGGGCCAATCGACAAAGTGAGTGCCGCCTGGCACCCTGTGGCACAACCTCCCGCGATGCCTCGCCGAGTGTTATGGCTTTCGGCCCCCGACGGGGCCCGAAATACGCATTAAGAAATGGGAAATATCCAAGTTCCAAAGTTCTCATCAGATCTTTGCGAAAACGATGCCAATCGATTACCTGAGTGAGTATGCACCCGCAAGGAAAATACCGACTCTCCTCGAAAAACATATATAAGCTGTGACTTCGTCACCCACAGTCAGTTGCAGCAGAGCTTTCAGCACGTTAGAGTGTCCGTGAGATATTAGTGAAATGAACAGTGACATTGACAATCTTAATTTGGCGATAGCTGCAGTAGCGTTAATAAAAGCACAATTAAGTAACAAACGAGTTAAAAAACGTCGGTGTTGGGTGTCCAAGTTATTGCATCAGCGGCATGTAACGTCCCACGCGGACTCGAACCCGGCGTTACCCACAGTCGGTAAAACAGCATTATATTATATTACGCATAGACTCATTGTACAAAATTATAATTTAAGCAAATGTAAAAAGAGAAACATTATAAAAAACACTAGGAATAATTGATTATAAGCATCGTTAATGATATAAGTTAAAATATAAGATAAGAAGCGAGAAAACTACTGCGCGTGCGCTAAAACACCAAATTTGGAATATAAAAGGAGGTGCACGCATCACAGTAGATCAGGTTAGACTGTACTTGCGAATGCTCAAGCGTCGAGGTAGGTAAGGTCTAACCAGTAAGATTTAGCTCGCTCCGGAGACGGTTGCGGCTGGTCTTCAGTGGATAAGATACGGGTGCTCCTTTTCGATTGTGTATTTAAATGTTATAGAACCTCGCTCTTGCAAAGGCATCTAGCTCGCCCCGGAGACGGTAGCGGCTGCGGCACTTGGTAAAAGCAAGGTCTGAAGAGTATAGAACTAGAATTCTGCCACGAGTAACTAGCTGGCTGCGGAAACGGTAGCGGCTGTTCTTACTGCAGACGTTGCCAAGAGTATTAGCTCGGTCCGGAAACGGTAGCGGCTGTACACTTCAACACATATACATATCTTGTTACATAATTCGACACACACACATATATATATATTTTTTTTTTATACCCAAAAATATTATAATCCTAGCTGTAATTAGTATTAATTTGTTATCGTAAAGAATAAGTTTCATTGAATAAGAAGCCATTGTTGAAGTTTAAGTTTGGATTTTACTCCTTTACTCTGTAATAACGAACCCCCACCTATCCTATACTGGAGGGGACGCCGCTCTCCTCTCGAGAACTAGTAACGCTCAGTTGTCCCTGGCAATCGGACGTTACAGGCATATAAATGGTGGCAACGGCTTGTTAAATGATTTATCATTTGGCTAATTTCAAAACTGTTGCCGAATGTCAACTAGTGATTTCGAAACATTATTACACTTAGTGGAACCAAAAATTATTAAACAAAACACACATTGGAGGTGTAGTATCTGACAAAAGAGAGGCTGGCTATGACAGTACGGTTTCTGGCTACTGCAGATTCATTCACAAGTTTAATGTAATGTATCGATGGGAGAATATGTAAAGGCAAGATATACCATTTTTAGTACAGTCTTTTATTATTAAAATTTATATAACTTCATTCAAACTTCCACAAACAGCTGTACGGTCATAATTCTCTCTCTCTCTCTCTCTCTCTCTCTCTCTCTCTTTCTCTCTCTCTCTCTCTCTCTCTCTCTCTCTCTCTCTCTCTCTCTCTATATATATATATATATCTCTCTCTCTCTCTCTCTGCGAGTGGACGTGGAGACCTGGATCACCTATCGGTTCTTCCGCATTTATTTTTGCGGTACAATCTTTAACAATGTCCAGCGCTTCAGCCAATGAACTGGGAGAATCATTTTTTTTACGTTTCCTCGGCGTTTCACGGGTGTTTCCTTGCGGAATCTCCTCGACATCCACCGCGGCTTCCCTCGAGCAACCCGGTTTCGGGCTGTTGTCGATTTCAATTGCCTGTAAAAATAAATGTTTGATAAAACAATACAGGCAACATTTGTACTAGTAATAAATTAATCACGTCACTTATATATAAATTGTTAAATAATTTTTAATACATGTAATTACAGCTGCCTAATTCATCAGACGAATGGCTAGAAATTTCTAAAGGATTTTTAGAGTAGTGGTATTTCCCGAACGCAGTTGGAGCGATGGACGGCAAACACGTCATGCTGCAAACTCCCGTCCATAGTGGGTTGCAGTATTTTAATTACAAGGCGTACCACAGTATAGTTTTATTTGCAATGGTGGGCGCGGAATATAACTTCACGTTTGCAGATGTTGGATGCCAAGGTAGAATTTCCGATGCGGGAATTTTTAAACATACAGTAATTAGCAACAAACTGAAAGACCACTCTCTCTGCCTACCGGATATGGCACCCCTTCCTGGTAGTGTCACGCCCCGGGTTGAGGTCTTAGGGGAATGACATCGTTGGGGTAGATTAAGAGGAGGTCCCGCCCGAGGTGGCCGTCGGGGAATCACGCCCCGACCGCCTTAAAGGCCCCTCGGGATGCGGCGGCTGGGATGGCCCGTGGGGCCGTCCACGCCCCGGCCCGGTCCCGACCGTAGCATCGTCGCGGCCGGGTAGCAGCCCCGATCGCGGGGTCGTGGGGCGGGGGTGCCGGGGGGCACCACCCGCCCTAGTAGCAGCGACCCCGGAAGAGGCGGCGCGGACGCGTGGTCCGTCGCGCCGCCGCGCTAGGAGACCATAGCTGGGGGAGGTGTTAATACTCCCCCAGGGAAGGCCCCCCTTGAAGGGGGTGCTGTGTGCGGAGTTGCTCTCAAAGCGCAGGGGGGAGGGCAGCGAACGAATCGCTAGTTTGCACTCGCATCAAGTCCCTCCCCTCAGGCGCGCAACTCCGCACACGTGGTAGACCACCTTGGAGGTTTTAGTGGGTTCGAGTTTTTCGAGGTTTTAGGGGGTATCCGTGGGGATTTCCTCCAAGTAAAAAAAAAAAAAAAAAAAAAAAAAAAAAAAAAAAAAAAAAAAAAAGATTAAGAGGAGGTTTTGGCACGAAAGTAAATTTCGCAGCACAAAACGACCAGGGAAGGTTTCAAATGTGGTGCGTATCTGAGAGACACCCGTTAGGACACTAATAGTTTTGTTTGGATTTACCGTTGCATTAATCCAAAGAACCGCTCGCAATATTCCACGAAATACGTTTAGCCGTGTGGTTTCAGGAAAGTCATGTGAAAGAAAAGTATTGTAAACATAACAAGTGCTCTCGCGTTCACGAGACGAGATCAGCTGTTGCACCGGCTTGTTATGGATTGGAATCTTTATTATTGTAGGATCGACGCAATAATTCGAAGCGTGGTTTGTAAATAAGAACGTTTGTTTATTTTTGGTACCGGTTTCGTCGTGTACCGTTATGCACATGCGATTAGAATGTTGTAAAAGTGATACTCATGAATATTGATAATGAGCATGCAATACAAAATAAACCAATAATCTTTAGCGATAAGCAAGTAATACAAAATAAACCAATAATCTTTAGCGATAAGCAAGTAATACAAAATAAACCAATAATCTTTAGCGATAAGCAAATAATACACAATAGGCCGCCTATCGGCCGCGGCGCGAGTTAGACTCCCGGGCCGTCGAGCGCGGTGGGGATACGCTCGCGCGCGACGCGGGCTCGCTTCGCGAGTTATTGCTCGGGAGGGGGAAGCGCCTTAGTGACGAACGTCACAACTTCTTAATCAAATATCTCATTTCTTCATTGTACATAAACTTCAATATTGTTGCGAGCACCCTATGAGAATCCATGGCCCGCTGGTGCTCGCGACACTGACCAGAGGACAAGCGAGAAGAAGGTGATCGGATCGATCGCCTGTGAAGCTGAAATGTCACAGGGGCAAGGGGAATCGTCCACTCGCGTCAACCTATCCTCTCCAACACAGTTCCTGCCGTGACGAAGAACGTGAACAAAACCAATCGCGACAATCCACGGATATGGACAGCCGCTAAGAACCAAAAAGTAGGAGTTCTTGGAGGGGATAGGGTGGAGCGAGCGGGCGATTCCCCTTGCCCCTGTGACATTTCAGCTTGGTGGTCGTCAGTCTTCTTCTCATCGGGCAATAGTAAAGATCCTGACAGCTGGTCGGCCACCGGTCTCGTCCGCGCGGTACTACGGCGTACCAAATAATCGGGTCATAAAAACCCATACCGTCGGTAGACCTTCGCGAGGTCACCGCGGCCAATTTAATCCTCGGCCTCGCACCTTTATGAATTTTACGCGTACTAACCATCCTGCTGAAGAACCTTTCCTCCACCACGAATCTACCCGAAAATGTAAGGGCGGTTCCTTGCCTTCAAACTACGCCAATAGGAAATAATAATCTGCAACCGCCTACTCTGACATCTAACCAATCAGCGAAAATCCGAGCTTATCTTAACGACACAAGACTTCCGAACAGAGAGTTCACATCAAAACGTCCAATCGGACAGATCACATACCAAAGACTCGAAACTTAAATACCGCAGTTCGAATTCACCAATCATATAACACTTTACACTTGTACATCAGCTATACATGTTCTGTTTGATAATATAGTTTTATTGTTATTGTTTCCACAACGTCAACTCCACACAAATTATTTTCCTTTACTACGGTAAATCGTCGTAAGGGTGCACGTTGCAACGCAATGTTGATAAAAATCAAGACGGAGATTTACGCCTTCCGTTGACTCAACTATCTGTAGTTTAGTCTCATTATGGAACACGTGCTCGCAAACTCCGGTCCATTCGGTGCGCGAACAGCCTATGTAAACTAAGTATGTAATCGGATAGCGTGCCTCAACCACCAGCCGAGAGTGGAGGGAAATGCGAAGGAAAGGCCAAGGACGGAGAGACGGCTAGAGGACAACCCACTGACAAGCTTGTGGGATGTCATCGTTCTGATTGCACAACAATGATCTATGGAGAGGGTCAGGAGGATCTTGTCGCCGACTTCGTCGACGTGCTCGGAGCTGTTTCTATAACGCTACTCATTCCGGCATTCCGTCGCTAACCAGCTTCCTGAACACTTCAAATAACCTTAGAAACTTAGATTGAAAATAGTAGTAATACAAGGAGAGTTCTAACTCAGGTCCTCTGAGGGGAGCGCGGGGGCGGGAGGAAGTGTGGGCGCGCGGGGGAGTGCGGTGGAGGGGAAACATGGGTGCGGGGGGGAACGGGGGAAGTGGGGAGTGGAAGACCGGTTGCGCGCGCACGAGCCGCGGAGTGGGGGAAGCCGCAATCGTGGAGGGGATCAGTCCAGGCCGAACCGCCGCGGAGGCCTCTCCAGACTGGACCCACCCCCGAAAATATTTTCCGACTTAACCGATGAAGCAGACGACCCCCAAAATATTTTAAAATTATGAGGAAAGGGAGTAGGACGAGTAAATAAAATTGAGAAATAATATGGGGTTAAGAATATATATATTGTTACAATAGAATAAAATTAAAAAATATAAATATAAAAGAAAATAAAAGAAAAATACAATATAAATATAAATGCATATATAAAAGAAAATAAAAAATTATACAATATAAAAATATGAAAATATAAAAGAATGAATATAATATAGAATATAAAATATAGAATATAATAAAAAAATATAAAAATAGAATATGAAATAAAATAAAAGAAAAAAGAAAATATAAAAACGAAAATAAAATAAAAGAAAAAATAGAAAAAAATGTAAAAAAATTATGAAACTATGGAGTGGGTGGCGATGGTGGCGAGGGGGGTGACGGAGGTGATTGATGAGATGATGTGTGCACCCGTCGCACATCAATCCACGATGGTGACGGGGGCGATGGGGGTGACGGAGGGCGCCACAGCCGCATGGCCCCCCGCGGCCGCGAATATGGCCGCAGCCGCGCGGCCCCCAAATGCCGCCGCATTCGTGGTTCCTGTAACACAAACATAAACGTCGATATAATATTGCCACATTAAACATATTAAACATAAAACACACAAAACAATGTAGTGTGATACATACCACTTGCGGCGGCTCAACCTGCGGCGCATCCACCGCCTCCTCATCCGCCAACCACATGTTCAACATGAAATACACGTCCTACAACACAGATACAAACGCTGATATAATTTTAATACATTAAACATATTAAACATATTAAACATATTAAACATATTAAACATATTAAACATATTAAACATAAAACAGTGCAAAGTATTACCAACCTGTGGAGACGGTGGCGGCGACGAAGGCGGAGATGAAGGCGGCGACGGTGACGGCTGCGGCGACGACTGCGACGACCTCCAATTCGCCGACCACACCGGAGATGATGGTGGCGAACGCTATACATAGAAATCCATGATTTAATATTCACACGACTGCATGACTAGAGCTCACTTGATTTCAAAGATTAAACGCGATAAATGTTAAAAATATTCTTTTGTACATACCTCGGGGTTGCACTCCGGCGCGATCCGCTCTACTCCCATTTTTTTTTTTTTTTTTTTTTTTTTTTTTTTTTAAACACTAAACACAAAATGCAACTGTCCTGACTGTTAGCTGTCAAGCTTGATGAGCAACTGGTCCCACAGCGTTCATACAATTTGTCACCCATGCCTAAAGTTGCATACGTTGCAAAGTAGGATGCAATTGTTCTTCACCTCCTTCTTCAGTAGCCACCCTCTCCTTCTATGTGCTCCACCTGCATTTTCGTTGACCATCTTCTTCTTCGAACTATTCACTGACCATTCCTATATTCTTCTTCGTTTGAATCATTCGACTAAATTGTACCACTTTGAACATCTATCGAACGTGTATCGAACCACTTTCAACATGTATCGAACGTGAATCGTACCACTTACAACGTGTATCGAACATGAATCGTACCACTTTCAACATCTATCGAACGTATATCGAACCACTTTGAACATGTATTGAACGTGTATCGAACCACTTTCAACATGTATCGAACGTGAATCGTACCACTTTCAACATCTATCGAACGTATATCGAACCACTCTGAACGTGTATTGAACGTATATCGAACCGCTTTGAACATCTATTGAACAGGTATCGAACCACTCTGAACGTGTATTGAACATATATGGTACCACTTTCAATGTGTATCGAACGTGTATTGTGTCACTTTGAACATCTATTGAACATCTATGGTACCATTCTGAATGTGTATCGAACCACATATACATAATAATTAATTAAGGAGGTTGGGTTTGGGGAGGGTGAAGAAAAAAAACATTTATGCATTAAAAATTGATTATATTTTATTTATGTGTTCGCGAATAGATGTTGCTCGCGCCGGGAGAGGTTATGGTTGGCGAAGTCAATTCAAAGCACAGTGAACTCACAATAACTGCGTCGTTTATTTAAAACACAAAGGATGAGCGGAGACGCGGGTGTTATAGTTCTCGCGATTGGCGACGCACGCGGTGAGCGTAGAATGTTCTCGCACCGACACGTGCCTTTCACGCGATGAGTCTCCGACGTTGAGCCCTTACAATAATTGCACACGATTGAGCTGGTGAGAGATTGCGCGTTATTTGCGTGAGTTGAGCGATAGTTAGATGAGCGCTTAATGCGACTGAGAAATTGAGCGTTTGTACTGAACAATGAGATCGTACGCGATGCGTGTGATTTCAATCACGGTATGAACGAGAGTGTCCAATGGCCCGAGCGTCATTTCCGCCTTGGTGTCTTCCAGAAACTTCTCGACGGGCCAAGCGGAAGCGAGCTCTGATTGGGTGATAGCGCGGACGGCAAGATCTGATTCGACCATCGATTGTAGATCTTCCGTCGTGTTCCGCTGCCCGTGAGGTGCTGCGGTGAGATGAGAGCGGTGGAGAAAGGAACTACTGCTCGAATCGCAAACATTATGCAATTCTCTCTGGTGTTTAGACCACCAGTTGAATATTTTAAATACATTTTGCATTGCACAATGCTTCGCGTGTCTGCTACATCGCAGAGTATTAACTACATTTAGCTTATTTAGAGATTTAATATTCTCAGAGTCAATGTCCAGCGTCTCAATGATTACATCCGCTCTTGTATTTTCATCGAGGAAATCCGCAAGCCAGTCACGTTTCTGCAACCCTTTAACGTATACGATATGGGATGCATCATCTTCTTCGTCGATCGCATCAGCTACAGCTTTGGTAATCAGCTGCTTAGCCATACTGTACGGAATGTCTCCATCATCCCACCGTAGTCCATGATGTTTTGCAATCAACCATCGGATGCTTGATTTGTCGGATTTTGTAAGAAGATATTGCGGCATCGAACTCCCAAAAATATAGTGCGAGAGAATTGTTCCCATTCGTAGGACAGCCACTTCCTTGACGACAAATCTTCCGTCGACGATGAATCCTTGCAGGTCAACAAATGTTGGTACAACCATTGTCGATACAATTTTAGAGGTCTGCTCGCGTCCAAGGCAGATGAGAGAATGCAGTCTTTCTCATAAAGCATCTCGATTTTTACGATGAAATTGTTGTACGAATTTGATACAGGAGAGGGCGGGCAAGTAGTATGGCAATTTAATTTATTTTGCGCACCACGTTTGTTAGCGGATTGTATTCAACCACCCGATCGTGCAGAATCAGACAGTAGGCTGTAGTATTTGCAGGTACATTCTCTTTACACTCAAATTCTATGCGCACGTCCACGGTACCATTTTTAATCGACTCATTTTGTCGCGAGCAATCTATCACCACGAGAGGACCAAATTGTAAAAATTCAGCCACAGTGAATAACGCCTCGTTGCAACTATGTCCGTAATACGATTTACGGAAATGTGTATACATGTGAAACAAGATGGCATGCTTATTCTTGTCAAAGTCCAAGTTCAAGTCATCATATGGGTAAAAATCCGAGTTGAGAAAAAGTTTTACATTGGTCAATTTGCAATTGTTAAACTTAGTAACATCTTCAGTCATCACATTCTTTCGAGCAATCTGTAGAGCAAAGATAACGTATCACGGCTTCTCCAGCTGTGCAGCTGCCTTCACGGCCCACGAATGCTTGGTTGTGCTCTGTAAGAGAGGATACTCGTACAGATCCCACGAGCGAAAACTAATGCTCAGGTTTTGTCCACTTTCCAAAGCATGCAGCAACGATAGCTTATTAACATCGTTCAGCGTCACATGAGGCATTGCACTTTAAGTAATTCAATTTCAGGATCCAACATCGGCGATCCTATTAGAGAATTGTTATCGTTGCGCGATCGTATTAAAATCAATTCGTGACGCGCATTAATAATCATGCGTTTGTAGTCCTCGCAAAATCCCAACAAATATTTGAGTGAGATGCAAAAATTGAAATGATTTTTCACTATTAGTCCATCGTGTCGTTTCAATCCCCATCCAGCATTCTCCATATTTTTGTCTTTGTCAGATGTTAGTGATACATAGTTTTTAAGCGTGCTAGTTATTCCAACGTTTCTGTTGCGGTCAATCTCCACACCATTCAGCTCGTGTCGAATCTCATCAAATAAGAACGCCATGCAATTATTTCCCAACGTCGTCGTTGATGCTTCGTTTGGTTTATTTATCACCAATTTCCCCTCCACGTAGAGGAAACTTTCACACGGTAATGTATATAAATCCTGCTGCTGTATAGGTATTCTTATCTCATCACTATATCCAAACTTATAATATATGATATCGGCGCACAGTTTCGGTCATTTAAAGGAACAAAAGCTCATTTGCAACTATAAAAGAATCAGTTTCCGACGTTTCGGTCAATGTTTTAGACCTTTATCAAGGAAAGTTAAAAATTATAAAATTATACTGCGTATGCTTTTGCGTAACGCACGCTGATAGACGCGTGCGGCGTACGAGTCGGTTGGACGGTGACTGAGGTAAACAGTATACACCAGGACATCCAGAGGGGAAGGCAACGTATGGTCCAAACAATGTCCCAACGAAACCATTGAATATTTTAAAATAAGATTAAACGTACGAAAGTCCGAGACCTCACCAAGACACCGCAAAGTTAACAAAATTAATCATTTATGTGGTAAAATAATCTATCACTCAAACGTTACATACCATTGAAACAGTATGTATGTATTGATGCTCGAAACATAGACGTTATGGAAAATCGGAATTTCTAATAGAAAAAAATTGCGTCATATCGGCCTTATTGTTTCAATAAGGTTGCGTAGTAATCCTGTATTTTTGGTGTTTCATACCTCAGATTTACGCTAGGTTGTTTAATCATGTGCAATGTTTCTAAAAGAATTCTCTGATTTAATTTAGTTTCTCTATCAACGACTTTGACATTGTCGTAGTCAAATCTATGATCGAACTCCAAAGAGTGCCTTGTTAATGCAGTGTGTTGGAGGGGAGGTAAGAAAATATTCCTCTTATGTTCACTGATACGTTTCTCCAAAAGTCTAGACGTCTGTCCGATGTACACATGCCTACACCCCATGCAAGGGATAGAGTACACAATATTCGAATTTTTGAGCAATGATATTTTGTCTTTGATCGGAGGAAATAAACGTTTAGTGTAAAATGGTAAATTAAAAATGGTATGAATTCCTACTTTCCTGAAGATTCTTCTTATATCATTTGAAATGCTATTGACAAAAGGTATAACCACTGTATTTCTCCAGCTAATTGGTCCAGTTTTTTTAGCTTTTTCTTCTTTACGCTTTTCAACTAATAACGGATGGTAAATCTCGAAAATGCGTTCCCTTATAATAGCCGAGACCATTTCTCCAGGGTAACCATTACGTTTCAGCGTGTCTTTAACAAGAAGCAAATTAGCTTGTCGAAATTCAGGGTCAGCAAGTAAAACAGCACGATCTATTAATCCCTTTATCAACCCTACTTTGTGCTGCATGGGATGAGCAGAGAAAAAATTGATGTATCTCCCCGACCAACTTGGTTTATGATACCAGTTCGTAATAAGTTTATTGTTAGACCTAATGACGGTTGTGTCAAGAAAACTCAGACAACAATCCTTCTCAATCTCACAGGTGAATTGTAATCTAGTGTGAAAACTGTTAAAAGTGTCCAACAATGTTTGTAGATTCTCTAGATTGATGCAGATGATAATGTCATCAACGTATCTTTTATAGAAAGAAAGATACTTTTTGCGTACGGACGCGCCTCTTAAGGCCAACAAGAGCAGAACGTTCACTACACCGCATCCCCGTTCCTACGAATCGCCGAAAACTCGCCGCCGTCGCGAAACGACGCGCCGTACCGCCGTAGCTCCGCCGACGCGATCGGAATTTACAACCAAAGACAACTTGTAACATACACCTTAGTGAATAAACACTATTATTTATTTTAACCACAGCTGTGCTCATTCGCCGAACCCGGCCTTACCGACTGAGTCGGCAACCTATCCCTTCTCCGTCCCACCGGTAATCGTTCCGCAACCAAACACGATTACAACTGGTATCCTGGGATATGTAATTCGATAGGTAGCGCGTTTATCATGCGATTTAACAAACCACGACCTTTCTTTACTCTCGTTGGCGACATTCGCTACAGTTTTTAATCAATGGTGCTGGACCGTCGATATGCGTTCGCTGCCAAGGGCGATTATAATGTTCCAGACACCGACGATACTGCCGAACCTCAGAATCAGCTTTTATATGCTCCGGGAGTCTGTCCCACAACTGGTCAATGTGTCTGCCAAACTCACGCAGTAGAATAATCTTTGGTATATATTTCAACTGCTCAGAGGTTAGGTCTCGAATATCGCAATTATCCGACAGGATCAGAAGCATTTTGAATACTGAGCTGTTTTGCTTCGGCGCGGACCTATAAATAGGGCGCGTCGCCGCTTCGACGTATCAAAATCATTTTTCACAGTTTGCGGAGAGGATGCGATTCGTGCGACAACCTGTAACGATACACG
The DNA here is from genome assembly GCA_946251845.1 of Andrena fulva. Lineage (NCBI taxonomy): Eukaryota > Metazoa > Arthropoda > Insecta > Hymenoptera > Andrenidae > Andrena > Andrena fulva. The sequence continues at coordinate 21,398,199 of OX276330.1, forward strand.
TAACAAATTTTGACGCTAAATCGCGAGTGATGTCTTTGAAAACAAGACGCAGACATGGTAACATGTTGCCAAACACTATACGCTGCCTCATTTGTGGTCCATCAAATTGCGGAAAGACAAATGTGTTGGTGAGCTTGTTGGAAAGTCCACACGGCGTCCGCTTCGAGAACGTGTATGGGTATTCCAAGTCGTTGCAACAGCCGAAATATCAGTATTTGGAGAATTTATTGACTCCGATAGATGAAATTGGCTACTTTACGTTTCCGAATAACAGTGACGTCATCCCACCGAGCGAATCGCTTCCGAATTCTATTTTTATCTTTGATGACGTGGCATGTGACAAGCAAGATACGATAAGGGAATACTTTGCAATGGGGCGCCACTCGAACGTTGACTGCTTCTATCTCTGTCAGACGTATGGAAAGATTCCCAAACATCTTATACGCGACAATGCAAATCTATTGATTCTGGTTAAGCAGGATGGTACCAACTTGAAACATGTGTACAACGATCACATAAACACTGATATGTCCTACGAGGATTTCTGCGCGTTGTGTCGTAATTGTTGGCAACGGGAGTATGGTTTCATGGTAATAGACAAGGATAGCGCGATGTCCAATGGACGTTATAGAAAGGGATTTAACGAGTTTGCAATACTATGAGATTGTGAATTGTCGTCGACACGTCGGTGGGAAAGCAACGTCTGCGGTACAACGATGATTGATATCGATAGTCTGGAGATTAAGGATCGCGAGAGAATAGTGAAGGAAATTGCAAACACCAGCGAAGCCATTCGCAAGAAACATCAGGCTTTGAAGACTGGCAAGATGGAGGAAGATATCGCGTTGGAGAGATACTTTAAACCTGTTGTCGAACCCCTAAAACATATCGTGGAAAATATCGCAGCGACAGAAGCTGACGCATTACCGATGACGAGCACAAACGTCGAAGGGAATGAAACATTAACGTCTAAAACAAAAATCCACCCGAAAGGGAACACATCGCTCAAGACAAAGAGGAAACGATCATACACATAATCGGAATATTCACTCGTAACCTCCACACCAGTTCAATCGAAGCGGAAACGGCAGAATGTCACGTCAATCGATTCTCCGGTTTCTTCCACACCAATAAATACATTTCCCGATGTACAATCGCTCGCGACCATTGATGATGGCGTTTTCGAAACTATTCCCAATGAGTCGTTTGCAGCATCTATTAGACATCAACTCCAAACATCCGAGGGACAAGAAACGTTTCGCAACATTTTCGGTCCGTTGGGACAAAAATATATGAGCTCAATCCTAAGTAGTGATAATGATACGTCAATGGACTATGTGTACGGCGTATACTTTGGCAATAGTGGAACGATGCTTGGGGACAAAGCTTTCGATATAGACAAGGATGATAATATAATCATAGATGGCGTAAGATACGGAGGAACACCTGGTCTTTACGAACTGATTTTCAAGAGAATTCCCGACAATAACATATACACCGATACCGATAAACAAAAATATAAAAGTATACTGCTGACGACGAATGCCCACAGACGTGATCATGTCGCTCAAAATCCTATTTTGGGCAACAAGGGATACAAGTACAAACATGTAATTGCACCGCTACTCCCCCGTGTATCGGTTAGTAGGACAGGGAAAGGTCTAACAACACCGCGAGCCATGGTGGTAAACGGTAATAAGATAGATTACATGCACTGGGACGATCCCAACGAATTGGTGGACCGATTCCGTTTGCTGGAAGCGTCGCGTCAGGCGGGTAACAACTCGCACGACAACGAAATTCTATCGATTATCGAGGAACTCCGCGAGGTAGGCCTCATTATAAATTAAGCCGCGCGCCTATGATGTGCGTTGTATGCATCGAGATGCCGATCAACGAATTTGGAGTGTCGCTCGAGAAGAGTGGAGCATCTAGAATGGACTACAAATGGAGCGGTTTGCTTCGAAATTATATGCGAGATAACGCTCTTTGCGTAACCGGTGCTGACTTTGATGCAAAATCACGCAAGATACGACGCGTAGCTCAACCGGTGGTTGACAGCGATGCCGTCAATAAACTATACATGGAAAAGAGCATTAAACTTTTGAGAGAGCAGCAGGAAGAATTAGAGAGGAAGCTGATCATGTTTCAGAGAGATATGCTGACGTTGCAAAACAGCGTTCAAAAGATATCACAGGCGTCGAATTCTATTCCGCAGCAGCGCTGCGAAGGAGAATCATGCGAGACGGCTGAACTTTTTCAGAATTTTCTCGGGTCGATGGGGAGCACACAATGCATGTGCATGATAATTATCACACCATTCGTGTCATAGACACCTCTGCGATCAAACATGTTATCATTATCGAAATCCAAGAGTAAAGAAGAAAACCACGGCCACAAGAAGCAACAACTTGTTGAGGAATTGCATGCTCCAGCTCGAAGACACTTCCCACGGAGGCGCGTCATAGTGCATGGATACGATGATCTGTGGCAAGCTGACGTTGTAGAAATGCGTCCATACTCGCGATTCAACCAAGGTTACTACTACAAACTCACAATCATCGATGTGTTGAGCAAGTATGCATGGGCGTTACCGCTCAAGACTAAAAGTGGTGCTGAGGTGACTAAAGCGTTTGCAAAGATATTTAGAGATCGATATCCGAAAAATTTGCAAACCGATCAAGGAAAAGAATTTTACAACGCCGATGTGCAGAAACTCTTGGCAAAGCATGACATTAATCATTATTCGACATATTCAATGATGAAGGCCTCCGTCGTAGAACGTTTCAATCGAACTTTGAAGAACAATATGTGGAAACTGTTTACGCTCAATGGAACCTATAGATGGACCGATGCGCTACCGCGTCTACTTACAGAGTATAACGCACGAAAACATAGAACCATCAAAATGCGTCCTCGCGATGTTACTCCTGCGATCGCTGATAAGCTGCTAGCCACCGTATACAGCAACATAAAGATCGCTGCTCCAGCAAGATTCAAATTGGGCGAGTTTGTGCGCGTGAGCAAATTTAAAACCATCTTCGATAAAGGCTATACGCCGAATTGGACAACGGAGGTGTTCAAGATAGACAAAGTACAGGCAACTAATCCCGCAACGTATCTGCTCGTCGATTCCTGTGGAAAACCAGTCGCCGGAGGATTCTATGAACACGAGCTGCATCGCGTCGCCGATCCTGATGTGTATCTAGTGGAAAAGTGTTGCGTAGGAAGGGGGATAAGGTATACGTCAAGTGGCTGGGGTTTGATAAATCGCACAATTCATGGATAAATAAAAATAATGTATTGTAAAATAATAATAATACATGAATAAATAAAAATAATGTGTTGATAAAATAAATACATGTGTACAATTTATTTAACATTTCCTGCGAGTAATGTCGATACCAATCATTCAAGACACATGCCCACAGTTCGCAATCAATAAGAGATTTACCAGTTTCATCAATGACATCACGCTGTTGTAACACACTCACAAAATTTGAAAACTTCGTATCGATATGATGTATAGTTTCATAAAGAGCGAGGGAGAAAAGCTGACAATAAAAATAGGATTCTGGAATATCCATGTCTCTGTCAACCCAATGATATCCAATTGTTCTACAAATTCTCCGAATTCTATGAAGAATTATGTATATTTCTTTACTAGCCCATGGATACAGAATTCGGGGAATTTGTAGAACAATTGGATATCATTGGGCTCACAGAGACATGGATATTCTATAATTCTATTTTTATTGTCAACTTTTCTCTGAAACTATACATCATATCGATACGAAGTTTTCAAATTTATTTTTTTTTTTACAATGATATTTTTACATAGGAATTTTACAATGATTTTTTTTTACAAAGGTATTTTATAATGTCCCCAGGGCAGAGTGTCGATCGAATCGGGTACGATATACAGCGGTATACAAGCGTCGTCGTATGGACTTAGAGCGATTTTGGATTCGGAAATGGTATACACTTTGTGCAATTTAGACCGTATGCATGATTGTCTGCGAACCATTTCGATCTCCTTTTGCAAACACTCCGCATAGTCGTCTAAAGTTATCGTCCTGGCTATGACGTTGGTCTTGACACCTTTTGCCTTTTTTGTATCTTTTTTACCGTCTACACGGAGTGCATACATTTTCGCTCTAAGACCTACGAATTCGGTCATTATCGCACCGTTATTTTCGTCCTTCATCAACCCTGGAACCTTCTTATTTAGGCGCGGCATATTATATGTATTGTCGATGGGATAATCGGATGTGTCGAATCTATCGATATTGCATTTCATGGTCTCGTAGATATCTTCGCATTGAATATGATAAATGAGGCTGTCAGTGTATGTATACAGAATTTTACAATTTTGTCCGTGCAGGGGAGACATGTACTCATGATGAAATTCATATAAACAAATTTTTGATATGTCCAGAATGCACATACCCACGTATATCGGTTTGTTGAATTTTACCTCAACTTTTCGCAATTCAACAGCTATTAAATTTTCCGAAAATACGCTTCTGCTGTGGAAATTCGGTTTCGCGATCATTGCCTCCGCGCCATATCGTCCATCCCAATGTGTTAAAAGTTGTACGTCCACGTGGTTTCACGCGTTTTCCATAGTTTTACCAAATACCGCGTTGTTCATCAATTTGTACAAATTTTTCTCAAAATCGTTTGTTGCACCTGTTCTGAACCGTGTATTTAGTTCGATGTAATCGTGGAGCCAGGGAGATTGAGCGAATTGAAGCACGCGGTGTATCTTTGTAATACGAAGACCGTGTCGCGTGCACTGCTGCAGGTTGCGATAATGGATAATGTAACGCTGCTTATCGTAAAATGTCGCGAGTAATTTATCCTGTCTGCTACCAGGTGGTTTGGCACGCGTCGGACAGAATGGTAGATCAGCATGAGTGTCGTGCAGACGTTGCGGATATTCCAGATCTACCTCGAGAATGTATCCAGTGGGCGAATCGACAGCGATTGAAGACACGTCAAAATTTGCAACATCTTCGACCCATTGAAATTTAGCGTATGGCAGGGGCTGACACATTGCCCATCCATACAAATTGTTCACATCAAAGTACATCAAGTACGATGACTGTTCCGATGCGTCGTAAGATGGCATGTACTTGTTATTGGCATGTGCGTATCTTCCGGAACATTGACTTAAACCCCCGCGTATACCGCGTTCGATAAACATGACCATATCGACGTCGGTGAGCAATTCGAATGTAATTTTGGTATGTTTTAACATAGCATCCCACGTGAAACCAGGTAATGTATAATAATGCGCAGAATCTAATCCGTAACTCTTGATACAACTTTCGCGAAAATTTTCAAAAATATCTGCCAATAACAAGACATCTGTTTTCAAATACAAGTCGCTGTATTCACCCAAGGTTCTAATCCCAAAACGTTGCCAAACAGTCTCGGCGTGCGCGTAATCGCTCTCGGATACAGTCTCACCCGTTAACGAACTGTAGAATGACTCACGCGGTGGCAAGCATGGTTCCTGCAGCTTGTTCGCGCAATCAAGGTATTCATATGGAAAGACACCCTTTCGCGTTAATAAATTGAAATCTTCAATGGATAATGTTTCAAATTGGGATCGTAAAATTTTTAATTGATCTGTGTTAAGAAAAGATGCTAATTTGTCGAGACTGGTATTGAGAAATTTGTATGAATCGATGAATCGCAATTTAATATAATTTCGTGAGTCTGATTCAGCCGGATCTTCAACATTTTTTGTGAAAGAAATATACTTTTCCTTAGTTATAGGCAATACATCAACGTGACCTTTGAAAGCGGCAGCTATTTCCATGATAATGAAATGTGAATCATAGCCGGATAAATTATGAAAAACTATGGGGATGTAAAACGCATTTCTATATTTTAAATTGCATTTCGAATGTGCTGGTCCTCTAAACCGTCCGGATATATGACAATGATCTCGAACTCGTACATCATCAGCCTCGAATGGCTCTTCACAAATATGACAATTTGTTGCATTGCGAAATGTTATCCACTGATCTTTCGTCAACTTTTCAATAGAAGCATTATTGGCTAGAATGGGTTTGGCAAAATCTGCAAAATTTTTTAGTTCGTCGACGAACCATGAAATACAATCCGCGTCGCGGCGACATCGATATATCGATAGTGATGTATCGTACGAACAATGCATATAATATGCAATGCTATGCACTTTATGTTGTTGGTACGCATGTAATTTAGAATCCGCATCACCCATCATGCGGTCTTCCGTTTTCTCGATGATGCACTCGAGATCTGCATACACCACGAATGGATGTCGCTCCTTCATGCAGTGGTTCTTGAAACTGAGGAAATTGTCGCCTTCGCTGGGCAGCAGAATGGCACAATCATTCATATTCCTGCAGTCCACTGCATGGGTCTCCAACTTCTCGACAGATCCAAAGTAATGCAAGCATCTGTAAAAACAGAAAAATTTTTTTTTTTTTCGCGAGACATTTCAACATTTCACAAGTTTATATACGTACCGGTCACAGATGAATTTCTTTCCATTGTGTCTGCTCAGCTGTGCGCTCACCAGCCGGGACAAGTTCTTGATTAGCACAAAGTGCCCTACATCGCCATGCTCTTGATACGGTGTGTAGAGCAGGTTGACGTGTTGATCCCTCTTTTGGATGGCGAGACGCAGCGGAAAGACTGCAACAGTTATCTTCTCATTGTCCTTCTCAAGTCGCTCCTCGAAACTGTACACGTTGATAGAGATTTCGTTCTGCCGCTCAAACTTCCCAATTTGCTCCAGGGACATTGGAAACTCAATACCCTGGAGATTTAGCACGGAAGCATAGTCTGGGTATGAACTTTGGCGATCTGCATTTCGTTCGGCTGGATGAAGAGCGGCGATCACTGCCCACGCGAAACACGCATTGTCTGTGGATTGTACACTAATTGTAGCCTTCTTTAGCGACAATTTCTGCGGTAACTTGCAGTTACACCCCGCGCGCAGTGGATTGTACTTGTTAACATTGACTGTCAGATTCAGAATTCTCGTCAATGCCCATCCACTATCGCGTTCCTGGAACTCTTCCGACGATGCCAGGGTGGGTTCGATAACGCATCGCTGGTACCACTCCTGCAGATCGGACGTGCGGAAGAGTTCACAGTTTCGGGTATTGATGCTTTTACACATATGCTTGTCACCCGACACAAATTCACCGTTAAACATCGTGTTCACTTTGAGGTTTCGATGTTTCCTCAAAGCATCCCGCACATGCTCCAGCACAATGGTTGCCGCATCTTGGAGGAAGTTGCGCAGCTCGATGTAATTTGAATTTAGCACGGCACCAGTTAATACGCGGCTTTCGAACGCAGTGTCTATTTCGCGCCACAAAAGTCCTGTGCTCGAATGTCCTGCACCTTCACGCCCGAAACGTCCGCGCAGTGAATATTTTAGTCCTTCGAGCCGCGCGATTCGAGCAACCAACGATTGTCGAACCCCAATCGATAATCGAGGACGTTTCACTCGGCTGTGTTCTTCCAACGATTCGATACACTCGTTGCACCGTTCTTCCCACGCGAGGTATTCTTCTCGCGAAATCAATCGTTCGGATTGATCCAACAATTGGCGTTCTGCTTGCGTGAATTCTTCCATGATCGTAAATGGAATGTAAATGTGATATCTTTTCCGCACAACACGTTGCAACGATTTGAGGCTTTGTGCAGTTTGGAGCGCGCTTTTATATCTATACCACGATTCAATATCTCTGTCTAACTCTTTCGGTGTACCCTCCCCCTCGAATGCAGTGCATGTAAAAAAAAAATGGCGATCCGTCCCAACATGGTTCTCTGCAGTTTCTGTTGATGCAGCATAATTCTTTCTATGATTCACGCTTATGACGAATTAGCGCACAAAATCATACGACGCAGTTTCTGCTGACACCTAATTCTAAGATTCGACGCTTTCAAAAGTATTATATTACATTCAACACGTGCCAAGACTTTTATCCTTGAGGGTGTGACTCAAATTACATGCGATCGTGCAATATGCTGCATCATTAGGATTGAAAAAACATTATGGAAAAGTTGGAAGTTTTAAAATAGAATGTGGTGGTGGGGGAAGCAATCACACCGCTATTTAAGCCGGCTCTCCGACGCTATTCCATCAATCGCTCTGTAGCCTCAGTGACTTTCGACGGAACAAATACTACTCTGAAAAGAAAAATGTGCAGTACTAGCGTCGAAGAAAACGCCGAACGTATGAATTATTACGTTCCGATCATGCAGGATGATGGTGTAGCTCAATGCGGGGAGGATACAGTTGTTTGGTATGGCTTAATTTTTACATATTCTTAAATTTTTTATGTTTGTGCAAACAATTTCATATCTTTATTTGTTCTCTTAGCCCGCGCCGAACATCGCGTATCATGGTCAGAAGATACGCATTAACATCCATGGGTAATAAATACTTGGAAATTGGAATCAGCGTACGAGCTACGATCGATGTAGAAATTGTTCTCGGCGACAATCGTGGGATGTATCTCACGTTACCATGGCATACATGGCATGCGTTATGCAGCAGTCGTACAGCCATTGAAGAACGTTCACGATTACCTGGATCACCTTCGATGCAGATGGATAAATTAACGATAGATTTTTGTAAGATCTATAATTCTCCAATTGTAAGGATAACACTACATGATAAGCCGTTGTATTTCAAACCGGATACAATAACATTTTTATTAAATCTTGAGCCATGTATAGACTATGTATATTTGCGACTGTATCAAAATGTAAGAGATGTGCAGACGAAGTTTAAAACTTTTGTTAACGTGCTACAGCAGAGCGATGTTACCTGTGAAACGTTAGATGTGCGTCAAGCTGCTAAAATAATACGTGATAGTGAACATTACTGTGAGGATTATCATATAGATTGCGAACTGTTAGCATGCGCCATCAACGATATTCTAGCTGATGCTCGTAGGAAAAATGTTAAATTATATTCTTTTAATTTTAAATAAAATTTCTTAAACGTATATTATTTCTCCATTTTATTTACACATCTTCCGCCTCGCCACCTAATTCTAAGATTCGACGTTTCCGAATTCTGCTGACGCCGCATAATTCTTTCTATGATTCGCGCTGCTAAATGACATCATCCTGCACGGCTGCTCCAGAGGAGTCAAATTACGCGTAATCGCGCGATTCGCCGCGACGTTGAGATTGAAAATTATATTTGAAAAAGAAATTGATAGCTTTAAAATAAAATGTGTTGGTTGTGGTGGTGGGGGAAAGCAATTGCGCCTCTATTTAAGCTAGTCTCCCGGACGCTATTCAATCAATCAATCGCTCAGTAGTCTCAGTGACTTTCGATGGAACAAATAGTGCTCTGAAAAAAAAATGTATAGAACCATTGATGAAATACTCGCTGGGTGTGAGGATTATTTCGTTCCGATCGTACGAGATGATGGTATAGCTCCATGTGGGGAGAATATATATAATGATTGGTAAGGCGTAATTTTCACATCTTAAAATTTTTATGTTTATTTCTAATACGAGTGGGCAATTTCATAGCTTTGATTGTTCTCTTAGTCCGCGCCAAGGATCGCGTATCATGGTCAGAAGATACGCATTAACATCCATGGGTAGCAAATATTTGGAAATTGGAATCAACGTAGGACCTATAGTCGATGTAGAAGTTCTTCTCGGCGATAATCATGGAAATCATCTCATATTATCATGGCATACATGGGGTGCGCTATTCGACAGCCGTGAAACCATCGAAGAATGTGCACGATTCCCTGAACCAGACTTAATGCGGATTGATAATTTAACGATAGAATTTTTTCGGATCATTGATTCACCAATTATAAAGATTACACAATGTGATAATACACTGTATTTCACACTGGACACAGCAACATTTTTATTTAATCTTCAGCCATGTATAGAGTATATGAATCCGCGGATGTATCAAATTGCAGAAGATGCGAGAGTAAAATTTGAAATTTTTGTTAACGTGTTGCAGCAGAGCGATGTTGCCTGTGAAACGTTAGATGCGCGTCGTGCTGCTAAAATTATACGTGATAGTGAATATTACGATGAGGATTATCTTGTAGATTGCAAACTGTTAGCATGTGCAATCAGTGATATTGTAGCTCATGCCCGTAGGAAGAAAAAATGTTAAATTATATTCATTTAATTTTAAATATATATTCTTATACATATATTATTTCTCCATTTTTTTTTACCCATCTTCCTCCTCACCACCTAATTTTAAGATTCGACGTTTCTTAATTATTATTTCTCTGCGTTTGGGGGAATTTCCATCGCATATTGGTTTGCTACGTATTGGTTTATAAAAATATTTGGGGAAAAAAAATTTCTGGGGCCGGATCGAGTCTGAAAAAAGATTTTTCATACAAGACCCGGCCCCAGAAATTTTTTTAGAGGGAGGGGAAGACCCTCTGTGGAAATTTTCAGGGGTGGGTCCAGTCTGGAAAGGCCTCCGCGGCGGTTCGGCCTGGACTGATCCCCTCCACGATTGCGGCTTCCCCCACTCCGTGGCTCGTGCGCGCGCAATCGGTCTTCCACTCCCCACTTCCACCGCTCCCCCCCGCACCCATGTTTCCCTCCACAGCACTCCCCCGCGCGCCCTCACTTCCCCCCGCCCCCGCGCTCCCCTCAGAGGACCGGAGTTACAACTCTCCTTGTATTACTACTGAAAATAGGTCTGTGTACGTTACTTTATTTGAAACACCCGCACTCCGACGAGCAGAGCAATTCACCAACCCGCGTCAACATTCCTAAATTCCCGCTAAAATACGTAAGAGTCCGAACTGCTTCCCTCTTGGCTCGTGGAACGTAAGTAGTTTGTCTTTCAGTGTTTAATAGTGATAATTACTATGTGAGTATTAATTATTACTATTTTAATTTTTATTTACCAATAAGCTAACATTTTGAATTACAACGTTAGTCTTGTTACGGTACCGCGTGGTAACACGTGGACATAGCTTAATCTTAGATGGCTCTGCATAGCCAAGTTTAAGCGTGCCAAATTTAAATTGTTAAGCGAAGTAATCGAAACTGTGAACAAAAACGTTCCAACGAATACTACTTAGATACGCTCGCTAAATAATATTGATTAAACATTGGTTTCGGTTGCTTTGCTATTAAATCACCGATACAATGTGAAACGCTCGTTCTTACTGAACGGAGAACCAATCAAATGATTCGTTGGATAATTAATTAAGATACTATTTCTATAATTGGATAATTTTATTAACAAAACATGTAACATTTTAATTCTGAATAACGGCGTCATTGTACATCGTCATTCGTTGATCAACGCCAGAAGCGATTAGACGTAATCTTCAATTTGTCCTACTTTCAAATAGAAAGTAGAATCATAGATACAACGGAAACAAGTCTTGATTTATTTAATCAATTCCTTGTTAATTGTCAGTGTGAAGAAGTTGGAGCCAGATACTAAGGGCGAACGTGAGCAGAGCGGATCAGCGCTCCACGGGCAGCGAACCCATCCGCATCCTTTCTCAGGAAATCCCTGCTACATCACGTAACAGTCTAATAGTTTCTTTCATCATCAGAGTTTCGCGGTTTCAAAAATATTAACGTTTCAATGCATATATACACTACATAACCTTTTAACCTTTAGGGGGCCGGGCTGTTTCTGTGTAAAATTTCGATACTCTGACCTTAGAATCGTGATTAGCGATATCAAATGTAAGATTTATATATTGCTGATTTTATAACACGACGTAATACAGTTACATGAATATCTTAATGTCGCTTTCGCAAACAAAAATGGCCCGTCTCGTCCGACTCCCGTCGATCGAGTGTCTTTTCGATTTCTCTCCGCCCGAGACGTCGCCTCCGGACCCCTCGCCTCCCTTTTTTGCATCTCCAGACGCAGCAACGCATCGTCTTTCAATTGTTCGTCTGCTAGCATCGTCGCGACGAATTATCGCCAGCCGCACGCCGTTTTCGAATCCACTCATGGCCGGGCGAGGTTATAATGCGCTCACACAAATACCCGTAGAAACACTAAAGTTCAAATTTTAAAATTATCAATGGCCACTATAGTGGCCACATAAAAATTTAGATACTTTGCCGAACATGTTGGTGGTATATATGCATAAATTTTAAGTAAATTAAATTTACAATTTCAATGAAAAAATCTCGGCCCTCTAAAGGTTAAAAAGATTTTGTAATATGTGCTATGAACCAGGGGTGTGCGGGTACCCGACTTTTCGGGCTCGGGACGGGCCGGAAACTTTCGGGCGAGATCGGGCGGGATCCCGATACTTTCGTATTGCTCGAGATCCCGACAGTCTCGGGATCCCGAGACTCAATTCGGGCTACAAGCATAGCCGCCATGAGCGGGAAATTTGACTTCAGGTCGACTCGGCAAAACTCGGACGCGATCGGCTCGAAAGCTATTAAAGCTATTAAGAGTAGACCGAGATGAAAAGAATTATGTACATCATTTATATCAATACCAGAGTGATAATTTGTATCTTATTATTTATTTACATATATATACATATATATACATATATATATATATATATATATATATATATTGTCATAATTCATAATTCAATGAATATACATATATATATATATATATATATATATATATATATTGAATTATGATTCAACAGGAGACAGAAAGGTAGAAACTTATCACTCTGGTATTGATATAAATGATGTACATAATTCGTTTCATCTCGATCTACTCTTAATAGCTTTAATAGCTTTCGAGCCGATCGTGTCCGAGTTTTGCTGAGTCGACTTGAAGTCAAATTTCCCGCTCATAGCGGCTATGCTTGTAGCCCGAATTGAGTCTCGGGATCCCCAGACTGTCGAGCAATACGAAAGTATCGAGACCCCGCCCGATCCCGCCCGAAACTTTTCCGACCCGACCCGAGGGCCGGGAACCCGAGCCTCGGGACGACCCGCACACCCCTGCTATGAACTGACTACGAACATGACAACTGAACCGGAAATTCTCGCAGTTGTTACGAGTTTAATTAATCGGCGAATAGATGCTAAGTCCAGTACCAGCTCATCCAGTTCTGATGAAGAGTGGACCTGCGTGGAAATAAAAAGAAGGCGATTTCGCCCAAGAATTGATAGTTATCGCCTTCTGGTTGACCGTTACTCGGACAATGAATTTAAAAGCCATTTTAGGTTAGTAAACATTTATCAATATACAGGGTGTCCCAAAACTGTCGGGTTACCTTGAACGGGGTGACTCAGGGGGTGATTTGAAACAACTTTTACCTTAGCGAAAATATTGTCCGAAGCATCGTTAAGGAGATATTAACCAAAAACCCGGACCAATCAGAGCGCGCGCCTTCCGGCGGAGCTCCCACGGTAGCGTTGGCTAAACTAAATTTAAAAAATAATATTAGGTGTATGAATAAATTCTTTCCGACTGGAATTTCTATCGCGGTGGTATTCAGAAGCTGCCAGAAAAATGTAATTAACAATAATGGAAATTATTTCGATGATCGAGTTGAGTAGTAAGGCAAAGCCGATTCTAACCCAGGTCCTCTGAGGGGAGCGCGGGGGCGGGGGGAAAGTGAAGGCGCGCGGGGTAGTGCGGTGGAGGGAACTATGGACGCGGGGAGAGTGGGGAGTGGAAGACCGGTTGCGCGCGCACGAGCCGCGGAGTGGGGGAAGCCGCAATCGTGGAGGGGATCAGTCCGGGCCGAGCCGCCGCGGAGATCTCTCCAGACCTGACCCACCGGCAGAAATTTCCGCAGAGGGTCGTCCCCTCCCTCTAAAAATTTCTGGGGTTGACCCACCGCTGGATATGTGTTTTTAGAGGGGGAATGACCCCCAAAAATATTTTCATACCTAACCGAGGAAGCGGACGACCCCCAAAAAATTTTTTTCAAACCATTATAAAGCTGAAATTTTTTAATACTTTATCGGATCCTCTAAAAATTTCTGGGGTCGGGTCTTGTATGAAAAAAAATCTTTTTTCAGACTCGATCCAACCACAGAAAATTTTTTCCCCAAATATTTTTTTAAATCAGATCTACCGCCAGAATATTTTTTCCAAACCAACAGATACTTTCTCCCTAAACGCAGAGAAATAATAATTTTTAATCAATGATTCAGCGAACCATTATGTAGAAAACACATATTTTTTCAAACAAATATGCAGCATTCTAAAGCGTTCCAATTTAACATCGCAGCGTATCGCGCGATTACGCGTAATTTGACTCCTCTGGAGCAGTCGTGCAGGATGATGTCATTTTCACGGTGCGAAGAAGGAACGAACGAAATATGATTATGCGGCGTCAGCAGAAATGTTTTTTCCATACATAGGGTAGATGTCCCAATTACTGCCAGTGTCCCAATTACTGCCACTTGTTTTATTATACGTAATAAAAACGTAACGTATAAAAAGAAATGTACAAAAAATAGTTATTATTAAATGGAGATTCTGATTTACATTAAAATAAAAAAATATATGTACTCATATGTACCTAGGACAAGATGATTTTTGAGGTGACAGTTATAGGTACACTAGGATCGCTCGCGAATTTTAATGAATTATTAAAAATTCTTCATATTTAATTCATAAAACTATTTTTTTTAATGGAGGAGATGTTAAATAATAAACAATAAGTGGTTTCGGCGCACTGGATCTAACTGACCGAACCAGTGCGCCGAAACCACTTATTGTTTATTCTAAAAATACGGTCGATAACTCAAATACCTGATGTTAAATAATATTATGTTTCAAACTGAAACAATTTTTAGGTTACACAACACGCGAAATAATTAAATGAAGTGCGGTTATAATCTTAAGGTGGCAGTAATTGGGACATCTACCCTATATGTGATGGAAATTTTCCCCCAACGCAGAGAAATAATAATTTTGAAATGTCGAATCGGGAGACGGGCAAATCAAATGAAGAAATAATATACGTTTAAGAAATTATATATTGTTACATAGAATATAAAATTAAAAATATAAATATAAATATTTTATTTTGCTTTGTGTGTCTACAACATCGCAGAGTATTAACTACATTTAGGTCACTAGAAATTCCAGTTTGTAGAGAGATAGTGTCCCCTCAATAACAAATCTTATACGTGCGCGATGTCTCTTTTCCATGTATAATTTATTGACAGCTTCGATAGATGTTCAGAGTGGCACGATTCACGTTCAATTCACGTTCAGAGTGGTATCATACACGTTCAATTCACGTTCAGAGTGGTACAATTCACGTTCGATAAGCGTTCATAGTGGTACGATTCATGTTCGATACACGTTCAAAGTGGTACCATACACGTTCGATAGATGTTCAAAGTGGTTCGATACACGTTCGATTCACGTTCAGAGTGGTACGATTCACGTTCAATTCACGTTTAGAGCGGTTCGATATACGTTCGATAGATGTTCGAAGTGGTTCGATACACGTTCGATAGATGTTCAAAGTGGTACCATACACGTTCGACAGATGTTCAAAGTGGTTCGATACACTTTCGATAGATGTTCAAAGTGGTTCGATACACGTTCGATTCACGTTCAGAGTGGTACGATTCACGTTCGATTCATGTTCAGAGTGGTACGATTCACGTTCAATTCACGTTCAGAGTGGTATCATCTTAGAGCATATATACATGGAGGTATCATCGATAGATGTTCAAAGTGGTACCATACACGTTCGATAGATGTTCAAAGTGGTTCGATACACGTTCGATAGATGTTCAAAGTGGTTCGATACACGTTCGATTCACGTTCAGAGTGGTACGATTCACGTTCGATTCATGTTTAGAGTGGTACGATTCACGTTCAGAGTGGTATCATCTTAGAGCATATATACATGGAGGTATCATTGCCTTAGAGTGACTGCCTCGAAACTGTCGACAACATCACGCGAGTTCAAAACCATCTTCGATAAAGGCTATACACCGAATTGGACAACGGAGGTGTTCAAGATAGCGAATGTACAGACAACTAATCCTGCGATGTATCTGCTCATCGATTCCTGTGGAAAACCTGTTGCTGGAGGATTCTATGAATAGTGTTGCGTAGGAAGGGGGATAAGGTATACGTTAAGTGGTTGGGGTTTGATAAATCACACAATTCATGCATAATGAAAAATAATGTATTGTAAAATAATAATACATGGTTCAATAAATACAATGATATACATATACATATGTAAATGTGCATACAATTTTTATTTTTTACCCATTATTTCCACCATTTATAATCCAGTTAATATATATATATATATATATATATACAATGATACATATGCAAGAATTCCACTATTTATAATAATTTCCATACATGTGTGAAGCATGTTATATTATACAATAAATACAAAATAATTTTCTATTTTACATCGATATTTTTACAATGGAATTTTGTAATGTCCCCAGGGCAGAGTGTCGATCGAATCGGGTACGATATGCCGCTTGTCGTCGTGTGGACTTAGAGCGATTTTGGATTCCGAAATGGTGTACACTTTGTGCAATTTAGACCGTATACACGATTGTCTGCGAACCATTTCGATCTCCCTTTGCAAACACTGCGCGTAGTCGTCGAAAGTTATCGTTCTGGCTATGACGTTGGTCTTGACGCCTTTCGCCTTTTTTGTATCTTTTTTACCGTCTACGCGAACTGCATACATTTTCGCTCTAAGACCTACGAATTCAGTCATTATCGCACCATTATTTTCATCCTTCATCAACCCTGGAACCTTCTTATTTAAGCGCGGCATATTATATGGATTGTTGATAGGATAATCGGATGTGTCGAATCTATCGATATTGCATTTCATGGTCTCGTAGATATCTTCGCATTGAATATGATAAATGAGGCTGTCAGTGTCTGTATACAGAATTTTACAATTTTGTCCGTGCAGGGGAGACATGTGATCGTGGTGAAATTCATACAAACAAATTTTTGATATGTCCAGAATGCACATACCCACGTATATCGGTTTGTTGAATTTCACCTCGACTTTCCGCAATTCAACAGCTATTAAATTTTCCGAAAATACACTTCTGCTGTGGAAATTCGGTTTAGCGATCATTGCCTCCGCGCCATATCGTCCATCCCAATGTGTTAAAAGTTTTACATCCACATGATTTCGCAGGTTTTCCATAGTTTTACCAAATACCGCGTTGTTCATCAATTTGTATAAATTTTTTTCAAAATCGTTTGTCGCGCCTGTTCTGAACCGTGTATTTAGTTCGATGTAATCGCGGAGCCAGGGAGATTGCGCGAATTGAAGCACGCGGTGTATCTTTGTAATACGAAGACCGTGACGCCTACACTGCTGCAGGTTGCGATAATGGATAATGTAACGCTGCTTATCGTATAATGTCGCGAGTAACTTTTCCTGTCTGCTGCCTGGCGGTTTGGCACGCGTCGGGCAGAATGGTAGATCAGCATGAGCGTCGTGCAGACGTTGCGGATATTCTAGATCTACCTCGAGAATGTATCCTGTGGGCGAATCGATAGCGATTGAAGACACATCAAAATTTGCGACATCTTCGACCCATTGAAATTGGGCATATGGTAGGGCCTGGCACATTGCCCATCCATACAAATTGTTTACATCAAAGTACATCAAGTATGATGATTGTTCCGATGCGTCGTAAGATGGCATGTACTTGTTATTGGCATGTGCAAGTTGTTGTCTTCGCTGGGCAGCAGAATTGCACAATCGTTCATTTTTCCACAGTCTAGCGAATGCATCTCCAACTTCTCGGCGGATCCAAAGTAATGCAGACATCTGCAAAAAAAACCAAAATTTTTTTCTTTAATTTTTTCGCGAGACATTTCAACATTTCGCAAGTTTATATACATACCGATCACAGATGAATTTCTTTTTCCCATGCTTGCTCAGCTGCATGCTCACCAGCCTGGACAAGTCCTTGATTAGTACAAAGTGCCCTACATCCCCATGCTCTTTATTTGGTGTGTAGAGCAGATTGACATGTCGATCCCTCTTGCAGCTAGTGAGATGCAGCGGAAACACTGCGACAATTATCTTCTCGGTCTTCTTCTCCAATCGCTCCTCGAAGCTGTACACATTGACCGAGATGTTGTTCAGCTGTTCAAACTTCCCAATCTGTTTCATGGACATTGGAAACTCAATGCCATGGAGATTTAATATGGTGTCATAATTGGGGTATGAACTTGGACGGTCAACATGTCTTTCGACAGGATGTAGTGCGGCAACCACTGCCCACGCGAAACAGGCGTTGTCTGAGGATTGTATGCTAATCGTCGCTTTCTTCAGCAATAATTCTCGTGGCAACTTGTGGTGACACCCCGCATGCAGTGGATTATACTTGTTGACATTGACAGTCAGATTGAGGATTCTCGTCAATGCCCATCCACTGTCGCGTTCCTGGAACTCTTCCAGCGATGACAGGGTGGGTTCGATGACACATCGCTGGTACCACTCATGTAGATCAGATGTGCCGAAGAGTTCACAGTTTCGGGTATTGATGCTTTTACAAGCATGCTTGTCCCCCGCAACAAATTCACCGTTGAACATTGTATTCACTTTGAGGTTCAGATGTTTCCTCAAAGCATCTCGTACATGTTCCAACACAATGGTCTCCGCATCCTTGAGGAAGTTGCGCGGTTCGATGTAGTTGGAATTTAGCACGACACCAGTTAATATGCGGCTTTCGAATGCAGTGTCTATTTCACGCCATGAAAGTCCTGTGCTCGAATGCCCGGCACCTTCATGCATGAAACGTCCACGCAACGATAGCTTCAGTCCTTCGAGTCGCGCGATTCGAGCAACCAATGATTGCCGAACACCAATCGATAATCGAGGACGTTTTACCCGGCTGTGTTCTTCCAACGATTCGATACACTCGTTGCACCGTTCTTCCCACGTGAGGTATTCTTCCCGTGAAATCAATCGTTCAGATTGATCTGACAATTGGCGTTCTACTTGCTCGAATTCTTCCATGATCATTGATAGAGTGTAAATGTAATGTCTTTTTTTCTATGCAACACGATGCAACGATTTGAGGCTTTATGCAGAGTAGAACATGCTTTTATAGCTTGTGCAGCGATTTGGCATCTCTGTTGAACTCTTTCAGTGTTTCTCCCTCGAATGCATTGCATGCAAAAACGAAGATTCCATGTGACACACGTATGACGAATTAGAGTGCAAAAATCATCCGACACAGTTTCTACCAACACCGCATAATTCTAAGATTCGACGCTTCCAAAGTATTATATTACATTCGACATGTGTCAAGTCTTCCATCCTCCTTCTGTGACACACGTATGACGAATTAGTGTGCAAAAATCATCCGACACAGTTTCTACCAACATCGCATAATTCTAAGATTTGACGCTTCCAAAAGTATTATGTTACATTCGACACGTGTCATGTCTTCCATCCTCCTTCTTTCCTCATTTCCATCACATATATGTATGGAAAAAATATTTCTGCTGATGTTGCAAAAACAATCGTTCAGATTGTTTCAACATTTTGCGTTCTACTTGCGCGAATTCTTCCATTATCCCAGTTTCTGCTGATGCTGTTACATTCAACACGTGTCGAAACTTTCAATCTTGAGGATGGGAACTGAAATTGCAATCATGTGATATGCTATGATGTTCTCCCACGAATGCATTGCATGCAAAAAACTGATGACCCATCCCAGTATTCTATGGAGGGGATGGTGCTATGCACCACTATTTAATCCAGCTCCTCGTGCGGTATTACATTAATCGCTCAGTAGCTCTCCAGTGACGTCCGACATATACAAACACAGTGCTCCAAAAATGTATAACGCTAGTGTTGGGAATTATTACACTCCAATAATCGCAGACGATAATGCATGTTCAAACATTACGACTACATCTAACAGGTATGATATAATTTTTTTCATATCCTCTCATGATTTTTAGTTGTGTTTTCTCGATAGTAGTGATCATTTTCATAGCTTTTATTGTTCTTTTTTAGCTCCCATTACACAGCTCGCATCATGGTTAGAAGATATGCGCTAACATCTACAGCATATAAGTACTTGGAAATCGGAATCAGTGTGCGGCCTATAACACAAGTAGAAATCGTTCTCGGCGACAATCGAGGGAATCAGTTGGTATTGCCTATTCCAACATGGAAAGGATTAATCGAAAAACGTACCAACATCGAGCAGCGCATGCGGTCAAGCGGATCATCACTACGGATTAATGATTTGGCGGTGGAATTTTGTGTAATGTATAATTCGCAAATGGTAAAGATGATGCGATATAATAAGTCGCTATATTTCAAACCTGCCACATTAATCTGTTTATTTAATCTCGAGCGCTGTATCAATCATGTATATATGCAGCTTTATGAAACTATACATTATGTCGATACGAAGTTTTCAAATTTTGTGAGCGTGTTACAGCGGTGTGATACCGTCGATGAAACTTTAGACTCATGCTGCGCTGCTAAAGCTATATGCGATAGTGAATATTTTGATGGTAAATCTCTTGTTGATTGCGAACTGCTGGCGTGTGTCTTGAATGATATTATCGATGTCGCTCGCAGCAAATCGATATGAAGTTTTCAAATTTTGTGAGCGTGTTACAGCGGTGCGATGCCGTCGATGAAACTGTAGACTCATACATCGCGCACGTATAAGATTTGTTATTGAGGGGACACTATCTCTCTCTCTACAAACTGGAATTTCTAGTGACATTTGTTTGATAGCTTGTGTTTTAGCTGCTCTCAGTCTTTGAATTTCCAGTGAAATTTGTTTGATAGCTTGTGTTTTAGCTGCTCTCAGTTTTTCCACCACCCATGTTCTCTACAAACTGGAATTTCCAGTGAAATTTGTTTGATAGCTTGTGTTTTATACTCGAGCTAATTTAAGAAGTAACTTGACGAACGACGAGTTTAGATCGGTTCTGCGCATGTTGGCGCTCATTGGCTATGCCACCACCAATGGTCTTTCGGCTGCGCATCCGTTCTGCGCCAAAAGCATTGGCGTGGCGCCACTTTCGTATATACCGCGTGTTTCGACTTTTTGTTGAATGTGTCAAAAAAAAACAAAGATATTAGAAAATGTTATACACAATGGATGAAAATGAATTCTGTTCAAAAAAATAAAAAAGGAAAGGTAAGCAACTGAAATATAATACGACTAATAAATAAATTCTTAATATGGCACGAATTTAGTAGAATACACATTTTATTTGGTTACCCGGTATGTGAAAGAGAATCGGAATGGTGCAAGGAGAGTGGGAAGCCTGGGTGGTAAAGTGGGGGAACAGAGACCTCGCGACAGTCGAATAGGTCATTCAACATGCGCGAAATTAGTTCCTTCTAAAATGAGCTCGAGTATAGTTGCTCTCAGTTTTTTTCCTCCACCCATGTCTCTGTTAGCCCAATGATATCCAGTTGTTCTACGAATTCCTCGAATTCTATGAAGAATTGTATATCTTTCTTTACTAGCCCATGGATATTCCAGAATCCTATTTTTATTGTCGACTTTTCTCCCTCGCTCTTTATGAAACTATGCATCATGTGGATGCGAAGTTTTCAAATTTTGCGAGCGTGTTACAACGGTGCGATGTCGTCGATGAAACTTTAGACTCATGCTGTGCTGCTAAAGCTATACGCGATAGTGAATATTTCGATGGTAAATCTCTTGTTGATTGCGAACTGCTGGTATGTCTTGAATGATATTATCGATGTCTCTTGTAGCAAAATGTTAAAAATTGTACAATTATTCTTTGTAAGAATTCTCTTGTTGATTGCGAACTGCTGGTGTGTGTATGTCTTGAATGATATTATCGATGTCTCTTGCAGCAAAATGTTAAATTGTACAATTATTCTTTGTAACAATATATATATTTTTCCTTTTATTTATTATTATTATGTAACAATATATATAATTTCTTGAACATACATTACTTCTCAATTTTATTTACCCGCCATCCATCCTCCTTCTTTCCTCTACATTTTATTTACCCACCTTCATCCTTCTCTCACCACCTAATTTTAACATTCAACGTTTCTAAAAGTATTATTTCTCTGCGTTTGGGAAAAAAATTTGTATCATATATATGGAACAAACATTTATGTCAACATCGCATAATTCTATCTATTATTCGTGCGTTCTTCGCGTCGCGAAAATAACATCCTGCACGACTGCTCCAGAGGGGTCAAATTACGCGTAATCGCGCGATACGCTGCGATGTTAAATTGGAACGCTTTAGAATGCTGCATATTTGTTTGAAAAAATATGTGTGTTTTCTATGGTTCGCTGAATCATTGATTAAAAATTATTATTTCTCTGCGTTTAGGGAGAAAGTATCTGTTGGTTTGGAAAAAATATTCTGGCGGTAGATCTGATTTAAAAAAATATTTGGGGAAAAAAATTTCTGTGGTTGGATCGAGTCTGAAAAAAGATTTTTTTTCATACAAGACCCGACCCCAGAAATTTTTAGAGGATCCGATAAAGTATTAAACAATTTCAGCTTTATAATGGTTTGAAAAAAAAATATTTGGGGGTCGTCCGCTTCCTCGGTTAGGTATGAAAATATTTTTGGGGGTCATTCCCCCTCTAAAAACACATGTCCAGCGGTGGGTCAACCCCAGAAATTTTTAGAGGGAGGGGACGACCCTCTGCGGAAATTTCTGCCGGTGGGTCAGGTCTGGAGAGATCTCCGCGGCGGCTCGGCCCGGACTGATCCCCTCCACGATCGCGGCTTCCCCCACTCCGCGGCTCGTGCGCGCGCAACCGGTCTTCCAGTCCCCACTCTCCCCGCGCCCATAGTTCCCTCCACCGCACTACCCCGCGCGCCATCACTTTCCCCCCGCCCCCGCGCTCCCCTCAGAGGACCTGGGTTAGAATCGGCTTTGCCTTACTACTGAGTTGTTTTCATATTTTTTAAATCGAACTGTTATTTTACCCTAAAATCGGAAAGAATTTATTTTCACACCTAATAATCACCAATAAATTAAATAAAACTCACCCTTTCGGACATTCCCTTCCTTGCTTTCCTTCTCTTTTCGGAAACCTGTGTCACTAGGCCACTGTACCGATCCTGGTCATCGGCGTCCAGTGCTCAACTGATCGCAGGGTCAATGTACCGAATATTCACTTCACTGCACGGCTACTAACACAGTCCACTTAATTTATGTTTCACGGAACGTGTTGTTCTTACGTTATAAAAATTGGTGGCCCCGAAAGGGGCCGATTACTGTTAATCACTGGGACGAGATTACTACTATTACCCGGCGAAAAGAAGACTCGTGGCAGACGGTCTCGGGCTGTGCAGTCCGCTGCTGTGACGATTGGTCGAGTCACCTATTTGGACACACTTTTAAAGACGTGGCACACGTATTTTGGTTATTGGCTGAAGTTGCCACATACATTGTCGCACCTCGCGACGAAGAGATCGAACGAAACACATCGAGACCGAGTGGGATAGAGCGATCTGACCGACGATCGCCAAAACAAAACAATAGCGTAGGCTACAGATCGCTCTATCCCACTCGGTCTCGATGTGTTTCGTTCGATCTCTTCGTCACAGCAGCGGACTGCACAGCCCGAGACCGTCTGCCAGGAGTCTTCTTTTCGCCGGGTAATAGTAGTAATCTCCTTCCAGTAATTAACAGTAATCGGCCCCTTTCGGGGCCACCAATTTTTATAACGTAGGAACAACACGGTCCGTGAAAAATAAATTCAGTGATCAGTGTTAGTAGCCGTGTAGTGAAGTGAATATTCGGTACATTAACCCGGACGCACTGTGATCAGCTGAGCACTGGGCGCTACCTAACCATAAATCTTTTCGTCCACCGATAACCAGGATCGGTACAGTGATCCAGTGACACAGGTTTCCAAAAAGGGAAGGAAAGCAAGGAAAGGAATGTCCGAAAGGGTGAGTTTTATTTAATTTATTGGTGATTATTAGGTGTGGAAATAAATTCTTTCCGATTTTAGGGTACAATAACAGTTCGATTGAAAAAATATGAAAACAACTCAATCATCGAAACAATTTCCATTATTGTTAATTACCTTTTGCCATTTTTCTGGCAGCTTATGAATACCACCGCGATAGAAATTCGGTAGCTTTGTACTTATTATGTAAATCCAGTCGGAAAGAATTTATTCATACACCTAATATTATTTTTTAATTTTAGTTGTGTTGGCCGTTATTAAACTACGGATTTTTACTTCAATAACGAATTACGATCACTTGTCGTACATTTTCTGTTACATTACCTTTTCGTTTATACCTTATTTAAAAACGAAATTTACGTACTTCTTGTCCTCTCACTTCCAATAATTCTTATTTAAGATTCTGCTTTAAAAAAAATTGTGTAACGCGGTTTCTTTCGATGCATGCAGACTTGCTTGTTCGTACGTTCGTAGCACAAGCGCAGTCGCCTACCGCGTAGCCAACGCTACCGCGGGAGCTCGGGCGGAAGGCGCGCGCTCTGATTGGTCGGGGTTTGTTATTAATATCTTCTTAACGAAGCTTCGGACAATATTTTCGCTAAGGAAAAAGTTGTTTCAAATTACCCCCTGAGTCACCCCTTTCAAGGAAATACGACATTTTTGGGACAGCCTGTATAACTTTAATATGTAAACTAATGATAACACAATTCGACAAATTTTTACTTTTTTTTCGGACTTGTAACATTCAATAGCCGTTTTATAGGTTTTCGTGCGTTGAAAACGAATCCGCAAACCGTTTGTCGCCATCAGCCTCAGTTTTTGAGAAATTCGATTTTGAAAAACACTGAAAATGTTCTACTTTGAACATCTTTTATGCCGGAACGGTAATAGTTATTTGGTTGCTCGTTGCGTCAAATTATTCTATGAACCCTCCCGAATTCAACGATATAAGTTATTATTGCATTATGAACATTTAAATATGTTTAAACAACGATCAAAGGGAAAAGGACACCCGAAATGCAGCCATTTTGGCAGATATCCTTCAATTTATTTCCAAAACTAAGGGTCTGGGAGAAAATCTGACCATTCCACGCGATGCAGCAGACAGTTTTCCATCGGAAAGCGTCAACAGAAGTGGTAAGTCTCGTTTTGTTTGCAATACAGAAGCGAAAGAGTTTGGCAAAACGCGCAGAGCTGACAGTGGTAGTCAACGGCGCGGCGGCCGGCGTATCCATAGCCGCTCACGGTAACACAATCGCTTAACGCGCGCGACACTCACCGTGCTCCAGTATTGTATTTGTTATTTATAAACTATTTAATAAAAAATTATTAACTATTACATAATAAACTATGTATTAAATTTTCTGCAATTTCAAACTTTGATTTTTTGAATATGCAAGGTGTCGGCGCTATGTGTGTACAGTTAGGTACATCAGTTCCTAATGTATTAAAAATACAAAAGAATTGTTCGTGTGAAAGTCGTCCTGTACGACGGGGTAAATTCATTGTCGAAGACGATTTTTTTACATTATTATTTTTAACAGATACAGGGTTATCCATTTAAGTCTAGCGGCGCTCGCGCGAGTACAAATGAGAACGGCAACATGTACATGGCCTACACGAATCTATACTTTTAGCAACAGCCCATAGATAGCGGATGTATCGAAATATTGTTGACTTACACCAAACACCGTTGGGCTGATTTGTAGCCACTTATCCCAACGGAAGGAAGGACGTGTAAAGATTGAATAATATTGAGGACCACAAATTAAACTCAATACGTAATATATTTTACACTGCGACAGCTGGACTTGAGACTCGTTGAGGCTCACTGGTTGCAAGATGGCTGACCGGCGTTGCCATGCTGAACCCGCCGTTACGCTCGACTCCCCACTCTCCACATGCCGGAGGTGGGGGAACAGAGTAGAGGGTTACGGACGAACGCGCTCCCCACACCACCCCCCCCCCTCCCAAAATAATATGAAGTACAATTATCAAATAAGTGCTGGGCACGCTGCCACGATGCGACGACAACACGCGCGACCCCGCGCATTGCACAGTATCTAGGGCACGCTTGCGCGCACATATTGCACACGCTTCACAGCCCGTAACGGAACCCGTTACATTTAACTTAAAGATTAAGCGATATATCGCGTATCGACGCGTTCAAGTCTTAGGGCTAAATAACACAGTGTAGTACGTAACAACATATTTACGCGCGCGTGTTAAAGCTAATTGTTTCGTGTCCACTGTACATATTGTAAATATCTCATGTATATGTATTGTTCCTAGATTTAAGAATTGTAAGATAAGTGGCCTTTTGTCACTGTGTCTCCATCTGGAGCTTCTGGAAGCACTCAGGTGCTTCTCTCTCTCCCCTCTTCTCGGAGCGCCGCGGTTCCTCGCAATAATCACTCTCGTCAGTCGGTTCTCAGAAGTACTCGAATTAGCTACTGCGCCGAGAGAGCGAAAGAGAGAGAGGGAAGTCTTGATACGCGAAGAAAGTAAACCAAAGGTCGCGCTCAATTCTGGTATTTTATAAAGTTCTCGCGTGTTAAGTGTTAGTGTTCAGCACTTGACCAACAACTGGAAACGTGTTCCAAACAAAATACACTCCTAGTACAACAACTTAATCCTACCACTTATTCCTACTTAAACCTAATTACTCTAAGATCCTAAACCTACTTATCCTAATTACATCTAAAACGCTAACGGATTAAAAACTTGAATTCTTGAGAGAAACACTAATAGTGCAACAAAACTTCACGCAATGCACTTATCACAAACGCAGGTTATAATATAATTCGCGCGCTAACATTAGTCAAGTCAGTCTTAGTAATACAGGTTTTATTTATTTTTTGGCGCCGGGTGCAAATGTAACCCGCTCATACGTTCTCAGGGCGGGTGCAGTACTTACGGTATCAGACGGGCCATCGTCACTCCCGCCGTCGGGCGACACGGGGTCAACGAGGCTGTCAGAAACCAGATGTGCTGGTTTGAGCAGCTCAACGGACACACTCTTGGCAGCACCGTTTATTTCAATTTGGAAAACCTGATCGGACACGCGTTGAAGCACCTTATGCGGCCCGGTATAAGGCCGTTCGAGGGCCTTCTTCACCATGTCCCGCAAAAATACATGGGAACATGAGTGCAGCTCTTTAAATATGAAGGCACGCTTTTTATACTTATGCCCTACTGGTACCGGTCGTACCAGGCGCATGTGCTCCCGAAACTCGTTAATAAAAATGTTAGGATCCGGCACAAAATCGTCCGGAAGAAAGAATTCCCCAGGCAGTCGCAAGGTCGTCCCAAACAGGAATTCGGCAGGGGACGCACCAGTGTCGGGTCGCACATGCGATCTGAGTCCTAGAAGGACAGTTGACAGGGCGCGAGGCTAGTTAGTGTCCGAATGGCACATAATAGCGGCCTTAATAACGCGATGCCAGCGTTCAATCAGCCCGTTAGACGCGGGGTGATATGCTGTGGTGCGAATGCGCTCGCAACCAATTAGCACCAGCAGAACCGAGAACAGTCTCGATTCGAATTGGGCACCCTGATCCGTTGTTAGTATCTTCGGAGCACTATACCGCGAGACCCAAGACACGAAAAATGCTCCGGCGACAGCCTGAGCCGATATCTCTCGCAGGGGTATTGCTTCGACCCAACGCGAGACTCTGTCGATCATCATCAGACAGTAACTAAACCCATCTCGAGCGGGCAGCGGGCCGACAATGTCGATGTGAACATGGTCAAATCTACCGTCAGGCGACACGAATTGCCCCGGAGCCTGCCTGACGTGACGCGATACTTTGGACTGCTGACAGTCCGTGCAAGTCCTGCTCCAATTCGCGACGTCGCATTGCATATCCGGCCAGACGTAGCGCTGGCGGATCAAACGGTCGGTGATCTTCGCGCTCGGATGCGCCAGGCGGTGAAACAACCCGAAGAGCAACTCCCGAGGCTCACCGGAATGTAAGGACGAATTGTTTCGCCAGTTATCTCGCAAAAAATCATCGTGTGGGCAGGACCCCACTGAATCGCTTTCATTTTCAATGGATAACCCTTTGACTTGCGAAACAGCTTCAGCTCCTCATCGCATCTCTGCTGCTCCGCAAGCTGAACGAGCTCGACCTCGACCGGCAAACGCAACGAGTCGACCCGCGAAAGCGCGTCCGCAACCACATTGTCGGCACCGGCCACGTGCTCAATCCGGGTGGAGAACTGCGCGATGAACGACAACTGGCGCACCTGCCTCGAAGTTGCCTTATCGGACTTCTGAAGGAATGCATAGATGAGTGGTTTGTGGTCTGTGACGTGGATGCCGAAATCCCGACCCTCCACGAGTGGACGAAAATACTTCACCGCCTCGTAATTTGCCGTAAGCTCCCTGTCATAGGTGCTATAATTCACCTGCGCGAACGTGAACTTCCTTGAAAAGAACGCCAAGGGCTCCCACACCCGCGAAGGGGACAGCTGCTAGAGAACCGCCCATGGCCGAATCCGACGCGTCGGCCACCAAACGAATGTCCGCGTCGTAACGAGGATGGACCAGCTGAGCAACGTTAGCGAGGTCGGCCTTGACCTGGTCAAACGCTTTCTCCGCCTCGACGGTCCACGCGATCTCCCGCTTGTCATTCTTACGCGAATCGCGAAGGTACGCGTTTAAAGGCGCCTGTGTGGTTGCAGAGTGAGGCAAATTCCGACGATAAAAGTTCGTCATACCAAGAAATCGGCGAAGTTGCACGACGTTAGTGGGCCGAGGAAACTGCGTAATCGCGGCGACCTCAGCAGCAGTGGGACGGATTCCCCTGCTATTGACCGTATGGCCTAAAAATTCCAATTCGGAAACGCCGAACACACATTTGTGAACATTAAGGCTGAGGTGGAACTCCCTTAGCCTACGGAATACTTCCCGCAGGTGGACGACGTGCTCCTCAGGAGAGGATGACGCTATCAGGATGTCGTCGATGTAAACAAACGCGAACTCCAGATCTCCCAGCGCGCGGTTAATATATCGCTGGAACGACTGGCTCGCGTTGCGCAGACCGTACGTCATGACACAATACTCAAACAACCCGAAGGGCGTACAAACTGCGGTCTTCTCTATGTCCTCGGGCGCCATCGGTATCAGATTGTATGCCCGATCATGCAGTCGTGGAGGTGCGGAGTTGGGTACCTGTCAGGCGTGGTAACCGCGTTCAAATTGCGATAATGGCGACAGACCCTCCACGTCTCGTCTTTCTTTAGGACCAAATGAATGGGACTAGCCCACGGACTGCTGGATGGGCGGCAAATACCAGCCGCGACCAAGGCCCTGAACTCAGCGTTCGCCGCTTTGAGTTTCTCCGGCGTTAAGCACCGCGGACGCTGCGCGACAGGCGGTCCTGTCGTCATAATATAGTGCAGGACGTCTCGACCCACCGGGGGAGCTACCTGAGAAGACCCAGAGATCTCCCGAAATTCCGCAAGCAACGCGGCAAAACTCGAGCCGGAAACGACCGAACTAACCGCGTGGAAGGAGACGGCCCTGGCGACTGCCAGAGTCTACAATCTCGTCACGGAATCGACGAGCCTACGTCTCTTCAAATCTACGAGCAGACGGAACGGACGCCGAAGACCCAAATCTAGCTCGCGGAGAGACTCGCCGAACGTATCTATCCGCGTCTCATTCGCAGCAAAGAGCTGCGACCCGAAGGCTTAACGTCGATCCTCGGGTACGCCGGGAGCAAGGAGATGTCCGCCCCAGTGTCGATCAGAAAGGACTGACCCGTTACGCGATTGCATACGTGGAGACGATTCTGTAAATCAATTCCTTCGCTGGACGCCTCTGGGCAGGAAGGAACGTTTAGTTTTTTTCCTTCCAAATCGCGTACTGCGCACACCATTCGCGACATGATGTCGCGTTATTCGGAAATTTCCGATGCGCGTAGCAAAGCCTGGATTTGTGCCGAGACTGGGAGCGCTTCCGGTCTGCGCCGCCTGAACGTGACTGGGGACGCGACCTACCCGAATTCGACAGTCTCGACAACTGTTCCACCTGTTTCGTCAACGCCGCCACACAGATCGCAAGGCGCGCGACCTCGTCGTCCAACGACGGGGGTGACGAGGCTTTAGAAGCCGACGCAACGTGTACATCACCAGTGCCTCGTTATCGGAAATTTTATCTGCTACTGCAGATAGCCGGTCTAAGTCCTCCGAGCCCGTCGCGGCGAGGATCGCCCGGTGGTTCGACGGTAATTGTTCTAAAAATATTGATCTAATCACCGCGTCGTCACACTGTCCGCCGTTAAGATTCCGGAGACGACTCAGTACGAGCGACGGCTTGCCGTCCGCGAACACCTGCCCCTTGAGCAACTAGCGCAGGTTGCTTCTCGCGGACCCCGCGAACGTCGCAATAATGCGAGATTTAATCCGCTGGTAAATGTCCGCCGGCGGTGGAGACGGTACGATAATGTCTTTGACGCTGCCGACAATCTCGGCATCCAACGCGGCAAGTACCATATCCGCCATGGTGCTTTTTACGCTAATCCGCGCATTACGCAATGTCGCTTCGACCTGTACAAGCCACAGCACAGGGTCGGACCGGAAAAAACTCGTAATCTTTGGAACCCGGTACGCATCAACACGGTACGACAAGCGATCGGCGGTACGTTCAGCCTCCACCAACAAGCCCTCGGCGGCACGTTCAGCCTCCACAGCGGCCAAGCGTTGTTGTGTCTCCCATAGCTGGACCTCGACCTCGCTTACGGTATTCCTAGTATCCTGATCGGGCATAGTGGCCGAGACCCTCGCGAGACCCGTGACGAAGTCTTTAACACAAGAGGCGGAAAACGCAAGTCTTATACTAACGGGAACACGATGATGACACACCGTTCGCGTTCCGTACTGTCACGCGGCCGCCGTGAATCGGCCTGCCTACGGAAAATCCCGTCAAGGACAGGGCACCGCACGTTCAAAATGGCGGTACTTCTACGACCAACGCCACTCGAACGATCCGCGCCAAGCGCTAAACACAAAATGGCGGCATCTCCGATGAAAAGCAATTTGGGGCCGAGCCACCACGCAAATACCTCGCACAGACGCTATTCGGCGGCCATCCCGGTGGAAACCGCTGCGCACCGCGACGCCGTGACCACAGCGAAACTGCGTCGAACGGCGCCGACGTCGATGTCCTCGGCGACTGGACTCCTACCCGGGAATAGGAAGGCGCCGAAACAAGAAAGGACAGACAGTTCGTAGTGATGCGCGGAATATGGTGTGGAGGATTATACAAAAATGTGAAGAGGAGCGTGATGCAGATAGGCCTCTCTATCCAATGCGCCAAGCTATTATTCGTGCAATGGATTATACTGGCTTATCACAGAAAACGATTCAGAGTATTCGAGAAGAAAGTTCAAAAATTTCAGAAGAGACACCATTATCGTCACCCGGTAAAAAACGTCCACGAGGCATTCTAAAAAAGTTTCACTGCTCTAATGAAGATAGGGCTATCATAAAAAATGTTATTTATGAATTTTATGTGGAAAAAAAAATTGTGCCTAGTGCTCCAAAATTGTTGGCTGCGATACGCGAAAGGATAGATTTTCCATGGAAAATAGATTGTCTTTACAAAGTACCAGCTTAAAGTACCCGGCGTTGCCCGGGTAAAACTTCGATTATCACGGAGTGTCAAGAGGGCGAAATAAGCGGGAAGGGATGGGGTGTCCAGATTTCATGGTAGCCTATATTTTCCGCAGGGTTCTAGAGAGTAATTATGCAAAATTTGGTTCAGATCGGTGAAAAAAATCGGGATAAAAAGTATCTTATACGTTATTCCTGGTCCTAGACTACGTACATACAAAATTTCAAAAAGATCCGTTGCGTAGTTGCGCCGTGATTGAGTAACAAACATCCAAACACACTTTCGTATTTACTACGAGAAAGCGCTCGAGAAGCTTTGCCACCTGGTGGTAACATCGCGGTACTGCTACGGGCGAGGTACCGCGCGGGCCGAATACGCGCATGCACGCGCGAAGTAGACTGTCGTATACACGGGTCACGTGGTCTGCAAAGCAGCTATAACGTCCAGTTACTTTGGAGCGACTGAGCGCCAGCAGATTCTCGAGAGGAGAGCGGCGTCCCCTCGAGTGTAGGATAGGTGGGGCTCGTTGGTAGAGAGTAAAGGATTTAAATCCAGACTTCTTTAACTAAACAATGGCTTTTATTGACAACACTTAATTCTATTATAATAACAACTTAATATTACCTACAGCTATGAATTTTATATTTTTGAGTTTTTGTGGTTTTTTTTTATATGTTAAATTATGTAACTAGATGTGGGTATGTCGCAGTGTAATGCCGCTTCCGTCTCCGGTGCGAGCTCTTACTCTTGGCAGATTTTTGCTCTACAGTGACTTCGTGTATTGCAGTGTACGGCCGCTTCTGTCTCCGGGGCGAGCTCGTTTCTGTTGGCAGAGTAGAAGTGTCTACTGTGCTTTGTGCACCTCCTTTTATACTTGAGATTTAGCGATGCGGCGCATGCGTTGTGCATTATTACTTCTTATTTAATAATTTGCTCGTTTATCATATTATATTCTTAATCTATATCCTTACTAGTATTTGAAGTTGAATATTCTTAATGTTATTATGATACTTGTTTCTTTAGTACTTGCTTAATTACTTTGGGTGCGTTCCGTTATTCACTGCAAGTACTTCTTATATGACGTCACTATTTTTAAATCGTTGTGTGGTCACGTAATCACTGCGACTGCTGTACCTGGCCGGCTGCAGCAGTTACAACAGGAAGTGACGTCGAAGTTCGTGACGTCATACATCTGTAGCAGTGCTTTCGCAGTGAACTGCTATCCATATCGGAAAGCTATTGTCAGCACTGCCAGTACTCGCAGTGAATTACGGAACGCACCCTTTATAAGGTATGCACAAAAGGTCTGATAATACAGAACTGTACTGTTTTACCTACAGTCGGTAACGCTAGGTTTGCGTCTGCGCGAGACGTTACACAGCCGTACACATGAAATGTTTATGTTGAAATGTTCTATTGAGTTTTTAAATATAAATACCGTTATATTGAAAGAGGTAAGCGGATCGTTTTACTTTATAACAAATAAAATCAATTTAGGCTGATTACACAGAATATTTATGGATACAGAAATACTGGTAACTGAGTACACTTTTGCAAGAATGACGCATGTACTCACTCGAAACGGAAAAACGCAACCAACCGAAGAATGTGGGCAAAAACGTAAAATAGAAAGAAACAAGAATCTGCACCATCCGTCGGTAATGTAGGTGTACTTATGAAAGACGATTCTTAACAGTTTACATATAAATTACATGTTAATAACGCGTTTCTGAGACATGCTACATATCCTATGTCCATCCTAGAGTATGCAGGAATAACGTGTCAAAATTTGAGGAAGATCGGTTCAATAGGTCTTGAGTTTTGCGCGAACATAAAAATCGGCTCTCTCTTTATATAATAGTATAGAGTATACATAGATTAAAGTCTATGGGATTTAAATGGAGCAAGAGCAATAGTGTTCGGAAGGTTCTAATTGAAAGAACGAATATTGTGATTTGGAGGGAAAAATATTTAAAATCATTACGACATTATAGAAGACAAAACAGGAACATTATATATATGGACGAAACATGGGTCGACAACACCTTGTGTTTTAGCAAGTGTTGGCACAGCGAGGATATGCTAGGGGTATTAAAAAATAATAGTTCTTCCCATCGGCTGACAATTGTTCATGCTGGTGGGAAAAATGGTTTTGTAAACGGTGCGGACCTCATTTTCAAATCCGGTACCACTACTGGAGATTACCATGGTCAAATGAATGCAGGAAATTTTGACAAATGGGTAGAATATAAATTATTACCGAACATTCCTCCAAACTCGGTAATAGTTATGGACAATGTCCCGTACCACTCTGTGCAAGAGAATAAAGCACCAACAAAAAGCAGTAGGAAGGGCGACATAATAGACTGGCTAAAAAGTAATAATATTGAATGTACTGAAAAAATGACGAAATTTGAGATAATGCATTTGATACAGATAAATAAAAATGCCGAAAAAAGGTATACAATAGACGAGCGAATAAAATCACACGCCCATAACGTGTTAAGACTGCCACCATACATGTGCGATCTAAACCCTATAGAATTGGCCTGGGCGCAATTGAAGAGGAAGATTCGAGAAAGGAATCCGTCGTTGACAATTTCAAGGGGTGATTTAGAGACTTTACTCGAGAATCTCTGAATGAAATTACACAGAGCCAGTAGGATAACTTTTGTAGTCATGTGGAGAAAGTAGAACAGGAATATTGGAGGAACGACCGGATAATTGAAGATACAGAATTAAGTTTTGATAACAGCGAGTCGGATGACAGCGGCGACAGTAGCAGCAGCAGTAGCACTAGCAGCAGCAGCAGCAGCAGCTCAGAAGATTTATAGGGTAACAAAGCTTGAAAATTATATCCATTTTTAATTTTCAAATTATACTTGTTTTTAAGAACTGTAATTATGTACTTAGAGTTTCTGCTGATAAAAATGAGCCTCAATGAAATATGATAAAATATTAAATGTTTTGAATAATACGATGTTAAAATTAATTTTTTTATCATGATTTCAATTAAAAACAATCTGTGTGAGATTGTGTTTGGACTCATTTTAATCAGAAGAACCTCATCAAACCAATGATAATACTTTCCTGAACATATTGTGAAAAATAAGGAAATTTTTATGTTATTATATATTAATGGTTTACCGTCTGATATGCCTACGCTATTGCTTTGGCGATATTCGGCCAAATCGCTCTATCTCACTCGGTCTCGATGTGTTTCGTTCGCTCTCTTCGTCGCGTGGTGCGACAATGTATGTGCCTACTTCAGCCAATAACCAAAATACGTGGGCCGCGTCTTTAAAAGTGTGCCCAAATAGGTGACTCGACCAATCGTCACAGCGGCGGACTGCACAGCCCGAGCCCGCCTGCTAGGAGTCTTCTTTTCGCCGGGTAGTAGTACTTAGGGTTTCAAATCCATGGTAACAAACACATACGTCCTCGGATAAAATAGAAAAAAATTGGGGACCGGAGAATTCCCCATGATCCGAGGTAGGGAAAGTAGTTGCCACCAAATAAATTCACCCTTGTCAGGGTCCTCGCCCGAACCGCCTGACAAGGAGACTGAACGATGTAAACCGAGAGTGAATGAAATAACACACCAGCGGGACACCCTCGGTTGACGGCAACTGCAGTCATCCAGTATTGAATATAAAAATGTTTATACAGTACTCGATTTGGCGTACACGATGTGGACTTTTCGCTATCCCCACCACTTCTGTCTCACTCTTGTCCGGCGAAGGTGAGAGCAAGATGGAACGAGAGCGAGTGAGGGGCACTGAAAGCGAGCGAGTGTAGGAAAAGGATTAGGAGGGTGTAATCACTACGTTCCTCAGCGGCCCTACTACCACGCGTATTACTCGGTTGAGGATAATTGAACTGTAGAAGCTCGATTGGTAAACTAATGAACTTTATTGCGAAGGCGTGCACTCAACAGTGGTGCGCGCGTAGTGCCTGACATTGCACTGCTACCAACCAGCCTGCTCAACCGCTGGACAAGATATCTGGACACTTTACTCCCTCGGACGTCAGCCAACTCGCCACACGCCGAGTAACAATGATACAACAATCGCCCCACGGAGAACACATGGTGTTAATACTGGAATGGCACCACGGACAACACGTGGTATATACGCCACATCGAGTGGACTCTATAATCGGACGTCCACCAAGACTAGTCAGCACAGACTGGGGCGTGCCTGCATGGCAACGCATGCACGAGCTCGCCTAATCCCCACTCCTGCACAGTACGCAAGGAGGGGGTAGCTCACTCCCCACACGAGGACGGTAGGAGCAGACGACGCGTTGATGTTTTGTCTCGCTCCCTCCTTCTGACGCCTTACACTCCGTCCCAGGGTGTCCCACCGTTCAGTTGATCTGTAGCATGTAGACGAGTGGGGGGTAGATCCCCCACCATTATACCCCCCAAACGACCGTGGAACCAATCAACGCCAAGATGAAAATTTGCCGACGCCAGCGCCAACTAGTGAGACCGCGGCTAATCAGCGTCGCTGGAGAATCGGTTGTCGACGCTGGTGGGCTGCGGTCTCACTAGTCGAATCAGCGTCGTTTTACGTTGAGCCATAATCAAAGAACTTAATCTATAAACAATTCTCAATACTTATTAAATTAACTGAAAAACTAATTACTCTATGTACAGTACGTAACTACGTATACAATTAACAATATGCAAACCACAAATATGATTACACCACTGCAAAATGCAAATTCCTGTTCACTGAACAACTAAATTAACTAATATCTATTATATATAGTAACATACAATTAACGAGAATAATATAAATAAACATACAACAAATCAAAGAAACGGAACAATTTAACTTAATTAGAAGCTTGAAACAAGGAATTAAAATTAACTTTAATTTTGAACAAAACTATTTCCCGACATGTGTAAGTATGCGATTTCGTAGATTTCGATTACAGGTCCGTCCATATACTTTGGTTTGCGGCTGCAGAATGAACGCTTTACAAAATCGATCGTTTAAATGTTTAAAACATATTTTGTTAATTACAAAATGTCTTTAGTAAGATAGTGGATACTGGATACAAAGATTAATTAATAAAAGAATTGTTTTGAATTATTAATGTCATTAATAAAAGAATTGTTTTGAAGTTCAAAAATTTTATTAATAAAATATGCTATGAAACAATTATTTATAACCCTTCGTGGTGACACCTCCTTATAATCACACGTTGGTCACACGGGGTTCATTGTACCCTAGCGTCATTTTTTAGTTACCATTTTCGAATTTTTGAATCTTTTAACTTTTCAGCGATAATTGTACATTCGTAATACTCGTACAATTATGCTCTAATCGTCTTTTTCTAGAAATGTACGTTTCAACAAGATGAAATTTATATTTAAAGAAATAGTTGTGGAAAAAAGCGATTTTTTTTGTTAAAATTCACCAAATTTTTAAATTTCAATAGTAAGTTCTGAAAATTTACAGGAATATTGGCAAAGACATATACTTCAGGAAAAAAATTAGTTTAGTGCTGGGCGGTGCAAAAAAGGTATTTATTCTGAGATAAGAAGTGTTCTATGTTCAGCAGAAATGAAATTGAAAATTGGCATATACGTATGGTTATTTATTTGCTAAAAATAAAATAAAAAACATCTTTGGCAGGGTTTTACTGTGTATTGTATTAATACTATGTCCAAAACAAAAAAGGTCTTATATCTAATATAAAATACTTAATCTTCAATGCCGCATTCAACGCATACGTACATTCTGTGCGTATCACACATAAACCGTCTGCATGACTGGCACACTTGTCGCGTTTTTTTATCGCTTTGCCTATTACATAGGCCACATCTAAGTGGCCGAGTAAGACGTTCGCGGTTATTATTTGTTGGAGATTCGGCGTCGATGCCTAGAATGTCAGCAATATTCTTTTTAATGTTTATTCTTATGATTGACATTGAATACCTCTCCTGCAAGTGTGGTGTTATAAGGTGGCGAATAATTCTCTTCAAGCTTTCTTTTGCTGTCAAGGGCGTGCGTCCCTCATTATTTAGGTGTTTTAAATTACATAAAATTCTAGCATTTACTGCAGCTTGGTCTAACATGCCGAAAAATATTCTCAATGGCCACCTGCTCGTAGGTCGACTCACACTATATGAATGGCGTAGCTTATCAGAACAGTCGGTACCACCTTTCGTATCATTATAATCTAAAATAATGTTCGGTTTACCATTGCGAACTGCATCTGTATGCATATCAAGAGACACGGTTGTGTCTCGCGCCAAGTATATATAGGTATATGCGCAGCGCGAGTCACTCGTGGCTATATAACGCCGAGCGGTTTTTGGAAGAACCCTGAGATTACCGAATTTCAATAACGGCAGATCCGATTAAGTTTTGAATGGTCTTAATGGATAGCTTGGGTTTGATTTACATCAGAAAAGTGTCTTCGTTTTGTTCCTACGTGCCTTATGAGCTGAGATATTCCGATGCAAAGTTGCAATTTGCCGAATTTTATGTTAAGAGATTTTTCTCCATCGTCAAGTGTGGGCCCGAGGGAAACATGAAAGGGAGAGGAAATGTCTCTGGCA
The DNA here is from genome assembly GCA_946251845.1 of Andrena fulva. Classification (NCBI taxonomy): domain Eukaryota; kingdom Metazoa; phylum Arthropoda; class Insecta; order Hymenoptera; family Andrenidae; genus Andrena; species Andrena fulva. Next base: position 21,436,325 of record OX276330.1, read on the forward strand.
CGTCGTTCATTGGATGAAGGTTCCGGCCTATCGCGTAACAAATTGTTGTCACGTGACAGCCAGACAGCACATCTGTCAAGGAAAACGTAACCTAGGTAGTGTCAAACCATCATAACCTGCCAAATGTCAAATGAGGTAAGTAGTCAACATTTTTCCAATGTCACGAGTTTTTACTCCATATATGACATTGAATTATTGTCTCAATTAACAAGGTAAGTCGCTAAATTTTTTTAATACATTTTTTTGTTGAGCTTCTAGAAACGAAGAGAGCGCACAGCTTGGACATTGCCCGGATAAGGTTCGATAGAGAAATATCTTCTTACGCACAAGTTTCTATTATACCAGGCATGTACATGTTTGGGATTGGCCGCGGCAATGCGGCCAACCGGGCACGTTCGCAATAATACCTCGGCCTATGCACAGAACCGCCGTCCTTGGAGGCTCTAAGAGTTTTCATTGAAACCCGTGTAACGTTCCGCGACGAGCCGCCATAAAAATTTTCTTCTTTTATTATATTAATTCTTATTATTCTATACTATATCATATACTTAAAACGTTTGTATTAGTAGTAAGACAAGAATGCACGTATGGGAATGCAAGTATGGACGAATGCAACCTAGTGGTCAGTGAACAAACTAAGTGAAGTGAGCGCATGCGCAGTATCATTCAACCGAGCGAGTGAATCGAGTGCGGACCGCGAGCGGACCAAGTGCGCATGCGTGAGACGCACGATCGGCCGAACGGCAAGTGAAACGCGAGGGTAATGCCTGATTGGTGTCAGCTAAATACGAAAGCTAATTGGTGCGCGCAAAGTGCGACATGTGATTGGACCGAGCTAGGTTCACCAAATGAGTATAAATATGGGCCCGCCAGCAGCAGGAAAGCAGAGATCCTCGAGATACCATTGAGAGATCCTCAAGATATCATAAGTACGCACCACTTAAAACAACCCAACTAACTAACATTCACTCCGAGGCGCTAGAATAGGCACCACGCTTAAAATTCCACATCCAAGCCAAATTTCACACCAAGACGCTTGAACCGGCATCTTGGATTTCCAAAGACATTCAATATCATTCACAATCTACCATCTAAGGCTGCTTAAATAGGCACCTTGGCTACCATCTGGGTATGCTCTAATCAAGCTACCTGGCTACCATCTGGGGCGCTCAACTAGGCACCTCGGCTACCATCTTAGGCTGTTCTTGACAAAGCACCTGAGCAACGTGGAATCTACAACTAAGGAGGCTTTTAACGGAGCACCTTAGCACCAATCCTAGAAAGCGTGGGCAAGCTGATAGGCAACTGAAAGCTATTGAAACCTGAGAGAAGGAACCCTCTCATTGTCTTGACTTAAACATTCTAAATCGACCAACGTGTCATTCCTTATACATACCGACCTAGCGTCAAATTTATATCATATTTCTATTAATATTTCTTTTCGACTAAGCGTCTATTACTATTTCTTTTCGACTAAGCGTCTATTACTATTTCTTTTCGACTAAGCGTCTATTACTATTTCTTTTCGACCGAGCGTTAAATGCTATTTTCTTTCGTTCAAAGCGTTATTTCGAACTCTTACCGATCGGAGCGATATATATATATAGGTTAGTTAATTTTCTGTTCTATCGACTTAGCGTCACGAGCGAAAATCGAATAATATTCTGTTTAACCGACCAACGAGTCGTCACGTAATTATTTTCGTTCTGTTACAATCTCACGACACCGCGTCGTACTTTGTAACGAGTTAGAACCGGTGGGACGCGGGTCTTCCCCCACCACGCGCGCCTAGCGCGGCCCGCCGCTACCGAGCGCGGCCGCGAGATGGCTGCGCGCCGAGCGGCGCTCTCGCTCGCGAAGTTCGCGCGCGACCGCCTATAAGCTGGCGCGATGGGCCCATTAACCAGAGTCTACCACGAGCGGTACATGCAATCGATAGCACTCTCCCAAAGATTTCCTGTATAACCAGGCTGCATCTTTGTGTATTTTTGAATTCTACTACCTCCACGGCTCCCAAAGGAACGCGAGTACGCCGACCTTTGGACGCAGGTCGATATCCGCTGTCAATCTTAGGGACAAGCTTCGCTTGCCCCGGAGGACATCCCATAGCCTCCGTATCTTCCGCGGGTTTTACCCACTGGACGAACGGACTCAAGGTTTCCCGGTCAGGGCCATTGGTGGAGACCACAGCCAAGGCACCAGAACGACCACTGCCCCCACTCCTTACCTTACCGCCGAACCGCTCGAGCCTTCGAACTCCACGACGCGACCGACGCGACCGACGCGAACGACGCGAACGACGCGAGCGACGCGGACGACGCGAGCCACGCGGACGACGCGAGCCACGCGGACGACACCGTAAGCTAAGAGTTAGATTAAACCGCACAGACCCTGTAAGCCAGCTGGACCTGGCCGGGACATTTGTACACGCGCTAGTTTTACCAATAAAGCCCGTTTTACCCTCGATACCTGAGTCAATCACTCGACGGCCCTGGACACCCGGTCTGAGCCGGCATAATCGCGGTTCCTCCACCGCACACCGAGTAACCTCCACGAGGAGAGGTTACAACTTGTTCAAACCAAACCAATTCTTTTGAATAAACCATTTCTGTTATTTATTGTTAAAAGAAGGACTCTAGTTTCATGAAATTACAACGAAATTACTACGAGTAACCGCTCTACTTGTAGAATCCCCTGTAATTAACGGCAACGTCTCGTTCGAGAACGTTACACCCGCATACATACGGTCGAGGCGCTGGAAAACCAACGGAAGCGTGATTCTCCCGCCGATGGCAAGCGATCAGCAACCAAAGGCGCCACTGTACATCAAGTCGTCGCGACAGCGTCGACCTCCAAGGATTGCGGTCTGTGTAAGGGCTCTCATTACTTACTCTACTGTCCCGAGTTCAAAATTCAGGACACGGCATCGAAGAAGGCTACGGTCGTGAGGTTGCAGCGCTGCTTGAACTGCTTGGGCAAGCATCAAATCGACAACTGCCAGTCGATTAAACGTTGCCTGCTATGCGCCGAACAACACCATTCTTGTCTCCATGATGCGTTCCAGACAACTCCGGGCGCTGTAGTGCAGCACGTCACACCTCGCGCGTACAATACGCCTCCAGTGATATTAGGCCTCGCCCGAGTACGCACTTACACCCCCGCAGGTCAATATGTGTCCGTGAGAGCCCTAATCGATCCCGGGAGTGAAGTGTCCTTGGTGTCTGAGCAGCTCGTACAACGACTGGGACTGAAAAGGCAGCGCGCTCGCATTCCCTTGGTGTTCGTCGGCGGAGCTCCGTCACAATGTACGCGAGGGTCAGTTCATTTGGACATCACGGCCGACCGAGAGGGTGAGAATACCCTCGGCCTGTCGGCATTTGTTTTAACGGATTTATCCAGCTACAAACCACCCGTCGTGCCCGACGGGCCAGCCTGGCCTCATTTACAGGCTCTTCAGTGGGCTGAACCACGACTCGCCAGCCCGGATCCTGTCGAACTGCTGCTGGGTGCTGATGCCTACAGTGACATCATGTTAGAAGGCGTTCGCAAGGGCAAACCGGGCACTCCTCTGGCACAAGAGACGATTTTTGGCTGGATTCTTACCGGTGGTATTCGGAATGAGCATGCACTCGTCCGCAGTCGCGCCCCAACGATTCAGTGCTGCTCGGTCAACCAGGAGCTACCTGGACTGCTGGCCAGATGCTGGGAGCAAGAAGAAGTCCAGGCACCACCCACTCTTGCACGCTGCGATCAAGAGGCGGAGGATCACTTCCGGGCCACTCATCGGCGCACGTCCGAAGGTCGTTTTGAGGTAAGACTTCCATTTAAAGTTACTCCGGAGCTGGGACCATCGCGGCCTGCTGCCCTTCGCACCTTGAATTCTATGCAGCAGCGCTTCCGTAAGAATCCTGAATATCAACAAGCCTATCAAGACTTTCTTCAAGAATACGGGGACCTCGGTCATATTGTGGCGGCGCGTGCCCCCACTGAGGGTCGACATTTCTATTTACCACATCATGGTGTCCTGAAGGCCGCGAGTTCCACTACAAAGCTGCGCGTAGTATTCAACGGCTCGATGGCGACCAGCAACGGGAAGTCTCTCAATGGTGTCCTGCACACGGGACCCAACTTGCTACCAGCCTTAGCCGATTTGTTGCTGAGGTGGCGGCGTCATCCCATCGCCTTCGTTGCTGACGTCGAAAAGATGTATCGGCAAATCGTGATACATCCAGACGATCGGGATTATCAGCGTATACTCTGGCGAAAGGGGAAGGAATTAAAGTTGAGAGAGTACAAACTTTGCACCGTCACCTACGGTTTAGGCTGCGCGCCTTACCTGGCTCTCCGATGCTTGCGGCAGTTGACCACAGATGAGGCGGAGTCGCTTCCCTTGGCTTCAAGAACGATGCTCTCCGATGTCTATATGGACGACATCCTGACTGGCGCGGCTACGGTGGAGGAGGCCTTGACTCTGCAAGGAGAGTTGGATCAGCTCGCCATGGCGAGCGGCTTTCGCCTACATAAGTGGGCGTCGAACTCGCCCGAGTTCATGAGGTCGATCGACAATGACGTCGCCGGGCCTGCACGTCACTGGGACACGGACACTCAGCATAGTGTCTTGGGTATCCAATGGTTTCCGGACACGGATAATTTCCAGATCAGGCTCCTGGATGGAGGCTCGAGTCCGACGCCACCGAAGCGGACCGTTCTGAGCCAGGCCGCGCAAATCTTTGATCCATTGGGCTGGCTCGCTCCTGTAACAGTATGGGCGAAAATATTTATCCAGACACTCTGGACGATCCCGGCTGACTGGGATGAACCGTTGCCTGTAAAATCTGAGGACGAATGGCGCGAGTTTATGAGGGCGCTTCCAGCTCTTCGTCAAATTCAGATCCCGCGCGGATTGGGATTGACCTCCAACAGCCAATCGGTGGAAGTCCACGGCTTCTCCGACGCCTCGGAACGAGCATACGCGGCCGTGGTGTATCTCCGAGTCCAGTACGACTCAGGTGACGTTCGGATTCACTTCATTTCAGCCAAGACAAAGGTGGCTCCACTCAAGCAACAGTCACTACCACGCCTCGAATTGAGTGGCGCCCATCTGCTAACACGCATCTTCTGTCGACCCTGGCTCTCGGAATCGACGGCGTGCACTTGTGGACGGACGCCTTAGTGGTTTTAGGTTGGATCCAGGCCCCGTCCAGTCGGTGGCAAACTTACGTCGCCAATCGAGTAGCGGACATTCAGCGAACGTTACCGCAAGCTCATTGGCACCATGTACCGGCCCAGGAGAATCCTGCCGACTGTGCGTCCAGAGGGCTGAAGCCGACTGAACTCACCGAGCATTCACTGTGGTGGACTGGACCGACTTGGCTAGCTTCGAGAGAAGGGCGACCCATCACCATCGATGGGCCCATCGAAATGCCTCACGCTGAACGGAGGCAAATCCTACACATCCAGTGTTCTGCAGATGATAAGGTGAGCCTGCATTTAAACCGATTCTCAAGCTTCCGTCGACTGCTCCGAGTCACAGCGTGGTGCTGCCGATGGCTCCCGGCATCCAAAGGGAAAAGGACAACTTACCTGACCGCCAGCGAAATACAAGCTGTCCAAACTAGGCTGGTCCGAGGCGTGCAAGCTACTGCCTTCGCTTCGGAATTGGTCGCTCTCCAAAGCCGCCAACCGCTGCCTCGACGAAGTCGCTTGCTTCGACTTAATCCCTTCAAGGATCAGGAAAACGGTACCTTACGCGTTGGCGGGCGGCTGCATTATTCAAGGATCACCTACAATCAGCGACACCCTGTGATACTTCCCGATGAATCACGACTGGCCACGCTGTGGATCGCCGAAGCGCATCGGCGCTGTCTGCATGGGGGTGTGCAACTCACCCTTTCCACACTTCGACAACATTGCTGGATTCTTCGAGGTCGTCATCTGGTGAAATCCTGCATCCATCGGTGCCCCACTTGTGTGCGCTGGAGTGGCAATACCGCGGACCAGCTGATGGGAGTGTTGCCTGCACCTCGAGTAACCCCTTGTCGTCCGTTCCTGCGCGTGGGCGTCGATTATGCAGGGCCAATTTTTATACGATCTAGCCGAGGGCGCGGCCAGCACGCTCGAAAGGGTTATATCGCTCTATTTGTATGTTTAGCTACCAAAGCCGTGCATCTGGAGGTGGTGTCGGACGGAACAACGGAAGCCTTTTTAGCTGCCCTGAAACGACTGACCTCTCGCCGTGGCCTCTGCTCCCAGATCTACAGCGACTGCGGTACGGCGTTCGTGGGCGCAGACAGGGAGCTGCGCGTCCTTCTACAAGCTGTCTGTCCTCATAACGGGCAACTCTTGGATCGGCTGGCGTCTGATGGAATCGAGTGGAAGTTCAACCCCCCTTCCGCGCCTCATTTCGGCGGGATCTGGGAGGCCGCGGTGAAGTCCGTTAAACACCACCTCCGGAGAGTTCTTGGCGAGCATCGGCTGACGTACGAGGAGCTGGCCACGCTCCTCGCTGAGATCGAAGCGTGCTTGAATTCTAGGCCGTTAATACCCTTATCCGACGATCCCGACGATCTAGACGTGTTGACGCCGGGCCATTTCTTGGTCGGTGAGGCGATCACCGCGATACCCGAACCGAACCTGAAGGAGCTCCCAGACAATCGGCTTTCCCGATGGCAGCTGGTTCAGAAAATGCAGCAGCATTTCTGGCGCCTGTGGTCTCGGGACTACCTCAATACACTGCAGACTCGGGGTAAATGGACTCGTGATCGAACGGCAATTCGGGAGGGCGAGCTGTGCTTAATCAAAAGCGAACTGCAGCCGCCCTCGCGATGGCCTCTGGCTCGAGTCCTCAAAACGCATCCGGGCCCCGATGGCCTTACTCGCGTTCTAACGCTTAAAACGGCGACGTCCGAATTCACGCGTCCGCTAAATAAGTTGATTCCCTTACCTTCTGCTGCCACCGCGTCTGCCGATGCTGGGAGCTCTCAAAGCGCCGTCGTCGGTGACAGTAACCCACATAACCTGGTCACCTCACCCAAGCAAGCATCTTAGTGCTTGTCCGCCGGCGTTCCTTGTGCATAACTGCCTTTAGCTTTAATTACTTTTTCACTTTTACTGTCTTCAAATTTTTAATCACATGTTCACTTGTATATCACTTCACTACATCACTACACTGATCAGCGCCGAGCTGTCTGTTTCGTCAGAACATGACGAGACGGGCGGGAATGTTTGGGATTGGCCGCGGCGATGCGGCCAACCGGGCACGTTCGCGTTGCCGCGAGGAGCGCGACTTTTTGAACGCGCTCTCGTTCCCGATGCCGCGGCTGAACGATCGCGATGATGCCTGGTCGGGCCATCTCGGGGCTGAGACCTGGACTAATTAGCTATTGTCTCTCCCGCCAAATTAGCATTGTCTCGCGACACAGACGTGGGCCATGCTGATTGGCTAGGTGTCGGTGCCCGAATCGGTGGCCCGGCCAGTGCCGTTTCTGCGATCACTCTCTCGCTTGTGAACCGCGTGCAAGTAAACATCGCTGTTATATCTAACGCGAAAAACAAAGAGCTATCGGTGCTCCGGTAATACCAAATCGAGTACTTACTCGTCTTTTCTACATCGTGTATTCTCACGTGTGTTTCTTAGTTAAAATAAGTGTGTCACTTAGTATTTAGGATAAAACTGTTAGCTAGTAATAAACGTGCTCGTTTATTGCGAAGCCATTCTTTACATTAGAAATACGAATAACGCATAAGTGTTTGGCATCGCGTGCGTAAAACTTGCTCGCGCGTTAAGCAAGAACGGAGGTGCTCCACGTTCTTGTCCAAACAACCAGGCATGTACAAAATAATAATATATTGTAACAAATTGCATTTAAATTGCCAGATATTTTTATACCAGTAAGCCATTTTTAATTTAGAGTTTCTACAGGATGATTCTGGAGCTCCGCCCGACAATGGATGCGTCCTGGTACCCCGTGGCGAGGTCAAGCCCCCGCAGTGCCCCACCGAATTTTAGGGCTTTCGACCCTCGAAGGGGTTGGCGTGCCTATTAAGAAGTGAGAAATCTTCAACTTCCGCATTTCTCATCAGATCTTTGCGAAAACGACGCCAATTGATTCCTTATGTTTCGCCGATGAAACTGACACCAAGAACGACGTAATTCGGAAAATAATGAAGGAAATTCCATGAAAAATTAATTTCCATAACCTCAAGCTAACTTCGTTAATAATAGTCCGATTTACAAGAAATTTGGTATGATTTTCATCGGAAAAACGTATGGAATCCATCGGCATCACTTCCATATCGATACGAGAAAGAATAAAGAATTATTTTTTTCTGAAACAGGTATGGAATCCTCGGTCGACCCCGGCAAATCGTGGTCTACTCCCCGCAGTTGAAGGTAAAACGTGAAATATTCATTTCAGCGTATTAAAAAATTCTTTATTCTTTATCGTATCGAAATGGAAGTTACACCAATAGATTCCTTATGTTTTTCTGATGAAAATTATACCAAATGTTGTGCAAATCGCACTACTTTGACATAAGGAACACACATAGCTTGTGTCAAAGTAGTCTGATTTGCACGATATTTGGTATGATTTTAATCGATGGAACACCAGGAATGCATTGACGTCGTTTTCGCAAAGATCTGATGAGAAATGCCAAAGTCCAAGATTTCTCATTTCTTAATGGTATTCCAAACCCTTCGAGGGTGTCGAAAGCCATAAAATTCGATGGGCACTGCGGGGTGTTGTCCTCGCCACGGGGTGACGAGCGTAGCTGGAGAATCACCCTGCGAGTTTTCCTCGAGGCAGCGCGCGGCTGCTTTGCAAACTGACCTGGTCTCTCCAGAGTCCAGAGTCTCCACTCCGCGCGGCGTGCCGCGCGAGCTTGCCGCGCGAGGTCGATACGCACCTTTACGCTGCGGATCAGCACGCGGGCGGCTCGGGTTCGATTCCCGGCGCCGGTGGCGCTCTCTTTTTCCGTCGCTTACAGAGTTGTTGAACTTTTTGAAAGACATAGTGCCGAATATTTAAAAAATGTTATTACGCATACATGTAGTACATATGGAATTACAACGAAACAGATATACACGGTGACTGTAGACAACGCGGTAAATATGTTAAAAACTGTAAAAATTTTAAATGAAGAAGACGATCAGTTCGATAATCTTGAAAGAAGCAAACATTTGAGATCCTGTACATTTTTCACTTCTTAATGATATTCCACACCCTTCGAGGGTCGAAACCCTTCAATTCGTTACGTTGGGCCCAGGATTCGTACCTTTTTCCGGAAAAAGCCATAAAATTCGATGGGCACTGCGGGGTGTTGTCCTCGCCACGGGGTGACGGGCGTAGCTCCAGAATTATCTGTTTAAGACATAAACTAATTCTTTATTCTTTATCGTATGGATATGGGAGTGTCGCCGATGGATTCCTTGGAGTTTTCCGATGGAAATCATTACAAATGTCGTGTAAATCCGACAAGTTTTGCATATGGAATACAAATAGCTTGTGTCAAAGTAATCCGATTAGCGTGATATTTGGTATGGTTTTAATCAGAAAAACATAAGGAATCCATTGGCGTCACTTCCCTTTCGACACGATGAAGAAAAGAATTTCTTAATACGTTGTAATGGATATTTCACCCTCGACTACGGGGGCTCGACCCCAAATTCGTTACGTTCGGCCCAGGATTCGTACCTTTTCCCGGAAAAAGCCATAAAAATCGGGCGAGGCACTGCGAAGGCTGTCCTCGCCACGGGGTACCAGGCCGCATCTCCTTGACGGGCGTTGCTCCAGAATTACCCTGTATCATTTGTGCAGTGTGTGACACCCGACTACCCCGCGTGTAATCGGTCTGCGCGAAGTTGGGCGTAAGTTCGATCATTGTCAGTACTCCTGCCCGAGAGGAATACGATTTACTTTAATTATAGTACATGTGTGTTTTGTAATAAAGTGTTTCTATCGTCTCCTGAATTCAATAACTGGCATCCTGACATCTACGCTCCTACAATCCACCGGCAATACTCCTCGTGGAGAGACACAGGAAGAAAGGGGGTAGCCCGCTGTCGACGCGTGGTCATCTCGAGTATAAACACCAGCTTCAACATCAAAACCTAAAGCATGCGTTGACGTATTCCGCGCGAGAGAAGGTGGGCATTGGGGAGGGGATATTACCGTGAAGAGGGCCTCTTCAAGAGAGCAGCCGTTTGTGAGGGATGCAAATCCGATTGGTTCTAATACAATCTGCTCCCTATGGTTGAAATTTAGTCTAGCAACTTTCACACCTCCTAACTTATCCAATCGAACTTGCACCCCTCCCAAAATAACCGGCCATCCGAGCGTAGAAGCAACTGCGAAATAAAAGTAACGGTGCGCTTCTCGATACCGCAGATGTACCTACCTAAGTAGCATTTCTGACGGAAAAGAATTGTCCAGCCTGGGTCTGCGTAGACCTTTGGCAGGTAGGTATCTGTTACAACAGGCAATGCCACCCGTGGGGCCAGCACGACCGTCCCCGGTCCTTGCTATTCCAGAGGTTTTTTTCAAGTGAAAATCAGCAAATTTGCAAGCGCAATATCTCAAAACCCAGTGGAAATCAAGTGTATACATTAAAGCTTATTGAATTCGTATTGGAACGCACTATCAACCCAGGACTTCAAAAAAGTTAGTGCCATTTGAAAAACCGAACTTGACCATCGTATCTTTTAAAATAATAATCGAAAAAGAAATCCGTCGCGGCGAATTAAGCAGCCCCATCGAACCATTAATTTACATTTTTTTTTTATATTTTTATCTCCAATAGTTTAGGAGATATCCAGCTGTTCACTCTATGCGCGGACACCCTGTATATGTATGGAAAAAAACATTTCGGCAAAATGACATCCTGCACGACTGCTCCAGAGGAGTCAAATTACGCGTAATCGTGCGATACGCTGCGATGTTAAATCGGAACGCTTTAGAATGCTGCATATTTGTTTGAAAAAAAATATGTCTGTTTTCTACATAATGATTGTGTTGCTCCGAATTGATGTTGCTAAACTGAATAAATATGTATAAATTGCATTAAAATCTTTTTCTTTCTTTCTTCTCTCAGTGGTGTCTTGTCTTGTTTTATATTTATTAACCAAGCAATTAACATTTTTTTCGGAGAGCAGCGCCAAGTATTTTGAATAAAATATTTATTCGTGTTAAAATATTTATTTGTATAAAAATATATCTGCTTAATATTATTTAATACATTTTTTTCTTTGTATAAATAGTCATTGTGATAATTGGCGCAATTTATGTATATCGTTACTTTTGTGAAGTTAAAAAATATAGCACAGTAAGAAATTTATATTAATTTACTACAATGTTTTTAAATGGGATTCCTTTTGAGTGGGTGATATACTTGGTGCCCTTTTTTTGTACCTTTTTTTTTAAAAAAGGTAATTTTGTGGCGATTTCACACATTTTGTAATTTTATTGATGACCAATTATCTAATTAGCGCAATTGGCTTATTCATTTACTATCATTTTTGGTATAACAGGATTATAATCATTAACATCATCTTCATTCTTTGTTCGAGGAAGATCGTATAATCTACTTCTATGTTTTAATTGTTTTCTACCTGCTATCGAAATTGCCACGTCTCATACATTATATACTTGATACTTGATGGTACTTGATATTTAATATTTGATATTTGAAATAGAATCTTTGATATTTGATATTTGATATTTGATATTTGATATTTGATATTTGATATTTGATATTTGATATTTGATATTTGATATTTGATATTTGATATTTTACCCCTTGACGTGTGACGTCCCACTATTTGTTGCGCGGTCATAACTAGCATCTTCCCTATAAATTACTCCACAACTCTACCAAAACCACCTCTAACTTCAACTCTTACCCTTTTTCCCAACCGGCAGATCATCTAGACCAGTCCTGAACAGCTGAATGCCCGCCGGGCAAAAATTTTTGACAGCGTGATGAAAGAGCGTCGTAAGCGCTAAACCACGCCTTCATGAGCAACAGTGCCGTGGTGGGGAGTCTGAAGCCCATTAAAGCTAGCAACCAGCTTTGCTCAGATGTATGTGTAGCGAGAAACTGGATGTGTACAGAAATTTGTTTTGCTATTTCTTGAACGTTTTTTACATACACCACGTATAGAATTATTATTTGACAATATTTTTTGAAAGAAAGGAGTACATAGGGGTAATAATTATATATAATAAACATATATCATACATATGTGACCAATTACTGTCACCTTAAGCTATTTTACTTAAAATAACGAATAAATAAACGTTGTAAAGTCATGCACAAAAAGAAATATGTAATTCAACCTATAATGTATACTATAGATTATATATTATAGTTTATTTATTTAAGTAAAATAGTTTAAGGTGACAGTAATTGGTTAGGTGTCAGTAATTGGGTCCTTTACCCTCTATGTATATACCCATACAGCACACTCTCCTTGCGGCATACTTGCGGCATACTTGCGGCGCAAGATGGCAACGAAGCTCGCAAGGATGCCGCAACTATGCAGCAAGAATTCTATGTCCGCCTGCTGCAAACTTGCACGGCAATTTTGAGGCAAAGTTGCACGGCAATTTTGAGGCAACTTTGCACGGCAACTTTGACGCAATTTTGCACGGCAACTTTGAGGCAATTTCCCACGGCAATTTTGACGCAATTTTGCACGGTAACTTTGAGGCAACTTCGCACGGCAACGTGGCGGCAATAATCGTCCTCCCGAAACGTGTCCCCAAAATCGCGTTATTCCGGAAACGATAAAAGTAAATGTGAGGGAAGGGAATTAAATTACAATAAACATTAACATTTTATTTTTTTATTTTTTTTATTTTTTTTATTTTTTTTATTTTTTTTATTTTTTTTATTTATTGTTTTAATCCTTGCCTTTCGGCTTAGGATGGCTCCCATTTCCATTTCCAATTCCTTATTTTCTACGTACATAAATACATTTATCAGTATTATCAAATAACATTAATGACAATATGTTACATTCTTAAAGACAAAAAACAATTCCTCGGAAAATAAAGATTTCTTTCAATCTGTATAAAAAATCAATACTTTTATTATACTTTTAAATAGGAACAATTAATGTAATTTTCCTACGTTACATGGAACATAATCGATTTCAGTTTATATACAGTGACTCTTGAAAATATTCGGAAAGTTTTTAAAATCGCATAACTTTTTTAAAATTAATCCAAACGACTTGAGTTTTTTTGAGAAGCTAGAAGGATTAGTTTCCTAAGCGACATGTTTCGATAGAAGATAGATGATTCCATCCCAGATCATCCAGTCAGTCCCGGGAGTGTGGGATATTTTTGTTGTAGTGCTCCATTTTGCGAAGCCATTTTGCGGAATTCTGCAAAAAAAAAAGGAAAAACAATTCTTAGCAAAATAAAGATTGCTCTCAATCTATATAAAAGCTCTATACTTTTATTTATATAAACAAAAAATCCTTAACTGTGTCTGTTGTTAGTGGCTTCAGGGTGGCTTCGCACCTTAAAAGGTGATGCTATTGTCATAGGTCCATTTTTTAAATATCAAGGGCTACCCACTGTTCCCTTACGTCTGGCTTACGTCCACTTCTTTATTGGCCCTACGTGCAATGCGCAATTTGCATTGTGATAGCCATTTCGAGGCCGCATCTACAATATCCGCATCACAACAGTATATATTTTTCGATGCACATGCATCGTGTACAGCACCTGGAATAATATGCATTAATTTATTTTACAATTTTTAGTGCTCAAAGGAGAGAAATAATAAAGTTACTTACTCAGTAATAATTTCTTGATATGAAGAAACTTCGAAAACGCTGGTTTATGCTTCTTTCCATGCCAACTATAATTTGTAGCGACATTCCATGTCACCAGGTAATCCAAAATTACGGATGTCGTCAGGGCCACGTTCTTTCCACTGCACTTCTTCAGCATTTCAATCTATAAAAAGTCATTAATAAATTATTCCAGTCATGAAACATGGGCTACATTAAAAAAAGCATTCGTGTAACGCCAATCACAGGGTGCATTGAAGCAGTTAAAAGTAACAATCACCATTAAGTACTTTAAAATAATTTAACGGAAAGTGAAATTAAAGTTATACAGTATATGCATATACACAAAAAAACTGTATGAAAAGTAAAAGCTTGTCGCGCCGCACAGTGGGGCAAAGTGACAAAGTTTGTGTCAAAATCAAAGAACTTTTGATAGAAATGAGATAGAGCGATGAATTTTTTTGTAGGTTAAAGCTGAAACATTGCAGAATAAGGGAAAATTGCCGAGATTATGGTACGAACGTTTTTTCACTGTGAAAATCTGTGTTAAACTTGAAATTTTTAAACAAAATTGTGATTAATCCAATACTATGCACGGTAGGATTTTTTTCATGACATGTTGTACCTCATTTCCTGTAGATTTTGTCACGCTCATTTCAAATCCGTTCGCAAAATTTGTCTACTACCTCAGGATTTTGAAAAAAATCGATTTATGTGAAAGACTAATGAAATCATATATTTTTCGTTGAAATGATTTGATAACCCACTGGTTTGAAGGTATATTGTATTCCCATATATGGAACACAATCAAAATAAGAATAATGAAGTATTTGAATGTTTTTAGTTACTTACAAAGCATTTCACATCTCGTGATCACTTGGCGTATCGCTGTCCTGATCACTGGCACTCTCTGTAGGCTGTGTGTGGCTGCAATGTAATTTAAATTAGATATCTATTTTCCATAATTATATTTTCATTTACACATGAAGTAAGGTAAGTATTTAATCTTTTTAACTTACTTCTCATCAACGAATTTTTTAATTTCTGGTGATACATTATTTTGTTTGTACAACTCTATTCGATTTTTTATTAATATAATTGAAATTTTCGGGTCGGTTAAGTAGCAAGACAGTTTCCACTACCAATAGCTTACTATTCAGAAGATGCAAATGAATCCTGGCATAAACTGTATAGGAAAAATATGTTGCTGCATTCACGACAAAATAGTCGAAGGAATAGAATGTTATACGTTTTTAATCGAGCAATATACTTCAGAAGACATCGAAAAGTCCTTAACCATTTTCAATCCGAGATCAAGATATTGCACGTTTCGGGAAGTCGCACAATTTTGGGACACACTGTACAAATTACTTCACATTTACTTTCATAATGAGTAATGATTGAATAATATAAAAATACCTTCTTGTACATGCACTCCTGACATTTCAGAAGGTGCCTTGGGGTACATATTTCCCTTCTTCCTTTTCTGCAATGGCCCTTCTGCTTCAATGTCCTCTTCTTCGCTGGACACGTGAACGCGAGTATTTTTTCGCCTGCGCTCTTTCGACACTTTCCTATATCCCGAATAATTTGTCGCATCCGAATCGGGAATATTGGAGGTGTCCAAGGCAGTCTCCTGTTTATCCAATGCTCCCTCATAAGTATCTGACACAGAGAATTCATTAATACGTCACACATTAATAAGTTATGCATATTCAGGTTCAATTTATACACTTCGCGTCAAAAGTAAAGGAACAAAATAATTTCCCGAAATTTTTGGTTATTCTCAAAGGACTGTATCTCGGCGAAAAATGTTTGAAAAAATATTTAAAAAACTTGTTTGATTCCATGATTATCCTTGAAGTGGCATCAAGTTTCCTACAAAATGATAAATATGGAATTTTTGGGATCATTTTAAAATGAAAAAATAGATTAAAAAATCTCATTAAATTGCCAACTAATGCTTCTGAAAGGAAACTTTCTTAGCTTTCCAAAACACTGTTGAAAATTTGTCTACGATCATGAGTTCGCAAGTTATAGGTGTTCAAATTGAAAAGTACCTTTTTTGCTTTGATCGCGAATAACTCTGTCAATAAAAATCATACAACAAAACGAAAGAAACGAAATTAAACAGAAATGTTTGCTCTATAAGAGCTCTTCCTTGGATTTGGGGGCAAAATATTCTTTTGCCCGTGCATACCTTGAAAGTAGGCAAAAATTTCATAATCTTCGTTTCCCGCGTTTCATCTTGATAAAACAGTATCATAATTAGGGATGGAGTGCAAAATCACTAACAGTGATTTATCACCGTGATTTTTTTACCTCGAGTGAATTTGCTCACTGTGAATACTGTGATCGTAATTCTTGATCATGATTGAATTATTTTTTATAAAATACTTCAATATAGCTTGTGTTATAGTCAAAATGTGCTAATTCAGCGAATATATAGTATATTATACATTCATAAATAGTCAATGTATGCACGCACTGATTTGATTGGCTAAAGTATTCACATATACATTATACTTTTTAACTAAAGTGAATAAATATTCGTTAATTTAAATAGATCAAGAGCGATAACATTGATTCAAAGTATACAACTGAGATTCTATAAGAACAGTGAGGACTTGAGAATGTTTCGAGAGAAATTAGAAATTGGGGTTATGTGGAGCGTGCAAAGAGCAGTCATGCTCTCCACCAATCAGAAGCGATCACTGTTCTGCCTGCACCAATCAGAAGCGATCACGAAAATCACGGATCACTGTGAAAAATCACCGTGGTTGGGAACGAACGTGATCGGATCACTCGTGATTCACAAATCACGGTTCTAGCCATCACTAATCATAATGCATGAAACAAAAAATTCAATTCTTCCTTCGAAAACTATAAACTTCAAGCGTTAAAATGCGTTCTCTAAATATTTTTTCAAAACATTTTTCCCACAAATTCAGCCTGTTGAAAATGACCAAAATTTTCGCAAAATTATAGTGTTTCTTTAATTTTGACGCGGTGTATAAATAATACTTTAATGAAATAAATATACCTGCTGAGGCAAACCACCTGACGATGTCGCATTTTTCCCACTCATCGTGGTCCACTGGAACAATTCCTTTCATAATTGTTCTATTGAGGGTATACAAATTCTTTATATGGCTCGGCCAAATACTTCGCTGTCTATCAGCGTCCATCCAGTTCGATGGTATGATTTGCAGACCATCCGCGAATTCCACGATCGAAAACTTTTTCAACATTTTTTACTGAAAAATAATTAGGAGAATTTATTAAAAAATTGTCACTGTATTATATAATAATACTTATGAAATATTGCAGTATGATAGTTTTGTCTTAATCGTGATGTTACTCGTACTTACCGGTGATGAATTAACACTTTCTAAACGGTGTTCGAAGCTCGCTTTCGGAAAACAAACGAGAAATTTAAAAAAAAAAAGTAACGCGTACACACAAACTATAAAACGAATAAAATAACTTAAATATGTTTTAAAAAATAAACTAAACACACTATACCTATGAAAAGAATAAGAACAAAATTATATATAATTTTAAAAAATACACTACCACACTATAAGTTTAAAAAAAATAAACAAATAGAATATATAATTTTAAAAAACACTAACACACGATAAGTATAAAACGAATAAGAAAAATTGAATATATATTTTTAAAAAACACTAACGCACGATAAGTATAAAACGAATTAAAAAGGGAATATATATTAAAACAAAATAATGAGAAATATAAAAAACTTGTGAAAAGGATAGCTGCTTGTTTTTCGAGAGTTTACTTCGAACTGGCCCGGTCCAGGGTTGCCGAGCGCGAGTCAGCGAGGCGACAAAGAAGTACTTTGTTTGGCGCTCGAGCCGAGCCGAGCCGAGCCGAGCCGAGCGGAGTCGAGCGGAGCGAAGCCAAGCGCTGCGTCGTTGAATTCACTCTCAGAGAGGGTTGTAAAATTTCGAGCCTGCAGTGAGCGCGAGTGAGAGAATCCATGAGCGAGCGAGAGAGGGCGAAAGAGTGGACAAGATGGCGTGGCTGGGAAAACCCGATGCGTCAGCGGGCCCAGGGGCGCGCTGAGGGATCGAAAAATTGAAACGGTTCTTTTTTAAACCGACACCTTCACACTTTTTAATATAAAATTTTAGCTGCGGGTATCTGTTAGTTATTTATTATTATCTCAGAAACTAACAATTACCTGCAGCTAAAATTTTATATTAGAGGTTCTCTCACCCTCCCGCCCAACCCCTCAAAATTTCGGTTCATTCCGGTTGTTGGGTCATACCGTAGTATATCCCACAAGGCTCCCCCCTTTTATAATAATTATTTACAAAGCTGAATGGAACTTAGGGAAATTTGATGGCGACGCCAGAGTTGGGCAAAATGTAATTTGATTACAAATTACGATTAAAGTGTAATTGTGTAATTGATTACACATTACTTTCTATAATCGTTAATTTAGGTAGTTGACGACAATTTTGGCAACTACCTAAATTAACGATTACAAAAAATGTGTAATCAATTACACAATTACATTTTGAAATTACGTTTTTGCATCTCTACTCCAGACGTCCGTTCGTTTGGAAAACTCTGCAGGGACCGTCCGTGTGCCGAAGTCACGGGCCCAGTCAGGGCCGCCTTTAACAATGGGCTAAATAGGCTATAGCCCAGTGGCGCCCGTGATCCAACGACGCTTAAGAATCAAATTTGTTGAAAAGCTTTTTTCTCTTCAATTGTGGAGACAATAATTTCTATCGGCCTTGGTGGAGACACGGGGTTGTGATGTACTACCTTGCACCGATTGCGAAGAAATTGTACCCTTGAGGGCTAGAGCATCAAAATTTTTTAGCCAAGGCCGCTCAAATTTATTAAGACGGCCTTGGGTCCAGTTGGTTTTTCCACACCCCTCGGCCCTTGAAACACTTTATGATCGGCGAAGGCGTCCTTGCGTTGGGGTCGTCGCAAGGCTGCCGTTCTAAAGGCTCGTATAGACTGGGCGATAATCGCCGACAACTTTGTTGCCAGCGACTCCAGCGGGTCGCCTGGCGACTCGCTGGGATGCATCGGCTTGTCTCCAGCGATTTTTACCGAGCGGCTGGTATCCAGCGACTTGTGTCCGGCGACTCGGCAACTTGTGTCCCCCACCTTATGACCAAGACCAGTGATGCCAGATTCGGGACGGGTTCCCTCGAGAATTTCCCCCACCTCGCGCACACTACGCCGGAGCTGCGTGTCCGTGAGTTGGACTTCGAAGCGCCGAGCTCACGGATACGCTGCTCCGCCGTAGTATGCGCGAGGTGGGGGAAATTCTCGAGTGAACCCGTCTCGAATCTGGCATCACTGACCAAGACCCTTCTTCGGCGTCCATTCCAAACCTTATTTTTAGTAGCCATAGATCCGTCAATAGCTATGGGTGTTGGCGCCGCGTTCATTGTAATAGCATCGACCAAAAGAAAAAGAAAAAGGCGTTGGTGGAAAAAGGCGTTTTTGAGAAATGGAGAACATTACGGTGATGATTTAATGTCACAGTTTCTATTAAGCGAGTTTTTACTCGAGAGATAAGGGATCCGTCTCGAATTTGCAGGGAAGACGGCGCAGGCGGGACCACGCGCAGTCAGCGGACTACCATTCTTTCTTCTTGTGTCTCTCTCTCTCCGCAAGGCGTATTGATGTTGGATAATACTTTTTAACTGCTATACCTGGCACATTTAGATAAAAACTGAAGGGGATGACTTGTATACCACACCTGGTTCTCAAAAATTAATCAAGCTGATCGGCCAGAGTGTTTCGACAGGGTCCCGGTTTATGACCGTATTATCCCGTGAGTCAGCGGTTGACAACGCTACCTGCGCGTCCGAATTCAGTTATCTTTTACAGCTGGCAATTTAGTATTTTTGAAGCGAAATTTCTTCATTTCTTTACGACTGGGCAATAGCTTGTTCTCGAAGTGTTCGTTGGGAAACATTTGTCTACCAGATGTCGATAATGGGTGGTATACACGGTGACATCGGACGCGCAGGTACCGTTGTCAACCGCTACTCGTGGGACAATACGGTCATAAACCGCACCTTGGCGGAACACACTGGCCGATCAGCCTGATTAATTTTTGGGAACCAGACGTGGCACACAAGCCAATCCCTTCAGTTTTTACCTAAATGTGCCAGATATAGGCCTGCGCCGTCTTCCCAGGAAATTCGAGACGGATCCCTTATCTCTCGAGTAAAAACACGCGCTTCAATTGCAAAACAAGAGCACGCGTTGACCTGTTCCGTGCGAAAGAAGGTGGGCCTCGGAGAGGAGATATGTATTGCTGTGAAGAGAGCCTCGTCAAGGGAGTGTCCGCATATATATATATAATAAATTCGTTTAATATATATATATAAAATAAATTAATGTTTTAATAAATATGTATATGTGTGGTGTTTTTCCACGCAGTAGATCATATAGTAGATATTTACGTTAAAAATTTATTATATATATTATATATATATACATATATTTATAGATATATACATATATTTATAGATATATACATATATTTATAGATATATTAAATTTTTAACGTATACATTTACTATAGGATGTACTTCAATATATATAGTGCGTGGTGTGTTGCCACAGAGTCGGCGATGTTTCCCATTCGGAACGGGAAACAGAAATACAGGCACTAGACACTCGGGCGATGTTGCTCACCGTCCACTTGAATACAGTTTTTCGGGAACATGTGGCCAACAGTCATTTCTAGAAGGCCGTTTGAGGCAAGGGTCGAGATGCTGTATCCCACAGCGATTGTTGCAAGTCGCCGGATACAGGTTCCGGCGACTTTCCCAGGTATATTCGTATCTCTTTACCCTTAAAGGACGAGTCGCCAGACACAGTTGCCGGACACAAGTCGCCGGATAAAAGTCGCCAGATACAAGTCGCTGGCGACAAGTCGGTTATCCCACCGACTCGCCAGCGACTCCGGCAACAAAGTTGCCGACGATTATCGCCCAGTCTATACGAGCCTTAATACGCGGCCGGCGACAACGGCCGACGACGGTCCCACTAGTGCAAGGGAGAAGTATGCATCTGTTTCTCTCTTGCACTAGTGGGACCATCGCCGGCCGCACATTGGAACGGCAACTTGCACTCATCGCCGGAGCCGTTCCAACGTAAACACTAAACAGACCCACGATGCATCGACCAGCCTTCTCCGCACAGCGTCGAATTGTCTTACACAAGGCAAGATACCGAAAATTAAAGAAGTTATGAAACTTTGGGCATACGTATTAATACATACCTATACAGAGTATTACTTTACTGATAATCAAGGATATTCTAGGGGGTGATTCTACAGGCGAAAATAAGACAAAAATGAAGAGTGGTGAAATGAGGAATAAGTTTGTTTAAGGATAAAAAATCGTTTTTACAATAATGACAATTATAAAGAAAGATTTATTTAACGAATTTAGGCTGAAGGTCACGATTTTAAAAATCAGAAAAAATACTACCACATTCGGTGAAGAATTTAGTATAAAATAAGCCTATCTCTTGTTGGTAATTTACATATTGAACGTCGTAGGAACTTAGGAAGCTGTTAAAGACAGCGGCGCACCCCGTTTCAGGTAAAATACACTGTTGGTAAAAATTCAGGGAACACTATAATTTCCAGAATAATTTGATCATTTTCAAATGGATGTTTTATCAAGCGCAAAAGACAAAATTTCAACATTTTGTGCCTAATTTGAACCTATGCACGGGCTTGGTATTTCCATTAGTACATGACTCACACCAATCTCACATTTTCGCTTTTATAATTGGGTTGTCCTCTAATTGTCTTGTTACTTTCCGCGTCACCTTGTCCGCGCGGATTTAACTGCAGGTTAAAGGTTCCCCCAGGCCAACCCGGAACTGTTATGCTGCGGTTCCCGATATATCGCGTTAGTCTGTGGGACCCTTTAATCGCCTTTCGCCCCTACGGCTTAGGATGTATGCGGATATACCTATGCTATTACCAATAAAGTAATAAAACGTTTCGAACCGATCCTAGCAAAGTTAAATGACTTGCCACGATTATTTCTTAACGACCTCCGCTGAATTGTACGTGTCTTGTATTTTTTTCGCCGAAGCTATTAAACACGACCTTTCGTTGGAAAAAGAATTTCAACCAACGAGATGCGTACTTTCGTCGTAATATTTCTGTCAATTCCCTTCTCCCAAAACTCGAAATGCGTTTCTTTTAACAGGCTAAACATTTTACGGTCTCACTTAATAATAAAGGAATACAACTCCCACATACACAAAATGTTAATTTAATGTTTCTTTTGTACTCCGTAAAGGCGAAACATATTAAATAGAAACCAGGGGCAAAGAAATTTGGGGCGCTAAACATTTTCTTGCATGAAGGCGCCAACCATCCCTCGCGCTGGCCCTGTTTATGACCGGGCCTGGTGTCCGTGTCCGTCGGGCGCCGCACAGTGGGGCAAATCCGTTCGAACCGCGGCACAAAACATTTTCTAACTGAAATCATATATTTACCCAATCTTCCTCAAATTTTGACACGTTATTCCTGCATACTCTAGGGCGGACATAGGCTATGTAGCATGTCTCAGAAACGCCTTATTAACATGTAATTTATATGTAAACATGTCATGTGTACGGCTGGTTTGCAGACTACGTGACCCGTGTATAGGGGCGGTATTTTCAGTCGTTGCTTATTCTTAAGTAACTGCTTAAGCATGCGGCATCCTCTACCAACCTAGTAGCTAATAAAGGATGCCGAATGCTTAAGCATTTGCTTAAGAATAAGCAACGACTGAAAATATCGCCCTACGACATTCTACTTCGCGCGCGCATGCGCATATTCGACCCGCGCGATACCTCGCCCGTAGCAATACCACGATGTTACCACTAGGTGGCGACGCTTCTCGAGCGTTTTCAGGTTACAAATAGCTGTTGCAAATTAATTCGTACCCCCTGTGGATGTTATTACTTATGTCCCGAGTGCGATCAAATTTGTCAAGATCAACCGTGCCTGCTCGACGTTTGCAAATACTAGCTTTGCTATTCGCCTTCACCCGAAATTTAGATTTTGATTTTATAAAAAAAATAGTTTTTTATTTATTTATTTTTTTTTTTTTTAAATAGCCACGTGCATCTGTATTAGGTAGGTATAATGAGCTGGGCGACACATTCCGCGATCCCTAAGTTTACCGTTCCAGAGTTTCTAGGCGACAAAAAAACACACAAACACTTTCTGCTTTATATATTAAGATACACCAGGATTCGGCAGTTAAACACGCTGAGCAACGCGGAATGTAAAACCTGGACTCATAAGAGTGAATGTTACCGGATGGTTTGCATTCAATTATGATCCAGGAATTGACTAGGTATGTTAACTTACGAGAAGTTAAAATATGATGCGCAATAACAATTCATCCGAATGTCAGAAAATCATTATATATACCAAGAATGTTATCTTTTTCGAAATATTATGAAGCAATTAAGCTTTTTTTTCAAAATACTTAATTTCCTTGAAAGATATTAATTCTAATAAACACGAATCAGTCACGCTAACACCTCGGGCGAAATCGGGACGGGGTATGCTAGTATTTTATATTTTGGCGAAGTTGCGGCGAAGTTGCGGAAAAGTTGCGGAAAAATTGCGGCAAAGTTGCGAAAAAGTTGCGGCAAAGTTGCGGCAAAGCTGCGGCAAAAGCTGCGGCAAAGTTGCGGCGTAGTTGCGGCATACTTGCGGCATGCTTGCGGCATACTTGCGGCATGCTTGCGGCATACTTGCGGCATGCTTGCGGCATACTTGCGGCATGCTTGCGGCATACTTGCGGCATGCTTGCGGCATACTTGCGGCATGCTTGCGGCATACTTGCGGCATACTTGCGGCATACTTGCGGCATACTTGCAGTGCAAGATTGCAACGCAACTATGCCGCAACTATACAGCAACAATTCTATGTCCGCTCCGTGCAATGTTGCACGGCAACGTCGCAGCAACCATACATCGACATTGCGCTGCAACTATGCAACGACGCAAGGTTACTGCAAGCATCCTGCAACTTTGCCGCAACGAAGTGTGCTGTATGGGTAAATGCGACAAAATGCTGTTGTTTCCTTGTAACGGTAAGATATCTAAAAATTACAATACTTTTCAAAAAGAAAGGTAGCTGTCGACGTCTCAATGACTGGTTGCATTTCACCCCATTTCGATTCAATACGTTCTGCTGGCCGAGAGTGCCGCTGAACGTTAGCAACCCACCTTACAGTTTACACGCATACTACGGCAGCTAGTGGCCACAGGGTGGGGGAACTGCTCACGGCGTCGCTCTTCGCTTTGCTCACGAGCAATCGAGAGCGCTCTTGCCCGCCACAGCCTAGCTGTGCAGGCCTGATCTAGACGATGCACCTTAGCGGTCCCCATCTCTAGATGATCAAACACGCAATCCCCTTCCCCTCTTCGGCCTTAGAGGCGCGATCTCCTCCCACACATATTTTATATAAACAAGTCCCTCGTCCTAAAAACCCACATTAATCGAGACCACGTCTCACCCCTCTCTATGACCAATCAAAATCCCGCAAACTCCATCCAACGGTTGAGTATACCGTTCAAAGCCCCCCCCCCCCCCCCAGAATATGCTATTGCCGCGCATATTTCGCGCATGACTCATCAACACGCGCTAATTATAGAACATATTTTAAACATGAGTCATCGCGCATACCTCAAATTCCACGCATACCAAACATTCCAGCGTTTCCTATAAATACAAGCGCCACATGGACCGCGCACCTTTAGTTCGGCAACAGCCACCTTCCGTTCGGCAACAGCCACCTTTAGTTCGGCAAGAGCCACATTGTATCAGTTATCAATCCAGTTATTATATAACATCAGTGAGTGTGTGTGAAAAGGAACATTCCTCTACTCATCAATTGTAAGCTATCGCTTCCATTATTATTAACCATAATATAAGTGCATATCGCCTCCATCATTATTCATTGCTAGCGCTTATTGCTTTATTTGTTTATGCTTATATTCTTTCGCATTATTATTTTGCTAACGCTTATTCAATTAATTTGCTTTGCATTGCTTATACGCATTGGTTAAGCTAGTTGCATTCACGTCAACTGCGTTAATGCCAATACTTACCCGTTTCATGCTCATATATATATATATTGTTACGATTTCCGCGCGACATAATAAGTGTTTATTGTAGAACAATAAGAACGGAACATGAACAATACTCAATAACTAGTAACACGAATACAAGTTCTAATATTCAGTAATGAGGGATCGGTATGTCTGTACGCAATGGCGGCTGACTCTCGAATGACAGCTTGACAGGCGATCAATCCGATCGCCTTCTTCTCGCTGTCTTCTTGTCTTTGTCGCGAGCACCAGCGGGCCATGGAATTCCCTCCATAGGGTGCTCGCAACAATATATTACTATTAATACCGTTTATATAAATGTTTGTCCTAATGCTTAACGTCCCACGCATTTTGTATAATACTTCTACCGCTATCGCATGAGGTACGCATGTCATGTTCATAAGCGTTTAAATAAATAACGCTTTTATTCTACACAACTATCGACTTATTGCATTACTCCAGCAAATATCCAAGTCATAACAAACCATCGCAACGGCAGATATTGTGTCGCGAGCGCCGGGAGTTCTTACAGTGTTTACAAGGCTTACTTTCGCTTACCGTCTCGCACGTCTATTAGAAAGAAATACAAAGCTTGGCTCCTTATCTCTATGCAGTAGTAAATCCAATTACCTAGCTTAATAAAAACCACCAGTGCTCTAACGGGTGTCACTCTGGTGAGCGATCATTGCTAAACCCTCCCTGGTTGATTGCGGTACGAAGCCGGTCTTCGAGGCCCAAATTCCATTTACCTTGCGGTACGAAGCTGGTCTTCGAAGCCCAAATTCCTTTACCTTGCGGTACAAAGCTGGTCTTCGAAGCCCAAATTCCATTTACCTCGCGGTACGAAGCTAGTCTTCGAACCTAAACTTCCTATACTTCCCCAACGTGTCTCAGTCCTAAATCCCGCCACCCAGGACGTGACAGACGACACACTAAATTTTAGTAAACCGTTAAAAAATTGCAACCTGTTTTAATGTTTCTAGTTTACTTTATAATTATAAACTGGGATGAAACACTGCAAGTAAAATGCAAGTAAAAATCGTTTAATTAATATAATACAATAAATAGAATAAATATTTTATTCAAAATACTTGGCGCTGCGAAACTGAAAAAATGTTATTTGTCTTAGGATTAATAATTTACAATAACTCCCTTACAATCTAAAATACATGAAAATGTGCTTATTTTGTTCGTTTCCTCGTGCAGCAGGGTTACTTTCTATTTCGCTTCTGCTTCGATTATCTGTAAATATATAAAAGCCACATTTTAGTTACAACTTAACGTAGAACATAGCGACGTGCGTTACGAAAAGTAGCACGTTTCAATTTTCTTACGAAAAGTAGCACGTTTCAATTTTCTTACGAAAAGTAGCACGTTTACCTTCATTCTCACGAAAACTATCACGTTTCGGTTTTCGCCGCGAAAACTATCACGTTTCGGTTTTCGCTGCGAAAAATAGCATGTTTCGTCTTTCGCTGCGAAAACTAGCACGTTAGAGCGGTTTGCCACGAAAAGTAGCATGTTCCGTCTTTTGGAGATTAGATGGAATTATTATTTATTGAACAATATTTTCAACAGTTGAATTCTTTTAAACTGACCACGCGCTGAAACGTGGTAGTTTCTGCAGTCTGCAGTATAATCTACAACGTGCTATTCTTCGTGGCCAAACCGGATAATATGTTAGTTTTCGCCGCAAATTCCCAAATGTGCTATTGTTCGTGGCGAAACAGTATAACGTGCTAGTTTTCGCCGCAACAGTGCGAAATGTGCTATTCTTCGTGGCGAAGCAGGCAAATGTGGCGGAAGACCAAACGTGCTAATATTCGTCAGAAACGATGGAACGTGCTTCTTTTCGTGGCAAACCGAAACGTGCTACTTTTCGTAAGAAAATTGAAACATGCTACTTTTCGTAACGCACGTCGATATATAAATACGAATATATTTCAGAAAAGATTGAAAAGTATCAAGGGATATGCGTTTTCAGCGTACTTTCTTCACTAATGTGACTTACTCTACATTGCAAGCAGTATGCCATAATTTTCTTAATTCTTAATGCTACGCTAATTTGAAAAATTTACCTTATTTGACAAATTTCCAGAAACTTGTGCGAAACAAGATGCTTCTCTGTCTATCTAACCTTCATCGGACAACCTCCAAGCCTGTGAGTCCCCTTCATTTCTATCGGAGCCTGTGCGTCCCCTTTATTTCTCTCCAAGCCCGTGCGTCCCCTTCATTTCTAGAAGCTTTATATAGAAACTCTAAATTAAAAATGGCTTACTGGTATAAAAATATCTGGCAATTTAAATGCAATTTGTTACAATATAATATTATTATTTTGTACATGCCTGGTATAAATTTCTAGAAACTTGTGCGAAAGAAGATATTTCTCTGTCGAACCTTTTCCGGGCAACTTCCAAGTCTATGCGTCCCCTTCGTTTCTAGAAGCTCTACATAAAAAATGTATTAAAAAATTTTGGCGACTTACCTTGTTAATTGAGACAATAATTCAGTGTCCTATATGGTGTAAAAACCCATGACATTTGAAAAATGTTGCTTACTTACCATATTTGACACTTGGCAGGTTATGATGGTTTGACACTAGCTAGGTTACGTTTACGTTGACAGATGTGCTCTCTGTCTGGCTTTCACGTGACAACAAATCGTGTTTGTTACGCGATTGGCCAAAAGTGCCGAAACCTTCAGCGAATGAACAACGTGCATATTGGAGACATTTCCTCTCCCTTTCATGTTCCCCTCTTGCCTACAATTGACGATGGAGAAAAATCTCTTAACATAAAATTCGGCAAATTCCAACTTTGCATTGCTATATCTCAGCTCATAAGGCACGTAGGAACAAAACGAAGACACTTTTCTTATGTAAATCAAACCCAAGCTATCCATTAAGACCATTCAAAATCTAATCGGATCAGCCGTTATTGCCATTCGATAATCTCAGGGTTCTTGATAGCGGGTCTCGGCGTAATATAGCCACAGAGTGTCTCTTGATATATATATATACTTTTTATTGAGCCCCTAGGGGTTACAATCTTCTTAATCCGCACTCTCTCCATTCTTTCTACATCTCCTTTACTCTCCTTAGCCTACCTTAAATTATCTTAACCTAACTTAACCTATCTTACACCTATTTACTTACATCTAACTATATACACTATATACAAAACAAACAGAACTTGGAAAGATAGATAGAAGTATTTAATTAAAAATTACATACAAAACAAACAGAACTTGGAATTCAAAATTACATAAAAAACAAATAGAACTTGGAAAGATATATTAACACGGTGATATGTAATAACTATTCAAAATTATGGCCGCCACGGCCACGACCGCGACCACGGCCACGGCACTGCTCCATGATGAGCGCCCTTACGGTCTGGGCCTGGGCGTGGAGGCTCCGCGCCTGCTCCCGCACCAGCTGGAGGGCGGCCCAGTTCTGTTGCCGGGCCCTCACCCTCCAGCCACTCCTCTTGTTTCGGCGGGTTGCATATCCTCCTGTAATTAGAAAAATAAAATAATTATAGTCACTTTTATTTGATCTGTTATGTAAATAAATAATGCTCAAATCTGGTTAATTTTTAAAACCTGTTTTAATAAAATCCTGCAATGATTAATTTTCTACTAATTTTTTATCTAATTAAAGTATTAAGGATTAATACCATATGCCGTGGCCGGGCCCTGTGTAGGCTGCTGTGGATGGGGATGTAGATCCGACGGCGGCGGCGCGGTTGTTGCGGCTGCCAGTGGCAGCAGCGGCGCGGCGGAGAAAGGATGGCCTCCCTTGATATGGGCTAAATATTTGATATGGGAACAATTTTTAAACGATTTTATCCAGCTTCGATCCTCTGTTTGTTTGTTTGTATGTTTGTATGGTCCAAATCTGGCAACTCAAATTTAACCCACTTCCAACTATCCAATTGTCTTGAAACATTGCATGCGTGCGTAGTTTAGATGACAATACAATATATATTAAAAAAAAAATTAACCCCAAGCGGGTGAAAAATTACCCAGTCATCAATAAATCTTAGAGCATATATACATAGAGGTTTCAGTGAAAGTTTGAAATGGTCGCCAACATGGTGCGAGAGAGATAGACATCGTGTGAACTGGTGCGAGAGAGTGAAGTATAGATACCTTTTACCGTGGCTGGATTTTCCACCGGCTCCTGATCTACTGCCACCACGGCAGCCGAATGGCTGCCACTGGCAACCGCCATAATTACATCGTCATCCGAATCTGAAAAAATAAATTAAAATAAATGTATGTATAAATTATTTTTTTATTAACTAATTAATTCTTCTGTAAGTTTATATGAAACTTACCAGCCAGTAGGGCGGCCTCCTGTGTATTCTAAAAAAAATAATAAACAATTAATTAGTAAGAAAGATCAAGAGTTCATAGGAAATACATGTGACGAACACGAATAAATTTCTCACGAATAAAACTAACGAATAAAAATAAAATTTCTCACGCACCGCTATCAAGATTATAAATAACAATAACTCTGCTATGAGTATATGAATAGTATGGTATTTTAATATTTACTTACGGTATGTTCGTCCGCCGAGGCCATTGCAGTTTCTTCGTATTATAGCTTCTCTCTGAAGCTGGCCTAGATGCCAGGTAAACATTCGACGATACGATCAAAGAGCACTTTTTAGTAAATATCGATCTATCGAAAATTTTCATTACGTTTTGCGTTAAGTAAAGGCGTGTTTAGACCAAAAGAACGAATGCTCGTTCGCCCCCCCCCCCCCCCACTTCGACAAAATTCGTGCTCATTTAGTATCAAATTTAAACCAATTCCACCAATCCAATTGTCTTGTAGCTTTGCAGGCGTGCGTAGTTTTGGATGACAATATAATATATTGTTAAAATCAAGAGACACGGTAGTGTCTAATCGACAATCTGGTACGAATATTCACACGACTCCCGTTAGAATACGAAAGATCAACTTCAGATCAATTTTTCTTTGCAATTAATACGAATATGACATATCTGTCATATGTATAAGCTAGATACGTTGGTATATTGGCTAGCTACTAAGATACAGTGTTGAAGATACAAAAATTACAACTTTCAGTTTAAGTTTTTTTTCGTCTCCACCCCACTGTGCGGCGTCCGAAGATTCTTCTTCATTTTCTTATATGTAAGTATGCTTCATTATTATTAATTAAGCTGTACGTATTTCTTACTAACCTATTTCTTTATTGATATGTGTTGCGGCCGAACTCCAGCGCTCAGCTGGTGCGCGAATTTAAATGTGCGTGCGAGAGCGTGTCAACACGGTGACGCACCGTTCATCAAGACGGTTACGCGCGTCACCCGTTTTTGCACGGTACGAACGTTGGCTTCCCGGAATCCGACGGTTAGTTCCTCGAACACCTTCGAACAAAGGCAACACGCTCTCGCACGCACAATCGTGAAAATCTCCTGTCGCCCAGCGACCCACCACTATAAGACGGCCCTTCGAGCCATCGCGCCCAGCGCCCTGTACATAGTTTGTACATATTCGTGTCTCGTGTTGACTGCGTGTTTTGTGAGTAGTGATTTGTTCGTGATATCTCTGCGTGTTGTATATATATTGTTGCAACGACGCCCAGTTGGAATAATAAACGTGCCGTCAACGTCAACCATTCTTTGGAGTGCATCTCTTCTCTGGCCAGTCCCAGCGATCCACCCCGCCTCCACTAGGCAACCGTTTAAACAATATGTGTATTTTTTTAGTATCAAGTCCCTTGGAAAAACGTTTATTCTCCTTAGTAGGAGAAGCAAAAACACAAATACTATATTTGGTAAGTGATGTTTACATTTATTTATAATTATTTATAATATTACGTCCCATACAGCACACTCCATTGCAGGAAGGTTGCAGGAAGGTTCCCTATGCGTTGCCGTGCAATATTCCACAGGGGCGGACATAGGAAGATTCCCGCAACATTCCAGCAATGTTGCCGTGGAACATTGCACATGGAACCTTCAACCTTCATGGAACGTTCCGGACATTTTCTAGCAACATTCATGGAACGTTCCGGACATTTTCTAGCAACTGTTGTGCCCTGCGTGATGGCTCGCAAGGCTGGTACGAGATCTGGCGTAATCGTGTGTTCGGGAGCGATTAAAGGTTCTCATCCTTTAATCGCTCCCGAACACACGATTACGCCAGATCCCGTACCAGCCTTGCGAGCCATCACGCAGGGCACAACAAAATTGGTGGCAGCGGTGGGATCTGCATCGTAAAAGTTTTACCGAGCCTTGACGCAACCGATCAATCGACACCGTCTGAGATTGAACTCTCTCAGACAAGATTATTGGATCATCGCTGTCGCACAGGCTGAAACAGGTTATCGTCGCTACCGAGGTAGCACAGAGGACCGAGGAACGGCCTTTGAGAAGACGTTCGACGCAGTCCGAACGACGACGAACCTAGTAACGAGTAAAATCAGCTTGTGAGTAAACGGGTGAATCAACCATCCACCAAACACCAATTCCATCTACGAGGACGCCACGGATCCGAGGACCGAGGCGCACGAGAGGACTTGGAGACCGAGGAACGTGTAGGAGCCGCACCTGAAGGACGGACAGAGAGCCGTACGAGGGAAGCAGCCGTCGAGGTACGCAGCGAACAGCTGTACGGATCGACCTTGCTGGGTCCAGTTTCATCTTATCACCGCCGTTGGTTCACGTACGAGAGGACGTCCGACCGAGCCGACGACATGTGCTTGCGAGCAGCATTGTGAGTAAATGAAGCGTATACCGAGTCCGAAACAGAAAACGCGAGCGTAAATATTGTAAACCAGAGTCCTAAAGAAATCCAGAGACGGTACATGCATGTCTATAGAAGACGAACGCGCGAGTCAATTCAAGCTTCCGGGTCAAAGGAGCTTGTCGAGATCATTCGAATCGTTTTTCAATAAAAAGTTAACCTTCTTGCGAGAAGAACTAGACCTCCTACCTTCTATAGACCATCCAAGACCGTCCCGCCAAACACTTCGACCGCCGCCGTTACAACTAAACGTTAGACAGAACGACGATTCAAGCGTAGAATCATCTCCGGAAAATTTCGTGTCACCAAATAGAGAATACCCGATTTTGCTAGCGGACTTTAGTTTGCTGGACAGAGTAAATTCGGAAGGACAAGAAATGTCGTTGCTTGACGGAGCTAACCCCCCCCCCCCCGGACTACCGGACGTAAAAAAATTGTCTACCGCGTTGTCACTAGTCGATAAATTCGTAGGGAAATCGTCAGACGAGCTTGCAGAATTTTTGAAGTCCTATGCGAGCGCCGCAGAGTTTGTCCCCGCAACGGAGTTACCGCGGTTCTTGAAAACGGTGATAGGAACGAAAATAAAAGGCAAAGCAGCCAAGGTATTAGAGTACAAAGATGTAGATAGTTTCGATAAATTGAAGGACATCTTAACTTCCTTGTTCGTAGACAAAAGATCAATAGGAGCGGTTGGAGCCGAGTTTCATGCCTGCCACCAACGAGAAGGCGAAAGCGTAAAACTATTCGCGTGTAGAGTAGAAGAATTAGCTGGGGAATTATCTGAACTATCGGTAAAGCCAGGGAACAGCGACGAAGTAAATAACGCGTTAACAGAATCAGTGCAAGAACGCGCTCTAGATGTTTTCACCCTCGGGTTGAATATAAAACTGAGAACGATCATAAGGTCTCGAAACTATGCAACATTAAATGCAGCTATAGCCGCAGCAATTGAGGAGGAACAAGCGATGGGTCTAAACACCTCGCGAAATTACAGGAAATTCGGTAATCAGCCCAAAGGAAGGGAAGGATCAAACGTACCGCGCTGCGAACGCTGTAATAAATTAGGACATTTAGCAAGGAATTGCTATACGCGATTGAGCATGCCGCGAGAAAACTATCCGACACAACAAACGACCGTAAAAAGGGAAGTTCAGCGCGTCACAGTGGTCTGCCACTACTGTAAAAAGCCGGGACATCAAATCAGAGAATGCAGGGCTAGAGAAAGAGCAAACGGACGAGAATATAGACCGCGCTATACGAACACGAACTACAGACGTGAAGATTTCAGACAGAATGTTAACAGAACTCCGGGTCGAGAACAAACTAGCGATAATCAATATTCCCCTACCGCGAGCCGCGGGACAACCGACGATAGACAAACGAACGCAGGACCTAGAGTAGAGTCATACCGAGCGAATATGGTAGTGACATCCCAGCTCGAAAACACAATCGAAATTAGGGCGCCGGAATTGATCAATGAAAAAGCGAATATGTTAGTAGACACCGGTGCCGATATTACGTTAATAAAGATAGGAAAAGTGCAGGACGATGTCCGTGCTGAAGACGAAATAGTCTCCCTGCGAGGCATAGCCCCTATGGAAATTAAAACACTGTGTCTAGTACAATTGTTACGTCCTGAAGGGACAGCCTGTAAATCACCCCGAGCGGCTGGAGTGACTTACCGGGTTCTTGCTCTGTCAAAGGGCTAAGGCCCACCTTGACTATACTTACCGGGGGTAGAAAGGAAGAAAGGGGTTGAAATAATAAAGTAGAAAGGATATAAGGGGAAACGAGAAATAAATATATTGTTACAAGATTAGCTTATCCTACCTCGAGACAGCGCTTCGTCTCGGCTGTCGCTCGCTGTGTCGCGCGGCACGCTTGCCGTCTCGCGTTTCGGACGCTCGCCGTGTCGCTGACCCAAGGGTAGGTCGTGGTCGCTCGTTCGTCGCTCGGGTGTCGGCGGCCTGATGCCCGTCGTACCGCACTGACTCTATCCGTCGTATCTCGTCGCGGTCCTACGTCGGTCACGATTTACACTCGAGGGCACTCCCGGCTAGGCCGTTTCCTGTATGTCGGATGGAGTTACCCTTTTCGCGAATTACTATCGGCCGATCGCGCTTCGCGGAATCTACGCGGAGACGTGGTTACGGTATCTAGACGGTCCTCTGATCCGTCGCGACTCCCTAGCTCGAGCTCTCGAATACGAATGCCAATTTTGCGGCTCTCGATCGCGGGCCGAACCTCGCACGGTCCCCGCGAATGGGGAGAACTGCCCCGTCGGCAGCTGCCGATTGCCACACGAATTCCCCGATTATTTCCCAATAATCGGGGCCCGGGCCGAGCGCGGTCGTTGTCCTCCTCGCTGCTTTCGCGGGCTCAGCACCGCGCGATTGCTACACGCGGGGCGATTCCGCTGAATCGCCTTTGCGAAATAAAAGCGACGCGTGGACAGCAAGCACGGGATGGACCTGAAGGGCCCATGTAACACAATTAAACATAAAAGTAGGAAATAAAACAGTAACGCACCCTTGCCGGTTAGTCAGATACGACTTCCCGTTAGAAGCAGACGGAATCTTAGGACAAGATTTTATGGCTAAACACGACGTATGCATCAGGGCGAACCTAGGAATAGAGGTGTACGGAATACGATTCCCTTACTCAGGAGGAAACATGACTTTAAAACCGCGATCTGAAACCATTCTCCTAGCTAGAACGACAGATAAAGGCGAAGGTATAGTAGAAGGACAATCTATTAAGCCAGGAGTGTTCATAGGAAATTCGCTAACAGTAGGCCGGAACGGGAGATGTGTAATAAGCGTAATGAATACCACAACAGACGAAGTCCTTATCAACACGCCAACCGTGACATTACAAACGCTGACGAGCGATGACATTGACCCGACGGACGTGATCGGCGACAAGGAGCGCGACACACCGACGTACGTGGTACACGCCGTACACGGAAGAAATAGAATGCAAATCTTACGTGAAACTCTTAGAACGGAACACTTAAATAAAGAAGAAGAAGTCAGCTTACGCGAGTTGTGTGAAAAGTATAACGAAATATTCGGTTTAGAAGGAGATAAGTTGGGATACTCCACGAAGGCGGAGCATTCAATTACCCTAATCCCAGGTACTAAACCTACATACGTAAAGCCGTATAGATTGCCACAAGCGCATAAGGAAGAAGTAAATAGACAGGTTCAGGAAATGGTAAAGGAAGGAATAATTAGACCAAGCGCCAGCCAATGGAACGCCCCGTTGCTAGTAGTTCCGAAAAAACCCGACGCCTCAGGAAAACGTAGACTCAGGGTGGTAGTAGATTTTAGGAAGGTAAACGACGCGACAATAGGCGATTCATACCCCTTACCCAACATAACAGATATTCTAGACCAATTGTAACGAGTTAGAACCGGTGGGACGCGGGTCTCCCCCACCACGCGCGCCTAGCGCGGCCCGCCGCTACCGAGCGCGGCCGCGAAATGGCCGCGCGCCGAGCGGCGCTCTCGCTGGCAAAGTTGGCGCGCGACCGCCTATAAGTCAGCGCGACGGGCCCGTTAGGCAGAGTCTACCACGAGCGGTACAGGCAACCGGTTAGAGCTCTCCCAAAGATTTCCTGTATAACCAGGCTGCATCTTTGTGTATTTTTGAATTCTACTACCTCCACGGCTCCCAAAGGAACGCGAGTACGCCGACCTTTGGACGCAGGTCGATATCCGCTGTCAATCTTAGGGACAAGCTTCGCTTGCCCCGGAGGACATCCCATAGCCTCCGTATCTTCCGCGGGTTTTACCCACTGGACGAACGGACTCAAGGTTTCCCGGTCAGGGCCATTGGTGGAGACCACAGCCAAGGCACCAGAACGACCACTTAGCTTACCGCCGAACCGCTCGAGCATTCGAACTCCACGACGCGACCGACGCGACCGACGCGACCGACGCGACCGACGCGGACGACGCGAACGACACCGTAGGTTAAAAGTTAGATTAAGCCGCACAGACCCTGTAAGTCAGCTGGACCTGGCCGGGCTATTTGTACACGTGTTGGTTCTACCACTAATAAAGCCCGTTTTACCCTCGATACCTGAGTCAATCACTCGACGGCCCTGGACACCCGGTCTGAGCCGGCATAATCGCGGTTCCTCCACCGCACACCGCGTAACCTCCGCGAGGAGAGGTTACACAATTAGGCGGAGCGAAATACTTCTCAACCTTAGATTTGGCGTCAGGATTCCATCAAATAGCCATGAAAGAAGAAGATCGTGAGAAGACGGCATTTTCGACACCATACGGCCATTTCGAATATAATAGAATGCCGTTTGGGCTTAAAAACGCCCCCGCGACGTTCCAAAGATTAATGAATACCGTACTATCGGGCCTACAGGGAATAAAATGTTTCGTGTATTTGGATGATATAGTCGTCTACGGACGCTCGTTGAAAGAACACCAGGATCGTCTAGAATTAGTATTTGAACGTATACGCGAAAGTGGCCTAAAGCTTCAACCTAACAAATGTGAATTTCTACGAAAGGAAACCGTGTACCTAGGTCACGTGATAACCGAAAACGGCATCAAGCCGGACCCTTCGAAGCTCGACGCTGTACGAAACTTTCCGATACCTAGAGGAGTCAAAGACGTACAATCCTTCTTAGGCTTAGCTGGATATTATAGGAGATTCATAGAACATTTTTCACGAATCGCGAAGCCTTTGACGCAACTATTAAAGAAAGACCAAGCATTCAGATGGACCGCACAGGAACAGGAAGTCTTAGAAATACTGAAAGAAAAATTAACAACGGCACCGACACTACAATACCCTGATTTCTCGAAACCATTCGTTCTGACAACAGACGCCTCTGGAAAAGCGATAGGAGCGGTACTATCGCAAGGAAAAATAGGACAAGACTTGCCGATAGCATATGCGAGCAGAGTATTAAACAAGGCGGAAGAAAATTACAGCACAATCGAAAAAGAACTGCTAGCTATCGTATGGGCGACGCAACATTTCAGACCATACGTATACGGTACCAAATTCAAAATCGTAACGGACCACAAGCCACTTACTTGGCTTTTTAACGTAAAGGACCCCGGTTCTAAATTAATGAGATGGAAGTTGAAATTAGCAGAATACGATTATAGCATAGAGTATAAGACGGGAAAAACGAATAAGAACGCGGACGCCCTCAGCAGAATGTTCGCGATAACGCGAGGAGCGAAACAAAAGATCAGCAGTGAAATAGTAGCCGACGCCAGTGAAGGCGCCAGCGAAGAAGAGGAGCCCCGGTCAGAAGAAAAAACGAGCGATAGAACATATACGGAGGACGATAAAAACCGACTACTGCGCGAATTCCATGACACACCCTTGGGAGGACACTTAGGGGTAAAGCGGACCCTAGAACGTATAAAATTAAACCATTCATGGCCAGGAATACGGCAAGACGTAGAAAAATACATCTCCAGATGTGAAAAATGTCAGAAAAACAAGCTATCAAGAATAACCAAAGCTCCCATGGTAATTACAGACACTCCAACGGAACCATTCGAGAAATGTACACTAGACATAGTAGGACCCTTACCCGAGACAAACAGACGAAACAAATACGTGCTCACCTTTCAAGACCTACTAACCAAATTTAGTAAAGCCATACCCCTCGAGAATCAAGAAGCAAACACTGTAGCAAAGGAATTCGTCACTAAGATAATTTGCGAATACGGTATACCGCAACGGGTATTGACCGATCAAGGAACCAGTTTCCTAAGCCAGGTATTCAAAAACGTCTGCAAATTGCTCAAAATCGAGAAAATTCAAACCACAGCCTACCACCCGCAGTCAAACGGAGCTCTAGAAAGAAGCCATCGTACACTAGCCGAATACTTAAAGAATTTTATCGCGGAAAACCAGACTGATTGGGACGAGTGGCTACCGTACGCGATGTTCACGTACAATACCACCTCGCACACGTCTACTAAATACACACCCTACGAACTCGTTTTCGGGAAGCAAGCTACCCTGCCGACCTCGCTAAACCAGACACCGCGATTAACGTATACTTATGACAAGTACGCCGAGGAGCTGCGTGAGAGACTACGGTCTACTAATAACATAGCACGAGAAACTATAGGAATCCATAAAGAAAAGTCTAAGACATATTACGATAGGAAAACCGCGGACAAGTCTTTCAAAATTAGAGATCAAGTGCTACTGCACGACGAGACAGTAAGACGCGGACGATCAAAAAAACTAACCCCCGCGTGGATAGGCCCCTACTCGATACAAGATACACACGACAATAATAATTACACTATAAGTAAAGGACGAAAAACGCGCCGCGTACACGCGAACCGGCTTAAACATTTTATAGAATAGGACAGGAATAGGGAAACGGTCGCTATAGTGAAGGAGAGTAACGACGCGTAACAATTATTAAAGAAAAGGAAACACAAATTTATTAAAAAGAAAAAAAGGGAATTATACATTATACACAAAATTGACGGAAAAACCAAACAATTGTAAAGTACGAATAATGACACTGAATCACACGATCCTGATAGAATTGCAACAACCGGGCACGTGGATTTATATCGCGCCGAAACCGATACAACTAGCAGCAACCTGCGACGACAAAGGCACAAACATGTATAGCATTAAGGACTCTGGTATCATAACGATAAGAAATAAATGTACAATCACGACTGCTGAATTCACAATAGAAACTGGAAAGCAATACGGGATGGAAAAAACATGGAACTACTTACCTGGTTACAATTTATCACTAGACGAAATTACGCTTCCACAGACCACTGTAAATTCGTATCGACATACCAATTTCGAACTTAAAAGAATAATCAAACATCCGGAAGAATTAAATAAAGTCAGCAAAAAATTAGAAGACTTACAAAACGAGTTAGAAAAACCCGAGATTATACCAACCGAGTATCACTATAGCTTCTTTACACTATCCTCTAACACAGGACTTATAACTATTACACTATGTATCTTCACACTTTACAAATGCATTGTACGCTGCAAAGCAAGAACACCACGACACTGTACCACAGACAACACGAGTCGCGACAAAACCACACAAAAACCCGAAGCAATAATCAAAATAGTCAGTAAGGAAGAAACGCCTTCCACCAAGTCCCTTTGAAATATTATAATCATTATAAACAAATTATTACCACTATAATCTAGTTAAGAAAAAACCATATGTAAGTCGATGATAATCAATCCAACCACTACGAGTTTTGGGATTTCCCTAAGTTAGTTTATCATCGGCCGCCAGAAAAGCTATGGCTTTTCCTCCTCAAGGGGGGAGGGATGTTGTGCCCAGGCAACGCCCAAGCACACCTATTATACACACTATTATACATTATACATATTATATTACTCTAGAACGTTTCGAGACGTTTCTAAGCTAAATCAGTTGCGAGGCGAACACGAATCTACTGAATCAGCAAAAATGCGAGCGCTTCGCTATGACCATATACGGCAACGCGAAGCGACGGCACCACGCCCAATAAGCGAAATAAAAACCGATTTGCCGCCGCAAATCGGCAGACTCGAGATCCGACCCTCGACCGGGCAACACGGCTAAAACCTACTTGTACACCTCAGTCTAGTTTAAGTTGTTTCTGAATAAAGACTTAGTCTTTGAGTTTAAACACATTTGGTGCAGTTCACCCGGTGGATTCTCATCCTTTAATCGCTCCCGAACACACGATTACGCCAGATCCCGTACCAGCCTTGCGAGCCATCACGCAGGGCACAACACAACCTTCATGGAACCTTCCGGACATTATCTAGCAACCTTCATGGAACGTTCCGGACATTTTCTAGCAACCTTCATGGAACGTTCCGGAGATTTTCTAGCAACCTTCATGGAACGTTCCGGAGATTTTCTAGCAACCTTCACGGAACGTTCCGGAGATTTTCTAGCAATGGTCTCGCAACTTGTAGATTTCTTGTAAATCGGACTATTATTAACGAAGTTAGCTTGAGGTTATGGAAATTAATTTTTCATGGAATTTCTTTCTTTATTTTCTGAATTACGTCGTGCTTGGTGTCAGTTTCATCGGCGAAACATAAGGAATCAATTGGCGTCGTTTTCGCAAAGATCTGATGAGCTATCGGAGATGCGACTAAAATCTGCACTAGGAACGGCGGCTCGTTCTGTGACGCCGGATATATCCGGCACTGGTACACACAGGTCATCAGATGGATGCCGGATATATCCGGCGCTGGTACCGAAAGGGATAAACCCTATAGTGTTAATTAAGTAATTGTATTATTAATTACTTATATCACATATGTCGACAAACAGAATACAGTCTTACATTTCACAGGCAACCTCCGAGGGAATATACGTGAACATGGACACTATGTGATATAAGTAATTAATACAATTAGTTAATTAGCACTATAAGGTTTATGCAAACTGTTAAACTGTATACAGCAATAAGAGATATTTGTAAAGAAGTCTGAGCTGTGAAATGTAAAAAATCCACAAACACTAAAAACTAGAATATAAAAAAAAATATAAAAAAGAATTTATGTTAAACGATTGTATTAAAAATGCGCTAAAAATTAAAAAGTATTATTTTCTTTTACTACACAGGATATTTCATAACAGAATATGAATCAACTTAATACAACATCAAGCGTCGAAATGATTTTGCTGTGAGATATCCGGCTCCACGATTAGGGAGATGAAATGGGGTTTGTCAAAACGAATCGTCGTTTTTGAATAATTTCAGTTTAAAGTGTTGCACGGTAGTAATATAAGTTCGAATACGTAAGCAATCTTCTCAATTAGTGGTTGTAGCTGCGGTGGTAAAGTGTTCATCTACGGTGCTACAGGTCGCGGGTTCGAATCTCCCTGGGATAAAAGATTTTTCAATAAGAAACAAAAATACCCGGGCGTTAAACTACTAAGTACGATTCTGCACATAACTGCCCCCCCCCCCCTCCCAGACACGTCCGGTATATATTTTATATGCATATAAAATAATTATATATTTTATATGTGTATAAAGTACAGTTATTTTTATTTTTGGCCCTGAAAATCTCCGGAACGTACCATGAAGGTTGCTAGAAAATCTCCGGAAAGTTCCATGAAGGTTGCAGGAAGGTTCCATGTGCGTTGCCTTGCAATGTTCCACAGGGGCGGACCATTGCAGGAGTGTGCTGTATGGGGTATGATATTAGTGTTTATTACAAATTTCTCGATTTTTACAGGTTGGAATATTCAACAAATAAGTAAAGTACACTCGCTGTGCTGCTTTGCGCTATTCTGAGTAAGCTTTACTGGCTGCAGAGCGCCTTATCTTATAACATTACTCGATAGGCTGCGGAGCGCCGTGTCTCGAGTATAACTTGCAATAAAGTTGCAATAAGTGAAAATAAAAACTAATTTTAGTTCTTTCTACTGAAATGTCTATACAGGTAGAAAAAAAAGATGGAATATCGACGTTTACCGAAAAAAATAGAAATGAAATTTTTCGTGGTGAATGGTTATGGGATGATGATATAGATCGTTTCAATTGCCTTTTACAAAATCATTCCAATTATAGACCTGTTGAAACGTGGCGAGTCCAATTACTCCATACAATACAACCCATACCGACAAATGAAAAGCATATCCAACTTTTGTATAGTTCGTTGTCGAGAGATGATGCGAATGATAATTGGGTACTGTACGGAAGAGGTCATTGGGTATGCAGCTATTACAATAGAAAAAAAATATTTATTTATGATTCTTTGAACAATAAAAGATTAGAGAAGGATCATGAACAATTCTTGAAAAAATTGTTTCCAACATATGACTTTATCCAGAATCCGGTCAAATTTCCTACTGTGCAACGACAACCGAATAGTAGCGATTGCGGTGTTTTCGCAATAGCCTTTGCTGTTTCATTATTATTTAACATTACACCTGACAAAGTAAGGTATGACCACAGCTTAATGCGTCTACATTTAATACAAATGTTTGAATCCAATGTTATAGAGCATTTTCCTCAAGATGTAAATTGTGGTGCCCCTCAGGAAGTGCTTTCATTAACAGAAGTAAAAACAAAAGAGGCCAAAGCGATTTGTAATTCAGAAAGTAATAGTAAAA
The DNA here is from genome assembly GCA_946251845.1 of Andrena fulva. Lineage (NCBI taxonomy): Eukaryota > Metazoa > Arthropoda > Insecta > Hymenoptera > Andrenidae > Andrena > Andrena fulva. The sequence continues at coordinate 21,478,178 of OX276330.1, forward strand.
AGCGGTGTTTATATGATGAGCAAGATTTAGATACTAATGCTAAAAAGAATTTTAAAAGACGGCGCACAGTGGGACAAACTGCTCCTTTTTGTGTCAAAATCGTAGAACTTTTGATAGGAATAAGATAGAGGGATGAATCTTTTTGGAGGTTAAAGCTAAGATGTTGCATATTAAGGGAAAAATGTTGAGAATGTATGACAAACAAGTTTTGACCTTGAAAATCTAAGTCAAAGTTGACATTTTCGAAGAAAATTTCGGTTTTTCCGTTATAACTTGTGGTTCAAGTTTTTCCTTTACTTGTTATACATCATTTCCTATAGATTTTGACGCGCTGAATTCAAATCCGGCCGCGGAATTGGTCTTGCCCTTCAGGATTCGAAGAAAAATGCGATTTAAGGTGAAAAAATCGATACACACCGTGTTTTCTCTGGTTTACGTGCTTTGATAATAATATTTTAGATTTATTTATTATATTTATTCATATGGAGTATAAAAGGATAACAGAATACTTGAGTACTTTGAATTGTGCTATATAAAGGGTTTACATGTCGTAACCTGTTGCGTACTATATTGTAACGTCCCACGGGGACTCAAACCGGTAAAAACCGACTGTCGGTAAAACAGAACTGATCTTCGTTACCATACAACTGTATTCCATTACCACGCAAACGCATTGTAAAGACTTTTGTACATAATTTATAATTTAAGCGAATATTGGAGAAACAAATATTATAGAGGTGTTAAGAATAATTAATTATAGATATAGACAAAAACATAGAACAAACTATAATGTAATAAGCAAGCAAAATATGAAATAACAAATAGCGACTCACTGCGCATGCGCCAGCCCGCCAATTCTCGGGTATAAAAGGTAACGCGCGCAGCACAGAGCGCGCTCATTCGAATACGTTCTTGTGACCAACGAATGCTAGTGCCTGGAGGCAGCTTAAGTACCATCCAGCAGAATTTCAGCACGCTCCGGAAACGGTAGCGACTGGTTCTCAGTGTTAAAAAGGTACGGGTGCTCCTCTTTGGACCTACCATTTGAAGGTTGAGAACTTTGTCTTCACGGAGGTTTCAAGCGTTGCTCCTATTAGTAGGTAGCAGCTTAACCGCTTAGTGAAGGCAAAGTCTACAGAACCCTAGAATAAAACTCTGCCAAAAGAATTGGGACCCGCTCCGGAAACGGCAGCAGACCGATCTTACTGCAGAAGCCTAGACTAAAAACTCTGCCAAAAGAATTGGGACCCGCTCCGGAAACGGCAGCAGACCGATCTTACTGCAGAAGTATATAACACTATACATATATTACATATTAATTAGCGTATTAAAACATAAAACACAGAAAACCCAAAAATAAGAATATCTACTCATAGTCTGTAAGCAATATTAATTCGTTATTGTTATTGTTATTAGAGTAAGTTTATTAAATAAATGAGTATTGTTGAGTTAAATATCCTTAGATTCAAATCTTTGATCTGTAGAGTAGAACCCCCACCTATCCGATACTTGAGGGGACGCCGCTCTCCCCTCAGGGACCTCACGTCAGTTGTTCCTGAACAGCCGAACGTTACAGGTCGGATATTTTTTGTGACAGCGGTGGGATTTCTCACTTGGTTTAGAGGAATAAATTCATTTCGAGGAACTATTTCGTTAGAGAAATCACTCCATAAGTGAGTATTTTCCAAGAAATTTTTCTTCCTTTTTCTCTAAATCTTACAGAGGCTTTAAAAACTTCACAATGCCTAATACAATTGGAGAAGCAATGGCTAACCTCACAATAAATACAGAAACTCAAACTCAGGAGACTACAGAAACTCCAGAAAATATTACAGTAGACTCAAATGCTCCAGGACCTTCAAATCCACAAATTAATATGAATACATCTACGAGTACATATTCTCAATTACCACATATTAGCCTACGCGACACTGCGGACACAGTCCCTTCTTTCGACGGTAGAAACATACCGATACACCAATTTATAAAAAGTTGCCGACATGCACGGCGCATGATTAATCCGAACGCAGAGTATGGATTAGTACAACTTATAAAGAATAAGCTTTTCGGACAAGCTTCTAGAGTAGTATTAAGCGGAGACTATAATTCAATCGATGATCTCATTTCAGTATTAGAGTCACGATTTGCTCCATTACATACGTCTATTCAACTATATGGCGAATTATCAAAAATAGCACAATTACATAACGAAACGACAGTAGATTACAGCAGTCGCGTATCCAATCTCTTACTTCAGATTAAACATTGCAATGCAATAGAGGTAGCGACGCATGTAAAACAATTTAATACAAACGCGGAACAAAACGCCATTAAAGCCTTTCTAACGGGACTCAGAACAGAAATTCATAATAGAATATATGACCACACCTTCAACAATCTTGACCGCGCTATCAATGTCGCCATCAAAGCAGAAGCGGAATATAACGAAAACCAACTACGAACAAGAGAAGCAGCTGGAATACCACCGACTAACCAGTGTGCGAATTGCCTTGGATACGGCTATATTGCTACTGCTTGTAGCAGCCGAATCCCACGAACCAACTGGCAGCAAAAAACCTGTCAACAATGTAATAGAACGGGACATACAACGCAAGAATGTAGGAATCGAAGCGGAGCACAAAACGGAGCACGAAACGGACCGTGGAACGATACATTCTGTGACTTCTGCCGAAGGCCAGGTCACATGACGCAAGATTGTAGGAGCCGAAGTTACACGAATAGAGCCCCTCAATCTACCGTATACTGTGATAATTGCCGAAGGCCAGGTCACATAACACGAGATTGTAGAAGCCAAAGTTACACGAACAGAGCTCCTCAATCCAACGTGTACTGTGACTACTGTAAAAGACCAGGTCACACGATACAAGAATGCCGAAGCAAAAGTTATGCAGAAAGAGTACAGAGACCAGAAATATTTTGCGAATATTGCAAATTTAGAGGACATACGATAGACCAATGCAGAAAGAAGATATATTTCGATAGGAAGGAAAAAGAAGAAAAACAACCCCGCATGGTACGTAGGCAGGCCATACTTCGATTAAAAACGGAGCAAATAAGGAAACCCCCTAGCATCCTTCTTTCTGATGTAGGATTCAGCGAGAACCACGCAACGTTGATGATCGACACTGGCTCCGACCTCAACGTCATCAAGAGAAGTGCTGTTTCACCGAATATACCAATCTATACGGACACTTTGTTCGACCTTAATGGTATTACGGATGGCCTACTCAGCACAATAGGATACATCAAGATAAGAACTTTAAATACGGAAATTATTATCCATGTTGTGGAGGATCTTCCTATCAAACAAGACGGAATACTTGGAACGGAATTTTTTCAAACAAACGGAGCAACCATCGATTATATTAAGTCGGAGATAATAATAGGAACGGAAATTATTCCATTTATCGATCCAGAAATGGTCACGATACCAGCAAGAGCACGAAGTCAAATATATGTGCGAGTGCTTAATACACAATCTAAAACAGGATACATTCCGAAAATTAACATTCACCCGAATATACATATGGGAAACGCTAGTTTCAAATAACAACGGTGTAGCATTTCTTTTTGCTATAAATACATCCACAAAGGACATCAAAATTCCAGTACCGTCAGTTGAACTAGAAGAATTCGAAGAAATACCTGCAGAAGAGGAAACAACAACCACATATAAAAGAACTGATAGAACACACCAATTATTACAATTATTACGATTGGACCACTTAAACTCAGAGGAACGAGCCAGCGTGGAACAACTAATAAAGGAACATGCAGACAGATTCTACCTTCCAGGAGAAAAACTGGAAGCAACAAACAAAACATATCACAGGATAATTACAGAAAACAACGTTCCTGTTTTTACAAAACAATACAGGTATCCTCAAGCATATAAGGAAGAAGTTAGAAAAGAATTGCTTGAAAAAGGAATCATACAGTCATCAACTTCACCTTATAATTCACCGATCTGGATTGTACCCAAGAAAGAAGACGCTCAGGGAAATAAAAAGTCCAGAGTTGTAATTGACTTTAGAAAATTAAATGAACTAACAATTGGAGATGCTTATCCTCTGCCAAATATAACTGATATACTAGATCAGTTAGGAAGTGCAAAGTATTTTTCGGTATTCGATCTTGCATCTGGATTTCATCAAATTCCAATGCATCCAGACGATCGACATAAAACAGCATTTTCCACAATTTACGGGCACTACGAATTCACCAGAATGCCATTTGGACTTAAGAACGCACCAGCCACCTTCCAGAGACTAATGGACCAGGTCTTGACTGGGCTCCAAGGAATAGAGCTGTTCGTATACTTAGACGATATTGTCATATACGCCAGTACATTGAAAGAACATGCAACTAAATTTAAACGACTAATGGACAGACTAAGAGAAGCGGATCTTCACCTTCAACCGGATAAATGTGAATTTTTGAAGAAAGAAGTTTCGTACTTGGGACACATAATAGGAGAGGACGGAGTCAAACCTGACCCGAAAAAAGTAATAGCTGTAAAGGAATTCCCAACACCTACTACGGTCAAGAACGTCAAACAATTCCTAGGACTGAGTGGATATTATAGGCGATTCATAAAGGATTTTTCAAAAATTGCAAGACCACTTTCCAATCTCACTAGGAAGAATTACCAATTCGAGTGGACTTACAAACAACAAAAGGCATTTGAAACTTTACGGAAAATTCTCTGCAAGGAACCCATATTACAATTCCCGGACTTTGATAAAGTATTTAACATCACGACAGACGCCTCAGGTATTGCTGTAGGTGCGGTCCTCAGTCAAGGAGAAATAGGAAAAGATTTACCGATAGCTTACGCATCTCGCGTTTTAAACGACGCCGAAACACGATATTCTCCTACAGAACGAGAACTGTTAGCAATAATATACGCAGTTTTTCACTTCAGACCTTACATTTACGGACGAAAATTTTACCTCATAACAGATCATAAACCATTAGAATGGCTTCAGAATCTTTCTAACCCTACGTCTCGATTAATGCGCTGGAAAATTAGATTAGCGGAATACGATTACAAAATTTTATATAAACCCGGGAAATACAACACAAACGCGGACGCATTGTCTAGGAATCCGATTTCACTACCATTACACGCGAAAAGAGCTCACTCAGACACAAATTCACACGAGAACAAAAAATTAAAAGAATTTCATCAATTTCCAACCCGACAAAGGGAAACTACAGCATCAACCTCTGGAAATCCAGCTCCACACAAACAAGTAATAATTAGCTCCTCAGAAACCGATTCCTCTTCATATGACGAAAGCGATGCGTTAAATTTAAAGCGAAAAAAATTAAAACGGAAAAAGCAAAACACAAACACCTCCTCTCGTCCCGAGACTAAAAAACGGAATGATGAAGCGGAAACGCATACACCCCCTCGTTACGCGCCTCATCAAATCTCCGTTCCCATCCAAATACACGCACCCCCGCAAGTCGTGACCCCCCAAGTCCAAATACACGCACCCCCGCAAGTCGCAATACCCTATAAACCCCCTCACATCAAGAAACCTCGCGTCAAGAAAGAAGAGGATCTAATAGAAGAGATTGACGAAATGGTTGTAATACCACAACATAATTATAAGGATCCTCCCAAAATAGACGCAGAATCAAATTCAGAAAAGAACACTCACCACACGCCTAAAAAGAAAAAACCAAAATTAAAATCCAGCACAGACACAGGCCCCATAACGCCAATCAGGATAAAGAGAGGAAGAATACTTACTCCTCCACCACCATCCTCTTATCCTCCACCATTATTATCTCTTCCCCCACATTCTCCAAGACACAAACAACCCACACCAGCCAAACCTAGAGTAATATCAAATATTCCTGTTAAAAACCGAAACATAGAGGTAGAAGATCATTTATGGATGGGCAAAGGATACGTAGTAATATTTATAAACACACAAGGCAGGCCAATAGGACCGTCAGGAGGAAAATTATATAAGGAAAAAAATATAAAACCTCACAAAATTCCACAACCATTAAGACTTGGAGAGTTAGTAAAAATCAAGGAAGGGAAGCACACAATCCTTGGACTTATCACACGAGAACATCCAACGGAAGAAGACGTATACAATTCACTGAGGTCACTTCATACATACCTGGTATCTGAAAAAGCCACAAAAGTATACATCTCATCAGAAGAGGATAAAATTTTATTAAATCAATTACGAAATTTAATAGAACTAATATTCCTACAAGAAGATGTCCAATTCATCTTCTGCAAAGGCACCCTCCTAACACCTCCTGTGCAAGAAAGACACCAGATCATCCAGGAGAACCATCAGTCACCTATAGGCGGACACAAGGGAATAACTAAGACATATCATCGCATAAGAAGCAAATACTACTGGAAAAACATGAAATACGAGATAACACAATTCATTAAGACTTGCTTGGAATGCCAGAAGACTAAACTGGTACGCGTAAAGAATAAGGAACCTATGATACTAACAGACACACCTGTTGATGCTTTTGATAAAATTTCAATGGATATAGTAGGACCATTACCTTTTACAAATATAGGAAATAGTTATATACTCACTATCCAGGACAACCTGACAAAATATTCTGTCGCTATTCCATTGGCAAGTGTCACCTCAGAAGATATAGCTAAGGCATTTACAGAGCATTTCATCTGTAAGTTTGGAAGTCCTAAAGCAATCCTCACTGACCAGGGACCAAATTTTATGAGTACCCTCATGAAGAAATTTGCTAGAGCATTTCACATTAAACAATATCGAACCTCTGCATTTCATCCTCAATCTAATGGATCTTTAGAGAGAAGTCACCATGTCCTCGTCGAATACCTACGACATTATGTGTCAAAAGAAAAGCAATGGGATCAGTGGTTACCTCAAGCAATGTTCTCGTATAATACAAGCACTCACGAAGGCACGAAATTTACGCCTCACGAACTTGTTTTCGGAAGAAAAGCACGTCTTCCTTCCAGTATTCCCTCAACGGACAACATTAAAACATATCTGGACTATGTCGACAAGTTGATAGATAAGTTATATCACATCCGACAAATGGCGCGAAGAAATCTAGAAGAGTCAAAAATTCGCCAGAAACATTATTACGATCAAAAGATTCAACCACAAAACTACAAAATAGGGGATTACGTATGGTTATTGCAACCAAGAAAGGAAAAACTGGGACCGGAATACAGCGGACCCTACCGGATTATCGAAATCCTGGAGAAAAGCAACTTAAAAATAGAAATTAATTCGAAACAAACTAGGATCGTCCATAAGAACCGCGTAAAACAGGCGAATTTACCATAAAGTTGCAACCCTGCATGGGTAGGCTATATAAGGATGTACAGACAAAGAATTTCTTCATTGTAGTAAAAAGTATACACGAAGCGAATATATATACTTAAAAATGACGGGACAAACGTGCTTAATGCAAATTTATGATAGAGACGTGTTCTTTTACAAAAATCACATCGTGTGCGTGATGTGCACGCAGCGGGTTGAGTTGACAGAGGAGGAACCTCTTAAAAAACATTTGGTGGCAACCAAAAATTTAAGACGGTGGCGAATTTGTCACTTTTGTCGACGAACATTGTTCATAGCAAGACCAACAGAGACATGCAAGGAGTGTAACGATGTCCTAAATAATTAATATTCTTTTTAAATACACACTACACTCTACATATACACGCCCCATACACACACACAATGTAATAAACACACACACTTTTATATTTTACTATTTTTTATATTATCATTCATTTCATTCTACATTACACTTTACAGCTACACACTACACACACACAGAGAATGTAGTAAATACCCACACTTTTCATCTTTCATCATTCTTTTAATAAACATTTTATTTTTCTACAAAGAAATTAGTCCTAACCTATAACCTAAGAAAAAATAGATTAAGTAGCAGACGATTATAAAAGCGTAGGCAACATAGTTGCAAGAAAAACTATTTTTTCTAAAATCCGCTACAGGGCACCCGAAAGAATTGTACCGTTCAAAACCGCGTCTGCGCCACACTTCATTGCGACCAAAATGCCGAAACGTTCAGGCTCACGCAAGGCAAAAGCAAAGAAAGGTAGAAACGAGCTAGACGAAATATTTGCGGAAATGATCCCTATTCCCACATTAATTGCTCCACTCCCGAAATCTCCACAAAAATTGGTAAGATAATAATAGCCTTCTCTTTTATATCAAAACCTAACAGAATACTCCTATTAAAGACGCGACCTCATACTCCTCCGGACCTGATACTTCCAAAAACGCCGGAATATCCAACTACTCCAGGATTTGTTCTTCCGAGCACCCCGGAGTTCAAAATCCCGGAAGTCCCACCACGGAGATGGCCAGAATTAATCCCAATCCGGATACCCGATCCAGACTGGGAAACCTATCGAGCCTTACCCAAAACGGATCCCAGGAAAAAATTATGGAGACTCCTTGCTCTGTTAGGCTCAGGAGCGGCATGCCCGTATAAGCCTACCAAATAAATAATCCCACATATATAAACATAGAATTGTCTATTCCATTCCCCACCTCCGTTCCAATCTCTCGAGGACGAGAGATCCCCCAGGGGGGGAGGTGTAACGTCCCACGGGGACTCAAACCGGTAGAAACCGCCTGTCGGTAAAACAGAACTGATCTTCGTTACCATACAACTGTGGGTGCGTTCCGTTATTCACTGCAAGTACTTCTTATATGACGTCACGTGAGTGTGCTGCTAACAGCGTTCCGTTTTAATTTCGTGCATTTCGTAGCTGCTGCGAAATTGTAAAACGGAACGCAGCTGCAGTTGGTTGCATTCAGCATCTCATAGTGTCTGTCATCTGGTGTCCAATATTGTTCTAATAACCTATAAAATGAGTGGAAGAAATAACAAAAATACAATAGTTGCGTTATTATTTACGGATATAATTAAAGAAAATATAGAGGAATCAAGTAGTTCCAGCGACGATGAATTAGAAATAGAAATATGCAGAAGATTAAATCGAACTGGAGTACCAAGAATACGATGCAGAAATTATGTAGAAGATATTGTTTCTGCATATTCGGATGCAGAGTTTAAAACTCATTTTCGGTAAAATTGCAGGATTCATTTTGAAATCGTTGTATGGTCACGTGATCACTGCGGCTGCTGTACCTGGTCGGCTGCAGCAGTTACAACAGGAAGTGACGTCGAAGTTCGTAACGTCATACATCTGTAGCAGTGCTTTCGCAGTGAACTGCTATCCATATCGGAACGCTATTGTCAGCACTGCCAGTACTTGCAGTGAATAACGGAACGCACCCTGTATTCCATTACCACGCAAACGCATTGTAAAGACTTTTGTACATAATTTATAATTTAAGCGAATATTGGAGAAACAAATATTATAGAGGTGTTAAGAATAATTAATTATAGATATAGACAAAAACATAGAACAAACTATAATGTAATAAGCAAGCAAAATATGAAATAACAAATAGCGACTCACTGCGCATGCGCCAGCCCGCCAATTCTCGGGTATAAAAGGTGACGCGCGCAGCACAGAGCGCGCTCATTCGAATACGTTCTTGTGACCAACGAATGCTAGTGCCTGGAGGCAGCTTAAGTACCATCCAGCAGAATTTCAGCACGCTCCGGAAACGGTAGCGACTGGTTCTCAGTGTTAAAAAGGTACGGGTGCTCCTCTTTGGACCTACCATTTGAAGGTTGAGAACTTTGTCTTCACGGAGGTTTCAAGCGTTGCTCCTATTAGTAGGTAGCAGCTTAACCGCTTAGTGAAGGCAAAGTCTACAGAACCCTAGAATAAAACTCTGCCAAAAGAATTGGGACCCGCTCCGGAAACGGCAGCAGACCGATCTTACTGCAGAAGCCTAGACTAAAAACTCTGCCAAAAGAATTGGGACCCGCTCCGGAAACGGCAGCAGACCGATCTTACTGCAGAAGTATATAACACTATACATATATTACATATTAATTAGCGTATTAAAACATAAAACACAGAAAACCCAAAAATAAGAATATCTACTCATAGTCTGTAAGCAATATTAATTCGTTATTGTTATTGTTATTAGAGTAAGTTTATTAAATAAATGAGTATTGTTGAGTTAAATAGCCTTAGATTCAAATCTTTGATCTGTAGAGTAGAACCCCCACCTATCCTATACTTGAGGGGACGCCGCTCTCCCCTCAGGGACCTCACGTCAGTTGTTCCTGAACAGCCGAACGTTACAATATGCTCGCAACTCGATTGCCGAACCGTATACGCATCTCACACGCGAAATTAACTTGGTAGGAGATAGTTAAGAAAGGAAAATGAATATACTCGTGGATAACTTAACAACGTTTCAACATATTTGTACGCGACTTTTCACGCACCTTTAATCGTGACATACGCGTACTTGTGTATTATATATAAGTGGTAGAGTGTTTTTAGTGTTTCCACAATGAAATTTCACAATCTAATGGACTAAATAGTTTCACGTAAGTACACTTTACAATATCATATTACTCTATTAACATACGCGTACTTGTGTATTATATATAAGTGGTAGAGTGTTTTTAGTGTTTCCACAATGAAATTTCACAATCTAATGGACTAAATAGTTTCACGTAAGTACACTTTACAATATCATATTACTCTATTAACTCGTGTAAATAAAAAAATTAAATGTATAAAGATTCAGTTATTTAAGCATTAAGGGAAAGCGGGGTAATTCCGGCCAGCGGGTAATTCGGGCCACTTCTATTTTTTTAAATAAAAACCGCGTAACTTGACTATGTATGGTACTGCTACCTGTTAATGATGCGGCGTGTTCATGGTTTCCATGACGATAGCAGTCTTTTATTTCAAACAAATCCGGGAATGTTCATTTCGCACCGTAATCATATTACAGAGGTCTATTGTTAAGCAAGGTAAGTTAGTACATGGAATAGATATGAATTATTAATATTAATCTCATTAAATAGAGGAATGTTTCTTCTTTCAAACTTACATTTGGTTTTTGGTGATATGTAAATTTTAGAATGGATAATAAAGAAAATTTGAAACGGAAAACCAAACTAAAAGGTCGTCCACGAAAGAGGAGTAAGAAAAGTGACAATGCGGGTAGAGCACGTGTATCTGTTGAAGAAGCCTCAAGATGCACTGTGTATAGACGGGCTAGAGAATTACTAGAAAATAACTCATATAATTTAGCAATTATTGAGTTAGCAGCTAGAATTAGCAAAGATCGTGCTGTTTATATAAATCAGCGCTGCACAAGGAGCTGTTTTCGGCGCCTAGCGGCGAGCAACCCACCTATCTCGTTGCTAAGGTTAGAATCGGTGAGGAGAACTGCAGTAGTGTACGTGCATTTGGTATGACTTGAACCCAGCCATATTTACTGATGCTACGAGCCTACGTTCACGCACATACACTACTGCAGTTCTCCTCACCGATTCTAACCTTAGCAACGAGATAGATGGGTTGCTCGCCGCTAGGCGCCGAAAACAGCTCCTTGTGCAGCGCTGATATAAATGAACAAGTCAATTCCAGTGAAAATGATGAATTACGTCACACCAAAGAATCAGCGCTGGCATTCTACTTGGAGCACGATTATAGTAAAAGCAGATATGTAGGATTAGTAAAAGATTCTCGATCGAGGAACTGTGCAATTTATCCGGCCTACCAATCTATCAGTGAAGCTATGACTGAATGTCAACCGCAAAATTATAGAATATCGGAAATACAAGTTATCGTGCCATTACAAGATATGCTCAATAAAACAGCTGAGCGTTTGTGTAGTGCAGTGGCTGTAAATTGGGATCAGCATAATTTACTGAACTTAAAATTAATTGTCACCTTAGGGTTTGATAGTTCGTCAGGTCATACGAACCCCCATCAACAGTATGAAAATACAGAAAATGAGGCGCCAAATGCCCAGCATTCACTTTTTGTAAGCAGCATGATAATCATACAATTAAACAGTGATATGTCAGACGAATGTTCTTGGATCAACCCCACTCCGCAGAGCATTCGCTTTTGTAGACCATTAAGAATTGCAGTGGAAAAGGAGGACGATTCTACAATTATTCGAGAGTACAACAGACTAAATAAATAAATAAATGATCTTGTCGCATATAAATTTAAACTTCTCAACAAGAAAACAGTCAAAATTAAATTTCAAGTTTCACAAACTTTATTTGATGGTAAATGTATTAATACAATTGTGGGAAATCGTGCAAGTAGCACATGCCCACTATGCCTCCGAACGTCGCACAATTTTGACAAACTAACAGATAATTTTCAACCAAAACAATCATCATTGAAATTTGGATTAGGATTGTTGCATGATGAAATACGAGCATTTGAACATCTACTTCACATTTCATATCGACAAACACTTAAAACCTGGGATATACGGAAACATCTAAGAGGTAAGTTGACATTTATTATTTATTTATCAATTATATTTCATATAAATAAAATTTGCATTTTTACTCAATTATAACATGCACTTATCAAGTGTGATATAAAATTATTCACTTTTCCATTTTCCAGAACAATTTGAAGAAAGAAAAATTTCTGTCCAAAAAACCGTATACAGGGTGTTCCGAAAATGGTGCGGTATATTAAAGGGGGTGATTCGGGGGGTGATTGCAAACAACTTTTCCCTTTGCGAAAATGCCCTCCGAGGTTTCGTTAACGAGATATTAATAAAAAGCACCGACCAATCAGAGCGCGAGCCTTCCGCTGGAGGTCCCGCGCTAGCGTGGCCGCGCGCCGGGTCGCGCTGCGACTACGAACAAGCAAGGCGGCATGCATCGAAGGAAATTGCGTAGAATGGCAAATGAAAAAGACGTAACAAAAAAGTCGAACCTTTTGCCATGGTTTGTTTGCCATTTAAAGTGAATAATGAATAAAGAATAAATGGATGAAAATCACGTGTAACGTAAAAAGACGAATACACATTTTTTTTAGAAGATTCGAAAATAATAATTATTTGAAGTGGGAGGATAAGGAATACGTAAAATTCCTTGTGTTAATAACATATCCACGAAAAGGTAATGTAACAGGAAATTAACGAAAAGTGATCGTAGTTCGTTATTATGATAAAAATCCGTAACTCAATAACGGCCAGCACTGTTGCTGATAACGAATAAGTCTGTTTAAAAACTCCGAATAAATATTTTCGTACGAGAATTTTGAGAATTATCGCCGGAAATAAGCCATAGCTTGCGTTAAATTTAAAAATGAATGATCACCATTAAAGTAACTAAAACTCACCCTTGTCGAAAATTCACCTGCAACTTGAAAACTTGTGTCACTGGGTCACTGAACCGATCCTGCTCATCGATGGACGAGCCCAGTGCACAGCTGATCCCAGGTATACGAGACTACCCAAAGTTAAGGGTCGCAATGTCAGGTGCGTCCAGGTCAACGTACCGAATATTCACTTCACTGCACGGCTACTAACACTGATCACTTAATTTATTTTTCATGGAACGTGTTGTTGCTACGTTATAAAAATTGGTGGAAATGAATTTTTACTTGGCGTTCGGAGCCGTGGGCAATTCGCGCGCAATTTCTCACGCTGCAGCACTTGCGTCCTCGTTGTTCGGGGGGTACACACAGAACATCGCGTAATACTCTCGAGCAGAGAACATTTGTCTGCGACGCGTTTGCTGACTGCTGACTGACAAGATTTTTTCCAAGCGACTTCTTCTACCCCCAAATAGTTTCTCTCGTTCCATTCTGAGTTGACCCCCACCAGGCCAAGAGGCTTCAGGTAAAAAGAAGCCAGCACTTTTTCGGAACACACGTGTTTTGCAGAAGTGCAACGAAAACTTTCACAAAAGCCCGCGCTCCGTCCTTCTACTGCCAATGTACCCATTGCTTCGAGATAGAAAACAGACCACGTGTATCGGTTCGAAAGGGTCCGAAGGGAAGAGACGCAGAAAGTCTTCGAGTTGCTATAAAGAAGAAAATGCATACCATTCCTGTTTCCCCTTTCTGACACCCTGAGTTCATGTCTGCTACGAGGCGGAACCAATTAAGTCATAAATTATCCGAAACTGTAGGAAACCGTTCTCTACCGCCGACTTGCGGGACAATACGGTCATAAACCGCGACCCTGGCGAAATGCTCTGGCTGATCAGCCTGATTAATTTTGGAGAACTAGAAATTACAGAGTATTATCCAGCATCAATACGTCTCGCGGAGAGACACAGGAAAAGAAAGGATAGTCCGCTGACTGCGCGTAGTCCCGCCTGCTTCGTCCTACCCTCAAATTAAAGACGGATCCCTTATCTCTCGAGTATAAACACGTGCTCGAATTTCAAAACACAAGCACGCATCGACGAATTCGGTGCGAGAGACTGTGGGCTAAAAAATAAATTAAGTGATCAGTGTTAGTAGCCGTGCAGTGAAGTGAATATTCGGTACGTTGACCTGGACGCACCTGACATTGCGACCCTTAACTTTGGGTAGTCTCGTATACCTGGGATCAGCTGTGCACTGGGCTCGTCCATCGATGACCAGGATCGGTTCAGTGACCCAGTGACACAAGTTTTCAAGTTGCAGGTGAATTTTCGACAAGGGTGAGTTTTAGTTACTTTAATGGTGATCATTCATTTTTAAATTTAACGCAAGCTATGGCTTATTTCCGGCGATAATTCTCAAAATTCTCGTACGAAAATATTTATTCGGAGTTTTTAAACAGACTTATTCGTTATCAGCAACAGTGCTGGCCGTTATTGAGTTACGGATTTTTATCATAATAACGAACTACGATCACTTTTCGTTAATTTCCTGTTACATTACCTTTTCGTGGATATGTTATTAACACAAGGAATTTTACGTATTCCTTATCCTCCCACTTCAAATAATTATTATTTTCGAATCTTCTAAAAAAAATGTGTATTCGTCTTTTTACGTTACACGTGATTTTCATCCATTTATTCTTTATTCATTATTCACTTTAAATGGCAAACAAACCATGGCAAAAGGTTCGACTTTTTTGTTACGTCTTTTTCATTTGCCATTCTACGCAATTTCCTTCGATGCATGCCGCCTTGCTTGTTCGTAGTCGCAGCGCGACCCGGCGCGCGGCCACGCTAGCGCGGGACCTCCAGCGGAAGGCTCGCGCTCTGATTGGTCGGTGCTTTTTATTAATATCTCGTTAACGAAACCTCGGAGGGCATTTTCGCAAAGGGAAAAGTTGTTTGCAATCACCCCCCGAATCACCCCCTTTAATATACCGCACCATTTTCGGAACACCCTGTATAAAGAAATTGGGGTCAGAGTCGACCAAATTTTACAGGGCCATGGAACGACCAATACTGGTAATTTGGCAAGGCGGTGCTTCCAGAACCCTGTAATATTTGCGCAGGCTCTGAATCTAGACTAGGAATTCGTCACAAGAATTGCAACAATATTATCAGCATTTAAATGTAAAAAACGTTTAAAGTTAAACGAATTAGAGAAGTTCTGCTGGGAGACGTATTGCCTCTATTACACATTGTTTCCGTGGGCTCGAATGAGCCCCACAGTACACAAATTATTGAAACATGGGTGCGACATAGCAAGGGAATTTCCATTACCGATTGCATATTATTCAGAGGATGCTAATGAAGCGTGGCACAAATTATACAGAAAAAATATGACAGCACATTCTCGTCAAAATAGCAGGAAAAATAGGATGATAGATGTATTTAATCGAGCAATCTATCTAACCGATCCAGCAATATCGTTAATACTGATAGAAGATCGTAAGAAGTCTGTAAAAACCAACCATATTCAACCAGACATTAAAAGATTTGTTGAGGAGAGGTAAGAAAATTTAAAAGAATAAATACTTACGTTATTTGCGGCAAAAATGAATGTGTAATGATGAAGAAATTTATATTTACTTTAAAATACTTTTCAGTGAGATGACCGAAGGAAACCGGAGTGACAGCGATTTATTAAGCGATTAGATGTAGACCAGTTTGAAAACGGCATCTTAATCTGTTGCACTCTCGAATAATTGCAGAATCGTCCTCCTTTCTACTGCAATTCTTATTGGTCTGCAAAAGCGAATGCTCTGCGGAGTACGATTGATCCAAGAACATTCGCCTGACATATCACTGTTTAATTGTATGATTATCATGCTGCTTACAAAAAGTGAATGCTGTGCATTTGGCTCCTCATTTTCTGTATCCCAATTTACAACCACTGCACTACACAAACGCTCAGCTGTTTTCTTGAGCATATCTTCTAATGGCACAATTAATTGTATTTCCGATATTCTATAATTTTGCGGTCTATAATTCAGTCATAGATTCTCTGATATTGGTAGGCCGGTTAAATTGCACAGATCCCCGATCGAGAATCTTTAACTAATCCTACATATCTACTTTTACTATAATCGTGCTTCAAGTAGAATCCCAGCGCTGATTCCTTGGTGCGACGTAATTCATCATTGTCACTGGAATTGACTTGTTCATTTACACAAGCAGCACGATCTTTGCTAATTCTAGCTGCTAACTCAATAATTGCTAAATTATATGAGTTATTTTCTAGTAATTCTCTAGCCCGTCTATACACAGTGCTTCTTGAGGCTTCTTCAACAGATACACGTGCTCTACTCAGCGTCACTGAGTTCGTCATAACCCTTTCTGTAACCCTCACTTTTTGGATTTTTCTTATTTAATTATATAGTAATTGTTAAGTTATCCACGAGTGTATTCATTTTCCTTTCTTAACTATCTCCTACCAAGTTAATTTCGCGTGTGAGATGCGTATACGGTTCGGCAATCGAGTTGCGAGCATATAGTACGCAACAGGTTACGACATGTAAACCCTTTATATAGCACAATTCAAAGTACTCAAGTATTCTGTTATCCTTTTATACTCCATATGAATAAATCTAAAATATTATTATCAAAGCACGTAAACCAGAGAAAACACGGTGTTTATCGATTTTTTCAACTTAAATCGCATTTTTCTTCGAATCCTGAAGGGCAAGACCAATTCCGCGGCCGGATTTGAATTCAGCGCGTCAAAATCTATAGGAAATGATGTATAACAAGTAAAGGAAAAACTTGAACCACAAGTTATAACGGAAAAACCGAAATTTTCTTCGAAAATGTCAACTTTGACTTAGATTTTCAAGGTCAAAACTTGTTTGTCATACATTCTCAACATTTTTCCCTTAATCTGCAACATCTTAGCTTTAACCTCCAAAAAGATTCATCCCTCTATCTTATTCCTATCAAAAGTTCTACGATTTTGACACAAAAAGGAGCAGTTTGTCCCACTGTGCGGCGTCTATATCAAGAAGATGTAGAAAATAATCGCGCCACAAAAGAGGCCAAAGCGATTTGTAATTCAGAAAGTAATAGTAAAAAGCGGTGTTTATACAGGGTGTCCGCGGGAAGACTGGACAGCTGAATATCTCCTAAAGTATTGGAGATAAAAAATTAAAAAAAATATGTAAATTAATGGTACGATGGGGCTGCTAGATTTGCCGAGACGGATTTTTTTTTCGATTATTATTTTAAAAGATACGATGGTCAAGTTCGGTTCTTCAAATGGCACTAACTTTTCTGAAGTCCTGAGTTGATAGTGCGTTCCAAGACGAATTCAATAAGCTTTAATGTATACACTTGATTTCCACTGGTTTTTGAGATATTGCGCTTGAAAATTTGCTGATTTTCACTTGAAAAAAACCTCTGGAATAGCAAGGACCGGGGTCGGCCTTGCTGACGCCACGGGTGGCAGTGCCTGTTGAAATAGATACCTACCTGCCAAAGGTCTACGCAGGCCCCAAGGCTGGACAATTCTTTTTCGTCAGAAATGCTACTTAGGCGGTATCGAGAAGCGCACCGTTAGGCCCCATCCACACTATCGGTCCGGTCACGGTTCGGTCTCGATCAAATTCACATCCCTGAGCGTCCACACTCGCCCGGATTGATAGTGCGGACGCTCACGGATGTGATTTTGATCGAGACCGGACCGATAGTGTGGATCTGGCCTTACTTTTATTTCGCACTTGCTTCTACGCTCGGATGGCCGGTTATTTTGGGAGGGATGCAAGTTCGATTGGTTAGGTTAGGAGGTGTGAAAGTTGCTAGACTAAATTTCAACCATAGGGAGCAGATTGTATTAGAACCAATCGGATTTGCATCCCTAAGAAACGGCTGCTCTCTTGAAGAGGCCCTCTTCACGGCAATATTCCCTCCCCAATGCCCACCTTCTCTCGCGCGGAATACGTCAACGCATGCTTTAGGTTTTGATATTGAAACTCGTGTTTATACTCGAGAGGACCACGCGTCGACAGCGGGCTACCCCCTTTCTTCCTGTGTCTCCCCACGAGGAGTATTGCCGGTGGATTGTAGGAGCGTAGATGTCTGGATGACAGTTATTCAATTCAGGAGACGATAGAAACACTTTATTACAAAACACACATGTACTATAATTAAAGTAAATCGTATTCCTCTCGGGCAGGAGTACTGATAATGATCGAACTTGCGCCCCACTTCGCGCAGACCGATTACGCGGAGGGTAGTCGGGTGTCACACATTGCACAATTGATACAGGGTAACAATTCTGGAGCAACGCCCGTCAAGGAGATGCGGCCTGGTACCCCGTGACGAGGACAGCCCTTCGCAGTGCCTCGCCCGATTTTTATGGCTTTTTTCGGAAAAGGGTACGAATCCTGGGCCGAACGTAACGAATTTGGGGTCCAGCCCCCGCAGTCGAGGGTAATATCCATTACAGCGTATTAAGAAATTCGTTTCTTCATCGTGTCGAAAGGGAAGTGACGCCAATGGATTCCTTATGCTTTTCTGATGAAAATCATACCAAATATCACGCAAATCGGATTACTTTGACACAAGCTGTTTGTATTCCCTATGCAAAAGTTGTCCAATTTACACGACATTTGTAATGATTTTCATCGGAAAACTCCAAGGAATCCATCGGCGACACTCCCATAGCCGTACGATAAAGAATAAAGAATCAGTTTATGTCTTAAACAGATAATTCTGGAGCTACGCCCGTCACCCCGTGGCGAGGACAACACCTCGCAGTGCCCATCGAATTTTATGGCTTTTTCCGGAAAAAGGTACGAATCCTGGGCCGAACGTAACGAATTGAAGGGTTTAGACCCTCGAAGGGTTTGGAATATCTTTAAGAAGTGAAAAATGTACAGGATTTCAAACGTTTGCTTCTTTTCTTCATCGTATCGAGAAGGAAGTGACGCCAATGGATTCCTTATGTGTTTCCGATGAAACTGACATCAAGAACGACGTAATTCGGAAAATAATGAAGGAAATTTCGTTAATAATAGTCGGATTTACACGACATTTTGCATGATTTTTATCGGAAAACTCCAAGGAATCCATCGGCGACACTCCCATAGCCATACGATAAAGAAGAAAGAATTAGTTTATGTCTTAAACAGATAATTCTGGAGCTACGCCCGTCACCCCGTGGCGAGGACAACACCTCGCAGTGCCCATCGAATTTTATGGCTTTTTCCGGAAAAAGGTACGAATCCTGGGCCGAACGTAACGAATTGAAGGGTTTAGACCCTCGAAGGGTTTGGAATATCTTTAAGAAGTGAAAAATGTACAGGATTTCAAATGTTTGCTTCTTTTCTTCATCGTATCGAGAAGGAAGTGACGCCAATGGATTCCTTATGAACTGCCACCCGTGGCGTCAGCAAGGCCGACCCCGGTCCTTGCTATTCCAGAGGTTTTTTTCAAGTGAAAATCAGCAAATTTTCAAGCGCAATATCTCAAAAACCAGTGGAAATCAAGTGTATACATTAAAGCTTATTGAATTCGTCTTGGAACGCACTATCAACTCAGGACTTCAGAAAAGTTAGTGCCATTTGAAGAACCGAACTTGACCATCGTATCTTTTAAAATAATAATCGGAAAAAAAATCCGTCGCGGCAAATCTAGCAGCCCCATCGTACCATTAATTAACATATTTTTTTAAATTTTTTATCTCCAATACTTTAGGAGATATTCAGCTGTCCAGTCTTCCCGCGGACACCCTGTATGATGAGCAAGATTTAGACAATAATGCTAAAAAGAATTTTAAAAGACGGCGTCTATATCAAGAAGATGTAGAAAATAATCGCGCCAAACAAGTACAACAATATAAAAAAAATCGGGAGAATATTCTTGTTAAAAAGCGTGTTCAATATCAGCAAAACATTGAAAATAATCGTTTTAAAATTCTGTGTCGATATAAACAAGAATCAAAAAATGGTATTAAGAGACGCTGTCAGTATAAAAAAAGATCACTAAAAGAATCTGTTCGAAAACAAAAATATTTGCTACATTCAGATCGTAAGTGGCTTTACAATAAGCGATATTATCAGAATAGAAGGTCTAATTTAATACTTGGAAAGAACAATATTGCCAAAAAAAAATTAGTAAACAATATGTTATGCTTCGGTCCAGAATTTCTATGAAAATTCGCGATTCTGCGGAAGTAATCGTTAAAAATATTTTACAGAAGCTCGATATTACAGATCGCAGCAAAGGTTATATTAAAAAACGATTAGAAGTTGAGAAAGTCGTACGCTGGTGTATACACATTAGAGATAGTTATGTTCGTAATATGAGTAAAATGTTCACTCTGCTTAAAAACAAATCAGAAACATGTTTGACGGTTTTTGCAGAATGTTCTACGATGGATGACAAATTCCTCGCGCTGTGTGGCAAATCTACACATACAGCTTCGCCTGAAAATTATTTTGTTGATTCTACATATTACAATATAAATTCAGCTGAAGTCACTCTGAAGGAGCCATTAATAATAAATATGAAAGGACAGACTGAAAATGTATTACCTTTGATTGAAGCACGAGCAAAAAAATCATGGTCTTGCAGTTCTTTATGTAAAATTAATGATCCGCTTCTAATTGACCGATATCATAAATTTCTAGAAGCTGTAAATATATGTACTTTGAAGAACTTACCCAAACTTATGCAAAACATTCACGAGTGTACTGTGAAAACTTCAAATACTGATAAATTAGGCCATACGCATGGCTGTTATATTGATTTAAATCTTTGTAAAGCGATGTCTGTTCCAATGCAGTTATTGTCACCTCATTTCCCCAAAATAAGAAGTATTAGACGTTTCATATATCAACTTAAAGGTTTTTATAAAAAAATGTTATATCTGGACAAAGCATTGTATTCTGCGAATCTGAATACGTTAAATGAAGTTGTAACTTTAGCGCAAGAAAAAGCAGATATGCATAAGCATCAGCAAACTGAAATAATTTTAAGTGATGATGATATTGTTTCAAAATATCATAATGCATTTATGGTTCTGAGAAAATGTACACTGGACACGCCGCGGTATAGTTGTATATCGTGTGAGAGACTTTGTTATAAAATAAGTGTTTCTGAAATTAGTAAACATAAACAAAAAATACGGAGAGATAATCGAATTTGGAAAGATTTAATGGTGTATGTAGAGCAAAAAAATTGATCCGCAATATATATGTAAGTATTGTAGTAGTAATACTATGGGGATTCTAACGCACTTTCAAGGTCATGTCGGTAAGTTACCAACAGCCGATAAGTTACCTACTGTGCAATGCATTCGAGGGAGAGGGTACGCCGAAAGAGTTAGACAGAGATCACAAATCATGGTATGGATATAAAAGCGAGCTCTGAACTGTACAAAGCCTCAAATCGTTGCGACGTGTTGCGACGTGTTGCGCGGAAAAGATATTACATATACATTCCATTTACGATCATGGAAGAATTCGCGCAAGTAGAACGCCAATTGCTGAATCAATCCGAACGATTGATTTCGCGAGAAGAATACCCCGCGAGGGAAGAACGATGCAACGAGTGTATAAAATCTTTAGAAGAACACAGCCGAGTGAAGCGTCCTCGATTATCGATAGGTGTTCGGCAATCACTGGTTGCTCGAATCGCGCGGCTCGAAGGACTGAAGTATTCGTTGCGCGGACGTTTCGTGCGTGAAGGTGCCGGACATTCGAGCACAAAACTTTTGTGGCGCGAAATAGACACTGCGTTCGATAGCCGCGTATTAACTGGTGCAGTGCTAAATTCAGATTACATCGAGCCGCGCAACTTCCTTCAAGATGCGGCGACCATTGTGCTGGAGCATGTGCAGGATGCTTTGAGGAAACATCGAAACCTCAAAGTGAACACGGTGTTTAACGGCGATTTTGTGACGGGTGACAAGCATGCTTGTAAAAGCATCAATACCCGAAACTATGAACTCTTCCGCACGTCCAATCTGCATGAGTGGTATCAGCGATGCGTTATAGAACCCACCCTAGCATCGTTGGAAGAGTTCCAGGAACGCGACAGTGGATGGGCATTGACGAGAATCCTGAATCTGACAGTCAATGTTAACAAGTACAATCCGCTGCGCGCGGGATGTCAGTGCAAGTTGCCGCGGATATTGTTGCTAAAGAGGGCTACAATTAGTGTACAATCCACAGACAATGCATGTTTCGCGTGGGCAGTGGTCGCCGCTCTCCATCCTGCCGAACGAGACACCGCGCGTCCAAGTTCATACCCTCACTATGCTTCCGTGTTAAATCTTCAGGGTATTGAGTTTCCGATGTCTCTGAAGCAAATTGGAAAGTTTGAGCGGCAGAACGAAATCTCCATCAACGTGTACAGTTTTGAGGAGCGATTGGAGAAGAACACCGAGAGGATAACTGTCGCAGTCTTTCCGCTGCGGCTCACCAACCAAAAGAGGGATCGACACGTCAACCTGCTCTACACACCTGATCAAGAGCATGGCGATGTAGGACACTTCGTGCTAATCAAGAACTTGTCCCGACTGGTGAGCATGCAGCTGAGCAAGCACAGAGAAAAGAAATTCATCTGCGACCGGTACGTATATAAACTTATGACATATTGAAATGTCTCGCGAAAAAAATTAAATAAAATTTTTTATGGTTTTGCAGATGCTTGCATTACTTTGGATCCGTCGAGAAGTTGGAGATCCATGCAGTGGACTGCGGGAATATGATCGATTGTGTCATTCTGCTGCCCAGCGAAGGCGACAATTTCCTCAGTTTCAAGAACCACTGCATGAAGGAGTGACATCCATTCGTGGTGTATGCAGATCTCGAGTGCATAATCGAGAAAACGGAAGACCGCATGATGGGTGATGCGGATTCTAAATTACACGCGTATCAGCACCACAAAGTGCACAGCATTGCATATTATATGCATTGTTCGTACGATACATCACTATCGATGTATCGATGTCGCCGCGACGCGGATTGTATTTCATGGTTCGTCGATGAACTAAAGAATTTTGCAGATTTTGCCAAGCCCATTCTGGCCAATAATACTTCTATGGAAAAGTTGACAAAAGACCAGTGGACGACATTTCGCAATACATCACATTGTCATATTTGCGAAGAGCCATTCGAGGCTGATGATGTACGAGTTCGCGATCATTGTCATATATCCGGGCGGTTTAGAGGGCCCGCACATTCGAAATGCAATTTAAAATATAAAAATGCATTTTACATCCCCATAGTTTTTCATAATTTATCCGGCTACGATTCACATTTCATTATCGAGGAAATAGCTACCGCTTTCAAAGGTCACGTTGACGTATTACCAATAACTAAGGAAAAGTATATTTCTTTCACAAAAAATGTCGAAGATCCGACTGAATCAGACTCGCGAAATCATATTAAATTGCGATTCATCGATTCATACAAATTTCTCAATACCAGTCTCGACAAATTAGCATCTTTTCTTAACGCAGACCAATTAAAAATTTTACGATCCCAATTTGAAACATTATCCATTGAAGATTTCAATTTATTAACGCGAAAGGGTGTCTTTCCATATGAATACCTTGATTGCGCGAACAAGCTGCAGGACCCGTGCTTACCATCGCGCGAATCATTCTACAGTTCGTTAACGGGTGAGACTGTATCCGAGAGCGATTACGCGCACGCCGAGACTGTTTGGCAACGTTTCGGGATTAGAACCTTGGGTGAATACAGCGACTTGTATTTGAAAACAGATGTCTTGTTATTGGCAGATATTTTTGAAAATTTTCGCGAAATTTGTATCAAGAGTTACGGATTAGATTCAGCGCATTATTATACATTACTTGGTTTCACGTGGGATGCCATGCTAAAACATACTAAAATTAAATTCGAATTGCTCACCGACGTCGATATGGTCATGTTTATCGAACGCGGTATACGTGGGGGTTGAAGTCAATGTTCCGGAAGATACGCACATGCCAATAACAAGTACATGCCATCTTACGACACATCGGAACAGTCATCGTACTTCATGTACTTTGACGTGAACAATTTGTATGGATGGGCTATGTGTCAGCCCCTACCATACGCTAAATTTCAATGGGTCGAAGATGTTGCAAATTTTGACGTGTCTTCGATCGATATCGATTCGCCCATGGGATACATTCTCGAGGTAGATCTGGAATATCCGCAACGACTGCACGATGCTCATGCAGATCTACCGTTCTGCCCGACGCGTACTAAACCACCTGGCAGCAGACAGGACAAGTTACTCGCGACATTATACGATAAGCAGCGTTACGTTATCCACTATCGCAGCCTACAGCAGTGCACGCGTCACGGTCTTCGTATTACAAAGATACACCGCATGCTTCAATTCGCTCAATCTCCCTGGCTCCGCGATTACATCGAACTAAATACACGGTTCAGAACAGGCGCGACAAACGATTTTGAGAAAAATTTGTATAAATTGATGAACAACGCGGTATTTGGTAAAACTATGGAAAACGTGCGAAACCATGTGGACGTAAAACTTTTAACACATTGGGATGGACGATATGGCGCGGAGGCAATGATCGCTAAACCGAATTTCCACAGCAGAAGTGTTTTTTCAGAAAATTTAATAGCTGTTGAATTGCGAAAACTCGAGGTGAAATTCAACAAACCGATATACGTGGGTATGTGCATTCTGGACATATCGAAAATTTGTTTGTATGAATTTCACCACGATTACATGTCTCCCCTGCTCGCTCAAAATTGTAAAATTCTGTATACCGACACTGACAGCCTCATTTATCACATTCAATGCGAAGATATCTATGAGACCATGAAACGCAATATCGATAGATTCGACACATCCGATTATCCCATTGACAATACATATAATATGCCGCGCCTAAATAAGAAGGTTCCAGGGTTGATGAAGGACGAAAATAACGGTGCGATAATGACCGAATTCGTAGGTCTTAGAGCGAAAATGTATGCACTTCGCGTAGACGGTAAAAAAGATACGAAAAAGGCGAAAGGCGTCAAGACCAACGTCATAGCCAGAACGATAACTTTTGACGACTACGCGGAGTGTTTGCAAAAGGAGATCGAAATGGTTCGTAGGTAATCATGCATTCGGTCTAAATTGCATAAAGTGTACACCATTTCGGAATCCAAAATCGCTCTAAGTCCATACGATGACAAGCGGTATATCGTACTCGATTCGATCGACACTCTGCCCTGGGGACATTATAAAATTCCATTGTAGAATAGAGATTATTGTATTTATTAACTCGTGCTTATAAATATTGGAATTATTGCATAACAATAAAATTGTATATACATGTATAGAAGATACAATTGTATTTATTAACTCATTATTATAAATGATGGAATTATATTAAATAAATTATACACATGTATTTATTTTACCGATACATAATTTTTATTAAGCCATGTATTATTATTATTATTTTACAATACATTATTTTTATTTATCCATGAATTGTATGATTTATCAAACCCTAGCCACTTGACGTATATCTTATCACCCTTCCTACGCAACACTTTTTCCACCAGATACGCATCAGGATCGGTGACACGCTGCAGCTCGTGTTCATAGAATCCTCCGGCGACTGGTTTTCCACGGGAATCGACAAGCAGATATGTCGCGGGATTAGTTGCCTGTACTTTGGCTATCTTGAACACCTCCGTTGTCCAATTCGGCGTATAGCCTTTATCGAAGATGGTTTTAAATTTGCTCACGCGTACAAATTCGCCCAATTTGAATCTCGCTGGAGCAGCGATCTTTATGTTGCTGTATACGGTGGCTAGCAGCTTATCGGCGATCGCAGGGGTAACATCGCGAGGACGCATTTTGATGGTTGTATGTTTTCGTGCGTTATACTCTGCAAGTAGACGCGGTAGCGCATCGGTCCATTTATAGGTTCCATTGAGCGTAAACATTTTCCACATGTTGTTCTTCAAAGTTCGATTGAAACGTTCCACGACGGAGGCCTTCATCACCGAATACGTCGAATAATGATTAATACTATGTTTCGTCAAGAGTTTCTGCACATCGGCGTTGTAAAATTCTTTTCCTTGATCGGTTTGTAAATTTTTCGGATATCGATCTCTAAATATCTTTGCAAACGCTTTAGTCACCTCAGCACCACTTTTAGTGTTGAGCGGCAACGCCCATGCATACTTGCTCAACACATCGATGACGGCGAGTATGTAGTAGTGACCTTGGTTGAATCGTGAGTACGGACGCATTTCTACAACGTCAGCTGCCACAAATCATTGTATCCATGCACTATGATGCGCCTCCGTGGGAAATGTCTTCGAGCTGGAGCATGCAATTCCTCAACAAGTTGTCGCTTCTTGTGGCTGTGGTTTTCTTCTTTACTCTTGAATTTCGATAATGGTGGCATGTTTGATCGCATAGGTGTCTTTGACACGAATGGTGCGATAATTATCATGCACACGCATTATGTGCTCCCACCCGCCTCGATGAAATTTTGGTCAAGTTTCTGCGGAATAGAATTCGGCGCCTTTTGAACGCTGTTTTGTAACGTCAGCATATCTCTCTGAAGCACGATCAGTTTCCTCTCTAATTCTTCATGCTGCTCTCTCAAAAGTTTAATACTCTATTTCATGTATAGTTTATTGACAGTATCGGTGTCAGCCACCGGTTGAGCTACGCGTCGTATCTTGCGTGATTTTGCATCAAAGTCAGCACCGGTCACGCAAAGAGCGTTATCTCGCATATAATTTCGAAGCAAACCGCTCCATTTGTAGTCCATTCTAGATGCTCCACTCTTCTCGAGCGACACTCCAAATTCGTTGATCGGCATCTCGATGCATACAACGCACATCATAGGCGCGCGGCTTAATTTATAATGAGGCCTACCTCGCGGAGTTCCTCGATAATCGATAGAATTTCGTTGTCGTGCGAGTTGTTACCCGCCTGACGCGACGCTTCCAGCAAACGGAATCGGTCCACCAATTCGTTGGGATCGTCCCAGTGCATGTAATCTATCTTATTACCGTTTACCACCATGGCTCGCGGTGTTTTTAGACCTTTCCCTGTCCTACTAACCGATACACGGGGGAGTAGCGGTGCAATTACATGTTTGTACTTGTATCCCTTGTTGCCCAAAATAGGATTTTGAGCGACATGATCACGTCTGTGGGCATTCGTCGTCAGCAGTATACTTTTATATTTTTGTTTATCGGTATCGGTGTATATGTTATTGTCGGGAATTCTCTTGAAAATCAGTTCGTAAAGACCAGGTGTTCCTCCGTATCTTACGCCATCTATGATTATATTATCATCCTTGTCTATATCGAAAGCTTTGTCCCCAAGCATCGTTCCACTATTGCCAAAGTATACGCCGTACACATAGTCCATTGACGTATCATTATCACTACTTAGGATTGAGCTCATATATTTTTGTCCCAACGGACCGAAAATGTTGCGAAACGTTTCTTGTCCCTCGGATGTTTGGAGTTGATGTCTAATAGATGCTGCAAACGACTCATTGGGAATAGTTTCGAAAACGCCATCATCAATGGTCGCGAGCGATTGTACATCGGGAAATGTATTTATTGGTGTGGAAGAAACCGGAGAATCGATTGACGTGACATTCTGCCGTTTCCGCTTCGATTGAACTGGTGTGGAGGTTACGAGTGAATATTCCGATGATGTGTATGATCGTTTCCTCTTTGTCTTGAGCGATGTGTTCCCTTTCGGGTGGATTTTTGTTTTAGACGTTAATGTTTCATTCCCTTCGACGTTTGTGCTCGTCATCGGTAATGCGTCAGCTTCTGTTGCTGCGATATTTTCCACGATATGTTTTAGGGGTTCGACAACAGGTTTAAAGTATCTCTCCAACGCGATATCTTCCTCCATCTTGCCAGTCTTCAAAGCCTGATGTTTCTTGCGAATGGCTTCGCTGGTGTTTGCAATTTCCTTCACTATTCTCTCGCGATCCTTAATCTCCAGACTATCGATATCAATCATCGTTGTACCGCAGACGTTGCTTTCCCACCGACGTGTCGACGACAATTCACAATCTCATGGTATTGCAAACTCGTTAAATCGGGCCGCGCTGCGACTACGAACAAGCAAGGCAGCATGCATCGAAGGAAATTGCGTAGAATGGCAAATGAAAAAGACGTAACAAAAAAATCGAACCATTTGCCATGGTTTGTTTGCCATTTAAAGTGAATAATGAATAAAGGATAAATGGATGAAAATCACGTGTAAAGGTGGCCGTTCCAATGAGCGGCTGTAGCCGCCAGCGACCGCGGCTGGCGGCTACAGCCGCAAGGGACTGCGGCTGGCGTCGTCGGAAATGGTATTTTCTATACCTAAGCGTCAACGCCATGGCCCCACCAGTGCAACGACGCGCCGCACAGGACCTTTTCGAGCACTTGAAAAAAGGGTCTATTGTCGTATCAGGTCTCGAGGACCGTCGAAGACAGTGAAAGACTAGCCTTTTTTTATATGTACATCGTACTCTGTTTATCTGCCGGATTGAAGAAGTCAATGACATTTGGGTGTTTCTTTTAAGATATCGGAATGAAATTTGTGGCAAAAAATAGGATAAACCTATTCCTTTCTAGTGATGTATAATTTAATATTTTTTACATCTATTAATTTGTTTTTTTTATTTTTTAACTCAATCGTGATAAAAAATTGGAAACTGTTTTTTTGGTACTTTATTAGTGTTTTAAGTCGCACGTTGGGGAAACATTCGGTTTTCAAGTTATAAGGAAAAGTCGAATAGTAAGGGAAGTAGCCGAATATCGTTTTGTTTAAATTAATGATCAGTCATTTGCGATAAAAATCATCTTTTATTAGTAATTCATTAACCCTCGGAGACCACATTAACCCTCGACTTTGCGAGGACTCCTGGCGAGGCTAGCGTGGAAAGTCAGGAAACTGTTTCCCTCGGCCATGGAAACCATCCTCGACTTTCCAAAGCAGCCTTGCGTGCGAGGCGACTGTCGTTTTTTTTACATAATCAAAGGTGCCTCGCGGCCGCAAGAGCAAAAATCGCATGTTGGGGAAATATATCTTAAAACAATAATCGAAGAAAAAATTCATCTGCGCTAGTAAATTTGCCCCCACGTACTATGCAATTGCATATAAATAATTTTTTTATCTCCAATACGTTAGGAAATATCCAGCTGTTTACTGTTCCCGCGGACACCCGCGGGTTAATAAAAAATCACGCTTTTGTTCACCGCGAATAATATCTGAATTCTTAAAGACGGCAAAGTTACGTTCTTGATTATCCTTTGAATATCTGGCAACCAGATGTTGTCGAAGCCGTCTTTGAAAATACCAAATTGCCGGCCATAAACGATAAATGAATTTTCGCTCCGCTCACAACTGCTCCTTCCAGAGGCTGCTTCCTTTCGGATAATTGAGGACACAACATAAAGGCAAAATACAGAACACAATATAAAGGTCCAAAATATAATAAAATTTGAAAATATAATAAAAAGCGGCCTTTTCGTTAATCCGTATATTGCTCTGTCAGCGGATGGCAGGTACAGGTAAATGGTCCGTAAGCACTGTTGTCCGTCGTCGAAGTGCGGGACAATACGATCATAAACCGCGACTCTAATGAGACGCTCTGGCCGATTAACCTGGCTAGTTCTTTGGAAACATCTGGTTCGATTAGGCCCGAAATATACTAAAATTTTACACCTGAGGTTCCCTACGCGTCAGGCCCGGATTAAAGGGGGGGCTAGGGGGGGCTGCAGCCCCGGGCCCCACTATCCAGGGGGGCCCCGTTCTAAGCCTACAGTTCTAAGCAATTTAAACTCGTTATTGTTTAACTTTTTGTTACTCCCCCCCCCCCCCCCGCTTATTCAACCACGGGGGCCCCCGAAGGTTGGATAGCCCCGGGCCCCAAAAATCTTAATCCGGGCCTGCTACGCGTAGCGAGTTCAATATAGTGTATTTAGTTTTTACTAAAAAGTCGAAATTGAAGAATTCTACGTATCCGTATTTCACGGTTTGGTCTTTAGTTTACGTTGACAAATTTACGCCAAAATGGACCAACAATTTATAAGCAGTAAAAATACTCATAAAAAGTAATTTTTAATATATAACATTTGCTATATTACGAATCGGATTGCGTGACTGGATTCGTTATAAAAAAGTACATCAGTTTCGCCTAACAGATTATTCTATATGGTGCATATTTTCCGAGATATTGGGGCAAACGTGTTTTTCACCCCCAGATATGGATGATTGCGGATAAAAGAAAATACGTGTCAAATATTTAATGTTTCAATAATTTGTGGAATTGCCTTTTGACTTGATAATAGTTACACCCTTCTTGGTATGAAATTTACTTAGTTGCATATTATAGCAGGTTGTATTTTGCTCTACTACTACACACATAGACCATTCCAAGTGCTCGAAACCAAGTGGGATCCCGAACGCTGCGCGGCTAGGAAATTCGGCCTAGCGCGAGGCTGTTTCGCAAAGTGATCATAATCGCGGTATGCAATTTCCAGATATCCAACTCCGCGAGGCGTGCCTCGCGAGGAATCCTCGCAAAGTCGATACGCACCTTATGGCCCACCTTTTCTAGTACCCAATACGTCAGCGGGTGCTTCTGTTTTGATATTGCAACGCGTGTTTATACTCGAGAGATAAGTGATCATCAGGTCGGCGCATACGTTCGTTCGCTTTATTGATACAAAGTGTTTATTACAGGTATAAGAGAGTTCCTATTCTTTGGCAATACGGGCGTCAGGCCGCTTGCTGTATCTAAACTCTCTCTACATTCAAACAAGCAATCCTTTGAAGAATTTCCATATACAGTAATTCGTCGTTATTGTCCCGTTTTTACCATGCGTAATAGTCCCGCTTACTATCCCCACCATTTCTTGGAATCCTTCAGTCGAGAGTGAGAGAACGAAAGAGTCGACGGCAACCGTTTCGTTACCTCTCGCTCACTCTTCGAATTTCTCGGCCGGACGAAATCGTGTCCACATCGCGACGTACGCCCGCCGCCAGCCCCGATCGTCGGGTTTATATCGACGAATTACTGTATTTTTATACTACATAAAAAGGCGAATTGAATAACAATAACAGAATTTATCATTTGAAGTATCTGATGTTAAAATAATTTTAAATGTATTCATTGACGTACCGGATTAAAAAAAACACAAAGTAAAAGAAATGAATGTGTTTCCAAAACATGGTTTGTTATAATTGGAAATATATTTATACAATATTTTTAGAAAACACTTTGTATCAATATATTGATACACGCTTTGTTATAATTGGCAATTTTACCAGTTCATCTAGGTGCCAGAAAAGTGACAAAAAAATATAAATATTGAAGAAAAATGTTTTCCTTTCAAGGCTGGCGTTTCAATGTGCGGCCGGCGACTACGGCCGGCGACGGTCCCACTTGTGCAAGGGAGAAGTATGCATCTGTTTCTCCCTTGCACTAGTGGGACCGTCGCCGGTCGCAGTCGCCGGCCGCACATTGGAACGCCAGCCTTGAAAAGTATGAAATATATTTATATTTGTAATAAACACTTTCTATCAATAAAGCGAACGAACGTATGCACCGACCTAATAATGTCTATTTTATATGATTAGTAGAGCCTATTGGAATACGCTATTGGTACTAACTCAATTTCGAAAAGAATGTGGTCTAGTCCGTTGTTTGCTCTCTGCCTCAATTAATTAATTTGCATGGACTGAAAGCCCGTTTTGTTAAAAGTAGTGGGATTTAAATATTTTTTGGTCAATTTAATCGGGAGAATGCAAGGAATCCATTGGTATCATTTTCATATTGATACGATGAAAAATAAAGAAACTCCGTTTCTGTATACATAAAATGAGATTATATTGCAATGAGAATATTTAGAGCTTACAATTCTTCATATATTTATTAAAATCTTTATTTCTGGCTTCTTGGGTCGCTTCACCCAATTAGCCGATTGGAAGGTTACCCAAATATTATATAATTTCGTAAGAATGTATTAACACTTTGTGAACAGTACCTATCTATTACATTGGTACCAGAATAACATGGATACAGGTTTGCAGATATTTCTGCACTTTCCATAGTAATTTATCAAATTTTTTTAGTTTTATTGAAATTGTTGACGTTATTTTTTTAAATAACGGCAAACATTGTTATGAGTTGTATATTAACACTTTTTTTATGAACTTGCTCAATAATATTCAGCATTTTCAACGCGAAAGATGGAATGTTGCAATTTTCCCCTATTTCTTGGGATTCAGGCCCACTGTACGATATAGAATACAGGTGATTACTCCATTATTGGAAAATATTGTCAAATCTTGTTTTCGCAGTTGCAAGAACAAATATATGTTGATTACACAAGTTCGCGGAAGGTAACTAAAAAGTCGACAATTACTGATATTTTTTCAATGGGTTTCTTATGGAAAAATAACTGTATACATATAACGAATTATTTGCTATTACTTTGCAGAATCGATACTAATCATTTCTGACCCCTTTAACTTTACTTTAACAAACTTTAAAAGACACGATTTAAAATTCTGCATAAAACAAAAAATTTGACATGTGTTTACACGCAGATCAGATGTAGCCGTCATGATATTTTTACCTTTTTTTATAAGAGCTCATATTATTAGTTTACAAGAAATATGTATATAAAAAAACATAATTCCATAAGTTATGAATTCTGACTTCTTTCCTTATTTCTGGATAATCTGTCCGAATGTGACGATGAATCGCAGCAGAGCGGCTAGAGTCGCTAGACTGCTTCTGGAGGAGTAGAGCGGCAGCCGCTGTGCGACTAGGAGATTCTGCCGTTATGGCGGAAAACAGACACTCGTAGCATTGTGTTGTGTCTCGAGTAGCCTAGGCTGCTCATGAACCAGACGCGCATAGGCTATAGCAATCCTGGCGCGGCCGCAGCAGTCGCAGCCGCCCATAGGAGTTGAGATGAATGCTTTCCATTGTACCAGTGTACGCGGCTACAGCCGCAGTCGCCAGCCGCGGTCGCTGGCGGCTGCAGCCGCCCATTGGAACGGCCACCTTAACGTAAAAAGACGAATACACATTTTTTTTAGAAGATTCGAAAATAATAATTATTTGAAGTGGGAGGATAAGGAATACGTAAAATTCCTTGTGTTAATAACATATCCACGAAAAGGTAATGTAACAGAAAATTAACGAAAAGTGATCGTAGTTCGTTATTGTGATAAAAATCCGTAACTCAATAACGGCCAGCACTGTTGCTGATAACGAATAAGTCTGTTTAAAAAGGCCGAATAACTATTTTCGTACGAGAATTGTGAGAATTATCGCCGGAAATAAGCCATAGCTTGCGTTAAATTTAAAAATGAATGATCACCATTAAAGTAACTAAAACTCACCCTTGTAGAAAATTCACATGCAACTTGAAAACTTGTGTCACTGGGTCACTGAACCGATCCTGGTCATCAATGGACGAGCCCAGTGCACAGCTGATCCCAGGTATACGACACTACTCAAAGTTAAGGGTCGCAATGTCAGGTGCGTCCAGGTCAACGTACCGAATATTCACTTCACTGCACGGCTACTAACACTGATCACTTAATTTACTTTTCATGGAACGTGTTGTTCCTACGTTATAAAAATTGGTGGAAATGAATTTTTACTTCGCGTTCGGAGCCGTGGGTAATCCCCGCGCAAATTCTCACGCTGCAGCACTTGCGTCCTCGTTGTTCGGGGGGTACACCCAGAACATCGCGTAATACTCTTGAGCAGAGAACATTTGTCTGCGACGTGATTGCTGACTGCTGACTGACAAGATTTTTTCCAAGCGACTTCTTCTACCCCCAAATAGTTTCTCTCGTTCCATTATGAGTTGACCCCCACCAGGCCAAGAGGCTTCAGGTAAAAAGAAGCCAGCACATTTTCGGAACACACGTGTTTTGCAGAAGTGCAACGAAAACTTTCACCAAAGCCCGCGCTCCGTCCTTCTACTGCCAATGTACCCATTGCTTCGAGATAGAAAACAGACACCACGTGTATCGGTTCGAAAGGGTCCGAAGGGAAGAGACGCAGAAAGTCTTCGAGTTGCTATAAAGAAGAAAATGCATACCATTCCTGTTACCCTTTTCCGATACCCTGAGTTCACGTCTGCTACGAGGCGGAACCAAGTAAGTCATAAATTATCCGAAACTGTAGGAAACCGTTCTCTACCGCCGACTTGCGGGACAATACGGTCATAAACCGCGACCCTGGAGAAATGCTCTGGCTGATCAGCCTGATTAATTTTGGAGAACTAGAAATTACAGAGCATCAATACGTCTCGCGGAGAGACACAGGAAAAGAAGGGATAGTGCGCTGACTGCGCGTAGTCCCGCCTGCTTCGTCCTACCCTAAAATTAAAGACGGATCCCTTATCTCTCGAGTATAAACAAGTGCTCGAATTTCAAAACACAAGCACGCGTCGACGTATTCGGTGCGAGAGACTGTGGGCTTGAGGTCTGATTGGCCCCAAACTAACCAATCGGGCCTGCTTATCTCTCGTGTCTAAACACGCGCTCGAATTTCAAAACAGAAGCATGCGTCGACGTATTCGGTGCGAGAGAAGGTGGGCCTTGGGGAGGAGATATTGCTGTGAAGAGGTGTTGCAAACGACTCACCGGCAGAAGTTTCGAAAACGTCGTCATCATTGGTTGCGACCGATTGTACAGCGGGAAATGTATTTATTGGTGTGGAAGAAACCGTGGAGTCGTTTGACGTGACATTCTGCCGTTTCCGCTTCGATTGAACTGGACGGAGGTTACGAGTGATTTTTTCGATGACATGTATGATCGTTTCCTCTTTGTTTTAGGCGTTAAAGTTTCATTCCCTTCAACGTCTGTGCTCATCAGCGGTGATGCGTCGTCAGCTTCTACCGCTGTAGTATTTTCTACGATATGTTTTAGGGGTTCGACAACAGGTTTAAAGTATCTCTCCAACGCGATATCTTCCTGCATCTTGCCAGTCTTCAAAGCGTGATATTTCTTGCGGATGGCTTCGCTGGTTTTTGCAATTTCCTTCACTATTCTCTCGCGATCCTTAATCTCCAGACTATCGATATCAATCATCGTTGTACCGCAGACGTTGCTTTCCCACCGACGTGTCGACGATAAGTGACAATCTCATGGTATGGCAAACTCGTTAAATCCCTTTCTATAACGTCCATTGGACGTCGTGCTATCCTTGTCTATTACCACGAAACCATACTCCCGTTGCCAACAATTACGACATAACGCGCAGAAATCTTCGTAAGACATATCAGTGTTTACGTGATCGTTGTACACATGTTTCAAGTTGGTACCATCCTGCTTAAACAGAATCAATAGATTCGCATTGTCGCGTATAAGATGTTTGGGAATCTTTGCATACGTCTGACAGAGATAGAAGCAGTCGACGTTCGAGTGGCGCCCCATTGCAAAGTATTCCCTTATCGTATCTTGCTTGTCACATGCAACGTCATCAAAGATAAAAATAGAATTCGGAAGCGATTGGCTCGGTGGGATGACGTCACTGTTATTCGAAAACGTAAAGTAGCCAATTTCATCTATCGGAGTCAATAAATTCTCCAAATACTGATATTTTGGTTGTTGCAACGACTTGGAATACACGTACACGTTCTCGAAGCGAACGCCGTGTGGACTTTCCAACAAGCTCATCAGCACGTTGGTCTTTCCACAACACGACGTTTGGATACAACGATGAGATAAGAATACCTATACAGCATCAGGATTTATACACATTGCCGTGTGAAAGTTACCTCTACGTGGAGGGGAAATTGACGATAAATAAGCCAAACGATGCATTAACGATGACATTGGGAAATAATTGCATGGCGTTCTTATTTGACGAGATTCGATACGAGCTGAATGGCGTGGAGATTGATCGCAATAGAAACGTTGGAATAACTAACACGCTTAAAAACTATGTATCACTGACATCTGACGACGACAAAAATATGGAGAATGCCGGATGGGGCTTGAAACGACGCGCCGGACTAAAAGTGAAAAATCATTTCAATTTTTGTATCCCGCTCAAATATTTGCTGGGATTTTGCGAGGACTATAAACGCATGATTATTAATGCGCGTCACGAATTGATTTTAATACGATCGCGCAACGATAACAATTCTCTAATAGGATCATTGACGTTGGAACCAGAAATTGAATTACTTAAAGTACAATGGCGGATGCCTCATGTGACGCTGAACGATGTTAATAAGCTATCGTTGCTACATGCTTTGGAAAGTGGACAAAACCTGAGCATTAGTTTTCGCTCGTGGGATCTGTACGAGTATCCTCTCTTACAGAGCACAACCAAGCATTCGTGGGCCGTGAAGGCATCTGCACAGCTGGAGAAGCCGCGATACGTTATCTTTGCTCTACAGACTGCTCGAAAGAATGTTATGATCGAAGATGTTACTCGGTTTGACCACTGCAAATTGACCAACGCGAAACTTTTTCTCAACTCGGAATTTTACCCATACGATGATGTGAACTTGGACTTTGATAAGAATAGATATGCTATCTTGTTTAACATGTATACGCATTTCCGTAAATCGTATTACGGACATAGTTGCAACGAGGCATTATTCACTGTGGCTGAATTTTTACAATTTCGTCCTCTCGTGGTGATTGATTGCTCGCGACAAAATGAGTCGATTAAAAATGGTACCGTGGACGTGCGCATAGAATTTGAGTGTAAAGAGAATGTACCTGCAAATACTACGGCATACTGTCTGATTCTGCACGATCGGGTGGTTGAATACAATCCGCTAACAAACGTGGTGCGCAAAATAAATTAAATTGCCATACTACTTGCCCCGCCCTCTCCTGTGTCAAATTCGTACAACAATTTCATCGTAAAAATCGAGATGCTTTACGAGAAAGACTGCATTTTCTCATCTGTCTTGGAAGCGAGCAGACCTCTAAAATTGTATCGACAATGGTTGTACCAACATTTGTTGACCTGCAAGGATTCATCGTCGATGGAAGATTTGTCGTCAAGGAAGTGGCTGTCCTACGAATGGGAACAATTCTCTCGCACTATATTTTTGGGAGTTCGATGCCGCAATATCTTCTTACGAAATCTGACAAATCAAGCATCCGATGGTTGATTGCAAAACATCATGGACTACGGTGGGACGATAGAGACGTTCCGTACAGTATGGCTAAACAGCTAATTTCGAAAGCTGTAGCTGATGCAATCGATGAAGAAGATGACGCATCCCATATCGTATACGTTAAAGGGTTGCAGAAACGCGACTGGCTTGTGGATTTCCTCGATGAAAATACGAGAGCGGACGCGGTCATCGAGACGCTGGACATTGACTATGAGGATATCAAATCTCTAAATAAGCTAAATGTAGTTAATACTCTGCGATGTGGCAGACACGCGAAGCATTGTGCTTTGCAAAATGTATTTAAAATATTCAACTGGTGGTGTAAACACCAGAGAGAATTGCATAAATAAAATATAATCAATTTTTAATGCATAAATTTTTTCTTCACCCTCCTCAAACTCAACCTCCTACATATACATCCGATATGCGTTCAAAGAAGTTCGATAGATGCTTGATATGTAATCACTGAATGGCTCGGTCACATGATACATTCGAAGAAAAGGGTGCCCAATGGATAATTCGAAGAAGTAGAAGCCGATAGCCAGTGAAAATTCACCATGGGCCCACATAGGATAAATTTTGTGAACGCTCTGCGAGGTCAGTTGCTCACCAAACTCGACAGCTGCAGGTCGTGGCAGATTTTTTGATTTTGTGCTTCGTGCATTTTTCTGTTATTTGTGCAAAAATAGGAGTAGAGCGGATTGCGCCGGAGTGCGACCCCGGCTCCATATCAAAACTACACAGTACAAAACTACACATGCAATTTAGGACACATCAGAACAGTGCACAGAAAGTAGTGCACATGCAATTTAAAGCACATTAAAATTATAGTGTACATACAATTTAGGACACATGCGATTTAGGACACATACAATTGAGGACACATGCGATTTAGGACACATACAATTTAGGGCACATACAATTTAGGACACATGCGATTTAAAACACATGCGATTTGCAGTGCACATACAATTTAGGACACATACAACTTAGGACACATACAATTTAGGACACATACAATTTAGAACACATGCGACTTAGGACACATGCGACTTAGGACACATGCGATTTAGGACACATACAATTTAGGACACATGCGATTTATCATGGGCATAGCTAGGATTGCATTCGGGGACGGGGGCCTGAAGCCCCTCTCATTTGGGGGGGGGGGGGGGGGGGAATAAAAGACTCCTTCGGCTTCTAATTCGGCCATTTGTGCACTGAATTTTGAATTTATGTACTTATGTAGGAACCAATATAACCGGGTTCGTGTAATGCGGAATTAGGTCACAATTGAATTTATTTCTATTTTATAATAAACTAATTTAATTTTGGATGAACGTTTAAGTTATTTTTTTTCCGGAAAAAAAATAACTTAAACGTTCATCCAAAATTAAATTAGTTTATTATAAAATAGAAATAAATTCAAACGTTCATCCAAAATTAAATTACTTTATTATAAAATAGAAATAAATTCAAACGTTCATCCAAAATTAAATTAGTTTTTTATAAAATAGAAATAAATTCAATTGTGACCTAATTCCGCATTACACGAACCCGGTTATATTGGTTCCTACATAAGTACATAAATTCAAAATTCAGTGCACAAATGGCCGAATTAGAAGCCGAAGGAGTCTTTTATTCCCCCCCCCCCCCCCCAAATGAGAGGGGCTTTATGCCCCCCGTCCCCGAATGCAATCCTAGCTATGCCCATGATAAATCGCATGTGTCCTAAATTGTATGTGTCCTAAATCGCATGTGTCCTAAGTCGCATGTGTCCTAAGTCGCATGTGTTCTAAATTGTATGTGTCCTAAATTGTATGTGTCCTAAGTTGTATGTGTCCTAAATCGCATGTGTCCTAAATTGTATGTGCACTGCAAATCGCATGTGTTTTAAATCGCATGTGTCCTAAATTGTATGTGCCCTAAATTGTATGTGTCCTAAATCGCATGTGTCCTCAATTGTATGTGTCCTAAATCGCATGTGTCCTAAATTGTATGTACACTATAATTTTAATGTGCTTTAAATTGCATGTGCACTACTTTCTGTGCACTGTTCTGATGTGTCCTAAATTGCATGTGTAGTTTTGTACTGTGTAGTTTTGATATGGAGCCGCGACCCCGAGGTATGTACAAAACAATATTTTTACATTTATCGCGTTTAATCTTTGAAATCGAGCGAGCTCAAGTCATACGGTCGTGTCAATATTAAATCGTGGGTTTCTACGTCTAGCGTTCGCCACCACCATCACCTACGTGGTCGAGGATTGGGGTGACATACCGTCACCGCCTTCGCCGCCTTCGCCGCCGCGTTGGTCGCCGCCACCCCTGTCGCCGCCGTCGCCACCGCAAGTGGTATGTAGTAGTTTGCATTATTTTATATGTTTTATGTTTAATATGCTTAAGGGGGTAGACACGTCACGTGACCTGGCCGATTCGGCAGGTCGGTATTACAGCAGATTTTTCTGCACAGAAATGGTAATACCCATAGATACGCGGCTGCCTGGTGCACGCGAGAGGGAGCTGTTTGCTATTTCCGTATTCTATTCTGAATAAGGAAATAAATTCTCAGCTGTTGCGTTGTACATGTAAATATTTAAATGGAATGTCTGCTGATAGAGCAAACGTAGAAAATTCATTGTACATACATTTTAATTACTTAAAATGTGCTTATGCTACAATGTGCTACGTTGGCAGTAAGGAATTATATAAGTGAAAAGGAAAAATAGATGAGGGGATATCCCCAGAAAATGAAGTATGTTAGGTTAGACATTTTTTTATTAGCAAAACACTGAAACAGAACATGAAATACGCTTATTACAAGATAATTAAACGTCTTATGCAGAAAGCAGTTATGAACAAACATTATAGTATAAAATTGTGTTGAATGTTGAATTGGGGCTAATGAGAATGCGCAGGATGGATGAGCGTGATTATTATATTGTGGTCCCCTCCTCAAAGTAACAGCAAATATAACCTATGTATCTTGTCATGTATCGACGGACGATCTTTTATCGACCGATAGAAATAGGATCTATGGTCACCAGGAGCGCGCGGTGCGCGCGCACTTGTGTTTGGCAACCAAGACAATGTACTCGTTTTTGACTGTTGTAACCGGCACGATCCGGATCGGGTTTTGTAATAAAGTGTTTAGTATAAATACGGGAGTGCCGATTTATTGAAAGACTTAACAAATGGCGACGAGGAAAATCTATAACGACGCGGCATAATAGGAAGTGGAAAATTATTTCTAGACAACAGAAAGGAAATTAACACGAGACCCAGAGCGAGTGTTTTACGAAAATTGTATGTCTAGAGCGACACAAAAAGCTGCAGAGCCAACCTCAAAGGAAGACTCATCACGACTCAGAGCTAGTCTACAAGGGAATGAAGAAAGTATTTCCAAAGAACAAAAAGTACAAATAGAGAAACACGTGGAAACTTTGAAGGTTAGTAACAAATATAACATGGCGCGACTAATCGGTACGTTACCAGAATTCGACTCTAACAAAGAAAAATGGGAAGCATACATAGAACGTTGCGGGTTCTATTTCTCGGCGAATAAAATCACGTCTGAGGACGATAAAAAATGCACTCTTTTAATTGCAGTAGGCTCAAAGACATACGAAATCATAAAAAATCTTATGGCCCCGGAAGAATTAACAGCGGTAACGTACGATAGCGTTATTGAAAAATGCAAAACCCATTTTTGTAAACCGGTGAACGAATTGCTAGCCCGCGTCCGATTTCAGAAAAGAGACCAACGTCCCGGAGAAAGCCTCAGGGATTTTGAAAGAGAGATTCGGACGCTCGCAAGAGACTGCAAATTTGGAGGAGCTAATGACGCACTACCACAGAGTGTAATGATTAGAGATCGATTTGTTGCAGGGATAGCAGATGCAGAATTGCAAAGATACTTATGCCGTAGACACGAAGAATACGTGTCAGCAACCAATAAAATAGGGTTGACCCTAGAAAAAGCTCTGGAAATAGGAAGCAGCATTGAAGGTACTGAAAAATTACAGAAGATTCTGAAAAACCCGGAAAATAATCTGGTTCACAAAATGGGAAAAAAGACCTGGAAAAGAAATACCGATTATGGAAAGCATGGAAAGGCGTGCTTTAGATGTGGAAAAAAAACCACGACCCACAGGACTGTTATTATAAAAATAAAAAATGCAACGCATGTGAGAAAGAAGGGCACATTGAAGCAGCATGTTATTCAAAGAAAAATGAACAAAAAATAAAGAAAAAAAATCAGTCAGCTACTCATCGAATGCACCAAACATCCGATGAAGATTCGGATGGAACCACAATTTTTTCGGCGAAATACAAAAGTATTAATTACGCCGGAAAATCAGAGTTTAACATTAAAGTCAATTTAAACTCAATTGAGGTGGAAATGGAAGTAGATAATGGAGCCCAAGAGTCATTAATCAACGAGTCAACTTATAAAAAAATTTGGAAAAGAAGAGAACCAAATTGGACGGAAAAATACTCAAGATTAAAAGCATGGGGAAATAGACCCATAAAAACATTAGGCATAGCCATGGTTAACGTCCAATATAAAGGAATAATAAAAGAATTACCAGTAGTGGTCACGGCAGAAGACAAGGGACCAAATTTATTTGGATCAAACTGGTTCAAACCCTTCGGAATCCAGGTAACCGGAATAAAAAAAGTAGAAGAGACAAATCCGAGTTATAACTCAATGTTAGAAGAATTCCCAGGGTTATTGAAGAAGGAATTGTCGGGACACAAAGGCACTCCCATACACATAGAATTGAAGGCGGGGCACTCACCAAAATTCTTTAAATCAAGAAGAGTACCATACGCAATGGCCGAGGCTGTAAATGAGGCATTAAGCGAGATGGAAAGAGACGGAATGATTAGCCCTGTAGACCAATCAAATTGGGCTACACCGGTAATCTTTATAAAGAAAGCAAATGGGAAAATCAGAGTAGTTGGAGACTATA
Source organism: Andrena fulva (assembly GCA_946251845.1). Classification (NCBI taxonomy): domain Eukaryota; kingdom Metazoa; phylum Arthropoda; class Insecta; order Hymenoptera; family Andrenidae; genus Andrena; species Andrena fulva. The sequence goes on from OX276330.1 coordinate 21,520,626, forward strand.
AAATAACGCTGAATCCGGTTGTAAAGGACTCAGAATACCAGTTGCCAACAGTTGCAGAAGCAATGGCATCGCTGAACGGCGGAAAATTTTTTTCGCAATTAGACCTAAAGAATGCTTACAAGCAGTTAAGGGTAGATAAACAAACGGCAGAAATACTAACTATCAGCACCCCAAAGGGATTATTCGAAGTAAACGTTCTCCTCGACGGATTAAACATAGCACCAAGAATATTTCAAAAGTTCCTGGTTACACGTTTGCAAGGCATCCCAGGAATATTGATCTATTTGGACAATATTAAGATACAAGGGAAAACAAAAGAAGAACACGATGTTAGACTAAAAGAAGTTCTACAGCGTTTGGAGAACGCAAACTTACGTATAAACGAAGAGAAGTGTATAATGGGAGTGGACACTATGGAATTTCTGGGTTATCAGATTTCAGAACAAGGTATAAAACCATTAAAAAAGAAAATAAAGGCAATAAAAGATATGCCGACTCCAACAAATGTTAAGGAGCTCCAAGCCTTTCTGGGAAGCGTAAATTTTTACAGCAAACACATCCCAGGCCGAGCTGAAATAGCTGAACCCTTACATAGATTGTTGGATAAAAACGAAAAATGGATGTGGAATGAAAACCATGCAGAGGCATTCAATAAACTAAAAGAACGGATCACATCCACACCAATCCTATGTCACTTTGACGAAGGAAAAAAAATTGTAGTCGCGGCCGATGCATCACCATACGGCATTGGAGGTACACTCTCGAATGTGGGGGAAGATGAGTTTGAGCATCTGGTAGCAGTTACATCGAGAACCCTATCAAAGACGCAAAGAAACTATTCGCAGTTGGACCGGGAAGCATTAGCTTTAGTTCATGCTGTGACGTATTTTCACCAATACATTGCAGGACGTGCATTTACTCTGGTGACAGATCACAAGCCCCTTTTGGGAATTTTCAAACAAAACAAGGCAACGCCAGAAATCATCTCCCCAAAACTGATTAGATATTTGAACACGCTCAGGGCGTATGATTACGACCTACAATACAGAGAAGGAAGAAAGCATGGAAATGTAGACGCACTGTCACGTCTACCTTTGCAAGAGAACATAGAAGAAGAAGAAGAAGAATACGGAGAAGTCCTCATGATTGAAAATACAACGAGAGATCCCATATCACCTCAAGAAATTGCAACAGAAACAAAAAAAGATCCAATGCTAAAACTAGTAGTGGATTGGATAACTGAAGGATGGCCAAAAAAGGTGTCGACTGAATACTCCTCATTCTGGATAAAAAGGCAGGAATTATCTACATACAAAGGATGCATCCTGTGGGGAAATAGAGTAGTAATTCCAAACTGCCTACGAAAAACACTCTTGCAATTCCTGCACGCAAACCACCCAGGGATTGTGGTGACAAAAGCAACTGCTCGATCCTACGTATGGTGGCCGCGTATCGATCACGATATCGAGGTGATGGTAAAAAATGCAGAGAGTGCATGGAAAATGCACCATCGCCGCCGAAAACACACACACAAAGGTGGACAGCTCCAGAAACACCATTGAATAGGATCCACCTAGACTTTGCCGGCCCGCACGCTGGATAAACATTCCTAATTGTTGTCGACTCTACAACAAAATGGCTGGAAGTAAAGAGAGTACGAGCACCGAATTCAGCCGAAGTCATAAAGACACTGCGTAGTTTGTTCGCAACCTTTGGGATTCCGGACACAATGGTATCGGATAATGGAACCGCATTCACCTCCCTAGAGATGAAGGACTTCTGCAAAAGGAATGGAATAAAAACAATATTCACAGCTCCGTACAACCCACAAGCGAATGGACAAGCAGAACGAATGGTACAGATAACAAAGAAATCTCTGGAAAAATTAAAGAAGGACGATTGGGAAGTAAAGCTAGCTAGGATACTGCTGAAACAGCACAACGCTTCTTCGACAACAACAGGCAAATCACCAGCAGAAATGATGCTGGGAAGACCGCTGAAGACAGTACTGGACAAGTTAAACCCCAAAAAACAACCACTAAGAGAGGAGGAGAGGGGACACACCAACATAAACATTCGAAGATTGAAGGCTGGCGATAGAGTCAGAATGAAGAACTTTAGAAAAGACGGACCCAAGTGGATTATCGCAAAGGTGACTGAAGTCCTGGGGAACAGGAATTACTTGGTTAAAGAACAAGATACAGGGCTGATGCACAAGAGGGATATTGACCAACTGGCTCAACTGCCACCGACCGAGCCAGAGGAGGAACCTACGAAACTCATTCGCGAACCTCTAATTGACACACCATTTTATGATAGCGTAGATGTAGTTTCTGAGTTACAGGAAAACAAGGAGCACCAGGAGCCAGAGCGGAGGGCTCGACCAAGGAGGCAATGCGTGGAGGGCAGTAACAATAGATATAACGACAGCCTGTTGGATGCCAGTGTCCATGAAGGGCTTCCTTAAAACATAAATAAAAGGGGAGGGATGTCATGTATCGACGGACGATCTTTTATCGACCGATAGAAATAGGATCTATGGTCACCAGGAGCGCGCGGTGCGCGCGCACTTGTGTTTGGCAACCAAAACAATGTACTCGTTTTTGACTGTTGTAACCGGCACGATCCGGATCGGGTTTTGTAATAAAGTGTTTAGTATAATTACGGGAGTGCCGATTTATTGAAAGACTTAACATATCTGTTATATGACAATACATGTTTAGCGGCTATTTCGTTCTTTTGCACTACATTTGTGAACTTTTTATCATCCTTCCGAAACATTCTTATTACGCCGCAATAGTATCTTTAGGAAATCGGGTCTAGCATATAGGTTATATTTTCTGTCACTTCGAGGACAAAAAATCCGCTCTTCCAAGTGACAGAAAATATAAAATGGAGGAGCGGATTTTCTGCCCTCGAAGTGACAGAAAATATAACCTATATGTTAGACCCTATTTCCTAAAGATACTATTGCGGCGTAATAAGAATGTTTCGGAAGGATGATAAAAAGTTCACAAATGTAGCGCAACAAAACGAAACAGCCGCTCAACATTTATTGTCATACAGCATATACATAGGTTACATTTTCTGTCACTTCGAGAAGGGGACCACAATATAATAATCACGCGCATCCAACCTGCGCATTTTCACTAACGCGGTTGGCGTCATGGAAGGGGTACCTCCTCCTTCCTGCATTTTTGGTAGTTGCAACGATATTCTTGAACCCAGTGTACATATGTACACCCTGGTTTGATCTGTAAAAATAAATGAATTTAATAAAAATTACTTTTTGTGTTTATACCACTTGAATGTAAAAACTGATACTTACACTTCCTGAAGAATCCATTATTATTGTTTCCTATTTCTCATACATATTTTCTCGGAATGGCACTTACTCCTTTCGATTACAGTTAGTTGTCATAGAACCTGTGATAAAAAGTTATAACGAGTTGTTGCGGACTCGACGCGTCGAAGATCGTACGCTCGAGAATTAGATTTAGATTTAGACGTAGATTAGCGTATAGGGTAGTCTTTAAGTAAAGTAGTTAGGATTTAACGTAAAGGTCACAAGCACTGTATATTTACACGACGTTTCCACAAATATATTACAAGTTAGTCTAATTATACTGTTCACAGACACTGTAGTTATCTATTCTAATGCGAGAGTACGCGAGATTGCCGCAATGGAACCGAACAGGTCGGGTTAGAACGTTGCAAGAATTGAAGAGCCTGTTGTCGCGTGAACGCTTCTCAGAAGAAGAGAGCGATCGTGGTGACGGACCGGCCGTTTCGCCGAACTCTGTGACGTCAGCACCCCACCCAACAGCTGGTCGTCCCAAGTTGGACGAAGACGGCCCAGGCGCAACAAGGCCTGTTCCGCGATGAAGCGGGACAGCTGCCTAATTAGCTGAGGTGCGCGTCAACAGATGGCCCGACCGGTCTCATCACCGCGATCGTGCATATCGCGACTTAGTCGCGTCGGCTGCTTTGAATCGCGCGCGGAGTCGGCAGCGAATCCGCGCCGGCTTGGCCTGTGGCCGTTTGGGCCAATCCCAAACACGAGTTGTAATCGATCTGAATGCAATAAAAATGTAAATGTATGTATGCTATTTACTTATCTTTATGCTTGCGGAGAAGACTGTCTTCCTTTCCTCGCTTCATAGAGCATGATTTTCACCTTTGATACTGGTTGGTGGAAATATCTAAAGCAAATTCATATATGAAAGAAACATTCATGATGATTTCTAATTAATCCAATTATTTGCATAACAAAAGTATGTGTCATACTTACGCTTTTATACATGTCATTTCCACTTGATATGAAAGAATAGCTACAGGTATTTATTATTAGGAGAGTGTTAAGAGACCCACCACCACCCCCGTCATAGACAGTCCTCTTCACTCTCCGTATGTATCTTCTACATACTTTGTAAACTACATGCTTATACTTACATTTTGGAACATTGCTTATTCGACTGCTCTTCATATGCGCTGATTGCACTTGCCGGTGCAATAGTCACTTTGGATTGCAATTGATTATTCGATGGTTTTTCATATGCGCTAATGCACTCGCCGGTGGTATTGCGATGTTGTCATCGATTATACACAAACAGAATTTGTTTATTTTTCAGCGCATCAATATGAAAGTGACATCAATGGATTCCTCGCATTCTCCCGATTAAATTGACAGAAAATTATTTAAATCTGACTATTTTTAACGAAATAGGCTTTCAATTCTGCAACCAAATATTTCACGTAATTTCCTTAATTATGATCCGAGTTATATCATTTTTGGGGCCAATTTGATCGAGAAAGCATAAGGAATTGATTGACGTAAAGAGATTTCGTAAAGATCGGATTAGAAATTGCAAAACTTCAGATTCATCAGTGCTTAGTGCGCAACATTGTATGGCCCCGCTGGTTACGAGCGTCGAAGCCGATGAAACTCAGCGAGACACATGATTGCTGGCGAGCATCGCGTTTGACGACTCTGGCTAAAGAATCACCTTGTACAAATGCTATGAAACGATAGTGTGAAGTGGCGGCGCGTTTCATTTGCACATTGGCAATACCGTAGATTCTAGGGCCTATAATATTAGCTCCGCGTTACGATGTTCTTAATCAGAGTACTGCATTAATGAATTAAAATCTAAATGAATTGGTAAATTAGTTAAAATTAATGAACTGTGCATGATTTTAATTACGCCTAATTTAATAGCACTTGCAAACTGAATTACTAATTGTAATTAAAAGAATACTTTTTATCGTGCAACATGAAGCCACGCACGCAAATGGTTGCGCGTATCGTCAAGAGCATCACAAAGTACAGTCTTCCAATTGTTGAGAAGCCTGTGGGCTCAGATTATCGGGAAAGACCTACCCACCCCACTGTTTTGCTTTCTCGCTGCGAGCGAGGACCTTCGGGCCCTAGTAGACCGCCCGTTGACAGTCGAGAGCAATAAAACCGACGAGCTAGATAAAATACCCAGTACAGAAAAATAAAATGTTCATGTTTTTGATAAGTGTTGATGAAAGTATTACCGATGAATTTTTTAGGATTTCCCGATGAAAATGATATCAAACATATATGGTGCAATTCGGTCAATTTTTAGTGAACGTAGAGTGTGTCCTAATCATGTATTCATAAGAAAAAATAACATTTCAATAGGTACATGCATGAAACTCTGAGATCAGGAATTCCGAAGCAAATGGGGCATATGTAAGAACTGGCGAAATTCAACAATACTTCATCGTCTAAATTTTACAATTAAAGTATTTATTTGACGTGAATATAATAAAGTCGGTCAGCAAAGTCTTTCTCGATTTGAGTTCTGTAGAAGGCTGATTTTCCTTCGCCATCGAAAGTCCCCTCTTGTCCTTCTCGCTGGCAATCATGCGACTCGCTGAATTTCGTGGGCTTCGGCGCTCGAAACCAGTGGGGCCATACAATGTTGCGCACTAAGCAGTGACCAATCTGCAGTTATGCATTTCTAATCAGATCTTTGCGAAAGTGGCGTCAATCGATTCATCATATTTTCTCGATCAAATTGGCCCCAAAAATGATATAATTCGGACCATAATTAAGGAAATTACGTGAAAAATTTGTTTATAGAAGTGAAAGCCCGTTTCGATAAAAATAGTCCGATTTAAATTATTTTCTGTCAATATAACCGGGAGAATGCCAGAAATCCAGTGGTGTCACTTTCATATCGATGCGATGAAAAATAAACAAATTCTGCTTCTGTATAATCGATGACGCATCGCCGAGCAACGGCGATCTCGCGCGGCTCGGGCCACGAAGGTTTTCGTTGGAATTCGAGCTTCTAAGGTCGTATCCAGATACATATTGTGGAAAAATATGCAGCGCCGGCGAGGGATCCGAATCTCAACAATGCCGAACAGTTGACGGTTGTAGGAGGAGGAGAGGGGAGGAGCGGTCGCGTGGCGGACGCGAGCAGGGAGAAGACAGAAAAGGACGATCTTAGAAAGAAGTCGTATCCGAGCGTCCATATTAGTTTGATTGTACCGATTGTAGTTCGAGTAATTTCGAGGGGAAAATAAAGATCGTCTACAATATATTGGCCGGTGAGTTTCGTGAGGAGTATTCCCCCACCATACCGCTGTCCTGTCTCGGTGCTCCTTTTCTCAACGTTTTCTGACCAGTGTTCACGGGAAAAGGCCTGATAGCTCTCGGCTACCCTCTGTTGCGCATGCCCGCGACGAGCTGTGACGTCAAACCAATCAACGCCAAGCTGGGAAACGAAGCCAGCCACTGGCGTCGATTCGGTTCGTTTACCAGCTTGGCGTTGATTGGTTTGACGTCACCGCTCGTCGCGGGCATGCGCAACAGAGGGTAGCCGAGAGCTATCAGGCCTTTTCCCGTGAACACTGTTTCTGACTCGCTCTCGCCTTCGTAGAACAAGAGTGGGCCAGAAGTGGTAGAGATTGCGCCAAGCACCTGACGTGTAGGCCAACCGAGTTCTGAGCGTAGAAATACAAACATCAGAATAGGTGTGCGTTAGCTCCGAAAAATTCAGAAGTTTTATGGTCAGAACATTCATTCTTTCTCGATAGCATCATCTCATATTGGTCTACGCATAACTTCGTAACCTTAGAGCATATAGTAGGTATACATGGAGGTCTCATCGCCTCTTGTCTCCTGTGGATCCAATTGCCGACCAACATCGTGCGAAAGAGAAAGACATCGTGCGAGCGAGAGAATCTATACTTCACTCTCTCGCACCAGTTCGCACGATGTCTTTCTCTCTCGCACCATGTTGGCGACAGTTTCAAGCAGAGGTCCCTATTTCACGTGTATTTACATACACGTGTACACGTGTAGTAAACGTATCCGAACTTCAATCCGTGTAATTTTTAATACACGGATACCCGTGTATTTCTGTTCACGGATACCCGTGTAGTTCTGTTCACGGATATTCGTGTAGTTCTGTTCACGGACGACATGAACGTTGGCATGCCGACTTGACAACAAAGTATGTATTTCTATTTATAGTTGATTGTACGAGGCGGTATTTGGCGACCATGCATCCGTGTACTTATAATCCGTGTACACGTGTATTAAGAATACGGATTTTTAATTCCTTAATACACGTTACACGTGTATTTAGATACACGTGAAAAGCCACGACCTCTAGTTTCAAGCTTTCGATGAGACCTCCAAGTATATATCGACGTGCGTTACGAAAAGTAGCACGTTTCAATTTTCTTACGAAAAGAAGCACGTTCCATCGTTTCTGACGAATATTAGCACGTTTGGTCTTCTGCCGCGAAGACTAACACATTTGACTGCCTCGCCACGAAGAATAGCACATTTCGTACTGTTGCGACGAAAACTAGCACGTTATACTGTTTCGCCACGAATAATAGCACGTTTGGGAATTTATGGCGAAAACTAACATATTATCCGGTTTGGCCACGAAGAATAGCTCGTTTTGGATTATACTGCAGACTGCAGAAACTATCACGTTTCAGCGCGTGGGCAGTTTAAAAGAATTCAACTGTTGAAAATATTGTTTAATAAATAATAATTCCATCTAATCTCCAAAAGACAACACATATGAAAATTTTAATCTACATAATTTAAGTAAGGGAGGGTGCGGGAATTGCGAACGCGAGGTAAACGCGAACATGCTACTTTTCGTGGCAAACCGCTCTAACGTGCTAGTTTTCGCAGCGAAAGACCAAACATGCTATTTTTCGTGGCAAACCGCTCAAACGTGCTAGTTTTCGTAGCAAAACCCGAAACGTGATAGTTTTCGTGGCAAACCGCTCAAACGTGCTAGTTTTCGCAGCGAAAGACGAAACATGCTATTTTTCGTGGCAAACCGCTCAAACGTGCTAGTTTTCGCAGCGAAAACCGAAACGTGATAGTTTTCGTGATAACGAAGGCAAACGTGCTACTTTTCGTAAGAAAACTGAAACGTGCTACTTTTCGTAACGCACGTCGATATGCTCTAAGTTCGTAACGCACACAACTATTACGCTAAGAATAAATAACAGCCACACGAGCAGCATTCCCGTTACCCCGCCATACCCTTCGGGGGCCCAGCAACTCCAACTGACAAATCCACGATCGTCAGACCGGCCAATATATCTGAATACGACCTTAGAGTAATGATATAATGAAAGAAGAAAAATTATTCGAAGCCCAAGATGAAAGGCCTTCGAATAAACAATGGAAACTAATAAATACCCGAACCTATATAGAACTTTAGATTTAGGGTACACACCCCTCCCCCAAACCTCGTGTCGATCAGCCACTGGGGCCATTCGGAAGTATATCCTTTTATTTAAATAATGCCCATCTCTGCATAGGACCGTAAAGAATTACAAAAAAATCAGGGAGTCAACTGTTGACCGGTTTGGAGACTTTTCCTTGTTATATGTTTTATTCAATAGTCGGAAGAATAATAATAAGAGCAATAATTGCAAATAATTGCTGTAACTTCCACATTCTGAAAATATAATATCAGTAAATTAATATTTCCAGTATTAGTAAAAAAGTTCCAATCTCTCTTTTTTTTACTTTAAATAATGTGGCCATATAATTATAACATAAATTCGACAGCGATTTCAAGTGATGTATGTGTCACGGTAAAGGCGTTAGTTTAGTAAATGTATTCAGTTCCCAACAGTTCCTAGTAAATGTATGCCTAAAATGCATATAACCTAACCTCTAATCGAGTGAATGAAAATTAATACATTGACTGCATCACGCTTTTACTGTGGCACATGTATCCAGCTAACGCTTCAGTTTTGCTATTATTCCACGCTGGCAGTCCTCCCGAGTAGGCGCCATCTCGTATCAACTAGCTGAACTAAATTTGTCACGTGACTTGCTCTGCTTATCGCCAATATGGCGGAACTCGTATTTGGGAATGCAGTCACGGGAATACGTTGTTTGTCATTATATGAGCACATTTTGGGCTGGGTGAGGTCTCATTCGAAAGAGGAAGGTTCGATACAGCCCGCTCTGGTCATCGTTTGAGTCACAAAACTCTTTTTTTTCTTTCGACTTTTGCTCTACTTTCAACACTCATATTATTAGATATTAACACAATCTCGTCGAACCATGACCAGAGCGGGCTGCATCGGACCTTCCTCTTTCGAGTGAGACCTCACCCAGCTCAAAATCTGCTCATATAAGGACAAACAACGTATTCCCGCAAACCCATGTTTCGGGCCAGATTGTGTCGGTATACAGATCGCTGTTTTACCCGTGTCTACTCCCTTAATGTACTAATATTATATTGACGTGTATGTGTGTGTTATAGGTGCCACAAATGAGACGGTATTCGGACTTAACATATGGGGCCGCGCGGCTTCCTTCATATCCGTTGCTGCGGGAGGCCCTGCAGCGACCGCGCCCTCCATCGCCCCCATCGCCACCGCAAGTGGTATGTAGTAGTTTGCATTATTTTATATGTTTTATGTTTAATATGCTTAATGTACTAATATTATATCGGCGTGTATGTGTGTGTTATAGATACCACGAACGAGGCGGCGTTACGATATGTTGTATGGGGCCGCGCGGTTGCAGCCATATCCGCTGATGCATATATCTACGCCACCGCGGCTGTCACCATCTTCACCACCATCGCCGTCGTGGATTGTATCACCGTCGCGCCCTCCATCACCACCATCACCACCATGGATGGATTCTCCGCCATCACCACCATCGCCTTCGATGCCTTCATGTCATTTTCATTTTGAATAGTTTTTATTTTTATTATTTTATATTCTTTTATATTTTTAGATTTGTATATTTTTATATTTTTATATTTTATATTTTTATATTTTTATATTTGTATATTTTTATATTTTTATATTTTTATATTTTTATATTTTTATATTTTTATATTTTTATATTTTTATATTTTTATATTTTTATATTTTTATATTTTCTTTTAATTTTTTCTTTTTTCTTTTATTTTATTTTATATTGTATTTTATATTCTTTTTTTTAATTTTATATTGTCTTTTTCTATATTCTTTTATATTGTATTTTTCTATTCTTTCTATTTTCTTTTTTCTTTTTACTATTTCTTTTAATTTTTTATTTTATTTTATTATATTCTTTATTATATTCTATTTTTTATTATTATATTGTATTTTATATTTTTATATTTTTTCTTTTTTTGTAATATATATTTCTTAAACGTATATTATTTCTCCATTTTTATTTATCCATCTTCCTCATTCTCTCTCGCCACCTAATTTAAGATTCGATGTTTCTACGTTGGGAAAAAATATTGGTTTGTGAAAAAAAAAATTGGTTTGTGAAAAAAATATTGGTTTGTGAAAAAAATATTTCGACGGTGGATTTTTTCCATTTCAAATTAGGATCTTAAAAATTAATATTTCCTTCCTTACCGACAGTAGGTAACTTATCGGATATTGGTAACTTACCGACATGACCTTGAAAGTGCGTTAGAATCCCCATAGTATTACTACGTATTGTGATAAAAAATTTCGTAGTGGCTTGATGCCTGCTTATTGTATTTTAAATAATCTCTCGGTAAATGATGTGTCTGAGGTAATATCATGTCTTAACGATTTTGAGAAATTGCTTTTACAGAGAGCTAAAGCTTTTCAAACTATTGTTAAAATGGGAACAGTTGTTAATAAAAAATCACCTGCACGACAAAGGATACAAAAAGTTAAAGGAAGAACATTTCATTTACCACTTCCTTTACAGCAGACTTTCGATAAGTTATGTTCTAACACTGATCCAATAAATTTAAATTTTGAATTTATTTTAGTTCGAAATGTTCCAACTAAAAAAAAATTATCTGGGAAGATTTAGTCGACATTAAAAAAATATTTGAAGCTTTAATATGGTTGAAAAACAATAACCCTTTATATTCTGAAATTGTACTGCCCGATATTCATGATAAATTGTTTTTAGGGAATTTGGATAATCTAGATTTTCAAATGCAAAAATCAGAAAATGATACAAGTGACGACTGTGAACCATTAAATAATTTAGAATTACATGTGAAAGAGATAAAAGATCATGTAGAACTTGCATTGGACGACCAGCCCAAGGCAATGCTAACTGATAGCTATTATGAGCAATATACTATATATCCCCTACATGAAAAAAAAGAAAATCAAACTGCGACTGCTTTATATCAAATGTTAAAAATTCAGGACATACCTTTAGATAATCGTGAAAAGAATTTAGATTTGATGTGTTTTCCAGATTTATTTCCATTTGTTTCTAATGGGCAATGTGATGAAAGTAGACCGATCAAACTTCAAGAGCACGAATTTATTAAATTTCGCTTGACATCTAAGCATCCACAATTTAGATTAAATCAACAATATTTGTTTTATTTATTAAATAACGCGAATATTCGTCAGTTGTGTGGGTGACGGGAAAGTGAAATACTGCAGGTTTATCGTAATACTTGTGAAGTTTTATTCATGACGTCGAACAGGCAACGGGTGTCGTCCGTCCCGTTCGCTGGTTTCGTCTCGACTGCCTTTGTGGGTTCTCGGCGCGGATCTTTCGGGGACCGTCGTCTCTCGCGCCATAAAGGATGTTTATACAATAACGTATCGACGACGGTCCTCGCCGCTTTCCGAGAACCCTCAAGTTGCAATCTTAGCGCGACGCATCGGCGCCGAAATTCGATGCGTCGCCGATATCGTTGATGTCGCCGATGGCCAGACTCAACGCCTGGTCGTAATGAGACGGCGTGCTCGTTGCACGTGCCGCCACATCACCCCCCTTGGTGAAATTAAGGGTGCGCTCGCACTTATAACTACTATACACACATACATATATACATATATACACCTTACCAACTACTATGTACATGCTTACAACTAGGACGCGTTCGCGGATTCCGTGTTTACGCCAACATCTACGTACTTGCGTTGTAGCGATCGGGGAATCGTACGCGTCTTCCCGACCGTGTCGTTCGGTCGGTCGCTTTATCCGCAATGGTCTCTGCGGGGACCACCTGCGGAGTCGATCTCCGCGGTTCGTCCTGCCCTTCGTCTCGCAGCAGGTACGCGGGTTTCAAGCGGTCCAACGACACTGGAATAACTCGGTTTTTAACACGGATGTTAAAGTGTTTCGAGTGTCGCTGGATTATTTCGTATGGACCGTCGTATGCCGGTTGCAAGGAGCACTTGACCCCGCCGTGTCGCACGAACGCGTGCGACGCTGTTGACAAGTCCTTGAAAATAAATGTCTTCTTGTCTCCGTGGCGCGATGCCGGAGACGGTCGTAGACCACGGAAATGCTGGCGAAGCCGCGAAACGAACGCCTCTCCCTCATCGATGGGGGCTCGCGAGTCGGCTAAAAATTCACCCGGTAGGCGAATCGGTTCGCCATAAATCATCTCCGCGGGCGTTGCTTGGATGTCGTCCTTCCAGACAGCTCGAATGCCTAAGAGAACGACAGGCAGTGAATCTGCCCATCCCGTGTCGGCGTGGCAAACAATCGCGGATTTTAATTGCCGATGGAATCGTTCCACCATACCGTTCGCTGCGGGATGGTACGCGGTCGTGCGCATGTGCTGTGTGCCGATTAAGCGCGACAACTGCTGAAACAACGCCGATTCAAACTGTCGACCCTGATCGGTCGTGAGTCGTTGAGGTGTTCCGAACCTCGAAATCCAACCGGAGAATAGCGCGTAAGCCACCGTTTCAGCGGTGATATCCTCGACGGGGAAAGCCTCCGGCCATCGCGTAAAACGGTCGACGCATGTTACGCAATATCGGTAACCCTTCGAAATCGGCAAAGGACCGACGATGTCCACGTGTAAGTGTTCGAAACGGGACGAGGGTGCTTGGAATCGGCCGACCGGAGTAGACACGTGTCTGCTTGTCTTCGCTCGCTGGCACGGTACGCACGCTCGTGCCCAGGTTTTGCTATCCTTTTGGATACCCGGCCACACGAAACGCTGTGATACGAGTCTCGCGGTTGCCTTAGCTCCAGGATGCGCGAGATCATGCAATGACGCGAACGCTTGACGGAATGGCTTCGTAACAAACGGTCGCAACGAGGAGGTCGCGGAATCGCAATATAATTCGATATTCGTCCCGGGCAACGTGACCTTCTTTAGGGCAAGGGACGAATCTGAGCGTAGGAGCGCGTGCAACTCCTCGTCCAATTGCTGTGATTCGGCAAGTTTCGCGTAATCTAACGCCGGCGATATCTCCGCGATCCGCGATAACGCATCGGCAACGACGTTTTCCTTACCGGACACGTGCCGGACATCGGTGGAAAATTGCCCGATCAAGTCGAGATAACGGAACTGCCGCGGAGTGTGTTTCTCCGGTTTCTGCGCGAACGCGAAAGTCAGCGGCTTATGATCGGTGAAAATCGTGAACACGCGACCCTCAACCATATGCCGGAAAAATCTGACGGCTTTATATATCGCCAAAAGCTCCCGATCATATGGGCTGTAATTCCGCTCGGCTCCCGTTAGCTTCTTGGTAAAGAAAGCTAAGGGTTGCCATCCGTCGCGCGACCGCTGCTGTAGCGCAGCGCCTACCGTAAAGTCCGAAGCATCCGCAAAAATTGCCAGGGGCAGCGTGACATCGGGATGCGCCAGGAGGGCTGCACGTGCGAAGCTCTCCTTGCATCGGTCGAAAGCCTCGATCCTGTCCGCTGTCCACTCGACGGGAGCTCGACCCTTGACGTTCCCCTGTAGGGCTGCGTTGAGAGGTGCCTGGGTCCCGGCAGCCTCCGGCACGAACCGTCGGTAAAAATTCAGCATGCCCAAGAACTGCCGCAGCTGTTTGACGGTCTCCGGGCGCGGAAAGGTTCGAATCGCTTCGACCTTCTGCGGAAGCGGCCGAGTGCCCTGTGCAGACACCGCGTACCCCAGGAAAGTCACTTCTGGAACACCGAAAACGCACTTCCGCGAGTTCACCAATACGCCGTACTCACTCAGACGACCGAACAATTCACGTAAATGGCGCTCGTGTTCCTCGTTGGAACTGGACGCCACGAGGATGTCGTCGATGTACACGTAGCACCACTCGAAGCCACGCAACACCTCGTCCATGAACCGCTGAAAAGTCTGGGCCGCGTTTCGTAGTCCAAACGACATGTATGGGAACTCGAACAACCCGAACGGTGTCGTGATCGCGGTTTTCGGTATATCCTCCGGATGCACCGGGATCTGGTTGTATGCGCGCACCAGATCGACCGTCGAGAACATTGTCTTGCCGGACAAACATTGTGCGAAATCGTCGATGTGCGGCACAGGATATTTATCCGGAATTGTCCTCGCGTTCATCCCGCGATAATCACCGACCAGTCGCCATTCCTCTGGATCCTCTTTGTTGGTTTCCTCGGGAACCGCGTTGACCTTCTTGGGAACTGCGTTGTTTCTTTTGGGAACTGCGTTGGTTTTCTTGGGAACTGCGTTGGTTTTCTTGAGAACCATGTGCAGGCCCGACGACCAGCAGCTCTCAGATCGGCGCGCCGTTCCGTCGTTCACCATTCTCTCGAATTCGGCTTTCGCAATCCTCAATTTATCGGGAGCTATACGTCGAGGTTTGCAGGACACGGGTGGACCAGGCGTGGTCCGAATGTGGTGACACGTCGCGTGTTTAATTTTACGATGTCCTCCCGACGGCCGCGTGACATCCGGGAACTCGGCGAGAATCGCGTGATATCTCGTTTCTCCGGCTATTGCTTTGACGCTACCGGAACGGCCTGCGACGACGCGCCCAACCGTGGACAACGTAGTGACGCCGTCGATTAGTCTCTTGGAGCGTAGATCGACGAGGAGGCCGTAGAAACCCAGAAAATCCGCTCCGATGATGGGTGTCGTGACGTCCGCGATGACGAATCGCCACGAAAAATCCCGTCGTAGCCCGAGATTTAGGTGAAAAGTAACACACCCGTACGTCGAAATCGTTGAGCCGTTTGCGGCGTAAAGCTCGTACGTGGACTTCTCACGTAACCCGCGCACCCGCGAGCGCGGAAAAACGCACAGATCGGATCCGGTATCCACCATAAATGTAAGTTTCGTATCGCGATCTGTGACGAATAGGCGGTTGGTGGTAGGCTCGGAATCGCTTGCCGCCATTAACGATCGGCCTGACCGTTTCCCGACACGAACGTACATGGATCGCGGCACTTTCTCGCGCGAGCCCCGAGCTTCCGGTGGTACCAGCATAAACCATCGTCGGGGATGTTCTCCCGACTGTGGTCGCGCGATTGCGAGGCACCGCGGCGTCGTCCTCGGGACTTCGAACGCGCCCGGCGGAAATGGTCTCTGCCCAAGCGAAGGGCCACGATTTCGCGACGAAGTTCGGATAATTCCGCATGAAGGTCGTCTTTCGGCCTCGATGCGGCAGCGACCTGGGCGCCCGGCGCTACTTCCATCACCGCGTCGGCGAGGGCGGCGAGCTCGTCAAGGGGCTCACTCTGCCGCGTGACGAGAACGGCGTGCACCCCTCTCGGAAGGCGGCCCATCCAGAGGGTCTTCAAAAAACTATCCGTCACAGTATCGCCCGCGAGGTTCTGCAAACGCCTTAGAAAAATCGAGGGCCTTCGGTCGCCGATCTCCTCGTGTTCCAGCAGGCGTCGTATATTCTGTTCCTTCGAGTCCGATAATCGCCGAATCAGTTCCGTCTTCAACTTATCGTACATACCCGTCGCCGGCGGGTTATTGATAATGTCGATCACCACGTCGGCGTACTTATTCTCCAGATTCGCGCTAACGTAGTGGTATTTCGTCGAATCCTGCGTAATTCCAGACAGGACGAATTGCGACTCGAGTTGCCGGAACCATGTTGTCGGGTTCTTCTCCCAAAACGGCGGGACCCGAATGGAAACACGCGCTACCGCCGGTGGAGGTGCGG
This sequence comes from Andrena fulva, assembly GCA_946251845.1. Classification (NCBI taxonomy): domain Eukaryota; kingdom Metazoa; phylum Arthropoda; class Insecta; order Hymenoptera; family Andrenidae; genus Andrena; species Andrena fulva. The sequence goes on from OX276330.1 coordinate 21,536,985, forward strand.
CGGTTGTCGCCTCGGCGTCGTTCGCAGGGAACATCTCCAGACTGCTCGAGGAGTCCGTCCCCGGATTGCTCGCGGTGGCCGCCTCTGGATCGTCCGTGGGGTCCACCATCGCAGTCGGTTCACTTAGTCAAAAAGTTCGCACTTTCCACGTTCCACACTACGCGAACGTTGTACAATAGAAAACACTAATCTGCCTTTACGCGACAGATCACGTCGGGGTCACCAATTATGTGGGTGACGGGAAAGTGAAATACTGCATGTTTATCGTAATACTTGTGAAGTTTTATTCATGACGTCGAACAGGCAACGGTGTCGTCCGTCCCGTTCGCTGGTTTCGTCTCGACTGCCTTTGTGGGTTCTCGGCGCGGATCTTTCGGGGACCGTCGTCTCTCGCGCCATAAAGGATGTTTATACAATAACGTATCGACGACGGTCCTCGCCGCTTTCCGAGAACCCTCAAGTTGCAATCTTAGCGCGACGCATCGGCGCCGAAATTCGATGCGTCGCCGATATCGTTGATGTCGCCGATGGCCAGACTCAACGCCTGGTCGTAATGAGACGGCGTGCTCGTTGCACGTGCCGCCACAGTTGCGTCGTGGAATTTATCATAAAATGAATATAACTGATACACGATTTCGTTACACAGCTGCGGAGTATTTAGAGGCTATGTCGAAAGAAGCGTTGGAGTCCAACTTAAATTCAATGTTTTCTTCGCTTCGAAATACGGAACAATATTGGCGTAGACCGAGAAGTGATTTATCTTGTATGGCACAACATTACGGACCTGCGACATGGTTTATAACGTTAAGTCCTAGTGAATGGTTATGGGACGATTTAGATGAATATATTCGTGACGCAAATGGGTGGCAAGACTCTTCGTTAACCACTAGTTTACTGGTTGCTAAAGATCCTGTATCAACATCGAGATTTCTTGATAATAAATTTCGAGCAATGCTTGCTTTTATTTGTTCAGAAGATTCTCCGATTGGTAAAGTAACACACTATTTCTGGCGACGAGAATATCAAGGTAGAGGTATACAACATTTTCATTTATTAATCTGGATTGAAGGTGCACCAATTTTCGGCGAATCTTCTATTGAAGAAGTCTCTAAATTTATTTTACAATATATAAGCTGCAAAATGCCACATGAAAGTATTTCGCCATTATTGCACAGACGTGTTAATACGCACAAACGACACAAACATAATGATTATTGTCTTCGTGCTAAAAAAATAGGATCTAAAGTTATTCGTAGGTGTCGTTTTGGGTTTCCCCGTCCTGTTACTGACACACTAAACGAGGAAACTTCGATAGCAGGTAGAAAATACTTAAAACATAAAAGTAGATTGTACCATCTTCCTCGAACAAAGAATGAAGTTGATATTAATGATTATAATCCTGTCATACTTACTGCGTGGGAAGGTAATATGGATATACAGTTTATTGGTGAAAAATCGACACTGCTCACTTGGTACGTTACTAAATATTTTAACAAAGCAGGGAAAAGTGAACTGTCTGATTGTGATTTTGCAAATAGTATAAATAATAAAAATAAGTCATTGGCAAGTGTTCTTTGGAATTTTGCTTTACGATCCATAAGCAATAGAGAATGTGGAGCTCTGGAGGCTGCTGATACATTGCTAGGTATGCCTTTATATGGAACTGATCGAAATACAACTATTAAATGGTTAGATGTTAATTCTATACGGCAGAGGAAATTGAAAAGTCGTCAAGAAATTGAAGCTCTTGATGGTGAATCTACAGATATATTTTGTCCATCCTTAATAGATAATTATTATCCAAATAGATCTGGAGAATTAGAATCTTTGTCTCTTTATGAATTCGCACAATCACGACAATCAAACCGAAAAATAATAATATTGAATATTATAAATTAGATAATAGTCATTATCTTAAACGGCGACAACGTGGATGTCTTATTAATCATTATAGACATAATGTTACTAATAGACCAGAAGATTATTTCTTTTCTTTATTGCTTATGTTTAAACCATGGCGGGAATTAAAGGATCTTAAAAATAGTTGTGATACGTATATGGAAGCATTTCATAAAGTAAAACTACATCTTACGAAAGCATTACAATATCACAAAAAACTAGAAGAATTGAAAAAAGCGTATGAAACTGCACAAGAGTTAGTTCGGAAATTAGATGAAGAATTACAAAAAAACGTGTCTCAGGATGACCCTGACAATCCAATAGGTGCTCAAAATGTAGAAGCTGGTGAAGCAATGCAAGATTTTAGGAATCTTGATAATAAAATGGATGAAAAAATTGATGTATCTGAAATGATAGCAAAATTAAATGCCGAACAAAAAAAAGTATTCCACAGAGTCATTGATACTGTAAGGTCAGATAATTCGATATTACGATTGTTTGTTAGCGGAGAAGGTGGAACAGGCAAGAGTTTTTTAATTAAAACCATTAAGTGTTGGATAAAACAATATCTCAATAAAGATACCGCTGTAGCGGCACCTACTGGTATAGCAGCGTTTAATATAGACGGTTTGACAATTCATAGATTGTTTCAATTACCCGTTGAACATGGTCTAACGCCAAAGTATAAACAATTATCTGATCATGTATTAAAAGTTTTACGAGCAAATCTCAAAGATGTTGTTCTTTTTGTGATCGATGAAGTGTCAATGATATCAAATTTAACTTTTAGGTATATACATTTCCGATTGTCTCAATTATTTGATACCAATGATTGTGAAGACGGTTGGTTTGGTCAAAAGCACGTTCTTTTATTTGGTGATCTGCTTCCATTACCCCCTGTACACTAGGGTGGACCTTAGCTACTCTTGACGAAAATTATTTTGCGAGATTTTTTTGGTCCCGTACCCCAAAAATGTGACACTTATTGGGAAAATGATCTGGAAAAATTTCAGCCCGATTGGACCACGGGAAAAGGACGCGCCACGAATTTGAAAATTTTGAACTTAATATACCTTGACATAAATATACATTATGACATATCGTTGAATTTGTATTTTTTTTGTGTTTAAGAATACATACACAACATATACGATTGTTAACAAAAAAAACGTCCGTGATCTTGAAAACTCGAAAGAGTGACATTGAAAAAAAAATTATTACCTTCCATTATATTCGCCTCTTTATATACTACAACTTTTGTCTGAAGAGTTTTTTCATATATCCATAAACGATAGAGATATCAAACATTTTTGATTTTCATTATAACGCTCCATTATACAGAAGAAAAGCAGTTCTAAGACTGGAAATAAGTTATTATAGCTATTATGTAAATTACGAATAGAAATGTCATCAAAGTATTGCGTCCCAGACCTGCTCGTGGACGTTCGATAAGACCGAGCAGATCTTGCCCTAGACGCGACTGTGTTAACAAACACAGTCTTAAATGCGTCACAAAAATTCAAATAGCCACGGAGGTATTTATTACGGGTTCCTTTATATTAAAAATGCTTTAAAAATCCTTTGATAAATTCTCTTTTGTGACGTCAGGATACTGCTTTCTATATTCCGTCACATTCTGCAGTATAAATTGTTTCTCCTCTTCATTTTTTGATAATATTTTGTTATATTCTTCTATAAGTTTAAGGCCACGCTCAACGGTGTGATTTACCACTTTTAATCCGTTCACGATGTTTCGCCCAATTTGGAAAGCCTCGTCATCACCCCATGTAGAAGGATCTTTTTAAAAAAATGTGGTAGGTATTAAAAACCGTTCAAAGAATCTTTTGGAATCAGGAGAAATAAAATGTTCCATTTTTTTGTTGGCTAATTGTTCCACATCCTTTGGAAGGATTTTATATTTTTTAAGGCATTTGTTGTCGTCACTGCCTACACTGGCATTTATTGCCTCTATCATTTTTATTTTAGTGTCATTTCCAATGGCACTATCGAAAAATGATAATGCGGCAGTTTCTGGTGCCAAATACCAGAAATGATTGATCATTTTGTTTATTGCAGTGCGGCTGATTGTATCGTCAATTTGACGATAAGCAGATCAATTGTTTACAAATTCCAAATCTTGTCGCGGGGCTTCTGTTGCGACTGGAGCTTGTATCCACGCTTTTAAATACAAACTGGCGAGGAAAATACAAATGTCGCGAATTCCAGTGGCCTTTTAACTAGTCAAGATAAATTCTTTTTAAATATTTATATTTTTATACAATACAGGGTGTTCCGAAAATGCTGCGGTATCTTAAAGGGGGTGATTCCGGGGATGATTGCAAACCACTTTTTCCTTTGCGAAAATGCCCTCCGAGGTTTCGTTAACGAGATATTAATAAAAAGCACCGACCAATCAGAGCGCGAGCCTTCCGCTGGAGGTCCCGCGCTAGCGTGGCCGCGCGCCGGGCCGCGCTGCGACTACGAACAAGCAAGGCGGCATGCATCGAAGGAAATTGCGTAGAATGGCAAATGAAAAAGACGTAACAAAAAAAATTGAACCTTTTGCCATGGTTTGTTTGCCATTTAAAGTGAATAATGAATAAAGCATAAATGGATGAAAATCACGTGTAACGTAAAAAGACGAATACACATTTTTTTTAGAAGATTCGAAAATAATAATTATTTGAAGTGGGAGGATAAGGAATACGTAAAATTCCTTGTGTTAATAACATATCCACGAAAAGGTAATGTAACAGGAAATTAACGAAAAGTGATCGTAGTTCGTTATTGTGATAAAAATCCGTAACTCAATAACGGCCAGCACTGTTGCTGATAACGAATAAGTCTGTTTGAAAAGCCAGAATGATCACCATTAAAGTAACTAAAACTGACCCTTGTCGAAAATTCACCTGCAACTTGAAAACTTGTGTCACTGGGTCACTGCACCGATCCTGGTCATCGATGGACGAGCCCAGTGCACAGCTGATCCCAGGTATACGACACTACCCAAAGTTAAGGGTCGCAATGTCAGGTGCGTCCAGGTCAACGTACCGAATATTCACTTCACTGCACGGCTACTAACACTGATGACTTTATTTACTTTATATGGAACGTGTTGTTCCTACGTTTTAAAGCCGCGACGCTAACCGACGAAACGTATCCTCGCTTGGTGTTTCGATATTGGGATATTCTAGCGCAAATGCTCGCGCAGCAGCACTTGCGTTCCCGTCGTTCCGGGCGTAGACCCAGAACATACGGTAGTATTCCTGGGCTGTGAACATTTCTGCAACGCGATTTCTAGCTGACTGACAGGATTTTTTCCAAGCAACTTCCGCTACCCCCAAGTAGCTTCTCTGGTTCCATTATGAGTTAACTCCCACCAAGCCAAGAGGCTTTAGGTAAAAAGAAGCCAGCACATTTTCGGAACACACATGTTTTGCAGAAGTGCATCGAAAACTTTCACAAAAGCCCGCGCTCCGTCCTTCTACTGCCAATGTACCCATTGCTTCGAGATAGAAAACAGACACCACGTGTATCGGTTCGAAAGGGTCCGAAGGGAAGAGACGCAGAAAGTCTTCGAGTTGCTATAAAGAAGAAAATGCATACCATTCCTGTTTCCCCTTTCTGACACCCTGAGTTCACGTCTGCTACGAGGCGGAACCAATTAAGTCATAAATTATCCGAAACTGTAGGAAACCGTTCTCTACCGCCGACTTGCGGGACAATACGGTCATAAACCGCGACCCTGGCGAAATGCTCTGGCTGATCAGCCTGATTAATTTTGGAGAACTAGAAATTACAGAGTATTATCCAGCATCAATACGTCTCGCGGAGAGACACAGGAAAAGAAGGGATAGTCCGCTGACTGCGCGTAGTCCCGCCTGCTTCGTCCTACCCTCAAATTAAAGACGGATCCCTTATCTCTCGAGTATAAACACGTGCTCGAATTTCAAAACACAAGCACGCATCGATGTATTCGGTGCGAGAGAAGGCGGGCTTGAAGTTCGATTGGTCCTGAACTAACCATTTGGGCCTACTTATGTCTCGTGTCTAAACACGCGCTCGAATTTTCAAAACAAAAGCATGCGTCGACGTATTCCGTGCGAGAGAAGGTGGGCTTGAGTTCGATTGGTGCTGAACCAACCATTTGAGTCTACTTATCTCTCGTGTCTAAACACGCGTTCGAATTTCAAAACAAAAGCATGCGTCGACGTATTCCGTGCGAGAGAAGGTGGGCCTTGTGGAGGAGATATCGCTGTGAAGAGGGCCTCTTCAGGACAGTGGCCGTTTGGGAGGGATGCAGGGCAGATTGGTTAGTTTGGGGCCAATCGGACCTCAAGCCCACAGTCTCTCGCACCGAATACGTCGATGCGTGCTTGTGTTTTGAAATTCGAGCACGGGTTTATACTCGAGAGATAAGGGATCCGTCTTTAATTTGAGGGTAGGATGAAGCAGGCGGGACTACGCGCAGTCAGCGGACTATCCCTTCTTTTCCTGTGTCTCTCCGCGAGACGTATTGATGCTGGATAATACTCTGTAATTTCTAGTTCTTCAAAATTAATCAGGCTGATCAGCCAGAGCATTTCTCCAGGGTCGCGGTTTATGACCGTATTGTCCCGCAAGTCGGCGGTAGAGAACGGTTTCCTACAGTTTCGGATAATTTATGACTTACTTGGTTCCGCGTCGTAGCAGACGTGAACTCAGGGTATCGGAAAAGGGTAACAGGAATGGTATGCATTTTCTTCTTTATAGCAACTCGAAGACTTTCTGTTTCTCTTCTCTTCGGACCCTTTCGAACCGATACACGTGGTGTCTGTTTTCTATCTCGAAGCAATGGGTACATTGGCAGTAGAAGGACGGAGCGCGGGCTTTTGTGAAAGTTTTCGTTGCACTTCTGCAAAACACGTGTGTTCCGAAAATGTGCTGGCTTCTTTTTACCTGAAGCCTCTTGGCCTGGTGGGGGTCAACTCATAATGGAACGAGAGAAACTATTTGGGGGTAGAAGAAGTCGCTTGGAAAAAATCTTGTCAGTCAGCAGTCAGCAATCGCGTCGCAGACAAATGTTCTTTGCTCAAGAGTATTATGCGATGTTCTGTGTGTACCCCCCGAACAACCAGGACGCAAGTGCTGCACCGTTAGAATTTGCGCGGGAATTACCCACGGCTCCGAACGTCAAGTAAAAATTCATTTCCATCAATTTTTATAACGTAGCAACAACACGTTCCATGAAAAATAAATTAAGTGATCAGTGTTAGTAGCCGTGCAGTGAAGTGAATATTCGGTACATTAACCCGGACGCACTTGACGTTGCGACCCTTAACTTTGTATGGTGTCGTGTACCTGAGATCAGCTGTGCACTCGGCGATGACCAGGATCGGTTCAGTGACCTAGTGGACACAGGTTTTTAAGCTGCGGGTGAATTTCCGAAAGAGTGAGTTTTAGTTACATTATTGGCGACTATTATTTTTTAAATTTAACGCAGGCTACGGCTTATTTCCGGAGATAATTCTCAAAATTTCCGTACGTAAATTTTTCTTCCTAGTTTTTAAACCAACTTATTCATTATCAACAACAGTGTTGGCCGTTATTGAACTACGGATTTTTATCACAATAACGAACTACGATCACTTTTCGTTAATTTCCTGTTACATTACCTTTTCGTGGATATGTTATTAACACAAGGAATTTTACGTATTCCTTATCCTCCCACTTCAAATAATTATTATTTTCGAATCTTCTAAAAAAAATGTGTATTCGTCTTTTTACGTTACACGTGATTTTCATCCATTTATCCTTTATTCATTATTCACTTTAAATGGCAAACAAACCATGGCAAAAGGTTGGATTTTTTTGTTACGTCTTTTTCATTTGCCATTCTACGCAATTTCCTTCGATGCATGCCGCCTTGCTTGTTCGTAGTCGCAGCGCGGCCCGGCGCGCGGCCACGCTAGCGCGGGACCTCCAGCGGAAGGCTCGCGCTCTGATTGGTCGGTGCGTTTTATTAATATCTCGTTAACGAAACCTCGGAGGGCATTTTCGCAAAGGAAAAAGTTGTTTGCAATCATCCCCCGAATCACCCCGTTTAAGATACCGCAGCATTTTCGGAACACCCTGTATATCGCCTTGGCCATCCATCGAGCGTGAAGAAAAACTCCTGGAACTCGAAATGTACAATTTTTTCTAGGAGTTCTTCTTGTGGTTGTTTGATGCTTTTCAAAGTTTGCATTGCAAACTCCAGCAAAAAATATAAAATCCTTCCAAAGGATGTGGAACAATTAGGCAACAAAAAAGGTTTTTAATACCTAACACATTTTTTGAAAAAGACCCTTCTACATGGAATGATGACGAGGCTTTCCAAATTGGGCGAAACATCGTGAACGGATTAAACGTGGTAAATGACACCGCTGAGCGTGGCGTTAAACTTATAGAAGAATATAACAAAATATTATCAAAAAATGAAGAGGAGAAACAATTTTTACTGCAGAATGTGATGGAATTTAGAAAGCAGTATCCTGACATCACAAAAGAGAATTTATCAAAGGATTTTTAAAGCATTTTTAATATAAAGGAACCCCTAATAAATACCTCCGTGGCTATTTGAATTTTTGAGACGCATTTAAGACGGTGTTTGTTAACATAGTCGCGTCTAGGGCAAGATCTGCTCGGTCTTATCGAACGTCCACGAGCAGGTCTGGGACGAAACGCTTAGGGTATCCATAATTTAGAAATTTACATCATAGCTTAAATTCAAGGTGAGCGTATTAAGACGTTGTACCGGGAATTGAGACAGGTTCTGCTGGGCCCTACTGACGAGTCCGCGAGCAGACCTGGGACGCAATACTTTGATGACATTTCTATTCGTAATTTACATAATAGCTATAATAACTTATTTCCAGTCTTAGAACTGCTTTTCTTCTGTATAATGGAGCGTTATAATGAAAATAAGAAATGTTTAATATCTCCATCGTTTATGGATATATGAAAAAACTCTTCAGACAAAAGTTGTAGTATATAAAGAGGCGAATATAATGGAAGGAAAATTTTTTTTCAAGGTCACTCTTTCGAGTTTTCAAGGGCACGGACGTTTTTTTTTTGTTAACAATCGTATATGCTGTGTATGTATTCTAAAACACAAAAAAAAAATAAAAATTCAACGATATGTCATAATGTATATTTATGTCAAGGTTTAAAAAGTTCAACATTTTCAAATTCGTGGCGCGTCCTTTTCCCGTGGTCCAATCGGGATGAAATTTTTTCCGGATCATTATCCCAATAAGTGTCACATTTTTGGGGTACGGGACCAAAAAAATCTGATGGTCGAAAAATAAGGTCCACCCTACTGTACACGAAGATCCAATTTTTGTACAATTATCAAATGATAAAATTAACAAATATGTCGGTTCTTTAATTGCTGTTAATTTATGGACTACATTATTTGATTATGATGAGTTAACGATCAACATGCGTCAGCAAGGGGATGATTCTTATCGACAGTTGTTGTCAAGAATTCGTATTGGTCTAGTGACAAAATCTGATTGCGAGATTCTTGGGAATAGAAAAATATCTTTTACTGGGGATTCGTTTGAACTCAGATTAAACGAATTATGCCAGTTTATTAATGATTTTCCGTTGGACATTGTTTGTTTATTGCCTACTCGTAATATGTGTGACGTTCTTAATGCTGCAATGTTAAATCGCATTACATCAAAAGAGATATTATTAATTGCCGAAGATACGATTGACTGTATTCCGTATGTGAGAAAGAAAGTATCAAAAGTATTGTCCAATACTGATGACGATAATTCTAAAACTGCTGGACTTTCAAAGGAAATTGTAATTAAGATTGGAGCAAACGTTATGATAAGGCGTAACATTGATGCTACTTTTGGTCTTGTGAATGGTACCATAGCTAAGGTAATTTCAGTTGTACAAGATATGTCTACTGATTATGTAGAGAAAATTAAGCTCCTTCTACCATCGGGATTAGAGTATTTCATTGAAAGAGTAAGCATTAAATTTGAAGTAGTGGATCGAGCATTTGTTATTAGAAAACAATTTCCATTGTGTCTAAGTTATGGAATCACAATTCATAAAAGTCAAGGATTGAGTTTACAAAGTGCTATTATGGACATAGGCAACTCTATATTTACTTATGGTCAAGCTTATGTTGCATTATCACGAGTAACGTCTTCAGAAGGGTTGCATTTGATTAATTATGATCCTTCGTCAGTAACAGCTGACGAAAAAGCTATTAGGGAATATAATCGGTTAAGATCTAAGTACAAACCAGACGCAAACATTATTACTGTTGCAAAGAAACGCTGTTCGAAAGTGAAAGATGTTCCATGGATATTGTCAAAAGTAATTGATTCTGTCCAAGAAAATTGTCAAACTCAAAAATTATTACAATAAAATGTTTCTTGGGTTTTACGTGGTTTTCAAAATACAGATAATGCTTCATGTTATGCAAATTCAGTATTACAATGTTTAATGCATTTAAGTGCAATTAGAAAACAATTGTTTAATTGTAATGAATCATCAAATGTTTTGAAAATATTAATGCATCGATATGAAAGTGGAATAAGCAATTTAAATACATATACAGTACGGCAAAGTTAAGGAGAACATTTTTCAATAAACGTAAAACGAGATGTATTCGAATTTCTTATAATCCTCTGCACAAAATATGATTGTATAAGACAATTGGTAGAGCATCAAGTAACTTCTACTACTAGATGCAAATCTTGTGATTATACAAAAAGAATTACTTCTGATAATTTAGTTGTTTCAATACCTATTAACAATTTGAAAAAAAGAAGCTATAATCATAACGATTTATTAAATGTTACATTTTCACATTGGCATGAATCAGATAACGGATCATGTGAACAGTGTACAGGAAATTATGTTATGTTTAAGAATGAATTAATATTGACGAAACATATAGTTATTATTCGTTTACTATTATTTTCATTGCAAGGTGATAAAATGGTCAAAGCAATACGTAAATTTAATATATGTACTATTCCCACAACCAAAGTATTGATAGCTGGACAATCATATAAAGTTATGAATGCTATATTTCATAGTGGTTCATGTATTGAGGATGGCCATTACACCAGCATATGTAAAGAAGAAGGAATGACTAGTAGTTGGATTGAAGCTGATGACGTGCAAATTAAAAAAAGGCAATGGCCCAGAGGCGCTAAAGATCTTTATATTTTGTTCTTACAAAAAAATGATAGTAAATAAATAAGCCATTTTGCGCCAATTAGATAATTGGTCATCAATAAAACTACAAAATGTGTGAAATCCTCACAAAATTACCTTTTTTAAAAAAAGGTAGAAAAAAGTGCGCCAAGTATATAACCCATTCAAAACGAATACCATTTAAAAACATTGTCGTAAATTAATATAAATTTATTAATGTGCTATATTTTTTAACTTTCCAAAGGTAATGATATACAATAATTGCGCCAATTATCACAATGACTATTTATACAAAGACAAAATGTATTAAATATTATTAAGCAGATATATTTTTATACAAATAAATATTTTAATACGAATAAATATTTTATTCAAAATACTTGGCGCTGCTCTCCGAAAAAAATGTTAATTGTCTTGGTTAATAAATAAAACAAGACAAGACACCACTAAGACAAGAAAGAAAGAAAAAGATGGCAAGAGTCATCTTGATCCCGAAGCCGGGTAAGGATCCCCTAAGCCCGAGGGCCTACAGGCCGATCTCCATACTCCCAGCCTTATCAAAGGTCTGGGAGTACGTCATGAAGGAGATCCTGGAATTCCAGCTCGGCAGGGATCCTTTTCACCCGAACCAGTATAGTTTCCGCCGCGGTGTCGGCACCATGGAGGCGGCAACCGAGGTTGCTCGGTTTGCCGAAGACTCCAGGGCCAGGAATAGGATCTGCCTCCTCCTCTCGTTCGACGTCCGGAACGCCTTTAACACCCTTCGATGGGATGTCGTTCTGGACGATCTGAGGAGGAGGGGGGTGGATCGATATGTTCGGGCGCTCCTCGCGGATTATTTTACAAATCGCGGGATCACGGTGCACTGTTATGAGGGCACCGTGGTCTATGCCATATTTGCCGGGGTTCCACAGGGGTCCGTTTTAGGGCCCTTTTTGTGGAACCTCGTGTACGACGGACTCCTCACCGAGTTAAATCGTCTCATTGCAGAGATGGGCGGGGGCGGGGCGGTGCGTGCGATTGCATACGCCGACGACCTCGCCCTGTTGTTTTCGGGCAAGGACCTCTCCCAGTTCAGGTCACAGATGGCATTCCTGCTGCCGAGGATTGGCCTGGTTTAGGAAAACCGGCCTTTCCTTGGCAGCAGAGAAAACGGAGGCCATCCTCCTGACTGGCCACAGGATCCAGAAGACGGTCAGTCTTCGGATCCTGGATGCCGATGTCACCACGGCGGCCAGGGTCCGGTATTTGGGGGTAGTTTTTGACTGCCTCCGAAATTATCGGACCCATTTGGGGGAGGTCTCTGCTAGGGCGGATAGGGTCTCGGGAGCGCTTTCGGCGCTCCTCCCGAACACCAGGGGCCCATCCGTCCTCACCCGGAGGCTGTATTACTCGGTGTGGGAGTCCATTATTTTATACGGATCGCCGGTGTGGGCCGTGGCGCTGGACAAGGAGGGGCCACGTGCCATCCTCCGTCGTGCTCAGCGCACGGCCCTGATCCGATGTACAGCGGCATATAGGACTGTGTCCTTTGCCTCGCTCTGCGTTTTAGCAGGGCGAATGCCGCTGTACATCAAGGCCAAAATGGGGCGCGCGATTTTCTGCGCGAAAGCGCGTGACAGGGATGACCCCTCCTTTGGCGGCGATCCGGAGATTTTAAAAACGCGGGCCCACCTCCATAAAGCAGCTACTCTGTCAGCTGCTATGGACGAGTGGCAGGCCGTGTGGGATAGGTCCCCACCCACTGGGTGGGTGAGACGCCTTATCCCGGCGGTCAGTACTTTCGTCGACGCCTCGGGCCCTTCAATAATTTCGGACTATTGGTGCATGCAATTGCTGAATGGGCACCGGTCCTTCCAGAGGTTCAAACATCGAATCGGGAAGGTACCCTCCGAGGCGTGTCTGGACTGCGGGGCGGCCCGGGATGATGCGGAGCATGTGCTCACCGCATGCCCGGTGCTCGCTCCCCAGTGCGAGGTGCTGGCCGCCGCACAGTGGTTCCAAAGTGACTTTTTGCGGTCAAAATTCCGTATCTCCGTCAATTCTCAACCGATTTTTTATTTCTTTGGCTCGTTTTGTCGAGGATTAAATTTGCTATAATATCAAGTACCTGAATTGCGACCAAAACGTGTTATTTTCTATCTTTTTTCTGACAAAGTTGGATGAAAACTTTAGCAGAACAATCTTTGGGGCCAATTTAATAAGATTTTGCTTATCTAAGTAGTTTTTTTTTACGTAAAATCTTCAATTGGCACTAGGGAATAGCGGAAACATAAAACAGGTGATTTGTTGACACGTCAGAATGTTTGAAATACAACTTTACAATGGCTGAAAATTTGGAATGTCTACCGCGTTTACTACAATCAGAACCGTCTGAAATACCAATTTAATGTATGATTATAGAACCTAATAGCGTTCAGAAATATCGAAGAACGTCAAAAACCGTGATTTATTTTTTACGATTTTATTATTGTTTATTAGTAAATAAAACTTTATCCAATCTTTCCCAACCACATATTTTGCATTTGGAATGTGGGTAAGAATGTAATAAACAAATTCAGATAGGAATTAGCTGCCACCATTTGCCCCTGCGGTGTCAATCCGATTTTGTTTAATTGGCGGTAGCGCTCAAAGTGCCTTTCTGTGGACGAAATTCCGTATCTCAGTGAATTCTTAACAGATTTTTATCTTTTTTTGCTCGTTTTGTTTGGGATTAAATTTGCTAAAATGTCACACAGTAGTTTTCCAAAATTTTCTTTAGGGATTAAAAAAACAAATTCTGATCTCTTGGTTCCGAAACAACGAGTTTATTAACCATTTCTGTTCCTACATCAACTGTGAATGTTCCAAGACAAGGTTCTGGTACTTGCAATGATGGGAATACAGGGCGACGAGTTTTCCGCAATTGGAAGACAGTAGCGGAAATCACCGAGGTGAATGAAGAACTTATTAATTTTTTTTTTATAATTTTACAAGTTTTGTCGTGTGGACACAGCGTAGACCCGTCAAAGTTCCAATCTTTTTCTCTCAAAACGGCCAAAATTTTTGTTAGGGAGTATGGATGCTATTTTATGCCATCATCAGTACATAAAATTTTAATTCACGGAAAAGACGTTTTAAACTCCACTATTCTGCCGATTGGCCAGATGTCGGAAGAAGCCCAGGAATGTAGGAACAAAGATTTTAAAAGATTCCGACAATTTAACACCAGAAAAAGTTCGAGGTTTTCGACAAATGAGGATATAATGCATAATTTATTACTAACATCGGATCCTTTGTTTTCCATTTTGAGGTCCCAATGGCCAACTCCGTCTGTTGATCTTGAAAAAGACGCAAAATATGTTTTGTCTAATTATAGTGATGTGGAATATATAGAAGAAGACAATCTTGTTTAAATTTGAATTGTTTAATTTATATTTATTTTTTATTTTATCTTCTTTTAATGATGTAGGAACAAAAATGGTTAATAAACTCGTTGTTTCGGAACCAAGAGATCAGAATTTGTTTTCTTAATCCCTAAAGAAAATTTTGGAAAACTACTGTGCGACATTTTAGGAAATTTAATCCCAGACAAAACGAGCAAAAAAAAGATAAAAATCGGTTAAGAATTCACTGAGATACGGAATTTCGTCCACAGAAAGGCACTTTGAGCGCTACCGCCAATTAAACAAAATCGGATTGACACCGCAGGGGCAAATGGTGGCAGCTAATTCCTATCTGAATTTGTTTATTACATTCTTACCCACATTCCAAATGCAAAATATGTGGTTGGGAAAGATTGGATAAAGTTTTATTTACTAATAAACAATAATAAAATCGTAAAAAATAAATCACGGTTTTTGACGTTCTTCGATATTTCTGAACGCTATTAGGTTCTATAATCATACATTAAATTGGTATTTTAGACGGTTCTGGTTGTAGTAAACGCGGTAGACATTCCAAATTTTCAGCCATTGTAAAGTTGTATTTCAAACATTCTGACGTGTCAACAAATCACCTGTTTTATGTTTCCGCTATTCCCTAGTGCCAATTGAAGATTTTACGCAAAAAAAACTACTTAGATAAGCAAAATCTTATTAAATTAGCCCCAAAGATTGTTCTGCTAAAGTTTTCATCCAACTTTGTCAGAAAAAGGATAGAAAATAACACGTTTTGGTCGCAATTCAGGTACTTGATATTATAGCAAATTTAATCCCCGACAAAACGAGCCAAAGAAATCAAAAATCGGTTGAGAATTGACCGAGATACGGAATTTTGACCGCAAAAAGTTACTTTGGAACCACTGTGCGCCGGCCTGGGGGCACCAGTGGAAGTCTCCACGTTGGTGTCCCTTGCCACGTCCTCCCCGGAGAAGTGGGCCGCCTTTAAGGAATTTGCGGCCTCCGTCATGGGGGACCGCCAAGCAGCGGATGCAGAGGCCGACCGCCTCCTGCGAGCTGAGCGTGCGCGTCTGGCCCAAGAGGCGCGGCCAATAGGGCCCGCACGCGCCTCAGACTCGGCAGGAAAAGAAAGAGGGTCGGCCCCCGCTGACAGCGAGGGAGGGGAGTAAACCCCTACCAGCGGTGTCCCCATGACGGGAACCGCTCGCGTGTTTTAACCTAGTTTTAGAGTTTTATTTTAGTATCTATATATTTTAATGTAACTCTTAAGACTTTTATAGGCATAGATCATAAGGCGTAGGATTAAGTTTTTATATCGCGGCACGCGGCACCCCGTTAGATACGGGGTGCACCGTCGGATGACGGGGGCGTCCACCCTGACAACCCAGGGTGGCGGCCCAGTTGGTGGTTTCCCCCCTCCCAAATGCATACTTTGGGAGTGGGGGGTGTTAGCGGGGCCTCATCAGTCATGATAGCGGCGCCCGACAGACTACATTAGAAGTTCCGGGCGCCGCCATGAGGCCCCTGGTGGAGACCACCAGAGGGGGTTTTTAGTGGGTATCCCGCCTAGTTATAGGCGGGGAGTCCCACATAACCCCGACCACAAACGTCGGGGTATGCGTAAAGCATTTTCCCCCTCTTCAAAAAAAAAAAAAAAAAAAAAAATACTTGGCGCTGCGAAATCGAAAAAATGTTAATTGTCTTAGTATTAATAATTTACAATAACTCCCTTACAATCTAAAATACATAAACATATACATATACATATTACAAACGCAGTCAGATTTATTCTACATATATTTAACTCTAATATCATACGTAGCATATGCAAACGCACACATACACACATTCACGAACGCACGCACAAGAAAGAAAGAAAAAGATTAATGCAATTTATACATATGTATTCAGTTTAGCAACACCAATTCGGTGAGCAGCGCCAAGTATTTTGAATAAAATATTTATTCGAATTAAAATATTTATTTGTATAAAAATATATCTCCTTAATATTATTTAATACATTGGAAAGCACCTTTATGTACTTGCAGCTCATTTTGATGTCACATCTTTTTTTATATTGTATATTTTCTTCTATTTTTTGTGATTATATATTTTCTTCTATTTTTTTGTGATTTATATTATTATCTTTTATTTTTTGTGATTTATTTATTTCATGTACTTGGCGTATATTAACATAAGCCATGATTCTTTATTTGTAACAGTTTATACTCTTTTATTTGTAATTCTGCTTCTAAATTTTTAATGGTTAATTCGTTTATTCTCTTTTTGCCTTCGCCATCATCTATTGCCAACTTATGAATAACTTTTTTTGCTTCCGATCCATCGATTACTAATTGCTTCTGCAATTGTAATTGTTCCTCCTTTAGGTTTAATAGATTTTCACATTTTCCCCCCATATTAGTACTTTTTGTTGTCGATCCTTCGACACGTGACTCTGCAAAAATGAATGATATAAAAATTTACTGTGGGGTTCCATTTTGCCCACCCTATGTGCAAGTACCGCGGCCGACACGCGGCCGGGCGCGACATGTGTGTCGTAGCGTTGCGCTTTTGTTTTGTCCGGGCGAGGCGGGCAGCGAGGCGAGCCCGCCTCGGCAGTTGATTGATTTGGCTGTAAGGCATCGGAGTCATCTTGACTCAGTTTTTTCCAATAAACCTTAATTCGTTATTCGTTGACGAGCTACAGCAATCACTTCGATATTCCCATCCCGCTCCTGATCCCACATTACATCACTTTAATATTGGTTACAATATCATTTTGAAATATGAATTCAATGAATTACTATTGTTTTTCTAAAATACGCGATGGTCCGGCCTTGCCATGTAATATTTCACAAGTTTTTTTTATTGTCGATCCTTCGATACGTGACTCTTGTAATGGCGGGGTATCACTTTGTGCTGGCAAGTGCATGCCTGATATTTGTTGGAAATAATTTTCCATATCTGCACACACAAACACACACACAGACATTTAAACAATTTAAAAGTTAGGCGCGTTAAGCGATTGTGTTACGCTGAGCGGCAGAGGATCACGCGTTGCCGTTGACTACCACTGTCGACACCGCGCGTTTTGCCAAACTATTTCGCTTCTGTATTGAAAACAAAACGTGACTTACCACGTTTGTTGATGGTTTCCAAAGGAAAAATGTCTGCTGTATCGTGTGGAATCGTCAGATTTTCTCCTAGACCCTTAGTTTTGGAAATAAATTGAAAGATATCTTCAAAAAATGGGTGCATTTTTGGTCTCCTTTTCCCTTTGATCGTTGTTTAAACAGATTCAAATGTTCATAATGCAATTGTGGTGGCACGTGCAACGAGCACGCCGCCTCATTACGACCAGGCGTTTAGTCTGGCCATCGGCGACATCAGCGATATCGGCGACGCATCGAATTTCGGCGCCGATGCGTCGCGCTATGATTCCAACTTAAGGGTTCTCGGAAAGCGGCGTGGACCGTCGTCGATACGTTATTGTATAAACATCCTGTACGGCGCGAGAGACGACGGTCTCCAAAAGATCCGCGCCGAGAACCCACAAAGTCAGTCGATACAAAACCAGGGAACACGACGGACGACAACGCTGCCTGTTCGACGTCAGATAATAAAGTTAAAGATTATTACGATTAAACCTGGAAGTCATTCACTTTCCCGTCACCCACACAATAATATTCGGGAGGGTTCGTAGAATAATTTGACGCAACGAGCAACCGAATAACTATTACCGTTTCGACACAAAAGATGTCCAAAATTGAAAATTTGCATATTTTTTCAAAATCGATTTTCTCAAAAAACTGAGTGTGATAGAGAAATTCTGTTTGCGGATTCGTGTTCAGGACGAAAACCTCTACAAGAATCACCCAGCGGATATTGCGGACCAAAAATCGTGTTGGACAGTGTATAATTAGGGCGCCGTTAATGCAACAATTTTATGAGGAAGCAGTTATGCCCAGTTGGAACACACTTTTGCAGGAGTAAACATACGTTTCATGTCGAAGAGAAACTTTGTGAAGAATCAAGATGAATTCGTTAAGTCTGAAACTGCCGCTGCAGAAGAAGAGATATTAGCAGCGGCTGAAGAAGAAAAACGTTTGGCGATTGAAAGAGGCGACGTTCTTCCCGGATCAGGGATCCCGCACATCTCCGTTGTGGCCGACGGAAGCTGGATGAAGAGATCCTACCGCAGTGGATGTTACGATTTTGCGTCTGGAGTCGGCGTGATAGTTGGCTATCACACCAAAAAAGTTTTATTCCACGGTGTTCGAAATAAAGTTTGCAGAATTTGTCGGATTGCTGCGAAAAGCAAGAAAGAACCTCAAAAGCACGCATGTTACAAAAACTGGAGCACATGTCGAGCATCGACTGCTATGGAAAGCGATGCTATAGTAGAAAGATTCAACACTAGCGTAGAAAAACGTGGGCTCGTTTATTCTACTCTGATTGCTGATGGGGACAATAGCGTGTATAAGAAGATTATTGATGCGGACCCATATAAGAGACAGATTCGTGTAAAAAAGATTGAATGCGTCAATCATTTGTTGCGAAACTTTTGCACAAAAATGAAAGCGATTGTAAAGACCACATCTGGAACATTGAGACAAACTGTGGAAACTAGCATTCGCCGGATGCGAACGGACATCGTAAAAGCCGCAAAGATTAGATACAATCAGAATGTATCAATCGGCCAGAAAACAAAGAATTTGTATGGCGACATACAGAATATTCCGAGCCACGTGTTTGGTGAACACAAAGAGTGTGCACAACTAGAATATTTCTGCGATAGGAAGAATACACAGAATGAAAAAAACATCATTCCAGAATTGATGAAAATTGGAGTCTAGCAGGACGTAAAAGAAATACTTCGTCCACTGTTAGCTCATGCGGAGTGCTTACTCTATAACACCAATAATAACGCTGTGGAAAGTTTGAACGCAATAATTGCCAAGTACATTGCCGAAAAAAATTAAATTTCGCAGAAAGAGGATCGTATACAGGAAGATGTGCTGCTGCGGGCGTGGAGTACAACACTAACCAAGTGCACCCGCGATTTGTTGTAATAAGAAAATTTAGTTTCGTTTACACTATTATCTAGATTATAAGAAGTGTTTGTAAAGGCGGGATCCTTATTTTGAATTATGCGGCCAGACACGCATCGGCCACAAGGTGTACAATGTATGCAACATAGTTCAAGTGTGAACTTCCTTTTGTTCATTCGTCGGCAATTCCTTTTGCTCACTTACTTCCCTTTCTTTCGTCGTTACGAGCAGTCACGCGGTAAACCATATTCTTTTGTATCCGACGCATCTGTACAAACACTTCATTAAACATTCTGTATAAAGTAATCTATCTCAAAAGGCCTCTACCATTCCTGTAAATAATCAACACGATTGAATACGGTAATGAAGAAGAAAACACCCGAGGTTGTGCGCCAATTGGAAGAAAAGAAAAGAAAGAAAAGGAGATCTGCAAAACAGAAGGAAACGAAGGCTGTGCGATATGTACGCAAGCAATTGCCCTCGCAGAAAGATTCTGATTATGGACAAAATGCACAGAAACCAGACATGCCATCCGAAATGTATGAACTGGAGCGGGAAAAAGCATATGCAAATGCTCAGTGAGCGGCAAGGCAAAAGACATGCTATTGAAGCCGAAACCATCGGATAAGCGAAGAACCGCAGATGGTTGCAGTATAGGTCCAAATTGTTGACAGCATCCAATTTTGGACAAGTGTGCCTTCGCCGACCGGACACGGTATGCGCAAATACAGTGAAATCATTTGTGTATTCAAAGTTGATTAGTGCACCAACGGTGCAATACGGGAAAGAACGCGAGGAAACTGCTCACGAAGAATTAAAGAAGCAATATAAAGATATTGCAAAATGTGGAATTTTCATCGACAGCTGCATCGCCTTTTTAGTAGCTTCACCGGATGGAATCATCGGTCAAGAGGGTATTATGGAAATCAAATGCCCCAAATCAGCGGAGCACTTTTCGAAGAAGCTATTGAAAAAGTACCCGCTGTCCGGCACGTGTTCACACGTAAAACAGGTAATTCAATGAACAAAACGCATCACTATTTTTATCAAGTACAAGGCCAGTTACATATTACTGACAGAAAGTACTGTATATTTTGCGTTTGGACCCTTTTTTTTTTTTTGGATGGTGGAATGCATTACGCACACCAGCAAGCTGGTAGTGTCGGACTAGCAGTTGAATTGCCTACCGACTACCCCCCCCCCCCCCATATATCCTCATCCATCCGCCCCTCCCCGACCATAAGAGGTGGCGGTACTATTAATATAGTCCACCTCACGCACCTCCGTTGACAAGTAGTCGGGGCCTCGAGTGGGGGTATAAATACAGACGTCAGGACGCCTTCATCCGAAGGTTGTGACAAATCCTCATATTTGGTGTTATCATCCAAACATCCATTTAGGCTATCAAATAATCTCACTCTCATAGGTTATACAGGGTGTTCCAAAAATGCTGCGGGGCCTTAAAGGAGGTGATTCGGGGGATGATTGCACACAATTTTTTCCTTTGCGAAAATGCCCTCCGATGTTTCGTTAACGAGATATTAATAAAAAGCACCGACCAATCAGAGCGCGAACCTTCCGCTGTAGCTCCCGCGCTACCGTGGCCGCGCGCCGGGCCGTGCTGCGACTACGAACAAGCAAGGCGGCATGCATCGAAGGAAATTGCGTAGAATGGCAAATGAAAAAGACGTAACAAAAAAATCGAACCTTTTGCCATGGTTTGTTTGCCATTTAAAGTGAATAATGAATAAAGGATAAATGGATGAAAATCACGTGTAACGTAAAAAGACGAATTCACATTTTTTTAAAAGATTCGAAAATAATTATTTGGAGTGAGGGTATAAGGAGCACGTAAATTTCCTTTTTTTAATAACGTACAAACGAAAATGTAATGCAACAGGGAACGAACGAAAAGTGATCGTAGTTCGTTATTGTGATAAAAATCCGTAGTTCAATAACGGCCAACACTGTTGTTGATAATGAATAAGTTCGTTTAAAAACTCCGAAGAAAAATTTACGTACGGAAATTTGGAGAATTATCTCCGAAAATAAGCCGCAGCCTGCGTTAAATTTAAAAAATAATAGTCGCCAATAATGTAACTAAAACTCACCCTTTCGGAAATTCACTTGCAGCTTAAAAACCTGTGTCACTAGGTCACTGAACTGATCCTGGTCATCGACAGACACAGCTGATCTCAGGTACACGACACCATCCAAAGTTAAGGGTCGCAAGTCAAGTGCGACCGGGTTAATGTACCGAATATTCACTTCACTGCACGCCTACTAACACTGATCACTTAATTTATTTTCCATGGAACGTGTTGTTCCTACGTTATAAAAATTGGTGGAAATTAATTTTTACTTGGCGTTCGGAGCCGTGGGTAATTCTCGCGCAAATTCTCACGCTGCAGCACTTGTGTCCCCGTTGTTGGGGGGGGGGGGGGGGAGGGGGTACACCCAGAACATTGCGTAATACTCTTGAGCAGAGAACATTTCTGCGACGTGATTGCTGACTGCTGACTGACAAGATTTTTTCCAAGCGACCTCTTCTACCCACAAATAGTTTCTCTCGTTCCATTATGAGTTGACCCCCGCCAGGCCAAAAGGGCTTCAGGTAAAAAGAAGCCAGCACATTTTCGAAACACATGTGCTTTGCAGATGTGCAACGTTTTTACAAAAGTCCGCGTTCCGTCCTTTTACTGCAAATGTACCCATTGCTTCGAGGTAGGCAGCAGAGACCACGTGTTTCGGTTCGAAAGGGTCCGAAGAGAAGAGAAACAGAAAGTCTTCGAGTTGCTATAAAGAAAAAAATCCTGTTTCGTGTTTCCCTTTTCCGCTACCCTGAGTTCACGTCTGCTACGAGGCGGAACCAACTAAGCCATAAATTACCCAAAACTGTAGGAAACCGTTGTCTACCGTCGACTAGCGGGACAATACGGTCATAAACCGCGATCCTAGCGAAATGCTCTGGCCGAATGTTTGGGAACTAACAATTAAAAAGTATTATTCAACATCAATACGGCTCGCGAAGAGACACAGGAAGAAAGAGGGCATGTAGTTCGCTGACTGCGCGTAGTCCCGCCTGGTTCGTCCTATCTTCAAATTAAAGACGGATCCCTTATCTCTCGAGTATTAACGCGCGCTCGAATTTCAAAACAAAAGCACGCGTCGACGTATTCCGTGCAAGAGAAGGCAGGCTTGAAGTTCGATTGGTCCAAAACTAACCAATCGGGCCTGCTTATCTCTCGTGTCTAAACACGCGCTCGAATTTCAAAACAAAAGCATGCGTCGACGTATTCCGTGCGAGAGAAGGTGGGCTTGAGTTCGATTGGTGCTGAACCAACCATTTGGGTCTACTTATCTCTCGTGTCTAAACACGCGTTCGAATTTCAAAACAAAAGCATGCGTCGACGTATTCCGTGCGAGAGAAGGTGGGCCTTGGGGAGGAGATATTGCTGTGAAGAGGGCCTCTTCAGGACAGTGGCCATTTGGGAGGGATGCATTTACACCCCAAAGAGTGGTCACTTACATGATCTCCAAAATTCAGAAACTATTTACGAATTACCGGAGGTAAATTGTAATGTGCGTGATCATAAAATATTTTGTACCATGTAATTACGTACGTCATTTCATTTGCAGATATCAGCACAAGCAAGGCCAAGAAACACTATCCGTTTTGATGCACGTTCTCCGCCCAAGGTGATATTACTTATTAATAACTTGAATTAGTATTATTCAGCTGCCCTTTTTCATCGTGTAATAAAGAGAATTTTTACATTTTTACAGGTATACAATATCAAGATACCATAAACATCAGATACTCAAAGTTCATGTATTACAATTACACTATGTACCAGATTGTTCTATAGATGTTTAAATTGGTTTAAAAACTAAAATCTTCCTCATAATAATAATAATAAATACCGTTAAGGAACTAGTTTCTGACCGGAACCGTTTTTCATTCATATACTTCTGTTAGTATACAAACACTCGGCTGTCCCCCGCTCCCCGTAAAGGGGAGCGGGGGACTTGATCGACCCGTGTCGATCTAGGTTGAGCACCAACCGAGCGCGTCTCCGGGTGGCGGATAGGAGAACGACCGGAACGTGAAGCGGCTCCTCCGACCGCCGCGGACTGGATCACCGCACGGTGACCGGGCCGAGGTGGAAGGGGGAACCGTGGAGGGGCACGGTTAGCGGGTGCTATAAGTGAACCCCGTGGCCTAACAACCCCGCGTGGTAAGCGAAGGCCCTGTCGTGGACCAACTCCCCAATCCAAGGTGGAAGCTATCGTGCCGAGGGATGAATGGTACCGGGGTACGGTGCCTCGAACGATGCCCTTGGGGTACAAGGCGACCCCCCATTGTAATCAGCCTTACCCCCACATAGCAGGCTCTGTGGGGGGCGGACCGTATACTTTCTGCACACTCGTGGGATTCATATGGAAGAAAACAAAAAAAACACAAACAAAACCACGGCGGGAGAAGGGCCCTCGAAAGAGGGAACATCTCCCGTACATACGGCAGAAGTCACCATGGAGGGACTGGCGGAGACCGACGCGGCACTAGCCGCGCAACGCCGAAGCGACGCCCAACCCACCAACAGAGAAGAGGAAGGCGACCCGCAGCGGGGCGGCAAAAAGGAGGGCCCGGAAAGCCAAACTGGCTTCACTCGGGACTACTTTGGAGGCGACCCAAGCAGGAGAGCCGACCTCCGAAAAGGTAGCGCAGGGGGAGGTGGGCCCGCATGACGGGCAAACAGACCCCGCCGCAAAGCAGGGTGGAAAGGAAGGGGAGACCACGGGCAAGGGTCAGAAAAGGGCCCGACAGACCGACGGTTCGACCCCCGAACACCCTGCAAAAAGAAAGGGAAAAATATTCCCAGAGCCCTCTAGCTTCAAGGAGGCGCTGGTGGGAGGTAGGAAGATGGCGATAGCGCCATCTGATTACCCCGAATCCACGCTAACACCGGAGCAGGGGGATCTGGCGATGAGAGGACTCGGAGAAGCGATGGATGCCATTCCGAAGGATATGGCGGTTCCCCGCTTCGAAGAGTGTAGCTTCGTGCAGGGCATCCTCTGGGTAACCTGCACGGACGCCGCGGCCAAACACTGGCTCAAAGAAGCGGCAACCAATTTGAAGCCCTGGGAGGGCGCGTCTCTTCAGGTAATGGAGAGAGAGTGCATACCCAGGCTTCGAAAGATGGCGACCGTCATCCCCGGACCCCCGGAGAAGACGGAAGTCATATTGCAACGGATCGGCCGACAACACCCGGACCTCCGCACCCAACTATGGAGGGTGTGGGGCAGAAGGGAGGCGGAACGATCCGTGCACCTGATTCTGGGGGTGGACGCGGAGTCGCACGAGGCGCTCAGCAAACGGGGCATCGTCGTACACGTAGGGGTGGGCACGGCGCTCCTTAGGGAGTTCCCGGCTCGGACCGGCGTGGAGGGCGGGACACTGAGATCGGCGCAAGGGGCGGCGGTAGCGGTACCCCAGGTCAAGGTAGGGGACGGGCCGTTGGGGGCGGGGGAGGCCTCGAGCGCTAGGGAGATGCCTAGCGCCGGCGCCGATCCGGCCCCTCAGGACCAACCCCAAAGAGGAGCAGTGGAGGGAAGGTGAGGACCCACGAGGGTGCCGACTGGGGTGGAGACCTCAGGCGCACCCACGGGGGGGGGGGACCGACCCCCCACGAAGAAGGCAGGCATGCCCACCCGCGGGAAGAGGGGGAGACCCCCAAAGACCGAGGGGCTGGGTAGGGCTGGCCCCTCGGGGACCCAGGGAGGAGTCCAAAGGACCACCGGACCTGGGTTACTGGGGTACCAGTTCCTTAAAAGTGCCGGGGTGGGAAGAAATACCACCACGGTAAAGCGAGGGGGGAAATAGAAAAGTGGACCGCAACACGGGACACACTATCTCCCCCGGAGCACGAGCGAGAGCGGGCAATACTGCAGTCAAGATGGCTGCAGGATGCATCAGCATCTCGCAGATTAATCTGCAGCACTGCAAAGCGGCGACGGACTTACTCGACCGCCGCATAGTGGGGCAGCAAACAGATATAGTACTTATACAGGAACCCTGGCTAATCAGGGGTCGAGTAGGAGGACTGAACGCGAAACTGGGCACGGTAATACACGGACCCGGTGACCCCGGCCCAAGAGCGTGTATCTACCCGAGTAAAAGACTAAACGCCTTGAGGCTGGGAGAATTCTGCACTAGGGACCTAACAGCTGTCCTAATAGAGCTAAAAATGGGTGGGAACACGGAAAAGATCGTGGTCTGCTCAGCATACCTACCATACGACTCTGAGGAGCCCCCCCCCCCCCCCCCAACGAGAGAACTCAGAGTACTGGTGGAGGCATGTAAAAATAGGGGGCTGCAACTGGTGGTGGGATGCGACGCCAATGCCCATCACATCATATGGGGCAGCACCGATATCAACAAGAGAGGGGCGAGCTTACTTGAATACCTCTCGACCACGGAACTGGAGATCCTAAATAGAGGCTCCAAGCCCACATTCGTTACCAGCAGAAGGCAGGAGGTAATCGATATCACGCTGGGCTCCAAGAAGGTGGCTCAGGCTATTAAGGATTGGCAAGTGGCGGAAGAGCTCTCTCAGACCACAGGCTAATCGAATTCAGACTGGCGGGAGACGCGAACCACGAACCCAGGGCCACCGACTGGCAACTCTACAAAGAGGAGCTAGGAAGAAGGCTCGGGGGGGGGGGGGGGGGACTGCGGACGCCCGAAAACGGGTGGGGGGATCGAGCAGGCGGTTGAGGAACTGCAGGCTGCGATTACCCAAGCGTATGAAACGTCATGCCCGGCAAAGCAAAGGAAGAGCAGCAGACAGGTACCCTGGTGGAACCAGGAGCTGAGTAGGCACAGGACCAGAGCCCGGAAGCTGCTAAACAGAGCCATGAGGCTGAACACGAGGATCGAATGGGAAAACTACAGGGAAGCCCATAGATCCTACAAGAAGCTCATCAGAGCATCAAAAAGGAAGACCTGGAGGGAATTCTGCCAAGAAACCGAGGCCCTATCACTAGTGGCCAGGCTTCGAAAGGTCTTCGCATCCGGGCCTTCTGAAAAATTGAACGGACTCAGACTCTCGGACGGGAGGTATCTAGAGGACCGGCAACAAATTCTGGAACACCTGACAGAGGTCCACTTCCCGGGCTCGGGACTCTTTCAGCAGGGGCAGCAGACAGAAGAGCTGGAACCTGAGAAAGAGGGACCGAAGGACTGGGGGATGGCCTCGAGAGTGATAAACCGAGACAGGATCAGATGGGCCATAAACTCATTTAAAAGATTTAAGAGTCCGGGAGTAGACGGGATCTTCCCCGCTCCTCTACAGGAAGGGGGAGAGGACCTGATAAAACGACTGGACTTTATCTTTAAATCCTGTCTTGCCCTGGGGTATACAGGGTGTTCCGAAAATGCTGCGGGTCCTTAAAGGGGGTGATTCGGGGGATGATTGCAAATAACTTTTTCCTTTGCGACAATGCCCTCCGAGGTTTCGTTAACGAGATATTAATAAAAAGCACCGACCAATCAGAGCGCGAGCCTTCCGCTGGAGCTCCCGCGCTAGCGTGGCCGCGCGCCGGGCCGCGCAGCGACTACGAACAAGCAAGGCGGCATGCATCGAAGGAAATTGCGTAGAATGGCAAATGAAAAAGACGTAACAAAAAAAATTGAACCTTTTGCCATGGTTTGTTTGCCATTTAAAGTGAATAATGAATAAAGGATAAATGGATGAAAATCACGTGTAACGTAAAAAGACGAATACACATTTTTTTTAGAAGATTCGAAAATAATAATTATTTGAAGTGGGAGGATAAGGAATACGTAAAATTCCTTGTGTTAATAACATATCCACGAAAAGGTAATGTAACAGGAAATTAACGAAAAGTGATCGTAGTTCGTTATTGTGATAAAAATCCTTCGTCCTACCCTCAAATTAAAGACGGATCCCTTATCTCTCGAGTATAAACACGTGCTCGAATTTCAAAACACAAGCACGCGTCGACGTATTCGGTGCGAGAGACTGTGGGCTTGAGGTCCGATTGGCCCCAAACTAACCAATCGGGCCTGCTTATCGCTCGTGTCTAAACACGCGCTCGAATTTCAAAACAAAAGCATGCGTCGACGTATTCGGTGCGAGAGAAGGTGGGCCTTGGGGAGGAGATATTGCTGTGAAGAGGGCCTCTTCAGGACAGTGGCCATTTGGGAGGGATGCAGGGCAGATTGGTTAGTTTGGGGCCAATCGGACCTCAAGCCCACAGTCTCTCGTACGGAATACGTCGACGCGTGCTTTTGTTTTGAAATTCGAGAGCGTGTTAATACTCGAGAGATAAGGGATCCGTCTTTAATTTGAAGATAGGACGAACCAGGCGGGACTACGCGCAGTCAGCGAACTACATGCCCTCTTTCTTCCTGTGTTTCTTCACGAGCCGTATTGATGTTGAATAATACTTTTTAATTGCTAGTTCCCAAACATTCGGCCAGAGCATTTCGCTAGGATCGCGGTTTATGACCGTATTGTCCCGCGAGTCGGCGGTAGAGAACGGTTTCCTACAGTTTTGGGTAATTTATGACTTAGCTGGTTCCGCCTCGTAGCAGACGTGACTCAGAGTACCGGCAAAGGGAAACAAGAAAAGTATGCATTTTCTTCTTTATAGCGACTTTCTGTTTCTCTTCCCTTCGGACTCTTTCGAACCGAAACACGTGGTGTCTGCTTTCTATCTCGAAGCAATGGGTACATTGGCAGTAAAAGGACGGAGCGCGGGCTTTTGTGAAAGTGTACGAATGGTTCGTTCGTTGCACTTCTGCAAAGCACGTGTGTTTCGAAAATGTGATGGCTTCTTTTTACCTAAAACCGCTTGTCCTGGTGGGGGTTAACTCATAATGGAACGAGAGAAGCTACTTGGGGGTAGAGGAAGTTACTTGGAAAAAATCCTGTCAGTCAGCTAGCAATCACGTCGCAGAAATGTTCACGGCCCAAGAATATTACGCGATGTTCTGGGTGTACGCTCGGAACAACGGGGACGCAAGTGCTGCTGCGCGAGAATTTGCGCTAGAATCTCCGCGCTGAAGCATGCATCGACAATGGCGGTGGTCACGTGGAGCAGTTCTTGAATTGACAACAATCGGCTCCGAAGGGGGCCACCAATTTTTAGAACGTAGGAGCAACACGTTCCATGAAAAATAAATTAAGTGCTCAGTGTTAGTAGCCGTGCAGTGAAGTGAATATTCGGTGCATTAACCTGGACGCACCTGACATTGCGACCCTTAACTTTGGGTAGTGTCGTATACCTGGGACTAGCTGTGCACTGAGCTCGTCCCTCGATGACCAGGATCGGTTCAGTGACCCAGTGACACAGGTTTTCAGGCTGCAGGTGAATTTCCAACACGGGTGAGTTTTAGTTACATTATTGGCGACTATTATTTTTTAAATTTAACGCAGGCTACGGCTTATTTCCGGAGATAATTCTCCAAATTTCCCTACGTAAATTTTTCTTCGGAGTTTTTAAACCAACTTATTCATTATCAACAACAGTGTTGGCCGTTATTAAATTACGGATTTTTATCACAATAACGATTTACGATCACTTTTCGTTAATTTCCTGTTACATTACCTTTTCGTGGCTACGTTATTAACACAAGGACATTTACGTATTCCTTATCATTATCCTTTATTCATTATTCACTTTAAAAGACGAACAAACCATGACAACATGTTCGATTTTATTTGTTACATCTTTTTCATTTCCCATTCTACGCAATTTTCTTCGATGCATGCCGAGTTGCTTGTTCGCAGTCGCAGCGCGGCAACTCGGCCGTCAGACTCGCGCTCTGATTGGTCGGTGCTTTTTATTAATATCTCGTTAACGAAACCTCGGAGGGCATTTTCGCAAAGGAAAAAGTTGTTTGCAATCATCCCCCGAATCGCCCCCTTTAAGGACCCGCAGAATTTTTGGAACACCCTGTATACACAGTATATATACACTTCCAAAACTTCTTACAGGCTATAATAATAATATAGGTGTGTGTGTACATAATCACCAAAGGGCATTTGTTATCATGCCCAATGTCCACCGCTGCTCCTCTGCAGTAATAATTGCAGATTTGCAGTGGTAATTAAAAAATTAGTAAACTAGTATAACCTAATATATAAATATTTATATTATTTAAACAGACTAGCTATGTGTTCCAAAGGGTCACCACGTGGGTCAGCGAACCCCAGGCCCCCCTTCTCCAATGCCCTTTCATGTTCCTCTTTGATGCGCAAGATTGCATGACAGAATATCACCAAGGCAGTCCAGCAGCTATGAGATGACAGAGCCTTATTCATAACCCGTATCGGGCTATAAGGTCTATCCAAATTCATCTCATTCCACAATTTCCAGCGTTGAATCTCCCATCTATTGCGCTCAAAAAAAGATATGATTTGCGTCATCCGGGACCTCGCATCCGAACCAGCAATCCGGGGTCTCCGCTCTCTGTATTTCATGCAAGAAAGCCCTAAAACATCCGTGTCCAGTCAACACCACCTATATAATAAAGCCAAACAGCTTCGTCGTGACGTCACCGCTGAGCGGCATTCACGAACTAGGCGGAATAATAAGATCCACTCAAATAATATATTTACAAGAAAAAACTTTATTTGTTTTAATTACATCCTGCACATCTGCATAAGAAGTTCACACAATCGTTTGTTAATTCTCTTAGAAGCTAAAAGGAAGCCAGTTGAAAGTTGCAGTTTTTGTATATGTGGAAAAACTAAGAATGAAGTACTTTATTTACAAAACTTTATTTAGTTTGTGATAACATAAAAAAATAAAATATTCCGTTTCTGATAACATTTAACAATAAGATATTCAGTTTTCCATAACATACAAAAATAAAATATACAGTCTTTGGTAAGATACAAAAATAAAATATTCAGTCTTTGATAACATACAAAAATAAAATATACAGTCTTTGGTAAGATACGAAAATAAAATATTCAGTCTTTGATAACTATTACAAAAAATAATATAAACTTTGCATGTTTTTTTTTATAAAATTATGAATATCATGTATCAAGTACACAAGAAATTATAAATCTATATTTCTACTACATATACGAAACAGCATTAACACAGCCACGGAGGTATGCATTTTAGAATAAAATTGTAGTAATCCAAATTTGTGGTTTCATAAAACATTATTTAGTATTTTGCGATCGTTTATTGGGTTTTTCACTTACAGTGGTTAGTTTCCTATTTCTCTTTTCAGCCTTTTTCTTTTGGACATTTGCAACAGTATTATTATTAGTAACTTTGCAGTAATTGTTTAGAATAATATTGACGGAAATATTAATAATTCGTTTCCACAAATCATTAGAAGAGTGTTGGCTGCAAGTATTAGTGATGTTCTTTAACGTATCTGTGCCACTAATTTGTTAAAAAATTAATTCAGACGCTGCAGATCTTTGATTATTCAATCTTAAAAAATATTCGTTTTCTAAAAGTTTTTTTAAAATTACAAAAGTATGCATAACAGTAAATAAAGGAAGTTCCTGCGGAAATTACAAAACTCCTCTATCCATTTTCACAATTAATCTCTCTGACAATTTAGTAGCTTCTAAATCTTTATCAATAACTAAGAAAGCCTTACACTCATCACATTTTAATTTTTTTATGAGGGAATGGCAACAATAACCAGCTATGTATGTTAATACAGGAAGATCTTCTTCAATGCCTATGAAGTCGCTAGCAGAAACGCAAAAATCTTCAAAAATTTGGGGATTAGTATTAGTATTATTGTTGTCATCAGCAAAAGTTTGAATACATTCGTAATTGTCATCTAACCTAGTAATTGTTATTTTATTATCAGAGCTAGGCTTTAAATGTAAGTCTAACGTGCTTAAGGGGGGAGACTCAAGTAAACCGCTAAAAATAAGGTGATTTTCGGAGATTTTTTTGGGATATAAATACTTGATGAAACTTTCTGTAACTTTTTGTATATATTTGTTTGTATTTCAATGTAACAAGAAAAAAAATTAATTCCAATATGTCCGTTTTTTGAGGAGTTATTATGGTTGCTCTCCATGGCTTCGGCGTCGAAGAGGGTAATCGGCGTGCAGTGTACAGCTTTTAGATTTTGTCCTGGGGTGAAAACGAAACGCAGTTTTCTATTTAGTTCCATTTCGAGTCGGAAGAATGTACGGCAGCTAATAAAAAATGCAAAATTAATAATAATACGGGGCTCCGAAAAAAATCAGCGATTTTTGCGTAAAATTTTCGTGTTAAATATGCAATAAACATAGTTTTAATAATTAATATCATAAATTAAAGTAAAACGACCGGTGGGGAATTCAATTATGTAAATGTGTGCACTGCGACAGCTCGATTGATCAAATATTTGTTAAGTTATGCTGCACGCCAATTTGAAAAACGTGGTTTCGAGAAAAACGCGTTTAAAGTTTTCGGTCCAGAAAAGCCGACGTTTTTTGGTAAGCTCTCTGACGCTAATCTGCGATTCCAGGCCCGTATAGTTGACCTTCTGTTTCTTATTTATACCTGAGCAAACATCTATCTATTATTACTCGTGTAACGTCCCACGGGGACTTAAACCGTTAGATACCGACAGTCGGTAATATAGGAACCGATCTCCGTTACCATATAACCATATTCTGTTACCACGTAAATATATTATAAGACTTTTATATATAATTTATAATTTAGATGAATGTTAAAAGAATAATTACTATAAGAATATTAGGAATAATTAATTATAAGTATTAGCAAAAGCGCAAGACAAAATAATATGTAATAAGCAAGCAAAACGTAAAATAACAAACAGCGATTCACTGCGCATGCGCCAGCCCGCCAATTTCTCAGTATAAATAGAGGCGCACGCAGCACAGCGGGACATTCAAGCTACGAATACGCTCAAGTGACGAACGAATGCTCAAACCTAGAGGCAGCTTAAGTTTCAACCAGTGGGATTCAGCTTCGCTCCGGAAACGGCAGCGGCGGATCTCCAGTGTATAAAAGTTACTGGTGCTCCTCTTTGGTTTGCTCATTTGAAGTCATAGAACCTCGTTCTTGCAAAGCCATCGAGCTTCGCTCCGGAAACGGTAGCGGCCGAAGTGCTTGGTAAAAACAAGGTCTGTAGAGCATAGAACAGAACTCTGTCAAAAGAATCGAGCTTCGCTCCGGAAACGGCAGCGGCCGATCTTACTACAGAAATTGCCAAGAGTACTCGAGCTTCGCTCCGGAAACGGCAGCGGCCGAGCTCTGCAATATACATATATATATATATATTTTAAAATACGTAGCGTTAGAGTCAGAAAAACATAAAACCCAAAAAGAGTATATATAGTCGTAGATCGTAAGCTATATTAATTATTATTTCATTGTTGTAACTATATTAATTATTGTTTTATTAAATAAATAAGCATTATTAAGTTTAAAAGCCGTAGATATTACTCTTTAGTCTGTAGAATAGAACCCCACCTTTCCTACACTCGAGGGGACGCCGCTCTCCTCTGTCGACGCTCAGTTGTCCCCGGACAGCCGAACGTTACAGGTCGGATATTTTTTGGTGACAGCGGTGGGATTTTTCATTCGTTTAGAGGATAAATTCAATTTGAAGAACTATTTCGTTAGTGAAATCACTCCATAAGTGAGTATTTTCCAATAAATTTTTTCTTTCTCTAAATTTTACAGAGGCTTTAAAAACTTACAATGCCTAACACAATTGGAGAAGCAATGGCTAACCTCACAATAAATACAGAAACTCAAACTCAGGAGACTACAGAAACTCCAGAAAATATTACAGTAGACTCAAATGCTCCAGGACCTTCAAATCCACAAATTAATATGAATACATCTACGAGTACATATTCTCAATTACCACATATTAGCCTACGCGACACTGCGGACACAGTCCCTTCTTTCGACGGTAGAAACATACCGATACACCAATTTATAAAAAGTTGCCGACATGCACGGCGCATGATTAATCCGAACGCAGAGTATGGATTAGTACAACTTATAAAGAATAAGCTTTTCGGACAAGCTTCTAGAGTAGTATTAAGCGGAGACTATAATTCAATCGATGATCTCATTTCAGTATTAGAGTCACGATTTGCTCCATTACATACGTCTATTCAATTATATGGCGAATTATCAAAAATAGCACAGCTACATAATGAAACAACGGTAGATTACAGTAGTCGCGTATCCAATCTCTTACTTCAGATTAAACATTGCAATGCAATAGAGGTACCGACACATGTAAACCAATTTAATACAAACGCGGAACAAAACGCCATTAAAGCCTTTCTAACGGGACTCAAAACGGAAATTCACAATAGAATTTATGACCACACCTTCAGCAATCTTGACCGCGCTATCAATGTCGCGATCAAAGCAGAAGCGGAATATAACGAAAACCAACTACGAACAAGAGAAGCAGCTGGAATACCACCGACTAACCAGTGTGCAAATTGCCTTGGATACGGCCATATTGCTACCGCTTGCAGCAGCCGAATCTCACGAACCAACTGGCAGCAAAAAACCTGTCAACAATGTAATAGAACGGGACATACAACGCAAGAATGTAGGAGTCGAAGCGGAACACAAAACGGAGCACGAAACCAAGCATGGAACGATACATTCTGTGACTTCTGCCGAAGGCCAGGTCACATGACGCAAGATTGTAGGAGCCGAAGTTACACGAATAGAGCCCCTCAACCTACCGTATACTGTGATAATTGCCGAAGGCCAGGTCACACAACACGAGATTGTAGAAGCCAAAGTTACATGAACAGAGCTCCTCAATCCAACGTGTACTGTGACTACTGTAAAAGACCAGGTCACACGATACAAGAATGCCGAAGCAAAAGTTATGCAGAAAGAGTACAGAGACCAGAAATATTCTGCGAATATTGCAAATTTAGAGGTCACACGATAGAACAGTGTAGAAAAAAGACATACTTCGATAGGAAGGAAAAAGAAGAAAAACATCCCCGCATGGTACGTAGGCAGGCCATACTTCGATTAAAAACGGAGCAAATAAGGAAACCTCCTAGCATCCTTCTTTCTGATATAGGATTCAGCGAGAACCACGCAACGTTGATGATCGACACCGGATCCGATCTAAATGTCATCAAGAGAAGAGCTGTTTCACCAAACATACCAATATATACGGACACTTTGTTCGACCTTAATGGTATTACGGATGGCCTACTCAGCACAATAGGATACATCAAGATAAGAACTTTAAATACGGAAATTATTATCCATGTTGTGGAGGATCTTCCTATCAAACAAGACGGAATACTTGGAACGGAATTTTTTCAAACAAACGGAGCAACCATCGATTATATGAAGTCGGAGATAATAATAGGAACGGAAATTATTCCATTTATCGATCCAGAAATGGTCACGATACCAGCGAGAGCACGAAGTCAAATATATGTGCGAGTGCTGAATACACAATCCAAAACAGGATACATTCGAAAAATCAATATTCACCCTAACATACACATGGGAAATGCACTGGTTTCGAATAACAACGGTGTAGCATTTCTTTTTGCTATAAATACATCCACAAAGGACATCAAAATTCCAGTACCGTCAGTTGAACTAGAAGAATTCGAAGAAATACCTGCAAAAGAGGAAACAACAACCACATATAAAAGAACTGATAGAACACACCAATTATTACAATTATTACGATTGGACCACCTAAAATCAGAGGAACGAGCCAGCGTGGAACAACTAATAAAGGAACATGCACACAGATTCTACCTCCCAGGAGAAGAACTGGAAGCAACAAACAAAACATATCACAGGATAATTACAGAAAACAACGTTCCTGTTTTTACAAAACAATACAGGTATCCTCAAGCATATAAGGAAGAAGTTAGAAAACAGACTAAAGAATTGCTTGAAAAAGGAATCATACAGTCATCAACTTCACCTTATAATTCACCGATCTGGATTGTACCCAAGAAAGAAGACGCCCAAGGAAATAAAAAGTCCAGAGTCGTAATTGACTTTAGAAAATTAAATGAACTAACAATTGGAGATGCTTATCCTCTGCCAAATATAACTGATATAATAGATCAGTTAGGAAGTGCAAAGTATTTTTCGGTATTCGATCTTGCATCTGGATTTCATCAAATTCCAATGCATCCAGACGATCGACATAAAACAGCATTTTCCACAATTTACGGGCATTACGAATTCACCAGAATGCCATTTGGACTTAAGAATGCACCAGCCACCTTCCAGAGACTAATGGACCAGGTCTTAACTGGGCTCCAAGGAATAGAGCTGTTCGTATATTTAGACGACATTGTCATATACGCCAGTACATTAAAAGAACATGCAACCAAATTTAAACGACTAATGGACAGACTAAGAGAAGCGGATCTTCACCTTCAACCGGATAAATGCGAATTTTTGAAGAAAGAAGTTTCGTACTTGGGACACATAATAGGAGAGGACGGAGTCAAACCTGACCCGAAAAAAGTAATAGCTGTAAAGGAATTCCCAACAACTACTACGGTCAAGAACGTCAAACAATTCCTAGGACTGAGTGGATATTATAGGCGATTCATAAAGGATTTTTCAAAAATTGCAAGACCACTTTCCAATCTCACTAGGAAGAATTACCAATTCGAATGGACCTACAAACAACAGAAGGCATTTGAAACCTTACGGGAAGTTCTCTGCAAGGAACCCATATTACAATTCCCGGACTTCGATAAAGTATTTAACATCACGACAGACGCCTCAGGTATTGCTGTAGGTGCGGTCCTCAGTCAAGGGGAAATAGGAAAAGATTTACCGGTAGCTTACGCATCTCGCGTTTTAAACGACGCCGAAACACGATATTCTCCTACAGAACGAGAATTATTGGCAATAATATATGCAGTTTTTCACTTCAGACCTTACATTTACGGACGAAAATTTTACCTCATAACAGATCATAAACCATTAGAATGGCTTCAGAATCTTTCTAACCCTACGTCTCGATTAATGCGCTGGAAAATTAGATTAGCGGAATACGACTATAAAATTTTATATAAACCCGGGAAATACAACACAAACGCGGACGCATTGTCTAGGAATCCGATTTCACTACCATTACATGCAAAAAGAGCTCATTCAGATACAAATTCTCATGAAAATAAAAAATTAAAAGAATTTCACCAATTTCCAACCCGACAAAGGGAAACTACAGCATCAACCTCTGGAAATCCAGCTCCACACAAACAAGTAATAATGAGCTCCTCAGAAACCGATTCCTCTTCATATGACGAAAGCGATGCGTTAAATTTAAAGCGAAAAAAATTAAAACGGAAAAAGCAAAGCACAAACACCTCCTCCTCTCGTCCCGAAATTAAAAAACGGAATGTTGAAGCGGAAACGCATACACCCCCTCGTTACGCGCCTCATCAAATCTCCGTTCCCATCCAAATACACGCACCCCCGCAAGTCGTGACCCCCCAAACGTACAAATCCCCCCAAGTCCAAATACACGCACCCCCGCAAGTCGTGACCCCCCAAACGTACAAATCCCCCCAAGTCCAAATACACGCACCCCCGCAAGTCGTGACACCCCAAATACATAAACTCCCTCACATCAAGAAACCTCGCGTCAAGAAAGAAGAGGATCTAATAGAAGAGATTGACGAAATGGTTGTAATACCACAACATAATTATAAGGATCCTCCCAAAATAGACGCAGAATCAAGTTCAGAAAAGAACACTCACCACACGCCTAAAAAGAAAAAACTAAAATTAAAATCCAGCACAGACACAGGCCCCATAACGCCAATCAGGATAAAGAGAGGAAGAATACTTACTCCTCCACCACCATCCTCTTATCCTCCACCATTATTA
Organism: Andrena fulva; assembly: GCA_946251845.1. Taxonomy (NCBI): domain Eukaryota; kingdom Metazoa; phylum Arthropoda; class Insecta; order Hymenoptera; family Andrenidae; genus Andrena; species Andrena fulva. Next base: position 21,574,432 of record OX276330.1, read on the forward strand.
TCTCTTCCCCCACATTCTCCAAGACACAAACAACCCACACCAGCCAAACCAAGAGTAATATCAAATATTCCTGTTAAAAACCAAAACATAGAGGTAGAAGATCATTTATGGATGGGCAAAGGATACGTAGTAATAATTATAAACACACAAGGCAGGCCAATAGGACCGTCAGGAGGAAAATTATATAAGGAAAAAAATATAAAACCTCACAAAATTCCACAACCATTAAAACTTGGAGAGTTAGTAAAAATCAAGGAAGGGAAGCACACAATCCTTGGACTTATCACACCAGAACATCCAACGGAAGAAGACGTATACAATTCACTGAGGTCACTTCATACATACCTGGTATCTGAAAAAGCCACAAAAGTATACATCTCATCAGAAGAGGATAAAATTTTATTAAATCAATTACGAAATTTAATAGAACTAATATTCGTACAAGAAGATATCCAATTCATCTTCTGCAAAGGCACCCTCCTAACACCTCCTGTGCAAGAAAGACACCAGATCATCCAGGAGAACCATCAGTCACCTATAGGCGGACACAAGGGAATAACTATGACATATCATTGCATAAGAAGCAAATACTACTGGAAAAACATGAAATACGAGATAACACAATTCATTAAGACTTGCTTGGAATGCCAGAAGACTAAACTGGTACGAGTAAAGAATAAGGAACCCATGATACTAACAGACACACCTGTTGACGCTTTTGATAAGATTTCAATGGATATAGTAGGACCATTACCTTTTACAAATATAGGAAATAGTTATATACTCACTATCCAGGACAACTTGACTAAATACTCTCTCGCTATTCCATTGGCAAGTGTCACCTCAGAAGATATAGCTAAGGCATTTACAGAGCATTTCATCTGTAAGTTTGGAAATCCTAAAGCAATCCTCACTGACCAGGGACCAAATTTTATGAGTGCCCTCATGAAGAAATTTGCTAGAGCGTTTCACATTAAACAATATCGAACCTCTGCATTTCATCCTCAATCTAATGGATCTTTAGAGAGAAGTCACCATGTCCTCGTTGAATACCTACGCCATTACGTGTCAAAAGAAAAGCAATGGGATCAGTGGTTACCTCAAGCAATGTTCTCGTATAATACAAGCACTCACGAAGGCACGAAATTTACGCCTCACGAACTTGTTTTCGGAAGAAAAGCACGTCTTCCTTCCAGTATTCCCTCAACGGACAACATTAAAACATATCCGGACTATGTCGACAAGTTGATAGATAAGTTATATCACATCCGACAAATGGCGCGAAGAAATCTGGAAGAATCAAAAATCCGCCAGAAACATTATTACGATCAAAAGATTCAACCACAAAACTACAAAATAGGGGATTACGTATGGTTATTGCAACCAAGAAAGGAAAAACTGGGACCGGAATACAGCGGACTCTACCGGATTATCGAAATCCTGGAGAAAAACAACTTAAAAATAAAAATTAATTCGAAACAAACTAGGATCGTCCATATGAACCGCGTAAAACAGGCGAATTTACCAGAAGTTGCAACCCTGCATAGGAAGCCTATATAAAGAGAAGCAGACAAAGGATTTCTTCATTGCGACAAAAAGTATATACACAGAGCAAAGATGGACCAAACGAGTCTTAAGAAAATGTATGACGACGACGTATATTATTATAAAAACCACGTCGTATGTGTAATGTGCACCCAACGGGTGGAGATATTGGAGGAAACACCATTGGAGAAGCACCTTGTTGCAAAGAAAAACTTACGGCGGTGGCGAATATGCCACTTTTGTCGCCGTACACTATATGTGGCACAGCCGGTACGCAACTGCAGAGAATGTACAAACATTTTAACATAATACTTTTTCTTTAATATACACTACACTCCACAAGTACACGCTCACACACATCCATAATGTAATAAACACACACACTTTTATATTTTTTACCATTTTTTTATATATTCACCATTCATCTCATTCTACATTACACTCTACAGTTACACACTACATACACGAACAGAATGTAATAAATACCTACACCTTTCATTTTTCATCATCTTAATAAACATATTTTATATTTTTTCTATAAAACAAAAACGAAACTTAAACCTAACCTATAAATTAAGAAAAAATAGACACTAAGTAGACCGATAGCGTAGGCAACAGAGTTGCAGGAAAATGTATTCCGTAGAATCCGCTAGAGGGCACTAAAACATAAGACCCAACGAGTAAAATTTAAAATCCGCGCATGCGTAGTAAACCAGTCTGCCATTACGATACGACAATGCCTAGACGCTCCGGCAATCGCCACACAAAACATAAAAAGGATATACAGGAATTGGAGGATATATTCCACGAAATGATCCCCATTCCTACCCTTATAACACCACTCCCGGGAAGCCCGAAAAAAATGGTAAAAACCGCTATTCAATCATAAAAATTTCCAAATTAACAAAACCTTCCTCTCTAGTCACGACCTCACACTCCTCCGGATTTAATACTCCCAACAACTCCGGAGTATCCGACAACTCCGGATTTTATAATACCAAAGACCCCGGAATTTAAAGTCCCGGAAGTTCCACCAAGAAGGTGGCCAATATTGATTCTGGTGGACATTCCAGACCCGGACTGGGAAACCTATAGGGCTCTGCCAAAGGCAGACCCTAGGAAAAAGTTGTGGCGACTCCTGGCATTGTTTGGATCAGGAGCAGCAATACCATATAACCCATCTAAATAAATATTCCATATACACTTAAATACAATGTCCATTTCGTTCCCCACCTCCGTTCCAATCTCTCGAGGACGAGAGATCCCCCAGGGGGGGAGGAGTAACGTCCCACGGGGACTTAAACCGTTAGATACCGACAGTCGGTAATATAGGAACCGATCTCCGTTACCATATAACCATATTCTGTTACCACGTAAATATATTATAAGACTTTTATATATAATTTATAATTTAGATGAATGTTAAAAGAATAATTACTATAAGAATATTAGGAATAATTAATTATAAGTATTAGCAAAAGCGCAAGACAAAATAATATGTAATAAGCAAGCAAAACGTAAAATAACAAACAGCGATTCACTGCGCATGCGCCAGCCCGCCAATTTCTCAGTATAAATAGAGGCGCACGCAGCACAGCGGGACATTCAAGCTACGAATACGCTCAAGTGACGAACGAATGCTCAAACCTAGAGGCAGCTTAAGTTTCAACCAGTGGGATTCAGCTTCGCTCCGGAAACGGCAGCGGCGGATCTCCAGTGTATAAAAGTTACTGGTGCTCCTCTTTGGTTTGCTCATTTGAAGTCATAGAACCTCGTTCTTGCAAAGCCATCGAGCTTCGCTCCGGAAACGGTAGCGGCCGAAGTGCTTGGTAAAAACAAGGTCTGTAGAGCATAGAACAGAACTCTGTCAAAAGAATCGAGCTTCGCTCCGGAAACGGCAGCGGCCGATCTTACTACAGAAATTGCCAAGAGTACTCGAGCTTCGCTCCGGAAACGGCAGCGGCCGAGCTCTGCAATATACATATATATATATATATTTTAAAATACGTAGCGTTAGAGTCAGAAAAACATAAAACCCAAAAAGAGTATATATAGTCGTAGATCGTAAGCTATATTAATTATTATTTCATTGTTGTAACTATATTAATTATTGTTTTATTAAATAAATAAGCATTATTAAGTTTAAAAGCCGTAGATATTACTCTTTAGTCTGTAGAATAGAACCCCACCTTTCCTACACTCGAGGGGACGCCGCTCTCCTCTCGGGGATCTGTCGACGCTCAGTTGTCCCCGGACAGCCGAACGTTACACTCGGCTTACCTTCGAAATTTATTGTGTGCAAAGGACGGACAATGAGCGAAAGGACGCAACGCGCGTTCCGGCGCGTACTTGCTAGACAGGTATAAGCCCGTCTCTAGCACCGTTAATACGCAGAATTTTATTCTGACACTTCTGGAGTATATTCTTGACATGTAATAGCATTGATTTATGCAATAAAAAAAATCAAATTTTTTCGAAAGTTACTTGAGTCTCCCCCCTTAATAACCTCAGCTTTTTTTCTGACTCTAAAATCTGTCATATAAGTCTCTAATAGCTTTAAATGATGCATAACGTATAATGTCAGGATTCTCAAAATCCGGAAAACAAAATGTTAAATTGATATTTTTTAAATTAAGCCAGTTGTATTTCTAATGCATTTTAAAATATGTACAGAGTCGTTTATAAAGAATAAAGGTCGATTCTTTTCTGAAGGATTGGGGTAAACAATGCTTCCTTGAGGAGGATCTGCAAAATATGAAATCGCTTTTCTGTTAATGGAATTATTATCAGTAACAATGACAATAACTTTAAAACCGATGGTTTCCAAACCTAATAAAACCTTTTTAATAATAACAGAGAGATTATTAGCATTCATTTTATGAACGGGCAAGATGTAAACAACATCTTTGAAATCAGACAACAAGCTTTGTATCATAAATACATGGGCTGTTGTAGCAACATCAGTGCTGTCATATGCTATACCAACTAAATTTCCTCCTTTGTAATCTATGTAAGGTTTTATATGAATTTCATCTAACATTATTGATACAAAACACTCATGAGGTTTTAAAGATGCTTTTTTCTCTCTAATATATGCTAAAAAATTAGTGTCATTCGGCAGCATACTTGAATTAATATTTGAACAAAGGTTTTTCACAGTATTTGGATGAGGCAAAATAATAATTCCTGTCATTCTTAAGAATCTATATGCATGTGGAGATATATGGCGTTTTCGGACGGTCGCACTGGGGCGCACTGAGTGCGAATTTTGGCCAATCGGAGGCGAAAAAGTTCACACTCTTCGCTTCCGATTGGGTAGGGTTCGCACTCGGTCCGCCCCAGTGCGACCGTCCGAAAACGCCAATAAAAAAAAGCATTGAAGAAACTATCATTGTTTCAGGTTGGAAGCGATATCGCTGTTTGAGCTGTGTACAAAGCTGAATTTGTGATCTGCAGAATGAGAGGATCTTATTATTTTCCTTATTATTAATTTTTAGTGATTCCAATAAATTTAGAACTAAATCCACTATCACATTTTCTTCGCCTGTATTGATATTCTCTAAAACATCTATTATTTTTTCAATATCCATCACACTATTTACAAATTTGGGAACGCCTTTAACTGATATTTCCGAGCCTTTCACAAAAATGGTTACTTTCAAGTTCAAATCAATCAAGATATACATTATATCATGTTGATTCCTTTCCAAGTTTAAATGAAGGTAAATAATATATTCTTTTTTAACAATAATATTCCACTTTTCACCTATGTTAACCAATTTGGCTTTGCAGCTACATTCTTCAAAAGTTTTGAAGAAGAACCGTTTTTCATGTTCTGCAGCAGTTTTTTCACTTTCAATAATAGCACTTTGGATGGCTAGAGCTTCTCTTCTGGTCTTCTTCTCAAGTGGAGATTCTCTGTAATTTATTTATTTACTGCAATAAGAGGCATATTCTGGAAAAATACAGGGTACTGCGCCACTTTTCACCCTAGGTTTCTCTAAAGAAACTGTTATTGTTTTTCCAGTTTTCCAATCTACTGCCGATGTAGTAAATTCAATGTCAGATTTCGCAAAGCGTCGATGGCACACTACTGAATGTTTTGAATTAACAAAATTGTTTCGGCGAATGGCGTTGAGCCATTTCTGCCTAACCTCTTCGTTCGTCGGAAATTTAAAAACATGCACTTTGGATGTATCCTTAGCAGAATAATTGCCATTACACCCAGGTACACAACACTTATTAACCATGTTCAACTAATTACTATTTCAAACGACTTAAACGACTACGAATATCACTGAAAACAATCACACGTGGTAGGCATACATAAGTAGTATATCCGTGACTTCGAACACGAACTGGTCGCTCTATGCCTCTTATACATGACGTCACAGGGTCACGTGGTGCAGAGCAGTTTGGCTTTATTATATAGGTGGTGTTGGTCCAGTCAGCATCTGTGTGACATAAAAGTCCACATTGGCATGAGTTATTTTCCCAATTGTAGGATTCATAGGTTAGGAGACGGACGGGCGGCCTGTGTGGTGTAAGTGAGGCCCAGGTCCATAGGTGGTGTCCGCCCGTTAAGAGGAGGTCATTAAGCAGAGTCCTCGGGGAAGCCGCAGTGGGGGAATCGGTTAGGCGGCCAGCACGCGGAAGGCCCGGGTTCGAGTCCCGGTGAGCGGCTTTCCTTTTTTCCGTCTCCTACACAATAGATGTTACTTTCGGGAGCCAAGAGTAGGTCCGTCTTGATCCGGCAGCTGAGTCCCATCGGGTTTGCCATTCCTCCACGGCCTCGTTACGGACATCCTGCACCCTGCGATTTAAATCTTCTCTGGCCCAGGTCACGTCCTCTTCAGTTACTATAAGTCTTCTTATCTTTCTATGTTCCTCGAGGTATTCTTTCTTCCTCATTCTAGCTTTAGTGTCAACCGGGAGCTCGCCCGCGAGGACACATAACGACAAGTGCGAAGCGGACCTATACGAGACCGTAACCCTGCCTAGGCCCAGCTTCTGCGTCCTTCTCAACCACCGCTCATTTTGGGCATTGCCCGCCGCGTCGGCCCACACCGGCGCCGCGTACAAAATCACGCTCTCCAGGGCTCTATAATACATCTTACGACGTCCCAAACCAAGCGGCGAGACATTAGGCTTAAAGCTGGGTTTACATTAGTCCAGTCGCTGGATCCAGTTAGCGGTTTGACTGGAAATCGGGTCGATGTTTACATTATTCCAGTCTTAATCCAGTCGCTGGGTCAAGCGAGCGGTATGACTGGAAATCGGTCGATGTCGACATTATTCCAGTCTTATGGACCGTCTAGACGATTCCAGTAACGCTGGAATGTTGTGTTATCGATGGAGGGGGTAAACACTGGATCGAAAAGTAGACTTTCGACCCAGTCGAAACCTGCTGGAATGACAGCACTGTACTGGAAAGAACACACTGTTTACATTATTCCAGTACCAATCCAGTGCTGGACTGGATCACTGGACTGGACTAATGTAAACCCAGTTTAAGCCTGCTGAGCCATGATGCGAGCCGCCTTGTTAGTAGCATACTCAATATGCGCTCTAAAATTCTTACGCGGGTCAAAATACACCCCTAAATATTTTATCGCCTTCTGCGGGACTATTTTCTGACCCAAAAAGGGGAGGAGGTATCCAGGGGGGGCGCCAGCGTTCATTAAGGAACACTGCCGCTGTCTTTTGGACTGCTAATGTGAGGCCCACCGAAGTAAACCACGTCTCAATCCCACGAGCCTCGAATTGCACCTTATGCTCGAGTTCCTCCAACGTATTGGCCATCACTAATAAAGAGACGTCGTCCGCGTATCCAACGACACGACATCCTTCAGACATTATGCGGTTCAGGAGTCCGTCATAGACTACATTCCATAATATGGGTCCTATGACTAACCCCTAAGGCACGCCTTTGTACATAGGCCTCCTGACTTTTTGATCGGAAGCCTGGACCTCAATCTCTCGGCCTTGAAAGTAAGACAAGAGGATTCTTTTTAGATATATAGGAAAACTCCTCCTATTCATTTCTAGTGCTATAACGCCCCAATCGAGACAATTGAACGCATTCTTAATATCTAATGAAATCAGTACGGCATACCGCTGTTTAACGGCAGCTGTACTGACAAAATCACGCACGACCCATAAGGCGCCTAGTGTGGACCGGCCCTTGCGGAATCCAAATTGTGCCCTCGAGAAACCATCGTCCCCGATAACCTCCATAATCCTCACCCTGAGGATGTACACAAATAATTTGGGGAGGGCATCGAGAATACTTAGCGGTCTGTAGCTAATTGTGCCGTCCACATTGCGTTTGGACCCCGAAGGGTCTGAAGTCTATAAAAGTAGAGAGAGATGATGTGTTTTGGAAAAGAGAAATGGAGCCAAAACTGGTTCAATTTTATTTAGAATGGATGCTACCGGAATTAATAGATAGTCGTCACAATAGGTGCATGCCTATTCGGGAGCCTCAATTTATACTAGCAGAAAGAGCGAAAGAAAAAGCTTGGAAAAACGAAAGAGGTCTTCCTCCGAAAATAGTGAAACTATTGTATCGATCCGGCGTCAACCGCGCTGTAAAGTGCAGGACCACTGACTGCGTCATTGGTCACAAGTGTCAGCAATGCCACTTTTCCTCGCGGATCATACGATCACGCGAGAGGATCGACGCCGCGGTCACTTTCCCAAGAAAGTGACGAAGGAAATAATAAATTTGATTCACCCATTAATTTTTTCAGGCACATTTCTAAGTTCACAGGAGCAGACAGACAGAAGGCAGAAGCAAGATAGAAGAAAAGATACAGATGGTTGATTTCAAGTCGTTTGGATTTATGGTTATGGGTTATATTTATTGATGACTGAGTAATTTTTTACCCTCTCGGGGTAATTTTTTTTTTAAATATTGTATTGCCATCCAAACCACGCAAGCCTGCAAAGTTTCAAGACAATTGGATAGTTGGAAGTGGGTTAAATTTGAGTTGCCAGATTTGAAACAGACAAACAAATATACAACAAACAGAGAATCAAAGCTGAATAAAATCGTTTAAAAAATGATTACGTTATTAAAATTGTATTTAAACAACAGATAATTCTTATTGGTAAAAAAGATAATTTGATGTATAACTATATAAAAAAGAAAGTGTCATATGTTTTTCGAAGAATTATATTATTCATAAATTTCATTAAGATCGGCGTGTTACACTTCGGTGATGTCCCTTATTCATATTGTATGCTTTGAAATTGCACATTGATTATACAAGATCCCTGATAGCCAGATCTGGGGAGCAGAATCTGACGTCAGAACTGTAGTCGTCTGTGTCCGCATTTGGCTGCGTTCTGAGGTGCAGAGCCTGATGTCCATGGTGCGTCGCTAGCCGGTTGATCTGTAGGCATTTCGCCTAGTAGAGAGTGGGGGTAGATCCCCCACCATTATATACCCCCACCCGACCGTCGAACCAATCAACGCCAAGATGAAAAGTTGCCGACGCCAGCGCCAACTAGCGAGACCGCGGCTAACCAGCGTCGCTGGGGAATCGGTTTCGACGAGTGAGACCGCGGCTAATCAGCGTCGACAACAGATTCCCCAGCGATGGTTAGCCGCGGTCTCACTAGTTGGCGCTGGCGTCGGCAAATTTTCATCTTGGCGTTGATTGGTTCGACGGTCGATAAGCGATATAGCGGTGGGGGATCTACCCCCACCAGTCAAATGCCTGCCGGATAACTCACTCGTGTGCCTCCCAGGCGGACACAGACCACTACGGTTCTGATGTCAGATTCTGCTCCCCAGATTTGGCTATCAGGGTATTCATTTATTTTCGACAATGAAAGTCGGTGTGCCAGGTTCATAGAAATCGTTCCAGACGGCAATATTAATATCAACACTTTTACGTACGTAGACCTATCTATGACTTTTTATCCCTTTGGGTGTCCGGAATGCACGTGACCCGGCGGGGTCACCGTTTCCTGCAGTGGTGTGATGCAACCGAGTTTTCCCCGAAAACCTAATATTCAATGAAGGCACTCATATCCCCACTACTTTTTAGCCGAATGTTTAAAAAGGGCCACGAATCCACACTCGGGGGCTCATTTCAAGTCTAGCACGTTTAGGCGAAAGAGGCTTGCGAGATCAAGTAATATTCTCCTTCAAGTATTATTTCAAATTTAACCATACAGTACGTAGAGTTACTGATAGGTGCTGTAACTATTAACGTCTTGGAGACCCCCGCATTTCTCAGTGCGTCGAAACCGAGAGGTGGACCTAGGTACCGCGACAAACAAACACTGAAACAATTGTAAAAGACTGAGCTTATAGAATATAATTAGTTATTATTAATTTAGAGTTCTTTTATTTGAATCAATCATCATCTGAATTTCCTCTTTGAGACCAACCCACATAGATACTCCTTCACCGCTCAAGGTGTCCCCCACAAAAAACTTAAAAAAAGTAAAAAAATTACGCCAAGTACATGAAAAATCAAATAAATCACAAAAAAATAGAAGGTAATAATTACAAAATAAAAAAAGATGTGAAATCAGAATGAGCTGTCAGTACATAAAGATGCTTTCCAACTGCGCTTTAGATGACACAACTACATATGCACAGCTAAAATTCCATTACTCATAATGGCTATATATACAAAGAAAAAATGTATTAAATAATATTAAGCAGATATATTTTTACGCAAATAAATATTTTAATACGAATAAATATTTTATTTAATACATTTTTTCTTTGTATATATATAGCCATTATGAGTAATGGAATTTTAGCTGTGCATATGTAGTTGTGTCATCTAAAGCGCAGTTGGAAAGTATCTTTATGTACTGGCAGCTCATTCTGATTTCACATCTTTTTTTATTTTGTAATTATTACCTTCTATTTTTTGTGATTTATTTGATTTTTCATGTACTTGGCGTCATTTTTTTACTTTTTTGAAGTTTTTTGTGGGGATATCACTTCTTTTTTCAAAGATTAATTGAACTATTATTTGCAAATTCATATTCATACACACGTGTTAATTGTTTATTTATCCTGAATGCATGGAAAATTTTCCAGACGATTGGATCGAAACATTTGGATCAAATGTTGACGCATTAACGCATGATTGTACGTTACTTTGTCTGGTAATAACTATTACTGTTTGAACTCAAAAGATGTTCAAAGTTGAAAATTTGCATTTTTTCAAAATCGAATTTCTCGAATAATATTTTCCGATGCTCAACAGAGAAATATGAAAAAATATAAGGGTATAAGGGTAAAGGGTAAAAATTATAAAAGTTATAACGGTATATAAGGATATATAAGGGTAAAGGGTATACCGGTATATAAAGGTATATACGGGTATATACCCTGCGGAATGATCCCGAGAGTCGACGAACGAAACATGTGTGCGAAACTAAAGGTGTGCGTGTCACGCGTATACGTATTATGTTGACGAAAATTTGGCTTGAAGAAGAAGAAGTAGAAGAAGAAGAATCCTATCCCACCATTTCCGACAATTCCATGAGACGATATTACGATATCTCTATCATGCGTGGACCGATTTTATTGATTTTGGTCTTATTCGAAAGCTTATATGCGGTTTACATAAGAAAAATGCCTTTAAATTTAGAAAATATTGCAGGCGTGATGAGATAATTAATGAAATAAGTTTGAAAATAGCTGACACTCGAGTAAACGACAATAAATAAATATATATATATATATATATGTGGACTGTCGCTACCGCTATATATATATATAGTGACAGTCGGCATATATACACGGCGTTGAACACGTATACACGGCAGGGACAGTCGACATTTATACAGGGTGTCTTTTATGTGCTTGGCGTCGAGATGCTACCGCGTCTCTAGATATCTGGCAATTTAAATGCAATTTGTTACATATAAGGGCATAAGGGTATACCGGAATATAAGGATATAAGGGTATAAGGGTGTAAGGGTGTAAGGGTGTGAGGGTAAAAGGTATAACGGTATATAAGGATGTATAAGGGTATAAGGGTATACCGGTATATAAGGGTATAAGGGTATATAAGGGGATAAGGATATAAGGGTATAAGGGTATAAGGTTATAAGGGTATAAGGTTCTAAAGGTATATAAGGGTGTAAGGGTATTACAGTATATAAGGGTGTAAAGGTATAAGGGTATATAAGAGTATAAGGGTATAAGGGTATACCGGAATATAAGGATATAAGGGTATAAGGGTATATAAGCGTGTAAGGGTAAAAGGTATAACGGTATATAAGGATCTATAAGGGTATACCGGTATATAAGGGTATAAGGGTATAAGGGTATAGGGGTAATAAGGGTATAAGAGTATAGGGGTATATAAGGGTATATACTCTGCGGAATGATCCCGAGAGTCGACGAACGAAACATGTGTGCGAAACTGATAGGTGTGTGTGTGTGTGTGTAACGCGTAGTATACGTATTATGTCGACAAATTTTCGACTGGAGAAGAAAAATTTTTTCTTACCATTTTCGACTGATCCATGAGGCGATATTACGATATCTCCAGCATGCGTGGACCGATTTTTTCGGAATTGGTCTTATTCGAAAGCTTATATGCGGTTTACATAAGAAAAATGCCTTTAAATTTAGAAAATATTGCAGGCGTGATGAGATATTAATGAAATAAAATTCAGGTTAGGTTGGAATAGCCGTTTCTCGAGTAAAGGATAGCGGTAGCGACAGTCAATACGAATATATGCAGGGCTCGGAATTTCGGATTTCGGAAAATGGAGATACATGGCAGGGGCAGTCGACATTCATATACAGGGTGTCTTTTACGTATACAGGGTGTTACGTATACAGGGTGTCTTATGTGTACATAGTACAGGGTGTCTTTTCTTTCATGTACTTGGCGTCGAGACGCTACCGCGTCTCTAGATCACATTATAAAGTTACGAGGCTAAACTAACATTCCTAGTGGCTCCCGGGGATACCAGACCCCGGTTCGTCCACGATATCCACCTTCCTAGCGGCTCCCGGGGATACCAGACCCTGGTTCGTCCGTAAAGCTTACCCTCCTTATAGCGGTTCCCGGGAATACCAGACCCTGGTTCGTCCGCTACTAACAAACTCTAACAAACAAATTCAATCCTCGGCCTCGCAGCCGCCACTCTTATTGCCCTCAGCCTCGGCTGGTAACAACACAAACTGTCATTGACGTCTCAAAATTATTATTATACAATTATCAGTTTGATTTTTTTTTTAGAACTTATTTTCAGTTGTAAGAATGAAGAATGTGGTGCCAAATGCTTTGCAATTAAACAATAATTTAAAATTAATTTTAATTTCACAATGTATGAAAAAAATATCTAATAGTAAGTAATTATGAACAAGATGATCGAGAATTTCGTTCGGAGTTTTCAGATATTTTACTGCGAAATCGTTGCTCAACCACACATTACGTTGAAAACACATAATTTCTAAATTCAGTCCCAGGTCTTTCGAAACAGTCCATCAGATTGAATAGAACAGAATTGAATGTACTACATCATATTGGGGGATATATAATAAGGAATATAATAAAGAACCAGATAGTCTGTGATCACTGCATAAAAGAAACAACTTAAAAAAAAATAGTTTCATATTCATACAATCTATTAGCACGCATTAAAAGTAAAAGAAAAAAACTGATTTTTTTAAAGAAAAAAACATTCCGGTTTTTTCTTAGATTGGAAATTTTTTTTAGAATATACTATCCCCATTTCAAAAATTCTAAAGGTAACATAAAAAAGTTCCTTGCGACGAAATGTAACGAAATTGTTTTTGCTGTATCAGATTGTCATAGCATTAAGATGAAAATTATTTTAAAATTTTGTGCCTTTAGACTAAAAGTAAATAGCAAAATTACCAAATGTGATAAGAAAAAATTTACTAGTAAATTTTATTTTTAATCATGCCTATTCCTTTGTATTACATTATTAAATTCTTCTAAAAAATATATTTTTTATAAATATTTATTGTAAAAGTAGATCTATATACTTTTTACAGGTCAAAACATTACTTGTCCTGTTACGTATGTGGAATTTTCCCATACGCCGCTCTCAACCGTTTTTTCGAGCTCGCGTCTGCGAAGGGAAAACGCCCTAAAATCCTTTTGCTTATCACACACCACTAATGGGGGAAGTGCTCTCGACCATCTGGTTGACGATCATGGGAACGGGAGTGACACGACGACGACCCCGAAGAATTTCCTTATATGGAAATTTCCAACTAATCCCCACTCATTTTTGGGACTATATAAACCCTTTGGTTTCTACCCTCTTTGGTTCAAAGCAGTACAGTCACGCGTAGAGTAACGTCGTGTCACGCTCGTACAGAGTTGGTTAAATCTAGTAAGATCGAGCTAAAGTCTCCGTCGGAATCATAGTTAACCTCATAGAATCCGCGAGTTCGGTTTATATTCTATTTGGCTTCTCTGAATAACCACTCGTACGCCCCGCATCGCCAGTGCGTCAACACCGCGCAAATTAGTGGTAATTCATACACTTTTACTACACTATTTAATCGCGACACTTACATTTGTACAATAATTAGTTATTGAATACACGAATGGTGTTCACGTCTAAATTGAGTCAGATTCGTTAAAACCCATCTTTTACCCAGCGATCCTTATAATATTAGTAGCATATACCCACCGATACAACTTTACCGCTCGAGTTGTATCAAATATTAATTAAGAGTTACGAGGCAATACTAACATTTCCCGCGACTCCCTGATTTCACATCAGGGTCTTTCGCATCCATACCAAAAAAGGAATCTTCTCCAACCTAGTGGCTCCCCGATTTCGCATCGGGTTCGTCCACGTTTAACCTCTCCTGCGGCTCCCTGATTTCGCATCAGGTTCGTCCGTATCCTACAGCTCCCTGATTTCGCACCAGGTTCGTCTGTGAATAATCCAACCTCCTAACAGCTCCTCGACTTCGCGTCGAGTTCGTCTGTGAACATCATCCTAGTGACTCCCCGATTTCGCATCGGGTTCGTTCACGAATAATCACCCTCCTGCGGCTCCCTGATTTCGCATCAGGTTCGTCCGTGAGTGACTCCATTCCTAGAGGCTCCCTGATTTCGCATCAGGTTCGTCCTCGTTTCCGATAATCCTGCGGCTCCCTGATTTCGCATCAGGTTCGTCCGCCCTCTAACTAACAAATTCATAAACCGTATTCCTTGGGAAATACCCCTCTCGCCGGCCTCTCGCGTTGCCGCAGCCCCGGCTCGTAACAGAACTGGTGACAGCGGTGGGATGCTACTGCATTAGAATCGCCGTCAAATTTGGGTTTTTTAAATACGTTAAAATCACTCATTATTTATTATCGACAATATACTAGTTTTCTCTAGTCGAGTCACTTAGTAATTTTCAAAATGACAAGCGCACAGGCGAACGTCTCGTCTAACGACATTATGAACCTGACAGTTTCAATTGCAAACTCAATGTCACTCTTGACGCAACGGACATGTATACAGAACATTACAATGTCAATTCCAACCTTCGACGGTGAAAGTCCACCCTTGACGCGCTTTGCACAAAATGTGGAAGACGGGTTAACTTTGATTCCTGAAGGTACGGAAGCCGAGTATCTTGCGATAATTCTAACGAAACTGATCGGTCCGGCACGCAGGTGCACCTTAGAGCATAAATTCGAATCTGTTAAGAAATTAGTTCAACATCTAAAAAAGAGATTCGCGCCGGGAAGAAGTTTGTCATACTTCCAAGTAGAGATCGCGAAATTACGTATTCGCGAAGGAGAAAGCCTGCGACAGTACGTCGACAGGACTTGTCATCTCGTTTACTGTGCGCGCGGAGCTATTCGGGAAAGGTATCTGGATCACGCTGAAGACTTCGTCAAAGAAATGGAAAAGGACGTTAAAGAAAACTTCATCGACGGTTTACCGGATCGAATTTCCTGGAAAGTGTCGGCTCAGATTCAAGACATCAAAACACTTGACAAGCTTACGACGCCGTGCTACAGATAGACCGAAAATTAAGGAATAGACGACAGTCGCCCCGTAATGAATCACCCTCCCGGTGGTCTCGCCGAGACCATTACGCGGAAGACTCTCGAAACCACGACCGTGAAGTGTCGTACCCGCACTCTCCAAGTAGATACGACCAGAACAGGGATCGGTCTACAAAAACATCTGGTTTTGAAGAGGAACGAGAAGGACGGACACGTACGACGGCCTGGACCTTGCGTCCCCGGAGCCCCTCGAGATCCCCTTCTTATCGCTCCGACTCATCGTACGCAGATGATGGGGAAAAACATTATTCTATTTTAAAAAATCCCGATACAAATCGCAAGCCAAGTTTATATTGCTGGCATTGCGGTACGACCGGACATGACGGAAAATCCTGTAGGAAACATCCGCGTAGCCCGAGATATCAACGAGACTCGCGAGATTCGTCCGTTGAATCAAACAAATCTTTAAACTTCGATCGCGCTCAACGTATAGGCGACACGATGAGCGGAAACAAAGAAGCTCGCCAAAGGACAGTCCGCTTCGAAGAGAAACCCTCATCAAGGAAGCACCTGCCCCACGGATCAACATCAAGGTTCCAGAACTGGAGTCAGGAACGGGAGAATTCCTAATCGATGGTGGAGCATCCGTTAATTTAGTAGTCATTAACGCCCTAGGACAAAAAGCCGCGATAAACTCTAGGGAAGAAATCGAATTAACCGGAATTACTACTAATCCAATTCACACTTTAGGAACAACAATTCTTCATATCCACGAAGCTCCCGCACTTTTCTATGTGGTAAAAGAGCTTGCAATAGAAGCAGATGGACTTATAGGAAGCCCATTTTTAAAACAAGAGGAGGCCGAAATTTCCTATTATCATGGGACTTTGGTGTTAAAGAACAAACCAACCCGACCACTACGTTTTTCAAACTATCAAGACCTACCTCAAACAGGAACACTACCAACGTCGACCAAACATCGTATCGAACCTAGGACGTCGCAACAGATTGCTATAACTATAACAAACCGCGGGATGAAGGAAGGATATTTACCACGTATCAAGACCCTCGAACATCTCTACATAGGAGAAGCAGTTGTGAGGAATAGTGAAGGAAAGTGTTACGTTATGGCAACAAATACCAGCGATGTACCCCTAGACGTAGAGATAAAACCACAAACATTGGAGCCATTCGAAATTTTCGGTTCATCAGAAGAAGATTTCTACTCAGCTGCAGAACACCCGTCAAAATTCAAAACAAGTGAAGATAGAATACAAAAAATTTTAGAAGCCCTAAACACAAAACATTTAAATAGGGAAGAACTAGATTTCGTTACCAATTTAGTCACAGATTTTCCCGACCGATTTTATCTTCCTGGAGATAAACTTGGGAAGGCTCGCGAATTTAAACATTCAATTCATACATCTAACGATATTCCGATCAACACAAGACAATATCGTTATCCTCTCATTCACCAAAAGGAAATCCAAAAACAAATCAGCGCGTTATTATCAAATGGTATAATTACACCTTCAAAATCTCCATACAATTCACCTTTATGGATCGTCCCGAAGAAAGAAGACGAAAACGGAGTGAAACGTTGGCGTCTGGTAATAGATTTCCGCGGCCTCAATGAAATAACAATATCTGATAAGTATCCATTACCTCAAATCACGGAGATTTTAGATCGACTAGGAGGAGCTAAATATTTTTCAGTCTTTGATCTCGCTAGTGGATTTCATCAAATAGAGATGGATCCGAAAGATAAATCAAAAACAGCATTCACTACTCCAAATGGACATTACGAATTCTCTCGAATGCCTTTCGGATTAAAGAATGCACCACCCACCTTTCAACGCCTAATGGATCAAGCACTCACTGGACTTCAAGGAACGGACCTCTTTGTCTACTTGGACGACATAGTGATCTATGCATCATCATTACAGGAACATAATATTAAAGTCAAAAAACTGTTAACCCGCCTTCGAGAACATGGATTAACCCTCCAGACCAACAAGTGCCAATTCCTGCGAAAGGAAGTTGCATACCTTGGACACATTATTTCAAAGGAAGGAGTAAGACCTGACCCTAGGAAATTAAAAGCTGTTCAAGATTTTCCCATACCAACAACGCAGAAGAACATTCAACAATTCTTAGGACTTGTAGGATATTACCGAAGATTCGTACCTAATTTCACCACAAAAGCAAAACCTTTAATTAATTTATTAGGAAAAGGCATCAAATTTAAATGGACAGAAGAACAAGACCAAAGTTTTAAGCAATTACGTAACGAGCTTTGTCAACAACCCATATTGCAATACCCAGATTTTAGTAAACCATTTATCGTCACAACAGATGCATCTGATTACGCTATTGGAGCCGTACTTAGTCAAGGGGAGATAGGAAACGATCTGCCGATTGCTTACGCATCTCGCAGCCTAAATAAACCTGAGAAGAATTATTCGGCTACTGAAAAGGAATGTCTGGCCATGGTTTACGCCGTAAGATACTTCAGGCCTTACATTTACGGAACCCCATTCACCCTCGTTACAGATCACAGACCACTAGTCTGGTTACATTCTGTTAAGGACCCCACTTCAAGACTTATGAAGTGGAAGCTCCGACTTTTAGAGTACGAGTACCAGGTTGTCCATAAATCTGGAAAGACGAATAAGAACGCAGACGCATTATCACGCAACCCCACGTCTGCCTGCCTACCACTTATTCCACGAGAGCTTCAGGATCCCGACTTCAAAGCCCAGATACCGAAAACAGAAGCGAACGCCGAAGCAATCGGACATCGCATACGACAGTTACGACGAGATAGGGAAAATCGACCCAAGTACCGAGAGACAAGTAGCAGTTCAGATGAAACAGAAGAAACCGCACGTGGGAACGTTCAACATTCTCCAGTAATATACAAGAACCGATCTTTCCCCAGCCTATCTCAAGAGGTAACCATGCCAGATGAACGCCAGGAAACCATAAACAGTTTCTCGCCCGCAGCAAATTCCACTCAAATTGTCCCTTTAGATAAGGACCAGACCTCATTCGACGATCTAATATCCTTTGAGGAGCCGCTCGAAAATACCGTCATAGAAAATGCAAGAAATTTTCAACAAGATTTACTCTGTACACCGCAAATATCATCGGAAGTCATGAATGAACCTTTACAACCCTCAATAAACCAACTACCTGCAGGAGCCACGACCGAAGCAAGTGTGGGACAACCACCTGACAGCAGGTCGACTCAACCTAGGGTCTATGACCGCGTGCTCGACCCTTACCCATTCTTCACTACGGACATCGAGAACTCAAACGACCTTGACGATCTGGAAGATATCCCATTAGACCAACCACATCAAATTATTGTCTCTTCAAATACCTTTACTGCTGAAGAAGGACATCACGTACATTTCAGTTCTGCCGATTGCAATTTAGTAAACCCCGTTGGAAAATTACTACTAGACACAGAAATGATTAATAAAGCAAATCTTCTGGCAGCACAACCAAAAAAGGGACAGGTGATAACTACGGACAATGGACTATTTAAAACTTTCAGTATAATAATCTCAGAAAACTTCTTTGATAATATTAAAAGAGTAGATGTGCTCGATGGATTGAAAACTCTTCGACACACCTTGGATCAAAATCAGATTAAATCATTTCGAATTTCTGCTACGGGGGACCTTCACAAAATACCTCCCAACGAATTCTTCAAAATATTAGAAGAGGTTTTCATAGGAACAGGCCTGCAAATTATTCTATGTAACTGTACCATCACAACACCATCCGAAGAAGACAGACAGCACATCATCAACGAGGCTCACGACAGTTTAATTGGAGGACATAAAGGAGTTACGAAGACATACAAACGCATCCGATCAAAATTCCATTGGCCACAAATGCGCAACGACATTCAGGACTACATCCGAAAATGCCAAAGTTGTCAAGAACAGAAGTTAGTACGAGCGAAAACTCGTCAGCCGATGTTGATCACCGACACACCTATAGGAGCCTTTGACAAAATTTCCTTAGATACAGTGGGACCTTTACCAATTACACCCAGTGGGAACAGACACATTCTCACCATTCAAGATAATCTAACGAAATATTGCGTAGCCGTAGCAATACCTAACATTCGAGCTACTACAATTGCAGATGCTTTTGCCAGACATTTCATCGCAATTTATGGTACACCTCGCGCAATACTAACAGACAAAGGAACTAGCTTCATTGGAACACTTATGACCAACCTATCTGAAATATTTAAAATTAAACAAATCACAACCTCGGGATATAGACCACAAACTAATGGGTCTCTGGAACGAAGCCACATCGTCCTCACCGAATACCTTAAGCATTACATGGATAATTATGAGGACTGGGATCTATTAATACCATTCGCAATGTTTTCTTACAATACATCCGTTCATGAAGCAACAAATTTCACTCCGTACGAATTAATCTTTGGCAAGCCAGCTCGAGAACCAAGCTCTTTTCCAACCGGTGAAAAATTAAAGTCATACGGAGAATACCTAATAGAACTGATAACGCACATGACTAGTATTCGTAATATAGCTTCCGATAATCTAAACAAAGCAAAAAATCGTTCGAAAAATTATTACGATATCCGTGCAAAACCAGCAACGTTTAACGTAGGCGATTTTGTTTACATACTCAAGGAACCACGAACCAGTAAATTTGATCCACATTACATTGGACCGTACCAGATAATGGACATAATGGATATGAACAACGTAGTATTACAAACACGCCATAAATTAATTACAAAGCATCAGGACAAATTAAAACACGCCTATTTTCCGTCCACGGCAAAACGGTAAGCCGACCGTCTACCCAAATATATCCTGATCACCCTGGTCCCGAAACATACCCTGGTAAGCAGTGAGGCTCTACCTGAGGAATACTCAACCCCTTCCCATACGCCGCCCCTGCAAACAACAACCAGCACGGAGATGCTGATGGGGATCAGAAGGATAGCATCACTGCAACGCTGACGCTGGACCAGCTACTCGTACAACCCCACTAGATGTCATCAACCACTGGCTGGAGATGGGCTACGTGGTGCCCAGCGACAACTGAACCCAACACCCCGCAATACCTAGCGATAAGTACACTACATTACACTACACCCGACAATTCTCTTTTACACTTTTGCTTACGAAAGACTTGTAGGTCGTTTTCCCTTCTTTTGTAAAAGCATCACGAAAATCGCGATGTTTTGTCTTGGGGGGGGAGATGTTACGTATGTGGAATTTTCCCATACGCCGCTCTCAACCGTTTTTTCGAGCTCGCGTCTGCGAAGGGAAAACGCCCTAAAATCCTTTTGCTTATCACACACCACTAATGGGGGAAGTGCTCTCGACCATCTGGTTGACGATCATGGGAACGGGAGTGACACGACGACGACCCCGAAGAATTTCCTTATATGGAAATTTCCAACTAATCCCCACTCATTTTTGGGACTATATAAACCCTTTGGTTTCTACCCTCTTTGGTTCAAAGCAGTACAGTCACGCGTAGAGTAACGTCGTGTCACGCTCGTACAGAGTTGGTTAAATCTAGTAAGATCGAGCTAAAGTCTCCGTCGGAATCATAGTTAACCTCATAGAATCCGCGAGTTCGGTTTATATTCTATTTGGCTTCTCTGAATAACCACTCGTACGCCCCGCATCGCCAGTGCGTCAACACCGCGCAAATTAGTGGTAATTCATACACTTTTACTACACTATTTAATCGCGACACTTACATTTGTACAATAATTAGTTATTGAATACACGAATGGTGTTCACGTCTAAATTGAGTCAGATTCGTTAAAACCCATCTTTTACCCAGCGATCCTTATAATATTAGTAGCATATACCCACCGATACAACTTTACCGCTCGAGTTGTATCAAATATTAATTAAGAGTTACGAGGCAATACTAACATTTCCCGCGACTCCCTGATTTCACATCAGGGTCTTTCGCATCCATACCAAAAAAGGAATCTTCTCCAACCTAGTGGCTCCCCGATTTCGCATCGGGTTCGTCCACGTTTAACCTCTCCTGCGGCTCCCTGATTTCGCATCAGGTTCGTCCGTATCCTACAGCTCCCTGATTTCGCATCAGGTTCGTCTGTAAGTCAACCACCTTCCGAACAGCTCCCTGGTTACGCACCAGGTTCGTCTGTGAATAATCCAACCTCCTAACAGCTCCTCGACTTCGCGTCGAGTTCGTCTGTGAACATCATCCTAGTGACTCCCCGATTTCGCATCGGGTTCGTTCACGAATAATCACCCTCCTGCGGCTCCCTGATTTCGCATCAGGTTCGTCCGTGAGTGACTCCATTCCTAGAGGTTCCCTGATTTCGCATCAGGTTCGTCCTCGTTTCCGATAATCCTGCGGCTCCCTGATTTCGCATCAGGTTCGTCCGCCCTCTAACTAACAAATTCATAAACCGTATTCCTTGGGAAATACCCCTCTCGCCGGCCTCTCGCGTTGCCGCAGCCCCGGCTCGTAACAGTCCAATGAACTTAGGGGAAAAAAAATCAACATTCAATTATACGACTGATTGGGACTTCCGTTTCCGGGTGCGTGAGTGACAGGTGTGTGTGGAAGTGAGCGGCTGAGTGAGGTGAAGGAAACGCGAGTGAGGTGGTGAAGGAGGGCTGGAGAGTGTGGGTGAAAGGTAGTGGAGTAGTGGGCAAGGGATATAGGGAAAGGGCAGCCTTCACACCTTCATGGTGTGAAGGGGATACAGGAGGGATAAGCGAGGATAGAGGTTAGGTTGTGTTGTTACGCGGAAGAAGGCGGGAAGGCGCGTGGAGTGTGGGGATCGGCGGTTCCCCCTCTCCGTACATGTTAAGGAGTGGGGATAGTCCGCACACCGGCGAGCGTTGCCATGCGGCACGCAGAACGTTAGACCACGTAATACAGAGAGAACCTCTCTAGGAACTGTCCATGTGCCGAGTTCTTGTACACGTGGTTGAGATAATATAGTTGTTCTTTATCCAGACATTGTCTGGTCCATCCTGTCGTCATCATCCACACATGTGGAGATGGTGACCTTTTATTAAAGACATTTATACCATCAATTGTGTAATCAATTAATAACCAGTCACGGAACTAAGTGAACATTGCGGCAGTAGGGCCGCTGAGGAAAATGTATATTATACTTCTCACAGTACCCAAAACCCTACAGGAGAGTGGGAAGTGGTGTCATCGTGCGGGAGAGCAGAGAAGTAGGGAAGTACGAGCGAAAAGGCGGGAAGTTTGAAATAGTGATAAGGCGTAAAGTGAAAGGCAGACGGAAAAAGGGTAGAGGGAGCGAGACGAGGGAGTAGGGAAAGAGGTTAAAAGAATAATTCAGCAAGGAAGGGGGAGTAGGGGGGAGAAGGGCAAAGTGCGGAAAGGAGGGAAGAGGAAGAGATGGAGGAGGGAAAGGGAGGGGAAAAAGGAAAGGGAAGGCTTGTGAGTGAAGAACGGAAAAGAAAAGACAGTACCAGTAGTGTGGGGAGTTTGGATACTTATTGGGGAAAAAAGCGGGAGAGAGAGGAGGAGGAAGGGGATATGGCGGAGGATAAGGGAGGAAGGGGGAATGGGGAGGGGGAATGGGGAGGGGGAAAGTAAAGGAAGGGGGGAGATGGACGGTGGCTTTTTGAAATGTGGCAGGAGTGAGGAGGAAGGATGAAGTTTTCTGGAGGGGACTAATGGAGTGGGATATTATGGTGCTGAGCCAGACCTGGGTGGAGGAGAAAGAGAGGGAATACGTGGAAAGGAGGCTGCCTAGGGGGTTCGTGTGGGAAAAACAATAGGCCAGGAGGGAAAGTAAGAGGGGAACGGCGATAGGGGGAATGATAATGGGGGTGAGGAAGGGGCTGGAAGTGGAAGAGGGTGGAGGAGGAGGCAGGGAGGGGAATAAAGGGGATATTATGGCGAAGAAAGAGGATTGGGGGGGGGGGGTGGAAGATAGTTGGTGTATATGTGAATAGGGACCTGAAAGAGAAGCTAGAGGAGCTCGGAGAGTTGATGGAGGAGAGGGAGGGGGGGGGGGGTAAGAGCGGTGATAGGTGGAGATTTTAACGCGCGTACGGGGGAGGAAGGGGGAGAGGTGTGGGATGGTGAGGAGGGGGAAGGGAGGGTGGAGGGGAGTAGGAAATCCAAAGATAAGGTGGTGAATGGGGAAGGGAGGAGGCTGTGTAGGTGTTTAGAGGAAAGGGGTGGGGAATAATGAATGGAAATACAGAGGGGGACGAGGAGGGGGAGTGGACTTTCACAGCGGGGCGGGGGAATACAGTGATAGATTATGTGCTAGGGAATGAGGATACAAGGGAGAAGGTGGGAAGGATGGAGGTGGGGGAAAGGATAGAATCGGATCACCACCCAGTGGTGGTGTGGCTGAAAGGGGAGGGGGGAAAGGGAGGCGAAAGGGGAGGGGGCAGAGGAAACTGAACGGAGGAGGGAAGGTTGGAGTTTATGAGGGTGTTTGGAAAAAGGGGTGGGGGGAGAGGGGACTAAAAGGAGAGGAGTTGGTAAGTAGGGAAAGGAAAGTGCAGAAGGAGGAGAGGTGGGAAAGGATAGGGGACTCAGAGTATAATAGGTGGTACGGAAGGGTGAAGGGGGAAGGGTTGCCGGGATATTTAAAGAAGGGGTGGGGGGAAAGTAGGTGGAGAAGGTTTAGACTGGGTAATGAGATGAGGGGGGGTAAGGTACTGGGAGGATGGAGAGAAAAGAAGGTGTAGGGTGTGCGGAAGAGGGGGAGAAACGTGGGAGGAGTGTATGGGGTGGGGAGAAGAGAGGGGGTGGCAGGAGATGGCGGGAGAAGTGCTGGGTGATGAGGGGGGGGAGGAGTGGCTGAGGAGGTTAGAGGAAAGGAGACAGGTGTGTGGGGGAATGGAGGTATGAGAGAAGGAATGAAGTGGTGGGGAGACGAGCGGAAACGGAGGTCCGGGGGAGGGGGGAAGGAGGAGGAGAGAGAGAGCTAGCGAGCGGAGCGAATTTGTATATAGTTGTATATAGTTAGATGTAAATAAATAGGTGTAAGATAGGTTATGTTAGGTTAAGTTAATTTAAGGTAGGCTAAGAAGAGTATAGGAGAACTAGAAAGAGTGGAGAGAGTGCGGATTGAGAAGATTGTAACCCCTAGGGGCTCAATAAAAAGGATATATCATACGACTGATTAAGGTATGTGATTTTATTTGCAACGTAATTAATAACAAAGAAATATAATTAATGTAAGTAATTTAATTATTTTTAAATATATGTAAATAAATATTTTTGGAAAAACTTACTATTTTGTATTCTTCTTTATAGATATTACGCATTTCAAATATACACATAAAATTGAAGTCATTCAATTGTATTTATTATTCTAAATATAAATATGTTAAACCAAATTTATTTCCTTTCATGTTTATTGTAAGAAATTAATATTTCCTATATTCTGCCCTCCTTAGTTAAAATGTCCTATCTAGCAATTTTTCATTTTTCAAGATATGTTGAAATATTTGAAGTTCCACACGTCTTTTACCTTTTAAGTAAAGTTAGAAAACCCTACGTGCTTCTTAGAGATCTAGAAACAGTCTAATGTATTTAACCTAACTGCTTTCCAGATGCTTAAAATATCCTACCTAAAACAATTAATTAATTGGTACGTTAATGGTACATTACCCAGTCAGCCACGTCCGTTTTAGCAGATTTTGCTCAACGCCTGACTACAAATGTTTGTGACAGAAAGACTACAGATTTGATACAGGATTTGTTATATTCGATGATGACAGACTGACAGCAGAAAGCCGACAGATTGTGCTGCCTTAACCTGCGAGCAGATTGGCGGCAGGGTCTGCTGATACAATTTAATGTCACAAATCGAGCAGACCCTGCGCAGCGCGATCTGACAGCAGATAGGCAGCAGGAATTGGGCAGATTCTGCTGACAAAGTTCACGACGCGACCCCGCCAGGCGACGATCGGGCGAGCGCTTCTCGCTTGCGAAATAGCACCGTGGCGGGAATAAGTGGCCGAGGGCTCGATCATTCACGGCTCTCGAGTACCACTGCGGAGCAGGGGGACCAAGCCGTCTTTGTTTGGCCGAAGTTCCCGTTTAGTTAGCACTTTATAGGTAGG
The DNA here is from genome assembly GCA_946251845.1 of Andrena fulva. Taxonomy (NCBI): domain Eukaryota; kingdom Metazoa; phylum Arthropoda; class Insecta; order Hymenoptera; family Andrenidae; genus Andrena; species Andrena fulva. The sequence goes on from OX276330.1 coordinate 21,600,091, forward strand.
AGGCGCTAGGTACATCACACACACATACCTAGGTGTATCAGTGAGCACGACACACAACCTTTCGACGTTGGTGAAATGTTACCATGACGACCGTCGCCATTTGTAAATGTTTGGCGCAGACACGAGGAAGTGTCTAAGGCCGTCTGAACATGGATCGTCGCGTCAGTGACGCGTATGCAGCAGATAGAAGGATATACAAAGAAATTGAATATATTTTATTTTCCTAAGAAAAGATGAAATATTCAATTTCAATGTTTATCCTTCTATCTGCTGCATACGTGTCGCTGGCGCGACGATCAGTGAACAGGTTATAAAGTATGCGGTGCATTACACGTATACACATACACATACGTCCCGATTCACACATTCACAGTTTAGTACGCACTTTATAGGTAGGAGGCGCTACAAACTCTGCTTCAACTTTCGTAAGAGGGAAGCTTGGCCCCCTTGCTGCGGAGTATATATTTGGTATACCCGTCTCTAAGGGCGGTATTATCAGTCGTTGCTTAAGACTAAGATCGTCTTAGGCATCCGGCATCCTTTCTAGAGACGCGGTAGCGTCTCGACGCCAAGTACAGGAAAGACACCCTGTATATGTCGACTGTCGCTACCGCTATCATTTACTCGAGAAACGGCTATTCCAACCTAACCTGAAACTTATTTCATTAATATCTCATGACGCCTGCAATATTTTATAAATTTAAAGGCATTTTTCTTATGTAAAGTGCATATCAGCTTTCGAATAAGACCAAATTCAATAAAATCGGTCCACGCATAACAGAGATATCGTAATATCGTCTCAGGAATCTGTCGAAAACGGTAAGATTTTTCTTCTTCTGATTCTCCAGTCAAAATTTTCGTCAACATAATACGTATACGCGTTACACGCACACCTTCAGCCAACAGAAACTAACACATGTTTCGTTCGTCATACGCGTTACACGCACACCTTCAGCCAACAGAAACTAACACATGTTTCGTTCGTCATACGCGTTACACGCACACCTTCAGCCAACAGAAACTAACACATGTTTCGTTCGTCATACGCGTTACACGCACACCTTCAGCCAACAGAAACTAACACATGTTTCGTTCGTCATACGCGTTACACGCACACCTTCAGCCAACAGAAACTAACACATGTTTCGTTCGTCAAACGCTATTACGTTACCTTCACTATGCAATCTACTCCAAATTTTGACAGCTTACAGTCAGGTTATAAACCTGGCGAGTGTTAAATAAGGTAAGTTGTAATTGCAACGAAAATGCAGTCTCAAACACAAGGTAAGTTGCCGAAATTTGAATTGCGATATGTTTGTATATCATCAAACTGTTTTTAATTTTAATGTGTAACTAAACTGAGGATTTTATGTATATGTAGATAAACGAAGCGTAAAATGATGCTGTGACCTACGCCAGGGTATGTCATCAATTGCCATGATTACTGGAACTAGTATACTCAAACTAGTAAAACTGCTAAAAGTAATTTAATTTGTAATACGTGTAATTGATTTAGTAATTATGCTGTAATTGTAATAATTAATATAAAGGAACAAGAAATTAATTACGATTAATTAAATCAAGAAACAAAGATTCATCAAATTAAGTCTTTATTACTTTCTGTAGTATATTATTATAATAAATGTTAAATCACTTAAAAGTAATGAAAGTATTGTTTAAAGTGATTAAAAGAAATAAAAAATTAATGTCCTCTCCTGCCTCGCCCCCCCCCCCCCCCCCCCCCTCCTCCTCCAGTTAAACTCCGCGGAACTGAGTTTAAGGAGGAATTCCATGAACTGCTCTTGCCGCCTCCCTCGCCCGGCTCTGGTGCCTCGATCTGAAATGATAAATTAAGTGAATTTAATTATAATTGTTAAATTGATTAAACCACAGTTTTTATTACCTTTTCAAAATTTAAAGTTATAATATTATGTTATTTCATTACTATAACCGAATAAAAAAACTTTAAAAAAGTAATGATATTACGCCAAGTACATAAAAAAGTCGAAGACAAAAAAGAATACCCGCAAATAAATATAAAAAGAAAGACTCATAAGAAAATAAATAAAAAATCACAGAAATCACTGATTAATTTTTGTATAAAAACACTTACACGTAGCCCATCTGCGGTGCACGGACGCTGGTGCAGCCCCCGCTGCCGGCGCATGCCTCGCTGCCGGCGCAGGCCCCGTTGCTGATGCTGCTCCAACTTTTGGTAATGGTCGTGGCAGCGCCGCACAGTGGGACGAATCGAAATTTAAATAGGCATTCACTTCATTTTTTACATTTTTCATCATTTTGTGATTACTAGCTTTTGATTACAGAATTTAGATAATGATTTTATAAAAAAAATTTTTTTTTTTTCATTTTTTGTGAAAATAGCCACATTCATCTGGATTAGCCAGGCATAGTGAGCTGGGGGGGGGGGGGGGACATTTCGTGACCCCAGAGTTTACCGCTGGAAAATTTTTAGGCGATAGACAAACACACAATTAAAATTTCTTGTTACAATTTTCGTATTTTTTTAAATTAAAACAATTGTTCGAATTTGTTCGTAAATTCAAGCATACCTCTTAATTCTGGATAGACTTCAATTTCACAAAATTCAATTTTTATATCCGTCCGCATCCGACCCTTTGAAAAATTGATATTTTTTTGCACAAAAGCAGGTGCAAGTCTGGAAAAATGTACTATTTTACTTCAATTTATTATTTTCAATAATAATGGTGCAAATGAATGTTTTTAACTTCAAAATACTCTAATTGAGTAATTTTCAAATATAAGTAATATATGTTGGAAGTGAAGCACACAGAGGTGTGAAACGTGCAAAAGTATGAATGAAACGCTAGATAAATAAGAATGAATCATGTAATCAGAGAGTGATTGGAATCGACTTTTGGGGAAACAAATAAAAAGGAAGCAAGCAAGTTCTAATAATGACCCATGACAATCCGCTCCTGAATTCAACAATTGACTATCGTTTGCCAGCCAATAGCTGAAATCCCTTGCATCTATCACGTTGTTAACATGCGATTAATAAACAAAAATTTGGAGAGTTTGCAATGAACTTGGCAAGACAGTACGTTGAATTGTATGGATTGTATTACATGCCTCCAACTGTACATAAAATATTAATTCATGGCCAACCATGAAAATAATAAATTTAAGCAAAATAGTACATTTTTCCAGACTTGCACCTGCTTTTGTGCAAAAAAATATCAATTTTTCAAAGGGTTGGATGCGGACGGATATAAAAATTGAATTTTGTGAAATTGAAGTCTATCCAGAATTAAGAGGTATGCTTGAATTTACGAACAAATTCGAACAATTGTTTTAATTTTAAAAAATACGAAAAATGTAACAAGAAATCTTAATTGTGTGTTTGTCTATCGCCTAAAAATTTTCCAGCGGTAAGCTCTGGTGTCACGAAATATACCCCAGCTCACTATGCCTGGATAATCCAGATGAATGTGGCTATTTTCACAAAAAATAAAAAATAATTTTTTTTTTATAAAATCATTATCTAAATTCTGTAATCTAAAGCTAGTAATCACAAAATGATGAAAAATGTAAAAAATGTAGTGAATGCCTACTTAAATGTCGATCCGTCCCACTGTGCGCTGTGTCCGTAGGTGCTTCGGCCTTCATAATAACATCGTCCTCAGAGCCTGGAAAAATAAATTTGAATAAATATATATAAATTTCTATTATTTTTTAATTTTTCTGTAATTTTATAATAAAACTTACTATTTAATAGGACGTCCTCCTCTGTTTCCTACAAAAATTAACAAAAAATTAATTAGCAAAAAAGCTAAATAACCTAGGCGAAGTCCCTACCAAAGACTTTCAAAATGTTGTAGCTTACGTTCACATTCGTTAGTTTTATTCTTGACAATGACTACATTCATTCAGATTTCTCCCGAACTAGATGCTCCATGATAAAGGATCCTGTGACGAATAAATCTCACGAATCATAAATAAATTTCTCACGAATAAAACTAACGAATAAAGATAACCAAGCTTTTTTTTTTTTTTTTTTTTTTAACGTGGAGAAATCCCTAACGGATACCCCGCCCTCCGGGGGAGGGACGTTATGTGGGGCTTGCACCCACTAAAACTCCACGGTGGTCGTCCTCGGGCGCGGAGTCGCACGCTCGAGGGGGAGGACTTGTGCGAGAGCAAACTAGCGATACATTCGCTTGCCCCCTCCCTCAGCGTAAATGCTGGCTCCGCGCTCAACAACCCCGCGCGGCAACGCGCGGGGTCTTCCCAAAACTTCGGCGACGCGAGACGGACCACGCGGCCGCGTCGCCACTTCTGGGGGGGGTCGCATGATGTTGTGGAGGGGTGAGCGTGCCCCCCGGCACCCCCACCCCGCGACCCCCCGCCGTCGAGCAGTGACCCGGACGCGGCCCGAAGGGTCGCGGCCGGGCGGGGAGGCGGCACTAGGTCATATGGTCAATTGACCGCCGCACTCACCCTTTACCTGCTCGACCGCCTTCCTCGGGAGCGCGCTAAAAACGGCGCCAATGGCGCGGCTCCCGGGGGAGCAGCAGATGGTCGGCTGCTCCCCGGGGGGGCCCTCTGACACGAGGACCCCCCCTGATCATAACTCCGCCGTCGCGCGTCGCGCCCTGCCACGACGCGACGCCGACGGCAACTCGCGGCTAAGGCCGCCTCCTTCCCGAGGCGCCCTGAAAAGGGCGCCTCCGACCCGGGGTTGATGCCGACGGGGAGCGGGGGTGACTCACTAAATTACGTCACCGCCCTACCTCCCCCGGCCCCGGGTCATCTCCTCCTCTCGATCCTACCGGATCTCCGAGGGGCGGCTACGCGGGACGGATGGCCGGTGCGGATCCTGTCCCGCTGCGCCGCCTCCTTCTTCATCATTACCGCCTCCGCAAATGCGGAGACGGCCTTCCAGCACTCCCGATCTCCCGCCATCCGACGCGCGACCGTCGGCAGCGAGAGATCAGGACCCAGCCGCGACTCGAGGACACGCCGCTCGTCCGACCACGACCGGCAAACCGCCAGCGTATGGTCGGCCGTGTCCTCATCGCCCGAGTTGCAGCTGAAACACTGCGACGACTCCTCCCGCCCTATGCGACGCAGATAATTGCCGAAGCATCCAACTCCGGTCAATAGCTGCGTCAGGCGGAAGGTGAGCCTGCCGTACCCACGCCCCACCCATTCGTTCATGATGGGTAGGAGCGCCCCGACAACGCGGCCCTCCCGATGTCGCGGGAGGGCTAACCACTCGAGCCACTTGGCTCCCATGCGTTGTCGGGCCTGGCCCCGCACCACTTCTGGTCCGATGGCATTCGGATCCCCAGCTTCGCGGAGATCATGGACGGTGGAATAAACCTCCACCTCCATCTCCGCGAGCAGATGGAAAGGGGGGGACCCAGCCAGAGCGGACAGTTCGGCGTGCGACACCGTGCGATACGCTCGCACGGCTCGGAGGACTGCGCGGCGATGAACTCTTGCCAAGAGTTCACGCCCAACGCGGCAGTCCTCCAGGTCGCCGGCCCATATAGGCGCGCCATACAGCGCCATGGACCGAACGACCGTCACATAGAGTCGCCGAACTCCCTCGTGTGGTCCACCCAGGTTGGGCATGATTCGCCCGAAGGCGAATACCTGCTTCTCCAACCTGGGGGCGAGGGTTTTGAAGTGGCGCGTGAATCGCCAGTAGGTATCCAGGGTCAGACCGAGATACTTCATCGAACGTCCGACCCTGATGCAGGCATCCCCGATCCTCAGGGACGCTCCGTTGGGGACAGCGCTCCCAACCCTGTCCGCGAGCCACATCGCCTCGGTTTTGTCCAAGGCAACTCGCAGACCAAGCGTCCCGATCGAGGTAATGACGCGTCGCAGCGTTTCCTCGGCGAGGCTTATCGCCTCCTTCCAGTTCTGCCCGGCAGCTACCACCAGGGTGTCGTCGGCGTAACATACCAACGACACCCTTAGCGATGGCAGCTCGACCCGCAGTACCGCGTCGTATGCGAGTATCCACAACAGGGGCCCTAGCACGGACCCCTGCGGGACTCCACGGTACACGAGAGTCACCCCGTCGCCCTCCTGGCCGACGTACGTCACCACACGGCCGCGGAGAAAGTCCCAGATCAGGCGGCGAAGGTAGAGCGGGACGTTATGAAAGAGCAACGCCCGCTCGATCGCCGCTCAGGAGACGGTGTTAAACGCGTTGGCGATGTCAAGTGACACCGCCACGCTGACACCGCCTCCCTCGGCCGCCCGGCGCGACAGCGACCGTACCATCTTAATGGCGTCGATGGTCGATCGCTGCCGCCTAAAGCCGTATTGGCGGTCGGATAGATCTGGGCCCACGGCCTCTAGGTGATCGCACAGGCGGGCAGCTATAACTCTCTCGAGCAGCTTGCCCGCCTCGTACAGGAGGCATATCGGCCTGTACGCCGAGGGTGACTCAGCGGGTCTTCCGGGCTTGCGAAGGAGGACTAGCCTCGCCTCCTTCCAAGCAGGGGGGAATCTACCGGTCCTCAGAGCGGCGTTAAATATCCGCTTGAGGCCGGCTCCTAGGGCGCCCATAGTGCAGGCCAGCACTCGCCCGGGCACACCGTCGGGACCTGGAGCCGCGTTCCGCTTGCGCATTCGCGCCACAGCGGTCGCGAGCTCCTCGTCGCTAACCCCAGGGGCGTCGGAGGTATCCGCGCCCCTGCTCAACCAAGGATCCCCGGACTGGTCGGCGCCACCCTCCCCGTGCACCGGGGAGGGGGGAATAGCGCCTCTAGAACCTGGTCTAGGAGCCGGGGATCGAGGCCCTCTGTGACGGGGGGCGCCCAGGGTCCGAGCTTGATGCTCACGGCCCTGTACGGACGCCCCCAAGGGTCCTCGTTGAGGGTAGCGACGAACTCCCGACAGGAATCGTCTTTCGCCCGGGCAATAGCTCCTCGAAGTTCGTGTCGCGCCGCCGCAAAGGCGTGACGCAACTCGAGAAGCTGCTCCTCCGAGACCCGTCGTCGGTCTTGACGACGGGCCTTGGTGTACCGGCGCCCAGCCACGAGATTCGCCGCGCGGAGTTGCGCGATCTCTGGCGACCATCAGTACACCGCCTTCCGACCGCCGCCCGGCGGCCCGGCCCGCGGCATTGACGCGTCGCAGACAGACTGCAACGCGGGCGGAACCAGAGCGCGCCGGCGGCGCGATCGTCCAGCACGTCACCCGGCAATGGAGGCCAGGCGACGACGGAGGAGGCTAGTGCGGCCTGCTCAGCATCAAGTTGTTTGAGCGCCCAACGCGGTGGGTGTCTGCCGACTCGGGGACGCGGCGGGGGGGGGGGGGGCGGAGGTGGCCAGCATCACGTACATATGATCCGACGCTGGCTCACAATCCTCCGCCACCCAGCAGTCCGACGTCTTGGCGGCGGCCGCGGGGTTAACCCAGATCAAGTCGATAATCGACTCGCCCCGCGGGCCGCGGAACGTCGTGACTGCATGGGGGTTCTTCAACGAGAACCCCATCGCCGTCGTCCACTCGAGGAGCACCTCGCCCCTGGAGTCCGTTCTGGGGGCGCCCCACTCGGAAGCGTGGGCGTTGAAGTCCCCCAGAAGTATGACGGGCTGAGCTCTGCGGGGGGCGAGAAAAGCCCCCAACTCGTGCAGCCGGTCCTCGAACTCCGGGACGGAAAACCTCGGCGCAAGGTAAACACCCACCGCGAGGAATTCCCCCCATCTCGCGGCCATCCATCCCCTGCCGTGTCGGGCGATCGAGCACGGCAGGGATCCGCGATTTACGTCCCACATCATCGCCACCTGCCGATCCGGGTTCGTGGACCGAAAACATCGGTCCACAAGCGGATACGGCTCGGTGGCGATGACCAGCCCGACCCCCATCTCTATGCAAGCCTGCGTAAGCAGGTCGTGCGCTCGCATAGAGTGGTTTAAGTTGGCAAGCAGGATCGGCGGGCCGCGAGGCATTACAAAGCCTTGTGAGCGGCCTCCGCCGGATCCTGCTCAGGTCGGGCTGCAACTCCCGATGACTCGGGTGCCCCGTCTGCACTCTCCGCGGCGGGGGGCAGAGGCCCCCCACCGTATGACGCGGCGACCGACTGCGCGAGGAGTAGTGCCTCCTCGGCGTCGATCGCCTTCTCCGCCCCCCCCCCCCCCCCCCCGGTTGTTAGCACGGGCGGAGTCGCCTTCCCGGCCTTTAAAAAGGCCGCTCTCCCCTCGGGTCGAGGACCGCTGAGGGGGAGCACTGGGCTGCCCCCCCCCTCTCCTTCTTCTTTCTCGACCCATTGCGGGGAGAACCCCCGGGCGAAGACGGCATCGAGTGCGACGAGGCACCCAGATCCTCCTGGGCCTTCCGCTTGCCCGCGCCGGACTTGGCCACCGAGGTGGAGACCAGAGCACTGGTCTCCATATTCACGGCGGGCGCGGCGGGGCAAGCCACCGCGGAAGCGGACGCGGACGTGGGTGGGGGCGAAATCACTTGGGGCGCCGCCGGCGCGGGGGGAGCAACCCCCCCGGGAACCCCGCCGCCCTTCTTCTTCTTGCCCTTCCCTGACACAGGGGGAGGGCGACAGGCCGGGCCACCCATTCGGTGCCCGGCCGGCAAACCCGCGCTGGTGCATAGGGGGCAGCTAGGGACAGCGACGCACAGTCGCGCTGTATGTCCCGCTACCCCGCACGTGTAGCAGAGGAGGCGCCTGTCCTCCGGGCTGGAGCACTTGGCCTGTGCGTGGCCGTACTCCAGGCACCGGAAGCACTGCAGCCTCCTCTGTGCGAGCGGCGTCACTCGCGCGGCAAGGGAATTTATGACAATTTTCCCTGCCTTAACGAGTACTGACGCCGCTGCCGCGGGCGCGCGGACCCATGCGGAGAACAGCCCCCCTGGGTCCCGCCGCTTGTCGCCGACCGACACATCAGCCGGCGCACACCCCCCCCTGCGTCGCGATGGTGGCGCGGATGGCGTCCTCGGACGCCAACTCCGTGAGGCCGCCGACGCGAAACTCAGCCATCCTCTGGGGGCAGTGGACCTTGATTCCACTGTCCCCCAGTTGCTCCACGAGCTTGGCCTTCAGCGCCGCGGCCTTGGCCAGGCCCTCGGGATTTCTAGCACCAGGCCCCCGGTTACGGCGCGCCTCGGTCGCATCGCTGCGATGCCGAGGTCGGCGACCTTAATGGCCGCCATTGTGCCGGCGACCCGCGCGGAGAAATCCTTCTCCCCCCCAGCCGGAGCGGTGATCGCCACCGCCGCGGATCTGGGGGCGCGCGGGATCGCAACCGGGGCTCTCCCGGGAGCGCCCGACCGCTGGGGAGCCGGCGCCACTACGCCTCTCCCCCGCACCGCCATCTCGGCGCTGCCACCTACAGCCGCCTTCGCCGCCCTCTTAGCCTTTCGGCCTATAACCTGGGCCCACGTGCCCTGCGGAGCCGCGGGTGCACCAGGCGTCCGGGTCGGAGCGACCGACACCGGCGCCGGCGCAACCGCCACCGCTTTCTTTCTCTTGACGGCCCTTACAGCGGGGCCGCCCGGCCGCGTTGCCGGCGGGGGAGCACCAACACCCCCTCCCGCCGCCATGCCCCCCGACGCTGCGGGGGCGGTCGGCGCCACCCTCCGCTTCTTGCGACCCTTAGTGTGCGCGGGAGTCGGGGGAGCCGGAACGGGCGCGTTCTCCCCCACGCCAGGGGAGGCAGACGCGGGGGGAGGGGGAACACCTCCCTCCGGTCCGCCCGCGGGCAAGCTCGACGGACCGCCGGCGAGACGTCGCTCCCGTCCCAACTTCTTGGGGGGCGGAGCTGCGGCAACCGCCGCAAAAGACCGCCCGCCGCCGATCTTGGCCCATTTCTGGGCAAGAGCGGACGGCGGGTCGACCGGTCTCGGCGCCGGTGCCGGTCCTCCTCGACCGAGCACCTTGCCTAGGTGGAGGAGGCGGCCATCCACCCTCCTCTCCAACTCCTCCATTCGGCGCAACACGGCGTCCCAGGGCTGCTCAGCGGCCCCGGAGCCGGCGTCACGGGAGGAGTTCACAGGGGGAGGACGGGGGGACACCACCCTCCTCCTCTTCTTTCCCTTCGCCCCCACCGGCGCCTCGCGCAGGGGGGAGGGTCTCGCCGCCGAAGAGGGGCCCGGCGCAGGAGCCGACTCTATCTGCACACACGAGTCCGTCCATGGGGGCACACATGAGGGCAGAAGCTCCTCTCTCGTGGGAACGGGCACGGCGGGACGGCGCGACGGAGTCTCTGACTCCGTCACGTCCGCGCCGGCCATGACAGCACGCGCTTCCAAGCGCGCGTACCTCCCACGGATGAACTCCAGCTCCTTCTCCCTGGCGTGAAGGAACTCCCCCATGGTATGTGCTTGGTCCGTCAGGGCCTTTACTTGCGTGGAGAGCTTATGAGAACGTTTCTCCCACGCGCCCTGACGAAAGACAACCTCCCGCACCGGTTTGTCGGGGTTCTCCCCCCGCTCCGCCCTCCCAGTGAGCTCGGCCGCGACGGCCGACGCACGACGGATGGCGATTATAATCGCCCGTGCGTCGGTCGTTTTCAAATTCTTCGCCGCGCTTATCGTCGCGGCGACCGAGTCGAGCTCTTGCTGGGCCCGCCCGGCGAGACCGCTCACCGGCAGCGTCTCCGCCCAGTTCCGCAGCTCCGCGCGGCTCGGGAGGGCCTTCATGCCCGGCCCCAGTCTGGACGGGTCCGTCCAGACACCGGGCTTCCGGCCCCTCTTGCCGGGCACGAAGCCCGGCCTCCGGCCGGCGACGGTATCGCCGCCGGATGACGGCAGGGGGGCATCCAAACAGGCGTCCCCGGTGTCGCACCCACCGGGGGCGCGGTCCCCCTCCGCGTCGGAGTCGCTCGCACTGCGGGCGGCCCCGACGCAAAGCCGCGACGTGGCAACGGGCTCGCCGCCACTGCCGTCCCCCCCGGTCGAGACATCGACCTCCATCCCGGACCCAGCATTCCTCCCCAAGGGTCCTCGGGGCCCGGAAACCCTGGGGCCCCCGCTCCCCCCTGACTCGTTGTCAGAGGAGAGGACGATTGCGTCGTCGGCGTCGGCCGCGGCGCCGGCGCAGGGCAGCATCCCATCGCAGCGCAGGAGCGACACCCGCGCCTCCTCCAGCACTGCCGCAGTAGGGTACTGCGACATTGGGCGCAGCGGCGACGTCCGCGCCGACGCGACGGGGGCCCCCGTCGAGTCCCTCCCAGGGACCAGGGTAGCAGCGCCCCCGTCGAGCCGACTGATCAAGTCGGCCACCTCACGGCACACCTCAATCGTGCCAGCCGCCCCGGTTGGTGGTCGAACCTCCACCACGCTCCTAACGTATGGGACGCCACGCGTGGTGGGAGGCGCCGGCAACGGCAGTCCCCCTACCCCCATAGATAGCGCCGGAGCGCAGGGTCCTCAAAACTGGGGAGACGCAGCGCGCCTCCCCGACTGCGGAGGGGTGTTCCCCCGCTTCTGCCGCGGAGCGCTCGCCGCAGGAAGCGGCTGGCATGCCGCCCCCGCTCGTCGCGCTCTCCAAAACTCCCTCCTCCCACAGACTAGCCACCCGCGAATCCGCGGGTGACAGCCTGCCACGTGTTGCGGCCGGTGACCCGCACGTAGCGATCGTGCACCGGTCCGCTGGCGACGAAGTCCGGTCGTCGGCCGGAGGCGTTTTTACCCGGTCACCTCCCGGGAAAAGATAACCAAGCTAGAGTATATGAATAACGATGACTTTGCTATAAGTATATGAATAGTTTTTTTTTTATTACTTACATTTCCCTTTTCGGTGCCCATTTTTTACGTATGTCACGGCGTCGTGTCGGACGAAGAAGAACTACAAGAAGCTGAAGCTGGCCCAGATGCAAGGTAAACAATCGAAGATCAAACAGCACTTTCTAATTAATAATATCGATTATCGACGGGCACGTGGGTCTAGGGTCGCGCGAAACACGAAACGAACCGGGGGACCGGAGCTCACTTTTTCGTATGCTCCATGGTTCAAATCCATATATAGAAATATGTTGTTGAAACACCTTTTTATTAAGCTGCGTTTAGACCAAACGAACGAATGCTCGTTCGCCCCCACACATCGACAAAATTCGTGCTCATTTAGTGTAAACGGCAATCTTCACTTGCAACTTTTTACTTGAATTTTGTCGATGTGTGGGGCGAACGAGCATTCGTTCGTTTGGTTTAAACGCACCTTTACACCGTTGTCCATGGTGTGACTGTAGGGCCAATTGGCAAGCGTGTTGAAATATAAGCTAATGACTTGTTGCTAAACAGAAAATGGCGATGGAGGAAGAATGTTAGACTTCGAGAATCTGAATGTGAATTGATAAAACTGATAAAAGAAACTGATAATAAGTGGGACGTGCGTGTGAATCAATAGGGGAGTGAGAGAGTCAGTTTTAATTGGGGGTTTTTGCGAGAAGCGACAGTGGAATTAGATAAAGTAAAAGTGGAATAAAAAGGTTAGGCTGGACGCCGAGGTTCGCCCGTGGGGCGAGAGGGGGAGAGAGGATGACTATGACAATGGAAATCTGCTAACGCGGGAGAAACAAATGGAGGAAGCAAGAATATATGAGAAAAGTGAGAAAATTGAAGGAAATATGGAAAACAATTGGAAAGAAGAACCTAGAGGAAAGAAAAAAGAAGTGAGAATGGGAAAAATAAGGAAAAAGGTCAGGGAATACACCAAAGGAAGCTATTATAATAGGCAAGAAGAGGCAAAAAATACGAATATATGGAAATATCTTTCACAACAAGAAGAAGATCGGAAGGTTACGAATCCGGAAGAGACGGAAAGCAGCGCCGAATGTTGTCAGAGTCGAGAACTGATAGATGATACCAGTGTAATGGACGCAAGGACGCAAGTAAATATAGAGAGCAGAGAAAACTTGGATAAGGAAATTAAAGGTAAAAATAAGCGTAAAAACACAGATAGTGATGTTTCTGAGTCTGAGGCTCAAAAGAAAGTAAAAGACGAACAAAAAGAAAAGGACGGAGAAATAAAAGACACGACTAAATCGAGGTTAGTAAATAACACGGTAAGTCGTGAGGAAAATGCCACGTGGGAGGTGAATAAAGATGATATAAGAAACAATGATAACAAGATGGATTTTTATGATTGGGAGACGTGTAGTGGAGAGTATTTAATTACTATTATGCTTAAGACTAATAAGATGACTACGAGTAAAAAAAACAACCTCATAAAAATTTATAAAATCATTATGGATTCAGGTATACCATTCCAGAGCATAAGGATGGTGGGATTCAATAGAGCTGAAGTTACGTACAGAACCCAGAAGGACGCCAACGAAATGCTACGGAGAGATAAAGCTACACCGGCAGATTACACATCGTATATACCAAAAAGATGTAAATACAGAAGAGGGGTTATTCACGAATGGGTAGGATCTATCCAGGAGCTGAGGAAGGATTTATCTAAAAAACAGGGTAACTTTTCCTTAGAAAGACTTAAAAAAGGAGATTAATGGACGGTAAAGCTATATGGGAGGATAGTAAGGCTATCCTTATCAAGATGCAAGGAGATTCTCTGCCTACGAAGTTATGGATTGGATTTGGACATGTTTGGCTGAATGTTCAACCGTTTGTCGAATCAGTAAAGCAATGTTTTAAATGTCTTGGATTTGGTCACCTACAAACATATTGTAGAGCAAGCGAAAAGAAGTGTTTTATTTGTGCTAAAGCATATCATGGTAAATGCACGGAAAAACCATTTTGCAATAATTGTAAGGGGGAGCATATTAGTACGGCTAGGGAATGCCCGAAGTTTCAGAGTGAGTCATCCATTAAAAAAATTATGGCTTTTAAGAATTTATCCTACAAAATGGCAGAAAACATTGTAAGAAGAGAAGAGAGAATAATGGAATTTGGTTATGATAGGGAAAGAGAAAGAGAAAGAGAATTTGACAATGAAGACCTTATGGGGCAGGAATTCCCTTTATTACCAAATACAAGAAAGACTGAGTATTGGGAGAAACTCGATTTTCCAGTTCAAAAAGAAGTAGGAAAATGGAAGAGGGCTACGGAATACACCAAAGAGTTTAGAAAATATAAAGGGGATAGACAAATAGACAGGGAGGAAGCATTTATGGATAGTAGACGCCCCGATCAAAATAAATGGGGACCGGCGAGTAAGGTGTTAGTAAATTCTCAAGATTTTAATAAACAAGAAAGAAGAGAATGGAGAAATCGGGATACTAAAAAAGATAATATGAGATTTAAAAATGAGGGTAGATATAAAGAGGACATAGTACTTCAGCCCTATGCCAGAAATAATATCTTGGATAATGAAGAAGAAATAAAATATATAAGGGAGGTCTCACCGTTAGAATATAAAACAAGTCACATCCAAAATGAGCTTGGAAAAGAAAGGAATGATGAAAGGAAAATAAGGGAAGAGTGTAGGGAGAGAACGAAAGCCCTTAAAAGTCGAATGGAGGAAGAACTGTTAGAAGAAATAATAAAACTGATAAGAGAAAAGAATCTAATTAAAAAATTACAAGACAAATTGATGGAAAATAATGAATCTCCGAAGAAGACAGAAGAGGAAGATGATTGGAACAATGATTTTGTCCAACCCCTTGAAAGGCCGATGCCAAAAAAAGGGAACTATACAGGAACTAAGAAGAAGTCGGGGATATCTGTATCACCTGGGGATGGAGGGTACGGAGAAAAAGAAGAGATGAGCAAGAATTCACCAGAAAATGAGAAAACAACTAATATGGGAGAAGATAATTTTTTGCTGTCGGGAATCGATAAAAAAGGCATCAATGAAGTTAGGAGTCACGTAGTGGAAGAAGAAGACAGCAAAAAACTTCACACTGGTAGAAGCCGGGTTAGGATTAGAGAAGTTACTAATGTCTCAATAGATATTAAGGAATTTGGTGCCATAAATCCGAACCAAAGTATAGCTAATATAGATCCTAAAATAGTTACTGAAGATTCGTTTAGAGATGGGAGGAAGGAAAGGGACAAAATGGAGATAGATGATGACAAGAAAGAAAAGGATTTCGAATCTGAATATGAATCTGATACCACTTTGACGGAGGAATAGCTAGAGGACGTTGATTCGGATCAGAAGAGTGAAATAGGGAAGGACTTTAAGAAAGAGAGAGAAAAAGAAGACTCAAGAGGGTTACAAGGTATAATAATTAAAACTGAAAAGTAGATTAACAATATTAGTAGCGAGCAGTTATACTAATAGAGAAGAAAGGAAGTTTAAATCTCTGCGTTTTATATATCAAATTAGGTGTTAGTGTGACGTCCCACTATTTTTCGCGCGGTATTACAACACCATTCCTTGCAAATCAATCAACATAACTCCATCAAAAACCCTCATACTTAAGTCTTACCCCCTTTTTCAAACCCAACTGACCGTTTGGAAGATGCACCTTAGCGGTCCCCATCTCGAAACGGTCAATCCAGATTCCTGATCACCTTGACGATGTACCTTAGCGGTCCCCATTTCAAGATGGTCAACTACGACCTCCAAATCTACTTCAAACAAATCCCTCGTCCTTAAAACCCTCTCTTAAATCGAGACTACGTCTCACGCCCTCTCTATGACCAAAGAAGTCAGTACCCCGTTTACCCCTATCCGATACGACCTCCTAAACTCCACCAAATGGGTTGAGTATTCCGCTTCAAAGCCCCATACAAAAACCCCAGAAATGTTACTGCGACACAAATTTACGAACGTGATCAACACGTGATCATTACTGCGGCGCAGATTTGGCGTACGTGCCATGGAACACACCACACATACCCTTCACTCATTACCAGTACAAGACAAGGCCACATAAAACCCCTAAACACCGACTCTATTAATAAGTAATTGCGACGCATCTTCAAAGATCAGTCAAGGTGCATACCGCGCACACTCTTCACCCCTAACAATCCCGACAATAGTATAAATACGAGGCCCAAAACGGCCAGAGCGCTTCTTCTACGGAAACTTCCCATGAAGGATTGTCATAAGTTACCAGTTGCGCATATGTTTATAAAAGTGTTAGACTCTGTGCAATCTTCGACGACATCAATCGTAAGCAATTACAATTACTTATTTCTTTAGTGCGTATCATCTTCATTCACATTATCTAATTATTGCTTTCGCCTTATATATTGCTATTTCATTATTGCTTATTCTATATCTATTTCCTTTATTGCTTATGCTTATTGTAATTTACATAATTGTCTACCGCTAGACGCTTATTATATGTCATATCATCATTGCTAATTCTTAGTCCATTATATTAATATTATTACTATTACTCACGTATCTCATATTCATACATATAAATTGTCATTGATTATTGTTTATATAAATGTCTCTGTGCTGATGCTAACGTCAAACGCATCAATATATATACATATACTTACCAAGTGCTATAAAAATAAACAATCGCTCTTGTCTCTAAAATAACGTTTCAAATCATTGTAAAGATCCTCCAGCTACGAAAGCCACCAAACCAAAACAAATCGGTGCAACAGCTGATTTCAGCTCGCGATACCCGAGCATAGAGTTTCTTATAGTGTTTACTCGGCGTACTTTTACATAGGCTGCGTACAGCCATATGTCTAGACATATTTCTCGGAAATATTCCTTCTAGTTAAGTGCAACGTTAAAATCCACCAAAACAAAAACAAAATGTTCTAACGGGTGTCATTACCGGAGGGATTACAGTCCAAACCTTCCCTGGTCGTTCGGAGCTACGAATCTGGCATTCGCGCCCGAATCCTACACACCCTAGGGCTACGAATCACGTATTCGCGCCTAAATTCCGACTCTCGTTCAGTGTTACGAATCTGGCATTCGCGCCCGAAAATCCTCCTTACCTCGGAGCTACGAATCTGGCATTCGCGCCCGAAAATCCTTCTTACCCCGGAGCTACGAATCTGGCATTCGCGCCTGAAAATCATCCTTACCCCGGAACTACGAATCTGGCATTCGCGCCCGAAAATCCTCCTTACCCCGGAGCTACGAATCTGGCATTCGCGCCCGAAAATCTTTCTTACCCCGGAGCTACGAATCTGGCATTCGCGCCCGAAAATCCTTCTTACCCCGGAGCTACGAATCTGGCATTCGCGCCTGAAAATCCTACTCACATTCAATGCCACGAATCTTGCATTCGCGCCTGAATTCCCTTCGAATAAAATCCCCACATGTCATTGTCCCCAAAGACCTTCACCCGGGACGTGACAGTTAGAATAGATTATAAGCTCTGTAAATAGGGATACCAAATTATTAGTGGGCAAAAATAGAAGCAAGTTATTTTCGGAAAAATAAAGTCTGAAAATACTTTATAAATTTCGTTTACATCTATATTAAGTTAAGTTCAACTAAGTCAGTCGTATATCAACATGTTGAGTAGAAATAGTGTTACCAACAGTATAGGGAGTTATAGACAGAGTCATGAGGCAATATGTAAAATGGCCATCTGGAATGCGAGGAGTGTTAGGAATAAAATGACGGAACTAAGAGAAAAAGCCAAAGAGTTTGATATTATAGGAATAACAGAGACATGGTTAATAGCAAAAGATAATTTTAAGATTAAAGGATTTGTTAGTTATAGGAAGGATAGAGAAGTAGGTAAAAGAGGTGGGGGTATCGGAATTATGGTTAGGAACGATATCAAAGTAAAGATCCGGGAAGATGTATCATGGATTAAAAACAAAACGGAAATATTAGCAGTTACAATAAACCTAGACGATAAGGATATAGATATCATAGTTATATATAAGTGTCCTAATTTCGTGTTGAAGAAGAAGGAATGGGAGAAACTATTTAAAAATAAAAGAAATAATACGGATATGATAATAATGGGAGACTTTAATGCAAACAATAGAGTATGGAACTGTCAGAAGGACGACAATGATGGACTATTGTCGGGAGAAATAATAAATGAGTATGATATGTTTATAAAAAACGAATACACTACATCTAGGACTGGGTCGGGTGTATACAGACCTTCTATTATTGACTTAATACTGACATCCTTTGATATTTTTCAAAATGCGGAAATTATAGAGGAGGGAGAAACACTTGGATCGGACCATCAGTTGATAGGGATGCATATCTTTAAACAACTCGGGAGAAGGGAAGAGAAACCATATTCTACCAGAATAATCAAAGACAATAAAATCAACTGGAACGAATATAAAATGTATCAAATAAGACGTGGAGAAAATCTGAAGGAAGAAATGGAAGGGAGTGTTTCAATAGAAGACAAATGCAATATTTTAACGAGATACTTTCTGGAAGCTGCAGAAGGGGCAGAAGAGAAGGATGGGAAGAGGGGAGAGGGAAATAGACATGGGTGTGAACCGAAGGCGAGGTTCAGTGGGACTCCTAAACATACACAAAGTCAACGAATAAATCAATTCCCTTGGTGGGATGAAGAATGTGTAAGGATGAAGATGGAGCGGAAGAAAGCAGTCAGAGAATTTGTTAAAAATCCCAACCCAACTAACTGGCAAATATATAAAGAAAAAGTAGTAGAAGTTAAAGAAGTAATAAAAACAAAAAGGAATAAATCATGGGAGGAATTGTCTATGTCAATTAATCACCAAACTCATGGTACGGAAATATGGAGAAAGGTGAAAAATATACATAGGGGATTTGACAACAATATATCGAACATTAATATAAATGCAGAAGAGAGGGAGACTTTAGAAGATATGGAAATAAAAAAACTAATCCAACAAGATTATAGACCCCCCTTCAGCATGGATGTCTTCGAGGGAGGTAATTATGAAGGGGACAAGGGGAAAGGAAACGAGGGAATAACGGAAAATGAGATCATAGCAGCCATCGAATCATCGAATAGCAAGTCGGCACCAGGAGAAGATGGCGTAAGCTACCTCATGTTGAAAACCTTGACTTCGGATTACATGGAGGCACTTAGGGACATATTTACGGAAGTATGGGAGACTCTGAGGGTCCCGGAGAATTGGAAGAGAGCAGTGGTAATATTTTTGGATAAATTAAATAAGAAAGCGCTTAGACCGATATCCCTTACTGATACTATGGGGAAAACAATGGAAAGAATAGTAAATAATAGATTGGTGAAATGGGCTGAAGAGAAGAATATTATGGATGAGACACAAAATGGTTTCAGGAAAGGAAGGTCTACGATAGACAATCTAATGATTTTAACACTAGAACTACCGACGTTTGAACGAAGCTAGTCCTACCAAAACCAGTCAAAATGACTGGTCCTTAAGAAATACGTAATAATTCCAATGGAAGCTTTCAATTTTGTTTTTGTCAGGGTCCAGTTTTTACCCAAAACTCGAGAAGCTTCTAATTCCGTGCAAGATATTATACATTCAAGCATATGGTCGTCAATTAGTAAAGGAAATGCGGTATTCACTTCATTTTTCATGATGTTTGTTTCAGCACATCCTGTGGGACCGGATATGTCTTTGAAAATATTATGAAGTGGTAATCTTCCAGGAGTATTCTTGTATTTTTCCCCAACTGGTTCCGTCTGCGCTAATTTCGATTTGACATTTTGTAGAATACTTTCATTTTCATCTTCAGAACTTGAAAACACTCTGGCACGTATTCTTTTACGAAAATTCAAAGTATTTTCAAATTCACTTTCTGAGGACTCCTGAACAGTTTCTTCGTCTAAAACCTCATTATCACTATGCTCACTGTCAAAAAGTTCATCGTCACTATCCCATAGTTCAATTTCAGTTTCTTCTGATTCACCTCCACAGTCATAGAGTTCATCGTCGTGGATATCAGAGCATTCCATTGGAATGTCGTTCAGTATTTGCAATACTTCCGAGGTTTTCAATCGTTTCACCATTTTCGAGACTTATAAAATAAAACGAAAATAAAAAGAACTCGTAAAATAAAATAAAAAAATTTATATTTGTATTCATTTTTCTCACTTCACACTAATTGAAATAATATGTCGTTTATTGAATATATTGTATGATGAAGAATGAATGCATTATTTTTGCATTAGCATCGTAATCGATCCGGAATTTTCCTGATAATTATCACCACCATATTAAATGATACGCAGCAAACATTCTAAAAACGTGTGAAAACTTGTACAAAACGAGGAAACTGGGTAAATCAGGTTCGGTAGCCGGATTGTGGAACCCTTTTACAATTTGACAAGTACCAGTCATTTTGACTGGTATTGGTAGCAGTAGCCATGACACAAAATTATTTTGATTTTGAATACATAAAAAAAAAAAATTCATTTTATTACTTCTTTAGTTATCGCTGCAAAAGTCATAACATCATAGCGGAAGAAAAATGTAACATGAAGTGGGAATTTTAAAATGAAATTGTAAAACCAGTCATTTTGACTGGCGTGGTAGTTCTAGTGTTAACCAATGATGTAAAAAGAGGCTTCGAAAGTAGAAGAGATACTCTGATGGCCTGCCTGGATGTGAAAGCAGCGTATGATAATGTAGATTATGATAAATTAATCAGGAAGTTAAAAGATAAATCTTGCCCGATCAAAATATTAGGATATATAGCAAATTGGTTATCATCTAGAAAAATTAAATGTATAAAGAAATATAGTGAACCGGTATCAGGTAACTAGTATAGAGGCCTACCCCAAGGAGCGATTTTAAGCCCAGTATTATACAATATTTATACTTGTGATATAACGAAGAATTTAAATAAGCAGAAAATTAATACATTGCAGTACGCTGACGATATTGCTATCTATACGACAAGTAATGCGGCAGACTTGAATGTCAACATAATAGAAGAAGCGGTGTTAACGTTAGTAAATAATTTGCAAGAAATCAAACTTAATATAGCTGAGGAGAAAACAAACATCATCAATTTCTCATCAAGAGGGAATACACGCAGAAGGGAAAAGATGTCTATCAAAATTAAAGATAAAGAAATTAAGGAAGAAGAGAACATAAAATTTCTGGGGATAATATTAGATAAAAGACTTAAATTTGAAACCCATACAAAAGAAATGATATTAAAAGCGAAAAAGAGATTAACGGTCTTGAGATATATCAGTCACATTAAAAAAGGAGCTAATCCGGAAACTATGATTATGCTATACAAATCTTTAATTAGATCTATACTAGAATATGGAATAAATATATATTATAACGGCAATAACAGTAAGATAAGGGAGATGGTAAAGAAAGTGCAGAATGCTGGGATACGGATGGGAATGGGGTATAGAATAACCACACCTACAAATGTAATGATGACAGAAGCAGAGTTGGGCATTATTCGGCTAAATTTTTATTCGAATACGGATTCGAATAAATTTGTGCGAATAAATTTTTATTCGAATAATCTTCGAATAAAAAATTCGAATAAAATGACATTATTCGACAATAACGAATAATTTTTTATTCGACTGAAAATTTATTCGAATAATAATTTATTCGAGGCAACGGACGAATAAAATGATCACGTGATTTCGGCGATGTATCATGACACCACTGACTGACACCCATGAAACCTAATGTTTTAGGTTAAGTAACTCTTGTCATAGGTCGCACTTTGCAGGAAGATACCGCGGTACTATATAGAGTGGCGTTTTGATTTATTTTAAATAAAATTTGTTGGACACAGTACAGACAGACTTCCATCGATAGATGCCGGGTATCACATTTAAGGTCGTCGCCCATTACGCCGAAGCGAAGCGCAGCGACCAAAGCGAAATGCTCGTCGCCGCTGTTCTGTCATATGGGCGATGCGTGGTCGCTGCTGTTCTGTCATATGAGCGATGCGTGGTCGCCGCGCTTCGCTTCGCCGCGCTTCGGCCTAGTGGGCGACGACCTTTATTCGTCGTTCATTCAGGTCGAATAACGAATAAATTCTTATCCGAATGAATCTGGCTAGAATAACGGTACAGATTTATTCGCGAATAACGAATAATTTTTCGTCGAATAAAACCGTCATTCGTTATTCGCGAATAAATCTTGGGATTTATACGTATCCGTATTCGAATAAAAATTTAACCGAATAATGCCCAACTCTGGACAGAAGCAGGAATTATGGATATGGAAAACAGGAAAAATCTCCTAGCATAGATACATGGCCAAACAGAGATATAGAACTATTAGTAGTCCAAAGGAAGCTATAAAAAGATACGTGGAAAGTAAAGGAGATGATATAGAAGAAGATATGGATGACTTCGTCTTAGTTTGGAGAGAGACTATGGAGCTAGAGGAAATAATGGAAAAAGAAGGGGACACTCAAGCAAGGAAGAGGGAAGAGGAATAGAGGGAGGAACAAATATATAAATAGAAGGAATTATAGATTGTAAGATAGGTGAAAATTTTAAAAATAAGTCGGTTGAATACATGAATACCATACTCCAGGCTTGGGAATTAAGTGATCTTTTCGGCCGAGTTTCAGAAGCAACGCCCTCTTTCTCCCGCCGCGCATCTTGGCCCCCGCGGCAACCAAGCTGCTAGGAGCGCCTCAGGCCCGTACCACGTGAACCGCGCGTGGCGCATTAGGGCGACATTGTATCAATATGTTTCCACACGTCCCAGAGAGCACGATTGCCGATGCGTTTTTGTTGTGTCAGCGCGCCACGCGCGATTCACGTGGTACGCGCCTGAGGTGGCTCGAGCTTTAAGGCTGGCGCGGGGGCTAAGACGCGCGGCGGGAAAAAGAGGGCGTTGCTTCTGAAACTCGGCCGAAAAGATCACTTAATTCCCAGGCCTGCCATACTCAATGATGTAAAGAGTAAATTGAACATTCATACCTCGCTGGGTATAGAGATTTACACGGACGGTTCTAAGATGCCGAATACCAACGCAAATGGCATAGGAATAATAATAAAAGATAATCTGGAAAATACTTGGTCGGAGATAGGGATAGGTATCAGTAACAAGGCATCTATATACACAACAGAGGCTGTTGCCATAGAAAAAGCTATTAATATAGCGAATGCAAAGTATAGGGAAAGAGACGTATTAATACTAACAGATTCTATGAGTGTATTACAAGGCCTAAAAGGGTATGAGAATATTGAAAGGGGAAGAAAGGGTAAAGAAATAAGGAATATCAGGATAGAGGAAATTAGAGCAAGTCTATTGGAACGGGAAGTGGAACATAGGGAAAGCAATAATGGTGAGACAGTCACAATAGGAAGAATTAGAATCGTCTGGATACCTGCACATAAAGGTATACCGGGTAACGAAAGAGCAGATAAAAAGGCTAAAGAGATGACCGGTGGTACGCCGGACAAGCAAACGAAAATCCATCTAGGGGATGTAAGAGTGTCAAAGTTAGAAGAGTCTTGGGAAAATTTTCATCGAAAAATGGAAAGGGAAGGAAATGTTAAGGGGAAAAAATACTACAGTTTAAAAATTAACAATGTAGGTAAAAGGAAACCGTGGTTTCATGAGATTAGCAACTTGGAAAGAGGGTCTATCACGACATTAAACAGGATCAGAGCGAATCATTATAACTTGGCTGAATCGTTGCATAGAAAAGGACTGATAGATGAACCGAACTGCGATTGCGGTGAGGGGATTGAGGATATTAATCATTTAGTATGGGTTTGTAAAACATATGAGAATGAAAGAGGGGTATTTAAAACTAATTTAGTTAAGAGAGGGGTGAAGGAAGGAGAGGATATCATAGAAAGAATCAATGGAAAAGAGCCAGCAATAGGAAGACTGATTATTGGATATTTGAATAAAATCAAACGTAGTATATAGAGTATGGAATCTATTTTGTGAGAAGCACAAGTACCTTAGGTAATCGGGAAAAGTATGAAAGTATGAGTGTTTTTATGAGGTTTAACTGTGAGCCTTTAAATGCGAGCAATATTATGATAGTAGAAATGTAACGAGAGTTATAAGGGAAGTGATATTAGGTATTAATGACTAGGCCAAGATATATCATAAGGACTGCGTAGAGTGTATGGAGGATGAGTGGAGCACGGACGTATGTAAATGAGAGTACAAGCCATAGGAAAACATGATGTTTTATTTATATAGTGGTATATTTTTATATGTATCTTTGTGTATTTTTATGTGCTCAAGCGTTAAACAGTATCGATAAGATGTATAGAGAATGAAACTGACTAATGTTCGTTGGGCTATATAGGGCTTTGCCCTGAAATGCCATCTCTTTGTAATGGGAGTAAATAAAAACCTAACCTATAAGCTAATATATTCACTCATATTTTGATTGTGATCAAACCGAACATTATTAAAAAATATAAAAAATAATCATCGGCTAAGTTTTAGGTAAAACTGGTTTGCTCCAATTGAAATTGTCTAATAACACAGTCCAAAAAAATGAAACTTTTTTTCTGTTCCGCAATATCCACTGGGTGATTCTTGTTGAGTTTTTTGCCCTGAACACTAATCCGCAAACCGTTTATCGCCATCACCCTCAGTTTTTGTGGAATTCGATTTTGAAAAAAACTGCAAATTTTCAACTTTGAACATCTTTTGTGTCGAAACGGTAATAGTTATTCGGTTGCTCGTTGCGTCAAATTATTCTACGAACCCTCCCGAATACAACGATATCAGTTATTATTGCATTATGATCATTTAAATTTGTTTAAACAACGAACAAAGGGAAAATGACACCCGAAATGCACCCATTTTTGAAGTTATTTTTCAATTTATTTCCAAAACTAAGGGTCTTAGAAAAAATCTGACTACTCCACGCGATGCAGCAGACATTTTTCCTCTGGAAAGCATCAACAGAAGTGGTGAGTCACGTTTTATCTAGAGACGCGGTAGCGTCTCGACGCCAAGTACAGGAAAGACACCCTGTATATCTATCATTTACTCGTCGCCGGGCTAATCCAACCTAACCTGAAACTTATTTCATTAATATCTCATCACGCCTGCAATATTTTCTAAATTTAAAGGCATTTTGCTTATGTAAACCGCATATAAGCTTTCGAATAAGACCAAATTTCAATAAAATCTGTCAACGCATGACAGAGATATCATAATATCGTCTCATGGATCAGTCGGAAACGGTAATGTTTTCTTCTCCGTCTGATTCTTCTTCTTCAACCAAATTTCGTTAAACATAATACGTATACGCGTTACACGCACACCTTCAGCCAAAAGAAACTAGTATATGTTTCGATCGTCAATCGCTATATTCACTATGCAATCTACTCCAAATTTTGACAGCTTACAGTCAGATTATAACCTGACGAGTGTCAAATAAGGTAGGTTGTCCAAATTTGAGATGCCACGTGTTTTTACAAATATGTATCGTTGTACCATTGAGTTGCAACTAGGGCTGGGACTATTTGTCGAATTTTCGGTATTCGAATTTTCGAATACTTCAGTTGCTCAATTATTTGGCGAATATAATTCGAATACTGCCGTATTCGAATAGTATGGTGTGAATTATAAATCAAGTTCTTTAGGTTCATTTTTTTACAAGCTTTTATTTATAGCGATTTCGGCAGACACGCACTGGTGCAGTTTCGTGCTATGCCGGTGCTGCCTGAGCACAGTGCCAGTGCAGCACGGTTTCTAGGGTTTTCTAGCACCGATTACATTGGATTTGACATGCGAGCAATCTTGTATCGTATTCGGTGAACAAGAGCTGCCCTGGTGTAGTGCAAACCTCACATTTGGATGAACGGAATAAACTGCACTAGTGCAACCTTTCTCGCATTGCGATTTCTGACCGGTTCTGATAGCGCAGTCCAGTGTAGCCAAGTGTAGCGGATCTCTGTAGGGAATTTACCACAGAAAACTATGCGCGTGAAATGATGTTCACACCAATTAACGGTGACAAATATATATTTCGTAAATAATATGGGTTTTCCTACAAACGCTGGGCACGATGGTAAATTCGATCACGATTGTTCCCAATCACGGGGGTTTCTGACAATGATCCGTGATTTTTCGTGATCGCTTCTGATTCGTGGTGAGCATAACTGTTCTTTGCACGCGTCACATAACCCCAATTTCTCTCAAAACATTCCCAAACGTTCTTATAGAAGTTCAGCTGTATATTTTGAACCAGTGTAATCGTTCTTGATTTATTTAAATATAACGAATATTTCTTCACTTTAGTTAAAAAATAAAAAATATGTATACCTGTGTTACGAGCCGGGGCTGCGGCAACGCGAGAGGCCGGCGAGAGGGGTATTTCCCAAGGAATACGGTTTATGAATTTGTTAGTTAGAGGGCGGACGAACCTGATGCGAAATCAGGGAGCTGTAGGATACGGACGAACCTGATGCGAAATCAGGGAGCTGTAGGATACGGACGAACCTGATGCGAAATCAGGGAGCAGCAGGAGAGGTAAAACGTGGACGAACCCGATGCGAAATCGGGGAGCCACTGGGTTGGAGAAGATTCCTTGTTTTGGTATTGGATGCGAACGACCCTGATGTGAAATCAGGGAGTCGCAGGAAATGTTAGTATTGCCTCGTAACTCTTAATTAATATTTGATACAACTCGAGCGGTAAAGTTGTATCGGTGGGTATATGCTACTAATATTATAAGGATCGCTGGGTAAAAGATGGGTTTAAACGAATCTACTCGATTTACAAACGAACAGCATATATTCAATAATTAGTTATTGTACAAATGTAAGTGTCGCGATTAAATAGTTGAGTAAAATAGAGTGAATTACCACTAAGGTTGCACGGTGTTGACGCACTGGCGATGCGGGGCGTACGAGTGGTTATTTGGAGAAGCCAAATAGAATATGAACCGAACTCGCGGATTCTATGAGGTTAACTATGATTCCGACGGAGACTTCAGCTCGATCTTACAAGATTTAACCAACCCTGTACGAGCGTGACACGACGTTACTCTACGCGTGACTGTACTGCTTTGAACCGAAGAGGGTAGAAACCAAAGGGTTTATATTGTCCCAAAAATGAGTGGGGATTAGTTGGAAATCTCCATATAAGGAAATCCTTCGGGGTCGTCGTCGTGTCACTCCCGTTCCCATGATCGTCATCCAGATGGTCGAGATCACGACCCCCATTAGTGGTGTGTGATAAGCGAAAGGATTTTAGGGCATTTTCCCTTCGCAGACGCGAGCTCGAAAAACGGTTGAGAGCGGCGTATGAGAAAATTCCACATACGTAACACTATTATATAAAATTGCCTACTATGTCCGCATTAAATTATGGTTTTGCGATCAGATTCTGACATCAGGATCTGCTTGATTTCTGCCGCCAATCTGCGGGCGGTTTTTGTCAGCAAGATCTGATCGAAATCTGACATCAATCTGCGGTCAAATCCTGATGTCCGGCTCTGACCGCAGAACCATAGTTTAATGTGGACATAGTAGGTCCCGAATCTGACGTCAGAATCTGCTGGAATCTGCTGCCAATTTGCTGACATACTGCGGTCAGTTTGTTTACTGGGTACCTACTGGTAAACCTATTACAAAAACTTGTATTAGGCTGTTACGAAATAATGACAGCATGTTTTAATTTGAATGAAGAACGACAGAAGTTAATGGTAAAACTTCATGTTATTCGGGTTTTTCAACATGGTAGATAGGACATTCTAAGGAGAGCAGTATTCTTTTAAAATTTGCCCGCCGATTTGGGACTTCCGCTTTAGGACAACATGACGGACACATTTTCCGATCACTACCTAGAGGATCACTATGCCCAGCAGACGGCAGAATCTGCTGCGTGTCTGCTGCGGATCTGACAGCAGGCTCTGCACCTCAGAACGCAGTCAACTGCGGACACAGACCACTACGGTTCTGATGTCAGATTCTGCTCCCCAGATTAGGCTATCAGTGACGTTTTGAAATATTAACGGTATGCTTCTCGATACCGCAGATGTACCTTACCTAGCATTTCTGACGGAAAAGAATTGTCCAGCCTTTGGGCCTGCCATTCCTGGCGTAGACCTTTGGCAGGTAGGTATCTGTTTCAACAGGCAATGCCACCCGTGGCGCGAACAAGACCACCCCCGGTGCTTGCTATTCCAGCGAGTTTTCTTCCAGTGAAAATCAGTAAATTTGCAACCCCAATATCTAAAAAACCAGTGTAAATAAGGTGTATACATTACAGGTTATTGAATTTGCCTTGGAACGCACTGTCAAGTGATCTCTTTAAAAAAATAGTTCCATTTAAAAACCGAACTTGACCGTCGTATCTTTTAAAATAATCGAAGAAAAAAAACGTCTGCGCTAATACATTTGCCCCCCCCCCCCCCCAACCGAACCATGCAATTCCATGTAAATTTTTTTATCTCCAATATGTTAGGAGATACCCAGCTGTTCAGTCTTCCCGCGGACACCCTGTAGATATAAAAGTAAACACTGCATATTGAATTCTTAATTAAATAATATTGAATTAATAAGGGCGGCAATATTGTTTTTGCACCTGGGCGGCCAAAACCCAGGAACGGCCCTGAGCGTGATTACGTATTAATTACTTGTAAAAATTAATACGTAAAATAAAAATGGTTAGGACGTGTATGTTTCGTGGCGCGGAAGAATTGGGGGAAGATTTGACATATCACGGGTACTGTCGTTTGCAGAGATGTTGCCGGCAGAAACTCGGTGGTCCGATCGAATGTATCCTCATAGGCCCACGTTCTCTAAAGCAGTGATAGGGGTAGGTCACACGTATTGCCAATATTGGCCGACGTGTCATGTCACGAATCGGTCAGCAGCTTAGAGCATATAAACGTGGAGGAAGCATGCAATAGGCGAAAATGTAGAGGGCGATAGAAAGATAAATATATACATGTGGGACACCCCCTCTCTTTCTAGCGCCAGGGGCGGCAGCGCTTTTTATTGAAGGTCCATAATGGAACCCTAAGAGTACTTTTATGTTGGAGCTGCGATAAACGATCAGAGCGGCGACAAGAGCGAAGCGTCGAAATACCTATACTCCAAGTCATTTTAGAAGGAACCTGCCGACCGACGAGTTTAGACTGGTTCTGCGCAGGTTGACGCTCATTGGTGCCGGGAAAAGCCACTATTGGCTGTATCCCCACCAACGCTTTTTCGGAGCCAATGAGCTCAGTCTACATGCGCGAAACGGTTCCTTCTTAAATGACTTGGAGTATACATTATATTGTTTTATAATGGAAGCAGCACCGCGTGACGAAGAGAGCGAGTGGGGAATTGTGGAGTTCCGTGGGAGAGAGTGGGGCGGTGCGAGCGAGGTAGACCCTTTGCCCCGCGCAGCGTCCGGACGCCTTCTTCTTTGCAAACGACAGTAGAAAATTAGAAATAACATTTATATGCTACTTGTAGGTTAAGTGAAACTTCTTACTCATAATAAATATCCCTAAGAAAATAGAAACTATTTTTGTTTGTTTCATATAGATTTCCGTTGAAGGCTGCAGAATGGCTACACAACATGGGTCTGGGCTGGAATTTCGTGCCTTCAAAGAACGCCTTGTTATGTTCCAATCATTTTGAAAAAAGTTTCCAAGAAGGCACTGCCAAAAGCTGTCTTCTCCCTGGAAGCATTCCTACCATTTTTTGGGCAATACAAATCTGATTGCGTCTTCTGTCATGCTAGAAAATAACAGGATAAAAACAAATAATTTCGCAAGTAATATATGAATTATTCAAATTAAGCTGCTTATTTTTAAGTTAAAGTGACTGAAATAAAATATTTGATGCTTATTAACCAAATGCAATTGTCTAATTATTTAAAGTACAATAAAGAATGATAACACTCGAATTTAAGAAGTTTTTACATAAATTATTTTACATAACTTCATTAATATTGTTTCAGTATTTGGCATTAATTTGAAACATAACTTCCTTATTTTGCAGATTTCCGTTAAATAATGCAGAACTGCTTCAGAAGTGGATTGCAGCAATGGCTGCTTTGTAGTGACCATTTTGAAAAAGATTGTTTTCGTAAAACAGGTCGTAATGCTTGTACGTTAACCCTGGAGAACAATGCGATTCCTATCATATTTAAGTTGCCTCTAATTGACAGTAAGATTGTTTGAGTTTTTTTTATATATTCTTTATTTTACTTTTGGAATATAATGCACATTACAGTAAAATACTATTTTTAGAAATACCTGCTGGACAACACAACAAAAATTCTCAACTCCCTGTATCACAAATGGAAACAGATCCCTCATTGTCGCCAGTAGAAGTATCAGCAGCGTATGAAGGGCGTGAAAAGCGCCGTTTATCAGTTGATTTACCTCCTCCAAAAATGTCGAAAACTGACACTAAGTACAGTATAACAATTCCTTATTCTAGTTTTCAAATTGTACCTACATTGATTAAATTATGATGTATAATTATTAATCTAATCTTACACCACTTCTTTTAAAAATAAGAAATATTTATTTGTATTTTATTGCATAATGTATACTCTCATATTTATATTGTATATATTTTTATATTCAGAATTTATCGTATGTATTGTATGTATATTATTCTTAGGTATTAAATATGAATTGCACAGTTTTACACGATATATATTTTAAATTTACGTCAATTTTTATATCTGTCATATAATTTTAAATTTTATTATACGCGTACTTTTATTGCATTTAATAAAATTGTTTCATATTTATATTTAATGTGTTTTTATCTTTAACTTAATCAGTTCATTATCTGTTTTATTCTTTTGGGCCATCTATACATTTCCTTTTGTTTTATGTGCGTTTATTTTTTATTACATCTTTTATTTAAAATAATAATTTCCAATTTTCATACATGCACTCATTCGTTACGTATATCTCCCTTTATTACCGTTCAAATTTACCGCTGTAAAGTGAGAATCGTCCTCAGACTAAAATGGCGCCGTGACCTCCAAGTCGGCACACGGTTTTAACACGGGATACGCTATCCAGTAGTATATAGAGATCAGTGGTGAAAACGGTACTGGTGAAACTCCTAACTCACGATCACTCCCCACTACGGCATTGTTGCTCATGAAAGCGTGGTTTAGCGCTTTAAGGCCGGTATTCATAGTCGCTACTTATTCTTAAGCAAATGCTTAAGCATGCGGCATCCTCTACTAACCTAGTAGCTAGTAAATGATGCCGAATGCTTAAGCATTTGCTTAAGAATAAGCAGCGACTATGAATACCGGCCTAAGACGCTCCTTCCCCATGCTCTCGAAAATTTTTGCCCGGCGGGCATTCAGCCGATCAGGACTGCTGTACATAATCTTCATTGTAATACGCTCGAGTAGCGGAAACATTGAATTAAAAAGTAATCCTACTTGTCGTTTTTTGGTTTTGTTATACATTAATTACGCTTAATTATTTATTTACTGTACACAATTTATGACTACATTTTATAGTTTTTTTTTTAACGATATAAGTGATCAGCATGAATGTTATTTGCAATTTCCGATTCCCACTTGTCTCCATTGTTCAAAAGTTTTTCCTTATTATATAACATTTCTTCGTGTGTTTCTGTAGAAAATTCGAAGTTGGGACCCTAAAACGATTTAAAAAATTGATATCTGTTTCTAATTTATCTTAAACTAAATTTACGTCTACTTCTTTGCATATAAAACCAAACTATTTTTTAGGTGTTCATTGTAAATACCTCCACAATTGCATCGACTGGACAAGCTTCCTGACAAAATCCGCAGTAAATACATTTGGACATATCTATATCATATCTTGTTGTGCGGCGAGATCCATCAGCTCTCTCTTCTGCTTCGATAGTAATAGCTTGTGCTGGGCAGATTGCTTCACATAACTTGCATGCAATACACCTCTCCTCCCCTGAAGGATATCTATTAGAACAAATTAGTCATACTTTAAGCATTTTAAATATTAAATATGTTTCATATTTATATTCAGGAAGCAAATTATGTATACAAATTAAATAAAGTTTTACTCTGTAATCATAATTTGCTTACATTACACTTTTAGGTACAAAGGTAACCTACAGATATTTATTGTACATATTCATTTACTTATACAAGGTACTAATTGAAATATTAAAGACAAAAAGAAAACATTTTTGTGAATAAAAATAAAAACTTTTGTTCTATAGATTTGAATATTCTGTTTACAAATTCATTAACTTGTATATTTAAGAAAAATAAATACATTACTATAGATATGCAAAATTATATCAGAAGTTATAATTAATTTCTTATTACAATTAAATATTTATCTTAAATATTTATTTTTTTCCTTTACATAACATTGTACCTTGTAATTAAATCTGAATTACATATAGGTATCCCCAGTTCTAAAAATTGTAAAAGCATATGGAAACAGAATTGGTGGTATAAGAGTAATTTCTACACAGTCATTATTTTAACATGATAATACTTATTTTATTCACTTATTAACTTTAGAATCAATTGGAAACTGTACTAAATTAAGATTCAAGTTTTAATCACACAAAACACGGAATCACACCACCCAAAAAAAATAAAAAAATATCAGATCTCCTGTGCTAAAACGTGTGAAATTTAAAAAAAAAACATATTTACCCGCCCTGAAACACACAAAAGATTAAAAGAAAAATACATCAAATTTACCCGCACTAAAATTCGGCACGATAAAAAACAGGTTCAACACGCGCTCACAAAGACAATTGAAACTTATAACTCCTACTAAATAAACTTAAAGTAAGTTTTTAGACGAAAATTGGCGGGTCGACTGAATGGTTGTCTACTTCGCGATACTCATTCAGTTAACTTAACATCGGCGGAGCTGTGTTGATTATGAGAACGAAATGCGCGTTTAACCTGAACCAATCATATTGCGAACAGGTAAGTAGGCCCAAATTACTTTATAACCCCAGATGTAGTAGTAGGTTCGGAGTTTGAAAATACGTGAACTTTCTCTGCTTCAGTTTAGAGGAACTCTCTTGGGATGACCGACGAAGACATCAGTCTTACCAAATTCTTCGAACGCAGTACATCAACCAAGCAAGCGCATGCACAAATAAACTCATTCAACTGTTTTCGTTTTGGTGATTCTCATATTTAACCTAGCTCCGCCGATATTAATTTATTTCAACGATCATCGTCACATTGCAAAGTAGATAATTATTAAGACTTATTAGTTTGAATTGTGTGAGTGCGTGTAATCTTATTTTTTTGCATGTTCAGTGCGGGTGTTCTTTTTTAAATTTTTGCTCACGTCTTAGTGCGAGATCTAATATTTTATTTTTTGTGGGTAGTGTGATTCTTTATTTTGTGTGATTTCTGTGCGTGTCTTGATAGCACAATGAACTGCAGTGGATATAATAGAAACAATGAATTTTAGCGAGTAGACAGGTCTGGTGCAAGGGCGTATGCAGACTTTTTTCGGGGGGGGATTTCGTGAAACAGCCAACTTGATAGGCGACGATTGGTTGCTTGTTTGAACCCATCTTGTAGCGCGAATATAATTAAAAATTTAAAATTGAAATTTAAAAATATTCACTTTTTTAATATAAATTTAAAAAAGATTAGTTTCTAAAAATAAGCGATTTTTTTTCTCAAGGCAGGGGGCAACTATACCCCCGTTGCACTCTACCCCCCCCCCCCCCCCTACGTATGTCCATGGTCTGGTGTAATTCAACGATACCCTTTAATTATGGATTAAGTGTCGTAGAATCGCGTGGTCATGTTGAGTATCATAAATTTCGTTAATCAAATCGAAAAGCAAAAGATGTGTTTTTAAAGGGACAGACTTGAAGCTATTAAAGTCAAGCGATGGTTTTTGCTTCGAAGTTGAATAACTCAAACAGGAAAAAAACGTATAACAACCAATGTACACTGACTTTACACACGAAAATAGTCGTTTTTGACTGGTATATGTAAATGTAATGTCTAAAAAAATTTTGTTCACTCCATGCAAAGTTGAATAAAATTTCTTAAATTTTCAAAGTGCTCTCCATATCGCTTTAACTTTGTCGAGAAGCAATACAGCTAAAATCTTACAAGGAAACATTCACTTATAAGGAATAGAGTTTCCCGATTCGGAATATATATTTTTACAGTACTCATAGTAACTAAGAAACCCTGAAAATTATATCTGCAATGTACCTATTTTTCTCATGTTATCAATAACATTCAATATAGCCTCAAGGTGTATGCGAAAAACGGCTAAATCCTCTTATTTAAATATAATTGGCTAAAACCTGGCATCTGTATGTTTTTTGTGGTGCTGAATCCGAATATGACGTTATTGTTTGTGTAAACAAAATTCTTAAGGCAGTTCTCTTAATAAAAAATCGGTTTCTTGGAGATACGTACAACTCACCTTTTTAACATGAAATTTTTCGGTAAGTGGATTTAGGTAGAAGGGTTTGGCATTAAACACGCAGTGGTCATTTCTGTTGTTCGGGGAAATTATTATTATTATTCTTAAGCGTCTTTATTGCACAACACAACTATATAAGCAAGAATAGAAAAAAAGAAAACAGAGAAACGCAAAGGCGAGGTTCAGTCACAGACTGTTTTTCAACCTAACCTAAACTGGTTATGAATTGAGGTAAAAACAGGTTAAAATGGATTTTGAAGTAAATTGGAACGAGTAATGCTAAAAAAAAATTTTTAAAATATTCTTCGGCCTTTCCTTTTTGACTTATCTCCAAATACCCGATTTTTATTAAGAGAACTACCTTAGGAATATTTTTTGCGAAAACAATAACGTCATATTCGGATTCAGCACCACAAAAAAACATACAGATGCCAGGTTTTAGCCAATTATTCTTAAACAAGAGGATTTTGCCGTTTTTCGCATACGCCTTGAGCAAAGAGGAGGTATAATAAGAGGCGTCACTCGACAAGGACAGAGATAACCTAGGAAAATCACTAGACAACCACGACGTTACTCTACGCGTGACTGTACTGCTTTGAACCGAAGAGGGTAGAAACCAAAGGGTTTATATTGTCCCAAAAATGAGTGGGGATTAGTTGGAAATCTCCATATAAGGAAATCCTTCGGGGTCGTCGTCGTGTCACTCCCGTTCCCATGATCGTCATCCAGATGGTCGAGATCACGACCCCCATTAGTGGTGTGTGATAAGCGAAAGGATTTTAGGGCGTTTTCCCTTCGCAGACGCGAGCTCGAAAAATGGTTGAGAGCGGCGTATGGGAAGATTCCACATACGTAACACCTGCGAGAATACTTTAGCCAATCAAATCAGTGTGTGCATACATAGCTATATTGATGTACCTAGTTTATAAAAAATTATTCAATTGTTACGTCTTGTAGCAGGGATTTTGAAGTTAGGATGTGGATGCGGATGCGGATGCGGATGGGGATGCGGATGGGGATGAGTTCGCTGCCCGTGGAGCGCTAATGCGCTCTGCTCACGTTCGCCTCTCGTAGTACCCTCCAACTTCTTCCAGTGTTAATTAAGTTGAATAAATTGACTCAGACTTATTCGTGTTGTAACTTAGTTTTGTTGTATTTTTTTTTTTTTGGATACGTCTAATAGCTTTGGCCGTTGATCAACGAATGAATCAACAAAGATGCCGTCGTTCAGGATTGAAAAGTGCACATGTTTTTTGTTATCCAATTAAAATGACAGTTTCTTAATTAATTGTCTGACGAATCGTTTGATTGGTTCTTCATTCATTACGAACGAGCGTTTTTACATGATATCCGAGATTTAGTAACGAAGCAACCGAAACCAATATTTAATCAATACCATTAACGAGCGTCTCTACGTAGTATTCCTTGGAATGCTTTGTTCATGATTTCAGTTACTTCGTTTAACATTTAAATTTGGCGCATCTAAATTTGAACATGCAGAGCCATCTAACGTTAGACTATACTCATGTGTTACCACATGAGATCGTAACATTCCTTCACCCTTACGGAGAAAAGGTGTTTCCATGAAACAACTTTTCTAAATCTATACTTCTTTAGTTCGTAGTACACTTACAATCGCCTTTTCCAAGATCAAAACACTCTTTTCGTAATCTGAACATAACATAATAATAAGAACGAATATAATTTAAATTTAATTTAAACTTCAAAACTCGCTTAAAACATTTATAATTTATGAATTTAGAATTATATATCATCGGTTGATGTATCTGGTCTAATATATGCTAATTTTAATTTATTTGTATGTACAATTTTAAATTTGTTAACATCCAATATTATTTCAACAGTTAAATCGTTGATTGCTCTACTGATCTTGTAGGGACCTAGCCAATGACAGTCTAATTTGGTTCGTGGTTCTTTTAGTAAATATACATCGTCGCCTACGTTAAATTTACGAGGGTTTGCCTCACGGTCGTAATATCTTTTACTTCTCTCTTTAGCGCGTTGCAAGTTTTCGGCAGCAAGTGTCTGGGTAGTGGTGATTTTAACAAAAAGATCATCGAGGTACTGGACGAAGGTACGCGGTACCCTCTCTTTGGCAAACTCAGATGGAATAACTGCTCTCACCCCAAAAACCAATTCGTGTGGTGTAAACCCCGTGGCTTCATGAACTGAAGTATTGTATGAAAACATACCAAATCGAATCCACTCGTCCCAATCACCTTTAGTACAATAATGCCTCAAATAATCAACGAAGACCCTATGTGCTCTTTCAAGGGAACCTAAGGACTGAGGGTGGAACGCGGTGGAGGTTATCCTTTGTATCCGGAATATTTGACAGAATCTTTTCATCACCTGACCGACAAAATTTCTTCCCTGATCAGTGTGTATGACCCTCGGACAACCAAACCTACTTATAAATTGTTCGGCCAGGGCCACTGCTACAGTTGTTGCCTCTATGTTAGCTAACGGAATGGCATCAGAGTATTTAGTCAGGTTATCTTGCAGGGTAAGTAAATATTTATTTCCGTTTTTAGTTAAAGGTAAAGGCCCTACAATGTCCATTTGGACTTTTTCAAATGCTCGCCTTGGTGTGTCAGTGATGCACATGGGTTGCTTAACTTTCATAGAATGAATCTTATCTCTCTGACAGGTGGGACAAGAACGAACAAATTCTGAAATTTCTTTCATCATCCCTGGCCAATTGTTTCGGAAATGGATAGTAGCGGGGACTTCGGGTCTGTGACTCGCGTCGCGGTACGATTAATTATATTATACCACGTCTTTATTATTATTCTTATACTATACTTATACTATACTTATACTATACTTATGCTATACTTATGCTATCCTTATATTATTCTTATACTATTTTACACTATACGTATTCTATCTTATATGAATTGTACAGAGAGTTTTACAATGTCTATAAACAACGCTCGCCAGGCGGAATTGAGGCATCGGGAGTCGCGTGCCCCCCCCCCCCCCCCCGCGTCCCGCGGGACCCCGGGTGGACCGAGTAGCTCGGTTCTCGCGGGTGCCGCGGGGGGAGGACGGTTGGCCCCCCTAATTACCGCCGATCTCTGTCGAGCGAGCTATTGTTCTGGTAGCGACGACGCGGTAAACCTCGTTTCTCGAGTGCTCCGATAATTAAAACCGTTTAATTTAAAGGTGCGTTCGTTATCAGTAGCAATCCCTTCCTGCGATTCGGAGTCGAACAAGTTTCGTGTTAGGAGGGTTCCTTTTCTAGCGAAGAACCGGTAAATTTATCTTGGGCTCGGGCAAAATCTTTATCGAAGCGAACGGTAGATTCCCGAACAAGACAAGTGTGGTCCTTCGAGCCGGATCCTCTTCGTTTTACTCTTGAAGGTCCCTCAATATTCTCTCCGAATCTTTATCGCGCCGTTCTAACGCGGAGTGACGAGTGTTCAGTTCCGCATCCGTAAAAATCCGCGCTCTGTTCGTGTGTCTGTGTCGGTGCTCTTCACGTATCGCGTTGGCGACTTCGAAATCCTCGGCGCTCGAGTAATCGTCCTCGAAAACGCGAACGTGCTTCGATCACGACTGCAGCGCTGGAATAAAAATAGCAATCTTCAAACTGTGCATTCGAGTGACTTTTTTGGGATATAAACGCTTTACGTTTCGTTCGCGTATCGCTATTCGGTTTGCGAATTCGAATCGGTAACGGTCTCGTTCGGGTAAACACGCCCGTGCAAAAACGTTTCGCTCAAGGTGCGCGACCGAGGTGTAACGTAAAGTTTCGAAATCCTAAACCGTGATTCTCAGAGGTGTAAACAGTGATTCCGCGTATCGAGATCACCTTCAGCATGGATACTCTCGAAGACCTACTGCGCGCTCAAAAGGAGGTGGCCGGACGTGTTGAACGTTTTATGGTCAATACCCGCAAGGCTGGGAAAGAGAAGATGATCGGGGGTTTTCTCAAGAAACGGCAAGGGTTATTGGTAGATTACTGGAAAGAATTCCAGGACGGGCACAGAGCGATCGCCCGTCGATCCGACGCCGAGGGCTCGGACTATCTGGAGAGTGACCTCTACTCACAGGTCGAGGACGCGTATCTCTCCCAGTCCGTAGAATTGGACGACATGATCCGAAGCTCTGAGCCGGCTACAAGATCCTCCAGCGATCGGGAAGCTGGTCGCGATGCCGTTTCATATGGCGATCCGAACGTTTTGCTTCCGAGGGCCGCACTGCCCACTTTTTCCGGAGATATGCTGGAGTGGGTAGGGTTCCGTGATTTATTCCAATCGATGGTCGACGAGATTAAAGGGATTTCAAACGTCCGCAGACTTCAATACCTGAAGTCGAGTCTCAAGGGCGAGGCCGCGAAGATGCTTCAGAATACGGCGATCACCACTTCCAATTATGAAGGCGCGTGGACCGCGCTGGAACGTCGTTACGGCAATCGACGTCGACTGTCAGAGGCCCACATGCGACGCCTCGTAACTTGCTCTCCGTCGGTCAAGGGTCAGCCGGGAGAGTTGAAACGACTGCTCGACGAT
Source organism: Andrena fulva (assembly GCA_946251845.1). NCBI lineage: Eukaryota > Metazoa > Arthropoda > Insecta > Hymenoptera > Andrenidae > Andrena > Andrena fulva. Next base: position 21,638,770 of record OX276330.1, read on the forward strand.
TTCAGCCAAGCTCGGGATGCTTTCAAGTCCCTCGGGAAACCCGTTGATGCTTGGGACGAGTGGCTGGTATTTCTTCTGTCCGAACGTTTAGACCAGACCACGCGGCTGAATTGGGAAGACTCACTCCGAGACCCATATGCAACGCCGCTTTTCTCAGAGCTGGAGACGTTCCTCGAAAATCGGGTACATTCTCGAACGGCTTCCAGTAATGCCTCCGCCAACCCTCCTCGTAAAGACGCCGCATCTGGAAAACCAAAGGAGAACCACCGCGGTCAATCATCGCAGTCCAAGGTCACGATGTCCACCAATCTCTCGGAGCCGTCACCGAAAGACAAGGGGACAAAAAAGTTTCGTAACTGCCCGATGTGTTCAGGGAAACACCCATTGGGGTCCTGTCATAAATATAAGGATCTGAGTGTCGCAGATCGCCTCACTTACGCACAGAAGGAAGGACGTTGCCTTTCGTGCCTTTATTCGGGACATAACCAAACGGACTGTCCGTCGACGAACCGCTGCTGGGCGTGCGGTGGCGCTCATCACACGACGCTTCATGACCTTTATGGCTCTCAGCGGCCAGCCAATGGTGCGACCACTTCCGCCTCTATCTCTTCGACTTTTGTTGCGTCCACCACCACCCGACAGATCGTATTGCTAGCGACCGCGCGGGTGACATTGGAATCGCCCGAAGGCCGTTCATTGCAAGTACGGGCCCTCATGGACACCGCGGCGGAATCGTCCTTCGTCAGCGAGTGGGCGGCTCAGGCTCTGCGACTTAGGAGGCGTCCAGTCCATCTGACGCTCACCGGTCACCAGGAGACTCCGGTAGGGGTTGCGCGTCAGGAAGTCACGATCAGGTTACGGTCTCAATGCGATGATGCATTCACCGTGGACTTCGGCGCGCTGGTGTCGAAGAGGCTGACCACTCCCATCCCTTCGCGGCCCATTCCGGCCGACGACTGGGATCACATTAAGGGTCTCACTTTAGCCGACGCGGACTTCAGGACGCCATCCCGCGTTGACGTTCTTTTGGGTGCCGACGTCTGTGCCAGGCTCTTCGGCGAGCGTCGAGAAGGATCACCTGGTACTCCAACGGCCATTCCAACTCCCTTGGGATGGGTCCTAATCGGAGCGGTCGAACTCCGGAATTCTGGTACGTCACAGAATTCGGCACGAGTTCTCCAGGTTCGTTGCGACACCGAGTTGCAGGAACAGCTTCGACGTTTCTGGGACCTTGAGGAGATGCCTTCGACCCCTACGCTGAGCCCAGATGAACTGTCGTGCGAGGAAACGTTCAAGCGGGAGCACCGAAGAGACGCAAGCGGAAGGTATCACGTCCGCTTACCCTTTCGTGCCTCCCCGTCCCTGCCAGCAGGTCCGTCGCGGAGAGTGGCCCTCCGACTTCTACTCGGTGCCGAACGCCGGCAACAAAAGGACGCAGAGCTTAAAACCCAGTACCAAGATTTTCTTGCAGAATACCTTCGTCTAGGGCACATGGAGCGAGCAACCTCACCACTCGCAGATGATGCGCAAGGATTTTACCTGCCTCATCACGCTGTGTGGAAGTCCGTCGGTGACAAGAAAAAGATCCGGGTAGTATTCAACGCCTCCTGTCCCTCGGCATTCGGCCGTTCGCTCAACGATGAACTGCTGCCGGGGCCGAAGCTGCAGTCAGAGCTGTGGATCGTCCTCTCGCGATGGCGCCTGTTTCGTTTCGCGTTCTCCACGGACATCGTGAAGATGTTCCGCCAAATAGGAGTCCGCGCCGAAGATCAGGATTGGCAACGGATCCTTTGGAGACCGGAACCCAGCGCCGAAGTCAGTGAGTATCGGCTCACTTCCGTTACCTACGGCACCGCGTCGGCCCCGTACCTCGCTTTGAGGGTACTACGACAGCTAGCCGAGGACGAAAGGGACCGTTTTCCGCTGGGCTCGCAAGTCATACGGGACCATTCCTACGTCGATGACATTTTGGCTGAAGGAGACACCTTGCAGCAGACCTGGGAAGTGAAGCAACAGCTGGAGAAAATCCTGCTGTCCGGAGGCTTCCCGTTAGACCGTTGGGCGAGTAACATTCCGAACTTTGGTGCTAATGTTACCCGCGAAACTTCCTTATTTCAGGAGTCCGATATTCAAGCCGCACTGGGTCTCCAGTGGGACACCAGAACGGACTCGCTGACGATGAAGGGTCCACGGTGCAGGCCTCCCGTGAACCCCGACCACTGGACGAAGAGGTCCGCTCTCTCAGTGGTAGCCAGCCTGTTTGATCCCTTGGGGTGGATGGCGCCAGTACTGATCCAAGCAAGGATACTTCTCCAGGACTTATGGCTGGCAGGACTCGACTGGGACGATCCGCTACCCTCTGATTTGGTAGCACGTTGGTCGGCATTCATGGACGAAGTAGAGTCGCTCTCGGGCACGGTTGTGCCTCGCTGGGTCGGATTTACCGGCGTGGGCACCGATGTGGAGGTGCATGGATTTTCCGACGCCTCGGAACGGGCGTATTCGGCAGCAGTTTACCTTCGGGTGATCCATCCCTCCCAGTCCGCGAAACTCAGCCTCCTTGCCGCTAGGACGAAGGTTGCACCGACGAAGCTGCAGAGTATTCCACGGCTAGAGCTCTGCGGGGCGCTCCTGCTGGCGCGGCTGCAATCCACTCTACAAAATTCCCTAAACTTAGGACGGGCAAAAACCCACTCCTGGACAGACGCGTCTGTGGCCCTGGCGTGGATTCGGGCACATCCATCGAAATGGAAGCCTTTTGTAGCCCACAGGGTAGCCGAAATTCAACGGCTGCTGCCGGATGCGACCTGGAGGCACATCAGCACGACGGACAACCCGGCGGACCTTGCAACCAGAGGAATATCTTCGGCAGAGTTGCGAGCCTCGAGTCTCTGGTGGAACGGCCCGATCTGGCTGAGCGACACCAGGATGGAATGGCCGTCCCCTCCCACTTCGCTGGATCCCGGGATCATACCGGATCAACGAACGGGAACCCTAGTCGCTGTTCACCAAGTCGAGCCGCGGAACGATTACATCTGTCGTTTTTCAAAGTGGTCCCGACTTGTCAGGGTGACCGCTTATATACTTCGATTCATTCGAAACGCACGTGAACCCGCTGGGCGAACGATGAGCCTCCCACTCAGTGCGAGCGAGCACTGTCGAGCCGAGACTACTATTTTTCGGCTGAGTCAACGCGAGGGATATCCGCTCGAGATCGAGTCGCTTACGCGAGGTAAGCCGCTGCGCGCCACGTCCCCGCTAATAAGCCTCACTCCATTTATAGATTCCGATGGAGTGATGAGAGTCGGCGGTCGTATCCAGGACGCCCCTGTGCCGTACGCGCAACGACACCCGATTATCATTTCACGCCACACGCATGTGGCCACATTACTTATCGAGGCAGCTCACCTGTGCTCCCTTCACGGCGGTGTGGACCTCATGAGGACTGTCGTACTTCAGCGCTTCTGGATTCCACGTGGTCGCCCCCTCGTGAAGAAACTGCTCCGCAGCTGCATTCGATGCGCTCGCTTCAAAGCCGCGACAGGCCGACAGCAGATGGGCAATCTTCCCGGTGTACGTCTCCAACCATCGAAGCCGTTCGAACACGCAGGCGTCGATTACGCTGGGCCCATCCAGGTTCGCACGTCAAAGGGTCGGGGACAAAAGGCCTACAAAGGATATATGGTCGTGTTTGTTTGTCTCAGTACCAAGGCCGTCCATTTGGACGCGGTGACGGATTTAACGTCCACTACCTTTATAGCGGCCTTCCAACGCTTTGTTTCCCGACGCGGACGTTGCGCTCAGTTGTGGAGCGATAATTCCACAACATTCCGCGGAGCAGACGCGGAATTGCGACGTGTGTTTCAGGGCCCCTCGGAGTTTCGTCGCACGGCCTCCCAGGAACTTGCTGCGAAGGGCACGGAATGGCGATTCATGCCTTCTTATGCGCCTCACTTCGGTGGCCTTTGGGAGGCAGCGGTCAAATCGGCGAAATACCACATTAAGCGGACCATAGGAGATCAAAAATTGGCTTACGAGGAGTTGAGTACGCTCCTGTGTCAAGTCGAGGCCTGTCTCAACTCTCGTCCCCTCATGCCGATCACCGAGGATTCCAAAGATTTGCTGCCTCTCACACCGGGACATTTCCTTGTTGGGGAGCCCATTACGTCGCTCGAAACCTCCTCTGACGCCGATTTCGACGTTACGGGACTGAAACGATGGAGACTCGTTAGTAACCTTCGTAATCATTTCTGGCGCAGGTGGCAACACGAATATCTCCACCTCCTTCAACAACGACCGAAGTGGAGAGCTCGCATCGAGAACCTCAAGGAAGGATCGCTGGTCCTCATCCGGAACGAGTTGTCCTCTCCGACGAAGTGGCCACTCGCACGTGTCATCAAGATGCACCCCGGGCCGGATGGTCTCGCACGCGTGGCAACGCTTCAAACCGCCACGAAAACTTGCACGAGGCCACTCACAAAAATTATACCACTCCCGGCACAGATCACACACGCCGAATCGAACGATGCGTCGCAGTAGCCGGTCGCGATCTCTACTTTTTCGTTCGCGGTCGCGTTCGTTTACGGCGGGCGGCGCATCCGTCTTGAAAACATTCGTCGTCGTCCGTGCCCCACCACTGTACTACCCGTATTGACGTGCGCATCGATTGGTGATTTCGCCGCAGAGCGTCTGCCGGCGAGGCGGGCGGCATGTTTCGGAAATGGATAGTAGCGGGGACTTCGGGTCTGTGACTCGCGTCGCGGTACGATTAATTATATTATACCACGTCTTTATTATTATTCTTATACTATACTTATACTATACTTATACTATACTTATGCTATACTTATGCTATCCTTATATTATTCTTATACTATTTTACACTATACGTATTCTATCTTATATGAATTGTACAGAGAGTTTTACAATGTCTATAAACAACGCTCGCCAGGCGGAATTGAGGCATCGGGAGTCGCGTGCCCCCCCCCCCCCCCCGCGCGTCCCGCGGGACCCCGGGTGGACCGAGTAGCTCGGTTCTCGCGGGTGCCGCGGGGGGAGGACGGTTGGCCCCCCTAATTACCGCCGATCTCTGTCGAGCGAGCTATTGTTCTGGTAGCGACGACGCGGTAAACCTCGTTTCTCGAGTGCTCCGATAATTAAAACCGTTTAATTTAAAGGTGCGTTCGTTATCTGTAGCAATCCCTTCCTGCGATTCGGAGTCGAACAAGTTTCGTGTTAGGAGGGTTCCTTTTCTAGCGAAGAACCGGTAAATTTATCTTGGGCTCGGGCAAAATCTTTATCGAAGCGAACGGTAGATTCCCGAACACCAATAATAATGCTCCCTCATGCACTTTTGGAGTTTCCCGATACCTCTGTGACCTCCAATTGAAGACTCGTGAAGGCTCGTATAGACTGGGCGATAATCGCCGGCAACTTTGTTGCCGGAGTCGCTGGCGAGTCGGTGGGATAACCGACTTGTCGCCAGCGACTTGTATCTGGCGACTTTTATCCGGCGACTTGTGTCCGGCAACTGTGTCTGGCGACTCGTCCTTTAAGGGTAAAGAGATACGAATATACCTGGGAAAGTCGCCGGAACCTGTATCCGGCGACTTGCAACAATCGCTGTGGGATACAGCAACTCGACCCTTGCCTCAAACGGCCTTCTAGAAATGACTGTTTGCCACATGTTCCCGAAAAACTGTATTCAAGTGGACGGTGAGCAACATCGCCCGAGTGTCTAGGGCCTGTATTTCTGTTTCCCGTTCCGAATGGGAAACATCGCCGACTCTGTGGCAACACACCACGCACTATATACAGGGTGTCCCAAAAATGTCGCGTTTCCTTGAAAGGGGTGACTCAGGGGGTAATTTGAAACAACTTTTTCCTTAGCGAAAATATTGTCCGAAGCTTCGTTAAGGAGATATTAAGCAAAAACCCCGACCAATCAGAGTGCGCGCCTTCCGCCTGAGTTCCCGCGGTAGCGTTGGCTACGAGGTAGGCGACCGCGCTTGTGCTACGAACGTACGAACAAGCAAGTCGGCATGCATCGAAGGAAACCGCGTTACACATTTTTTTTTTAAAGCAGAATCTCAAATAAGAATAATTTGAAGTGAGAGGACAAGAAGTACGTAAATTTCGTTTTTAAATAAGGCATAAACGAAAAGCTAACGTAACAGAAAATGTACGACAAGTGATCGTAATTCGTTATTGAAGTAAAAATCCGTAGTTTAAGAACGGCCAACACAACTAAATTTAAAAAATAATATTAGGTGTATGAATAAATTCTTTCCGACTGGAATTTCTATCGCGGTGGTATTCAGAAGCTGCCAGAAAAATGGCAAAAGGTAATAAACAATAATGGAAATTATTGCGATGATCGAGTTGTTTTCATATTTTTTAAATCGAACTGTTATTGTACCCTAAAATCGGAAAGAATTTATTTTCACACCTAATAATCACCAATAAATTAAAGAAAACTCACCCTTTCGGACATTCCTTTCCTTGCTTTCCTTCCCTTTTCGGAAACCTGTGTCACTAGGCCACTGTACCGATCCTGGTCATCGGCGTCCAGTGCTCAGCTGATCGCAGGGTCAATGTACCGAATATTCACTTCACTGCACGGCTACTAACACTGATCACTGAATTTATTTTTCACGGAACGTGTTGTTCCTACGTTATAAAAATTGGTGGCCGCGAAAGGGGCCGATTACTGTTAATTACTGGGACGAGATTACTACTACAGTAATTCGTCGTTAGTGTCACGTTTTTACCATGCGTTATAATCACGCTCACTATCCCCACCATTTCTTTGAATCCTTCAGTCGAGAGTGAGAGAATCCGAGAACGTGCGAGAGAACAAAAGAGTCGACACGAAGTTGTCGTCGGCTACGAATGGTGTCCGCATCGCGTTAGTATCACGCTGCCAGCCCCGATCGTCGTGATTCTAACAAGGCATTACTGTATTACCCGGCGAAAAGAAAACACGTGGCAGACTGTCTCGGGCTGTGCAGTCCGCTGCTGTGCAGCGATCAGATACGGATCCGACCGACGATCGTCAAAACAAAAGCGTAGGCTACGCTTGGTCAAATCGCTCTATCCCACTCGACCTCGTGTTTCGTTCGATCTCTTCGTCGCGCGGTGTGACAATGTATGTGGCAACTTCAGCCAATAACCAAAATACGTGTGCCCCGTCTTTAAAAGTGTGCCCAAATAGGTGACTCGACCAATCGTCACAGCAGCGGACTGCACAGCCCGAGACAGTCTGCCACGAGTTTTCTTTTCGCCGGGTAATAGTAGTAATCTCGTCCCAGTAATTAACAGTAATCGGCCCCTTTCGCAGCCACCAATTTTTATAACGTAGGAACAACACGTCCCGTGAAAAATAAATTCAGTGATCAGTGTTAGTAGCCGTGCAGTGAAGTGAATATTCGGTACATTAACCCGGACGCAGTGTGATCAGCTGAGCACTGGGCGCTACCCAACCATAAATCTTTTCGTCCACCGATAACCAGGATCGGTACAGTGACCCAGTGACACAGGTTTCCGGAAAGGGAAGGAAAGCAAGGAAAGGAATGTCCGAAAGGGTGAGTTTTCTTTAATTTATTGGTGATTATTAGGTGTGAAAATAAATTCTTTCCGATTTTAGGGTACAACAGTTCGATTTAAAAAATATGAAAACAACTCGATCATCGCAATAATTTCCATTATTGTTCATTACCTTTTGCCATTTTCTGGCAGCTTCTGAATACCACCGCGATAGAAATTCCAGTCGGAAAGAATTTATTCATACACCTAATATTATTTTTTAAATTTAGTTGTGTTGGCCGTTCTTAAACTACGGATTTTTACCTCAATAACGAATTACGATCACTTGTCGTACATTTTCTGTTACGTTAGCTTTTCGTTTATGCCTTATTTACAAACGAAATTTACGTACTTCTTGTCCTCTCACTTCAAATTATTCTTATTTAAGATTCTGCTTTAAAAAAAAAATGTGTAACGCGGTTTCCTTCGATGCATGCCGACTTGCTTGTTCGTACGTTCGTAGCACAAGCGCGGTCGCCTACCTCGTAGCCAACGCTACCGCGGGAACTCAGGCGGAAGGCGCGCGCTCTGATTGGTCGGGGTTTTTGCTTAATATCTCCTTAACGAAGCTTCGGACAATATTTTCGCTAAGGAAAAAGTTGTTTCAAATCACCCCCTGAGTCACCCCTTTCAAGGAAACGCGACATTTTTGGGACACCCTGTATATTGAAGTACATCCTATAGTAAATGTATACGTTAAAAATTTAATATATCTATAAATATATGTATATATATAAATATATGTATATATATCTATAAATATATGTATATATATATAAATATATGTATATATATATAATATATATAATAAATTTTTAACGTAAATATCTACTATATGATCTACTGCGTGGAAAAACACCACACATATACATATTTATTAAAACATTAATATATTTTATATATATATATATATATATATATATTAAACGAATTTATTATATGCGGACACTCCCTTGACGAGGCTCTCTTCACAGCAATACATATCTCCTCTTCGAGGCCCACCTTCTTTCGCACGGAACAGGTCAACGCGTGCTCTTGTTTTGCAATTGAAGCGCGTGTTTTTACTCGAGAGATAAGGGATCCGTCTCGAATTTGCTGGGAAGACGGCGCAGGCCTATATCTGGCACATTTAGGTAAAAACTGAAGGGATTGGCTTGTGTGCCACGTCTGGTTCCCAAAAATTAATCAGGCTGATCGGCCAGTGTGTTCCGCCAAGGTGCGGTTTATGACCGTATTGTCCCACGAGTAGCGGTTGACAACGGTACCTGCGCGTCGGATGTCACCGTGTATACCACCCATTATCGACATCTGGTAGACAAATGTTTCCCAACGAACACTTCGAGAACAAGCTATTGCCTAGTCGTAAAGAAATGAAGAAATTTCGCTTCAAAAATACTAAATTGCCAGCTGTAAAAGATAACTGAATTCGGACGCGCAGGTAGCGTTGTCAACCGCTGACTCACGGGACAATACGGTCATAAACCGGGACCCTGTCGAAACACTCTGGCCGATCAGCTTGATTAATTTTTAAGAACCAGGTGTGGTATACAAGTCATCCCCTTCAGTTTTTATCTAAATGTGCCAGGTATAGCAGTTAAAAAGTATTATCCAACATCAATACGCCTTGCGGAGAGAGAGAGACACAAGAAGAAAAAATGGTAGCCCGCTGACTGCGCGTGGTCCCGCCTGCGCCGTCTTCCCTGCAAATTCGATCCCTTATCTCTCGAGTAAAAACTCGCGCTTCAATTCCAAAACAGAAGCGGCAATGAACGCGGCGCCAACACCCATAGCTATTGACGGATCCATGGCTACTAAAAATAAGATTTGGAATGGACGCCGAAGAAGGGTCTTGGTCAGTGATGCCAGATTCGAGACGGGTTCCCTCGAGAATTTCCCCCACCTCGCGCATACTACGCCGGAGCAGCGTATCCGTGAGCTCGGCGCTTCGGAGTCCAACTCACGGACACGCAGCTCCGGCGTAGTGTGCGCGAGGTGGGGGAAATTCTCGAGGGAACCCGCCCGGAATCTGGCATCACTGGTCTTGGTCATAAGGTGGGGGACACAAGTTGCCGAGTCGCCGGACATAAGTCGCTGGATACCAGCCGCTCGGTAAAAATCGCTGGAGACAAGCCGATGCATCCCAGCGAGTCGCCAGGCGACCCGCTGGAGTCGCTGGCAACAAAGTTGCCGGCGATTATCGCCCAGTCTATACGAGCCTTGAGATTCCTTGATTATTTTTAGACGATTAGACTTAATTGGGATTATTATTTCGCTCGTACATACAGGGATTTCGAATTTAGCATCAGTGAAAACTTGTTTAAATAAATCTTCTACTTGATTCCATTCGAAATTATTAAAACTATCAGGATCCTTTGAAATACTAAAAGTCCATGTATCTAGTGAATTTAAAAGGTTTTTAAGTGCCCTTAGAGAAGATTCAATATAGCCAAAATTTAGACTTTCCGCAGAGTTGTCCTTGAAAAATAAGAGGAAAATGGAAGATTGATCACCAGGAAGTGCCATAGCATCGCCAACCTCAAGCCGATATTGTCGCATCTGTTGTAAGGTAAATCTATTTCTTTTTAACAAATCAATCGTAACCTTGGAAGTAATATTACCATTAAGTGGTAAGAAATGAGCAATATTGCCCCTCCGCATATATAAATGATCCTTTACATACAGAATGGTTGGCAGTAAGGAAAGGTGAATTGTTTGTCTATTTATGTTCGCATTATTAGCCATAACTTCACTAATCTCCACATTACGTGGCTCATTTATTTCAGAATCTACTGAGATCTTTCTAACGAGGGATTCCCGTGCAGCTTTGATCGCAGAACAATTCGGTATGTCAACTTCGGGCATTTCAGCCTCTGGATTTCCACTTACAGGCATAACAATTTCTTCTTGTAACTCTTTTCTCCTCGAACAACAACAACAACAACAAGGTGCCCCTCTACCTTGACGAACAACACTCTGGAGCCCCATGCAAGTCACCGCAAGGGTCGACGAGTCACAAGGTCTCCTCTGAGCACTGCGAGCCCCGGGCTCATATCGAACACAGGCCGCCGCCCTAGTCTCCTGAAGCGCGATCCAGAGGCTTGGAGTCAACGTTAGCCGACAGGAGGGTCGAAACGGCGACACCATGTCCGACTGGGAAAACCCTCTAAAATTCTCGACTTCCTTTTCACATGTAAGTGGTTCTAATATATCAGTTTCCAAATTCAGTGCCTCAGAATTATCAGCTTCTATCTTCTCGCGCGCCAAGAAGACAGAAGCTACAATTACTTCTATTTCATTACTAGTATTCTCATCGTCTGTTTCTTCTGCCATAGAATCTGGAAACGGTGTCATGGCTGCACAGACAAGCACCCTCTCCAGATCTACAGAATCAGAATGGATCGTATCGTCAGTCAGTGCGTTTGGTGATCGAGGGACGATGCTCTGGCAAGGATCAACAGGATTTCGTGAGAGTGCATCCGCATTAGAATTGGCTTTTCCCGGTTTGTAAACTATACTATAATCGTACTCATTTAGACGAATTCGCCATCTCATTAATTTCGATGTGGGATCTTTAGCGTTATGCAGCCACACTAGAGGACGATGATCAGTAATCAAGGTAAATTGTTGGCCGTACAGGTAAGGCCGGAAATGTTCTACTCCAAATAACACAGCCAACAACTCCTTTTCAATGGTGGAATAATTCATTTCAGCGGCGTTCAGAGTTCGCGAAGCATAAGAAATCGGAAGATCACTACCTACTCTACCCTGACTCAACACAGCACCTACAGCAAAGTCCGAAGCATCCGTAGTTACTATGAAAGGCTTTGTGAAATCGGGGTACTGTAGCAGTGGCTCAAAACAAATTATATCCCTCAACTGTTCAAAAGACCTTTGAACTACTGTCGTCCAACGAAAAGGAATATCTTTCTTTAGTAAGCTAGTCAAGGGTTTGGCAATTTTAGCCATGTTGGGGATGAATCTCCTATAATAGCCCACGAGCCCCAAGAATTGTTTCACATTTTTCTTTGTTTTAGGTATGGGAAATTGTTTAACGGCTGAGATTTTTCTGGGATCCGGTTTCACCCCCGCGCTCGAAATTACATGACCCAGGTAAACTATCTCCTTTTGTAAAAATCGACATTTTTGTGGCTGTAAAGTTAACCCAGAATTTTGTAGTCGCGCTAAAAGTACTTTTAATTTCCGATTATGTTCCTCAAGTGAATCCGCGTAGATAACAATGTCGTCCATATAGACGAAAAGTTCGATACCTTGTAACCCGGTTAATATCAAATCCATTACCCTTTGAAAAGTTGCGGGCGCATTCTTTAAACCAAACGGCATCCTATTGAACTCAAAATGACCGTGTGGGGTTGAAAAGGCAGTTTTCGGTTTAGATAACGGATCAATGGGTATCTGGTGGAACCCAGAGGCTAAATCTAAGGTGCTAAAATACTTGGCCCCCCCCCCCCCCCCCCAATTGATCTAAAATCTCGGTAATATTGGGTAATGGGTAGGCGTCGGACACGGTTACTTCATTCAACTTACGATAATCAATGACCATTCGCCACTTAGGTTTTCCCGACGAGTCAGATTTTTTTGGAACTATCCATACCGGTGAATTATACGGTGAACATGAGGGCTGTATTATTTTGCTGCTTAGTAAAGAATCTACCTGTTTATTTATCTCATCTTTATGGACTAAAGGGTATCTGTACTGTTTGGTTTTAATCGGGACTTCGGCGGTAGTAATTATGGTGTGCTGCGTAACGTTTGTTGATCCTAAATTGTCCATCGGAAGATAAAACTGGTATACGAATCTGTTTATAACTTCTAAAATACTACTCTTTTCAATCTCGTTTGAATGGTCTAGTTCGAGCAGCTTAATCAACTGAGCTAATCTTTGAGCGCGATCCTTGGATTTGTCAGCATCGAAGTCGGAATTGATTGTTTGTGATGAACCAGGAAAGGGCTTAGAATCGAATTCTTCTAACTCAATGGGAGATACCGTCAGGACGATATGGTCACATGTAGTATTTATAGCGTATAGTTTTACTGAGCCATTTCGTTGACTAGCTAAACATTCGCCTATAAAAACACCGGGTCCGGCGTCTAATCCCCGTACATAACCTGAAGGGTTATCACCTTTGATAGGTACTGTAATTAAGGTCCTAGTTCGAGGGGGTAAATTGAGTGGGAAATTAATACCGGATGAGGGTTCTCTTTTACCAAATTTTAACACACTAGATAAATTTTCTTTAAATTCAAAAATTGCCTCTTGTTTTTGCAGAAATGAGATTCCTAGGAGCCCGTCACATTTAAGGGAGAAATCATCGCTTACTATTTGGAAATGAATGGGAGTATTATGGATTACGATAACTACCTCGCCCTGCGTTTTGATCATCCCTGCACCAATTCCCGTAAGTTCGTAGACCCTTTCGCTATTAATTTGTAAATCTGAGGCTAATCCTGCGCGTTTTATTAGATTCAATTGTGAACCGGTGTCCACCAGAAATTTAGCGGAGCCCTGAGAAAAACGATCGTTCTTGAGGGAGACAACCGGTGGTCGAGCAGCATCGATTATACCAAGTCTGTGGCAGACACGATAGACTCGGCGCGTGCAATGAGGGGTTTGGTCGGCACCGCGCCTTTTTGCTGACTCCCCTTCGAGTTTAAATTTTGGTGAGCCTTTAAAGACGTTGGGTCACACTGGTCCGCCCGGGAGGAAGAATCGCGTTGATTTTGTCCCGAATTAAAATTTCTCCGGTCATCCCTATTAGGTGAATAGCGCCGATTCCTTTTAAAATTAAAGTTCCGCCGTTCTCTACCGTGATTTGAGTTACGCTGATCCTCGGGAGTCGCGAATGCAACCGAGTTTTGTGAAGGTTGAGAACCTCGTTTATAATATTGGGCTTCAAGGTGACCTGTCTTCCTGCAGAAATTGCACCTTTTGAAATTACTAGTTGAGGGGGCATACTTGTCATTGCTTACCAGCGGGCAATTTGACCGATAGTGGCCAAATTGATTACAATTAAAACATCTAATATTTTCATTCGAATTTACCGCGAACACCGCAGACCTATTTGCAGACAATCTATGGCTCACGCTATTATTCACATTTTTCTTCTGTCTAGTACACCTAGTGGCTAAACGAATAGCATCTGTTAATCCTTCCACATCCTGGTTAATGATAGACATCATCATCGCGTCGTCACGTAAACCTCCCAAGAATCCCGATACTGCTTCTTCCTCCAATACTGATTTGACACCCTTAACCTGTTCTGGGTTTGACTTTTCCTGAGCTATCTCTATCCCATTATCAAGAATTTCATGCACTCTAGCACCGAACTCCTCTATGCTTTCCCCGTTCTTACGCTCAATGTTTCTCAAATCATCCAACGCGGCCTTGACGTTAAAGCTGTCCTTATACGCAACCTTCATTAGGTTAATTAATTCCTCCACCGTGTTCAGCATCGCGTCTCCAACGATTCTATTATAATCGCGAATTTGCATCTTGTTGCGCATGATTGCCAGTAAATAATATTTGTCTTCCCTTTTTACGAGAGAGTCGGCTAGTCTACACTGATTTATAAACTTGCTTACAGATCCCGGTTTCCCGTCGAAGTAAGGAATAAAATCAGCGACCATTTTGAGTGGCATACGTGAAGCTCCGTCCGACGGCCCATGCGAAAAGTCCGATGCATTATTGTCAATGGACCCGGTATCATTACTCGAATCGGATATGTTACTTCCCAAAGGAGTGGAACTTTGAAACGGCACTACATCTAGAGATGTGGCAATGGAGCCGGAGGCACCTAAGTTAGATACTGCCACTACATCTTCCACTACAAAGCAATTATCACTACTCAGACGGTTCTTGCGGGCTTTTACAAATTTTCGTGCGAACGGCGGCATTTTAAACTAACAAATGTAACGGTTTTAACGACGATATTAATATATAAATTCGTTGAGAACTCACAGATACAATGACGTAAATTAGTGAACTAAATTCGATTCGCTCGACTGACTGCAGGTTCGCTCGACTTCCACGCTCTGAAGATCTGCTGACGCGTCCAACGACGACTGCGTTGTTTCAGCTGCTCTTGGCTCCGTTGAAAGATCTCTTGGATGCTGGTTCCCTCGTGGATTCTCCGTTCTGCGTATGAAGTTGTGATGTCCCCGTTGCTCGATGAAGCTCCAAACAGCAACAGATGGACGTTGAATGGCGGCTCTGTTGTTTCGAACAGCTTCGTCAAAAAGGATTCTTTGGCTAAGTGCGTGTGATTCCGGGGAAACTAGCACGGACGTCCGAAACCACTCTCCTCTGGTATTTACCCTTGTTCCTCGGGGAAACCGTGCCCAAAAACCCAGGAAAGAGGGATGCACTAACTGGCCGATGATTCTTCAACTTTTGCGCCTGTGAGCCGGCAATTTTTGGACAATCCCACCGCTGTCACCAAAATTGTTACGTCTTGTAGCAGGGATTTTGAAGTTAGGATGTGGATGTGGATGCGGATGCGGATGGGGATGCGGATGGGGATGAGTTCGCTGCCCGTGGAGCGCTAATGCGCTCTGCTCACGTTCGCCTCTCGTAGTACCCTCCAACTTCTTCCAGTGTTAATTAAGTTGAATAAATTGACTCAGACTTATTCGTGTTGTAACTTAGTTTTGTTGTATTTTTTTTTTTTGGATACGTCTAATAGCTTTGGCCGTTGATCAACGAATGAATCAACAAAGATGCCGTCGTTCAGGATTGAAAAGTGCACATGTTTTTTGTTATCCAATTAAAATGACAGTTTCTTAAATATTGTCTGACGAATCGTTTGATTGGTTCTTCATTCATTACGAACGAGCGTTTTTACATGATATCCGAGATTTAGTAACGAAGCAACCGAAACCAATATTTAATCAATACCATTAACGAGCGTCTCTACGTAGTATTCCTTGGAATGCTTTGTTCATGATTTCAGTTACTTCGTTTAACATTTAAATTTGGCGCATCTAAATTTGAACATGCAGAGCCATCTAACGTTAGACTATACTCATGTGTTACCACATGAGATCGTAACACAATCAATGTTAAGAATTACGATCACGGGAAGCAAATTCACTCAAGATAAAAAATCACCATCATTGTTATAGCGAATTCGGTACCTCGCACAGACTCTGCACTGGTGCCGGAAAATGACTTGGATTGGTTGATTCTTATAGAGCTATCTTCGTTTCTATCAGAAACAACCAATCCAAGTCATTTTCTGGCACCAGTGCGGAATCAGTGCGAGGTACCGAATTCGCTATTTAGTG
Source organism: Andrena fulva (assembly GCA_946251845.1). Taxonomy (NCBI): domain Eukaryota; kingdom Metazoa; phylum Arthropoda; class Insecta; order Hymenoptera; family Andrenidae; genus Andrena; species Andrena fulva. The sequence continues at coordinate 21,654,655 of OX276330.1, forward strand.
ATTTTGCACTCCATCCCTATTCCCTAACCAGAATCCACCAGAACAGAGCTGAGTCAGCTCTAGTTCACCCGAATGTGCGGCATGGTGTCGCACTGAAAAAGTTCGCACTAGTGCGCACCAGTGTGTGTCTGCCGAAATCGCTATTAGTTTCAGTTGTGAGTTCGTTAGTTTGTCATGGTGAAATCTTGTAAGCTAATTTTGACCCACTTCAACATATCCGATCGGCTTGAAACTTTGCACACATATGTAGTTCCGATGACAATACAATATTTTCACTAAAAAGCATGAAATACTTTATAGTGAATTTTTTTTTTAAAAACAAGCTTTTATTAAAATGTACTAAAAAGGAACCAATAATTTTGATACCGGCCGAAATGACTGCCTGAGAAGAATTCCCTCATAGGGTGGATGTACCAGTAAATGAACACGTAGCAGTGAATGGACATTTTATATTAAAATGAGTAAAATAAGTTATTAAAATAAGCAACTAATTAATTAGAGACTTTATTTTAATTTCTTGCTTCATATCCAAACAATTTTTGAAGCACGTGGAATCAATCGCGCTGCAAACATAATTTTATAAAAGTGTTCATTCATTAGCCTTAAGTGTTCATTTATTGGTGCGTTTACCCTATGACTAAAATAAACGAGTGGGGCGTAAATATTAAAATGTCGTATTTATATAAATATACAAAATGTACGTATTTTGATACATTAGTTTTCGTATACTGCTAGAGCGTCCTTGTTGCACGAATTTTTTTTCACTTGATTGTGAGCAGTGTAATTCCGCAACTATAAGTCTGTCTTGCGATCTAACCGGATTAAAAATCAGGAGAAAATCATGCCGTTCAGGAGTTAGGATTCACTCCGCAACACATTCCTGACTCTAATGCATCAACTGTACCAGTTATATTACTCGCATTATCTGTAACAATTCCTAAAACTTTTTCCGTTATTTTCCACTCATCAATAACATTTTTTAATTTAGTAATAAGATTTGCGATGATATGCCGTTCGTTCATTTCCTTCGTGATTAAATTGCATGACTGTTTCTGCCAATCGGAATTTAAGTAGTAGGCATTCACTGTTATCTACGAAGTCATACTGAATGAAATCTGTTCAAGAAATTGTGCATGTTAACGCCATCTCTTTGGCCCACCGATAATTAGGCACCTGACGGCTGCGCGCTGACTCATGTGGAGCGTCGATCACGGCCCCTTCCATCGTCTTACAATCGATGGAAGGGGGACTGCTCTTGCTTCCAGGAAATCGAGCCGATTTCCTGGATCACTTGTATTCGCGACCACGTTTATAACAAGTACCTTGCTACGCGCTTCTCTTGCTGGCGCTTCTACTTCACGTGATTACGACAGTGCTTCGTAGTCATTTTCGTGCTGCTTGGCTTTACACTGCTTAAACGCCAAGATTCACTTCGCTTCATAATTATAGACTTGCTTAACTTAATATAATTGTAATTGCTGAGACATTGTGGAACTTAGTAAATAGTGTTTATTTGAGTGTTTGTACATAGTGGACTGTTTAAATATAAGACTCGTGCTGTTTGTAAATTCTGTGCCTTGCTCCTCCTGTTAAATACGCATTATCCGCTTCTGGCACTGATCCTCTATTAACTTTAGTAACATTTTTTGGTCCTTCGAGCCGGATCAGTGCCTGTGAGAAAGTTCGCGAACGTTCGGAAGTGCGGTCCAACCGTCGCGCGTGACCTCCAACGCCTGCAAACAATGAGTCACCTCATTACGAGTCAACGTGACCTTAACGGTCGGATCTCGCGCGCGTACGAGAACCTCAAGAAACTCGGTAATAACAATATTACCAAGAGTAATGTGACCTCGAGATTAGAGTCTCTCCGTAAGAACTGGGCGAAGTACGAGCTGCAACACGATCAGCTGCTGGCCTCGGCGGCCTCGGACCTCGCATTTGCAGGCAACGACTATTTCAAAGACAAGAATCTGGCGCCTGCAAACATGGAGGAGGTCTTCAATACGCAGGAAGCCTTCCTCATGGACAAACTGGAGGAGATGACCAAATTAGAGCGCATTGCCACTCGTGCTCTGGAGCGTCTATCGATAGATGAAGGAGCAGCCACTGCTGCTGCTGCAACAGTACATTCGAAGGCATCGCTCCCTCGCATACCGCTACCTACCTTCAACGGCAAACATAAGGATTGGCCTTCGCTCCAAGCACTCTTCCGGTCCCTTGTAATTATTGACACGACGCTAACGGACACGGAACGCCTCCACTACTTGCGTGGGACCCTTAGTGGTGATGCGGAGCTGCTCATTCGCAATTTGGTTGTCCAGGACGAGCATTTTGATCCTGCATGGAACCTATTAAAGGAGCGCTATGACAATCCACGCTTAACGGTTAACGCCCTCATGGCGTCGATTTTTAATCTACCGACGCTTACACGCGAGTCGGGATCGGACCTTAAACATCTGTACTATACCCTATGCGATTCAACCACGGCATTGGCAGCGATGAAGAGGCCCTTCAATGCCAGTAACGATTGGTTAGTACACTTGGTTGTGGACCGACTGGATCCTCAATCTACGAGGGAGTGGGAAACGCACCTGGGCAAAACCACTACGCCTCCTACCTTTACCGAGCTGCTGGAGTTCGTGGAAGGGCGAGTGAATACCGTAGAGGCGCTGGAGGAGAGCCGCAAGGTCCCGAATCAACCTCCCAGACCGGCCCGCACCGCATAACCTGCGATTTCTACTGGCCATCCCCGTTCGCCGGTCAATTACATCCCGCGGTCGCATCGGCCATTGCTGACGTCGGAGCGACCGCACTACTGGCGCAGCTAGTCTACGGAACATTTGCCATCCCGCCAGGCCCGCTGCAAAGAGGACACGGCCAATGAACTATTATTTCACGCTCGTAACAACCTCGGATAGAATTTGTATGTCTGCTTACGCTTGTATCTCTTACCTGTTCAGGTTAGCAGGGACCTTCACGAGGGCCCTCTCCATCTATCCACCGGACCGCTACTTCTAGGAACAGAGGATCTCCTAGTGCGCTTCACTTGAACGTTCGCCCTATCTGCTTTGGACGAATAATGCTTGTAGCGCGCTTTAACTAGATTGCCATGTTACTGCCCCAACGCTGCGGGTTGCGCGACGCCTCCACATGAGGCCAGCGGCGCCACTGCCAATCGATCACCAGCTAGCATCGGGATCTATTCATCGGGCGATGAATGCCGGGCGGCAATGTTCAAGAAATTGTGCATGTTAACGCCATCTCTTTGGCCCACCGATAATTAGGCACCTGACGGCTGCTCGCTGACTCATGTGGAGCGTCGATCACGGCCCCTTCCATCGTCTTACAATCGATGGAAGGGGGACTGCTCTTGCTTCCAGGAAATCGAGCCGATTTCCTGGATCACTTGTATTCGCGACCACGTTTATAACAAGTACCTTGCTACGCGCTTCTCTTGCTGGCGCTTCTACTTCACGTGATTACGACAGTGCTTCGTAGTCATTTTCGTGCTGCTTGGCTTTACACTGCTTAAACGCCAAGATTCACTTCGCTTCATAATTATAGACTTGCTTAACTTAATATAATTGTAATTGCTGAGACATTGTGGAACTTAGTAAATAGTGTTTATTTGAGTGTTTGTACATAGTGGACTGTTTAAATATAAGACTCGTGCTGTTTGTAAATTCTGTGCCTTGCTCCTCCTGTTAAATACGCATTATCCGCTTCTGGCACTGATCCTCTATTATCTTTAGTAACAAGATCCAAGAATCTGTACCTATCTATGGCAATTGACTCAGCTGTGGCGAGCTTCCGTTCAACACAATTTATTTTTTCATTATACGACAGATTTATTCGATTTAGAACCGTTCTTTTGCACGGAATTTTGTAGTTCGGTTCCACAACTTTCATAAACAACTCAAAACCTTTCGAGTTTCGAACGACGATCCGATATTCTAGGAAGTGTACTACTACATTGCGTAGAACGAACTTTCGAATTATCTATTTCTACAAGTGCGTCTTTATCAGAATCAGAACGGCTAGATAAAATAATGAAATTATGTAAATGCAAAATTCATGAAGTACAATATTTTTTGCCGAAAATTGGGCGGTGCTCCACGATTTTATTTAGAAAAAAAATTGTAGTACAAGTAAAAAATTATTTTTTAATTTTCAGTGCATTTTTAATAAAATTGTTTAACCTAATTGTCTTTTATCTATATATATAAAAATGAATGTTTGTTTGTTTGTTTGTTTGACCTGCATGCGTTCCTATACCATTCAACCGATTGCGATGAAACATTGCTGAGTTGTTGTGCGCACGCCCGCGAAGGTTTTTGAATTAGTACAATCATTTTATAATAGGTGGCGCGCGAGTCGTTTCAACAAATGAGTGTATTTCGAATGTTTTGTTCGTTTGTCCCTTATCCTTTCCTAAACCATTCATCCGACTGCGATGAAACTTTAGAGAGTTGTTGTGTGCACGCCCGCGAAGGTTTCTGAATTAGTACAATCATTTTATAATAGGTGGCGCGCGAGTCGTTTCAACAAATGAGTGTATTCGAATGTTTTATTCATTTGTCCGGTATGTGTTCCTCAACCAATCATCCGATTGCGGTGCAACTTTGATGAGTTGTTGCGTGCATGCCCGCGAAAGTTTCTGAATTAGTACAACCATTTTCCAATAAGTAACGCGCGAGTCCTTTCAAATACAAACGGCAACATTTCAGTTCGTGCATAATATAACAAGTGGTGTTGATCGGTCTACATTATATAATAGATATCACACGTATTTTCTTTGCTTTTTCCAAGTGATTATGCCACCCAAACGAAAAGCAATTGGTCGATCTACACCTCAAGCACGAAAGAAAAAGGCATCACGAGCTTCAGAAACAGACGAGCAACAGAAAGCAAGAATAGAAATCATTCGAGTACGCACTGCTCAAGCCCGTTCGTATGAAACGTTCGCCAATAAACTTCTGTAAAATCACAGCAACCACAGACGAATTGATTCACAAAGTTTTCCCAAATATCGCACAAAATTACAAAAATCATCAGTGGCTCAGTGTACGTGCTATATTAGCGGCCAAAAACAACGATGTCAATGCCATCAATTTCAGCATTCAAAACGAAATACCAGGTGAAGCGACAACGTATAAGTCCATCGATACTGTCATAAATCAAGACGAAGTTATCAATTATCCAACAGAATTCTTGAATTCACTTGATTTGCCAGGCATGCCGCCGCACGTTTTAACATTGAAAATTGGCGTGCCTATCATACTTCTCCGAAACATCAATCCACCACCACTTTGCAACGGTACCAGGCTATCAGTAAAAAAGATGATGAACAATATCATCGAAGCTACAATTTTAAATGGTAAATTTAAAGGAGAAGATGTACTGTTGCCACGCATCCCAATGATTCCGACAGATATGCCATTCGAATTCAAACGTTTGCAGTTTCCGGTGCGACTCGCATTTGCAATGCCTATTAATAAAGCACAGGGACAATCGCTACAAGTGTGTGGACTAAATTTGAAAAATCCATGCTTCTCACATGGACAGCTGTATGTGGCCTGCTCACGCGTCGGAAAACCTTCTAATTTATTCGTGTACGCACCAGATGGAAAAATAAAAAATATTGTATATCCAAAAGCACTTCAATAAACAGAATTAAAACATAAACACTTGCTTTCTTTGAGTGGCATTGCAATGGATGCCGGGAACACATACTAAATATATTATCGCATTAAATTGAAGACCATGCGAATGTACATACATATAACAAACCCGGGCAACGCCGGGTACTTTAATCTAGTATACAGGGTGTCCCAAAAATGTCGCGTTTCCTTGAAAGGGGTGACTCAGGGGGTGATTTGAAACAACTTTTTCCTTAGCGAAAATATTGTCCGAAGCTTCGTTAAGGAGATATTAACCAAAAACCCCGACCAATCAGAGCGCGCGCCTTCCGCCTGAGTTCCCGCGGTAGCGTTGGCTACGAGGTAGGCGACCGCGTTTGTGCTACGAACGTACGAACAAGCAAGTCGGCATGCATCGAAGGAAACCGCGTTACACATTTTTTTTTTAAAGCAGAATCAATAAGAATAATTTGAAGTGAGAGGACAAGAAGTACGTAAATTTCGTTTTTAAATAAGGCATAAACGAAAAGCTAACGTAACAGAAAATGTACGACAAGTGATCGTAATTCGTTATTGAGGTAAAAATCCGTAGTTCAAGAACGGCCAACACAACTAAATTTAAAAAATAATATTAGGTGTATGAATAAATTCTTTCCGACTGGAATTTCTATCGCGGTGGTATTCAGAAGCTGCCAGAAAAATGGCAAAAGGTAATGAACAATAATGGAAATTATTGCGATGATCGAGTTGTTTTCATATTTTTTAAATCGAACTGTTATTGTACCCTAAAATCGGAAAGAATTTATTTTCACACCTAATAATCACCAATAAATTAAAGAAAACTCACCCTTTCGGACATTCCTTTCCTTGCTTTCCTTCCCTTTTCGGAAACCTGTGTCACTAGGCCACTGTACCGATCCTGGTCATCGGCGTCCAGTGCTCAGCTGATCGCAGGGTCAATGTACCGAATATTCACTTCACTGCACGGCTACTAACACTGATCACTGAATTTATTTTTCACGGAACGTGTTGTTCCTACGTTATAAAAATTGGTGGCCGCGAAAGGGGCCGATTACTGTTAATTACTGGGACGAGATTACTACTATTACCCGGCGAAAAGAAAACTCGTGGCAGACTGTCTCGGGCTGTGCAGTCCGCTGCTGTGCAGCGATCAGATACGGATCCGACCGACAATCGTCAAAACAAAAGCGTAGGCTACGCTTGGTCAAATCGCTCTATCTCACTCGATCTCGTGTTTCGTTCGATCTCTTCGTCGCGCGGTGTGACAATGTATGTGGCAACTTCAGCCAATAACCAAAATACGTGTGCCCCGTCTTTAAAAGTGTGCCCAAATAGGTGACTCGACCAATCGTCACAGCAGCGGACTGCACAGCCCGAGACAGTCTGCCACGAGTTTTCTTTTCGCCGGGTAATAGTAGTAATCTCGTCCCAGTAATTAACAGTAATCGACCCCTTTCGCAGCCACCAATTTTTATAACGTAGGAACAACACGTTCCGTGAAAAATAAATTCAGTGATCAGTGTTAGTAGCCGTGCAGTGAAGTGTAAGAAAATACTAGAAATTAAGGGAGTTAACTCGCTTTCTAAATTATTCGGTAAATATATATATGTATATTTATTTCAATGCCAAAGAACAGTAGAGTCGAGAAGGTCTTTCTCGAGTCAAGGTTTGGAAAAGACTGCCTTTCCGTTCCGTGGAAAGTCCCCTCTTGTCCTTTAGGGAAACTCCTAAGGACCCCGATGCCAATTTACGATGTTTATGGCGTCGCGCTGGTCGGGCCCATCGTCGCTGTACGCGTCACGCTGGCCGTATCTGCTTAGACTCAACCATGCAGCCCCTTTTACAAGGTGGTGCTTCAATATTTCTAACAGAAGTGAATATTCGGTACATTAACGCGGACGCAGTGTGATCAGCGGAGCACTGGGCGCTACCCAACCATAAATCTTTTCGTCCACCGATAACTAGGATCGGTACAGTGACCCAGTGACACAGGTTTCCGGAAAGGGAAGGAAAGTAAGGAAAGTAATGTCCGAAAGGGTGAGTTTTCTTTAATTTATTGGTGATTATTAGGTGTGAAAATAAATTCTTTCCGATTTTAGGGTACAATAACAGTTCGATTTAAAAAATATGAAAACAACTCGATCATCGCAATAATTTCCATTATTGTTCATTACCTCTTGCCATTTTTCTGGCAGCTTCTGAATACCACCGCGATAGAAATTCCAGTCGGAAAGAATTTATTCATACACCTAATATTATTTTTTAAATTTAGTTGTGTTGGCCGTTCTTAAACTACGGATTTTTACCTCAATAACGAATTGCGATCACTTGTCGTACACTTTCTGTTACGTTAGCTTTTCGTTTATGCCTTATTTAAAAATGAAATTTACGTACTTCTTGTCCTCTCACTTCAAATTATTCTTATTTAAGATTCTGCTTTAAAAAAAAAATGTGTAACGCGGTTTCCTTCGATGCAAGCCGACTTGCTTGTTCGTACGTTCGTAGCACAAGCGCGGTCGCCTACCTCGTAGCCAACGCTACCGCGGGAACTCAGGCGGAAGGCGCGCGCTCTGATTGGTCGGGGTTTTTGCTTAATATCTCCTTAACGAAGCTTCGGACAATATTTTCGCTAAGGAAAAAGTTGTTTCAAATCACCCCCTGAGTCACCCCTTTCAAGGAAACGCGACATTTTTGGGACACCCTGTAGTTATAAAAATAAGGGTATTCGCGACAACCCATGGTAGTCATGGCACCGATTGGCTCTAAACAAATAACGGAAAATCGAGGCTAGACCCCATATTTCATAAGTCATATTTCATTGTACATTCGTGATTCAAGCTACGGCGAAACATAGTAAAGCTCAGCTGTAGCGTGAGATTTAAGAAAAGCCTTCGAATTGTAATATTGTTCATATCAATGAATAAGTTGCGAAGCAATATTTGGGACTATTTTGAACGGTCCTCTGATGGACTACAAAGCAAATGCATAATTTGTGATGCAGTTTTGAAATCCAAAGGGGCGACGACATCGTTATGGAACCATTTACGATTCGTACATGGTGCAGAAGCAGGTGTAATAGCAACACTAGAAAATATGCAACGAGGAAGTAAGAGGAAGTGAGTAATTACGTACAATCGTACATGATTTTCAGTGTGTCCAATCTTTGAATCAATAAACACCTTGAAATCAGCCACTCTCGTTATTTACAAAAACGACAAAAAGCCGCTGCGTTCGGGTCGCTAGTCAATACAAAATTATGAAAGAAAATAAATCCACAAATACTAAAAACTATGAAATTCAAAAATATATAAAGAACAATTATGTTTAACAATTTTATTAAAAATGCACGGAAAAATAAAAAATAATTTTTTTCTGGTACTACAATTTTTTTTCTAAATAAAATCGTGGAGCACCCATCAATTTTCGGCAAAAAATATTGTATTTCATGAATTTTGCATTTACATAATTTCATTATTTTCTTCTAGCCGTTCTGATTCTGATAAAGACGCACATGTAGAAATAGTTAATTCGGAAGTTCGTTCTACGCAATGTAGTAGTACACTTCCTAGAATATCGGAACGTCGTTCGAGGGTTTCCAATGCATTTGAAGATAGGCCAGTCAGTTCAGAACGTACAGAACTCATCACGCAAGCTGCAGCACAAATGATCATAATTAATCAGCTACCTTATATCATTTATAGACTCGAAAGGTTTTGAGTTGTTTATGAAAGTTGTGGAACCAAACTACAAAATTCCGTGCAAAAGAACGGTTCTAAATCGAATAAATCTGTCGTACAATGAAAAAGAAATTGTGTGGAACGAAAGCTCGCCACTGCTGAGTCAATTGCCATAGATACAGATTCTTGGACTTCGTTAAGTATGACTTCGTACATTACAGTGAATGCCCACTACTTAAATTCCGATTGGCAGAAACAGTCATACAATTTAATCACGGAGGAAATGAACGAACGGCATACCATCGCAAATCTTCTTACTAAATTAAGAAATGTTACTGATGAGTGGAAAATAACGGAAAAAGTTTTAGGAATTGTTACAGATAATGCGAGTAATATAACTGGTGCAGTTGATGCATTAGATTGCGAGGGCGGCGTGCGTTGCTTTGCTCATACGCTACAGCTTAGTGTGCAAAGGGGACTGAAACTAAACGACGTTAAAAAGGTATTGGATAAAGCTTCTTCTGTCGTTTTACACTTTCGCCATTCTGCTATCGCTACTGATGCACTTCACGTACGGCAGAAGCAATTGGGTCTACCAGAACACAAATTAATGCAGAGATGCGTAACAAGATGGAATTCAGACTATTACATGGCCATGACCATCCTAAAAAATAAAAGTGCCATAAATACTGTACTGGGTGACCGGTCAATTACAAAACAATCTGTAAATGAACGGCTTCACCTATCGGATATGGAATGGAAAATACTCGAAGCATTAATAATTTTTCTGAAGCCTTTGGAAATGGCGACCACATTAATGTGTTCGGATAAATGTTGTACACTATCCATGATGCGTCCTCTTGTCAGAAGTTTACTTGATGTCCATCTTGTACCACAGGATGAGGATGATCCTATTATATTATCTTTAAAATTATTAGTGGCAACAGATGTTACGCGACGCTTTGAAATGGAATGGAAGCAAGGCCAAAGTATCGTCAAACATGAGCACATCGCTAGCGCATTAGATCCTTGGTACAAGGACCTCAAGCACGAAGAAAACGAGGTACGAAAACAAATTTGGGCTACTCTCAAATGTAAATTAATGACCCTTGACGAAGACAACGAGAATATGAACGAGAATCCGAATTCTGATGAACAAGAATACGAAAATCCCCTTGACTTTTTATTTAAAAAAAAATCTTTAGGTAAAAGTAGCACTCAACAGCAGTTTGCTAATTTTCGAAAAGAGCCGGAAATAGAGCACAATGCAGATAGCTTGAAATGGTGGAAATTAAATGAAAATAAATTTCCTTCCGTGGCAAAATTAGCCAAATGTTATTTAAATATTCCAGCAACTTCTTCTTCCGCTGAAAGAGTTTTTTCTACGGCTGGAAACATAGTCAGCGCAAAAAGAAGTTGCTTACATCCTAAAAATGTAAATAAATTAGTTTTTTTGTAACAGAACCGAAATGTTGTGTAATGTCAACGGGAGTAATACAGGGTGTTCGGATACAGGTGGACATTCTTGTAGCGAGTGAATCTAGATGAAAAACTAAGTTGCAAATATAGAATAAAATTTTGTGATATCGCACTTCATTTTCCAGTAAATTGACTTTGATTGTTAGCCAAATACGCACCCGGGTTCAGCTTTAGACTAGGGCTGGGACAATTTGTCGAATTTTCGGTATTCGAATATTTGAATACTTCAGTTACTCAATTATTTGGCGAATATAATTCGAATATCCAAGTATTCGAATACTAACGTATTCGAATAGTATGGTGTGAATTATAAATCAAGTTCTATAGGTTAATTTTTTTACAAGCTTTTATTTAGTTTCAGTTGTGAGTTCGTTAGTTTGTCAGGGTGAAATATTGTAAGCTAATTTTGACCCACTTCAACATATCCGATCGCAGGGGTGTGCGGATCGTCCCGAGGCTCGGGTTCCCGGCCCTCGGGTCGGGTCGGAAAAGTTTCGGGCGGGATCGGGCGGGGTCTCGATACTTTCGTATTGCTCGAGATTCCGACAGTCTCGGGATCCCGAGACTCAATTCGGGCTACAAGCATAGCCGCCATGAGCGGGAAATTTTACTTCAGGTCGACTCGGCAAAACTCGGACGCGATCGGCTCGAAAGCTATTAAAGCTATTAAGAGTAGATTGAGATGAAAAGAATTATGTACATCATTTATATCAATACCAGAGTGATAATTTGTATCTTATTATTTATTTAATTTATTTATTTCTGGTATTGATATAAATGATGTACATAATTCTTTTCATCTCGGTCTACTCTTAATAGCTTTAATAGCTTTCGAGCCGATCGCGTCCGAGTTTTGCCGAGTCGACCTGAAGTCAAATTTCCCGCTCATGGCGGCTATGCTTGTAGCCCGAATTGAGTCTCGGGATCCCAAGACTGTCGGGAACTCGAGCAATACGAAAGTATCGGGATCCCGCCCGATCTCGCCCGAAAGTTTCCGGCCCGTCCCGAGCCCGAAAAGTCGGGTACCCGCACACCCTTGTCCGATCGGCTTGAAACTTTGCACACATGTGTAATTCCGATGACAATACAATATTTTCAGTAAAAAGCATGAAATACTTTATGGTGAAATTTTTTTTTAAAACATGCTTTTATTAAAATGTACTAAAAAGGAACCAATAATTTTGATACCGGCCGATGTGACTGCCTGAGAAGAATTCCCTCATAGGGTGGATGTATCAGTAAATGAACACGTACCAGTGAATGGACATTTTATATTAAAATGAGTAAAATAAGTTATTAAAATAAGCAACTAATTAATTAGAGACTTTATTTTAATTTCTTGCTTCATATCCAAACAATTTTTGAAGCACGTGGAATCAATCGCGCTGCAAACATAATTTTATAAAAGTGTTCATTCATTAGCCTTAAGTGTTCATTTATTGGTACTTTTTTTTATTTTTATTATTTTATAATTAGTTATAGGGTAAACGCAGTATTCGAATAGTATTCGAATAATAACATTCGAATACTCAAATATTCGAAGTTTATTCGTAGCATTCGAATACTTGTAAAATATTCGACTAGTAAATTATTCGAATAGTCCCAGCCCTACTCTGCACGCTGCGGGAAAGCACCTTTATGTACTTGCAGCACATTTTGATTTCACATTTTTTTTTATTTTGCAATTATCTTCTATTTTTTGTTTTTTATTTGATTTCGTGTACTTGGCGTACTTTTTTTACTTTTTTGAAGTTTTTTATGGGGATATCACTTCTTTTTACAAAGATAATTTGCATAGGGAATGACTTCAGATAATTTTTAATATTATATTATCTTCTATTTTTTGTGATTTATTTGATTTCATGTACTTGGCGTATTTTTTTTACTTTTTTTAAGTTTTTTATGGGTAGCATTCTAGTGCCGACGCAGCACAAATCTTCTAATTTTTTGGATAATAAAGCAAAACTAGAATCGGTTGGTTTCTATTTCGGCCTGATGTCTTTATTCGGTCCGGTATCTTGATCTGTAACGACTTTCCTTGCTTTTCAATATTTTCCGTCTTAATCAAGGAGAACGTTTGCATTCTGTGGCCCGTGATTAATGCTAATAGGCATAATAGTTTTCTACTTAAGTCCTTAATGGTCAATTGTTCGTTACAGGGTAGGGACAAAAAATGGTCCAAGACAATCTTTGGGTCCCAAGTAGAGTCGTATTTGGGTTTTGATGGCCTTAGATTTGCTATACCTCTAAAGAATCTTAGCACTCTATAGACTTGAGCCATCTCTGGTCCTACAAGTAATGAAATTGCGGATCTATGACAATTGATCGAGCTATGAGATGCACCTTTTTCATATAATTCCGTTAGGAACTCGATGATCTTTGGCACTGAGCTCCTAAAGGGGTCCATGTTTCTTTTACTGCAGAAATTCCACCATTTTTTAAAGCAGCATTCATATTGCTTAAACGATGAGTCTGATAACGAGGAAATCATAATCTCTATCGATGTCTGGGGAATGTCCTTTGTTTCGAAGGCTCTCCTGACAAGATTCCGGCCACCAGGGTAACTTTGTCCCAAAATTGGTCTGGTTCCCTGTTAAGGGGACATTCTACTCTCTCGGCCTCAAAAAATTCAATTTTTTTTTTTGCCGAATTCGGAAGAATGCAGCTTCTACAATATCCTCCTAATTTTTTGGAGCGAAATTCGATGTATTTTCAATGTTATAGGTATTTGTAGCGTCAGCGGCCTGGTTCTTTCAACCGCGCCGCTCGGCCGGCCAATACGCTACAGCTTTTGATGTACTTCATTTTCTTGGTTGGCGGATGTGATAAAAAAAAAAACTCCATGACCAATTAATCCAAAATTTTAATATGTTATTCTACACATTAGTGACTTTCCCGCTTAGCACAAATATCTTAAGATTTTTTAATATTTTCTCACATTTTATATCTATTAAACGCGTTTTTCTCGAAAGAACATTTTCTTGGTTGGCGGATATGATAAAAAAAAAACTCCATGACCAATTAATCCAAAATTTTAATATGTTATTCTACACATTAGTGACTTTCCCGCTTAGCACAAATATCTTAAGATTTTTTAATATTTTCTCACATTTTATATCTATTAAACGCGTTTTTCTCGAAAGAACATTTTTTTGGTTGGCGGATATGATAAAAAAAAACTCCATGACCAATTAATCCAAAATTTTAATATGTTATTCTACGCATTAGTGACTTTCCCGCTTAGCTCAAATATCATAAGATTTTTTAATATTTTCTCATATTTTATATCTATTAAACAGAAAAGAAATGCCCTTTTCGGTACTTTCAACTTCGGTCGACCGCCATTTTAATAATGTTGGCCCAAAATTGTTCTTTCGTGGTAAGCGCGATAACCACACTCCTGCGAATTAAAAATATGTTTGGTTTTTTTATTTCCGATGATCCAGTCGTCAGAAATTTCAACCGCCAGCAATTCTGATGCCGCCAACTTAACTGCGAAATATTTGTGTAAACAAATGAAATAAACAAACAACAATGATTTTTTCTTGTATTTCAAGAATGTTAAAATATACCCCCAGAAATTCGAAAACATTAAGGGGGGAGACCACTGTAACGGTCCGAAATGTAAGGGTCTTTTCGGGAATTTATTTAAACCAAACAACGCAAGTAAATCAATGTATTGCTCAGTATAGTTAATAGTGTACATATCGAAGGGTAAGATAAATTTTTTTGAATCAAATTCATAAATCCGTTTCCTGTATACTCTTCGTCAAAATTTGCACTGCGGCAAAAACATCCTAGTCGCGTTGACAGTGCCCAGGCCATATGGTTAATCCGAATTCAAAAACACAATAATATTTAGAAACTAGAAGCCTGCCTCTATTACGTGACGATCAAAAAAAGTCAAAATTGTAAAAAATTACAAAATGGCGGACCATTGAAAAAAAAAATAGAAGCAGGTCGAAAATGGAAAAAAACTGATCGTCACGTAATAGCGACGGGTTTTCCGTACAATAAATGTCATTGATCATGTTAATTGGACGTATAGTTTTCTCTGTAGACTGTCAACGCGGTTGAAAAATGTCATTCTGAGAAGAACGCGTTCAATGTTCCGCGCGGCTCAGTCGCGCGTTTGACACCACTTCACAAAAAATATCATATCTCCGTCAATTTTGCGAATTTCTTTATAAAATTTGGAGAGAGCATTATTGAAACCTACGGCTTTCAGAAATTGTAAAAAAGAAAAAATCGATTTTTCCGAATTTTAATGGTCCGAAAAATAAGGGTGTTTTTGGGAATTTATTTCAACAAACAATGCAAGCAAATCAATTTATTGCTTAGTATAGTTAATATGTACATATTGAAGGGTAAAAAAAAACAATTGTTTAAATCAAATTCATGAATCTGTATACTAGACTTCATCAAAATTTGCGCTGCGGCAAAAACATGCTTGTCGCGTTGACAGTGCCCAGGCCATATGGTTAATCGGAATTAAAAAAGACAATAATATTTAGAAACTAGAAGCCTACCTCTATTACGTGACGATAAAAAAAAGCCAAAATCGCAAGGAATTACAAAATGGCGGACCACTGAAAAAAAATCATGTTTTCGGGGTACAAAGTTAGGGAAATGTTGATAAAAAAATATAAGGAGGTCGTTAATTAAAAAAACTGATCGTCAAGTAATAGAGACGAGTTTTTCATACAATAAATGCCCTTGCTCGTATCATTTGGACGTATAGTTTTCACTGTAGACTGTCAACGCGGTTCAAAAATATCATTGTGAGGAAAACGCGTTCAATGTTCCGCGCGGCTCAGTCGCGCGTTTGACACCGCTTCACGGAAAACACCATATCTCCGTCAATTTTGCGAATTTATTCATAAAATTTGGAGACAGCATTCTTGAAATGTACGTCTTTCAGAAAATGTAAAAAAGAAAAAATCAATTTTTCAGATTTTTTACAGTGGTCTCCCCCCTTAAGTGTTTACTTCATTATAAAAACCATCACCGAAAAGTGGACGATTTTTCGGCCGAGAGAGTAGAATGTCCCCTTAAGGCAGGGTCCCACTAGTGCAACTGCGCGTCGCGCACGACGTTTTCGTCTACTTGAAAGGGTCTAATTTATGAGGCCGCGCGCCCGAAATGGGCCGACGCTCTGCCAGGCGCGCACGTGGATGCTTGGCGCGCACGTCGAAGACAGTGGAAAATACTAGCCTCCTTTTCTACATCGTGCTTTCTTTATCTAAATAAAGCTAGCGCCGGCGGTTGGGTCAGTAGCCGAAACAACGCCTTCACACTTCATACTACTTGAGATGTTTGAAGGGGTTTACTCAGTCGCGGTCACCGATTGCTGAAAATTGTGTTTCAAATGAAATGAAGAAGTTCTCTGCCGTGGCTTCCCTCCCACAGTTCTGTTGTGGAAAGCGCCTGGGTCGAGATTCTCCCTGAGAATCTCGCGGTGTTCCTAGGTCGTCCTTCGCTGTTGTCGTCCGACGGGCTCCGAATACTCGGGTGAGGATGCCGGGACGGAGATACTCGGTTATGAACCGAGGGTAGTAGGATCCTTGGCCGGTTAAAGAGTTGGAACTCACCGTAGGTTAAACAAGATTTATTCTATCCCGATCTGGATTACATGGACACTGTGACAATCCGCGTGAGGCTCGTATAGAGTCTATAACAAGTCTGAGCTCGCATTGCTCGTACATGGTTCGTATACTTTAATCGGGGCGAAGCGGGGGCCAGCGGGGTCTCCGTCTTGGCCCGCTTTTGGGTGTTTCACCATAAGCTGACGGTTCTCGGTACGCTTCCGAAAACCCTTACTCAGTTGTGCCGGATTTCGACTGTTCGATTGAAGCAATCGGAATGTGTCGCGATGTCGTTACGCTGGGTGTCGGTTGGGTTACAACATCCCCCCCCCCCCCCCCCTTGAGGAAAGGGTGCTTAGGGGAATTTTAGCGAACTTGCTTACAAAATTTCCCGGTACCCTACATTGTTCCCGCTACTACGGCGTAGTCGGGGTCCACGGCAGCGTTGGGCGGGGGTGCGGCTTTTCTAGTCGTCTCCGTTTTCGCTGGTCGAGATATTTGTATCTTCCGGCGGAGTTGGTAATCGCGCGTTAACAAATAGATGACGAGGATAATAGTTACTATTTGTACCATAGTCGTCGTCGTCGGATGTACAATTTGCCAGGTCGCTAATCCTGGTTGATAGTTGTTGTTGTCATCAGTCAGATCGTTTTCTGCTTGATTGAGTTGGTTGTACAATGCGGAGAATTCGGAAGGATTTTTTAACAGTTTGTCTAGTTGGAAACGCGTGAGGGGGTGCACTTGTTCGCCCCGTTGCGTCTCATTTATCGCCGCAGTGATATCGTAGCGCGGCGCCGTCGTTAGTTGTATATCCTGACTATACACGGTTTTTCGTTTCCTTAATACTACGTCCTTACTGCGGACATTACAATTTCCCGTAATTGTTAATATCCCTGATCTATCTATTATGGCGCGTTCTGGCTGCGGTTCGTCACATTGGATGGTCAGCGTCTCCGGTGGGCGCGCTGCGAAGATCCATGTGTCCGCGCGCGAGGTGCCTATCCACATTGTGTGGTTTACTGCGATATGTTTTACTTCGCAGTTTTGGGGAAATTCGTCCGAGGGTTGCAGCCACAGGCTTGCTTCGCACTCGAGATCGCTATTTATATTATGTGCTATCATTGGCTGTTCGCAATAGTATTGTGCGGCTACTCGTTTACATTCTTTTAATTCGTCGTGATCAGTGAGCACGTACTGATTATTGTTTGCGTCGATGACGAGTATCGGTGTTCTTACGACTAATAACGCGTATGTATTGTCATGGGTGTGGATCGGGGCTGGGGTTGCCTCGATCACTGTGAACGTTTGGGAGGAAATTAACGGTACTGTTATTACTGCTATTAACGTATACCTATCGAAATACGCGGTGACCGATGACAGTTTTTCGATCACATTCGTGTTTTCTAGGTTTGGCGCGATTGGGAACGTGAGTCCGTTCGGGAGGTGTTGCACGGCGGTCTGTAATAGTTTAGTGACCTGTGCGCTCGCGATTACGTTTGTGCTGATAATGCCTCCTTTAAGGCCGGTGTAGTATTGTAACACGTCGTCTACGTCCTGAGTCAGGTCGGTCACTAGGGCATTTAAAGTCGTAAAATGATCTGTCAAGTCAGCTCTTTGCGTCTGTTGAGCGAAGGTCGTCTCGATCTGCACCCGTAACATTCTAGTCTGTTCCGCTAATATGTTTTCGTTATGCTTTATTGTCATTTCAATTCCGTTTCCTGCTCCTGCCTGTAGTATTTAGGTTCCTTCGTTGCCCTTATGTTGTTTCTACGTAACTTTTAATTGTTTCGCGAGTCGGTCTTTATCGCGGCTATTCAATAAAATGTTTTAGCCTATTTGCGTGTGTAAGTAGGGTTTTCTTTCCCTTTTGAATCGTGTAGTTGACTCGCGAATTTTGCTGGAGTACGGCGTAGGGGCCTATCCATTTACTATCTAGTTTCTTTGATCTTCCGCGACGCACGGATTCGTCAAATAATAGGACCTTGTCTCCGGGTTTAAGTTCTATCTCGCGAGTTTTTTTATCGTAGTCTTTCTTCGATTTCTCCTTCGCGTTTTGTAGCTTTTCCCGAGCGACTTCATGTGCAGCTCGTAGTCTTTCTCGGCTTTCTTGCGCGTAATCTTCGTAATTATACGTCGGTCTGGGGGGTATCCTTAACGCGGTGGGTAGTTCCGCGGTTTTACCGAAAATTAGTTCATAGGGCTTATAGCCGGTCGCCGTATGGGGGATTGTATTGTAGGTGAACATCGCGTATGGTAGCCACTCATCCCAGTCCGTCTGGTCGTGGTCCGTGTAGTGACGTAGATACTCTACGAGGGTTCGGTGCGATCGTTCTAACGCGCCGTTTGATTCGGGGTGATACGCGGTCGTTTGTATCTTGCTAATCCTTAGCAATTTGCAAACGTTTTTAAACATGTCGCTTAAGAAATTCGTCCCTTGATCGGTGAGTATTTTCTCGGGTATCCCGTACTCGCACACTATCCTGGTGACGAAGGCTTTTGCGACCGTTCTGGCTTCCTGGTTAGGAAGCGGGATCGCCTTACTGAACTTGGTAAGGTGATCCTGGAACGTTAGAATGCATGTATTCCCTTGTTCCGTTTCAGGTAGGGGTCCTACGATATCCAGAGCTGCTTTCTCGAAGGGTTCTCGAGGTGTGTCCGTGATTTCCATCGGCGCTTTAATCTTTCTGCTCGCTTTATTCCTTTGACATAAGCTGCATTTTTGGATGTATTCTTCGATGTCCTTGTCCATCCCTTGCCATCGGTAATGCTGTTTAATTCGCTGCGTCGTGCGCTGTATGCCTTGGTGCCCTCCTAGAGGTGCTAAGTGGTATTCATATAATATTTGCTGTTTATCCTTCTGCTCAGTGACCTCGATCGGTGCGTCGTCCGTCGAAAGGTTTGTCAGGCATCGCTCCGTGGCGGATTGCAGTGTAACGTTCGGCTGTCCGGGGACAACTGAGCGTCGACAGATCCCCGAGAGGAGAGTGGCGTCCCCTCGAGTGTAGGAAAGGTGGGGTTCTATTCTACAGACTAAAGAGTAATATCTACGGCTTTTAAACTTAATAATGCTTATTTATTTAATAAATCAATAATTAATATAGTTACAACAATGAAATAATAATTAATATAGCTTACGATCTACGACTATATATACTCTTTTGGGGTTTTATGTTTTTCTGACTCTAACGCTACGTATTTTAAAATATATAGATATATGTATATTGCAGAGCTCGGCCGCTGCCGTTTCCGGAGCGAAGCTCGAGTACTCTTGGCAATTTCTGTAGTAAGATCGGCCGCTGCCGTTTCCGGAGCGAAGCTCGATTCTTTTGACAGAGTTCTGTTCTATGCTCTACAGACCTTGTTTTTACCAAGCACTTCGGCCGCTACCGTTTCCGGAGCGAAGCTCGATGGCTTTGCAAGAACGAGGTTCTATGACTTCAAATGAGCAAACCAAAGAGGAGCACCAGTAACTTTTATACACTGGAGATCCGCCGCTGCCGTTTCCGGAGCGAAGCTGAATCCCACTGGTTGAAACTTAAGCTGCCTCTAGGTTTGAGCATTCGTTCGTCACTTGAGCGTATTCGTAGCTTGAATGTCCCGCTGTGCTGCGTGCGCCTCTATTTATACTGAGAAATTGGCGGGATGGCGCATGCGCAGTGAATCGCTATCAGTTATTTTACGTTTTGCTTGCTTATTACATATTATTTTGTCTTGCGCTTTTACTAATACTTATAATTAATTATTCCTAATATTCTTATAATAATTGTTTCTCTAATATTTATCTAAATCATTAATTATATATAAAAGTCTTATAATATATTTACGCGGTAACAGAATATGGTTATACGGTAACGGAGTTCGGTTCCTACATTACCGACTGTCGGTATCTAACGGTTTAAGTCCCCGTGGGACGTTACAGCAGTGTATGCACATTCCTGCCGAGAGCGTCTGCGTTTGTGTTGCTCTTTCCAGCTTTATGTATGATTTGGTAGTCGTATTCGGCTAGTTGTATTCTCCATCTAGTTAGTCTGGATCCTGGAATGTTTTAGCCTATTTGCGTGTATAAGTAGGGTTTTCTTACCCTTTTGTATCGTGTAGTTGACTTGCGAATTTTGCTGGAGTACGGCGTAGGGGCCTATCCATTTACTATCTAGTTTCTTTGATCGTCCGCGACGCACGGATTCGTCGAATAATAAGACCTTGTCTCCGGGTTTAAATTCTACCTCGCGAGTTTTTTTATCGTAGTCTTTCTTCGATTTCTGCTTCGCGTTTTGTAGTTTTTCTCGAGCGACTTCATGTGCGGCTCGTAGTCTTTCTCGGCTTTCTTGCGCGTAGTCTTCGTAGTTATACGTCGGTCTGGGGGGTATCCTTAACGCGGTGGGTAGTTCCGCGGTTTTACCGAATATTAGTTCATAGGGCGTATAGCCGGTTGCCGTATGGGGGGTTGTATTGTAAGTGAACATCGCGTATGGTAGCCACTCATCCCAGTCCGTCTGGTCGTGGTCCGTGTAATGACGTAGATACTCTACGAGGGTTCGGTGCGATCGTTCCAACGCGCCGTTTGATTCGGGGTGGTACGCGGTCGTTTGTATTTTGCTAATCCTTAGCAATTTGCAAACGTTTTTAAACATGTCGCTTAAAAGTTCGTCCCTTGGTCGGTGAGTATTTTCTCGGGTATTCCGTACTCGCACACTATCCTGGTGACGAAGGCTTTTGCGACCGTTCTGGCTTCCTGGTTAGGAAGCGGGATCGCCTTACTGAACTTGGTAAGGTGGTCCTGGAACGTTTGAATGCATGTGTTTCCTTGTTCCGTTTCAGGTAGGGGTCCTACGATGTCCAGAGCTGCTTTCTCGAAGGGTTCTCGAGGTGTATCCGTGATTTCCATCGGTGCTTTAATCTTTCTGCTCGATTTATTCTTTTGACATAAGCTGCATTTTTGTATGTATTCTTCGATGTCTTTGTCCATCCCTTGCCATCGGTAATGCTGTTTAATTCGCTGCGTCGTACGCTGTATGCCTTGGTGCCCTCCTAGGGGTGCTAAGTGGTATTCATATAATATTTGTTGCTTGTCCTTCTGCTCAGTGACCTCGATCGGTGCGTCGTCCGTCGAAAGGTTTGTCAGGCATCGCTCCGTGGCGGATTGCAGTGCATGCACATTCCTGCTGAGTGCGTCTGCGTTTGTGTTGCTCTTTCCAGCTTTATGTATGATTTGGTAGTCGTATTCGGCTAGTTGTATTCTCCATCTAGTTAGTCTGGATCCTGGATCCTGTACTTTAAATAACCATACTAGGGCTTTATGGTCTGTTACTACTTTGAACGTAGTGCCGTATACATAGGGCCGGAAATGTTTTACTGCCCACACTATGGCTAGTAACTCTTTCTCGGTCGTACTATAGTTTCTTTCGGCTTTATTTAATACTCTGCTTGCGTAAGCTATCGGCTTGTCTTCGCCTATTTTTCCTTGTGATAATATTGCGCCTATTGCTACGTCTGAGGCGTCGGTAGTCACGATGAATTCCTTTGTAAAATCTGGATAGATTAGGAGTGGTGCTGTCGTCAGGGACTCCTTTAGTGTCTCGAATGCATTTTGCTGTTCTGCTGACCACATGAATTCCACCTTATTGCTCGTGATGCTTGACAGTGGTTTGGCTATTTTGGAGTACTTCGGAATAAATCTACGATAGTATCCTGCTAGTCCTAGGAATGCTTGTAATCCCTTTAACTTGGTTGGGACGGGAAATTCTCTTACAGCTTCCGTCTTTTCGGGATTCGGTTTGATCCCGTCTGGCGTAATTATGTGACCTAGAAATCCTACTTCTTTTCGCAGAAATGCACATTTTCCCGGTTGCAATTTCAGATTGTACCGGCGCAAGGTGTCTAGGACCTTCCGTAATCGCGTATTATGTTTCTTTAGGCTCGCTCCGTGGATGACAATGTCATCGAGATAAACGAAGCAATCTATCCCTTGCAGTCCTACTAACGCGGTGTTCATGGCTCGCTGGAACGTAGCGGGTGCGTTCTTCAGTCCGAAGGGCATACGATTGAATTCGTAGTGGCCCTGTGGCGTGGAGAAAGCCGTCTTGCCCTTATTCTGTTCGTCCATTGGTATCTGATGATATCCCGAGGCCAGGTCGAGGGTGGTGAAGTATTGTGCCTTCCCCAATTGGTCAAGGATATCCGTGATATTGGGTAGAGGGGATGAATCGCCTATGGTGGCGTCATTGATTTTACGGTAGTCCACTACTACTCGGTATTTTATATTTCCCGCAGCGTCGGGTTTTTTGGGCACTACTAATAATGGTGCGTTCCATGGGCTAGAGCTGTGTTGTATTATTCCATCCTCCAACATTTGATCTACCTGTTTCTTGACTTCTCGCTTATGCGTTTCAGGTAACCTGTATGGTTTAACATTGCAGGGTAAGGCATCTCCTTTTATCGGGATCCTATGTGTAGTTACTGTAGCTGTGGTTAGTTTGTCTCCTGGTAAGTGGAACATATCATGGTATTCCCTACAGATCTCATTTATGGATTCTCTTTCTTCGGAATTCAGGTGTTCGCAGTTCACCTATTCCATGACTCGATTGAAACGCATGGTCAGCGATTCGTGCGCGGTCAACGCTCGGACGGCTGCGGCGCTATCGTTGGCTGGTGCGATATCGCGGCTTGGCACGTCAGTTAATGTGACTCGTGGTATGACTACTCTTTTTTCTTCGTCTGTCGTATTCATAATGCAGGCTATGCATTGTCCTTCTTCTGGTTTGGTTAAACCTTCTCCTAAGTATACTCCTTCTCTTAACAGCCGTTTTTCTATAATTCCTTCTCGCAGGCTACTTGTTAGTATCAGACATATTTTCTGGGAGCGTGCGGGTATGGTTACTTCCGTGGCCTGGGTTAGCGGTTGCCAATGATTCCCTCTTACTAGCACTTCCTGAGTGTGATAGTCTATTGCGATCCTAACGGTTTTGAGGAAATCTAGCCCTAGGAGTCCATCTGCTTCTTCTAGTGTGTCGGTTTCTACTACGTGTAAAGGGTGCCTTATTTCCTTTCCATTGATGTAGAAGGTGGCGTCTATTTTCCCTAACGTGTGTGCCCTATCCCCTGTAAACGAAGTGAGTAGCACTTCGCTGGGTTCCATGAGTATATTGGTCGGTAGGGCTTTCCTGGCGATCAATGATACTTCGGCTCCGTTATCTATTATCATGGTTGTATTCCTTCGTATAGTTTCCTTTATGTCGACCTTTACCCTGTCCGATATGAACCTCTTGGTTGTGAGTGAGCTTATTCTAATCACTCGAATTTTTCGCGTTTGCTCTCGGGCAGGTGCAGTTCGTGTCGGTAGTCCGGCGCGCTCGTAATTGTTTCGAGCTGCGGAATGCGTTTGGTCAGCGTTTTCATATCGCGTCGACGGCCTAGTCTCGGAGGTCGGTCGGTGACCCTCCACTTCTCGTCGGGGCGGTGCCCATCTTGCGTCGTTTGCCATTATGGGTTGTATCCTCCGATTATATTCGGGTGCAGGAAAACTTCTTCGCGGGTTATGTCTAGGCTGGTCCTTCCAGCAATCCCTAGTACTATGCCCTGATCGTTTGCAATTGCTGCAATATTTATTCGTCGTGGTGCTCGAGGTCGCCGTGCTGCTTGCAGCACGTGCCCCAGAGGAGGTGACGGCTCGTCCTTTGCGAGTGGTTCGTTCTTCTTCTACTGCTATCGCGATGGCTTCGGGGAGATCGGCCGCCCGTCGCGATTTGACTAAAACCTTTAGGTCGTTATGAAGCCCTTCTTGAAATACATGATGACCCTGCTGCTTGATCGCTTCGATAGCGCCTCCTCGGGCTATCGGGTTGTCTCCGCCCGCGGTGGTTACTGCCACTTGTTCGTTGACTAAAGTGGCCACCCGGTTTCCGAATGTATGTGCGTCCTCGTGAGTCCCTTGCCTACATTGGAGTAATACAGCCACGATGGTCGTGCACGTTCTTGCCGGTTTGTACAGCGCGGTTAGCAAGTCTTCTAATTCTTCGTACGTCTGTATCTTTCGCGTGCCTACTTCTGCAAGGGCCGGACCCGTGAATCGCGTCAAGGTGATACCGCGTAGTATGGCAGGTTCATCCTCGGCTTCGCCGTAGGATGTCATCGCGTAGTGGCAATGATTGAGGAAGGAGGTTAGTTCCTCGGGCTTGGTTCCGTCGAACTTCGGAACGCCTTTTAGGGCTCTTTCGGAGGCTGCTGACGCCTTCGGTAACGGCGTGCGTCGATTAGGGTCTCTGTCCGATACAGGGGGTACGAACAGGCTTGAACGTCTAGGTACGGCGTCGTCTCTAAAGCGAACCGCGGTCCTAGTTGTTGCCGGAGGGTCAGAGGCGGGGGACGGAGTCGCTGCCGCTTGCCCTTGGTTTACGTCTTGATTCAATGTATCGTGGTGTAGGTCTAGTACTGCATCTATCGTTTCCTTCAGACTTTCTAGTTTGGTGTCTGTTAATGTGGCTCTCCCGCCAAAGGAGGTCATTTTCGCGGTTAGCTGGGCGAGGGACCGATCTATTGCTGCGATTTTGTCGGCCAGGGTTTCGATGCTTGCTGCGACCGTATCGCGTGCGGGTACCGCCGTGGTGACGGACATGTCTACGTCTTGTGAATCGGTCTCGTCTAATAGGGTGCTTTCCCTGGGGTTACTCGGACTTCCTAGCTCGGTTAGTTGATGTTCGGTTGCTGGTTCAGCGCGCGAGAGTAAGCTAAAATCTAGTTCGTCGAACGGGAATTGTCGCTCGGACACTACGGGTCCTGTATGAGTTAATACGGACTGGATCGCTTCCAGGGGGAAGTGGTCGCTGGTAGATTGCTGTTCGAGAGCTTGTCGCGCACGGGCTCCGGATTTACGGAGTGTGTCGAGGGCGAAAATGAGAGGGTCGTCCTCTGACGGTCGCGGACGAGGTCGTCGGACCCTACCCGGGTTGCTCCGGCTAAGTGCTTTCGGTGTGGGAAGCTCTACCCGTTCGGTTAAATCTAGATTTCGATCGATATACGCTTCTACGGATTTTACGCGGCGCATGAGAACGGCGGGGCTCTGCTCGCGGTTTTTGCTGAGTGTGGTATTTCGCACTTACAGCACGTAGAGCAGGCGATGCATGGTCATCTCGATGTCGGCCGTGGAATTTCCTGCAGGCGTCCTCTGTAGACGGATGTCAGCAGTGCGGAGTGCGTTACCCTACTTTTAGGTGGGTCGTTGTCTCCGCTATTGTCCTGGTGTCCCAGTCGGTCAGGCTTGTTCCCTACGTTGGCTGGATCCCACCGCTGCCACCAATTTTGTTGTGGAAAGCGCCTGGGTCGAGATTCTCCCTGAGAATCTCGCGGTGTTCCTAGGTCGTCCTTCGCTGTTGTCGTCCGACGGGCTCCGAATACTCGGTTGAGGATGCCGGGACGGAGATACTCGGTTATGAACCGAGGGTAGTAGGATCCTTGGCCGGTTAAAGAGTTGGAACTCACCGTAGGTTAAACAAGATTTATTCTATCCCGATCTGGGTTACATGGACACTGTGACAATCCGCGTGAGGCTCGTATAGAGTCTATAACAAGTCTGAGCTCGCATTGCTCGTACATGGTTCTTATACTTTAATCGGGGCGAAGCGGGGGCCAGCGGGGTCTCCGTCTTGGCCCGCTTTTGGGTGTTTCACCATAAGCTGACGGTTCTCGGTACGCTTCCGAAAACCCTTACTCAGTTGTGCCGGATTTCGACTGTTCGATTGAAGCAATCGGAATGTGTCGCGATGTCGTTACGCTGGGTGTCGGTTGGGTTACAACAGTTCCGCCATCACTTTCAACATCGCTCAGTCATTCGCTATCTCGGTGTCCTGTTGGTTTTTGCTCACACGATATTATGAGATTGAGAGTAGTTACCATAGCGACCAATAGTGAAAATACGAACGCCCTTTGTTTAGGTAGTGTGAAAAAGGCGGGTCATAGGCAGGAGATTATATCATGACTAATAGAACCAGCATTCCTCCTAGAGGCCAACTTTCTACACCTGCACAAGAAATTCACGTGTATCATTTATTGAATTTCATTGTTATTGAATTTGTCTTAAAACGCACTATCTAGTAATCTGTAAAAAAAATATATAGTTCTATTTAAAAAACCCAACTTGACCATCGTATCTTTTAAAATAATAATCTAAGAAAAAAATCGTCTGGGCTAATAACTTTGCTCCCTCGAAACAAGCAATTCCATTTGCGTTGGAAAATACACATTTTTTTCAGTCTTTTCGACGATGCGCGGCGTGCATTCGCGTGCTCGCGTGGCAGAGAAATCCCGGCATAGCGCGCACACGATCGCTTTCGACGCGCGCGTCCTCGTAAAAGTCGACCCTTTCAAGTGCTCCAAACTGCTCGAAAATCCGAGAAACTCGTAAATCTGACTCATGCGCGGCGCGCAGTTGCACCAGTGGGAACGTCTTTCTGCAACAAATCGGCCTTGCGCGTCGAAAAAAACGTGCGCGGCGCGCCGTTGCACTAGTAGGATCCCGCCTTTAGAAAAACCAACGTTATTCTTTGCTTTAATGATTACTAGATCCGAGGCTAACATCTCGCAAAACAGCGAGTACCACGGTTGTGCTGGCCATTTTGGTACTACCACTATGCCCTCAGCGCGTTCCTCCCTTATCTTTTGCAAGGTTTTTAAAATGATTGCACATGGGGGAACGCATAAAAAAATGTTTTTTCCAACTCTGGGTGAAAGCGTCAATTGCAAATGATCCGGGATCCCTTTTCCACGATATATATTTTTCGTATTTGGCATTTACCCTACTAGCGAATAAATTGATATCTGGTTTTCCAAGTCTATCAGTTATTTTTGTAAAGGCTACACTTGATAATTCGATTTCAGCCGTTGATTCTTTGCGACGCGATTCGAAATCAGCTTCGACATTTTCTGCGGAAGCTATATCTGATGCAAAAATTAAAATGTTTTTCTTTTCACACCACCTTCATATATATCCTTAGTTATGTCGTTCAAATTTCTAAATTGAACACCTCCCATCCTATTGATATATGAAATGGCTGTCGTATTATCAATGTAGAGTAGAATCTGATCACCTTCATGATTTCTCGCAAAGCACTTTAACCCAAAAAGGACTACTAAAAGTTCCAAGTAATTAATGTGTTTGGATCTTTCGTCATCTTTCCAATGACCCTGTACTCTCTTTCCCCTGCAAAACGCGCCCCAACCCGTTAGGGATGCGTCCGTGAAAATTTCTAGGTCAAATCGGGTCTGTCTAATTGGGTTTTTTATACAATGCCTATCGACTTCCACCACTTAAATTCCTCCATTACATCTCTAGAAATCGTCATATACGATTCATAATTCTCATTATTTGCTTCAAGAGCTAAATATTTTTGTCGTTCACACGCTTTTGTATAACCCCATCCATAATTTACCGCTGGGCAACACGATACTAAGAATCCTACTACCTTTGCAAATTTTCTTATTTTAATTGTTTGACCCTCTTTCAGCTCTTTAAGTGAACTAATTATACTCGTTTTCTTAGTCTCTGTTAGTTCTACTACCATTTGTCTAGAATCATAAATAAAGCCTAGATAACCGCACCTTTGTTTTGGTGTCAATTAGCTTTTATGTATATTAATTATAAACCCTAGATCCTTTAACAGTTCTTGGGTTTCCGTTACATTCTGTAGGCAATCTGAAAACGATTCTCCTATGAGTAATAAGTCGTCTAAATAGATTACCGAGCGATATCCTCTTTTACGCAAATGTGCAACTACCGGTTTTAAAATTTTTGCGAATACGTATGGTGCTGTATTTAAATCAAATGGTAAGCAGGTGAATTCAAATAATGTATTATCGAATTTGAATATTAAATATCTTTGAGATGATCTATGCATAGGTACTAAGTAGTAGGCATCCTTGAGATCTAAACTCGCCATGAAGCAATTTTGGTTCATTAATTTAGTTACAGTTCTGCCGTCCTCTAGTTTAAAATGCTTTGTGGTTATAAATCTGTTTAGATTCTTCAAGTTTAATATAAGCCTATATTTTCCATTAGGTTTTTGAGCTAAGAAGATATCTGAAACAAACTGATCTGGTTTATATCTACATCTACGAATTGCACCTTTCTCTTCTAGCTCTAAAAGTAGATTTCTAACGTTTAGCATTTCCTCTGCCGACTACCTCCTTTCTTTGGGTTCGCTTTTTTGAACTGGTTTCGATATGAAAGGGATTTTATAGCCATTGACCCAAGATAGGGTGGTCTAATCATAAGTAATTTGTGTCCATTTAAACACAAACCTATGGAGTCTTCCAGCTATCTGACTTACTGAGTTCTCTAGTGTCTCCTCCGACGGCTCTGATGTTACTGGTGTTGCTCCTTCCTCGGGCGAGGTTTCTGGTAATTCGAATACCTCCTCTGACTCGGGGCCTCCCGTTGGTATTGTTTCTGCCCGCCCGACGTCGCTGCAAACCCTGCTCTGTATTGACGGGGCGGGAGTTTTGAGTTTTTTGGCATCTTGTTGGGGTAATCCTTACTCTTTGGGCGTAAATCTCTAGAGGCCGTTTCCAGTGCTTTTGCGGCCTTCAACACCTCGTCCAATTTGTTACTGAAGATGTATTCATCAGCATGTGTCTCCTTTAGAGCACTCCTTAGTGTTCGATTTATGTTCGCCAAAATAAGGCTTCTTCTGATAGTCGATTCGTCATGTTGTAGGTCAGCTAACAGACTGCCTGCATCCCCTAGACATTCCAGAATTTTCAGGTTTTCCTCTGATTGTCCTTGTTTCAGGATCAGGGTCATCGCTTTACCCATGGCAGCCAACCCAGAAGTAAGCTTGCTCTGCTTTAGCAGGACGCGTATCTCTATTAAATACCGGTTCTTGGATAATAGATTTCATTTCCGGATTTAGTTTGGGGGGGGGGGGGGGTCGCATAGCTTACAGTTCTCCGGTGGTGGGTACTTTTTAATTAATTGGAGTTTATCCTCGTTTGGTAACCCCTGATTCAAGATGTCTTGCCAGCGAAGCGCTACCTCTGATTGTATCGCCGAAAACAGCGTTCTATCTTCGCATACTCTTCTTCCGATTATGTTCAGAATATCCTCGCTTAAGCAAAATTCCTCTTCGTTCTCTTTAGCTGGTATGGGCATGCCCGCTTGTTCTTCCGGGTTTTGGAGATTTCCTCCTTCGTTCTCCGAACGTCCTGATACTTCGTTGTTTCCCATCTCAGCTGAAAATGCAGTTAATTCCTGTACTTTACTTTTTCTACAGATAAGAATTATTCAAGTTAGGGCTTGATTCTTATAGCGGTTATATTAACACTTTCCCGATCGGTAGCCTATTAATCGGCTTTTTGTTCCCGACGCTTACCGATCGGTGACGGTTACCGACCGGTTATTAATCGGTTAAGCCATAGGATGATCTACCTTACCGGTAGGTAATACAAACCATTTATAACCTTAATGTTGTTGTCATACGGGTTAGAGCCCTAACAAACTCTGGAGGTTCCCCCGAACCTTTCCCAGATTTATTATTACCTTTCGCCACATACAATGTAAGCATATGCAATCAAGGTCCGTCAGTGAGTCATAGCTCACTCGCAGGTTAGGGCCTGCGAGCTACGCTTCTCTTCGTCTGGGTTAGAGCCCATTTTTGAAGCATGACGGTTGATTAACAGTTTTCTTTTGAGTATGAAATACTCGGACTTCGCAAAGGTTAGGGCCTTTGGAATCGTTTAGTTCGTGGCAAAAGTAAACGTGACATTACTTACAACTTATACTGCCATAGTTCGACGCCTGGTCTGAATCGCTCGATTCACTAGTTTCTCTCCGGTTTTTACGGTGACGGCTTTTTCTTTCTTTCCTCTTCTTGATTCTCCTTTTTAGGCGTTTTAAACGTCTTTCAAAGTGTTCGTCATATTCTTCTGAGGATGACGATCTTCTATTTCTCTTACCCATTTTTCTGTTCACTAATCTTACAAGCACGTAGCTAATCGGCACGAAGCGAAAGAATGAGGCATCGCGGGAACGCACAGTGGTCCCAAATCCCGAAAACGTGGCCAAAATCTCCAATATTATTGAATTTAGGCAAAAATCGGTACTCTGGGGTTTTTGAGGTCGCTGATTACGAATCGAAACTTAAAACTTTAAAAACCAAAATGGCGAATCCAATATGGCGGACAACTATAGTAAAAAATTGTTGGATCTGCTCGAATATCAGTACCCTGATGTTTTTGGAGTCGTTGATTACGAATCTGAACCTATAATGTTTATAAACAGATTAGCCGATTAAAACATGTAGAATAATTCACAGTTAATTAGTTCTTGGTGTTTGACAGGTAAAAATCCAATTATATTTCCTGAATTTCAAGACAATAAATAAATATGCATAAGATACATAGAAAGTCATTCTTGTACAACTTTGTACCACAAGGATGTATAATAAATGTCTTCTAAATGTTACAAAATCGTCAAATAGATCAAACTCGTTGAGGAGAGCAATTTTACTCTCGTATGAGCAGGGTGGCACCTAGTGGCAGCCAATTTTTTAAAAATTTGCAAAGTACAAGCATTAGCAACAGGCCAGAACAAAAATTTCGGTGGAAGGTCGTGGAAGTTTCAACTTTTCATTTACATTTGTAAAATACGCGGGCCAAGTTTTGCTTCTACGTTCTCCAAGTAATTTTGCAATCGTGTAACGTAAACGCTAACAATTATGGTTAGGTAAAAGTAAACAAATATTCTACTTACTTCCTGGAGTAGCATCCATTTTACACAATGGAAATTGGTCAACTCTTTCAAAAGTTATTCACTTTCAAAGTCGGCGTTCGAATTCGTATCGGCGCGCACAGCAAATGTTTCAGTAACGAAGGCTAACTTTGAAATGACTTACCTGTCAAACCATAAACATTTCGCCTTTTATGGTCAGATCATCACTGTACCCAACCCAACGGCTAAAAATCCCGAAATAAAAACTTCATTTTCGAGGTTTTGGCCACGTTTTGGCGATTTGGGACCACTGTGGAACGGGCAGAAGGGACGCGCGAGGCGTCGCCTTACTTTTGTTTTTTATAAGCGTTGAAAAATGTGGCGACATCGGTAGTAAGTGGGAGGACTACAAGTTGATCATGAGGAAGAGGCGCACAATACAATATCTCAATAAATGAAGACAATAGTGATAATAATAATATAATTCCAAGTGCTTGGGATTTTATATACCAAAACACAATTGATTCTAACGATAGTGATTCGGAAATTGATATGTATTTATTAGAACCACAAATAAATCACAATTTAGACCCATTGTCGTGGTGGAAGACTCATGCGGACAAATATCAAAGACTGGCAGAATTAGCCAAAATGTATTTAAGTATTCCGGCTACGTCTGCCAGTTCGGAGCGCACATTTTTCTTCTGCTGGAAATATTGTTACGACAAAACGCACTAGTTTACTACCTGAAAATATAGATTTATTAGTATTTTTACATCAAAATAGAAACGTGTAGAGTGTAGAGATGTAAAAAATACCAACAAATCAACATTCTCAGGTAGTAGGGTTCTACGTTTTGTGCTAACATTTTTTCCAGGTGTTCTAAATACTCGTTAAGAACTGACAGAAGTCGCAAGTACCCGACTAGAATTTCAGTTAGGCATGCCTAAACACGAATGTGGGCCTAATGCGGAAATGATTAGGTACACCTACATTGGGCAAGCCTAATTGTTACCCCATTAGGCCGTAATCCGGAAAGAATGATGCACGCCTAAGTTAGGCATTCCTAACATTTGCCATACGTGGCTCAAATGGGGATGGCCGAACGCGCGCCTAGGTGGGGCATTCCTAACATTTGCCATACGTGGCGCAAATGGGGATGACCGAGCGCGCGCCTAGGTGGGGCATTCCTAACATTTGCCATACGTGGCGCAAATGGGGATGGCCGAGCGCGCGCCTAAGTTGGGCATGCCTAACATTTGCCTCGCAAACTAGAGGTTATTTTGCAGTCAGCTTCTCGCAGTGTCAAATCTGACATCGACGTATACGCAAGCTTCCGTGTAGAGGTTACGTTGACGTAATAGAGTTTTTACGATTATAAATAATTGGAATTCCCAATACTATTTCTAAGACTGTTCCCGTAAGTTAATTGTTTTCCTCTGCGATGTCGGATATGCGAGATCTGAAAACTCGTGAACTCACACGTCTCAGAGTTCAACGACTTCGTAAGCGGCGTAAATTATTCAGTGATCAGCAATGCCCAGAATTTGTAAATTATGAAGCTGCAGATACGATAGTGATGCCCAAAACCAGAAGAATCTATGAAGAATGTGGGAGTGTAAATTCAGAAAATTTTGAGTCGGATGTTGCAAATGTCCCGGAAGTCAATCGAAATATAATACCACATATAATTAATGATGATATTGAGTCATCAGAGGAAGACGAGACAGTCAATCGAAATATAATACCACATATAATTAATGATAATATTGAGTCATCAGAGGAAGACGAGACAGGAGAGGCTGCAGGACATAACATTATAGATGATCAAGAGATTTGTGCCTTTAATGACGACATACAAGATATTCGTCAATGGGCTCTCATGGATCCACCAATACCACATACTCGGTTGGAAGTATTGATGAAAATATTAAGGAGACATTCTTATCCTAATTTACCTAAGTCAGCCAAAACATTTCTAGGTACAACATCCATCAATTATACCATCGAAAGCTTTAATGGCATCGATGATGAGTTTGTGTATTTTGGGATAAGTAAAGTTCTTCAAAAATGTGTAAATCCAGAGATCCATAAAAATAATGATATACCATTGATGTTTAACGTTGATGGTTTACCATTATTTAAATCCAGCAGAAAACAGTTTTGGCCAATCTTGTGTAAAATTTTTCATGATCCTGATGTTTACCAACCCTTTCCTGTGGCCATATATTGCGGAAATACAAAGCCAACCAATCTTGAACGATATTTGGAGCAATTTATAAATGAAATTAACGATCTGCAACATACTGGTATCGCTATAGATAATAGAGCATTTACTGTATCCGTCAAAGCTTTTATATGTGACAGACCTGCACGTTCGGTTGTGAAATGTATTAAAGGTCCCGCAGGATACTGGGCCTGTGAGAGATGTACGATACGTGGCGAAAGATTCGAAAATCGGACAATTTATCCATTGGTAAATTCTGAAAAAAGAACTGATTTGTCATTTAGAAATCAAAGTAATACAGAACATCATTTAGAAATATCCCCTTTACTTCGCATATATCCGAACATTGACATGATCAACCAATTTTTATTAGACTCCATGCACTTGCTGTATTTGGGAATTATGAAAAACCTATTACACTATTGGATAGATGGAAATGTGAAAGAGTTGAAGCTGAATGATTGTGATAAGATCCAACTATCGAATTTGCTACAAAAGATAAAAGTACCTGTTGAATTTCAACGAACGCCTAGATCCCTAACAGAGTTTCATAAATTCAAAGCCACTGAATACCGATTTTTGCTGTTATATGCAGGACCTGTTATCTTTAAAAAAGTTTTATCAACTGTCGTATATAGACATTTCTTACTCCTTCATACTGGTTGCAGAATATTATCGTCTAAAGAATTAGCCGTGGATAAATGCAAAAATGCTAGATTGTATTTGAAGAAATTTGTGACCAAAGCGCCATGTATATACAGGGTGTCCCAAAAATGCTGCGGTTCCTTAAAGGGGGTGATTCGGGGGGTTATTGCAAACAACTTTTTCCTTTGCGAAAATGCCCTCCGAGGTTTCGTTAACGAGATATTAATAAAAAGCACCGACCAATCAGAGCGCGAGCCTTCCGCTGGAGGTCCCGCGCTAGCGTGGCCGCGCGCCGGGCCGCGCTGCGACTACGAACAAGCAAGGCGGCATGCATCGAAGGAAATTGCGTAGAATGGCAAATGAAAAAGACGTAACAAAAAAATCCAACCTTTTGCCATGGTTTGTTTGCCATTTAAAGTGAATAATGAATAAAGGATAAATGGATGAAAATCACGTGTAACGTAAAAACACGAATACACCTTTTTTTTAGAAGATTCGAAAATAATAATTATTTGAAGTGGGAGGATAAGGAATATGTAAAATTCCTTGTGTTAATAACATATCCACGAAAAGGTAATGTAACAGGAAATTAACGAAAAGTGATCGTAGTTCGTTATTGTGATAAAAATCCGTAACTCAATAACGGCCAGCACAGTTGCTGATAACGAATAAGTCTGTTTAAAAAGCCCGAATAAATATTTTCGTACGAGAATTTTGAGAATTATCGCCGGAAATAAGCCATAGCATGCGTTAAATTTAAAAATGAATGATCATCATTAAAGTAACTAAAACTCACCCTTGTAGAAAATTCACCTGCAACTTGAAAACTTGTGTCACTGGGTCACTGAACCGATCCTGGTCATCGATGGACGAGCCCAGTGCACAGCTGATCCCAGGTATACGACACTACCCAAAGTTAAGGGTCGCAATGTCAGGTGCGTCCAGGTCAACGTACCGAATATTCACTTCACGGCACGGCTACTAACACTGATCACTTAATTTACTTTTCATGGAACGTATTGTTGCTACGTTATAAAAATTGGTGGAAATGAATTTTTACTTGGCGTTCGGAGCCGTGGGTAATTCCCGCGCACATTCTCACGCTGCAGCACTTGCGTCCTCGTTGTTCGGGGGGTACACACAGAACATCGCGTAATACTCTCGAGCAGAGAACATTTGTCTGCGACGCGATTGCTGACTGCTGACTGACAAGATTTTTTCCAAGCGACTTCTTCTACCCCCAAATAGTTTCTCTCGTTCCATTATGAGTTGACCTCCACCAGGCCAAGAGGTTTCAGGTAAAAAGAAGCCAGCACATTTTCGGAACACACGTGTTTTGCAGAAGTGCAACGAAAACATTCACAAAAGCCCGCGCTCCGTCCTTCTACTGCCAATGTACCCATTGCTTCGAGATAGAAAACAGACACCACGTGTATCGGTTCGAAAGGGTCCGAAGGGAAGAGACGCAGAAAGTCTTCGAGTTCCTATAAAGAAGAAAATGCATACCATTCCTGGTTCCCCTTTCTGACACCCTGAGTTCGCGTCTGCTACGAGGCGGAACAAAGTAAGTCATAAATTATCCGAAACTGTAGGAAACCGTTCTCTACCGCCGACTTGCGGGACAATACGGTCATAAACCGCGACCCTGGCGAAATGCTCTGGCTGATCAGCCTGATTAATTTTGGAGAACTCGAGATTACAGAGTATTGCCCAGCATCAATACGTCTCGCGGAGAGACACAGGAAAATAAGGGATAGTGCGCTGACTGCGCGTAGTCCCGCCTGCTTCGTCCTACCCTCAAATTAAAGACGGATCCCTTATCTCTCGAGTATAAATTCAGGGACAATACGCGTTGACGTATTCCGTGCGAGAGAAGGCGGGCTTGAAGTTCGATTGGTCCTGAACTAACCATTTGGGCCTACTTATCTCTCGTGTCTAAACACGCGCTCGAATTTCAAAACAAAAGCATGCGTCGACGTATTCCGTTCGAGAGAAGGTGGGCCTTGGGGAGGAGATTGGTCCTGAACTAACCAATCGGGCCTGCTTATCTCTCGTGTCTAAACACGCGCTCGAATTTCAAAACAAAAGCATGCGTCGACGTATTCCGTGCGAGAGAAGGTGGGCCTTGGGGAGGAGATATTGCTGTGAAGAGGGCCTCTTCAGGACAGTGGCCATTTGGGAGGGATGCAGGGCAGATTGGTTAGTTTGGGGCCAATCGGACCTCAAGCCCATAGTCTCTCGCACCGAATACGTCGACGCGTGCTTGTGTTTTGAAATTCGAGCACTTGTTTATACTCGAGAGATAAGGGATCCGTCTTTAATTTGAGGGTAGGACGAAGCAGGAGGGACTACGCGCAGTCAGCGCACTATCCCTTCTTTTCCTGTGTCTCTCCGCGAGACATATTGATGCTGGATAATACTCTGTAATTTCTAGTTCTCCAAAATTAATCAGGCTGATCAGCCAGAGCATTTCGCCAGGGTCGCGGTTTATGACCGTATTGTCCCGCAAGTCGGCGGTAGAGAACGGTTTCCTACAGTTTCGGATAATTTATGACTTACTTGGTTCCGCCTCGTAGCAGACGCGAACTCAGGGTGTCAGAAAGGGGAAACAGGAATGGTATGCATTTTCTTCTTTATAGCAACTCGAAGACTTTCTGCGTCTCTTCCCTTCGGACCCTTTCGAACCGATACACGTGGTGTCTGTTTTCTATCTCGAAGCAATGGGTACAATGGCAGTAGAAGGACGGAGCGCGGGCTTTTGTGAAAGTTTTCGTTGCACTTCTGCAAAACACGTGTGTTCCGAAAATGTGCTGGCTTCTTTTTACCTGAAGCCTCTTGGCCTGGTGGGGGTCAACTCATAATGGAACGAGAGAAACTATTTGGGGATAGAAAAAGTCGCTTGGAAAAAATCTTGTCAGTCAGCAGTCAGCAATCGCGTCGCAGACAAATGTTCTCTGCTCGAGAGTATTACGCGATGTTCTGTGTGTACCCCCCGAACAACGAGGACGATAGTGCTGCAGCGTGAGAATTTGCGCGGGAATTACCCACGGCTCCGAACGCCAAGTAAAAATTCATTTCCACCAATTTTTATAACGTAGCAACAACACGTTCCATGAAAAGTAAATTAAGTGATCAGTGTTAGTAGCCGTGCCGTGAAGTGAATATTCGGTACGTTGACCTGGACGCACCTGACATTGCGACCCATAACTTTGGGTAGTGTCGTATACCTGGGATCAGCTGTGCACTGGGCTCGTCCATCGATGACCAGGATCGGTTCAGTGACCCAGTGACACAAGTTTTCAAGTTGCAGGTGAATTTTCTACAAGGGTGAGTTTTAGTTACTTTAATGGTGATCATTCATTTTTAAATTTAACGCAAGCTATGGCTTATTTCCGGCGATAATTCTCAAAATTCTCGTACGAAAATATTTATTCGGGCTTTTTAAACAGACTTATTCGTTATCAGCAACAGTGCTGGCCGTTATTGAGTTACGGATTTTTATCACAATAACGAACTACGATCACTTTTCGTTAATTTCCTGTTACATTACCTTTTCGTGGATATGTTATTAACACAAGGAATTTTACGTATTCCTTATCCTCCCACTTCAAATAATTATTATTTTCGAATCTTCTAAAAAAAATGTGTATTCGTCTTTTTACGTTAAACGTGATTTTCATCCATTTATCCTTTATTCATTATTCACTTTAAATAGCAAACAAACCATGGCAAAAGGTTGGATTTTTTTGTTACGTCTTTTTCATTTGCCATTCTACGCAATTTCCTTCGATGCATGCCGCCTTGCTTGTTCGTAGTCGCAGCGCGGCCCGGCGCGCGGCCACGCTAGCGCGGGACCTCCAGCGGAAGGCTCGCGCTCTGATTGGTCGGTGCTTTTTATTAATATCTCGTTAACGAAACCTCGGAGGGCATTTTTGCAAAGGAAAAAGTTGTTTGCAATAACCCCCCGAATCACCCCCTTTAAGGAACCGCAGCATTTTTGGGACACCCTGTATAGCGAAGAATTTATGGTTGGAATTGTCCATAATCTGATTCATCTTGCAGATGATGTTAAAAATATGAACTGTTCTTTATCTAATATTTCTAGTTTTCCATTTGAAAACGCTCTAGGAAGAATGAAACGACTTATTCGCAATGGAAATAAGCCTCTCTCCCAATTATGCCGTCGATTGAATGAAATCTCTGATAGTTGGAATGAAAAAGCTGATATTCCACCTACAATCCAAATTACTAGACAATTAAAAGTATTAGAGAGGAAAATACCAATTAAAAGAGTTATGTATTTCCGAATAATACAGTTTTATTGAATAATAATGAAATCGTACAAGTGTATAGAATGTGGATATCCCCAAACGATGACGTGAATAATATCGAAATTACGGGAAAGATATTAAGGAAGAGAAAGGCACTTTATTCGTATCCTTGTAATTCTCACTGTCTCCAAATGTGGAATGTCAGCGGTAGAAATACGGATACTATAATATTTAAAATTACCGATATTAAAAAAAAAATGGTCCCATTTGATTTCAGCGATAGTGTTGGAGAAAATTTTTTAGTAATGCCTCTACTTCATATGTGAATAAGTATAATATCAAAAAGTGTATCTATTACGATGTAATAAAATTATATGTTATGAAGAAAATGTTCGACTTATAGAGGATTTCGAGTTATCGAAGTTCGACTGTACATACAAATATGTTTCCAACGTAAACAAATTGAACTAATCGGCTGTTCGTTCTTCGAGGCGATCGCGGTTGCATTTTTTATGTGTACCGAATTGTCCAAAGCAACGGATCATTTTACGTATACAGGGTGTCCCAAAAATGTCGGACTTCCTTGAAAGGGGTTACTCAGGGGGTGATTTGAAACAACTTTTTCCTTAGCGAAAATATTGTCCGAAGCTTCGTTAAGGAGATATTAACCAAAAACCCCGACCAATCAGAGCGCGCGCCTTCCGCCTGAGTTCCCGCGGTAGCGTTGGCTACGAGGTAGGCGACCGCGTTTGTGCTACGAACGTACGAACAAGCAAGTCGGCATGCATCGAAGGAAACCGCGTTACACATTTTTTTTTTAAAGCAGAATCTTAAATAAGAATAATTTGAAGTGAGAGGACAAGAAGTATGTAAATTTCGTTTTTAAATAAGGCATAAACGAAAAGGTAACGTAACAGAAAATGTACGACAAGTGATCGTAATTCGTTATTGAGGTAAAAATCCGTAGTTTAACAACGGCCAACACAACTAAATTTAAAAAATAATATTAGGTGTATGAATAAATTCTTTCCGACTGGAATTTCTATCGCGGTGGTATTCAGAAGCTGCCAGAAAAATGGCAAAAGGTAATTAACAATAATGGAAATTATTTCGATGATCGAGTTGTTTTCATATTTTGTAAATCGAACCGTTATTGTACCCTAAAATCGGAAAGAATTTATTTTCACACCTAATAATCACCAATAAATTAAATAAAACTCACCCTTTCGGACATTCCTTTCCTTGCTTTCCTTCCCTTTTCGGAAACCTGTGTCAGTAGGGCACTGTACCGATCCTGGTCATCGGTGTCCAGTGCTCAGCTGATCGCAGGGTCAATGTACCGAATATTCACTTCACTGCACGGCTACTAACACTGATCACTGAATTTATTTTTCACGGAACGTGTTGTTCCTACGTTATAAAAATTGGTGGCCACGAAAGGGGCCGATTACTGTTAATTACTGGGACGAGATTACTACTATTACCCGGCGAAAAGAAAACTCGTGGCAGACTGTCTCGGGCTGTGCAGTCCGCTGCTGTGCAGCGATCAGATACGGATCCGACCGACGATCGTCAAAACAAAAGCGTAGGCTACGCTTGGTCAAATCGCTCTATCCCACTCGATCTCGTGTTTCGTTCGATCTCTTCGTCGCGCGGTGCGACAATGTATGTGGCAACTTCAGCCAATAACCAAAATACGTGTGTCCCGTCTTTAAAAGTGTGCCCAAATAGGTGACTCGACCAATCGTCACAGCAGCGGACTGCACAGCCCGAGACAGTCTGCCACGCAATTTCTTTTTGCCGGGTAATAGTAGTAATCTCGTCCCAGTAATTAACAGTAATCGGCCCCTTTCGCAGCCACCAATTTTTATAACGTAGGAACAACACGTTCCGTGAAAAATAAATTCAGTGATCAGTCTTAGTAGCCGTGCAGTGAAGTGAATATTCGGTACATTAACCCGGACGCAGTGTGATCAGCTGAGCACTGGGCGCTACCCAACCATAAATCTTTTCGTCCACCGATAACCAGGATCGGTACAGTGACCCAGTGACACAGGTTTCCGGAAAGGGAAGGAAAGCAAGGAAAGGAATGTCCGAAAGGGTGAGTTTTATTTAATTTATTGGTGATTATTAGGTGTGAAAATAAATTCTTTCCGATTTTAGGGTACAATAACGGTTCGATTTAAAAAATATGAAAACAACTCGATCATCGAAATAATTTCCATTATTGTTAATTACCTTTTGCCATTTTTCTGGCAGCTTCTGAATACCACCGCGATAGAAATTCCAGTCGGAAAGAATTTATTCATACACCTAATATTATTTTTTAAATTTAGTTGTGTTGGCCGTTGTTAAACTACGGATTTTTACCTCAATAACGAATTACGATCACTTGTCGTACATTTTCTTTTACGTTACCTTTTCGTTTATGCCTTATTTAAAAACGAAATTTACGTACTTCTTGTCCTCGCACTTCAAATTATTCTTATTTAAAATTCTGCTTTAAAAAAAAAATGTGTAACGCGGTTTCCTTCGATGCATGCCGACTTGCTTGTTCGTACGTTCGTAGCACAAACGCGGTCGCCTACCTCGTAGCCAACGCTACCGCGGGAACTCAGGCGGAAGGCGCGCGCTCTGATTGGTCGGGGTTTTTGGTTAATATCTCCTTAACGAAGCTTCGGACAATATTTTCGCTAAGGAAAAAGTTGTTTCAAATCACCCCCTGAGTAACCCCTTTCAAGGAAGTCCGACATTTTTGGGACACCCTGTATATTTCTGTGATCATATAAGTGAGCGCTGTGCAACGCGTTATCAAAAATGGCAAATGCAGATAATTCAACGAGAAAAGAACTCAGATCCAAATACCCTAAAAAATCTCTCAACGTTGGGAATAACAAAAAAAGGAAGATACTTCAAGATGACAAATTAACAGTTTCAGATGGCACGGATTCAGTCGTCATAAATTCGGATAATTTCGATGATAAGAGTAGTGATGAGTCATCAATAAATACAAAAAAAAAGGAAGATTACGGCACATGGGAAGAAAGACAAAAACAATTCATCCAGTAAAGGCGGGAAGAGAGAGAAAGTTACGCCAACAATTTCGGACACATTAAAAGTTTTAGATGGCACGGATTCAGTGAAAAAAATTTTACCTCAAGATTGATGTTTATTTTCCGACTAATAATATTCGAACTTTCAATGTAATTCCCTTCTGGGTCATTCCACGCCAAATCGACCACATTTTTCCCTCGACGTCTGGGATTTTGTCCAAACTAGAATATATATGTTATAGTCCTCGTGAAATTATCATGGGGTTTAAGTAATCATTTTCTCGATTTGGAATTTGTTTAAAGACAAAATCCCAGACATTGAGAAAAACATGTGATCGATTT
Source organism: Andrena fulva (assembly GCA_946251845.1). Taxonomy (NCBI): domain Eukaryota; kingdom Metazoa; phylum Arthropoda; class Insecta; order Hymenoptera; family Andrenidae; genus Andrena; species Andrena fulva. The sequence goes on from OX276330.1 coordinate 21,696,289, forward strand.
GGCGTGAAATGACCCTTTTTCTTAATGATTTAATTTATTATTCTATTGTTACCTATATATAGACATTGAGAGAAAAAAGTGATCGATTTTGGGGTGGAATGATCCTTTTTCTTAATGATTTTATTTCCTTAATTATCATTATTTATTATTTTATTGTTACCTGTAACCTTGCAATCAACGATTATATATATGTGTAATTTATATATGTTGATTGCATGGTTGTGGGTATAGGTAACAATAGAATAATAAATAAATAATAATAATTAAGGAAATAAAATCATTAATGGCGTTTTCGGACGGTCGCACTGGGGCGGCCCGAGTGCGAACCCTACCCAATCGGAAGCGAAGAGTGTGAACTTTTTCGCCTTCGATTGGCCAAAATTCGCACTCAGTGCGCCCCAGTGCGACCATCCGAAAACGCCATAAGAAAAAGGTTCATTCCACGCCAAATCGATCACTTCTTTCTCTCAATGTCTGGTATTTTGTCTTTATACTTTTTGTACATATATATATATATATACATAATAAATGAAAAATTGTAATAAAAGAGCAGTCTTATTTCATTTACGAATTAATTTAACGAACTGAAGCCTACACCACAGATCTTTTATGAGGGATCCCTCATGAGATTTCATTAATGTCTCCCAATGAGGGCCTAATAAGGCTATCCTGATGTGGGCCTAATGCATTTGGCGTCACTGGATAGTCATTGGGATAGCCTAATGTGGGCCTAATGCATTTGGCGTCATTGGATAGTCATTGGGAAAGCTTAATGTGGGCCTAATGCGTTTGGCCACACTGGATAGTCATTGGGAAAGCCTAATGTGGCCCATACGCGGAGTTCCTAATACGGGCCTCGTGCGAATTTACCAATTAGGCAGTCACGGATGTTTCGCGTTACATGCCGCACGCCGGCCTGATGGGGCTGCCCCATCCGGGCCTAACAGCGAAATTAGGCTAGCCTAATACGGACCTAATGTCTGCCCAACTAATAATTCTAGTCGGGTAGGTATGCATAAAAATATCTTAGCAATTTTTGCAAGTCCTTTTCTAACTACATTTGCAGTTCGGAACTGCTATCGTTGTTAGATTGTGAAATTTGGAATATAAAATCTAATTAGTGCACTTGCCATAGAATTATCAATTTCTATAGTTTCGTTTATGGAATGTTTTCTATCATATTACCAGTGGAAATTTTAGTAATATTTTTCATATCATTGATTTCAAACGACATCTGCTTGCTTCTTAAATCGAGAAACGAAGCAAAACGGTGTACAGTTTCAACATGTGATTGTAAATTAAATCTATTCACAAAGGACGTTCCCAAAACATTTTTAAATTGCTCAGTCTCAGCTCTGCCCGTATTATTACCTGTCAAATGGTTATTAATATTAACTATGCCATGGATAATAGGCAGTACCAAAGAAATAGTTATAGTATTTTCGGAGCATAATGCGGTAGTTGCTACTTGTAAAAGTTTTAACAAAGTAATAATGTCACTCATTATTAACCAATGATATTCCGACCTTTCAAGGTTTAAGGCAACACAAAATGTTGTAATTGCGTTTCTATTATTCACAAGTCGCTCACACATACAGGAATATCCACTTAACTTAGAACGCGCGCGCGAGGAGAGATGAAATGACCGAGCGAGTCCCTGTCCTAAAGAAGAAATTGGATTTTGGATGTAACAGTACCTTGCTTAGGGTTTCTGCGTCGTTATCCCCTGAGCCAAAGGACAAATGTCGAGGCGATTGTCTGAAAGAGGCCACGAAAAGCATCTGTTCTCGCGCGCGCGTCCTGAGCTCCTGAGTTAAGTGAATAGGAATTCCACCTTGTAGGGCAATTTTTAATTAATTTCTGTTTACTTACGGAGTTAGGGCACCTTAGAGGCTTGAAAATCAGATGTATGTATGATCATTTTTTGGGGCGAAATTATAAAGTAAATGAAGAAACTTTTTTAAAGGCTTTATTCTACATGCCTTGTGGTAGATACAAAAATTTAACTATTTTCTTCAACAAAACGGCGTTATTCTTCCATTATTGCAGTTTTTAAAAAGGCACTCCACGGCTAGCAGTAGAACTCCCGTACACGACTTCTAACAGTTCTAACCGTGGAGTGTCTTTTCAAAAACTGCAACAATAGAAGAACACCAGTTGCGCCGTTTTGTTTAAAAAAGTAGGTAAAGTTTTTTATCTACCATAAGGCATGTAGAATAAAGCCCTTAAAACAGTTTCTTCAGTTACATTATAATTTCACCCAAAAAAAATCTGAAACATACATCTGATTTTCATGCCTCCAAGGTGGCCTAACTCCTTAAAGTTTAAAGCTTAAGCCTAACTGCTCCTGCTTTTTGGTCAAAGCTATTGTAGCTAAATTGGAATGATTAACCCTTCGTGGGCACACGGGGTGTATCGCATACCAGGATATATTTACCCATATCTTTCTAATATTTAGACCTTACTAAAAAAAATTTAATATTTGGTGAATTTTAACAAAAAGAATCGCTTTTTATTCACAACTATTTTTTCAAATACAAATTTCAACATATCAAAATTTACAGGGGCGTAACTTTAATTGTTAATATCTTTAAAACCGCCAAGTAACTACGGCTAGTATTCCATATATTTCATCAGGGACCTGCATGCTATCATCTTACAAAAGCTCGTTAAAATCCAAGTCGACCACTTGGGGTCCTTCCCTTGTAAGAAGGACTGGCATATAAACTGAAAAAATCAGTTTGCATCGAGCCTCAGCGAAGAAAACTCCTCTGCCAGTGTTGCGCGTCGCAAGGAGAACCCTTTGTACCCAAAGGAATGGTGGAGAACCTCTACAGTCTACTGCTTCGTTACCAGTACGCGCGTATGTATGCGTGATTGATGCAAACCATAGGTAATGCCCATATAAGGAAATTTGCGCCAGTCCGAGCCAAAAATCAAAACAGCTGAAAAAAAATCACGGAAAGCGCGAGCCGGTCGCTGCATGATCGCGGGGGTCCGGGTCATTCAAGCTCTGCTTCAGCCATAGCGACAAGCAGCAGTACGCGCAGTTTAACAATAAATTTTTATTTTTAATTTTTTTCCAGTCTTGAGTTCTGTATTTTTAGTTTCGTGTGTTGTGTTTTCCCTTTTTGCTGAACCTTCTCCTATCTTTGTCTTTCTCATACTTTTGTTTTATACCTTTATTTTATATTTTCCGTTTGATTTTCTTCCTATAACATCATTTAAATTTTTTCAATGGACGCTATATCCGATGAAATGGAAGATTCTCTCTTAACAGAAGAAACAATTATTTATTTGCCTGGTACTTCTACATCTTCTACTTCTATTTCCGTCTCGAATAGTGCCATATTAGATGGCACATTTTTCTGTATCCTTCCGGAAAAATCATCTGTTATGTCGGTGGTGGCTGTATACAATAAATGCAGGCCCAAGTTTGTAGAAGTGAGAGGACGATTACATTCTACATCGAATTTTCGCTCTCATTTGAAAAGACGCCATGGCGCTGAAGTTTTATGTGAATATAAAAATTATTTGCAAACAAGAAAATCGAGGACGTCACAGGAAATGTTGACTGGTACCACTCAGACTAGATCAACTAAAGTCGTGTCCAGATATATTGGCCGGTGAGTTTCGTGAGGGGTATTCTACCACCACACCAACTGCCAATCCACGATCGTCAGGTAGTGGTGGCTGATTTCTCCTCGAGCGCTGCTTACGAAAACGAATGCACCGGCCAATATATCTGAACACGACTTTAGCAACCGCGACAACCGTCAACGAACCAGAATCACGCAAGAAAGTTTAAACAATCATATAGCAAATTATATTGTCCATTCAATAGCATCTTTACGATCAGTGGAAGACCCATATTTTCGAAAATTACTGGAAGATTTGAATATCGCAGGTATGTCTATTATTCATTAATAATTTAAAAAGTGGGACATTCTTAATAACAAATGCGTTTATTTATATTTTTATGATACATACCATAGATTATGGTATAAATGTTCCTAGTAGGAGGAGCCTCAGCCGTGAACTAAGAAATATGTTTCTTACAAATATTGTTGAGATACAAAATAATTTAAAAGAAGCAAAGTTTGTATGCGTAACGGCTAATGTGTGGTCAGAGAGAAGAAGAAGCTTTCTAGGAGTGACAGCTCACTGGATTGAAGAAAATACTTTTAAAAGGAAGTCAGTAGCCCTGGCTTGCAGAAGATTTGCAGGTAATAATTTTGTAATTGCAGGGTGGGTTATTTAAATCGATTTTCGCCAGTATGTTTGAAACTGTTGATTATAGCCTATAGGAATCAGGGTCGGCGGAACGCACTAAGCAGCCTATAGTCCAGTGAAATTGGACGGAAATATGGCCAATCTAGGGAATAATTCCCAGCAACCTACATTTCTGTATGGGCCTTTATTTCGTCGTTTTAAACAATATGTCAAAAGTCCCCAACGATCCGACATCTGCTAAAAATTTCACAGAGGATCGAAGGTAAAAAAATAGTTTTTCGCGAATATCTCGTTATCTATCAGCTTTACGATAAAAAAAGTTATGTTCGTCGTGTTCATACCTTTGAAAAGGTAAGATCCCGAACCTGGAAATTTAAAAATTATTAAACTTTGGAGGGGAGATCCTCCTGAATACAACGCAATTTGGTTTGCTGTCTAAATTCACTACAAGAGGGTGCAATTTACCCCTGAAATTTTTCCGATTTTGTGTTATTACTCACGAACTATAAGAGATAGAAAAAAGTTTTCAGGAAAAAGTTACTTCTTCTAGCTCACAGTTCTTACAGTTTTTACAGTTCGCGAGTTATAACACTTATAACCCAAAATCGGAAAACAGCCGGATTTTCAGGACCAATTTCACCCTCTTAGAATGAATTTGAGCAGCAAACAAAATTGCGTTGTATTCAGGAGGACATCCCCTACATATTTACAAAGTTTCAGAATTTTTTGAATTTCCGGGTTCGGGATCTTCCCTTGTAAGACGTAACTACTGCTGTACGAGCATTTGCGTGGCTGTATATTAGAGTGGGTCGAATTCTGATTTTTTTTGAAACTCGAAATGTAATAGTGCGCGAAAGTTGCCTTACGCAAGTACAAATTCAACGCAAAAAAAATGTTGAAATTGAATAATATTTGACCATCGCGCATCGAGGTCAAAAATTCAAATTTTGGGAAAAATACCCAATTTCATAAAATAGTTGAAAAACGTTTTCCTCGTATTATTTACATTTACCAAAGTCGTAAAATGATATTTAAACACACCAAAAGACACTTCCGGTATAACATTTCAGTTATTATTTCAATGGCTTGGGGGAGAAGCTTCTATAAAAATTTACTGTGCAGCTCTTGGCTCGTCCATATGAAATTGAGGACAACTTAGAACTCACCACGAGAAGGTGTGGCTACACAGTACACGTCGAGTTTTACAGCGCTTTGCCGTATACATTGTAGGTAATACGTTATCGTCGATGCGTCGAGCGGTCGACGATCGTCTTTCGGGCAGTTAGTCGTTCAGTTTCTTCTTCAGTTTTGGCTGCTTGTCAGTTGCGCTTTGGTACTTCTGTACGATGGAAGGTCCACAAAAACACTTTACAAGAAAACACTTTGACTGTCCGCTTTTTGGTCCTCCTAAGGATTTGCCCACTTCTAGGCTGCCGACGTATGAAAACGTCTTAAGATGCTGTTTTGAGGAACGGTATAAACTTGCAGTAGAGCTAAACTAGAAGAAAGTTAACTTTTCAACTATTGCGATAACAGTCGCAAAGAAGGTCAAGGCTTTATTTGACAAGTCCTCCATTCCAACAGTTACTACAAACAGAATTGTGAAAATGGTTCAAGCATATCATGATTTGTATTACAATTTGAGGAAGTCTTACATGAGGGACAAATGCAAGGATAATTACAAAGCAAAAGTTTGTAAATTCAAACAGGAAGCATTGCGGTTGTTTGACGTATCGTACTGCAAATGTGTTATGTCGCTAAAATGCACCTGTGAACAAATTAAGGTCAATTGCAAATGCACACAACCCATTTCTGTTAATTGTTATTGTGAAAAAGCGAAGAAAATACCTCTGATTGAACTAAGATTTCTGTATGATCAAAGAAACGAAAGAATAGGGAAAATTGGATCATTTGAGATAAAAACATCCGAAATACTTGCAAAAAGGTTACAGAGACAAACTTCTAGTCATCCAGATTCCAAATGTTCAACTATCGATACCTTGGTCTCAGATGACATCGTCCTGGTCGATGAGTCTGAGCAAGAAGCTATACATACTCACCAACCTTCTGCAAAGGACTTTATTGTTTCAAAACACTACCGCTATGGATCGCCTGATTCTAATTCTACGCCATGTTCGCAGATGAGGCTTCAGTTAACTTCGGCGGCTTTAACATGTGATAGATTCGGCATTTCAGATAGAGCGACGGCGGCCATAGCCTCCAGTGTTTTGAAAGACGTTGGAATCATCTCTAAATCTGACACGACACGTGTTGTGGACAAAAGCAAAATTAGGAGGGAAAGAGCACGAACAAGATCTAGCTTGAAGGATTCTGAATCAAATATTATCCTTCGTGGCCTATACTTCGACGGTCGAAAAGACAATACCCTTTTCGTTGAAGCAGAGGGTTCGAAACGCTTCCGCAGGGTGATGAAGGAGGAACACATTGCACTCCTTCAAGAACCGGGATCGAAGTACATAAGTCACATTGTTCCAACGACAGGTTCCGCAAAACATATAAGTGACTCCATCATTGCAAAACTTACTGAACTAGATATTTCTTTTACTAACTGGGGTGTCGTGGGCTGTGATGGCACAGTAGTAAATACTGGCTGGAAAAATGGTGTTATCCATAACCTTGAAACTCATTTGGAAAGACCTCTCCAATGGGTAATCTGTATATTGCATTTCAATGAATTGCCATTCAGACACTTATTTGCCTGTCTCGATGGTGCAACTGCCGGACCTCAGTCGTTCTCTGGTTCTATTGGGAAGTCTCTGTCGGACTGTCACAAGCTTCCTGTGCGTGATTTTGAAAGAATCGATTGCTTCATTCCTCCAACAGATCGAGACGATCTCAGTAAAGATCAGAAATATCTTTTGGATATTTCCCAAGCAATTAAAACGGGTGTCTGCTCGCCAGATTTAGCTGTAGCACATCCCGGTCCATTGTGCCATTCTCGTTGGTTAACTGCTGCAAATAACACCTTGAGGGTATACATTTCAACACCCAATCCCTCCTCTGAACTGAAAGAAATAGTGAAATTCATACTCACCTCCTATATGCCGCTGTGGTTTTCTATAAAAAAGGAAAGTTCAATAATAAGTGGTCCACGGCATCTTTTCATGGCCATTCAAACGTCAAGGTACTTACCTGACAATCTCCTTGAAATCATTGATCCTGTCATTCAACGAAATGCATATTTCGCACTCCCTGAAAGCTTGCTTCTGACTATGGCGCTGGATGAACGGAGACACGTGAGAGAACTTGCTCTGAAGAGAATTCTCAAATCAAGATCGTTACCTTCTAAGCAAAAAACGAAGGTACGAAGTTTTATAGTGCCCACACTCAAGTTTGATGCTCAAGAGTATTTTAATATAATTGATTGGTCCTCCGCAAAGTTGTCGTCGCCTCCTCTTTTGAGCAATGTTTCGAACGAGCACTTTTCCACCTGATCGAGAGCGGGTTTGTCCCGGAATGGAATATAAGAGACTTTCCATCCCACACGCAATCACCCATACAGCACACTTCGTTGCGGCAAAGTTGCAGGATGCTTGCAGTAACCTTGCGTCGTTGCATAGTTGCAGCGCAATGTCGATGTATGGTTGCTGCGACGCACAGTGGTCTATTTCGCCAAAAAGCTGGCCAAAATGCAATTTTCAAACTATAAAACAGCGTTTTGCTACTATGACACATTTGTTATATACACTGCAATGTATCAAATACTGTTTGAGAAATTAAAATACAGTTATCAGTTACTATTATATAAACCTTCAAAGTTGGCTTAATTTCTTAGTCCTTAATGTCTTGATATTTCTATCATTTTTAATGTATCACACAAAGTTTCATTGAAGGAATTCATTTGTGAAATGTTTTACCATTAAAATATGTATTATAAACATTAAATTTGCATAGCAGCAGTCCAAAATATTTGTACATTAACCCGTGTATTTCCCTTTCCAATATATCGTACATCTTAGTCCTCGCTTAATAAAGAACGAGGAAAAAAGTAATGTTATACGCTTTTATACGCAAAGAGAAGAAATTCTTCATTTCAGTACACTGCCCAGAAGGATATGCAATTGAAAAATTTTGCGATAATTTGCGATCCTATAAGATATTTACATTTAAAGTGCTTAAGAGGGTCTTCTACAGTTATAGACAATTTTTTACATTCTCCGGAATTTTTGTATAACGAAACTATGAAACTTCTTCCACTGACGTTTTTTTTTCACATGTAATTGTTCATTTTTCAACAATACTTACAAATTTTTACAATGAGAAATAATCAAAAGGTGGCAGTACAGAGCCTCGTATACAAAAGGGTGTACCGAAAGGATATTCTCATTGCTCTCATAAAATCTCAAGATCTACTTAACCGATTTCATTCAAATTTGGTGTGTATCTTCAATACACATGTTGCTATAGCCCGTACTAGAATGAAGTCAAGATTATTATTTTTTCTACTTTTCTTTACTCTGGAAATGTTAACAAAAATTTCGAAAATTGGTATTTCAACTTCAAAATACCACTTTTTCTAATTGTCAATATTTAATGAAAACAATTTTTCTAAACTAAAAATATGCCATTTATCGCCTATTGAACGAATAAATAATTAAACGATCCATTGATTTTCGCAACATTAACACCACTAATCAAATAATACAACTACCAGTCATTATTATATTTCGTATTTTATATAATAATCCTTATTTCGCAAAACATCTTTTGTTTCGTATTCATTTTTCGAAAACTAAACGAAGAGAATGTTTGTTTACGTTGTACATAGAAACGAAAAACAATATCATATCGGCTAGATGGGACAAACGTTAAATACACACGATTTAGAAAGCGTTAAGTAGGTTAATAGAGAGCATCGAGAGAGTGATTATCGAAAGCGAAGTTCCTATTGCATTAAATATTCTGTTAAGTGTTTTTGTTCATTATTTTGCATTAAGCGTTTGTGTTCATTATTTTGCTAATTGTTTCTGTTAATTGTGTTGTGAATTACATTCTTTATTTTGTTAATTCGTTCTTAATTTTTACATGCTGTAACGCATTATCCTCACACACGTAAGTACTTTTCTTATGTTTGACGTGATATATGAAATTATTATAATAATACTCAGAATACAAAATAACATTGTTATAAGCAGATACATTATGCATCGAATAACGAAGTTGGAGTTGCATAACATTATGTATAATAGTACAGAACGACAAAATACTGCAAGACAATTTGAAGTTATTAATGTTTTGATACAAAAATTCAGATGTTCAAACAATGCGTTGCAAATTAAATCCATAAAATCGACACTAAACTCGAAATTTTTCAACCGGTACATAAAAAAATGGAATGAGTGTAGTCGAAAGAATGATTATTTTATTGAGGCCAATTCAACATGGCTGAATGAAGAAATAATTTTCGATTTTGAAAATGTTTCAAATACTTCAAGTAACTGTTTTACAATATTATGTATAAATTCCAATAATAAAATTTAAAAATATGATTATTAAACTCCATATAAACATTGAATATTAAAACAACATACCGTTCTTATGTAGACATGGTTTTTCATGACTTGTTAAGTAATAGCTAATACTATATTAGGGACACCGGGGAGGAAATCTGTACCGTTTGCCGAAAGTAGTGAGCGTAGTAAACGACGAAAGACAGAAAGTATAAGAAGTTTATATAGTGCTGATACACTTTCCGTAGCTGCTTCTATGGCTTTACGTTCGGAAGGAAACGAATCAGGAGCAAAATTAGTAAAAGAAGTATATAGCAACTTGCCACAACATGCAAGTGCAATTTACAATAGTTGGAAATCTTGTAACAATAACGTTGAAGTACCATTCACTCCCCAAGAAGCATTAAACTTTTTAATTAGCGATAATATGACCAAGAAACAATATCTTAGAATGTACCGCAGATCGAAATTACGTAACTCCAAATTATACCCAAGTTACAATAAGGTTTTAAAAGCAAAAAAACAAACGTATCCGTCAGGTATAATGGTTAGTGAAAAGATGTGCGAAATTTTATTGCAGTCACTATTAAATCATACGTGTCAGAGACTTTTGCAAGCTTTACAGCTACCTAATGAAACCGTACAAGAAGAAAATTATGTATTAATCTGTAAATACGGTTTCGATGGGAGCAGCGGTCATTCTAATTACAAACAATCATGGACCGAAGAAAACATAGATGACCATAGCCTTTTCCTAACAAGCATTGTTCCATTACAATTGAAGAATTGTGAGACAGACGAAATTGTATGGAGAAATTCGAAACCAGGTTCAACCCGTTTCTGTAGACCTATACGGTTACAATGGATTCGTGAATCTGAGGAAGTTATAAAGTTAGAAAAAGAAATCATGGACAAGCAAATCTCGGAATTGAAACCGTACACGGAATTCAATCGCAAAATTTCATTTCTAATTCATTTAACCATGATTGACAGTAAAGTAAGAACAATAAGTATTCAATCATTTTTATCTCATTAGAATTTTTATACCTTGTTCTGTCTCTAATAAATAAAAATGCAATATATAGAAATGATAAGATTCATTTTAAAGTTGTACATGAAAATAGTACACTTTCGAAAATCAATAATTTTTGGAATATTATAAATGTCAAATGTTATTATACAATTTCTTTGTAGATTGTTAATGTACTAACAAAGACTTCCAGCATGTGCTGTAGTATTTGTGAAGCCAGGATATCAGAAATGAACAATTTAGAACGCATTCTAAAGAAGCAAGAACGACAATCTTCTCTGCAATTTAGCCTTCCGATTTTACATTCTTATATCCACTTTTTTGATTGTCTGTTACATATTTCCTATAGATTAGAATTTAAAAAGTGGCGGGTTAGTGATCTGAAATTATAATTTTAAACAAAATAACATTCTAGACTGTATCGCTATTTAGTGCATATTTGTCTTACTAACAATTTTTACATTAGACAACTAAAAAGGATGGGACAATAACAATAATGCAAGCAAGAAAAAAAATTATACAAGACAAATTTTTAGCTGAAATGTCATTAAGGGTCGATTTTCCGAAACCTGGCTATGGTTCGTCAAATGACGGCAATACTGCTCGCAAATTTTTCGAAAAAAGTTCTAAGTCGGCCGAAATTACAGGTATAAATTATTTGTTTATTCTACTTGCTGTATATATATCTTTCGATTTTATTTTTTATTGCTCCTTTGAAATCCAAACTATAGGAATCGATGAAAGACTTATACATAGATTTCACACTATTTTAATTACGATATCCTGTGGCTATGCTATTGACTATTCCGCATTTGAGAAATATTGTATGGATACGGCCAAACTGTACATATCATTGTACCCATGGTACTATATGTCGCCGACTGTTCACAAAGTCTTAATCCACGGGCCATCTGTTATAAAAAATTGTATTTTACCCATTGGATGTTATACGGAAGAAGTTCTCGAAACGTCCCACAAACTGTGTAAACTGTATAGGAGAAGTTTTAGTCAAAAGACATCCAGAAAGAAGACAAATCAGGATATCTTTCACCGATTGCTACTCCACTCTGATCCATGTATTACAATGTTAGATATACCAGAAAAGGGTAAAAAAAAACTTCCATTCGATGTTTTGACATTACTGTCTAATGATAATTTAAGTGTAACCTCAGACTCGTGACCGGTCAACAGTGAGTTAATAGTAAAAATGCTTATTTTCCAAAACAAGGTGAAGGAAATCAATTTTGTATGCAAACTATTTTCAAAAATCTTCTAAAATGAAATTATACTTAATTCATTATTTTGAATGCTTCTTTTTGAGCGAAAACAGAGAAATCATCACGTTTTACGAAAAAAAAATACGTAAAAGACAATATTTATGCAAGCGGTATTACATCCTCCATTATGAATTTTATATTTTCGATGACACATTTGATACCAGCGACCACGAAAACTCTAAAGTACTAGGTGTCTGTTAAATTTGATATTTTTTTCAGGTACTCGACCACCATTTGTTTTCTTTTTGCAATTTTGACTTCAGATTCTGAATCAGCGACCTCGAAAACCCTTGTATACTAATTTTTGTGTACAAATCGGAAGATGCCTTCATATTTTGGCCAGCTTTTTGGCGAATTAGACCACTGTGCGACGTTGCCGTGCAACATTGCACGGAGCGGACATAGAATTGTTGCTGTATAGTTGCGGCATAGTTGCGTTGCAATCTTGCACTGCAAGTATGCCGCAAGTATGCCGCAAGTATGCCGCAAGTATGCCGCAAGTATGCCGCAAGCATGCCGCAAGTATGCCGCAAGCATGCCGCAAGTATGCCGCAAGCATGCCGCAAGTATGCCGCAAGTATGCCGCAAGTATGCCGCAACTACGCCGCAACTTTGCCGCAGCTTTTGCCGCAGCTTTGCCGCAACTTTGCCGCAACTTTTTCGCAACTTTGCCGCAACTTTTTCGCAACTTTGCCGCAACTTTGCCGCAACTTTTCCGCAACTTTTCCGCAACTTCGCCGCAACTTCGCCAAAATATAAAATACTAGCATACCCCGTCCCGATTTCGCCCGAGGTATTAGCGTGACTGATTCGTGTTTATTAGAATTAATATCTTTCAAGGAAATTAAGTATTTTGAAAAAAAAGCTTAATTGCTTCATAATATTTCGAAAAAGATAACATTCTTGGTATATATAATGATTTTCTGACATTCGGATGAATTGTTATTGCGCATCATATTTTAACTTCTCGTAAGTTAACATACCTAGTCAATTCCTGGATCATAATTGAATGCAAACCTTCCGGTAACATTCACTCTTATGAGTCCAGGTTTTACATTCCGCGTTGCTCAGCGTGTTTAACTGCCGAATCCTGGTGTATCTTAATATATAAAGCAGAAAGTGTTTGTGTGTTTTTTTGTCGCCTAGAAACTCTGGAACGGTAAACTTAGGGATCGCGGAATGTGTCGCCCAGCTCATTATACCTACCTAATACAGATGCACGTGGCTATTTAAAAAAAAAAAAAAATAAATAAATAAAAAACTATTTTTTTTATAAAATCAAAATCTAAATTTCGGGTGAAGGCGAATAGCAAAGCTAGTATTTGCAAACGTCGAGCAGGCACGGTTGATCTTGACAAATTTGATCGCACTCGGGACATAAGTAATAACATCCACAGGGGGTACGAATTAATTTGCAACAGCTATTTGTAACCTGAAAACGCTCGAGAAGCGTCGCCACCTAGTGGTAACATCGTGGTATTGCTACGGGCGAGGTATCGCGCGGGTCGAATATGCGCATGCGCGCGCGAAGTAGAATGTCGTAGGGCGATATTTTCAGTCGTTGCTTATTCTTAAGCAAATGCTTAAGCATTCGGCATCCTTTATTAGCTACTAGGTTGGTAGAGGATGCCGCATGCTTAAGCAGTTACTTAAGAATAAGCAACGACTGAAAATACCGCCCCTATACACGGTCACGTAGTCTGCAAACCAGCCGTACACATGACATGTTTACATATAAATTACATGTTAATAAGGCGTTTCTGAGACATGCTACATAGCCTATGTCCGCCCTAGAGTATGCAGGAATAACGTGTCAAAATTTGAGGAAGATTGGGTAAATATATGATTTCAGTTAGAAAATGTTTTGTGCCGCGGTTCGAACGGATTTGCCCCACTGTGCGGCGCCCGACGGACACGGACACCAGGCCCGGTCATAAACAGGGCCAGCGCGAGGGATGGTTGGCGCCTTCATGCAAGAAAATGTTTAGCGCCCCAAATTTCTTTGCCCCTGGTTTCTATTTAATATGTTTCGCCTTTACGGAGTACAAAAGAAACATTAAATTAACATTTTGTGTATGTGGGAGTTGTATTCCTTTATTATTAAGTGAGACCGTAAAATGTTTAGCCTGTTAAAAGAAACGCATTTCGAGTTTTGGGAGAAGGGAATTGACAGAAATATTACGACGAAAGTACGCATCTCGTTGGTTGAAATTCTTTTTCCAACGAAAGGTCGTGTTTAATAGCTTCGGCGAAAAAAATACAAGACACGTACAATTCAGCGGAGGTCGTTAAGAAATAATCGTGGCAAGTCATTTAACTTTGCTAGGATCGGTTCGAAACGTTTTATTACTTTATTGGTAATAGCATAGGTATATCCGCATACATCCTAAGCCGTAGGGGCGAAAGGCGATTAAAGGGTCCCACAGACTAACGCGATATATCGGGAACCGCAGCATAACAGTTCCGGGTTGGCCTGGGGGAACCTTTAACCTGCAGTTAAATCCGCGCGGACAAGGTGACGCGGAAAGTAACAAGACAATTAGAGGACAACCCAATTATAAAAGCGAAAATGTGAGATTGGTGTGAGTCATGTACTAATGGAAATACCAAGCCCGTGCATAGGTTCAAATTAGGCACAAAATGTTGAAATTTTGTCTTTTGCGCTTGATAAAACATCCATTTGAAAATGATCAAATTATTCTGGAAATTATAGTGTTCCCTGAATTTTTACCAACAGTGTATTTTACCTGAAACGGGGTGCGCCGCTGTCTTTAACAGCTTCCTAAGTTCCTACGACGTTCAATATGTAAATTACCAACAAGAGATAGGCTTATTTTATACAAAATTCTTCACCGAATGTGGTAGTATTTTTTCTGATTTTTAAAATCGTGACCTTCAGCCTAAATTCGTTAAATAAATCTTTCTTTATAATTGTCATTATTGTAAAAACGATTTTTTATCCTTAAACAAACTTATTCCTCATTTCACCACTCTTCATTTTTGTCTTATTTTCGCCTGTAGAATCACCCCCTAGAATATCCTTGATTATCAGTAAAGTAATACTCTGTATAGGTATGTATTAATACGTATGCCCAAAGTTTCATAACTTCTTTAATTTTCGATATCTTGCCTTGTGTAAGACAATTCGACGCTGTGCGGAGAAGGCTGGTCGATGCATCGTGGGTCTGTTTAGTGTTTACGTTGGAACGGCTCCGGCGATGAGTGCAAGTTGCCGTTCCAATGTGCGGCCGGCGATGGTCCCACTAGTGCAAGAGAGAAACAGATGCATACTTCTCCCTTGCACTAGTGGGACCGTCGTCGGCCGTTGTCGCCGGCCGCGTATTAGAACGGCAGCCTTGCGACGACCCCAACGCAAGGACGCCTTCGCCGATCATAAAGTGTTTCAAGGGCCGAGGGGTGTGGAAAAACCAACTGGACCCAAGGCCGTCTTAATAAATTTGAGCGGCCTTGGCTAAAAAATGTTGATGCTCTAGCCCTCAAGGGTACAATTTCTTCGCAATCGGTGCAAGGTAGTACATCACAACCCCGTGTCTCCACCAAGGCCGATAGAAATTATTGTCTCCACAATTGAAGAGAAAAAAGCTTTTCAACAAATTTGATTCTTAAGCGCCGTTGGATCACGGGCGCCACTGGGCTATAGCCTATTTAGCCCATTGTTAAAGGCGGCCCTGACTGGGCCCGTGACTTCGGCACACGGACGGTCCCTGCAGAGTTTTCCAAACGAACGGACGTCTGGAGTAGAGATGCAAAAACGTAATTTCAAAATGTAATTGTATAATTGATTACACATTCTTTGTAATCGTTAATTTAGGTAGTTGCCAAAATTGTCGTCAACTACCTAAATTAACGATTATAGAAAGTAATGTGTAATCAATTACACAATTACACTTTAATCGTAATTTGTAATCAAATTACATTTTGCCCAACTCTGGCGTCGCCATCAAATTTCCCTAAGTTCCATTCAGCTTTGTAAATAATTATTATAAAAGGGGGGAGCCTTGTGGGATATACTACGGTATGACCCAACAACCGGAATGAACCGAAATTTTGAGGGGTTGGGCGGGAGGGTGAGAGAACCTCTAATATAAAATTTTAGCTGCAGGTAATTGTTAGTTTCTGAGATAATAATAAATAACTAACAGATACCCGCAGCTAAAATTTTATATTAGAAAGTGTGAAGGTGTCGGTTTAAAAAAGAACCGTTTCAATTTTTCGATCCCTCAGCGCGCCCCTGGGCCCGCTGACGCATCGGGTTTTCCCAGCCACGCCATCTTGTCCACTCTTTCGCCCTCTCTCGCTCGCTCATGGATTCTCTCACTCGCGCTCACTGCAGGCTCGAAATTTTACAACCCTCTCTGAGAGTGAATTCAACGACGCAGCGCTTGGCTTCGCTCCGCTCGACTCCGCTCGGCTCGGCTCGGCTCGGCTCGAGCGCCAAACAAAGTACTTCTTTGTCGCCTCGCTGACTCGCGCTCGGCGCTCGGCAACCCTGGACCGGGCCAGTTCGAAGTAAACTCTCGAAAAACAAGCAGCTATCCTTTTCACAAGTTTTTTATATTTCTCTTATCGTTTATACTTATCGTGCGTTAGTGTTTTTTAAAAATATATATTCAATTTTTCTTATTCGTTTTATACTTATCGTGTGTTAGTGTTTTTTAAAATTATATATTCTATTTGTTTATTTTTTTTAAACTTATAGTGTGGTAGTGTATTTTTTAAAATTATATATAATTTTGTTCTTATTCTTTTCATAGGTATAGTGTGTTTAGTTTATTTTTTAAAACATATTTAAGTTATTTTATTCGTTTTATAGTTTGTGTGTACGCGTTACTTTTTTTTTTTAAATTTCTCGTTTGTTTTCCGAAAGCGAGCTTCGAACACCGTTTAGAAAGTGTTAATTCATCACCGGTAAGTACGAGTAACATCACGATTAAGACAAAACTATCATACTGCAATATTTCATAAGTATTATTATATAATACAGTGACAATTTTTTAATAAATTCTCCTAATTATTTTTCAGTAAAAAATGTTGAAAAAGTTTTCGATCGTGGAATTCGCGGATGGTCTGCAAATCATACCATCGAACTGGATGGACGCTGATAGACAGCGAAGTATTTGGCCGAGCCATATAAAGAATTTGTATACCCTCAATAGAACAATTATGAAAGGAATTGTTCCAGTGGACCACGATGAGTGGGAAAAATGCGACATCGTCAGGTGGTTTGCCTCAGCAGGTATATTTATTTCATTTAAGTATTATTTATACACCGCGTCAAAATTAAAGAAACACTATAATTTTGCGAAAATTTTGGTCATTTTCAACAGGCTGTATTTGTGGGAAAAATGTTTTGAAAAAATATTTAGAGAACGCATTTTAACGCTTGAAGTTTATAGTTTTCGAAGGAAGAATTGAAATTTTTGTTTCATGCATTATGATTAGTGATGGCTAGAACCGTGATTTGTGAATCACGAGTGATCCGATCACGTTCGTTCCCAACCACGGTGATTTTTCACAGTGATCCGTGATTTTCGTGATCGCTTCTGATTGGTGCAGGCAGAACAGTGATCGCTTCTGATTGGTGGAGAGCATGACTGCTCTTTGCACGCTCCACATAACCCCAATTTCTAATTTCTCTCGAAACATTCTCAAGTCCTCACTGTTCTTATAGAATCTCAGTTGTATACTTTGAACCAATGTTATCGCTCTTGATCTATTTAAATTAACGAATATTTATTCACTTTAGTTAAAAAGTATAATGTATATGTGAATACTTTAGCCAATCAAATCAGTGCGTGCATGCATTGACTATTTATGAATGTATAATATACTATATATTCGCTGAATTAGCACATTTTGACTATAACACAAGCTATATTGAAGTATTTTATAAAAAATAATTCAATCATGATCAAGAATTACGATCACAGTATTCACAGTGAGCAAATTCACTCGAGGTAAAAAAATCACGGTGATAAATCACTGTTAGTGATTTTGCACTCCATCCCTAATTATGATACTGTTTTATCAAGATGAAACGCGGGAAACGAAGATTATGAAATTTTTGCCTACTTTCAAGGTATGCACGGGCAAAAGAATATTTTGCCCCCAAATCCAAGGAAGAGCTCTTATAGAGCAAACATTTCTGTTTAATTTCGTTTCTTTCGTTTTGTTGTATGATTTTTATTGACAGAGTTATTCGCGATCAAAGCAAAAAAGGTACTTTTCAATTTGAACACCTATAACTTGCGAACTCATGATCGTAGACAAATTTTCAACAGTGTTTTGGAAAGCTAAGAAAGTTTCCTTTCAGAAGCATTAGTTGGCAATTTAATGAGATTTTTTAATCTATTTTTTCATTTTAAAATGATCCCAAAAATTCCATATTTATCATTTTGTAGGAAACTTGATGCCACTTCAAGGATAATCATGGAATCAAACAAGTTTTTTAAATATTTTTTCAAACATTTTTCGCCGAGATACAGTCCTTTCAGAATAACCAAAAATTTCGGGAAATTATATTGTCCCTTTACTTTTGACGCGAAGTGTATAAATTGAACCTGAATATGCATAACTTATTAATGTGTGACGTATTAATGAATTCTCTGTGTCAGATACTTATGAGGGAGCATTGGATAAACAGGAGACTGCCTTGGACACCTCCAATATTCCCGATTCGGATGCGACAAATTATTCGGGATATAGGAAAGTGTCGAAAGAGCGCAGGCGAAAAAATACTCGCGTTCACGTGTCCAGCGAAGAAGAGGACATTGAAGCAGAAGGGCCATTGCAGAAAAGGAAGAAGGGAAATATGTACCCCAAGGCACCTTCTGAAATGTCAGGAGTGCATGTACAAGAAGGTATTTTTATATTATTCAATCATTATTCATTATGAAAGTAAATGTGAAGTAATTTGTACAGTGTGTCCCAAAATTGTGCGACTTCCCGAAACGTGCAATATCTTGATCTCGGATTGAAAATGGTTAAGGACTTTTCGATGTCTTCTGAAGTATATTGCTCGATTAAAAACGTATAACATTCTATTCCTTCGACTATTTTGTCGTGAATGCAGCAACATATTTTTCCTATACAGTTTATGCCAGGATTCATTTGCATCTTCTGAATAGTACGCTATTGGTAGTGGAAACTGTCTTGCTACTTAACCGACCCGAAAATTTCAATTATATTAATAAAAAATCGAATAGAGTTGTACAAACAAAATAATGTATCACCAGAAATTAAAAAATTCGTTGATGAGAAGTAAGTTAAAAAGATTAAATACTTACCTTACTTCATGTGTAAATGAAAATATAATTATGGAAAATAGACCCAGTAAACAAACTGACCGCAGTATGCCAGCAGATTGGTGTCAGATTCGAGGAAATCCTGACGTCAGATTCGGGACCTACTATGTCCGCATTTGACTATGGTTTTGTGGTCAGAGCCTGAGGTCAGGATCTGACATCAGATTGACGGCAGATTTCGATCAGATCTTGCTGCCGTGGTCTGACCGCAGATTGGGAGCAGAAATCGAGCAGATCCTGCGCAGCGCGATCTGACGGCAGATTGGCGGCAGATACCGAGCAGATTCTGCGCAGCGCGATCTGACGGCAGATTGGCGGCAGATAGCGAGCAGATCCTGACGTCAAATTCGATGCCTACTATGTCCGCATTAAACTATGGTTCTGCGGTCAGAGCCTGACATCAGGATTTGACCGCAGATTGATGTCAGATTTCGATCAGATCTTGCTGACAAAAACCGCCCGCAGATTGGCGGCAGAAATCAAGCAGATCCTGATGTGAGAATCTGACCGCAAAACCATAATTTAATGCGGACATAGTAGGCAATTTTATATAATAGTATAGATTTAAAAACAGTGCGAAAGTCTTAAGCGTAAATAATATATAGAACACGTTTATAAGACCGACTTGAAAGATCTGATTCCTACCATATTTTATGGAAAAAGAAAAGTTTGAAAACCATGTATTTAGACGAGTATTATAACATTTTTAATATTTTACTTAGCATGTTGTTAGTCAATTGAATGCCAGGGAGGCTCAAAATAATTATTTAAACTTTTAAAGGCAGTTCTTCCAAATATAAAAGAATTAATGATAACTACTATTCATTCAGTCACCTTAGGGCGGTATTATCATCAATCTTTTTTAGTTTTTAGCACGCGGCATCCTCTACTAGTCTAGTAGATTAGTGAAGGATGCCGGATGCTTAAGACGATCTTAGTCTTAAGCAACGACTGATAATACCGCCCTTGGAGACGGGTATACCAAATATATACTCCGCAGTGAAATGCCGGCAAATGCGAGTGGTACTCGAGAGCCCTGAATGATCGAGCCCTCGGCCACTTATTCCCGCCACGGTGCTATTTCGCAAGCGAGAAGCACTCGCCCGATCGCCGCCTGACGTGTTCGCGTCGTGAACTATGTCAGCAGAATCTGCCCAATTCCTGCTGCCTATCTGCCGTCAGATCGCGGTACGCAAGATCTGCCCGATTCCTGCCATTAAATTGTATCAGCAGACTCTCCTTACTTTCTGCCGCCATTCTGCTGTCAGATCCTGACATCAGAATCTGCTCGATTTCTGCTGCCTATCTGCCGTCCGATCGCGCTGCGCAGGGTCTGCTCGATTCCTGCTATTAAATTGTATCAGCAGATTCTCCTTACTTTCTGCCGCCATTCTGCCGTCAGATCCTGACATCAGAATCTGCTCGATTTCTGCTGCCTATCTGCCGTCAGATCGCGCTGCGCAGAGTCTGCTCGATTCCTGCTATTAAATTGTATCAGCAGACTCTCCTTACTTTCTGCCGCCATTCTGCCGTCAGATCCTGACATCAGAATCTGCTCGATTTCTGACATTAAATTGTACTGCAGACCCTGCCGCCAATCTGCTCGCAGGTTAAGGCAGCACAATCTGTCGGCTTTCTGCTGTCAGTCTGCTTTCATCATCGAATATAACAAATCCTGTATCAAATCTGTAGTCTTTCTGTCACAAACATTTGTAGTCAGGCGTTGAGCAAAATCTGCTCAAACGGACGTGGCTGACTGGGGATATCTAATTTAAATTACATTGCAGCCACACACAGCCTACAGAGAGTGCCAGTGATCAGGATAGCGATACGTCAAGTGATCACGAGATGTGAAATGCTTTGTAAGTAACTAAAAACATTCAAATACTTCATTATTCTTATTTTGATTGTGTTCCATATATGGGAATACAATATACCTTCAAACCAGTGGGTTATCAAATCATTTCAACGAAAAAAATATGATTTCATTAGTCTTTCACATAAATCGATTTTTTTCAAAATCCTGAGGTAGTAGACAAATTTTGCGAACGGATTTGAAATGAGCGTGACAAAATCTACAGGAAATGAGGTACAACATGTCATGAAAAAAATCCTACCGTGCATAGTATTGGATTAATCACAATTTTGTTTAAAAATTTCAAGTTTAACACAGATTTTCACAGTGAAAAAACGTTCGTACCATAATCTCGGCAATTTTCCCTTATTCTGCAATGTTTCAGCTTTAACCTACAAAAAATTCATCGCTCTATCTCATTTCTATCAAAAGTTCTTTGATTTTGACACAAACTTTGTCACTTTGCCCCACTGTGCGGCGCGACAAGCTTTTACTTTTCATACAGTTTTTTTGTGTATATGCATATACTGTATAACTTTGATTTCACTTTACGTTAAATTATTTTAAAGTACTTAATGGTGATTATTACTTTTAACTGCTTCAATGCACCCTGTGATTGGCGTTACACGAATGCTTTTTTTAATGTAGCCCATGTTTCATGACTGGAATAATTTATTAATGACTTTTAATAGATTGAAATGCTGAAGAAGTGCAGTGGAAAGAACGTGGCCCTGACGACATCCGTAATTTTGGATTACCTGGTGACATGGAATGTCGCTACAAATTATAGTTGGCATGGAAAGAAGCATAAACCAGCGTTTTCGAAGTTTCTTCATATCAAGAAATTATTACTGAGTAAGTAACTTTATTATTTCTCTCCTTTGAGCACTAAAAATTGTAAAATAAATTAATGCGTATTATTTCAGGTGCTGTATACGATGCATGTGCATCGAAAAATATATACTGTTGTGATGCGGATATTGTAGATGCGGCCTCGAAATGGCTATCACAATGCAAATTGCGCATTGCACGTAGGGCCAATAAAGAAGTGGACGTAAGCCAGACGTAAGGGAACAGTGGGTAGCCCTTGATATTTAAAAAATGGACCTATGACAATAGCATCACCTTTTAAGGTGCGAAGCCACCCTGAATCCACTAACAACAGACACAGTTAAGGATTTTTTGTTTATATAAATAAAAGTATAGAGCTTTTATATAGATTGAGAGCAATCTTTATTTTGCTAAGAATTGTTTTTCCTTTTTTTTTGCAGAATTCCGCAAAATGGCTTCGCGGAGCACTACAACAAAAATATCCCACACTCCCGGGACTGACTGGATGATCTGGGATGGAATCATCTATCTTCTATCGAAACATGTCGCTTAGGAAACTAATCCTTCTAGCTTCTCAAAAAAACTCAAGTCGTTTGGATTAATTTTAAAAAAGTTATGCGATTTTAAAAACTTTCCGAATATTTTCAAGAGTCACTGTATATAAACTGAAATCTATTATGTTCCATGTAACGTAGGAAAATTACATTAATCGTTCCTATTTAAAAGTATAATAAAAGTATTGATTTTTTATACAGATTGAAAGAAATCTTTATTTTCCGAGGAATTGTTTTTTGTCTTTAAGAATGTAACATATTGTCATTAATGTTATTTGATAATACTGATAAATGTAGTTATGTACGTAGAAAATAAGGAATTGGAAATGGAAATGGGAGCCATCCTAAGCCGAAAGGCAAGGATTAAAACAATAAATAAAAAAAATAACAAAAATAAAATGTTAATGTTTATTGTAATTTAATTCCCTTCCCTCACATTTACTTTTATCGTTTCCGGAATAACGCGATTTTGGGGACACGTTTCGGGAGGACGATTATTGCCGCCACGTTGCCGTGCGAAGTTGCCTCAAAGTTACCGTGCAAAATTGCGTCAAAATTGCCGTGGGAAATTGCCTCAAAGTTGCCGTGCAAAATTGCGTCAAAGTTGCCGTGCAAAATTGCGTCAAAGTTGCCGTGCAAAGTTGCCTCAAAATTGCCGTGCAAAGTTGCCTCAAAATTGCCGTGCAACTTTGCCTCAAAATTGCCGTGCAACTTTGCAGCAGGCGGACATAGAATTCTTGCTGCATAGTTGCGGCATCCTTGCGAGCTTCGTTGCCATCTTGCGCCGCAAGTATGCCGCAAGTATGCCGCAAGGAGAGTGTGCTGTATGGGTTGTAGAAACATATGAAATGTTGTTTCATTAACGAAAAACAACGTATCCGTCTTAGCAATGCGCCTCATTCGCGTTAATTTGGCATATGCAAAACTTGTGGGTTTTTAGATCCTATATAATACATACACATTTTACACGTTTTCCCCCTTTTCAGAATTTTGCTCTATATTTTTTAGGTTTTTAAAAGTGGACGGCAACCCTATTATTTTTACTTTATCTACATCTTTTTTTGATTCTTTCTTCTTTTCTTCAGAAATGACTAAAAATTCTGATAAGAAATTTCTGTCATCTTCATCGTAACTGCTATTACTAATGTCTTTCATAAATTGCGATATCGTAATTAGTTTTAAATTATTTTTAAATTGCACGCAATTTGGAATTTGTTGTTTTGTCCTAATAATACAAAATAAATTTTCGATACAATCTTGCGAAAATCTTGAACTTAAAATAAATTGAAACTGTCTTTCGTCTAACAAGTATTTAGATAATTGTAAGAATGAAGCGGCTTCCAGGCTGCGGCCGCTCCAACTTTTAATTTGGTGAAAAATACAATACTTTCTTCCAGAAAATTCACAGCTTCCTGATACTTTAATACATTAAGTTTCCCCAGCGCTATTGCCACGTGCCTTGCGGTCATATAATTAAACCACGTGACTACATATTTGATGAACCATGACGCTGTTCTATAATCTTCGTTACCATTTTCATGGGCAAGGAATTGAAACGCAGAACTCACATCATTACTTAACACATTTGTCGCGCTGGTTACGCGCATTTTTAGAAAATGGTTGCTGGTATTTAGATATTGTTCATTAAGCTTTGGTGTGAGCATAAATTCTAAATTTTTTTGACTAGTTAGTAATTCGTTTAAACACGATGCTTTCACTATATTAGTTCCTAATATATATTTTGTTACGAATGAATCAGGTATTATGACATATTTGTTACTTAAAAGTCCACTCTTCATATTTTTTAGTGCATGTGGTACATCGCCGAAAAACCAAAGTTTACGGGATTCATCAGAACGATGCTTAATAAAATTGCATATTTTGGAATATTTGGTGGCGTTGATTCCCAGTGTTTTCCACATATCCTGATTTGCAGCTCCCATGTCCGAAGTTACTGAGTGAACGCGGAGACCTATTTCTTCTACTTTTTTTATTATGTCTATAATCAATTCGCTTAAGAGATTTCCACTCAAACTTTTATCTGTGAAGTGGTACGCAACGACTTCTTTCCTACTACTGGATATCCCTGTCAACATTAGCAGCAAAGCCTGACAAGGTTTTCGGTTTGTGTCCCGAGGAAAAGTAACATAACCCCAAAAACTATTGTTGGAATTATTAAAGCAATCACCTGATGTGATAGACATTTCATCTAAGAAGAGAGAACATTCTTTATCAATATCCTTAAAATGAGCAATTTTAATTCGTAAAAATTGCAGTACATCAGCAATTACTCCAGGTTCGAACTTTAAATGTTCTAGTCTGCGTGACAATGTACGTTCACTAGGTATTGGGTACCCCTGATGTAACAGTTCTTTGTAACCCGAACTACCACAACTGAATTTTAATTTTAACGACTTCAGTAATGTTGCATTGCACCATTTTGGGATTCTTTTACATTGCTCTGTTAGCAGGTTTAACTGATCGTCATTAAACAATTTTGAAGCACTTTTCCCTACTAATTTGTTCATACATACGTCTCTCTTTAATTTATTAATTTCATCTATCATTGCCTTCTTTTGTCTTTGATACTGTGTTTTCATATTCTTCATAGTTCGTTCATTCCTTTTAACTATTTTTTGCAATTTCTTTATTTTATTTATGTAAACCTCATGAGATTCAGCTATAAAAAAATGTAGAAGTTAAAAATAATATAAGCTATAAGAATAAGTAATGGATTGATTTAATTTTTTCTTCTTAAAATGAAGTTGATACATACTTTCAGGTTTAACTTGCTCCATAATATCATCAGAACCGCATTCCGAATAAAAAATATTTCTTGAATATGAAGCACGTGAAGTCTGTTCAAAATTATCTATGCAGTGTACATCCGAAACATTAACCTTCAGAATGCTTTTAGTAAAGGTCTGATTGATGACTGCAATAAAAATATATAAATCATATTGTTCTTGTTATTCAAGATATCTAGAGACGCGGTAGCGTCTCGACGCCAAGTACAGGAAAGACACCCTCGACTGTCGCTACCGCTATCATTTACTCGAGAAACGGCTAATCCAACCTAACCTGAAACTTATTTCATTAATATCTCATCACGCCTGCAATATTTTCTAAATTTAAAGGCATTTTTCTTATGTAAACCGCATATAAGCTT
Organism: Andrena fulva; assembly: GCA_946251845.1. NCBI lineage: Eukaryota > Metazoa > Arthropoda > Insecta > Hymenoptera > Andrenidae > Andrena > Andrena fulva. The sequence goes on from OX276330.1 coordinate 21,722,034, forward strand.
TCGATTAAGACCAAATTTCAATAAAATCTGTCCACGCATAACAGAGATATCATAATATCGTCTCATGGATCTGTCAGAAACGGTAAGATTTTCTTTTCCTTATCCTTCTCCAAGCCAAAGTTTCGTCAACATAATACGTATACGCGTTACACGCACACATTCAGCCAAAAGAAACTAGTGTATGTATGATCGGCGTCCGCCATTGTACATATACCTATGTGTACTATTGAATTATAACCTACCAAGTGTCAATCCGTCATAACCTGCCAAGTGTCAAATAAGGTAAGTTGTCCAAATTTGAAATGTCACGAGTTTTTCGCATAAGTTTCTGGAAATTTGTACCATGCATGTACAAAATAATATATTGTAGTAAAAAATTGCATTGCATTTAAATTGCCAGATACTGGTATTTTTGTATATACCAGCAATTTAGAGTTTTTATGTAAAGCTTATTATATTATAGAAATGAAGGGGACGCACAGGCTTGGATAGTAGAATTGAAGGGGACGCACAGGCTTGGTTGGTTAGAAATGAAGGGAATGCGCAGGCTTGGAGGTTGTCCAGAGAAGATTAGATAGATAGACAGAGCATCTTGTGTCGCACAAGTTTCTTGAAATTTGTCAAATAAGGTAAATCGACAAAATTTCTCTAAAGACATAGTATTAAGAATTATTATGAAAATAGATTATGGTGGACTGCTTGCAATGTAAAGCAAGTCAGATTAGTGAAGAAAGTACGCTGAAAACACATCTCCCTTGATGCTTTTCAATCTTTTGTGAAAGACATTCGTAATACTTTATAATAAAATCCACAGTAGTTGCCACGTTATTCATTAGTTCATTAATTTTTTCGATTCCCGTTATTTAAATTCACCAATAAACATTCTAAATTAATTTTATTCCAACACCAATGAATTGTGCGTTAAAAATATTGGTTCTCTACGTTCATTTTCGCTGAATTATTACCATTAGGATTTAATTTAAATTTCCTGCAATAAGTTCTACGTTAAGTTGTAGTATATAACTAAAATGTGGCTTTATAAATATATATATTTACAGATAATAGAAGCAGAAGGTGATGCACTGTGATCTACGCCAGACTATGTACGCACAAATTTGCAGGTAGAGTTCTTGCATACGTAATTATTCATTCAATGATCTTGAGCATGTGTGATAAATTATAAATAATTATTAAATGTGTCCTATTTTTCAGTTAACGATGCAGACGAAGAGAATTATTTCAACAGCTGAAAGGGAAAGTTACTGAAAATGAAATAAATGTAAATAAAAAGAGTAAATGAAATGTACTGTACACAAAGTACTATACATATAAAATACATATAGATCAGCAATGTAGTGTGCATGGTTTCATTTCGTAGTTGTTAAACTTACGTAGAATTTATCCTTAATCAAAAAATAAATAAAGTACACTCGCTGAGCTGCTTTGCGCTATTCCGAGTATTCCAAGTATACAGGGTGTCCCAAAAATGTCGCGTTTCCTGGAAAGGGGTGACTCAGGGGGTGATTTGAAACAACTTTTTCCTTAGCGAAAATATTGTCCGAAGCTTCGTTAAGGAGATATTAAGCAAAAACCCCGACCAATCAGAGCGCGCGCCTTCCGCCTGAGTTCCCGCGGTAGCGTTGGCTACGAGGTAGGCGACCGCGCTTGTGCTACGAACGTACGAACAAGCAAGTCGGCATGCATCGAAGGAAACCGCGTTACACATTTTTTTTTTTAAAGCAGAATCTTAAATAAGAATAATTTGAAGTGAGAGGACAAGAAGTACGTAAATTTCGTTTTTAAATAAGGCATAAACAAAAAGCTAACGTAACAGAAAATGTACGACAAGTGATCGTAATTCGTTATTGAGGTAAAAATCCGTAGTTTAAAAACGGCCAACACAACTAAATTTAAAAAATAATATTAGGTGTATGAATAAATTCTTTCCGACTGGAATTTCTATCGCGGTGGTATTCAGAAGCCGCCAGAAAAATGGCAAGAGGTAATGAACAATAATGGAAATTATTGCGATGATCGAGTTGTTTTCATATTTTTTAAATCGAACTGTTATTGTACCCTAAAATCGGAAAGAATTAATTTTCACACCTAATAATCACCAATAAATTAAAGAAAACTCACCCTTTCGGACATTCCTTTCCTTGCTTTCCTTCCCTTTTCGGAAACCTGTGTCACTAGGCCACTGTACCGATCCTGGTCATCGGCGTCCAGTGCTCAGCTGATCGCAGGGTCAATGTACCGAATATTCACTTCACTGCACGGCTACTAACACTGATCACTGAATTTATTTTTCACGGAACGTGTTGTTCCTACGTTATAAAAATTGGTGGCCGCGAAAGGGGCCGATTACTGTTAATTACTGGGACGAGATTACTACTACAGTAATTCGTCGTTAGTGTCACGTTTTTACCATGCGTTATAATCACGCTCACTATCCCCACCATTTCTTGGAATCCTTCAGTCGAGAGTGAGAGAATCCGAGAACGTGCGAGAGAACAAAAGAGTCGACACGAAGTTGTCGTCGGCTACGAATGGTGTCCGCATCGCGTTAGTATCACGCTGCCAGCCCCGATCGTCGTGATTCTAACGAGGCATTACTGTATTACCCGGCGAAAAGAAAACTCGTGGCAGACTGTCTCGGGCTGTGCAGTCCGCTGCTGTGCAGCGATCAGATACGGATCCGACCGACGATCGTCAAAACAAAAGCGTAGGCTACGCTTGGTCAAATCGCTCTATCCCACTCGATCTCGTGTTTCGTTCGATCTCTTCGTCGCGCGGCGTGACAATGTATGTGGCAACTTCAGCCAACAACCAAAATACGTGTGCCCCGTCTTTAAAAGTGTGCCCAAATAGGTGACTCGACCAATCGTCACAGCAGCGGACTGCACAGCCCGAGACAGTCTGCCACGAGTTTTCTTTTCGCCGGGTAATAGTAGTAATCTCGTCCCAGTAATTAACAGTAATCGGCCCCTTTCGCAGCCACCAATTTTTATAACGTAGGAACAACACGTTCCGTGAAAAATAAATTCAGTGATCAGTGTTAGTAGCCGTGCAGTGAAGTGAATATTCGGTACATTAACCCGGACGCAGTGTGATCAGCTGAGCACTGGGCGCTACCCAACCATAAATCTTTTCGTCCACCGATAACCAGGATCGGTACAGTGACCCAGTGACACAGGTTTCCGGAAAGGGAAGGAAAGCAAGGAAAGGAATGTCCGAAAGGGTGAGTTTTCTTTAATTTATTGGTGATTATTAGGTGTGAAAATAAATTCTTTCCGATTTTAGGGTACAATAACAGTTCGATTTAAAAAATATGAAAACAACTCGATCATCGCAATAATTTCCATTATTGTTCATTACCTCTTGCCATTTTTCTGGCAGCTTCTGAATACCACCGCGATAGAAATTCCAGTCGGAAAGAATTTATTCATACACCTAATATTATTTCTTAAATTTAGTTGTGTTGGCCGTTTTTAAACTACGGATTTTTACCTCAATAACGAATTACGATCACTTGTCGTACATTTTCTGTTACGTTAGCTTTTCGTTTATGCCTTATTTAAAAACGAAATTTACGTACTTCTTGTCCTCTCACTTCAAATTATTCTTATTTAAGATTCTGCTTTAAAAAAAAAATGTGTAACGCGGTTTCCTTCGATGCATGCCGACTTGCTTGTTCGTACGTTCGTAGCACAAGCGCGGTCGCCTACCTCGTAGCCAACGCTACCGCGGGAACTCAGGCGGAAGGCGCGCGCTCTGATTGGTCGGGGTTTTTGCTTAATATCTCCTTAACGAAGCTTCGGACAATATTTTCGCTAAGGAAAAAGTTGTTTCAAATCACCCCCTGAGTCACCCCTTTCAAGGAAACGCGACATTTTTGGGACACCCTGTATGTATACCTTATCCTCTAACGTCACTAGATAGGCTGCAGGGCGCCAGAAACACGTGAACGTGTGACGAAGATAGATCAGAATTTATAATTTATTGGGATTTCCTTACTTTTTCCTTATTTTTAGCACACGTGGCAGTCAACTTCAAAAAAGTAAAATAATTATGCCAAGTACATGAATTATCTTTGTAAAAAGAAGTGAGATCCCCATAAAAAACTTTAAAAAAGTAAAAAATAATTACGCCAAGTACATGAATTATCTTTATAAAAAGAAGTGAGATCCCCATAAAAAACTTTCAAAAAGTAAAAAAATTACGCCAAGTACTTGAAACAAATAAATCACAAAAAATGAAAGATAATAATATAAATCACAAAAAATAGAAGAAAATATATAATATCACAAAAAATAGAAGATAATAATACCCATAAAAAACTTTCAAAAAGTAAAAAAAATTACGCCAAGTACAGTATGTAACAAAAGTAAGTAAACACGAAAGTTTCTGACGATTGAATAGATTTTTCTCAAACCTAGAGTTAGGTATCCTAGCAACGAAAACAGCAAACGTTAGAGCGACGACCCCAATTGTTATTCCTATTTGGGGCACAAGTTTCTTTGACGCATTAAGTTTATTGTACCAAGTTAACTAGAACATATATATTACACGGTTACAAAAGTAAGTAAACATCTTTGGTTTTTCATTTTGTATTCTGTTCCTGAAATGTATTTTTGAATTACCTCTTTTAGGTTATACACTTATAGATTCTACCAATCATTTCGATGTATTAAGGTTATGTTGGTATATAATTAAAATATATTTTCAGTTCAGTAAATATCTCTTTGGCATTTGCGTTCTTTCTTTAAGGTCGATACGGAAAATGTCTCAGCGGAAGCATTTAACAAACGAGGAGAGACGAATAATAATTAAAATGAAAGATGAGGGCAAGACATATAGAAAAATAGCTACCTTTTTTAATAAAACACCAGCAGCCATTTTTAAAACTGTTAAAGCGTATAAGAAAGATGGAGAGTATCAGCTTTACCAAGACCGGGACGTCCAAAAGTCACTAATATTCGAATAGATAAAAGTATAGTTAATATTTCGTCATCAGATCCCTTTTTATCTACATCAAAAATTCGTACAAAATTATTAAGCGAAGGTAAAAGTGCACCATCAACCCAGACCATTCGACGTCGATTACACGCATCAGGAAAACACGGTCGCGTTGCAAAGAAATTACCTTACGTTAGTAAGATAAATCTTAAGAAGCGAATGAACTTTTATTATAAGCACGTTTTAAAACCTTTAAGTTTCTGGGAAAAAATCTTTTGGACAGATGAATCTATGATTAGACTTAAATACAGTCATGGACGAATGTATGTCTGGAGGAAACAAGTCGAAGTTTCGTCATACCAATGTGCCAGACCAACAATGAAGTCAATGGAACAGGGTATTATGGTTTGGGGATGTGTTTCATTCTTTGGAGTAGGGAAAATTATAATTTTAAAAGGGAGAGTTAACTTCCAAGTTTACCTGAAATTGTTACAAGACGTTATAATTCCAGAAGGGAAACGATTGATAGGAGATGATTTTATTCTCCAACAAGACAATGCACCAATTCATACGGCGAAAATTGTTAAAAAATATTTACAAGAAAATTTAATTAACATTTTGGAATGGCCTCCGCAAAGCCCTGATCTTTCGCCAATTGAAAATATGTGGTCTATCTTAAAATTACGAGTCGCAGGACACAGACCACGCAATATAAAGGAATTAGAAAATTTAATAGAGAAAACATGGCAATTATTTTCAATTGATGAATGTAGAAAATACATGCTCTCCTTACCCGATCGATTAGCCAAACTATCATTGCGGAATGGTCATCATTGCGGATATTAATTTATTATTTAGTTCGTGTTTACTTACTTTTGTAATATGAGTTCTTCACATTTCATGCATTTTTATTTTTCTTAAAAACAGATTATTAATTAATGATGTTTTATTAGTATAGTTATTTCAGTAGTCTCATGTAATATCAATAAATGTATATTTTGTTCAATGAAATTAAACACTTACTTCGACACAATCTTTTGTTTGCTAAAACTCCGACTGTTTACTTACTTTTGTTACATACTGTACATGAAACAAATAAATCACAAAAAATAAAAGCTAATAATATAAATCACAAAAAATAGAAGAAAATATATATTATCACAAAAAATAGAAGATAATAATATAAATCCCCCAATAAATAGAAGAAAATATACAATATAATAAAATATGTGACATCAAAATGAGCTGCAAGTACTATTACCGGGCGAAAATAAGACTGGTAGCAGGCGGGCTCGGGCTGTGCCGTCCGCCGCTGTGACGATTGGTCGATTCACCTATTTGGGCACACTTTTAAAGACGCGGCACACGTATTTTGTTTATTGGCTGAAGTAGGCACAAACATTGTCGCACCGCGCGACGAAGAGAGCGAACGAAACACATCGAGACCGAGTGGGATAGAGCGATCTGACCGACGATCGCCAAAGCAATTGCGTAGGCATCTCACAAGGAGAGTATTTTAGGTGTCCGCCTCCGATCATTTTGATTTTTGGATATGTTATAGAGGACCGAAAAATAAGAAATACGTGTTTTTTTATTTTTCCCCGTTTTCATATTTGGGGGGTGAAAACTGCGTTCAAAGTTAGGGTGAAGAATCATTTTTGTGGACTTTTTGAAAATCTGGTGAGTCAGTCATATTTCGCATTCAAAGACACAAAATTCGTCCATTGACACTATTCCCCTATCTCTAATAGTTCTTGAGATATTCCACAAAAATGAGTTTGTAACCCTAACTTTGAACGCAGTTTTCACCCCCCAAATATGAAAACGGGGAAAAATAAAAAAACACGTATTTCTTATTATTCGGTCCTCTATAACATATCCAAAAATCAAAATGATCGGAGGCGGACACCTAAAATACTCTCCTTGTGAGATGCCTACGCTATTGCTTTGGCGATCGTCGGTCAGATCGCTCTATCCCACTCGGTCTCGATGTGTTTCGTTCGCTCTCTTCGTCGCGCGGTGCGACAATGTTTGTGCCTACTTCAGCCAATAAACAAAATACGTGTGCCGCGTCTTTAAAAGTGTGCCCAAATAGGTGAATCGACCAATCGTCACAGCGGCGGACGGCACAGCCCGAGCCCGCCTGCTACCAGTCTTATTTTCGCCCAGTAATAGTACATAAAGGTGCTTTCCAATGTATTAAATAATATTAAGCAGATATATTTTTATACAAATAAATATTTTAATACGAATAAATATTTTATTCAAAACACTTGGCACTGCTCACCGAATTGGTGTTGCTAAACTGAATACATATGTATAAATTGCATTAATCTTTTTCTTTCTTTCTTGTGCGTGCGTTCGTGAATGTGCGTTTGCATATGCTACGTATGATATTAGAGTTAAATATATGTAGAATAAATCTGACTGCGTTTGTAATATGTATACCCCTACAGCACACTTCGTTGCAGGAACGTTGCACAGCCGTTGCAGTACATTGCAATGTTGCCGTTTGGTTGCAGGTTGCATTGTAATATTCCTGCAACATTGTGGAAACATTGCCGTGCAATATTGCAATGGCCACGTTTGTGCAATGTTTCTGGAATATTGCGCACATACTGCGTTACAATAATCCAGGAATATTGCGCACACATTGCCGTGGAATATTGCAATGGCCACGTTTGTGCAATGTTTCTGGAATATTGCGCACACATTGCCGTGGAATATTGCGTACATACTGCCGCACAATATTCCCGGAATATTGCGCACACATTGCCGTGGAATATTGCGCACATACTGCAGTACAATACTCCCGGAATATTGCGCACACATTGGCGTGGAATATTGCTCACATACTGCAGTACAAGACTTCCGTTTCCGGTGTGATTGAGAGAGAGTGTGTGGAAGAAGCGTAGGAAATTAGAAGTAGAGAAAAGAGGTGAGAAAAAGTGTAGGAGAGAACGAGAAAGTGTGGAGGCGCACAGTGGCGTAGGAGGAAGGTGTACAGCGCAGTAGAAGCGTGGGGGCAGAGAAGGCGAAGGAGGTGCGACGGTTAAAAGAATTTGGAGGTTAGGGTGAAGGAAGTGAAAAAGGAGAAAAAAAGGAGTTAGGAGTGAAGGTGAGAGAGTGGAGGTAGGTAGTGAAGTGCGAAGAAAGATTTGTGCACATCAGGATCGTGGGTGGAGAAGGTGAAGGGGTGATTGAAGGGGAAAAGAATTTTGAGGTTAGGGTACCGCAGGCGGCTGCGCAGGAGTTGAGGAAAGTGAGTCGGTAAGGTAGGGAGCGAAGAGTGGGTAAGAAAGGAAACGTACGTGCAGCCAGAGAAAGTACAGGAAGGACAGGAAGAACGAGTAAGAATAGGAGACGATAGGGGGGAAGAGGAGGAGATGGGAAAAGGGATAAAGAAAAAAGTTGAAAGAATACAGAGGGAGAGAAGTAACAGTACGGGAAGAATAGAAGAGTATTTTGGTAAAAAAAGGGTGAGGGTAGAAAATGATACGGAGAGGGAGGAGGCTTTCAGGAGCAGTAAGGTAGTGGCAAGATTTCCACAAGGGCAGGGGAAAGGAGGGAAAGAAGAGGAAGAAGGTAAAGAAGAGATGATGGAAATATTGAAGAGTATGAGGAAGGAGATAGCAGAGGGGAGAGAGGAGGTGAGGGAGGTAGCGAGGAAGCATGAAGAAAAACTGAAAAAGGAAATAAAGGAATTAAAGGAAGAGTTGAGAAGGAGAGACGAGGCGTGGGAGGAGGAAAGGAGGGAGACAAGGAGGGAGATAGAGAAATTGATGGGGAGAGTAGAAAAAATAGAGAAGGAAGGAGGAAAAGGGGAGGGAGGGATAAATGAAAGAATAGAAAAGCTGGAATTAGAAATGAAGCAAGGGAAAGAAAAAAAAGGAGAGGAGAAGATAGCAGAAAAGGTAAAAGAACTAGAGTGGAGATTGGAGGAAAAGGAGAGAGAGGAGAGGAGGAATAATATGTTAGTGAAAGGGATACAAGGAAGGGGGGAGAATGTGAAGGATGAGGTGGAGAAGCTATTCAAAAGCATAGGAGTGGAAGAAGAAATAGAATCAGTAAAAAGAATAGGGAAGGGGGAAGGGATGGTGATAGTAAGAGTGAAAGATAAGGAGACAAAAAGAAAGGTGATGGAAGCAAAAAAGAAACTAGCAGGTAGAAAAGAGAGAATAGAGGACGATTTAACATGGAAAGAAAGGAAAATGAGGTGGGAAATCGAAGAGATTGCGAGGGAACAGAGAAGGAAAGGAAAAAGAGTACTAGTAAGGTATGGAAGGATAAGAATAGAAGAGCAATGGTGGAAATGGGATGAAAAGAACGAGGTGTTAAGGGACGAAGAAGGAAGGGAGAAAAGTGGAAGTAGGGAAGAGGTAGAGCAGGTAGGGAAGGAGGGGGAAGGGCAGGGACAGGGAGGGAAAAAAGGGGGATAGAAGGAAGAAAGGAAAAGACACAGAGAGAAGAGAGAAAAGGGAAAGAAAGGTACATGATAGCATGGTGGAACGTGGCCGGTTTGGCGAGAAAGGACAAACAATTTTGGAACAGACTAGAAAAATGGGATGTAGTGATAATGTTGGAGACGTGGGTAGAGGAGAAAAGTTGGGGATGGATAAGAAATAAACTACCGAAAGGATACATATGGAAAATGCAAGCGGCGAAGAGAGAAAGAAATAAAGGGAGAGCCAAAGGAGGAATAGTAGCAGGAGTAAGGAAGGAACTGGTGGAAGGAATGACAGGGGGTATAAAAGAAGGGGGAGAAGGTGTGATGGAAGTAAACATTAAAATAGGCAGAATGAAATGGAAGATAGTAGGAGTGTACATAAATGGGGACATGGAAGAAAAACTGGAAAAGTTAAAGGAATGGACCGAAAACGGGGAGCAGGAGTGGGAAACGTTAATAGGGGGTGATTGGAACGCAAGGACGGGTAGGAGAGGAGGATGGGAAATGGAGGAAGGGGAAGAAGTGAGAAGAGAGTCGAAGGATGAGGTGGAAAATTCGGAAGGAAAAAAACTAATAAGATGGCTCGAGGAGCAGGGATGGGGAATATTAAATGGAATAACAAAAGGCGATGAAAGGGGGGAGTACACATACGTAGGGCCAAGAAGTGAGACGGTGATAGACTATGTGATCGGAGAAGTAGGAATTGGGGATAAGCTAGAAGGTCTAAGGGTAGGTGAGGAGGTTGACTCAGATCACCACCCACTAATAGTAACATTGAAGGACAGGGCAGAAAGAAGGAGGATGAATGAGGGAGGAAGGAAAAGTAGAGCGAGAGGCGTGTGGAACGAGAGCGGTAGGGAGAAATTCTGGGAGGTTGTGGCAGGGATAGGGGAAAGGAGGGGAGAGGATAGGAACACAAGAGTAGGAGAGGAGATTACAGAGGGAAAGACAAAAATAAGGGCAGCAATTAAGGCGAGTAGTGGAGAAGAGGAGAGAAAAAAAAGAGGATGGTGGGACGAAGAGTGTGCGGAGGCAAAGAGAAGCACAAGATTAGCGCTGAGGAGATGGAGAAGGGGTGGAGGTGAGGCAACAGAGTATAAGGAGGAAAAGAGAAGGTATCAAAGAAAATGCGAAGAGAAGAAAAAAGAAGAAGCAGAGAAGTACGTAAAAGAGGCTGAGCAGGCGAAAAGTGAAAGAGAGGTATGGGAGGTGGTGAATAGAGGGAGGAAAAGAAGAAAGAGGGTGAACGAGGAGATAGAAATGGAAGAGTGGAAGCAATATTTTATGAGGATACTGGGGGGTGTAGAGGGAAGAGTAGTGATGGGGAAAGAGAAAATGCGGGAAATAGAGGCAGAGGACGCGATAGAATTGGAAGAGGTGGTCAAGATAGTAAAGAAACTGAAAAACGGAAAGGCGACGGGGCGTGACGAAGTGCCGAATGAAGTATGGAAGTATGGAGGGCTGCAAGTGCAGAGGTGGCTATGGAAAGTGATAGGTAGGATATGGAGAGGAGAGGGATGGCCGGAGGAATGGAATGAAGGGCTAATAGTGCCAATAATTAAAAAGGGAGAAGGGATAGGAGTGGAGGAGTATAGAGGGGTGACGATTATGGACACAATGTATAAGGTGTATGCGTCGGTAATCGCGGAGAGGCTAGATAGGGAAATGGAAGCAGGGAGCATGATCCCAGAAAATCAAACAGGATTCAGGAGAGGAAGGGGGACGTTGGACAACGTGTATGTCCTGAATTTCATAATAAACAGAGGAATAGCGAAGAAGAAAGGAAAGATAGTGGCACTGTTTGTGGACTTAAAGGCCGCATTTGATACGGTGGATAGAGGGATACTGTGGAAGGCCATGGAGGAAAGAGGAGTAAGTGAAGGAATAAGGATGAGAATAGAGGAAATATACAAGGAAACAAGAAGTAGGGTGAGGGTGGGAGAGGAGGTGGGAGATTGTTTTTGGACAGCGAGAGGAATAAGACAAGGATGCCCACTGAGCTCATACCTGTACAATCTGTTAACGGCGGACATGGAGGAAGATTTGGAAAGAGGAGGATGGGGAGGAGTAAAAGTGGGGAACGAAAAGATAAGGTCGTTAGCATATGCCGACGACATAGTGTTGCTAGCAGAAGAGGAAGGAGAGATGTTGGGAATGATCAAAAGGCTGGAGAGATACTTAGATAGGAAGAGGCTAGTGCTAAACGTTGAAAAAACCAAGATAATGAGGCTGACGAAGGGAGGAGGAAGAAAAAAGAAGGTGTACTGGAAATGGAAAGGAAAGGAAATAGAAGAGGTGAAAAAATATAAGTATCTGGGGTATGAAATAGGAAGGAATGGAACGCAGGACGGGCACGTTAGGGAAAGGGCAAGAAAAGCCGCAGGGGCGATGAGACAGGTGTGGGGAATCGGGGAAAGGAAGTGGGTGAAGGATGTCAGAAGAAGAATAAGGTTGTTCGACGCGCTGGTATGGACGGTGGCAAGCTACGGGGTGGAAATATGGGGATGGAGGGAAAGAAAGGTAATAGAGGCACTACAGGAGAAATACGTAAGGTGGGTGCTTGGAGTGGAGTGGAGGACGCCAGGGTACATGGTAAGGAAGGAAGTTGAGAGGGTAAAGATGAGGACAACAGCGGGAAGAAGGGCGTGGAATTTCGAAATAAGACTAGAAGAAGGAGGAGGAAGTGGGTGGGCGAGGAAATGCTGGGAAGAAGTGAAAAAGAGGGAATGTAGAAGTGGGAAGTTGTCAATGTGGGAAGAGGAAAGGAGGGGATATTTCAAGGAATTAGGATTAGAGATGGAGGAAGTGAGGGAGTTAAGGAAAGAAGGTAGAGAAGGATATGAGGAAGTAGAGCGAAGGGACAGAGAGAAGCAAGAGAGACAGACCTGGGAAAGGATAGGGAATTCAAGGTATAATAAATGGTATAAGTGGGTAAGAGGAGATGGATTGCCTAAGTATCTGGACAAAGGCTGGGGAGAAAAAAGGTGGAGAAGAATAGCGAAGTTCAGACTGGGGAATGGAATGGCTGAGGCGAGATATTGGGAGTGTGAAGAGGAGAGAATGTGCAGAATGTGTGGAAGTGAAGAGGAGACATGGGAGCATGTATGGGAAAGGTGCAGAGGAGAGGGAGAAGGTAGCTGGCAAGAAAATGTAAGGAAGATACTAGGCGAAGAAGGGGAGGGGGAGAGCTGGATAAGGAAACTGGAGGAGAGCAGAATAGGGCAAGGGGGAGAATAAGAAGGAACAGGAAGAGAGTGACAGGAGATGAATAAAAGAGATAGGAAAGAAAACGGTGGTGGAAAGGGAAAATGAAGGAGAGAGGTAGTAGAGGGAAAGGAAAGGAAGAGAGAGTGAAAGGAGAAGAGAAGATGCGGGAACGGAAGGACGAAAACGAATGGGCGAGGTAGTAATAAATAAGTAGGAAAGGTAGAATTAAGGATAGAGATGAGGAAAAAGGCGAGAGCGAGAGAGGGCGAGCGATGGCGAGCGAGGAGGAGCGGGGGAGGGGAGAAAAGGCGTGCGAAGGCGAGTAAAAGCGAACAAAGGCGAGCGAGAGAGAGCGAAGACGAAGAAAAGTGTGCAAACGAAAGAGATGAGGAGAAGCGTGCGAAAAGCGTCGGAAAGGGTGTAAATATAGGGCCAGTAGGGGTAGAAGAGGCGGAAAAGGCGAAATTGTAAAATATTGTAAATATTGTAAAAATGTAAAAATGTAAAAAAGGAAAGCAATGTAAAAAGGCAAGAGGGACCGGAAGTTCTTGTAACCCTACGGGGAACAATAAATATATACATACATACATACTGCAGTACAATACTCCCGAAATATTGCGCACACATTGCCGTGGAATATGGACTTACATATTTTCACTCCTCGCCTACGCAAAGCGTTCGTGAAATGCAAACACACGGAATACAGTCTTAAATACAACAGGAAACCTCCGGGGAACATAGGCGACCATGGAAAGTATGTGATATTAATAATTAATAACATTAGTTAATTATAACTATATACGGTTGAAGCAAAGTGTGAAACTGTAAACAGCGACAAAAGATATTTGTAAAAAATATATATTAGATGTCCCCAGTACTGCCAGTGTCTTTACTATTGCCATTTAATCTAATGTTCATAACAAAAACGTCCCGCGATGTCGAGTGTAAATTTAGAAGTCCGTATTATTGGCGAACGCTGTAGGAACGGCCCGGTGGGACGTTCAGGCAACATTCGTACATAAAACGGATTGACGCGGAGCGTTCCTGAAATACAAACACGCGGAATATAGTCTTAAATGGCAATAGTAAAGACACTGGCAGTACTTGGGACATCTAATATTTCTTTTTTACAAATATCCTTTGTCGCTGTTTACAGTTTCACACTTTGCTTCAACCGTATATAGTTATAATTAAGTAATGTTATTAATTATTAATATTACATAATTTCCATGGTCGCCTATGTTGCCCCGGAGGTTTCCTGTGGTATTTAAGAATATATTCCGCGTGTTTGTATTTCAGGAACGCTCCGCGTCGATCCGTTTTATGTGCGAATGTTGCCTGAACGTCCCACTGCACCGGGCCGTTCCTACAGCGTTCGCCAATAATACGGACTTCTAAATTTACACTCGACATCGCGGGACGTTTTTGTTATGAACATTAGATTAAATGGCAATAGTAAAGACACTGGCAGTACTGGGGACATCTAATATATATTTTTTACAAATATCTTTTGTCGCTGTTTACAGTTTCACACTTTGCTTCAACCGTATATAGTTATAATTAAGTAATGTTATTAATTATTAATATTACATACTTTCCATGGTCGCCTATGTTCCCCCGGAGGTTTCCTGTGGTATTTAAGACTATATTCCGCGTGTTTGTATATCAAGAACGCTCCGTGTCAATCTGTTTTATGTACGAATATTGCCTGAACGGCCCACGGGGCCGTTCCTACAGCGTTCGCCAATAATACGGATTGACGCGGAGCGTTCCTGATATACAAACACGCGGAATATAGTCTTAAATGGCAATAGTAAAGACACTGGCACTACTTGGGACATCTAATATTTCTTTTTTACAAATATCTTTTGTCGCTGTTTACAGTTTCACACTTTGCTTCATCCGTATAGTTATAATTAAGTAATGTTATTAATTATTAATATCACATACTTTCCATGGTCGCTTATATTCCTCCGGAGGTTTCCTGTGGTATTTAAGACTGTATTCCGTGTGTTTGTATTTCACGAACGCTCCGCGTCAATCCGTTTTATGTACGAATATTGCCTGAACGGCCCACGGGGCCGTTCCTACAGCGTTTGCCAATAATACGGACTTCTAAATTTACACTCGACATCGCGGGACATTTTTGTTACGAACAATAGATTAAATGGCAATAGTAAAGACACTGGCAGTTCTTGGGACATGTATCACTTTTTTACATATATGTTTTGTTGCTGCATATGGTTTATGAATTTGTTTAAACCCTACAGTGGTAATTAAGTAATTGTATTAATTACTTATATCACACATGTCGACAAACAGAATACAGTGTTATATTTCCCAGGCAACCTCCACGGGAATATATGTGAACACGGACAATATGTGATATAAGTAATTAATCCAATTGCAAACTGTTAAATTGTATATAGCAATAAAAGATATTTGTAAAGAAGTCTGATCTGTGAAATGTAAATCCACAAACATTAAAAACTAGAAAATAAAAAAATATATTAAAAAATTTATGTTAAACAATTGTATCAAAAATGCGCTAAAAACTAAAAAAAAAATTTTTTGTTGTACTACGCAAGATATTTCATAATAGAATATGAATCAACGTGATACAACATCAAACGTCGAAATTAATTCGTTGTGAAATATCCGACTCCACGATTAGGGAGATGTAATGGAGTTTGTCAAAACAAATCTTTGTTTTTAAATAATTTGAGTTTAAAGTGTTGCACGGTAGGAGTATAAGTTCGAATACGTAAGTAACATTCTCAATGAACAGTTCCAGCTGCAGCGGTATAGTGTTCGTCTACGGAGAGCTGAGTAGGCCACGCATGTGATTTGTTCAGCCGTCGTACCGCCCCGAGTTTTTTTCGCGTTTTTACCCGTTGTAAATCAATATTCTTCCAGTGCAGTGTGTTTCCGTGACCCCCGAAAGTTGCCCTCTACCCTGGTCACCAGGGCGGGAGAATCCCGCGCGCTTTCTCATACCCATGCCGAGCCAGTTGCCCCACGGGGCGAAGCGTCGTGGCTCTCCGGATACCAGCGATAGGTCGAGCTTTCTATCAGAAATTGGCTCAAAAAGGAACTTCTTTAAATCCCCAAAGCTGCACCCGTCGCAGCTAGATCGTCTTTACAAGGATTTTTTGAAAGAGAGTCATTCCAAAACCAATAGCGGGCCAAAACCTAACCTGAGCGGGACTCGTAAGAAACAATCGACTGCTCCCCCGTCCATATCGATACCTATCGATCGCTCCTCTTTGGATAGCTCGCAGCAATCTGAAGGCTGGGTCTTTCCAAAGAACACCTCTAAACCGACCACTGAGCCGACCACTTCCTTACCAACAGAAGATGATAATAACCGTTTCCAGCTTCTTAGTGGGGATTGCGAAATGGATCCCGATGCGGATGATGAAGCCCCGCATCCCAACCCTGCAGAGAGTGTTAGACCTAAAGCCGTTAGGCCCCCTCCTATATATACTATGAATTCCAATATCAAAGATATCATTTCTATTGTAACTGGCCTGAATGTACCTAAATCTGAGTTCCAGATAAAGGAGTCTGATCCTGCTAACCATGCTATATTTCTCAGCACTAACGAACACCATGGACTAGTGTGTGACAAACTTCGGGAACTTAGAGTGCAGCATTTTACCTACACCCCGAAGCACCTTAAACCTAAGTCCCTCCTCCTAAAGGGCATCAGAGGTGATTTCAGTGATGAGATTATCAAGCAGGAGATCATTGGCCTCAACCTTCCTAACGTCAACGTCATTAACCTAAACCGCTTCACCTACGATAAGAACCGCCCCGATAAATACCACCATTTGGTCCAACTCTCGAGCGATAGCAAATCTGCTAACCTCTTCAGGGTCAAATCCATCGCTTATCAAAAGATACGATGGGAGCACCTCAAGAAACCCGCCTTATTTCAATGCAAAAATTGTCAGAGGTTGGGCCACGCTAGTAAAAACTGCCAGCTTCAGTTCCGATGCGTCAAGTGCGCCCAATCTCATGGTCCCGGTGCTTGCCCTATTTCTTCTCATGAAGACAGACTGGCCTTAAAATGTGCAAACTGCAACCAGCCGGGACATCCGGCATCGTACAAGGGTTGCCCTTTCATCAAGTTCGCGCTTGCAAAAAAGAAAGAGTCTACCGCAACACGTGCTCGTCCAACCTGGATGAAAATAAACTCCATTTCGGCCTCTATCCGTGCGAACACCTCCTATGCCCAAGCGGCGGCCACCGCTCCCCCCCCCCCCCCCCCCCCGCCCGCATGATGCCAGATCAAGTTAGACCCCACCTGCCCTGGATTCCAGGCCTCCATTCCCGATGACGCCTCCTATCACCCATCCTCTTCGAGATGAAAGTCATCACGCCCCGCCACACCCCAGCTGGTTCACCGACCTCAAGAAAGAAATATCTACCCTCATAGCCGCCCAGTACCAGACCCTGGCTATGCAGATCGCCGCTAACGCGGAAAGAATAGATTTAATTTTCAACTCCCTTTTTAACAGTTCCAATGCCGCACACCCTTAGGCAGATTTCCCAACTTAAGATAGCTGCGATAAACGTCAATTCTATTGTCACGCACCTCCGTAGACTTGAGCTACTTCAATTCTTACGCGTTCATAACCACGACGTAGTTTTCTTGTCCGAAACGAAACTTAATGCCTCTCATAAATTATCTTTCAAAGGCTACACCCTCATTAGAAGAGACAGACCCAACTCGATCCGGGGCGGTGGCACTGCAATCCTAGTAAAAAAAGCCCTCCCTTTCGAAGAGATCTTCCTCCCATCTTCAGCGTCGAATTTGATCCTTGAGTATACCGTTATAAAGATCCCTACCTCCGACAACAAAGTCGTCTTTCTAGTTAGCGTCTACGCCAGAAGCGACTGCAGAGTTCTTTTTATCGATGAGCTTGAATGCCTGTTTCGAGGACTCAACCTAAACCACGATGACTCCTACTATATTGTGGCAGGCGACCTTAATGCCAGGCTGAAAGCTTGGGGTGACCGTACCAACAATCAGAGAGGTTCCCAAATTTCCCGCTGGGACACTTCCCATGGCTGTGAATATAAACTCAATATTGTTCCGCCTGCATTCCCCACGTTCAAACCGGCTCATACTTTTTTAGATATTTGCCTGGCTGACTCCAGACTTAATCACGCCAATGACCTTGGAGGGAGAGCGCTTACCGTCCCCTATGACAGCGACCATGCCGCCATTTCACTCACCTTTGAGATTCCCAATGACTCTATCTCTTTGGGCGACCCTAATGCGGGCGAACATCGCCTTAACTTTAAAGCTACCAACTGGTCACGCTTTACGCGGAAGTTGGCGGACCTTTACCCGGGTGGGGTCCCCCCCACCCCCCCATAGGAACCTTTCGATTGCTAAAATCGAATATTTTCTTCGCATGATCTCCGACTCGATTACGGCAGCTATTCATGAGCACGTGCCTGAGTTCTCTTTCACCAGCAACACCTGTAAATACCTCAATACTAGAATCAGAAAACTCCAAAAGCACAAAAAATTTGTTGTCTCTCTACTCCATGACCTCCATAAATCTGACCCTCGTGCCACCCTCAGGCTTACCAGGATCGCCAAGGCCCTCCATAGAGAGTTGGTTGCCGCTCTCCAGTTGGAGTTCAAAGCCTCAATAGACTCCTTTTGGTCAAATCTTATCAAAAAAATAAATTACAGGTGTCCTGACAACTTCTTCCCTAGGGTTAACACTATCTTTCGCCCCAAAAATCGCCTTGGTATTGACGTCTTACACGTTCCCCTAGACAACGGATCTCTTCTAGCTCGTAGCACTTGCGACCCAGTGAATGCGCAGTTAATTGATAACTGCTATGCCTTCTCGGCACCGGCTGACAAGCTCAATATCATGGGGTCCTACTACGAGTCGATTAACTCGCCCCGCCACCTAAATTCAGATACGTGCCTAAAAGAGTTAGTCGACACCACGGTTATTGCTTTCGAATTGGACCTTATCCGTCGAAGAGAACTAGGTGAAACCATAACTGTCTTCAGTGCGGATAACCCTGCCGATGATCCGTCACCCACCCTCGATCCAATACACCCGTTCTGCAGCCCCCCTTCCGTGGCTCTGATCCTAAAGAGACTCCCTAATAAGACTTCCACCGGGCTAGATGGGATCCCACCAATTGTCCTTAAGCACCTCCCCTCGAGAATTATAGTTGACCTTGCCATTCTTTTCAACAACGCTATCAATCACAGCTACTTCCCTAGCTTCTGGAAGAACGCAAAAGTACTACCCATATTAAAGAAAGGAAAACCCCCCACGGACCCGTCTAGCTACCGGCCTATAAGTCTGACGCCCAGCCTCAGCAAGGTCTTTGAAGTGGTTATAAATAATGCCTTGTCGTCTTTCTGCTCTATCAATAAGGTGATCCCCGACCACCAATATGGTTTCAGGCATCGCCATTCTACCACCCATGCGATACACAAATTCCTCTCGGACACCCTCTCAAAGGTTGAGGCCAGCTGGTTAGTTGGTGCGGCCTTTCTTGATCTTGAAAAGGCCTTTGATTCAGTTTGGCTCAAGGGCCTTATCTTCAGGCTCCATAGGAAGGGCTTTCCCCGTTGGATGGTCTCCCTCGTCTGGGACATGGTCACTGGCAGATCCTTTTTCACCTGGGACGGCAAGATGCTCTCCTCACTGGAGTTCTTAATTAAAGAAGGTCTTCAACAGGGTACTGTAAACTCGCCCATCCTCTTTAATATTTTCCTATGTGGCCTCCCGAATCTTTTTGGCCTCAACCAACCGGGGAATGCAGGCCTCTTAGCCTTTGCTGACGACGTCGTTATCTATTTAGCGGGGAATCGTGTCGAAGCAATCCAGAACGGGCTTGACACTATTGTAAATAATGTAAATAGATTTTATTCTTCCTGGAACCTCCGTCTCAACCCTTTGAAATGCGAGACTATATTATTTCGCAAACCGCTCGCGAAGCTGTCTCCTAAAACTAAAGCCGGTGCCAACCAGTTCCAAATCTCTGCTACAGTTCCTGGGACTTGTAATAAGGTCCTGATACCCCACAGAAAGATGGTCAAGTACCTGGGCGTTCACCTTGACTACCTGCTACGGGGTAACACACACTTTGACTGTCAACTTGAGAAAGCATACAAGGCCTTCAGGGCCAACAGCTGGCTCTTCCGCAATAAATACCTCACTAATAAAGCGCGTGTCATTTTGTACCAACTTCTGGTGCGCCCCATTATCACATATGCGGCCCCTGTACTGTGAAATTTTAATCACACAGTGGCAGAAAAGATTAGAGCCTTTGAGCGCAAGGTCCTGAGGGCCTGTATGCGACTCTACCGTTCCCAAGCCTCGGACTGGCGGCACTACGTTAGCAACAGCTCACTGTATAACCGAGCGGATGTCACGCGTATTGACCTTTTCATAATCAAACTCACCAGAGATTATTTTGCGAACCTCCCTGCTGTTGAAAACGACTCACTCAAGCCCCTCGCCTCCCAGAACGAGGCTACGTCTAGGAGGCAACTTACTTCCGGCTACGTCGCCCCTCAAGCTTTCCCATACTGCGACAACGCGGGCCTAATCCAAGACGCTAACAACGTCCCCCTCATTTACCACTGGCGGCGCAACAAGGCCAACAAGCGACTAGCGGTCGGCCCCGCTGACCTCTTAACCGACAGGGACAAATTCAGGTTTTCGACTACGATCCCCAAGAAGGACTCGCTGGACTTCCATCGACTGAACTTCGCCAAGTACTGGTGGTTGTCTGATGTTAGCGAACATCTCCGCAGCCACATAGATCGCAGGCTACTACTCCTCCGAGACCGCCCCTTCCCCTAGCCCCCGAAGGGGCTCGCAATTTGAGCCGCAACCCTCCCTCCCCGGCACGCCCATTGGACTCCTGTCCTACTCATCGCGTCCCATCAAGGTTTCTTTGTACATAGCCCTAGTTGTAAGTCTCTAGTTTATAAGCTTTAGTCTGTAAGTTTTTCCATTTTTTACTGAGATTGTTACAGGGGTTTTTGTTACGACTTTCCCCACGCTTCCCATTCGCCCTGCGAGCTTGAATGTACTCATGTTGTATATATGTTTCTCCTCCTCCTCTGGCGGGGACAGTGCACTGTTGTGTAGGTGTCTATCTATGTTTGTGCACAACTGAGTGTTTGTCCGGAAGTCTTGATGATTATCGAGCAACCAGACATCATGTCAAATATCTGGGCTTTTTTCTTAAGTTTATTGAGCTCTGCTTTAACCTCTTAATTGTACTTATATTATTCAATAAACTTCATGATATAAAAAAAAAAAGTGTTCGTCTACGGTGCTACGGGTCGCGGGTTCGAATCCTCCCTGGGGTAAAATAATTTTCTATTTAATACAGATACACGGACGTTATACTACTATGGTTCTGCACACATTCATGTCGTCGCCCCCCTCGGAGACACGTCCGATATATATAATTAATAGAATATCGTTATTTTTATTTTTGGCCCTACTGCCCGAAACGTTGCGTAACCATTCCTCTAAGCTCTCCGAAACGTTCCACGAAAAATTCCTCTAAGATCTCCGAAACGTTCCACGAAAAATTCCTGTAAAATCTTCGAAACGTTCCACGAAAAATTCCTCTAAGATCTCCGAAACGTACCACGAAAAATTGCTGTAAAATTCCGAAACAATGTTCCAGAGATATCTCCTGCAATGTTACACAAGGCGGACATAGGAATTTGCTTGAAACGTTTCTGGAACATTTTGAGCAATGTTCCAAATGTTGCAGCGCGACGTCACTGAGACGTTCCTGCAACAATGTGTGCTGTAGGGGTATGTATATGTTTATGTATTTTAGATTGTAAGGGAGTTATTGTAAATTATTAATACTAAGACAATTATCATTTTTTCGGTTTCGCAGCGCCAAGTATTTTGAATAAAATATTTATTCGTATTAAAATATTTATTTGTATAAAAATATATCTGCTTAATATTATTTAATACATTGGAAAGCACCTTTATGTACTTGCAGCTCATTTTGATTTCACATCTTTTTTTATATTGTATATTTTCTTCTATTTTTTGGGGGATTTATATTATTATCTTCTATTTTTTGCGATATTATATATTTTCTTCTATTTTTTGTGATTTATATTATTATCTTTTATTTTTTGTGATTTATTTGTTTCGTGTACTTGGCGTAATTTTTTTTTACTTTTTTAAAGTTTTTTATGGGGATCTGGATTAGCCAGGCACACGGTGTAAGAAATATAGGTGGACCGACTCTATCCCCACTCCTGTGATCTTAAAGAAAAAGTTACTTGTCCCACCTGCAGAGGATATTAGCAGTGTCCACGGGAAATTCCCTGCGTAGTATAATACTCGCGTCGCAGGGAGGGAGAACGCATGCGCGCGGTGATGCGGTGACAGTTAAACCAATCAACGCCAAGATGGGAAACGATGGGAAACGAAACGGCGTGTCCCGTCTTGGCGTTGATTGGTTTAACTGTCACCGCGTCATCGCGCGCATGCGTTCTCCCTCCCTGCGACGCGAGTATTATACTACGCAGGGAATTTCCCGTGGCCACTGGGTATTAGTGTAACATGTGAACAATATCACGTTTACTTCCTTTTGTTTCTTTTACAAGGGACTGCATACATTATTATTTAACCTTAAGAATGCGACAAGTAGCTAGAATAAAAAATAGAGAGTATTCTAAGAGCAAAGAAAAAAGAAAACAGCCAAACTGTACAACAAATAAATAAATATTTGTATAATTGAAACAAAGTCTTAATGTGTGTTTGTTATAATATTATCCTAAGTATAATTTATCCTCATAAAATAAGCATTTTACATAACGATAAATATTTGTTTGGTCGTTAACCGACTCTCATTTTCTCAGTTTAATTAATTTTAAAAGTTAAAATATTTTACTTTATAAAACTCTTTATTGGAGGTGCATGAAGTCATTACAAATTTTGGAACCCACTTGGTATTAAGCACGTGATTATGGCACGGTGTAAAAGAAACATAAGGAAGTAAACGTGATATTGTTCACATGTTACACTAATACCCTCTGCGGGAGGGACAAGTAACTTTTTCTTTAGGATCACAGCAGTTTTGTGGTGGGGGTAGCGTAGTCGGTCCACCTATCTTTCTTACACCGTGGCCAGGCATAATGAGCTGAGGTACATTTCGTGACCCCAGACTTTACCGTTCGAAAGTTTTTCGGCGACAGACAAACACACAAACATACGATACACTTTCTGCTTTATAGTATAATACAGGGTGTCCCAAAAATGTCGGTTTTCCTTGAAAGGGGTGACTCAGGGGGTGATTTGAAATTACTTTTTCCTTAGCGAAAATATTGTCCGAAGCTTCGTTAAGGAGATATTAACCAAAAACCCCGACCAATCAGAGCGCGCGCCTTCCGCCCGAGTTCCCGCGGTAGCGTTGGCTACGCGGTAGGCGACCGCGCTTGTGCTACGAACGTACGAACAAGCAAGTCGGCATGCATCGAAGGAAACCGCGTTACACAGTTTTTTTTTAAAGCAGAATCTTAAATAAGAATAATTTGAAGTGAGAGGACAAGAAGTACGTAAATTTCGTTTTTAAATAAGGCATATGTCACGTCCCGGGTGAGGTCTTTAGGAACGATGACTATGGGGAAGGAAAAGACAGGCGCGAATATTAAATCCGTCACTCTGAGGGTTTTGAGGGAATTTAGGCGCGAATCTAAAATCCGTCACACTGAGGGTTTGGAGGAAGACCAGGCGTGAATCTAAAATCCAGCACTCTGAAGGTTTTGAGGGAAAGCCAGGCGCGAATCTAAAATCCGTCACACTGTGGGTTTGAAAGGAAGACCAGGCGTGAATCTAAAATCCAGCACTCTGAAGGTTTTGAGGGAAAGTCAGGCGCGAATATTAAATCCGTCACACTGTGGGTTCTTTGAGGGAAGGCCAGGCGCGAATCTAAAATCCGTCACTCTGAAGGTTTTGAGGGAAGACCAGGCGTGAATCTAAAATCCAGCACTCTGAAGGTTTTGAGGGAAAGCCAGGCGCGAATCTAAAATCCGTCACACTGTGGGTTTGAAAGGAAGACCAGGCGTGAATCTAAAATCCAGCACACTGAGGGTTTGAAGGAACTTAGGCGCGAATCTAAAATCCGTCACTCTGAGGGTTTTGAGGGAAGGCCAGGCGCGAATCTAAAATCCGTCACTCTGAGGGTTTTGATGGAAGGCCAGGCGCGAATCTAAAATCCGTCACTCTGAGGGTTTTGATGGAAGGCCAGGCGCGAATCTAAAATCCGTCACACTGAGGGTTTGAGAGGAATTTAGGTGCGAATATTGAATCCGTCACACTGAAAGTAATTGAGGAGGAGATCAGGCGCGAATCTTTAATCCGACACTCTAATCGACCAGGGAAGGTTTTAAAGCGAATTAGTACCTGAGGGACACCCGTTAGCACTCTTGTTTTGATTTGGCTCGATAATAGGATTTACTGTTGCATTCTCGTAAAAGTTATACGTAATGTTTCCGCGAAATCCGGCTGGACATACGGCTATACGCAGCCTATGTAAAAGTACGTTAGTAAACACTATAAGAGGCTCTATGCTCGGGTATCGCGAGCCGAAATCAGCTGTTGCACCGATTTGTTTTGGTTTGCAGGGTTTCGTAGCTGGAGGATCTTTATAATGATTTGAAACGTTATTTTAGAAACAAGAGCGGTTGTTTATTTTTAAAGCATTTAACTTAGTATTTACACGGATGCGTTTAGACATTTAGCATCAGCACAGAGACATTTATATAAATGGTTATCAAATACGTAATGTTTATATGAATATGAAACATATGAATGTTAGCAATAGAAGATTATAATGTATACGATATATGACTAGCGATAATAGTTAGTAAAAGCACTGAGTATTAGATAATAAGGCAATAAGCATGAACAAAAGTATAAGATAATAAGTTTGCAATAAGCATTAATGAAAGAATAATATAATAAGTATGTAATAAGCGTTGATAAACAATAATAAATGGTATGGAGGTGATATGCACAATAATAATGTTAGATAATAAGAGGACTTACAGTAATCGTCGTGGTTCACTGATTTGAATCGTTAGCACTGTTTTAATTATACTTCTGTCTGGAAAGACTTTCAAGAGTACTGCGGGGGTACGCGCGGTAAAGACCTTGACAGATTTCGGAGACAAGACGCAGTAGATTTCTGGGGTTTTTGTAAACGGTATGGCTATTAATAGGTGTATTTATGTCACGTACGCCAAATGCATCGCAATTATAATCACGTGTTGATCACGTTTGTACATTTGCGTCGCAGTAACATTTCTGGGGTTCTTATGACTGCGGAAGGAGATACTCAACTCGTCGAATGGGTTTTGGGTATTTTATAGGAAAAGGGTTAGAATGGCTTGGACTCTGTGAGTCGTAAAGAGGGGATTGAGACGTGGTCTCGAATTAAGAGGATTTTTGTAACGAGGGACTTGTTTGAATTCGTTTTAAAGGGAAGGATTCGTGCCTCATATGGCGAATAGGCGAAGGAGCTTTGTAACGATCATCTCGTGATGGGGATCTCTAAGATACATCATCGAGGTGGAGTTTTATATAGGTCATCTTGTGTTGGTGACCGCTAAGGTACAACATCAAGGTGATCGGTGATTGAGGAGATGGGGTAAGAGCAGAGTTGGGCATTATTCGGTTAAATTTTTATTCGAATACGGATACGTATAAATCCCAAGATTTATTCGCGAATAACGAATGACGGTTTTATTCGACGAAAAATTATTCGTTATTCGCGAATAAATCTGTACCGTTATTCTAGCCAGATTCATTCGGATAAGAATTTATTCGTTATTCGACCTGAATGAACGACGAATAAAGGTCGTCGCCCACTAGGCCGAAGCGCAGCGAAGCGAAGCGCGGCGACCACGCATCGCTCATATGACAGAACAGCAGCGACCACGCATCGCCCATATGACAGAACAGCGGCGACGAGCATTTCGCTTTGGTCGCTGCGCTTCGCTTCGGCGTAATGGGCGCTTAGAATATGCTCTAAGAATGGGCGACGACCTTAAATGTGATACCCGGCATCTATCGATGGAAGTCTGTCTGTACTGTGTCCAACAATTTTTATTTAAAATAAATCAAAACGCCACTCTATATAGTACCGCGGTATCTTCCTGCAAAGTGCGACCTATGACAAGAGTTACTTAACCTAAAACATTAGGTTTCATAGGTGTCAGTCAGTGGTGTCATGATACATCGCCGAAATCACGTGATCATTTTATTCGTCCGTTGACTCGAATAAATTATTATTCGAATAAGAAATTATTCGAATAAATTTTCAGTCGAATAAAAAATTATTCGTTATTGTCGAATAATTTCATTTTATTCGAATTTTTTATTCGAAGATTATTCGATTAAAAATTTATTCGCACAAATTTATTCGAATCCGTATTCGAATAAAAATTTAGCCGAATAATGCCCAACTCTGGGTAAGAGTTGAGTTCGATGGACTTTGGTGGAGTGATTGTGAGGTTTATTAATGGATTATTGGAATAGAACCGCGCGAAAAATAGTGGGACGTCACACATAAACGAAAAGGTAACGTAACAGAAAATGTACGACAAGTGATCGTAATTCGTTATTGAGGTAAAAATCCGTAGTTTAACAACGGCCAACACAACTAAATTTAAAAAATAATATTAGGTGTATGAATAAATTCTTTCCGACTGGAATTTCTATCGCGGTGGTATTCAGAAGCTGCCAGAAAAATAGCAAAAGGTAATTAACAATAATGGAAATTGTTTCGATGATCGAGTTGTTTTCATATTTTTTAAATCGAACTGTTATTGTACCCTAAAATCGGAAAGAATTTATTTCTACACCTAATAATCACCAATAAATTAAACAAAACTCACCCTTTCGGACATTCCTTTCCTTGCTTTCCTTCCATTTTCGGAAACCAGTGTCACTAGGCCACTGTACCGGTCCTGGTCATCGGCGTCCAGTGCTCAGCTGATCGCAGGGTCAATGTACCGAATATTCACTTCACTGCACGGCTACTAACACTGATGACTGAATTTATTTTTCACGGAACGTGTTGTTCCTACGTTATAAAAATTGGTGGCTGCGAAAGGGGCCGATTACTGTTAATTACTGGGACTAGATTACTACTATTACCCGGCGAAAAGAAAACTCGTGGCAGACTGTCTCGGGCTGTGCAGTCCGCTGCTGTGACGATTGGTCGAGTCACCTATTTGGGCACACTTTTAAAGACGGGGCACACGTATTTTGGTTATTGGCTGAAGTTGCCACATACATTGTCACACCGCGCGACGAAGAGATCGAACGAAACACGAGATCGAGTGGGATAGAGCGATTTGACCAAGCGTAGCCTACGCTTTTGTTTTGACGATCGTCGGTCGGATCCGTATCTGATCGCTGCACAGCAGCGGACTGCACAGCCCGAGACAGTCTGCCACGAGTTTTCTTTTCGCCGGGTAATAGTAGTAATCTCGTTCCAGTAATTAACAGTAATCGGCCCCTTTCGCGGCCACCAATTTTTATAACGTAGGAACAACAGGTTCCGTGAAAAATAAATTCAGTGATCAGTGTTAGTAGCCGTGCAGTGAAGTGAATATTCGGTACATTGACCCTGCGATCAGCTGAGCACTGGACGCCGATGACCAGGATCGGTACAGTGGCCTAGTGACACAGGTTTCCGAAAAGGGAAGGAAAGCAAGGAAAGGAATGTCCGAAAGGGTGAGTTTTGTTTAATTTATTGGTGATTAATAGGTGTAGAAATAAATTCTTTCCGATTTTAGGGTACAATAACAGTTCGATTTAAAAAATATGAAAACAACTCGATCATCGAAATAATTTCCATTATTGTTAATTACCTTTTGCCATTTTTCTGGCACCTTCTGAATACCACCGCGATAGAAATTCCAGTCGGAAAGAATTTATTCATACACCTACTATTATTTTTTAAATTTAGTTGTGTTGGCCGTTGTTAAACTACGGATTTTTACCTCAATAACGAATTACGTTCACTTGTCGTACATTTTCTGTTACGTTACCTTTTCGTTTATGCCTTATTTAAAAACGAAATTTACGTACTTCTTGTCCTCTCATTTCAAATTATTCTTATTTAAGATTCTGCTTTAAAAAAAAACTGTGTAACGCGGTTTCCTTCGATGCATGCCGACTTGCTTGTTCGTACGTTCGTAGCACAAGCGCGGTCGCCTGCCGCGTAGCCAACGCTACCGCGGGAACTCGGGCGGAAGGCGCGCGCTCTGATTGGTCGGGGTTTTTGGTTAATATCTCCTTAACGAAGCTTCGGACAATATTTTCGCTAAGGAAAAAGTTGTTTCAAATCACCCCCTGAGTCACCCCTGTCAAGGAAAACCAACATTTTTGGGACACCCTGTATAATAATAATAATAATAAAGAATAAGAATATAAGATACATGAAAATATGCTTATTTTTTCTTCTTCTAGTGCAGCAGGGTTACTTTCTGTTTCAGCTGTTGAAATAATTCTCTTCATCTGCATCGTTAACTAAAAAAAATAGGACACATTTACTAATTATTTAATAAATTATCATACGTGCTCATATGTCACGATAAGTGAATGAATAATTGCGTATGCAAAACCCTACCTGCAAATTTGTGCGTACAGAGTCTGACGTATATCACACTGCATCATTTTCTGCTTCGATTATCTGTAAATATATGAAAGCCACATTTTTTTTAATTATACGACTTAACGTAGAATTTATATATAGAAATATAGAAATAGAGTGGCCTTTTGCTATAGTAATTGTAGAGACGGCATAATGTGTCTAAAGGAGGTGAGAGCGTATGATTAATTAGAGTTTTACGAATGTCTTTCACAAATGATTGAAAAGCATCAAGGGAGATGTGTTTTCAGCGTACTTTCTTCACTAATGTGACTTGCTCTATGTTAGAATGTATTATACGGATCGGCGCAAGGATTGAGAAGCGAATAAGAAGCACTGGCACAAGCGAAAGTTATATGACGAGACGGTAGAGTTATTAACCCACACACATCGTATATTTAAGCATTTACAAAGGAATTGTCTAGACAGTACGGAGTGATCATTTGGTTTGTATCAGAACAGATTAACTAGAAGCGAGTCGACGAACATAATAGAGATATATTTAAGAGCTTTTTGGTTTAGATTACCGTTATAAATTTGAATGTATGTACAAGGTCATAGGCAATAATTATACAGTTTATACACGCACTTAATTTACAGATTGTGTAAGCAAACAACGGTTAATATATACTTAAGTTTAACCATTTAAGTCGCGAAGCAAAGTCGGAAGCCAAATTATTGCGCGAAGCAGAATCGCAAAGCACGATTGCGAAGCGGAGTCGAGCGCAAGCTAGTAAGCGTAAGCGGAGAAGATTATTGACTCGTTACGTAGTCGCGAACAGACGATCCAGGGCATCGGCTCGATTCCCTGGAAGCAAGAGCCGTCCCCCTTCCATCGATTGTAAGACGATGGAAGGGGCCGTGATCGACGCTCCACATGAGTCAGTGCGCAGCCGCCAGGTGCCTAATTAACGGTGGGCCACGGAGATGGCGTTAACATGCCGAATTTCTCCAACATTTCCTCCCCGGCATTCATCGCCCGATGAATAATCCCGATACTAGCTGATGATCGATTGGCAGTGGCGCAGCTGGACTCATGCGGAGGCGTCGCGCAACCTCGCAGCGTTGAGGCAGTCAGTGTCCCGCGGCAGCAAACGCAAGCGAGCAGTCATTATCTTGTGGCAGTAAACGCACGCAAGCAGTATCTCGCGGCAGCAAACGCGCGCGAGCAGTCAGTATCTTGCGGCAGCAAACGCACGCAAGCAGCAGTAGCAAACGAAAGTGTTGACAGTTCGGGATGACTCCCTCGAGTGTCCTGGCTAATCTGAACAATAAGAAAAACAAGTGTAAGCAAATATACAATGTCTAAGCGCGGTTGTTAATAGCGGTAAGGTATTGTCCCAATGGTCGTGTCCCCTTGCAGTGGGCCTGGAGGGAAGGCAAATGTCCCGTGGCCCAGCTGCGCCAGTAGTGCGGTCGCCCAGACGCCAGCAAATGGCCGATGCGACAGCGGGATGTTGTTGACCGGCGAGCGGGGATGGTCATCAGAACGTCGCAGGTTAAGCGGGACGGGCCTGTCTGGGAGGTCGATCCGGGCCCTTGCGGCTCTCCTCCAGCGCCTCCACGGTGTTTACTCGCCCCTCCAAGAACTCCTGCAGCTCGCTGAAGGTCGGCGGCGTCCTCGTCCTGGCGATTTGGGTCTCCCATTCCGTACGGGATTGTGGGTCCATGCGGTCCGCCACTAAATGGACGAGCCAATCACCGGTGGCGTCGAAGGGCCTCTTCAGTCTAGCCAGAGCCTTGACGGAATCCCACACAGTGTAAAATACCCGTTTCAGTTCTGGTCCCGACTCCTGCTTGAGTGTAGGTAGGCCGAAGAGGTTGGTCATTATGGCCTTGACCGCCAGTCGCTGGTTATCGTAGCGTTCGTGAAGTAGCTCCCACGCAGCTTCGAAATTCTCTTCGCTTTCAGGTATGTTGCGCAGCAGAAGCGCAGCATCGCCAGTGAGAGCACCTCGTAAGTAATGGAGGCGCTCGGCATCCGTAAGTGTCTGATCACGGACTACTAAGGAGCGGAAGAGTCCCTGGAAGGACGGCCAATCTCGGTGCTTGCCTTCGAAGGACGGTAACGGTATCTTCGGGAGTGACGAGGTATGACGAGCAGTCACAGCAACGGACTGACCACTCGATTTGTCGCCGGCGGAGCTCAAACGATCTAGAGTACGATTGACTAATTTCTCCGTTTTCTCGATCTCCTCTAATTTCTCCAGTAGAAGAGTCTCTTGAGTCAGAAATATTTCTTCGGTGTTGGCTGGTTCGTCGTCCTCCCAGTAACTGTCGGCCGCGACCTTCGGATCGGGCCGCATAGCGAGTAACTTATCATGCTGCTCCTCGAATTTGTCCCAATTCTTCCGCAGGGCCGCTAACCGCGAGGTCACGTTCGCTCTAGTGAACTTATTTGCTCCTAGCTTCTTCAAGTTCTCGAACACGCGAGAGATTCGACCGTTAAGGTCGCGTTGACTGATAATGAGTTCGCTCATTGTTTGCAGATGGAGGTCACACGCGACGGTTACACTGCACGACCGAACGTTCGCGAACTATTTCCTCGGCACTGATCCGGCTCGAAGGACCAAAAAATGTTAGAATGTATTATACGGATCGGCGCAAGGATTGAGAAGCGAATAAGAAGCACTGGCACAAGCGAAAGTTATATGACGAGACGGTAGAGTTATTAACCCACACACATCGTATATTTAAGTATTTACAAAGGAATTGTCTAGACAGTACGGAGTGATCATTTGGTTTGTATCAGAACAGATTAACTAGAAGCGAGTCGACGAACACAATAGAGATATATTTAAGAGCTTTTTGGTTTAGATTACCGTTATAAATTTGAATGTATGTACAAGGTCATAGGCAATAATTATACAGTTTATACACGCACTTAATTTACAGATTGTGTAAGCAAACAACGGTTAATATATACTTAAGTTTAACCATTTAACTCGCGAAGCAAAGTCGGAAGCCAAATTATTGCGCGAAGCAGAATCGCAAAGCACGATTGCGAAGCGGAGTCGAGCGCAAGCTAGTAAGCGTAAGCGGAGAAGATTATTGACTCGTTACGTAGTCGCGAACAGACGATCCAGGGAATCGGCCCGATTCCCTGGAAGCAAGAGCCGTCCCCCTTCCATCGATTGTAAGACGATGGAAGGGGCCGTGATCGACGCTCCACATGAGTCAGTGCGCAGCCGCCAGGTGCCTAATTAACGGTGGGCCACGGAGATGGCGTTAACATGCCGAATTTCTCCAACACTCTACATTGCAAGCAGTCCACCATAATCTATTTTCTTAATAATTTTTAATGCTACGTCTGTTTCTGTTTCTGTTTTTCCTGTGGTTAGCAGGATGGCATTTCAAGCATTTTCGCTTATATAGCCCAACGAACTATAGTCTCTTATTTTTTCCTCTCCTCTCCCTCCGGTCCCAGCAGCGAGCGCCGTACCGGGAGAAAGGTGGTCACCCATCTTTCCCCAGTACCCGCCCCGTGATGCTTAACTTCGGTGATCTAACGAGAACCGGTGTGTCCATCACGGCCAGCGCCGCTGGTCTAATGCTACGTCGTTTGACAAATTTTGTAGATTTACCTTATTTGACAAATTTCCAGAAACTTGTGCGAAACAAGATGCTCTGTCTATTTATCTAATCTTCTCCGGACAACCTCCAAGCCTGTGCGTCCCCTTCAATTTTATATCCAAGTCCTGTGCGTCCCCTTGATTTCTATAATATATATAATAAGTTTTACATAAAAACTCTAAATTGCTGGTATACAAATAAATATCTGGCAATTTAAATGCAAGATGCAATGCAATTTTTTGTTACTACAATATTTATTTTGTACATGTATGGTACAAATTTCCAGAAATTTATGCGGAAGAAGATGCTCCTCTGTCGAACCTTCTCCGGACAACTTCCAAGTCTGCGAGTCTACATAAAAAATCTATTAAAAAATTTTGGCGACCCACCTTGTTAATTGAGACAATAATTCAGTCTCCCATGTAGTGTAAAAACTTGTGACATTTCAAATTTGGACAACTTACCTTATTTGACACTTGGCAGGTTATGATGAATTGATACTTGGTAGGTTATAAAGCGATGACACTTGGTAGGTTATAATTCAATAGTATGACGGACGCCGATCCCTGCCGAATGATCCCGAGAGTCGACGAACGAAACATACACTAGTTTCTTTTGGCTGAAGGTGTACGTCTAACGCATATACGTATTATGTTGACGAAAATTTGGCCTGGAGAAGGAAAAGAAAATCTTACCGTTTCTGACAGATCCATGAGACGATATTATGATATCTCTGTTATGCGTGGACAGATCTTATTGAAATTTGGTCTTATTCGAAAGCTTATATGCGGTTTACATAAGAAAAATGCCTTTAAATTTAGAAAATATTGCAGGCGTGATGAGATATTAATGAAATAAGTTTCAGGTTAGGTTGGATTAGCCCGGCGACCAGTAAATGATAGCGGTAGCGACAGTCGACATATACAGGGTGTCTTTCCTGTACTTGGCGTCGAGACGCTACCGCGTCTCTAGATAAAAAAGAAAGTGTCATGTGTTTTTCGAAGAATTATAGCATTCATAAATTTCATTACGGTCGACGTGTTACACTTCGGTGATGTTGCGTGGTCGTCTGGGAAATGAGGATTTCTTCTGGGGAGTTCGGGCGCGGGACGATGCCCGTGGAACGCTAAGGCGTTCTGCTCCTTGGGCGCGGATTTTTAATATACAGTAATTCGTCGTTATTGTCCCGTTTTTACCATGCGTAATAGTCCCGCTCACTATCCCCACCATTTCTTGGAATCCTTCAGTCGAGAGTGAGATAACGAATGAGTCGACGGCAACCGTTTCGTTCCCTCTCGCTCGCTCTTCGAATTTCTCGGCCGGACGGAATCGTGTCCACATCGCGACGTACGCCCGCCGCCAGCCCCGATCGTCGGGTTTATATCGACGAATTACTGTATACAGGGTGTCCAAAAAATGTCGCGTTTCCTTGAAAGGGGTGACTCAGGGGGTGATTTGAAACAACTTTTTCCTTAGCGAAAATATTGTCCGAAGCTTCGTTAAGGAGATATTAAGCAAAAACCCCGACCAATCAGAGCGCGCGCCTTCCGCCTGAGTTCCCACGGTAGCGTTGGCTACGAGGTAGGCGACCGCGCTTGTGCTACGAACGTACGAACAAGCAAGTCGGCATACATCGAAGGAAACCGCGTTACACAGTTTTTTTTTAAAGCAGAATCTTAAATAAGAATAATTTGAAATGAGAGGACAAGAAGTACGTAAATTTCGTTTTTAAATAAGGCATAAACGAAAAGGTAACGTAACAGAAAATGTACGACAAGTGATCGCAATTCGTTATTGAGGTAAAAATCCGTAGTTTAACAACGGCCAACACAACTAAATTTAAAAAATAATAGTAGGTGTATGAATAAATTCTTTCCGACTGGAATTTCTATCGCGGTGGTATTCAGAAGGTGCCAGAAAAATGGCAAAAGGTAATTAACAATAATGGAAATTATTTCGATGATCGAGTTGTTTTCATATTTTTTAAATCGAACTGTTATTGTACCCTAAAATCGGAAAGAATTTATTTCTACACCTAATAATCACCAATAAATTAAAGAAAACTCACCCTTTCGGACATTCCTTTCCTTGCTTTCCTTCCCTTTCCGGAAACCTGTGTCACTGGGTCACTGTACCGATCCTGGTTATCGGTGGACGAAAAGATTTATGGTTGGGTAGCGCCCAGTGCTCAGCTGATCACACTGCGTCCGGGTTAATGTACCGAATATTCACTTCACTGCACGGCTACTAACACTGATGACTGAATTTATTTTTCACGGAACGTGTTGTTCCTACGTTATAAAAATTGGTGGCTGCGAAAGGGGCCGATTACTGTTAATTACTGGGACGAGATTACTACTATTACCCGGCGAAAAGAAAACTCGTGGCAGACTGTCTCGGGCTGTGCAGTCCGCTGCTGTGACGATTGGTCTAGTCACCTATTTGGGCACACTTTTAAAGACGGGGCACACGTATATTGGTTATTGGCTGAAGTTGCCACATACATTGTTACGCCGCGCGACGAAGAGATCGAACGAAACACGAGATCGAGTGGGATAGAGCGATTTGACCAAGCGTAGCCTACGCTTTTGTTTTGACGATCGTCGGTCGGATCCGTATCTGATCGCTGCACAGCAGCGGACTGCACAGCCCGAGACAGTCTGCTACGAGTTTTCTTTTCGCCGGGTAATACAGTAATGCCTCGTTAGAATCACGACGATCAGGGCTGGCAGCGTGATACTAACGCGATGCGGACACCATTCTTAGCCGACGACAACTTCGTGTCGACTCTTTTGTTCTCACGCACGATCTCGGATTCTCTCACTCTCGACTGAAGGATTCCAAGAAATGGTGGGGATAGTGAGCGTGATTATAACGCATGGTAAAAACGTGACACTAACGACGAATTACTGTAGTAGTAATCTCGTCCCAGTAACTAACAGTAATCGGCCCCTTTCGCGGCCACCAATTTTTATAACGTAGGAACAACACGTTCCGTGAAAAATAAAATCAGTGATCAGTGTTAGTAGCCGTGCAGTGAAGTGAATATTCGGTACATTGACCCTGCGATCAGTTGAGCACTGGACGCCGATGACCAGGATCGGTACAGTGGCCTAGTGACACAGGTTTCCGAAAAGGGAAGGAAAGCAAGGAAAGGAATGTCCGAAAGGGTGAGTTTTATTTAATTTATTGGTGATTATTAGGTGTGAAAATAAATTCTTTCCGATTTTAGGGTACAATAACAGTTCGATTTAAAATATATGAAAACAACTCGATCATCGCAATAATTTCCATTATTGTTCATTACCTTTTGCCATTTTTCTGGCAGCTTCTGAATATCACCGCGATAGAAATTCCAGTCGGAAAGAATTTATTCATACACCTAATATTATTTTTTAAATTTAGTTGTGTTGGCCGTTCTTAAACTACGGATTTTTACCTCAATAATGAATTACGATCACTTGTCGTACATTTTCTGTTACGTTAGCTTTTCGTTTATGCCTTATTTAAAAACGAAATTTACGTACTTCTTGTCCTCTCACTTCAAATTATTCTTATTTAAGATTCTGCTTTAAAAAAAAAATGTGTAACGCGGTTTCCTTCGATGCATACCGACTTGCTTGTTCGTACGTTCGTAGCACAAGCGCGGTCGCCTACCTCGTAGGCAACGCTACCGCGGGAACTCAGGCGGAAGGCGCGCGCTCTGATTGGTCGGGGTTTTTCCTGAATATATCCTTAACGAAGCTTCGGACAATATTTTCGCTAAGGAAAAAGTTGTTTCAAATCACCCCCTGAGTCACCTCTTTCAAGGAAACGCGACATTTTTGGGACACCCTGTATGTTAAATAAGTATATGATAATAATAATGTAATGAAACTATTTGAACAAAAATAACTGATAACTTTAATGAACTCAATAAACGATTTGAAACGATACAAATAAGGAATTCACAAGGTTTTTAATTAGCTCTCCCCCGAGCCCAGGTTATGTGGGGCTTGCACCCACTAAAACCACCACGATCTTGAAATGCTGGTTCCTCGTGTGGCCTTTACAAAGGCCGATATGTTCTTCGTCGATGATCCAAGAGTCGTTCCGCGGAAAATATTTGCGGCCTTGACAAAGGCCTAGCGATGCGTTCGGAGGTACGCACTGGTAATTCGTCCAGAAACCGCTACGATCAATTACTTGATCTAACCGTTTTGGGATGGATTTCCCCAGGTTTTCGAATAGGCGTGGGTTGGCTGTTAAATTTGCCCACGCGTGCATCGCATGGTCAATAAGAGCAGCCCTAGTTCTTACAGCGGCTGCTGGTCGCCAGGATTTAGCAATATATACAGTAGAGTGGGTCGAATTCCGATTTTTTTTTAAATTCGATATGTAATAGTGCGCGAAAGTTGCCTTACGCAAGTACAAATTCAACGCAAAAAAAAATTTTGAAATCGAATAATATTTGACCGTCGCGCATCGAGGTCAAAAATTCAAATTTTGGGAAGAATACCCAATTTCTTAAAATAGTTGAAAAACGTTTTCCTCGTATTATTTACATTTACCGAAGTCGTAAAATGATATTTAAACACACCAAAAGACAGTTCCGGTATAACATTTCAGTTATTATTTCAATGGCTTGGGGGAGAAGCTTCTATAAAAATTTACTGTACAGCTCTTGGCTCGTCCATATGAAATTGAGGACGACTCAGAACTCACCACGAGAAGGTGGCTACACGTCGAGTTCCACCCGCACCCTACCCAACCAACCAACCATTCGTTAATTATAACAATATTTCAGGGGAACATTAAATTTTTGTTAACAATTCAACCGTCGACTGGAAATTGTACCTAGGCCTCTTGATTTTAAAGTTGAACGAATAAATCCGTCCCTATTCTCGAAACCCACAACTTTCTGTGCCGATTCCGAGATCAACTTGACACATCTCTCCACTGCCCATACAGCACACTCTCCTTGCGGCATACTTGCGGCGCAAGATGGCAACGAAGCTCGCAAGGATGCCGCAACTATGCAGCAAGAATTCTATGTCCGCCTGCTGCAAACTTGCACGGCAATTTTGAGGCAAAGTTGCACGGCAATTTTGAGGCAACTTTGCACGGCAACTTTGACGCAATTTTGCACGGCAACTTTGACGCAATTTTGCACGGCAACTTTGAGGCAATTTCCCACGGCAATTTTGACGCAATTTTGCACGGTAACTTTGAGGCAACTTCGCACGGCAACGTGGCGGCAATAATCGTCCTCCCGAAACGTGTCCCCAAAATCGCGTTATTCCGGAAACGATAAAAGTAAATGTGAGGGAAGGGAATTAAATTACAATAAACATTAACATTTTATTTTTGTTATTTTTTTTATTTATTGTTTTAATCCTTGCCTTTCGGCTTAGGATGGCTCCCATTTCCATTTCCAATTCCTTATTTTCTACGTACATAACTACATTTATCAGTATTATCAAATAACATTAATGACAATATGTTACATTCTTAAAGACAAAAAACAATTCCTCGGAAAATAAAGATTTCTTTCAATCTGTATAAAAAATCAATACTTTTATTATACTTTTAAATAGGAACGATTAATGTAATTTTCCTACGTTACATGGAACATAATAGATTTCAGTTTATATACAGTGACTCTTGAAAATATTCGGAAAGTTTTTAAAATCGCATAACTTTTTTAAAATTAATCCAAACGACTTGAGTTTTTTTGAGAAGCTAGAAGGATTAGTTTCCTAAGCGACATGTTTCGATAGAAGATAGATGATTCCATCCCAGATCATCCAGTCAGTCCCGGGAGTGTGGGATATTTTTGTTGTAGTGCTCCGCGAAGCCATTTTGCGGAATTCTGCAAAAAAAAAGGAAAAACAATTCTTAGCAAAATAAAGATTGCTCTCAATCTATATAAAAGCTCTATACTTTTATTTATATAAACAAAAAATCCTTAACTGTGTCTGTTGTTAGTGGATTCAGGGTGGCTTCGCACCTTAAAAGGTGATGCTATTGTCATAGGTCCATTTTTTAAATATCAAGGGCTACCCACTGTTCCCTTACGTCTGGCTTACGTCCACTTCTTTATTGGCCCTACGTGCAATGCGCAATTTGCATTGTGATAGCCATTTCGAGGCCGCATCTACAATATCCGCATCACAACAGTATATATTTTTCGATGCACATGCATCGTATACAGCACCTGAAATAATACGCATTAATTTATTTTACAATTTTTAGTGCTCAAAGGAGAGAAATAATAAAGTTACTTACTCAGTAATAATTTCTTGATATGAAGAAACTTCGAAAACGCTGGTTTATGCTTCTTTCCATGCCAACTATAATTTGTAGCGACATTCCATGTCACCAGGTAATCCAAAATTACGGATGTCGTCAGGGCCACGTTCTTTCCACTGCACTTCTTCAGCATTTCAATCTATAAAAAGTCATTAATAAATTATTCCAGTCATGAAACATGGGCTACATTAAAAAAAGCATTCGTGTAACGCCAATCACAGGGTGCATTGAAGCAGTTAAAAGTAATAATCACCATTAAGTACTTTAAAATAATTTAACGTAAAGTGAAATCAAAGTTATACAGTATATGCATATACACAAAAAAACTGTATGAAAAGTAAAAGCTTGTCGCGCCGCACAGTGGGGCAAAGTGACAAAGTTTGTGTCAAAATCAAAGAACTTTTGATAGAAATGAGATAGAGCGATGAATTTTTTGTAGGTTAAAGCTGAAACATTGCAGAATAAGGGAAAATTGCCGAGATTATGGTACGAACGTTTTTTCACTGTGAAAATCTGTGTTAAACTTGAAATTTTTAAACAAAATTGTGATTAATCCAATACTATGCACGGTAGGATTTTTTTCATGACATGTTGTACCTCATTTCCTGTAGATTTTGTCACGCTCATTTCAAATCCGTTCGCAAAATTTGTCTACTACCTCAGGATTTTGAAAAAAATCGATTTATGTGAAAGACTAATGAAATCATATTTTTTTCGTTGAAATGATTTGATAACCCACTGGTTTGAAGGTATATTGTATTCCCATATATGGAACACAATCAAAATAAGAATAATGAAGTATTTGAATGTTTTTAGTTACTTACAAAGCATTTCACATCTCGTGATCACTTGACGTATCGCTATCCTGATCACTGGCACTCTCTGTAGGCTGTGTGTGGCTGCAATGTAATTTAAATTAGATATCCCCAGTCAGCCACGTCCGTTTGAGCAGATTTTGCTCAACGCCTGACTACAAATGTTTGTGACAGAAAGACTACAGATTTGATACAGGATTTGTTATATTCGATGATGAAAGCAGACTGACAGCAGAAAGCCGACAGATTGTGCTGCCTTAACCTGCGAGCAGATTGGCGGCAGGGTCTGCAGTACAATTTAATGTCAGAAATCGAGCAGATTCTGATGTCAGGATCTGACGGCAGAATGGCGGCAGAAAGTAAGGAGAGTCTGCTGATACAATTTAATAGCAGGAATCGAGCAGACTCTGCGCAGCGCGATCTGACGGCAGATAGGCAGCAGAAATCGAGCAGATTCTGATGTCAGGATCTGACGGCAGAATGGCGGCAGAAAGTAAGGAGAATCTGCTGATACAATTTAATAGCAGGAATCGAGCAGACCCTGCGCAGCGCGATCGGACGGCAGATAGGCAGCAGAAATCGAGCAGATTCTGATGTCAGGATCTGACAGCAGAATGGCGGCAGAAAGTAAGGAGAGTCTGCTGATACAATTTAATGGCAGGAATCGGGCAGATCTTGCGTACCGCGATCTGACGGCAGATAGGCAGCAGGAATTGGGCAGATTCTGCTGACATAGTTCACGACGCGAACACGTCAGGCGGCGATCGGGCGAGTGCTTCTCGCTTGCGAAATAGCACCGTGGCGGGAATAAGTGGCCGAGGGCTCGATCATTCAGGGCTCTCGAGTACCACTCGCATTTGCCGGCATTTCACTGCGGAGTATATATTTGGTATACCCGTCTCCAAGGGCGGTATTATCAGTCGTTGCTTAAGACTAAGATCGTCTTAAGCATCCGGCATCCTTCACTAATCTACTAGACTAGTAGAGGATGCCGCGTGCTAAAAACTAAAAAAGATTGATGATAATACCGCCCTAAGGTGACTGAATGAATAGTAGTTATCATTAATTCTTTTATATTTGGAAGAACTGCCTTTAAAAGTTTAAATAATTATTTTGAGCCTCCCTGGCATTCAATTGACTAACAACATGCTAAGTAAAATATTAAAAATGTTATAATACTCGTCTAAATACATGGTTTTCAAACTTTTCTTTTTCCATAAAATATGGTAGGAATCAGATCTTTCAAGTCGGTCTTATAAACGTGTTCTATATATTATTTACGCTTAAGACTTTCGCACTGTTTTTAAATCTATACTATTATATAAAATTGCCTACTATGTCCGCATTAAATTATGGTTTTGCGGTCAGATTCTCACATCAGGATCTGCTTGATTTCTGCCGCCAATCTGCGGGCGGTTTTTGTCAGCAAGATCTGATCGAAATCTGACATCAATCTGCGGTCAAATCCTGATGTCAGGCTCTGACCGCAGAACCATAGTTTAATGCGGACATAGTAGGCATCGAATTTGACGTCAGGATCTGCTCGCTATCTGCCGCCAATCTGCCGTCAGATCGCGCTGCGCAGAATCTGCTCGGTATCTGCCGCCAATCTGCCGTCAGATCGCGCTGCGCAGGATCTGCTCGATTTCTGCTCCCAATCTGCGGTCAGACCACGGCAGCAAGATCTGATCGAAATCTGCCGTCAATCTGATGTCAGATCCTGACCTCAGGCTCTGACCACAAAACCATAGTCAAATGCGGACATAGTAGGTCCCGAATCTGACGTCAGGATTTCCTCGAATCTGACACCAATCTGCTGGCATACTGCGGTCAGTTTGTTTACTGGGTCTATTTTCCATAATTATATTTTCATTTACACATGAAGTAAGGTAAGTATTTAATCTTTTTAACTTACTTCTCATCAACGAATTTTTTAATTTCTGGTGATACATTATTTTGTTTGTACAACTCTATTCGATTTTTTATTAATATAATTGAAATTTTCGGGTCGGTTAAGTAGCAAGACAGTTTCCACTACCAATAGCGTACTATTCAGAAGATGCAAATGAATCCTGGCATAAACTGTATAGGAAAAATATGTTGCTGCATTCACGACAAAATAGTCGAAGGAATAGAATGTTATACGTTTTTAATCGAGCAATATACTTCAGAAGACATCGAAAAGTCCTTAACCATTTTCAATCCGAGATCAAGATATTGCACGTTTCGGGAAGTCGCACAATTTTGGGACACACTGTACAAATTACTTCACATTTACTTTCATAATGAATAATGATTGAATAATATAAAAATACCTTCTTGTACATGCACTCCTGACATTTCAGAAGGTGCCTTGGGGTACATATTTCCCTTCTTCCTTTTCTGCAATGGCCCTTCTGCTTCAATGTCCTCTTCTTCGCTGGACACGTGAACGCGAGTATTTTTTCGCCTGCGCTCTTTCGACACTTTCCTATATCCCGAATAATTTGTCGCATCCGAATCGGGAATATTGGAGGTGTCCAAGGCAGTCTCCTGTTTATCCAATGCTCCCTCATAAGTATCTGACACAGAGAATTCATTAATACGTCACACATTAATAAGTTATGCATATTCAGGTTCAATTTATACACTTCGCGTCAAAAGTAAAGGGACAATATAATTTCCCGAAATTTTTGGTTATTCTGAAAGGACTGTATCTCGGCGAAAAATGTTTGAAAAAATATTTAAAAAACTTGTTTGATTCCATGATTATCCTTGAAGTGGCATCAAGTTTCCTACAAAATGATAAATATGGAATTTTTGGGATCATTTTAAAATGAAAAAATAGATTAAAAAATCTCATTAAATTGCCAACTAATGCTTCTGAAAGGAAACTTTCTTAGCTTTCCAAAACACTGTTGAAAATTTGTCTACGATCATGAGTTCGCAAGTTATAGGTGTTCAAATTGAAAAGTACCTTTTTTGCTTTGATCGCGAATAACTCTGTCAATAAAAATCATACAACAAAACGAAAGAAACGAAATTAAACAGAAATGTTTGCTCTATAAGAGCTCTTCCTTGGATTTGGGGGCAAAATATTCTTTTGCCCGTGCATACCTTGAAAGTAGGCAAAAATTTCATAATCTTCGTTTCCCGCGTTTCATCTTGATAAAACAGTATCATAATTAGGGATGGAGTGCAAAATCACTAACAGTGATTTATCACCGTGATTTTTTTACCTCGAGTGAATTTGCTCACTGTGAATACTGTGATCGTAATTCTTGATCATGATTGAATTATTTTTTATAAAATACTTCAATATAGCTTGTGTTATAGTCAAAATGTGCTAATTCAGCGAATATATAGTATATTATACATTCATAAATAGTCAATGCATGCACGCACTGATTTGATTGGCTAAAGTATTCACATATACATTATACTTTTTAACTAAAGTGAATAAATATTCGTTAATTTAAATAGATCAAGAGCGATAACATTGGTTCAAAGTATACAACTGAGATTCTATAAGAACAGTGAGGACTTGAGAATGTTTCGAGAGAAATTAGAAATTGGGGTTATGTGGAGCGTGCAAAGAGCAGTCATGCTCTCCACCAATCAGAAGCGATCACTGTTCTGCCTGCACCAATCAGAAGCGATCACGAAAATCACGGATCACTGTGAAAAATCACCGTGGTTGGGAACGAACGTGATCGGATCACTCGTGATTCACAAATCACGGTTCTAGCCATCACTAATCATAATGCATGAAACAAAAATTTCAATTCTTCCTTCGAAAACTATAAACTTCAAGCGTTAAAATGCGTTCTCTAAATATTTTTTCAAAACATTTTTCCCACAAATACAGCCTGTTGAAAATGACCAAAATTTTCGCAAAATTATAGTGTTTCTTTAATTTTGACGCGGTGTATAAATAATACTTAAATGAAATAAATATACCTGCTGAGGCAAACCACCTGACGATGTCGCATTTTTCCCACTCATCGTGGTCCACTGGAACAATTCCTTTCATAATTGTTCTATTGAGGGTATACAAATTCTTTATATGGCTCGGCCAAATACTTCGCTGTCTATCAGCGTCCATCCAGTTCGATGGTATGATTTGCAGACCATCCGCGAATTCCACGATCGAAAACTTTTTCAACATTTTTTACTGAAAAATAATTAGGAGAATTTATTAAAAAATTGTCACTGTATTATATAATAATACTTATGAAATATTGCAGTATGATAGTTTTGTCTTAATCGTGATGTTACTCGTACTTACCGGTGATGAATTAACACTTTCTAAACGGTGTTCGAAGCTCGCTTTCGGAAAACAAACGAGAAATTTAAAAAAAAAAAGTAACGCGTACACACAAACTATAAAACGAA
Organism: Andrena fulva; assembly: GCA_946251845.1. NCBI lineage: Eukaryota > Metazoa > Arthropoda > Insecta > Hymenoptera > Andrenidae > Andrena > Andrena fulva. The sequence goes on from OX276330.1 coordinate 21,765,405, forward strand.
TAAAATAACTTAAATATGTTTTAAAAAATAAACTAAACACACTATACCTATGAAAAGAATAAGAACAAAATTATATATAATTTTAAAAAATACACTACCACACTATAAGTTTAAAAAAAATAAACAAATAGAATATATAATTTTAAAAAACACTAACACACGATAAGTATAAAACGAATAAGAAAAATTGAATATATATTTTTAAAAAACACTAACGCACGATAAGTATAAACGATAAGAGAAATATAAAAAACTTGTGAAAAGGATAGCTGCTTGTTTTTCGAGAGTTTACTTCGAACTGGCCCGGTCCAGGGTTGCCGAGCGCCGAGCGCGAGTCAGCGAGGCGACAAAGAAGTACTTTGTTTGGCGCTCGAGCCGAGCCGAGCCGAGCCGAGCGGAGTCGAGCCGAGCGGAGTCGAGCGGAGCGAAGCCAAGCGCTGCGTCGTTGAATTCACTCTCAGAGAGGGTTGTAAAATTTCGAGCCTGCAGTGAGCGCGAGTGAGAGAATCCATGAGCGAGCGAGAGAGGGCGAAAGAGTGGACAAGATGGCGTGGCTGGGAAAACCCGATGCGTCAGCGGGCCCAGGGGCGCGCTGAGGGATCGAAAAATTGAAACGGTTCTTTTTTAAACCGACACCTTCACACTTTCTAATATAAAATTTTAGCTGCGGGTATCTGTTAGTTATTTATTATTATCTCAGAAACTAACAATTACCTGCAGCTAAAATTTTATATTAGAGGTTCTCTCACCCTCCCGCCCAACCCCTCAAAATTTCGGTTCATTCCGGTTGTTGGGTCATACCGTAGTATATCCCACAAGGCTCCCCCCTTTTATAATAATTATTTACAAAGCTGAATGGAACTTAGGGAAATTTGATGGCGACGCCAGAGTTGGGCAAAATGTAATTTGATTACAAATTACGATTAAAGTGTAATTGTGTAATTGATTACACATTACTTTCTATAATCGTTAATTTAGGTAGTTGACGACAATTTTGGCAACTACCTAAATTAACGATTACAAAGAATGTGTAATCAATTATACAATTACATTTTGAAATTACGTTTTTGCATCTCTACTCCAGACGTCCGTTCGTTTGGAAAACTCTGCAGGGACCGTCCGTGTGCCGAAGTCACGGGCCCAGTCAGGGCCGCCTTTAACAATGGGCTAAATAGGCTATAGCCCAGTGGCGCCCGTGATCCAACGGCGCTTAAGAATCAAATTTGTTGAAAAGCTTTTTTCTCTTCAATTGTGGAGACAATAATTTCTATCGGCCTTGGTGGAGACACGGGGTTGTGATGTACTACCTTGCACCGATTGCGAAGAAATTGTACCCTTGAGGGCTAGAGCATCAACATTTTTTAGCCAAGGCCGCTCAAATTTATTAAGACGGCCTTGGGTCCAGTTGGTTTTTCCACACCCCTCGGCCCTTGAAACACTTTATGATCGGCGAAGGCGTCCTTGCGTTGGGGTCGTCGCAAGGCTGCCGTTCTAATACGCGGCCGGCGACAACGGCCGACGACGGTCCCACTAGTGCAAGGGAGAAGTATGCATCTGTTTCTCTCTTGCACTAGTGGGACCATCGCCGGCCGCACATTGGAACGGCAACTTGCACTCATCGCCGGAGCCGTTCCAACGTAAACACTAAACAGACCCACGATGCATCGACCAGCCTTCTCCGCACAGCGTCGAATTGTCTTACACAAGGCAAGATATCGAAAATTAAAGAAGTTATGAAACTTTGGGCATACGTATTAATACATACCTATACAGAGTATTACTTTACTGATAATCAAGGATATTCTAGGGGGTGATTCTACAGGCGAAAATAAGACAAAAATGAAGAGTGGTGAAATGAGGAATAAGTTTGTTTAAGGATAAAAAATCGTTTTTACAATAATGACAATTATAAAGAAAGATTTATTTAACGAATTTAGGCTGAAGGTCACGATTTTAAAAATCAGAAAAAATACTACCACATTCGGTGAAGAATTTTGTATAAAATAAGCCTATCTCTTGTTGGTAATTTACATATTGAACGTCGTAGGAACTTAGGAAGCTGTTAAAGACAGCGGCGCACCCCGTTTCAGGTAAAATACACTGTTGGTAAAAATTCAGGGAACACTATAATTTCCAGAATAATTTGATCATTTTCAAATGGATGTTTTATCAAGCGCAAAAGACAAAATTTCAACATTTTGTGCCTAATTTGAACCTATGCACGGGCTTGGTATTTCCATTAGTACATGACTCACACCAATCTCACATTTTCGCTTTTATAATTGGGTTGTCCTCTAATTGTCTTGTTACTTTCCGCGTCACCTTGTCCGCGCGGATTTAACTGCAGGTTAAAGGTTCCCCCAGGCCAACCCGGAACTGTTATGCTGCGGTTCCCGATATATCGCGTTAGTCTGTGGGACCCTTTAATCGCCTTTCGCCCCTACGGCTTAGGATGTATGCGGATATACCTATGCTATTACCAATAAAGTAATAAAACGTTTCGAACCGATCCTAGCAAAGTTAAATGACTTGCCACGATTATTTCTTAACGACCTCCGCTGAATTGTACGTGTCTTGTATTTTTTTCGCCGAAGCTATTAAACACGACCTTTCGTTGGAAAAAGAATTTCAACCAACGAGATGCGTACTTTCGTCGTAATATTTCTGTCAATTCCCTTCTCCCAAAACTCGAAATGCGTTTCTTTTAACAGGCTAAACATTTTACGGTCTCACTTAATAATAAAGGAATACAACTCCCACATACACAAAATGTTAATTTAATGTTTCTTTTGTACTCCGTAAAGGCGAAACATATTAAATAGAAACCAGGGGCAAAGAAATTTGGGGCGCTAAACATTTTCTTGCATGAAGGCGCCAACCATCCCTCGCGCTGGCCCTGTTTATGACCGGGCCTGGTGTCCGTGTCCGTCGAGCGCCGCACAGTGGGGCAAATCCGTTCGAACCGCGGCACAAAACATTTTCTAACTGAAATCATATATTTACCCAATCTTCCTCAAATTTTGACACGTTATTCCTGCATACTCTAGGGCGGACATAGGCTATGTAGCATGTCTCAGAAACGCCTTATTAACATGTAATTTATATGTAAACATGTCATGTGTACGGCTGGTTTGCAGACTACGTGACCCGTGTATAGGGGCGGTATTTTCAGTCGTTGCTTATTCTTAAGTAACTGCTTAAGCATGCGGCATCCTCTACCAACCTAGTAGCTAATAAAGGATGCCGAATGCTTAAGCATTTGCTTAAGAATAAGCAACGACTGAAAATATCGCCCTACGACATTCTACTTCGCGCGCGCATGCGCATATTCGACCCGCGCGATACCTCGCCCGTAGCAGTACCACGATGTTACCACTAGGTGGCGACGCTTCTCGAGCGTTTTCAGGTTACAAATAGCTGTTGCAAATTAATTCGTACCCCCTGTGGATGTTATTACTTATGTCCCGAGTGCGATCAAATTTGTCAAGATCAACCGTGCCTGCTCGACGTTTGCAAATACTAGCTTTGCTATTCGCCTTCACCCGAAATTTAGATTTTGATTTTATAAAAAAAATAGTTTTTTATTTATTTATTTTTTTTTTTTTAAATAGCCACGTGCATCTGTATTAGGTAGGTATAATGAGCTGGGCGACACATTCCGCGATCCCTAAGTTTACCGTTCCAGAGTTTCTAGGCGACAAAAAAACACAAACACTTTCTGCTTTATATATTAAGATACACCAGGATTCGGCAGTTAAACACGCTGAGCAACGCGGAATGTAAAACCTGGACTCATAAGAGTGAATGTTACCGGAAGGTTTGCATTCAATTATGATCCAGGAATTGACTAGGTATGTTAACTTACGAGAAGTTAAAATATGATGCGCAATAACAATTCATCCGAATGTCAGAAAATCATTATATATACCAAGAATGTTATCTTTTTCGAAATATTATGAAGCAATTAAGCTTTTTTTTCAAAATACTTAATTTCCTTGAAAGATATTAATTCTAATAAACACGAATCAGTCACGCTAATACCTCGGGCGAAATCGGGACGGGGTATGCTAGTATTTTATATTTTGGCGAAGTTGCGGCGAAGTTGCGGAAAAGTTGCGGAAAAGTTGCGGCAAAGTTGCGAAAAAGTTGCGAAAAAGTTGCGGCAAAGCTGCGGCAAAGCTGCGGCAAAAGCTGCGGCAAAGTTGCGGCGTAGTTGCGGCATACTTGCGGCATGCTTGCGGCATACTTGCGGCATGCTTTCGGCATACTTGCGGCATACTTGCGGCATACTTGCGGCATACTTGCGGCATACTTGCAGTGCAAGATTGCAACGCAACTATGCCGCAACTATACAGCAACAATTCTATGTCCGCTCCGTGCAATGTTGCACGGCAACGTCGCAGCAACCATACATCGACATTGCGCTGCAACTATGCAACGACGCAAGGTTACTGCAAGCATCCTGCAACTTTGCCGCAACGAAGTGTGCTGTATGGGAAATGGAACGTTTTTTTAGAAGTTATTTCCCTGCGGTGCGTTCACAACCAAATTTGAGAAATTTTTTTATACGTCAGTTTTGTACGATTCCTTGCGAAATCCCAAATTGCCACAATTTGAAATGCAAAATTATTAAAACTTTTTGTACATTTAGACTAAGAATTGCGTCCAAGAAAAAGAAAAATGATTTGACCAAAACAATTGCTCATAGCAGTAAAACAATGACAATGCATATGTACACTAACAACATAACACCAAGCACATCTTATAATAGCAGGCTTATTACACAGATCACAGCGTGGCAAGGTATATGCTTCAAAAAAATTGAAAGATGTAATTAAATTACTTTTTGCCCAACTCTGAATAAATTATACATAATACACTTTAGCATCTTTGAATATTATGACATTTGTCACCACCGTGTATTAAGGCCTGCAGCAAATAGAACGAGTCTTATTATGCAACTTACTATGTGTTGTGAGCGCGCAACCGTGCGAACCATGTACTTGCCATCGCGTAACTCCATAAGCCGATAGTGCATTATACAATTCATATACACGGTTGAATTCACAAAAAAACACCCTATATTTTTAGTTATTATATAAATGGAAGAATTGTTAAAAATAACACGAGGTAACATTTTTTTTTAAGAAAAAATTTTTTTTCAAAAATTTTGTTACCGTTATTTTGTAGCGCTTATTGCGCCATTAAACTTTTGTTTGAAACATTTTTTTCTGTCTGTTGTACTTTGAAAGTTATACGTGAAAAAGTGGAAGTGGCAAATTGACTTTGAGGTTAGTTTTCACCCCCTTAAAGAGCGATAGGGCACAAATGAAACACACCGTTGTTCTTGTTTTGAGTCACTCTAAAAACCCACAAAGTTGCGTTCCAATCGGTGAGTCCGGGTTCGCGGTGTTCCCTTGTAAGTAAAGTTACTTAACACAAATTTTGCTGTGATAGTAATAAATGTACACCAAAAAAATCGAAGAAAATATACAATATAAAAAAAGATGTGAAATCAAAATGTGCTGCAAGTACATAAAGGTGCTTTCCAACTGAGCTTAAGATGACACAACTACATATACACAGCTAAAATGCTGTGTTCATACATTCCATTACTCATATCGCGGTCATTTTAATAATTTGTGCAGATAAAATGTCTACATCTAGACATTTGCCTAGATGTCCGCGGTCTGGAAGTCAAATACTTGGCGTGGCCAGGCAAGGTCAATCTGTCGATGAATATGAATTATTTAAAAATGCAAAATAATGAAAGTGTACTCATACTTTTAGAGTTTTAAATTGACAAATTATCTGAAAGCTTGTGAGAGGAAAGGTATCGGTGTCGATTAATGATCTTGGAATTATTTTAAAACGCAATATAATGAAAATGTACTCATATTGTCAGAGTTTTAAATTGACAAATTATCTGAAAGCCTGCGAGAGGGATGGTATGGGTATTGATGATCTGAGAATACCACATTTTGACAACCTACCTTATTTGACACTCGTCAGGTTATAATCTGACTGTAAGCTGTCGAAATTTGGAGTAGATTGCATAGTGAAGATAGCGATTGATGAACGAAACATGTGTTAGTATCATTTTGGCTGAAGGTGTGCGTGTAACGCGTATTGGAGTATCGCGCTGTTCTCAGGCGTCTCCTGAGCCAGAGTCTTGTACACCTCGGTATGCTGGCTTGCCACGTCTTTTGAGGGATGTGGTACTTCCTGCTTTGGTTTTTAATGTTTTTTTACAAATGTTACAAACACCTTCCTCGCGATTTAATTTTGAAACCATTGCTCACACTCTGCAGGTAAAGAAAAAATGAGAAATAATTAAATGTAAAAATAAATAATAAATCGTCAACATATCATATTTAATGCAACGAGTTCTTTTCAGTTGGTAATTAAAGATGCAATTGAGGACTCCAAAGAATTGGTGCGAATATTAAAAAAATGCAAAGGCATCGTGTCATTTTTCCACCGATCAGCATCGGCGACCGACAAACTCAGTAAACAGCAGCAAAGAGACTCTCCCGATTGCGAGCCTCTGAAATTGATTGGCAATGTGGAAACGAGGTGGAACTCCCAATTTGATATGTTACATCGCTTACTCCAGGTACAAAGTTCAATAAATGCAGTTCTTGGAGAGCCGCGGATGCCGAACAATATCAACAGCTGCGAGTGGTCCATGATCAATGATTATTGCAAATCTTTGAAAATATTCAAAGAAGCAACCCTCATATTAACAGTTGAAAATGCACCAACATTACCCAGATACATTCCCACTATACACGGTTTACGACACGAATTAACACACACCACAGAGAACAACGATACGCCGCCAAAAGAATTCAAAAATAATTTATTACTACACTTAAACACTAGATTCAATTTTATAGAGGGTTGCAATCCTTTAATCGTTGCAATGGTCATGGACCCTCGCATTAAGGACCGATTATTGGCGGGAGAAAAAAAAGAAGCGGCTCACAGTTTACTGTATCTAATTGCGACCGAGTACCTCGATGTAGGCGACGAGCATGGGACAAGTGTACCCCCAAGCCAACCGTCAGGTGGGTGTAAAACAATATGCAGATTATTACATATTGTGTTGGATGTTGTATGTTATATATTTTGTTTTTACTGCAGAATCATCGCCTTCGGGGAGTCTGTTTGCATTTTTCGAAGGTATCCTTAGAGAGGAGGAGGAAACATATGATAACGCGGGCACAGCACTTCACAAGGAAGTCAAGGTGTACATGGAGGACAAAATTTAACTGACCGAACCAGTGCGCCGAAACCACTTATTGTTATATGGAGGACAAAATTGTACCAAACGACACTTGTATTATAAATTGGTGGAGGGAGAATGCAGCCCGCTTCCCGCTTCTGACTCCCGTTGCTAAAAATTTTTTGGGGATACCTGCGACACAGGCCTACAGTGAGAGGCTGTTCTCACTTGCGGGAAATATAATTAATGAAGAAAGAGCGTCTCTCTTGCCGGAGAAAGCGGAACAAATATGTTTTTTAAGCGCAAATTTAGAAAAATAAGACTGTACAATTCAATTGAGTAAAATACTGTAAACATATTATATTAAAACATAATTATTCTATGCTTATTATCTGTCGTGATTTCATACGTTCTTTTAGTTCCAAGCAGATTGGTATTGCGATCTTGCATTAATTAAATAAAAAATGAGAAAGTGAAAAATTAATAATGCAAGGTTTACATATTCAAATGTTTACAAGTACTTCACGATTCTTTATAATTACGCTTATTTATATTTATTTAATTATTTATTCATTTATTTATTTATGAGCGGGTAACGCCCTGTGTTAACAATGGCGCGGCAGAAGTAAAACCCATACGAAGAAGGTAAAAAAGTAAGAAAAAAGAAAAAGTTAGAAGAAAAGAAAGATAACATAAAGAGAAGTGTATGAATACATTTATAAATACACGAAAAAGATGAAAAAAAGAAAGATTTGAATTTAGTACTTATTTTCAAAAGTTACAGAATATTTCCATTTACAGCTTACATTTTAATAATTCACATTACCTATTGAGAACCATTATTTACATTCCTGTAACGTCCCACGGGGACTCAAACCGTTAGAAACCGACTGTCGGTAAAGTAGGAACCGATCTCCATTACCATATAACCATATTCTATTACCGCGCAAATATATTATAAAGACTTTTATGTATAATTTATGATTTAGATAAATGTTAGAGGAATAATTATTATAAGAACATTAGGAATAATTAATTATAAGTATTAGTAAAAACGCAAAACATAATATTATATAATAAGTGAGTAAAACACAAAATAACAAACAGCGACCCACTGCGCATGCGCCAGCCCGCCAATTTCTCAGTATAAAAGGAGGCGCACGCAGCTACGCGGTTCATTCGAAAGCTCTGCCAACAGAAGTGTGCTCGCCCCGGAAACGGTAGCGGCATTCTAGCAGCAGACATAGCTAAGAGTACGAGCTCGCGCCGGAAACGGTAGCGGCCGTCTTGCAGCTAGTATTACAGAGTATTGAGCTCGCCCCGGAGACGGTAGCGGCCGTGCACTGTAATACGCGAATCGACGTAAGAGTAGAACTCTGCCGACAGAAGTGTGCTCGCCCCGGAAACGGTAGCGGCCTTCTTGCAGCAGACGTTGCCAAGAGTACGAGCACGCCCCGGAGACGGTAACGGCCGTACACTGCGACATATCTCAATACATACATACATATATTCATACATATTAATTAACATATTAAATACAAAAAAACATAGAAAAACCCAAAAATAAGAATATTTACTCGTAGTCTGTAAGCAATATTAATTAATCGTTATTGTTATTAGAGTAAGTTTTATTAAATAAATAAGTATTGTTAAGGGGTCTCCCTAGTGTGACGCCTGGAAAATAGGGCAACATTTGGGAATTTTTTTGAAGGAAATGTACTTGATATTGCAGTTTCAAACTTTGGAGTATTTATTCAGTTACATTTGGGCAATGTACTTAAATTTTTTGAATCATTAGTGATAATTATATCCCCATAAAAAACTTTCAAAAAGTAAAAAAATTACGCCAAGTACATGAATTATCTTTGTAAAAAGAAGTGAGATCCCCATAAAAAACTTTCAAAAAGTAAAAAAATCACAAAAAATAAAAGATAATAATATAAATCACAAAAAATAGAAGAAAATATACAATATAAAAAAAGATGTGAAATCAAAATGAGCTGCAAGTACATAAAGGTACTTTCCAACTGCCCTTAAGATGACACAACTACATAGACACAGCTAAAATGCTGCGTTCATACATTCCATTACTCATATCGCGGACATTTTAATTATCCCATCAAAAAGAATCCCAATTAAAAACATTGTCGTAAATTAATTAATAGCTTTACAAAATTATTATACAAAATTGCGCCAATTATAACAATGGCTATTTATAAAAAGAAAAAATGTATTAAATAATATTAAGCAGATATATTTTTATAGAAATAAATATTTCAATACCAATAAATATTTTATTCAAAATACTTGGCGCTGCGAGACCGAAAAAATGTTAATTGTCTTATTAATAGTAAATTAATAATTTACAATCTAAAATACATAAACATATACATATTAGAAACGCAGTCAGATTTATTCTACATATATTTCATTCTAATACCATACGTAACATATGCACACGCACACATACACACATTCACGAATGCACGCACAAGAAAGAAAGAAAAAGATTAATGCAATTTATACATATGTATTCAGTTTAGCAACACCAATGCGGTGAGCAGCGCCAAGTATTTTGAATAAAATATTTATTGGTATTGAAATATTTATTTCTATAAAAATATATCTGCTTAATATTATTTAATACATTTTTTCTTTTTATAAATAGCCATTGTTATAATTGGCGCAATTTTGTATAATAATTTTGTAAAGCTATTAATTAATTTACGACAATGTTTTTAATTGGGATTCTTTTTGTATGATTGGCGCAATTTTGTATAATAATTTTGTAAAGCTATTAATTAATTTACGACAATGTTTTTAATTGGGATTCTTTTTGATGGGATAATTAAAATGTCCGCGATATGAGTAATGGAATGTATGAACACAGCATTTTAGCTGTGTCTATGTAGTTGTGTCATCTTAAGGGCAGTTGGAAAGTACCTTTATGTACTTGCAGCTGTTACGTGCCGACCAAAATTTAAAATTTTTGAAACTCAATCTAAAACATTGACAATTGATCCAACCACCTAGGTGTGTTACGGGATATCCCTCGAGCAATTGTCAATGATTTATTAACCATAGTTTTTTATAGTAATAACTTAATCCGATTCAAAGCCTGTCACGCCACGGCATATTCTCATGGAAGATTATTGTCAGCGATCTTCCAACACTGTCGACGTTCTTAGAATGCGTGGTGATAAGCCTTTCGAAGCATTGTAGTAGACCATTTTATATTTTTCTTCCCTGTTAAATTTTGTCACACCATCATTGATATCTGATCCTACCATTGAGTGTTGTGGGAGTTTCCCTCGATCAGTTGTCAATGATTTATAAACCGTATTATAATAATAATTTTATACGAGCCGTTACGCCACTGCGTTCTTCCATGCGAAAATCTTCCAACACCGTCAACGTTCTTAGAACGCCGGGCGCGATAACAACTTAGATGCTGGGAACGTTCCGAGCGACGACGCACAGTGGGCCGGATTCACTTATTTGACGCCATTTTGGTGTTTTTTTCAAGATATCGGAATGAAATTGACACCAAAAAATAGGATAAAATTTTTCCTATCTAATGATGTATAATTTAATATTTTTGACATTTATTTATTTATTTATTTTTTATTTTTTTTAACTTAATTGTGAAATTTTTTTTTTTAAACTATTCATTTGGTACTTTATTTAATGCCCTTTTCAGTGGTTTAAATCGAATGTTCGCAAAACTTTTCGTTTCCAAGTTATAAGGAAAAGTCGAAAAATAAAGGAATGCAGCCAAATATCGTTTTGTTTAAATTGAAGGTCAATTTTTTGCGCTAAACATCATCTTTTATTAGTAATTAATGTAAACAATTTATTAAAAAATAATTCTGAAAACAGTCAGTAAAATTACGACATTTCTTAAAATTGACAAGGAATATCTTTCAAGTCCCAACGAGTCCCGTATTTTTACAAGGGGGAATCTTTTCAGTGCACCTTCCTCTATACAATCTCGCAAGAATCACTTCCACCTTCGTCCGGTTTCGAGAAATATTTCGGTTTGAACTCATCAGCGTCGCGTCCTTTTCTTCACGTTCATGCGTGGCATCCTTCTTCGAAGGAATTGTTTAGATTATCGGCACTTGAAGTGTTTATGCTATGTTGTAGATAAGCCTTCGACTTGGTCCTGTATTTTCCATTTCCAATCAGTTGAAACTGAACCAGCAGAGACTGCACAGTGACGTTTTCAAACCATTTCCAACAGATTTGAAAGTTGCATTCTAATTTTTATAAGTTTTTATCACTTTAAATTTTATTTTGTTCAGTTTGTGTTTAATATATTATATATGTGTATATAACTTAGTGTGTTTAGTGTATACATATATGTACTATACACTAACGCATTAATATATGTATATGTACTATACACTAACGCATTAATATATGTATATGTATTATACACTAACGCATTAATATACACTAAACACACTAAGTTATATACACATATATAATATATTAAACACAAACTGAACAAAATAAAATTTAAAGTGATAAAAACTTATAAAAATTAGAATGCAACTTTCAAATCTGTTGGAAATGGTTTGAAAACGTCACTGTGCAGTCTCTGCTGGTTCAGTTTCAACTGATTGGAAATGGAAAATACAAGACCAAGTCGAAGGCTTATCTACATCATAGCATAAACACTTCAAGTGCCGATAATCTAAACAATTCCTTCGAAGAAGGATGCAACGCATGAACGTGAAGAAAAGGACGCGACGCTGATGAGTTCAAACCGAAATATTTCTCGAAACCGGACGAAGGTGGAAGTGATTCTTGCGAGATTGTATAGAGGAAGGTGCACTGAAAAGATTCCCCCTTGTAAAAATACGGGACTCGTTGGGACTTGAAAGATATTCCTTGTCAATTTTAAGAAATGTCGCAATTTTACTGACTGTTTTCAGAATTATTTTTTAATAAATTGTTTACATTAATTACTAATAAAAGATGATGTTTAGCGCAAAAAATTGACCTTCAATTTAAACAAAACGATATTTGGCTGCATTCCTTTATTTTTCGACTTTTCCTTATAACTTGGAAACGAATAGTTTTGCGAACATTCGATTTAAACCACTGAAAAGGGCATTAAATAAAGTACCAAATGAATAGTTTTAAAAAAAAAAATTTCACAATTAAGTTAAAAAAAATGAAAAATAAATAAATAAATAAATGTCAAAAATATTAAATTGTACATCATTAGATAGGAAAAATTTTATCCTATTTTTTGGTGTCAATTTCATTCCGATATCTTGAAAAAAACACCAAAATGGCGTCAAACAAGTGAATCCGGCCCACTGTGCGACGGTTGGGCCCGTGTGCATGAGGTGCAGAGTCAGCAATTTTGGCGCTCTTTGTGCAAAGGCCCGAGTGCTCGGGCCTACCCTGAAAACGCTCGTGGCAGTCAGCTAGCAAGTCGCGTAGTGCGCAGTTGTTCTGTCCGAGGGACATCACTATTTGTTTGAAATAAGTGCTTGAGCTAGGGTTCCATCGTGCAATAATAACGTGGAAAGACTCAGTTCCCTCGTACTATATAATTACCTATCATATTATTCAAAATTTACTATTTAGGGCAGTCAGCTAGCAAGTCGCGTAGTGCGCAGTTGTTCTGTCCGAGGGACATCACTATTTGTTTGAAATAAGTGCTTGAGCTAGGGTTCCATCGTGCAATAATAACGAGGAAAGACTCAGTCCCCGAAAGACTTGTAAAAAAAAATTATAAATCGTTTTGTTTAACCTTAAATAATTTTAATCAATTCTCGTTTAAATCGTATATTATACATTCATGTTATAAACTGTGAACATATTAACACAGGTGTATAGTGCTGTGCATTCTGCGTTCACCATCAACCGCAGTCCTCATACAGAAAGACACACACACACACACACACACAGAGAGAGAGAGAGAGAGAGAGAGAGAGAGAGAGAGAGAGAGAGCCAGTAAGACATTCTAACCCTAATAACTTCGAGTCATATCGGTGAGTGATTTTCATTATATCATTGTACGGAGAAACAAATTATCCAACCACCTTAGTGAGTTGTGGGGTCTCCCCTCGATAATTTGTTTAACTTCCGTTCTGGCGTGTGCCGCGTTTTTGTAATATTCTTTACTTTATGTAATTATATTGCGATTGCATGATTTTCCTAAATCGTTCAAAAATTAGAACTAATTCGTGAAAATATTGATCCAACCACTTTAGTGAGTTGCGGGGTTTCCCCTCGATCAAGCGTCGTCCATAAAATATTTGCGTCTAATTGAAACATTGGAACAATATTGTTTGAGATTGTACTAGAACTTTTCGAAATAAACTGAGATGGATTTTCGTTATGGATGAGAAATCGTTTATTTCCGTTCGAGAAGACCGGTTGGTAATTAGCGACTGACTGGAGAAGACAATAGACAGGTGAAGAGGTCGAGAGATGAGAGAGGTCGGGATAGAGGTAAGACAGAGACGAACATCACAGTAATCAGAGGAGAGGGGGATTCAAGGTGCAAAGATCGACACCGGGAGAGAAGAAGAGGCTTAGAGACAACGAGACGGAGACAGAACGAAGACGAACGAGAGGTCGTGTTTGTCGGCACTCGCACATGTACATTCTGCGATGGAGCGAAACATTATTACAATTTTGAACATTTCCGCCCGCCTTGCCATGCCCGTCATGGCAATTTTCGATCCGCGGCGTTGTCGACCGGGAGCACGCACAGTTTCGTGACCGGACGACGTAACGTTGTTGTTGCGGTGCGAATCGTCGCGACGCGGACCAGCCCGTCTTTGCCCGGATGCAGTTCGATGATGCGCGCGAGTGGCCATTTCGTCGGTGGATACCGCTCGTCCGCGATGAGCACGAGAGCTCCGATTTTGAGGGAATTCGCTTTAAACTGCCACTTAGAGATGCCTCGCATGCGTTGGAGGCATTCCGACGACCATCGCTGCCAGAACCGCTCTGTCAGCTGTCGGACGAGTTGCCATCGAGTGAGCCGAGATGGAGCTTCATCGAGAAGCGATGGTTCAGGAAAAGCCGTGAGAGGTCCACCAACGAGAAAGTGTCCTGGAGTTAAAGCGTCGATGTCCTCAGGGTCATCCGACAGTGGACAGAGCGGTCTGGAATTGAGAACACCTTCAATTTCAGCGAGTAGAGTAGAGAACTCCTCATAAGTGAGAATAACGTTTCCCATTACGCGACGCAAATGATATTTCGTTGATTTGACCGCCGCTTCCCACTTTCCGCCGAAGTGTGGGGCTCCGGGTGGCTGAAAGCGCCACTGAGTTCCGAGAAGAGAGAGATGATCGCGTACAGTCGAAAGGTCGTTCGAGGTCGCGGCAAACATGCGCTTGAGTTCGGCATCGGCGCCGATGAAATTTGTCCCGTGATCACTTGTGATAGTAGCGCTCGCGCCCCTACGACCGACGAACCGACGATACGCCGCGAGAAAACCGGCTGTCGAATAGTCAGTTGCGAGTTCGAGGTGGACGGCCGATGTTGAGAAACATACGAACACTACGAGAAACGCTTTATACGTTTTAGCGGCTCTTCCACGCCACGTTTTTACAACGAACGGTCCCGCATAATCGACGCCAATATTTTGAAATGGCCGCGACGGCGTGACGCGAGTTCGCTGAAGCTGACCCATGAGTTGCTGCGCGGTTCGAGCGCGTTGCCGCGCGCACCGCACGCAGCGAAGAATGTACGACTTGACAACACTGCGGCCTCGCAGAATCCAGTATTGTCGTCGGGTGGTCGCTAGAGTATGTTGAACGCCACCGTGAAGTGTACGCCGATGGCCCTCGTCCACCACCAGTCGAGTGAAAGCTGCATCCGGTGGAAGAATGATAGGATGAGTGACGTCAGGATCCAGCATAGCATTTTTGAGTCGTCCTCCAACTCGTAAGATCCCGTTGTCGTCGAGGAACGGTGTGAGTGCCTTCAACTTGCTTGACCGCGTGACCTCTCCGTAGCGCCGAAGTTGAGTGATATCCTCATCGAACGAGAGTGCTTGGGTGTGTTTCACCCACCAGTGTCGAGCTGAGGCCAATTCTTCAGTCGTCAGGATGAGGTCTACGGGCTTCCTGTTACCTCGGAGGATGGAGATCGCTCGGAATGTCCAAGCTGTAACACGAAGTAATCGATGAAGGTGAGAAAATCTATCGATTACCTCCCATGCGGTGCTCCGTTGTTCGGCGGTGACGGTGTTCACAGCGTGAGCCCTGGTTTCAAGGTCGTCAGTAGGCCTTAGATCTGGCGTTTCGCTGTGTGGCCAGAAAGTTGATGGTAGTCGGAGCCACGGTGGCCCTTGCCACCAGGACGAGCATGATTGCAGGAGTTTGGGCGAGATTCCTCGGGATGCAATATCTGCGGGATTCTGCTCTCCTGGGATGTGGTGCCAGTGCCCTCGCGGCAACATGTCCTGAATAAGGGCGACTCGGTTGCCTACGAATTCTTTCCAGCGTGAAGAGTGCCCCTGCACCCAGACGAGAGTGACTGCCGAATCCGTCCAAAGATGCAGTGGGGCCATATCGAGATCCCACGTGGCACAGACTCTTGAAACGAGTCGAGTAAGTAAGAGTGCTGCAGAAAGCTCCAGCCTTGGAATTGTAACTCTTTTGAGCGGTGCAACCCGTGTTTTAGAAGCTACGAGCGTGACGGTGGCTTCTTCGAGGTCGTCGTTAAGAACGCGTAAGTAAACACACGCTGCCAGAGCATGAAGAGAGGCATCTGAAAACCCATGTACTTCGGTCACTGAATTTGGATAAATTGTTCCGATCCACCGTGGGAGTGAGATCTCGCGGACCGACGGAAGGTCGATGTAGAACCTGGTCCAGCTAAGAAGAGCATGATCCGGGATTTTATCGTCCCAGCCGATAGACTCCTTCCAAAGGTCCTGGAAAATTATTTTTGCTACGATTACAATCGGGGCGATCCACCCGAGCGGATCGAACAGTCGTGCGATGACTGAGAGTAGATTTCTTTTTGTCCAGTGTGTGGGTGGTTCGCCGAGTTCCACCGAGAAGACGAACCGGTCGTCGGTCCGTCGCCACGAGAGTCCGAGGGCCTTGTGAATTGGAGTGTCTTCAATTGTTCGAGCGCTAAGGGTTTCCTTGCGCTCGGCTTCGATATCGTGGAGAATTTCCGGAATTGCTGAAGCCCATTTACGAGCGCGGAATCCGCCCGCCATAAGAATCTGGTCGAGCTGCGCGATCTTTTGCATCGCATCCTCCTGAGTGTACGCGCCCGAGAGGATGTCGTCCACATATATTTCGGAACGAAGAATGTCGGCGGCGAGCGGATACCGATCTCCGTCGTCGCTTGCGAGTTGGCGGAGAACGCGAAGCGCGAGATACGGCGCTGAGGTAAGTCCATACGTTACTGTCTTTAGATGATACGGCGTTGGTGGATCGTCCGCGGTTGCGCTCCACACGATCCGTTGATAATCCCAATCGCTAGGATGGACCAGAATCTGACGATACATCTTTTCTAGATCGGCACAGAAGACGATGGGGTACCTCCGCCACCGAAGAAGCACGTCGACGAGATCGATTTGAAGTTTCGGACCTGGCAATAAATATTGGTTTAACGAAACTCCGAGATCAGTCTTTTTTGACCCATTAAACACGACACGAAGACGCGTGGTCGTACTGGAGTCGCGCATGACCCCGTGATGCGGCAGATAGTACGCAACTGCTGGCTCGCGGAGTGGGTTCGAGACTGGACTCATGTGGCCCAGTGCTTGATAGTCTTCGAGGAACGTGAAATAAAGTTCTTTGAAGGTAGAGTCTGAACGAGCGCGGCGATGAACTTGGAGGAGTGCACGTTCCGCTGCCGCGCGAGAGTTTCCGAGCTGAGAAGGTCGCGATTTGAACGGAAGACGGACCATATACTTCCCTTGGTCATTTCGTGTATGCGTGGAGATGAACTGCTGCTCGCACAGTTGTTCATCCTTGGTCAATTTTGGAGTTGGGAGCCGCGGGACTTCCTCCAATTCCCAGAAGCGTTCGAGAAGAGTGTTGAGATCACCTTCCTCGCAGCTGGTCGTGAAGGCGTGGTAGCTCCGCTGAGTTGGTGGCGAGGCAACGGGTCCGGAAATGGTCCATCCGAACGCCGTTTCTTGTGCGATAGGAGATTGAGTAGGCCCTAATCGGAGGCCGTAGCGAAGAATATCTCCGTAATAATCGGAGCCGATGATGATGTCGATCCTTCCTGGCTTAGCGTAGTCCGGGTCGGCTAAGGCGAGGCCGTGCAGGTGTTTCCAGTCGCACTCGGGAAGTGGAGTGACCGGAATTGTTCCCGTGAGTTGTGGAAGTATCAACGCGATGATAGGATACACGAAGCTTGGATCGACCCGTGACTGTATCGTGAGTTCGACGACACCTTTGGTGGTTGGACTTCGTTGTCCTCCGATTCCAACTAGCGGAACCGCGGCGCGTTGTCGAGTCAAGCGTAGCGATTGGACAACCGATTCGCGAACAAACGACAGTTCGGATCCGGAGTCGAGCAAAACACGAGCGACGTACGGCTCCCGATGTTGCCCGATGATGTTGACAATGGCCGTCGCCAGCTGAGATCGTCGCGGAGCTCCGATGTTATCGACACTTGGCTGGCTGTCTTCGGGCGACGCATGGAGCATCGATGCTGGTTGAGACTCGTCCGGTTCGCTGGGTCCTCCCGACACGCTTGCCGTGGCAATCGTTGAAGGAGCCCCTCCTTTTGATTCCGATGCCCCGTGAATCGTGGTATGGTGTTGTTTCCCGCACGTATAGCACCGTTTCGTTGTACGACACGCACTGACCCGATGATAACCGAGACAGTTATAACAAAGCTGAGTTTTCTCGATGAACTCCCGACGTTCGTCCTCGGTTTTTCCCCGATAGTCCGGACACGCCGATATATAGTGATTCTCACTGCACAAGGCGCACTTGAGATTAGAGGACACCGCTGCGTGCGATTTGATTGCGACGCGCTTGTTTGCGGGCTTCGCACTATCGGTTTGACGCTGTTTGTTCCTGCCAACGCGTGCCTCTTGTTCTTCGAGGGAGCTGATCTGACCGTTTATAAACTCAGCGAGTTCGGGAAAACTCGCGGGCGTCGTGGTTCGACCTATGTGTTGAGTCCAGGCACGATGCGTTTCCTGGTCGAACAACCGGAGGATCTGGTAATTTATGATCCAATCCCAATGTTCGATCGGCGCTTGTAATGATTTCAGCGCTCCGAGCGCTTGTTTAATATTCGCGTACAGTGACTTCAATTCCGTAGCGGACTCGCGCGTCATCGCTTTTTGAGTGAAGATCTTGTCAAGATACGCGGTGACTAACATTCGTTTGTTTTCATAACGGTCTACCAGCGTGTGCCACGCTGATTCGAAATGATCCCCGGTGACCGCTATGTTCGAAATTAACTGAGCGGCCTCTCCCGAAACATGCGTGCGTAAGTAGTGGTGACGTTCCACATCGGTGAGAGTTTTGCTCTTGCTGATTAAGGCTTTAAACAAATCGCGGAAAGGAATCCATTCCTGGTACGCTCCCGAAAATCGCGGTAAATTGATTTTGGGCAGCGCTTGAGTGAGCTCCGCCGACGGCGCAGCATCTGCGCGACTCGATGGGTTTTTACCTGTTATCTTTTCGAGCTCTTGGAGCAGGGTTGCCATTTGATCAATGTAAGCTTCTTCACAAACAGCGTAAAGATCATCTTCGAAATACGCGTGTTTCTTAGATGATTCGGCCCGAGCACTCGCGAGTTTATCGTGATTGTGCTCGAACTTCGCCCAGTTTTTCTCGAGGGTCTTGATGCGTGTTTCGATCGCATATTGCGTCTTCTTTTCCGCACCAATTTTTCGCAAATTTTCGACTGTTCTTGCGATGAGTCCGTGCAAGTCGCGTTGATTATCCACGCAGGCGTCGAAAGTCGCCATCCCGAGAGTGTGTAGCGGTTTCACACAAGACCTAATGTGCGTAAATATGGTCACTTTCCGACACGCACGTGGGTTTGCGACACTTGCTAATTACGCGAATCACTTTTCACTCTAGCGAGATTGAACTGAATTGAGCGAGATACTCCGGCTCGAAGGACCAATTGTTTGAGATTGTACTAGAACTTTTCGAAATAAACTGAGATGGATTTTCGTTATGGATGAGAAATCGTTTATTTCCGTTCGAGAAGGCCGGTTGGTAATTAGCGACTGACTGGAGAAGACAATAGACAGGTGAAGAGGTCGAGAGATGAGAGAGGTCGGGATAGAGGTAAGACAGAGACGAACATCACAGTAATCAGAGGAGAGGGGGATTCAAGGTGCAAAGATCGACACCGGGAGAGAAGAAGAGGCTTAGAGACAACGAGACGGAGACAGAACGAAGACGAACGAGAGGTCGTGTTTGTCGGCACTCGCACATGTACATTCTGCGATGGAGCGAAACATTATTACAATTTTGAACAAATATTGTTTACCTCGCGCTTTTATATTCGCGAGTCATCTTCGACTCTTTTCAAATACCATGTAAAATTCCCATTTTGTATCACCTTGAATTCCCTTTTCTTTTATTGTAATACATGGTAATTTTCACGTAATCCAAGTGGCAGTTCTTTTAAACCGATCTCCTTCGAAGTACCACTTCCTGACGGGGCAACCTGTATTGGTTGCAGCAAATACGAATCCCAAAATAATCCTGAATTTTTACAACAATCCTTTTATTTGTTAAGCGTTGCGTGAGTAAATTAGACTCCACCGCTCGGTCGCTTCAAAATTAACGCCCTCACGTAACACAGCTCATTTTGATTTCACATCTTTTTTTATATTGTATATTTTCTTCTATTTTTTGTGATTTATATTATTATCTTTATTTTTTGTGATTTTTTTACTTTTTGAAAGTTTTTTATGGGGATCTCACTTCTTTTTACAAAGATAATTCATGTACTTGGCGTAATTTTTTTACTTTTTGAAAGTTTTTTATGGGGATCTCACTTCTTTTTACAAAGATAATTCATGTACTTGGCGTAACTTTTTTTACTTTTTGAAAGTTTTTTATGGGGATCTCACTTCTTTTTACAAAGATGATCCCGCGTTTAGCCAGGCATAATGAGCTGAGGTACATTTCGTGACCCCAGACTGTACCGTTCGAAAGTTTTTCGGCGACAGACAAACACATAAACATACGATACACTTTCTGCTTTATAGTATAATAATAAATATAATAATAATAATAATAAAAAATAAGAATAAGAATATAAGATACATGAAAATATGCTTATTTTTTCTTTTCCTAGTGCAGCAGGGTTACTTTCTGTTTCAGCTGTTGAAATAATTCTCTTCATCTGCATCGTTAACTAAAAAAAAATAGGACACATTTACTAATTATTTAATAAATTATCATACGTGCTCATATGTCACGAAAAGTGAATGAATAATTGCGTATGCAAAACCCTACCTGCAAATTTGTGCGTACAGAGTCTGACGTAGATCACACTGCATCATCTTCTGCTTCGATTATCTGTAAATATATGAAAGTCACAAAATTTTTTTAATTATACGACCTAACGTAGAATTTA
Organism: Andrena fulva; assembly: GCA_946251845.1. Lineage (NCBI taxonomy): Eukaryota > Metazoa > Arthropoda > Insecta > Hymenoptera > Andrenidae > Andrena > Andrena fulva. Next base: position 21,786,202 of record OX276330.1, read on the forward strand.
TATATAGAAATATAGAAATAGAGTGGCCTTTTGCTATAGGAATTGTAGAGACTGCATAATGTGTCTGAGGGTGGTGAAAGCGTATGATTAATTAGAGTTTTACGAATGTCTTTCACAAAAGATTGAAAAGCATCAAGGGAGATGTGTTTTCAGCGTACTTTCTTCACTAATGTGACTTTCTCTACATTGCAAGCAGTCCACCATAAACTATCTTCTTAATAATTTTTAATGCTACGTCCTTTGACATATTTTGTAGATTTACCTTATTTGACAAATTTCCAGAAACTTGTGCGAAACAAGATGCTCTGTCTATCTATCTAATCTTCTCCGGACAACCTCCAAACCTGTGCGTCCCTTTGATTTCTACCCAAACCTGTGCGTCCCCTTCATTTTTATCTAAGTCCTGTGCGTCCCCTTCATTTCTATAAGCTTTACATAAAAACTCTAAATTAAAAATAATTTGCTGGTATAATAAAAATATCTGTCAATTTAAATGCAATGCAATTTGTTATAATATATATTTTGTACATGCATGGTACAAATTTCCAGAATCATATGCGAAAGAAGATGCTTCTCTGTCGAACCTTCTCCGGACAACTTCCAAGTCTGCGACTCTACATAAGAAATCTATTAAAAAAATTTTGGCGACTTACCTTGTTAATTGAGACAATAATTCAGTCTCCTATTTAGTGTAAAAGCTCCTGACATTTCAAATTTGGACCACTTACATTATTTAACACTTGGCAGGTTATGACGGTTTGACACTTGGTATAGGTTATATAAAACGATGACACTTGGTAGGTTATAAACATAGGTATATGTACAATGGCGGACGCCGATCATACATACACTAGTTTCTTTTGGCTGAAGGTGTGCGTGTAACGCGTATATACGTATTATTGACGAAATTTTGGCTTGGAGAAGAAAAACATACACTAGTTTCTTTTGGCTGAATAGCTGAAGGTGTGCGTGTAACGCATATACGTATTATGTTGATGAAATTTTGGGCTGGAGAAGAAGAAAATCGTACCGTTTCTGACAGATCCACGAGACGATATTATGATATCTCTGTTATGCCTGGACAGGTTTTATTGAAATTTGGTCTTATTCGAAAGCTTATATGCGGTTTACATAAGAAAAATGCCTTTAAATTTAGAAAATATTGCAGGCGTCATGAGATATTAATGAAATAAGTTTCAGGTTAGGTTGGAATAGCCGTTTCTCGAGTAAATGATAGCGGTAGCGACAGTCGACATATACAGGGTGTCTTTCCTGTACTTGGCGTCGAGACGCTACCGCGTCTCTAGATATGTTTTATTATCAAACTAATTTGTTTCATTATCTTTTTCATTTTTCAGCCACACAAACATTTTGATTCATTACCTTCTTCATTTTTCAGGTACATAAAGAATTTGTTTTATTACTTTCATATTTCAGGTACATATATCTTCATGTATAAGTATTGCACGAGTTATGCAAAACATCCCGAAGAATAATTAACGACATACAAGAATGTAAATTTATGTCGACTGTAAATAATATATCTCATTCAATTTTTTACAATTGTATATATCTTGATGCAGTGGCATCGATGACAAAATTGTAACTATAAATACAGATCTTTATACTCCACATGTACGTAACGCATTTGGAAATTTCCAACCCTACAACGTTAAGAATTTCTTAGAAATATAGAAAATGAAATTCAAATTTTTCAGCTGTAAAAGCTTATATCTTGAAAATGGTAAACATTTTATTGGAGCAAGTTAGACTAAATCGGTATCAATTTTGATAAAGAATCGCTCCTGCCTTTATTCATGTATCGTTATAAAACACTCTGTATAAAACTTCCGCTTAATTGTGGATAATCGTATCTAAATCAATTAATCCGGCCAAGTGGGTGAACATAGTTGAATTCGAATTATCCCGCCCTCTAAAAATCGGTTTCCTGTATTCCCAAACATGACGGCCGTTGTCCGATCCCTACCTAAAGGATCCCTAGCTTGGCACAGCTAACAGCGCCATCTGAGGGCCAGAATTACCAAAAGATTCCCTACGCGTGACGTCACATGGACGTCCCTACGCACCAACACATGTATACCGTGATTGCTATAGGTGTATCCCTACCTTTACATAAGCAGGAAGCAGATTTTTGAATTTATTAAATAATTAATTCTACTTATATCAAATAGTATTTCTTTATTCTTTAAAAATATACAGGATCGGTGATTATAATTGTTACAAAATAATATAAGTAGCGCATATAAATCTAAAGAAGAACTTTCAATATTTACATTAACAAATCCATATACAGGGTGTCCGCGGGAAGACTGGACAGCTGAATATCTCCTAAAGTATTGGAGATAAAAAATTAAAAAAAATATGTAAATTAATGGTTCGATGGGGCTGCTTAATTCGCCGCGACGGATTTGTTTTTCGATTATTATTTTAAAAGATACGATGGTCAAGTTCGGTTTTTCAAATGGCACTAACTTTTTTGAAGTCCTGAGTTGATAGTGCGTTCCAAGACGAATTCAATAAGCTTTAATGTATACACTTGATTTCCACTGGTTTTTTGAGATATTGCGCTTGCAAATTTGCTGATTTTCGCTTGAAAAAAACCTCTGGAATAGCAAGGACCGGGGTCGGTCTTGCTGGCCCCACGGGTGGCAGTGCCTGCTGAAATAGATACCTACCTGCCAAAGGTCTACGCAGACCCAGGCTGGACAATTCTTTTCCGTCAGAAATGCTACTTAGGTAGGTACATCTGCGGTATCGAGAAGCGCACCGTTACTTTTATTCCGCACTTGCTTCTACGCTCGGATGGCCGGTTATTTTGGGAGGGATGCAAGTTCGATTGGTTAGGTTAGGAGGTGTGAAAGTTGCTAGACTAAATTTCAACCATAGGGAGCAGATTGTATTAGAACCAATCGGATTTGCATCCCTCACAAACGGCTGCTCTCTGGAAGAGGCCCTCTTCACGGCAATGTCCCCTCCCTAATGCCCACCTTCTCTCGCGCGGAATACGTCAACGCATGCTTTAGGTTTTGATATTGAAGCTCGTGTTTATACTCGAGAGGACCACGCGTCGACAGCGGGCTACCCCTTTTCTTCCTGTGTCTCCCCACGAGGAGTATTGCCGATGGATTGTAGGAGCGTAGATCTCTGGATGCCAGTTATTGAATTCAGGAGACGATAGAAACACTTTATTACAAAACACACATGTACTATAATTAAAGTAAATCGTATTCCTCTCGGGCAGGAGTACTGATAATGATCGAACTTGCGCCCCACTTCGCGCAGACCGATTACGCGGAGGGTAGTCGGGTGTCACACACTGCACAATTGATACAGGGTAACAATTCTGGAGCAACGCCCGTCAAGGAGATGCGGCCTGGTACCCCGTGACGAGGATAGCCCTTCGCAGTGCCTCGCCCGATTTTTATGGCTTTTTTCGGAAAAAGGTACGAATCCTGGGCCGGACGTAACGAATTGAAGGGTTTCGACCCTCGAAGGGTTTGGAATATCATTAAGAAGTGAAAAATGTACAGGATTTCAAATGTTTGCTTATTTTCTTCATCGTATCGAGAAGGAAGTGACGCCAATGGATTCCTTGTGCTTTTCCGATGAAACTGACACCAAGAACGACGTAATTCGGAAAATAATGAAGGAAATGAACAATTCATTTCCATAACCTCAAGCTAATTTCGTTAATAATAGCCCGATTTACGTGAAATTTGGTATGATTTTCATCGGAAAAACATAAGGAATCCAGTGGTGCCACTTGTGGTATACAGGGTGTCCCAGAATTGAGGGACATCCCGGAACATGCAATATCCTGATGCAAAAAGACATCGAAAAGTCCTTAGCCGTTTTGGGATCCGGGGTTTCGTTTTCGAGATATTAACAAAAAACCCCGACCAATCAGAGCGCGCGCCTTCCGCTGGAGGTCCCGCGCTAGCGTGGCCGCGCGCCGGGCCGCGCTGCGACTACGAACAAGCAAGGCGGCATGCATCGAAGGAAATTGCGTAGAATGGTAAATGAAAAAGACGTAACAAAAAAATCCAACCTTTTGCCATGGTTTGTTTGCCATTTAAAGTGAATAATGAATAAAGGATAAATGGATGAAAATCATGTGTAACGTAAAGAAACGAATACAATATTTTTTTTTAGAAAAATCGAAAATAATAATTATTTTGAGTGAGGGGATAAGGAGCACGTAAATTTCCTTTTTTTAATAACGTACAAACGAAAAGGTAATGCAACAGGGAACGAACGAAAAGTGATCGTAGTTCGTTATTGTGATAAAAATCCGTAGTTGAATAACGGCCAACACTGTTGTTGATAATTAATAAGTTGGTTTAAAAACTCGGAAGAAAAATTTACGTACGGAAATTTTGAGAATTATCTCCGGAAATGAGCCGTAGCCTGCGTTAAATTTAAAAAATAATAGTCGCCAATAATGTAACTAAAACTCACCCTTTCGGAAATCCACCTGCAGCTTAAAAACCTGGGTGACTAGGTCACTGAACCGATCCTGGTCATCGCCGAGTGCACAGCTGATCTCAGGTAGACGACACCATCCAAAATTAAGGGTGGCAACGTCAAGTGCGTCCGGGTTAATGCACCGAATATTCACTTCACTGCACGGCTACTAACACTGATCACTTAATTTATTTTTCATGAAACGTGTTGTTGCTACGTTCTAAAAATTGGTGGAAATGAATTTTTACTTGGCGTTCGGAGCCGTGGGTAATTCCCGCGCAAATTCTCACGCTGCAGCACTTGCGTCCTCGTTGTTCGGGGGGTACACACAGAACATCGCGTAATACTCTCGAGCAGAGAACATTTGTCTGCGACGCGATTGCTAACTGCTGACTGACAAGATTTTTTCCAAGCGACTTCTTCTACCCCCAAATAGTTTCTCTCGTTCCATTATGAGTTGACCCCCACCAGGCCAAGAGGCTTCAGGTAAAAAGAAGCCAGCACATTTTCGGAACACACGTGTTTTGCACAAGTGCAACGAAAACTTTCACAAAAGCCCGCGCTCCGTCCTTCTACTGCCAATGTACCCATTGCTTCGAGATAGAAAACAGACACCACGTGTATCGGTTCGAAAGGGTCCGAAGAGAAGAGAAACAGAAAGTCTTCGAGTTGCTATAAAGAAAAAAATCCTGCTTCCTGTTTCCCTTTTCCGATACCCTGAGTTCACGTCTGCTACGAGGCGGAACCAAGTAAGTCATAAATTATCCGAAACTGTAGGAAACCGTTCTCTACCGCCGACCTGCGGGACAATACGGTCATAAACCGCGACCCTGGCGAAATGCTCTGGCTGATCAGCCTGATTAATTTTGGAGAACTAGAAATTACAGAGTATTATCCAGCATCAATACGTCTCGCGGAGAGACACAGGAAAAGAAGGGATAGTCCGCTGACTGCGCGTAGTCCCGCCTGCTTCGTCCTACCCTCAAATTAAAGACGGATCCCTTGTCTCTCGAGTATAAACACGTGCTCGAATTTCAAAACACAAGCACGCGTCGACGTATTCGGTGCGAGAGACTGTGGGCTTGAGGTCCGATTGGCCCCAAACTAACCAATCTGCCCTGCATCCCTCCCAAACGGCCACTGTCCTTAAGAGGCCCTCTTCACAGCGATATCTCCTCCACAAGGCCCACCTTCTCTCGCACGGAATACGTCGACGCATGCTTTTGTTTGGAAATTCGAGCGCGTGTTTAGACACGAGAGATAAGCAGGCCCGATTGGTTAGTTCAGGACCAATCTCCTCCCCAAGGCCCACCTTCTCTCGAACGGAATACGTCGACGCATGCTTTTGTTTGGAAATTCGAGCGCGTGTTTAGACACGAGAGATAAGTAGGCCCAAATGGCTAGTTCAGGACCAATCGAACTTCAAGCCCGCCTTCTCTCGCACGGAATACGTCAACGCGTATCGTCCCTGAATTGGGGGACAACCCGGGACATGTATTATCCTGATGCCAGAAGACATCGAAATGTCCTTTACCGTTTCACGTCGAGGTCACGGTTGTAAAAATCAGAAAAAGTACTACTACATTCGCTGATATGTTTTCTGTAAATTAAGCTTATTTCTAGAGTAATGCAGCTGATATTAACGTCGCAGTAACCTGTTAAAGGCCCCGTGGTGCGCCCCGTCTCAGGTAAAGCAACCGCGCGCGATTACAGTCAGCTGACCGTACCGCTACCATCCCACATTTCTTCAGTGAGGTCAAAAAACAGATCGACAGAATTTCAGGAGAATTTTACTAACCCACTCTTGGCCAATGATACTGTTTTTATAATAATCAGATTTATAAGTTCCAGCTTGTCCTTATCTTGATTATTTGTTGAAAAAGTGTCATTGCTCAACGGAAACCACGAGAAGGTGGTGGGCTTTTTCCATCAGGAGAGGATAAGGATGGGTCAGGAGGATGGCATGGATAAGAGTCAAATGACGGGGCTAACGGTTGGAAGTAAGAAGGCAGTCGAAAGTACTTATATCGTGTCCCAATTTCAATAAAATTCGAATTATGGAGAGAAAGCAGTGATCGATTTTCCGTGGAATTATCTTAGTGTATGTAACTCACTTCACTAAAAACCAGCACTCACTTCACTAAAAACCAGCACTCACTCACTCACTCACTCACTCACTCACTCACTCACTCACTCACTCACTCACTCACTCACTCACTCACTCACTCACTCACTCACTCACTGGTATTATTAATGTACACTCTGCTGCACTACACTACTCACAATAAATGTTCAAACAGGTCTCCCTCTGTCTCTACGCACTTTTGAAGCCTTCTGATGGAGGAATTGCGAACATTCTCGCACACCCCTTGTTCTCTAATAGCTTCAAATGCCGCGATTATCCGTTGTCGTAATATTTCTACGGTATCAATTTCAATGGAGTATACCTTATGTTTTACATACCCCCAGAGGAAAAAGTCCAAGGGAGTAAGATCTGGAGATCGTGGTGGCCAATTTATTGCACCTGCACGACCTATCCAACGAGCCGCGTAGACATTATTTAAAAAGTCCTTCACAATATTCGCAAAGTGTGGTCCAGCTCCATCTTGCTGGTACCACATGTTCCGCCGCACATCCAACGCAACATCTTCCAAAACAATCGGCAAATCGTTCTCCAAAAAATTTAAATACGCCTCACCTGTCAATCTTGATGGTAGAAAGAAAGGGCCCAAAATGTGATCACCAATTATCCCAGCCCAAACGTTGAGGGTCCACTGAGTTTGATAACTTCTGATGGTGGTTGCATGTGGATTATCATAACTCCACACATGTGAATTTCTTGTGTTAAAAACACCTTCTCGCGTGAACGTACTTTCGTCTGTCCACAGAATCCTTTTTAAGGTGTCTGGATTTTCTTCATACGCGTTCAAGAGCCACTGACAAAACGCCACTCGAACTGGCATGTCGCGAGGCAGTAGTGCTTGTACACGATGCAGGTGGTATGGATACAATCCTTCTTCTTGTAAAATACGATGTGCCGTCGATTTCGGTATTCCTGATCTTCTTTCAATGTCACGCACACTTATTGTTGGATTTTCTTCCACGAAATCGATCACTGCTTCCTCATTTTCCACGGACTCGTTGCTTCTTGTTCTTCCCCTCGTACTGTTATCAGAACGAAATTGACCAGTCCTTCTTACGTTCCATATCAACCCCGTCATTATTTTCCTGGTTATGGGACGCCGATTGGGAAACTTCTCATTGTATGCGCGTACAGCAGCCACGATGTTGGTGTCACAGCTCCCGTACACCACGAACATATCGTAATACTCTTCGTTGGCATACATTGTCTGCCAAATGTACGATGATAGCTCTGTTAAAATCCGTTCGCTTTCGCTCCAGAAACAGTTCTGACTGTCCCATGCCAGGTATTACCAGTCGTGCCCCCACAACGTCCTCGAAGATAGGTACATTATTGGTCATTTCAATATTTGGAAAACAAAGAGATAGGTTGTGGAAGGGATAGACAGGCGAAGGAACGGTGTCGGTTAGGCGAAAACGTTATGATCATTTCGTTATAAAATTTATTATGAGGGTAAGTCAGGAAACGTACCACGGGGGTGCTATTGACAGTGCGTTTCGTTTCTATCCTCTCCGCCCTTTGTTTCGTTCGTAAAACTCATTTCGAATACTAAGGGGTTAATCGGTATACTGCTTCATTATCGGGTGGGACAACATGGTGACCGGGGCGCACTATTCTCGACCGTCGACTCAGGGAACAATACGGTCATAAACCGCGTCCTTCTTTAGACTACGTTGACGACCAACGCAGTTAATTTTTACGACTGGTCAGAAACAATGTCAAAGAAGTAATACAGAAACGTGGGAAGTCCGGCAATCAAAAGAATTAAGGTACATGGCCGGTCAGTAGGGTTTAAAATTTATGACCGGACCTTCTTACTTCCAACCGTTAGCCCCGTCATTTGACTCTTATCCATGCCATCCTCCTGACCCATCCTTATCCTCTCCTGATGGAAAAAGCCCACCACCTTCTCGTGGTTTCCGTTGAGCAATGACACTTTTTCAACAAATAATCAAGATAAGGACAAGCTGGAACTTATAAATCTGATTATTATAAAAACAGTATCATTGGCCAAGAGTGGGTTAGTAAAATTCTCCTGAAATTCTGTCGATCTGTTTTTTGACCTCACTGAAGAAATGTGGGATGGTAGCGGTACGGTCAGCTGACTGTAATCGCGCGCGGTTGCTTTACCTGAGACGGGGCGCACCACGGGGCCTTTAACAGGTTACTGCGACGTTAATATCAGCTGCATTACTCTAGAAATAAGCTTAATTTACAGAAAACATATCAGCGAATGTAGTAGTACTTTTTCTGATTTTTACAACCGTGACCTCGACGTGAAACGGTAAAGGACATTTCGATGTCTTCTGGCATCAGGATAATACATGTCCCGGGTTGTCCCCCAATTCAGGGACGATACGCGTTGACGTATTCCGTGCGAGAGAAGGCGGGCTTGAAGTTCGATTGGTCCTGAACTAGCCATTTGGGCCTACTTATCTCTCGTGTCTAAACACGCGTTCGAATTTCCAAACAAAAGCATGCGTCGACGTATTCCGTTCGAGAGAAGGTGGGCCTTGGGGAGGAGATTGGTCCTGAACTAACCAATCGGGCCTGCTTATCTCTCGTGTCTAAACACGCGCTCGAATTTCCAAACAAAAGCATGCGTCGACGTATTCCGTGCGAGAGAAGGTGGGCCTTGTGGAGGAGATATCGCTGTGAAGAGGGCCTCTTAAGGACAGTGGCCGTTTGGGAGGGATGCAGGGCAGATTGGTTAGTTTGGGGCCAATCGGACCTCAAGCCCACAGTCTCTCGCACCGAATACGTCGACGCGTGCTTGTGTTTTGAAATTCGAGCACGTGTTTATACTCGAGAGACAAGGGATCCGTCTTTAATTTGAGGGTAGGACGAAGCAGGCGGGACTACGCGCAGTCAGCGGACTATCCCTTCTTTTCCTGTGTCTCTCCGCGAGACGTATTGATGCTGGATAATACTCTGTAATTTCTAGTTCTCCAAAATTAATCAGGCTGATCAGCCAGAGCATTTCGCCAGGGTCGCGGTTTATGACCGTATTGTCCCGCAGGTCGGCGGTAGAGAACGGTTTCCTACAGTTTCGGATAATTTATGACTTACTTGGTTCCGCCTCGTAGCAGACGTGAACTCAGGGTATCGGAAAAGGGAAACAGGAAGCAGGATTTTTTTCTTTATAGCAACTCGAAGACTTTCTGTTTCTCTTCTCTTCGGACCCTTTCGAACCGATACACGTGGTGTCTGTTTTCTATCTCGAAGCAATGGGTACATTGGCAGTAGAAGGACGGAGCGCGGGCTTTTGTGAAAGTTTTCGTTGCACTTGTGCAAAACACGTGTGTTCCGAAAATGTGCTGGCTTCTTTTTACCTGAAGCCTCTTGGCCTGGTGGGGGTCAACTCATAATGGAACGAGAGAAACTATTTGGGGGTAGAAGAAGTCGCTTGGAAAAAATCTTGTCAGTCAGCAGTTAGCAATCGCGTCGCAGACAAATGTTCTCTGCTCGAGAGTATTACGCGATGTTCTGTGTGTACCCCCCGAACAACGAGGACGCAAGTGCTGCAGCGTGAGAATTTGCGCGGGAATTACCCACGGCTCCGAACGCCAAGTAAAAATTCATTTCCACCAATTTTTAGAACGTAGCAACAACACGTTTCATGAAAAATAAATTAAGTGATCAGTGTTAGTAGCCGTGCAGTGAAGTGAATATTCGGTGCATTAACCCGGACGCACTTGACGTTGCCACCCTTAATTTTGGATGGTGTCGTCTACCTGAGATCAGCTGTGCACTCGGCGATGACCAGGATCGGTTCAGTGACCTAGTCACCCAGGTTTTTAAGCTGCAGGTGGATTTCCGAAAGGGTGAGTTTTAGTTACATTATTGGCGACTATTATTTTTTAAATTTAACGCAGGCTACGGCTCATTTCCGGAGATAATTCTCAAAATTTCCGTACGTAAATTTTTCTTCCGAGTTTTTAAACCAACTTATTAATTATCAACAACAGTGTTGGCCGTTATTCAACTACGGATTTTTATCACAATAACGAACTACGATCACTTTTCGTTCGTTCCCTGTTGCATTACCTTTTCGTTTGTACGTTATTAAAAAAAGGAAATTTACGTGCTCCTTATCCCCTCACTCAAAATAATTATTATTTTCGATTTTTCTAAAAAAAAATATTGTATTCGTTTCTTTACGTTACACATGATTTTCATCCATTTATCCTTTATTCATTATTCACTTTAAATGGCAAACAAACCATGGCAAAAGGTTGGATTTTTTTGTTACGTCTTTTTCATTTACCATTCTACGCAATTTCCTTCGATGCATGCCGCCTTGCTTGTTCGTAGTCGCAGCGCGGCCCGGCGCGCGGCCACGCTAGCGCGGGACCTCCAGTGGAAGGCGCGCGCTCTGATTGGTCGGGGTTTTTTGTTAATATCTCGAAAACGAAACCCCGGATCCCAAAACGGCTAAGGACTTTTCGATGTCTTTTTGCATCAGGATATTGCATGTTCCGGGATGTCCCTCAATTCTGGGACACCCTGTATGGCCCAGAGGCGGTAGCGCATGCGCCGGAGTGCTGTACAACATGGCGTACACGATCACCTAAGGCATGAGTAACGCGTCACATTATAATACACTTCTTTTACAAATATATCTTATAAGCTATAAGAGAGTCATTTATTTAATCGACCACAATTTTAAAATTTGTTACATATACGACCGGGAAAAGTATAAAACCGAAAAACGGAAATTCCACGTGGTTGTGAGACGACGCAGCAAAGAAGAAATAGTCATGCCAAACGCGGGAATCCAGAACTTAAGCCCACCGGAGCCTTTATCGTTTGAAGGCAATATATCAGAAAATTGGAAAAGGTGGAAGAGAAAGTTTAATATATATCTGGAAGCCACGGAAAGTATAACAAAGGCAGACGCAGTAAAGACAGCCATCTTGTTACATACTATAGGTGACGAAGCGTATGAAAAATACGAAACCTTTGAACTCAGTGAAGAACAAAGGAAAATACACAACACGGTAGTGGAAGCGTTCGAAAACTACTGCGTACCAAAAAAGAATGAAAGTGTAAATAGACATTTATTATTCCAAAGGAGACAGAAAGATGGAGAAACTTTCGACCAATTTCTTACGGAAGTAAAGCGTCTAAGTTTGAATTGTGATCTTGGAGCTATGAAAGACAGCTTGATAAAGGATCTAATAATATCAGGAATTCAAAATGCAAGTTTAAAGAATCGTTTACTCAGAGAAGACGATTTAACGCTAGAAAAGGCCGTAAGGCTATGCAAAGCTTTTGAACTGGCAGACCAACAACTCAAAACCTTGGGGGGCGAGCAAGGAAAAGTGGATTATATCAAGAAGACGAGTAACGGGGAAAAGCAAAGGCCAAACAGAAAGGGAAGTAGCGGATACAACAAAGGATATAGGAACAACAACAAGGAGCAAGGACAAAGCGATCAAGGGCAACTTCAACCGCTGGAGAGAAGGAACACTACAAGCAGACAGGAAACGTGTCAGAAATGTGGATACACACACGCTTATAGGAACTGTCCGGCGTACAACAAAGTGTGTAATAATTGTAAAAATAAAAATCATTTTGCGCGAGTGTGTAGGAATAAAAAGCACCAGGTAAGCGTTGTACAAGACAATAGTGAAGATAACGTACCAACTTATTTTCTTGGGAATATAGAAATAAATGCAATAGGTGAAGAATCATGGTACGAAAGAGTGAAGTTTGTTAAAATAAACAAAGCGTTGATGTTTAAACTAGATTCAGGGGCAGGTTGTAACGTAATGGCCTATTCGCACATACGCAAGCTAGGAATATGTAATAAAATAGATTCCACAAATGCAGAATTGCGAAATTATGGTGGAACAAGACTAAACACGTTAGGTACTATAAAAATAAAATGATTCCGAATTTCGACCGAAGTAATGTTTAATTTTAAAAATAAATGTTATCGGCGCGTAGGCTCGGTCAATTACATAAAAGTTATTTTGCAATTTTAAGTTCAAATTTCCAACGTTTCGGTCATAATTGAGACCATTATCAAGGAAATAATAATTTGAAACGAAAACTGCGTTCACTTTTATAAACTCCGCAACGTATTCGACGTGCGAAACATGAGTCGGTTGGCGGGTGACTGAGGTAAACAGCCAACAGCAGGCATGAACACCAGAGGGTAAAACCAACTATGGTCTACACGGCGACATATAGTGAGAACCGTTAGTTGTTATGACAAATTGAAAAACAAAAACTAAACCACCTCTCAACAAAATGCCAAAACACAGATTCTTGTCCTAAAAACAAATGTCAAAAACCAAAAATACATATTACATATAAATATGTAATATTGTCCAAATCATAAAACAGGGGAAACAAAAGAAACTCTAATAGAGAGATAGCATCATTATACCTTACTTTTTCAGTAAAGTTGCGTAATAATCTTGTATTTTAGGTGTTTCGTACCTAAGGTTTACGCTAGGTTGTTTAATCATGTGCAATGTCTCTAGTAGAATCCTCTGATTCACTTTGGTCTCTCTATCAACAACCTTGACACTGTCGAAGTCAAATCTGTGGTCAAATTCTAGCGAATGTTTCGTTAAGGCAGTGTGTTGAAAGGAGGGTAGAAAAATGTTCCTTTTGTGTTCATAAATCCGCCTTTCTAAAAGTCTGGATGTCTGCCCGATGTAGGTCTGATTACAGCCCATACAAGGAATGGAATAAACAACATTAGAATTTTTAGACAACGGTATTTTGTCCTTAATAGGAGGAAACAATTGTTTAGTATATACTGGCAATCTAAAGATGGTGTGTATTCCAGCTTTTCTAAAAATTCTTCTTATGTCATTCGAAAAGTTGTTAATAAAAGGTACGACCACAATATTTTTCCAACTAATTGGTCCAATTTTTTTGTTTCTCTCTTCTCTACGCTTTTCCACAAGTAGTGGATGATAAATCTCAAACACCCGTTCCCGAATGATTGTCGAGATCATCTCAGTAGGATAACCATTGCGTTTTAGTGTATCTTTAATGAGAAGCAAGTTGTTTGGTCGAAATTTTGGGTCCGCAAGTAGTATGGCCCGATCTATTAAACCTTTTATTAAACCTATTTTATGTTGTATGGGATGAGCAGAGAAAAAATTTATATATCTACCAGACCAACACGGTTTATGATACCAATTGGTAATTAATGTATTATTTGTTCTGATAACTAAAGTATCGAGAAAACTTAGACACGAATTCTTTTCAATCTCGTATGTAAATTGAAGTCTGTCATGAAAACTGTTGAAAGCATCCAATAATGTTTGTACATCTTCCAGTTTAATGCACGTGATAATGTCATCGACATATCTTTTGTAAAAACAAAGTTGGAACGGTACCTTTGAGAGTGCAACAACCTCCAACCTCTCCATCACTAAATTGGCGATGACCGGAGAAATTGGAGAACCCATGGCTGTTCCAAAAACTTGCTTATAGTATACTCCGTCAAACGAAAAAACATTGGCTTCCAGCACAAATTTGACCGCCCGGAGAAAATCGTCTCTACTGATTCTTGTGTGTTGTTCAATTTCACTCCAGCGAAGATGTAATACCTGTAAAGCTAGATCAGTGGGAACGTTGGTAAAAAGAGAGACTACATCAAGTGATATCAAACGCATGGAATCTTCAGGAACTTGTACTTTCCTAATTTCCCTGCAAAATTGCCAACTATCAATAGTGTGATACTGAGACTTCCCTACTATCTTACTGAGTATTTTTGCCAAAAAACCCGATAATTTATATGTAGGACCACCTACAGAAGAAACAATAATTCTCCAGGACAGTGATTCTTTGTGTGTTTTTGGAAGCGCATACGCTCTAGGTACGACAGCATTATAAGTTTTTAAACATTTACCTACAGCTTCACTTATTTGTTTTTTCCTCACAAAATTGGAAATGATAGAATTCGCCTCTCTCTCAAAAGTACACGTGTATTCAAACTTACTGACTCTATATGTTTAGATTGCTCTATATCTTTAGATTGCCAGTATATACTAAACAATTGTTTCCTCCTATTAAGGACAAAATACCGTTGTCTAAAAATTCTAATGTTGTTTATTCCATTCCTTGTATGGGCTGTAATCAGACCTACATCGGGCAGACATCCAGACTTTTAGAAAGGCGGATTTATGAACACAAAAGGAACATTTTTCTACCCTCCTTTCAACACACTGCCTTAACGAAACATTCGCTAGAATTTGACCACAGATTTGACTTCGACAGTGTCAAGGTTGTTGATAGAGAGACCAAAGTGAATCAGAGGATTCTACTAGAGACATTGCACATGATTAAACAACCTAGCGTAAACCTTAGGTACGAAACACCTAAAATACAAGATTATTACGCAACTTTACTGAAAAAGTAAGGTATAATGATGCTATCTCTCTATTAGAGTTTCTTTTGTTTCCCCTGTTTTATGATTTGGACAATATTACATATTTATATGTAATATGTATTTTTGGTTTTTGACATTTGTTTTTAGGACAAGAATCTGTGTTTTGGCATTTTGTTGAGAGGTGGTTTAGTTTTTGTTTTTCAATTTGTCATAACAACTAACGGTTCTCACTATATGTCGCCGTGTAGACCATAGTTGGTTTTACCCTCTGGTGTTCATGCCTGCTGTTGGCTGTTTACCTCAGTCACCCGCCAACCGACTCATGTTTCGCACGTCGAATACGTTGCGGAGTTTATAAAAGTGAACGCAGTTTTCGTTTTAAATTATTATTTCCTTGATAATGGTCTCAATTATGACCGAAACGTTGGAAATTTGAACTTAAAATTGCAAAATAACTTTTATGTAATTGACCGAGCCTACGCGCCGATAACATTTATTTTTGTACTATAAAAATGTTGTGTGAAGTAAGAGGACGTACTGAAGAAATAACGTTTTTTGTTGTAGAAAAGGGTTCATCTCCGATAATAGGACTAACGCTAATAAAGAAGTTAGGTTTATTGGTTAAAATCCATGAAATTAGCACAGGTACAATATTAAAGAACACGGATTCAGTTATAAAAGAGTTTGAAGATGTATTTGGAGGAAAGCTAGGGGTAATAAAAGGATTCGAATATAAGTTCAAACTAAAGTCAGGGTATCAGAGTAAAATAGAGCCATGTAGAAAGGTTCCGTTCAAAGTGTACGATACGTATAAAAGAGAATTAGACAAGCTAGAAGAACTTGACATTTTAAAAAAGATAGACGAACCAACGGAGTTTGAAAATGCGGTAGTGTTAGTAAAAAAAACCAGATGGATCTATGAGAATTTGTCTTGACCCAAAAAACCTAAATGACTGTTTGATGAGAGAACATTACAAACTTCCCACTTTCGAGGAAATTAGAGCAAAAATGACAGATCCAAAAGTATTTACGGTATTAGATGCCAGCAAGGCATTTCACCAGGTTAAATTGGATGAAAAAAGCTCAAAGATTACAACTTTTCAGACGCCGTTTGGTAGATACAGGTATATGAGAATGCCTTATGGAATAAAAACAGCACCTGAAATATTTCATAAAAAGTTTAAAGAGATTTTTGGAAACATAAATAACACAGAGAATTTCATGGACGATCTGATAGTGTGGGGAAAAGACCAGGTTGAACATGATAAGATACTTAGACAGGTGTTAGAAAGAGCGCGCGAATATAATATTAAATTAAACAGAGACAAATGTAAGATAGGTGTAAGTAAAGTTAAGTTTTTAGGACATATTTTTACAGACGAAGGTATTGAGGTAGACAAAGAAAAAATTGAGGCAATTATGAAAATGGAACGTCCAATAAATACAAAAGAAATGGAACGGTTTCTGGGAATTATTAATTATGTGTCAAAGTTTGTAAGTATGGCAAGTAGTATAACAGCTCCGTTAAGAGAGATGATAAAAGATAATAGTCAGTTTGCTTGGACAAAAGAAAGAGAACAGGCATACCAGCAGGTAAAAGCAAAATTAACTACAACTCCAGTCTTGCAGTATTACGATCCGAACATGGATTGTAAATTAAGTGTGGATGCGAGTGGTACAGGTGTAGGCGCGGTATTATTACAAAATGAGTTACCAGTGGCATATGCGTCAAAAGCACTGACATACACACAAAATGCGTGGGCGCAGATTGAAAAGGAACTCTATGCGATTGTTTTTGGGTGTGAGCGTTTCCATCAATACATTTACGGAAAGAAAATACTAGTGGAGAGTGATCATAAACCACTCACACCAATACTATCGAAGCCGTTAAGTACGACTCCAGTAAGACTTCAGAAAATGAGGTTAAGATTACAACCATATGATATAGATGTTATGTATAAGCCGGGAAAGGAAATGTATATCGCAGATGCACTTTCGAGAGCGCACGACAAGGCAATAGTAGAAGATGATAAGGATGTAAATATTAGTATAATGGTAGTAGATTATAAAGATTACATGAGTGAAAAAAGACTGAAAGAGTTTACAGTAGAAACTGCGAGAGATGAGGAACTGCAGGAAGTGTTACGTTTACTAAAAACAGGTTGGCCAGCGGAGAAAAAAAATGTACCTGAAATAGCAAAAAAGTACCATACATTTAATTGTGATTTAAGTATAGATGAGGACCTGTTGTTTAAAAATGATAGAGTAGTAGTTCCACATAGTTTAAGAAAGGAAATGCTAAATAGGCTACATTACAGTCATATTGGTATAGAAAAAACCAAGAATAAAGCGCGCGAAACTATATACTGGCCAGGTATAAACAAACAAATTGGGGAAATGATAGAAAATTGTGAAACGTGCCTGCGGTTACAGAGAAGTAATGCGAAAGAGCCATTAATGCCACACGAGGTACCGAAAGCACCTTGGATAAAAATAAGTACAGACCTACTAGAGTTTAGGGGAAAGAGTTATCTTTTAGTTGTAGACTATTTTTCTAAGTATGTAGAGTTAGGATACTTACCAAATATGTCTAGCGAAGCGACAATAACTTTGTTAAAATCGAGTTTCGCGAGGTATGGGATACCAAAAGTTGTGCAGTCCGATGGGGGAACACAGTATACAAGCCAAAAATTTAAGGATTTTGCAAATAGTTGGGGCTTTGAGCATGTAATCTCGTCGGCAAGACATCCACAAAGCAACGGAATGGTGGAAAGGCACATACAAACGGTTAAGCGGATGTTGAAAAAAGCGGAATATGACGGTAAAGACCCATACATAGTTTTGTTAGAATACAGGAATACACCGGTCACAGGAGAAATCGGGTCGCCAAACAAGTTAATGTTCGGCAGGAATGTAAATGGGTATTTACCAACATTTAATGCGAGCTATAATAACACAAATGTTAATAATTATGATAAAGTTAGGGAAAAGTTGCTAGATATGCAAAGAATACAAAAAGTGTATTTTGATAAACGCACGAGAATACTTCCGGATTTCAAAGTGGGCGATAGAGTTAGAATACAAAATGAGAAGAACAAAGCGTTCGATAAACGAGGAATGATTGTAAATAAACCAGAAAAACCAAGATCGTATGATGTCTTGACGGAGTCCGGAAGGGTACTCAACCGTAATAGAAAACATATGATAAATGACTCAATTGAAAGACCACTAAGTATTGTTAAGCAAGATCCAGATGAGACTGTAGTAACGGATAGTGATAAGACTAGCAGTGATGTTGGTATAGGAGAAAGTCAGCCAGAAGAAAGGGTGGTTAGAAATAGGAGTCAGGAAGAAGTGAGGAGTGAGATTCTCAGGAGGAGCAATAGAGAGGTTAAAAAACCAAGATACTTAGAGGATTATGTTTGAATATGTCATTTTATTTGTAAAGAAAAAGTATATGTTTTAGTTTATGTATGTTCAGTTAATGCATTGTAAAGAAAGAGTATATGTTTTAGTTTATGTATGTTCAGTTAATGCATTGTAAAGAAAGAGTGCGCTTATATTGTATTTTGTATGTTGCGGTAAACAGACACAGAGGTGTTTCAGTATTATAAAAAGAAAAAAGGAAAGATGTGGTATATGGCCCAGAGGCGGTAGCGCATGCGCCGGAGTGCTGTACAACATGGCGTACACGATCACCTAAGGCATGAGTAACGCGTCACATTATAATACACTTCTTTTACAAATATATCTTATAAGCTATAAGAGAGTCATTTATTTAATCGACCACAACACCACTATCATATCGATCCGATAAAGAATAAAGAATTATTTTATTTCCTAAACAGATACAGGGTAATTCTGGAGGTACGCCCGTCACCCCATGGCGAGGACAACACCCCGCACTGCCCATCGAATTTTATGGCTTTTTCCGGAAAAAGGTACGAATCCCGGGCCCAACGTAACGTCGCTCGCGCGAGTACAAATGAGAACGGCAACAGCGTCACACGCATTCTTACTAGTTCAATCATATGTCGATACATCCGCTATCTATGGGCTGTTGCTAAAAGTATAGGTTCGTGTAGGTCATGTACATGTTGCCGTTCTCATTTGTACTCGCGCGAGCGCCGCCAGTCTTAAATGGATAACCCTGTATCTGTTAAAAATAATAATGTAAAAAATCGTCTTTGACAATGAATTTACCCCGTCGTATAGTATGACTTTCACACGAACAGTTCTTTGGTATTTTTAATACATTAGGAACTGATGTACCTAACTATACACACATAGCGCCGACACCTTGCATATTCAAAAAATCAAAGTTTGAAATTACAGAAAATTTATTACATAGTTTATTATGTAATAGTTAATAATTTTTTATTAAATAGTTTATAAATAACAAATACAATATTGGAGCACGGTGAGAGTTGCGCGCGAGCGGCTGTGGATACGCCGCGCCGGACGCCGCGCCGTTGACTACCACTGCCGGCTCCGCGCGTTTTGCCAAACTATTTCGCTTCTGTATTGAAAACAAAACGAGACTTACCACTTCTGTTGACCCTTTCCGAAGGAAAACTGTCTGCTGCATCGCGTGGAATGGTCAGATTTTCTCCCAGACCCTTAGTTTTGAAAATAAATTGAAGGATATCTGCCAAAATGGGTGCATTTCGGGTGTCCTTTTCCCTTTGATCGTTGTTTAAACATATTTAAATGTTCATAATGCATTAATAACTTATATCGTTGTACTCGGGAGGGTTCATAGAATAATTTGACGCAAAGAGCAACCGAATAACTATTACCGTTTCGGCATAAAAGATGTTCAAAGTCGAAAATTTTCAGCTTTTTCAAAATCGAATTTCTCAAAAACTGAGGGTGATGGCGACAAACGGTTTGCGGATTCGTTTTCAGCGCACGAAAACCTATAAGAAACGGCTATTAAATGTTACAAGTCCGAAAAAAAGTAAAAATTTGTTGTACTGTGTTATTAACGAAATTTCCTTCACTATTTTCCGAATTACGTCGTTCTTGATGTCAGTTTCATCGGAAAAACATAAGGAATCCATTGGCGTCACTTCCTTCTCGATACGATGAAGAAAAGAAGCAAACATTTGAAATCCTGTACATTTTTCACTTCTTAATGATATTCCAAACCCTTCGAGGGTCGAAACCCTTCAATTTGTTACGTTCGGCCCAGGATTCGTACCTTTTTCCGGAAAAAGCCATAAAATTCGATGGGCACTGCGGGGTGTTGTCCTCACCACGGGGTGACGGGCGTACCTCCAGAATTACCCTGTATCTGTTTAGGAAATAATATAATTCTTTATTCTTTATCGTATCGATATGGAAGTGTCGCCGATGGATTCCTTGGGGTTTTCTGATGATAATCATTACAAATGTCGTGTAAATCCGACAACTTTTACATAGGGCATACAAACAGCTTGTGTCAAAGTAGACCGATTTGCGTGATATTTGGTATGATTTTCATCAGAAAAACATAAAGAATCCATTGGCGTCACTTCCCTTTCGACACGATGAAGAAAAGAATTTCTTAATACGTTGTAATGGATATTTCACCCTCGACTGCGGGGGCTGGACCCCAATTCGTTACGTTCGGCCCAGGATTCGTACTTTTTTCCGGAAAAAGCTATAAAATTCGGGCGAGGCACTGCGAAGGGCTGTCCTCGCCACGGGGTACCAGGCAGCACAGTTGGGCATCATTCGACTAAAAAGTGATTGAAATATCGTTTCGACTAAAGTTACTTCAACTTTTTCCTTACTCGACTAAAACTTACCTGAGTTAACTTCAGTCGAGGCGCCAGAGTTGAAGCTGGTTAGTCAAGAGCCTTTCGTCGTGGGTTGTGAGTAACGTGGTTTCAGCTGTCATTCTATTATTAGTCGAGGAAAACGACTAATCGGCGAAAGCCTTTGCGGCCTGACCCGCGCGCGTTCGCCTACCGGTCAGATTCTACAGAATCTGAATTTGTTTATTTTTCATCGTATCAATATGAAAGTGGCGCCAATGGATTCTTGGTGTTCTCCCGATTAATTGGACAGAAAATAATTTAAATCGGATTATTTTTAACGAAACGGGCTTTGAATTCTGCAAACAAATTTCTCACGTAATATCCTTAAGTATGGTCCGAATTATATCATTTTTGGGCCCATTTTCATCGGGAAGACATGAGAAATCGATTGGTAATACTTTTATTAACACTTATCAAAAACAGGCAGATTTTATGTGGCCCGTCGGTTTTATTGCTCTCGGCTGTCAACGGGCGGTCTACTGGGGCCCGAAGGTCCTCGCTCGCAAGCGGAGAAAGCAAGGCTTCTCAACAATCGAAAGATTGTACATACATTCTTTCTAATGCTTTCGCCTACAATTATTATGGTGGGTTAATTAACAAAAAAAACAACAGTTTGCCAACGAATATTTAATGTAGGGCCTGCAATTGTTATGGTTGGTTAATTAACAAAAAGTTACGACAGTTTGCCTACGAATATTCAATGTTGGGCCTACAATTACTATCGTCGGTTAATTAACAAAAAATTTACGACGATGATTAAATGTCATCTTACAACGCGTCAGAAAAATTGCTACATCCAGAAACGTGTTATTATATTGCACGTTGTGATTTTTTTGTTCTTATTTATAAATACGTAATAAGGACGTCTGTCTTAAGACGAATGTGAAAATTTTAAAGAATAAGTCTAAAGGTCGAATGTTTTTATAAACATTTAGTAGTAGATATGTAACTAGAAATTACAAATATTTTCGAGAAAGTGTGTTGGCTAGGTGCGAATAGTGGCTGGTTCCTGAGCGGAAAGTTTGGGTCGATTCTCTCCTATCCGCGAAATTTTTTTTTTCCTAAACCAAACCTGAGGAAGACGTCTTTTGAAGTTCTTTTAGACGCCTTTTGGAAAGAAACCTTTAGTTGGGCCTTTACGTTAAGTGACGTTGGGATCAGGTATTCTGAACCAAGTGATGCATATGTAAGAATTGGCGAAATTCAACAATAGTTCGTCGTCTAAATTTTACAATTAACCTATATATTCGGGGGTTGAAACGGTTCCGAAAATAACTGTTTCAAACAGTTATATATCGGTTCTGACTGAAACAGTTATGAAGAACCGATATTCTGAATAACTGTCATAAGGAACCAAAATTTATGACTATATCGATTTCGGTTATGGTTCTACAGAACCGATATTATATCAGTTCCATTACGGTTATATATCGGTTCCATGACGGTTATATATCGATTTTATACGAGTAATGTAATGCAGGCATCGGAATTAAGTGATCTTTTCGGCCGAGTTTCAGAGGCGACGCCTCCTTTCTCCCGCCGCGCGTCTTGGCCCCCGCGGCGGCCCAGAAGCCTGGAGCGCCTCAGGCCCGTGCCGTATGAACCGCGCGTGGCGCATTGGGGCGACACCCGTATCAATAGGTTTCCACATCACCCATGGGGTACTATTATCGATGCGTTTTTTTTTGTCAGTGGTATCCCCTGTAGGCCTATTCCACTGTGCCGCGTGATAAAAAATAGAGTGGAAAAGCGCGTTTTATTATCAAAATTTTAAACATGTTTGGGAAAACTAGATTTTGCGCACGTTTCGACGTGCTGGGTAAATCTAAATCTAAATTGTCGAAACGTGTAAAATTTAGACGACGAACTATTGTTGAATTTCGCCAATTCTTACATATGCATCACTTGGTTCAGAATACCTGATCCCAACGTCACTTAACGTAAAGGCCCAACTAAAGGTTTCTTTCCAAAAGGCGTCTTAAAGAACTTCAAAAGACGTCTTCTTCAGGTTTGGTTTAGGAAAAAAAAAAATTTCGCGGTTAGGAGAGAATCGACCCAAACTTTCCGCTCAGGAACCAGCCACTATTCGCACCTAGCCAACACACTTTCTCGAAAATATTTGTAATTTCTAGTTACATATCTAGTACTAAATGTTTATAAAAACATTCGACCTTTAGACTTATTCTTTAAAAATTTTACATTCGTCTTAAGTCAGACGTCCTTATTACGTATTTATAAATAAGAACAAAAAAATCACAACGTGCAATATAATAACACGTTTCTGGATGTAGCAATTTTTCTGACGCGTTGTAAGATGACATTTAATCATCGTCGTAAATTTTTTGTTAATTAACCGACGATTGTAATTGTAGGCCCAACATTGAATATTCGTAGGCAAACTGTCGTAACTTTTTGTTAATTAACCAACCATAACAATTGCAGGCCCTACATTAAATATTCGTTGGCAAACTGTTGTTTTTTTTTGTTAATTAACCCACCATAATAATTGTAGGCGAAAGCATTAGAAAGAATGTATGTACAATCTTTCGATTGCTGAGAAGCCTTGCTTTCTCCGCTTGCGAGCGAGGACCTTCGGGCCCCAGTAGACCGCCCGTTGACAGCCGAGAGCAATAAAACCGACGGGCCACATAAAATCTGCCTGTTTTTGATAAGTGTTAATAAAAGTATTACCAATCGATTTCTCATGTCTTCCCGATGAAAATGGGCCCAAAAATGATATAATTCGGACCATACTTAAGGATATTACGTGAGAAATTTGTTTGCAGAATTCAAAGCCCGTTTCGTTAAAAATAATCCGATTTAAATTATTTTCTGTCCAATTAATCGGGAGAACACCAAGAATCCATTGGCGTCACTTTCATATTGATACGATGAAAAATAAACAAATTCAGATTCTGTAGAATCTGACCGGTAGGCGACCGCGCGCGGGTCAGGCCGCAAAGGCTTTCGCCGGTTAGTCGTTTCCTCGACTAATAATAGAATGACAGCTGAAACCACGTTACTCACAACCCACGACGAAAGGCTCTTGACTAACCAGCTTCAACTCTGGCGCCTCGACTGAAGATAAGTTACATCAACTTTACTCACCCTTTGACTAACGACTAACCGTAAGGACCTTTTAACTAGATGTTATCTAGATATTATCTTTGCCCAACTCTGCCAGGCAGCATCTCCTTGACGGGCGTTGCTCCAGAATTACCCTGTATCATTTGTGCAGTGTGTGACACCCGACTACCCTCCGTGTAATCGGTCTGCGCGAAGTGGGGCGCAAGTTCGATTATTATCAGTACTCCTGCCCGAGAGGAATACGATTTACTTTAATTATAGTACATGTGTTTTGTAATAAAGAGTTTCTATCGTCTCCTGAATTCAATAACTGGCATCCAGAGATCTACGCTCCTACAATCCACCGGCAATACTCCTCGTGGAGAGACACAGGAAGAAAAGGGGTAGCCCGCTGTCGACGCGTGGTCCTCTCGAGTATAAACACGAGTTTCAATATCAAAACCTAAAGCATGCGTTAACGTATTCCGTGCGAGAGAAGATGGGCATTGCTGTGAAGAGGGCCTCTTCAAGAGAGCAGCCGTTTGTGAGGGATGCAAATCCGATTGGTTCTAATACAATCTGCTCCCTATGGTTGAAATTTAGTCTAGCAACTTTCACACCTCCTAACCTAACCAATCGAACTTGCATCCCTCCCAAAATAACCGGCCATCCGAGCGTAGAAGCAAGTGCGAAATAAAAGTAACGGTGCGCTTGTCGATACCGCAGATGTACCTACCAAAGTAGCATTTCTGACGGAAAAGAATTGTCCAGCCTTTGGGTCTGCGTAGACCTTTGGCAGGTAGGTATCTATTTCAGCAGGCAATGCCACCCGTGGCGCCAGCCAGACCGACCCCGGTCCTTGCTCGTTCAGCGGGTTTTCTTCCAGTGAAAATCAGTATATTTGCAAGTGCAATATCTCAAAAACCAGTGGAAATCAAGTGCATACATTAAAGCTTATTGAATTCGTCTTGGAACGCACTATCAACTCAGGACTTCAAAAAAAATAGTTCCATTTGAAAAACCGAACTTGACCATCGTATCTTTTAAAATAATAATCGAAAAAAAAATTCGTCGCGGCTAATTAATCAGCCCCCTCGAACCATTAATTTACATATTTTTTTTAATTTTTTATCTCCAATACTTTAGGAGATATTCAGCTGTCCAGTCTTCCCGCGGACAGCCTGTATATAATAAGCTTTACATAAAAACTCTAAATTGCTGGTATACAAATAAATATCTGGCAATTTAAATGCAAGATGCAATGCAATTTTTTGTTACTACAATATTTATTTTGTACATGTATGGTACAAATTTCCAGAAATTTATGCGAAAGAAGATGCTCCTCTGTCGAACCTTCTCCGGACAACTTCCAAGTCTGCGAGTCTACATAAAAAATCTATTAAAAAATTTTGGCGACCCACCTTGTTAATTGAGACAATAATTCAGTCTCCCATGTAGTGTAAAAACTTGTGACATTTCAAATTTGGACAACTCACCTTATTTGACACTTGGCAGGTTATGATGAATTGACACTTGGTAGGTTATAAAGCGATGACACTTGGTAGGTTATAATTCAATAGTATGACGGACGCCGATCCCTGCCGAATGATCCCGAGAGTCGACGAACGAAACATACACTAGTTTCTTTTGGCTGAAGGTGTGCGAGTAACGCATATACGTATTATGTTGTCGAAAATTTGGCCTGGAGAAGGAAAAGAAAATCTTACCGTTTCTGACAGATCCATGAGACGATATTATGATATCTCTGTTATGCGTGGACAGATTTTATTGAAATTTGGTCTTATTCGAAAGCTTATATGCGGTTTACATAAGAAAAATGCCTTTATATTTAGAAAATATTGCAGGCGTGATGAGATATTAATGAAATAAGTTTCAGGTTAAGTTGGATTAGCCCGGCGACGAGTAAATGATAGCGGTAGCGACAGTCGACATATACAGGGTGTCTTTCCTGTACTTGGCGTCGAGACGCTGCCGCGTCTCTAGATACCGTCACTCTCTAGTACCGGCGTTTTTTGCAGAAGGAAATTTATATTTTCGACTTGAACTTGAATATGCCAAAAAATATCTCGATCATTCGCTATTGCAAGACGTTCTTCTTTTTTATGAAGAAACGAAAATATTGAGCAGCATGAAAATTGACTCTCTCAAATGAGGACAAGAGCAGCTACTCGAGGGGCTTCTTTTTTCAAAATACGAATCAAGTCACGCTTAATATCTCTAATATCTCTTTAAAGAGCTGCAGTAGGCCTAATCAAGACCTTACGAAGACGTCTTTGAGGCGTCGTGCAAGTCTGAAATGGACGTCTTTAAGACGTCTTCACGACCACTTAAAGACGTCTTATAGACATCTACAAGGCGTTTAAAAGGCGTCTTAAAGACGTACGGTTTCCTGACTCAGGATATTCAAAAATGTCTATAGACGTCTTTAAGACGTCTTTCAGAAAATAGCAGACGTCTTTAAGACGTCTTTCAGAAAATAGCAGACGTCTTTAAGACGTCTTTCAGAAAATAGCAGACGTCTTTAAGACGTCTTGATAATTTGAAATGGACGTCTACGCGACGTTTAAAAGACGTCTGCAGGGCGTTTATAAGACGTCTTAAAGACGTACGGTTTCCTGACTCAGGACATTCAAAAATGTCTATAGACGTCTTTAAGACGTCTTTCAGAAAATAGCAGACGTCTTTAAGACGTTTTGAATGTCTGAAACAGACGTCTTAAAGACGGCTCATAGACGTCGAGTGCTATCTGGGTTATGTGCCCTTTTTCCATCAAATGCCTCAATTTGAATTTTTTCAGGGATCATTTTTCCGTCTAGCGTTACAATTTTGGAGGGTGCAACGAAAAAATTCGGAGGTCGTGAAATAAGACTTCACGTAGCCGCGCATAATGGCTCGGACGCTGTTGTGCGCTAATTTTAATGGTAAAATTCAGAGATTTTGAGAATATTTTTTGAAGTCACACAGAAATGATACTATTATACACCTAAGAAATTGTACTTTTATTAAAAAACAATCACTAATTCCTCTATAATAGCGGAACACAATGATGTGCGAAATTGACGCGAAATCGCTAAAATTTCAAAACTTTAACACAAATGTGGCACGGGTTCCCGTTATCCAATCACTTTAAAATTTTGCACATATCATTTTCTCACCGAGTGTCACAATTTAGGGGAGTGCGACCAAAAAAACGGAAGTTGAAAAATAAGGACCACCCTATTATACAGTGTATCCACGGGAACACTGAACAGCTGGATATCTCCTAACAGACCTAACGTATTGGAGATAAAAAAAATATTTATATGGAATTGTATGGTTCGAGGGAGCAACTTTATTAGCGCACACGAATTTTTTCGTCGATTGTTATTTTAAAAGATACGATGGTCAAGTTCGGTTATTTCAAGATGTTCAAAAAATCATTTGAATTTCAAGATATAATAAGATTTCAGACACAATTTCAGACGATGGAAAAATCTGAAATATCCTTGCAATAATTGTGATAGTTCAAATTCAAACATAATGAAGTAAGTCAATACTTCTTCCAAACAAATTCTTATTGCAAAATTACTTTTGTTCGATCACAATAGTCGTGGAACAACGAAAGTGGAAAATTTCTACATCAAAACAATACCTACTACTAAAAAAAAGATCATCAAAATCGGTCTATATGCTGAGGAGTTATGAGGGGACAAACATAAAAAAAAAACATACAAACGTGACGAATCTATAACCTCCTCCTTTTTGAAGTCGGATAAAAATACAAATGGGAGATTACTGTTATAAACTTAAGGCAGCGATTTTACACTACGATAAATGTATTGCCGATGGTCATTATACGAGTATGGTAAGGGATAAGGGCACAACATGGGTATCCGTTGATGATTTATGAGTAGAAAAACAACCTTAGCCACGAAATGCTAAAAACGCATACATATTTTTCTTCGAAAGATGTTAATTGTGGTTGTTATTACAGTTCAATGTTAAATTCGTTCAGTGCTATAAGCTGCTTCGCGCACCATGTACTGTACACAAAGTACTATACATATAATACATATAAATCGGCAATGCGGTGCACAAGGTTCGTTTTCGTAGTTGTTAAACTTGCGTAGAATTTATTATCCTTAATTCTGTCCCGAGATATGAATGTTCATGGCTGTTGATGACGAACCATTGTAATTTATAATATTAAAAATTATCTGAAGTCATTCCCTATGCAAATTATTTGGTAATTATGCATAACAGGTGTTTCCTCACCGATTTCAATGATTTTTTTATATATTCAACAAGTATTCTAGAATGCTTCAGTATATGTCACGAGATATCGGTATAGGTTTGGGGCTAGATTAGCATGGGGTGCGCGCGTCCACTCTCGAAAGCATTCGAGACATATACTGAAGCATTCTAAAGATCGAAATAAGTTGTAATTATTGTATTTATTTACTGTCTAACTTATCTACAACCTCTTTATCCCAAACTTTCGAAATACGATCGGTATATAATATCGAAACTATTTTTGCGTGTATCTCGGAAACGAAATTCCAGCGGCGGTAACATGTATAAGAAAAAGTTGTTCAGAATCATGTCCCCGACAACATATTTCAAGGTCGTCAAAATCGGTGAGGATTCACCTGTTCTGCATAATTACAAGTTATTTTTGTCAAAAGAAGTGAGATCCCTACATAATACTTCACAAAAGTTAAAAAAATTACGCCAAGTACATGAAAAGGTCGAGGACGAAAAAGACTATTATCAAATAAATCACAAAAAATTAGAAGATAATAATAACACTAAACGTACCGGTACTTAGACATACCTATTCTTACCATAAGGGGTCATTTGACCCCTTATGAAATAAACGTTGATTTTTAGAAAGAAATTCTTAATTTATTCAAGGAAATAATTTGCAACATAACTTCTAATTTCTAATAAAATAATCAAAGATATTTTTTTATTTTTATAAATAAAATAATCAATTAATTACACTTTTTACATATGACTGGTTTCTCATTCATGCATTTTCCGCAGACTCATTTTTTGCAAATTATGCAAGTTTGAGTGGTTTTATTACCCGTGCACAATCTTATTTGTCATTTTCTTCGTGATTGGGAATTATTGCTTGAACTGCTTGATGTTCCTTCTTGTAGGTTTTCCTTTTCTTCTTATGTGTATGCGTTACGTCGTATGAACCCGATCGGGTCGTTCAAGTACTCACGCCGAAACCAAACACACATATCATTTTCAGATAAATGAAACTATAACTTGAGAAGTGTATCTGAGTCCAGAACTAAGGTTCCAGTTGGAGAACTGCAGAAAAATACGTAAATTTCGTAAGGGGTCAAATGACCCCTCGTGGTACATAAGGTATGAAAGAATTGTTCTCGGTAAAAAATAAGCTAAGAGAAAAACGGAAAGCGAGAAATTGAATAATCAGATAATATAAGAATTTACAGAAACTCAGATGAGCGAAAGAAATAACAATGAATGTACGATTTTAAAGTAAATTTTGAAAAGGGTCATTTGACCCCGCTTGGTACGTTTAGTGATAATAATTACAATATAAAAAAAAATGTGAAATCAAAATGAGCTGCAAGTACATAAAGGTGCTTCCCAGCACCGTGCAAAGGCGACACTGTGTAACACAGACACAACTACACATGCACAGCTAAAATGCTGTGTTCATACATTCCATTACTCATATCGCGGACATTTTAATAATGTGAAGATAAAATGTAACATTTAGACATTAAACAAATTCTCATCCTACGTAGCAACCCATGCTTCGCAATTTGAGATCTTGGTGTCATTAAATGTTAAGTATTCTACTATCGCACAGCGCGGCTGTATTTCCTTTGAATCAGAAAGATCGAAGTAAAGGCTTTCCAAGAAAGAGTGAATCAGAGTATCTCAAGCACGGAATTTAAGAGAGATTAAACGGATCAGTAATTGTTAATCACTTCAGAAACAGTGTATTCCGATAAACTGTAGTTTTCCACGCAAGCTCGCTCCAATCAATCTTGTACGATGCCTGATAAGAAAAGCGTTACTTTGCAATTGTAAAATGGGATAGTTCGATATTTATTGCTGATCCTAGTGTGAAACAGGGATTGCACGGTCATTTCTCATTATGTATTTCCCCATTTATCATTAGCTGCTACCAAAAAAAGCAGCACATATCGTCATTTGGCCACAGAGTTACCATGACCTCGATCATGGCTTAGTTATACAGTATCTCGTGCCCCTTCTTACGTAAGCCCCTTCAATCATCTTGATTGTTGCATGGGGGACATCGCGCTCGGCGTGACAATTTCTGCCTACTCATTCAAGTGTTAACGCTGAAGCGTGTGTTACGCGGCAGTATATCTTTTTCGCATGTGGACTCCTGCGTTGAATACAATGACTAATATATTTGGGTATTAATGGCACTAATGTAGCGGTTACATTTTTTGAGAGATTATTTTATTAGAGTTGGTAGGGAAAGTGCTCCGGTTCATGAAGTGATACAAGGATGCTCTAGACTTGTTTCTGTGAC
Source organism: Andrena fulva (assembly GCA_946251845.1). Lineage (NCBI taxonomy): Eukaryota > Metazoa > Arthropoda > Insecta > Hymenoptera > Andrenidae > Andrena > Andrena fulva. The sequence continues at coordinate 21,816,609 of OX276330.1, forward strand.
ACTTGGAATCGTCCTAAAGTGGCTCGGATGTGTAGTTCATGCGTAGTAATCTTCAATTTAAGATGATTCGAGTAACTTTATTCTGTTATATTGATAGATTGGGTTGTATGTATGCGAAGTACACGAGCGTGGTTCTCTGAGTTCTTAGAAAAAACGTCCACCTTGTATATGGAACATTGACGTTTATTTTGAAAGGCTCCAAATGATCCTTATCCTGTTACGCAAACTGTATTCACTGTGCCGATGGCAACCTTGTGTTTAGTATACACGAATGGCGTTAGTTTATAAAACTTAGAGAATTACCTTAAATTTATGTTTCAGGGATGCCAAATCTACTGTGGAGTTCACTATCAATGGATGCTCATATAGTGGTACGTCCTTTAAATAACTCCAATATTTAAGAGTAAGAGGAATCGCGCTAAGCGAACTAATATTTCTATTGAAAAATAAATTAATAACGGTGATCCCTCCTCCAGTCACTGGAAACATCCCACCAGGAACATCTCTCAACGTCTTCATCAGGGATCATGCCAAGCTCCGAGGAACCAAGGCTATGTGCCACGAGGGTGGCTGCGGTGCTTGCATCGTGTCCGTGGAGGTCAAGGGTCAGACAATGTCCGTGAACTCTTGCTTGGTGCCAGTTCTCATTTGCAATGGGTACGTACAGCTGTTTCTAATGAAATTCCATCGCTAAAAAGGGATTCTTCGATCACAGCTGGGCCATTAAGACTATCGAGGGATTGGGTAACAAGCGAGAAGGCTACCACATACTACAGGTTACTCTGGCGGAGAAGAATGGTTCCCAGTGTGGCTATTGTTCGCCCGGTATGGTGATGAATATGTATAGGTACGCTGTCAACTTGCACAACTATTCCAGAGACTGTATGTCTTCGCAATGAGTCACGGAACACGTTTAACTATGAATTATTGTCTCCCAGTCTTCTGCAGGACAAGAAGCGCACCATGAAGGAGATAGAGAATTCTTTCGGCAGCAATATTTGTCGATGCACTGGCTACAGACCAATCTTGGATAGTTTCAAGGGCTTCGCTACCGACGCTCCCAAAGACCTTGCCAAAGGAATCCATGATATCGAAGTAAGAAGAAGCTAAGATAACTTATTCAGATAAGCCTCTAACTGTTATAAAGAATATTCTTATCGGGTACTCATCACCACAATCTACGGCAGATTAAGATTGCCTCGTTCTCTTTTCCTCTCGCGTAGGAGCTCTACAAGATCAAAGCGTGCAAGAGGACAGGTCTGCCCTGCAAAAATGGGTGTACGGGTTGCCGCAGCGTTATTCTAACTACAGAGAATAAGATCGACATGAAGCTGGAAGGCTCGCAATTCTACAAGGTGCTGTCAGTCGAAGAGCTCTTCGAGATCTTCCAGAAGAACCCGAAGGCGAGCTACGTTTTACACGGTGGCAATACTGCCCACGGCGTATACCGGTTAAAAGTATCTGACATATACATAGATATAAACGACCTCGCTAATCTACGCAACATAAGCAAAACAAACGACAGCCTGACCATCGGTAGCAATGTCTCCCTCACAGTGGCCATGAAGACGTTCAACAAGTATTCCAAAGAGCCGAACTTCAAGTACCTGCAGCACCTAGCCCGCCACATTGACCTCATAGCCAGCGTGCCAGTGAGGAACGTCGGGAGCCTAGCTGGAAATCTGATGATCAAACATGAGCATCGTGAGTTCCCCTCGGATCTGTTCCTCATGCTCGAGGCAGCGAGCGCGCAGCTGCACGTGATTGACACTGGCGGTAAAAAGATCAGCGTGACCTTGCTGCAGTTCCTCGAGATGGACATGAAGCACAAGCTGATCTACAGCATAGTGTTGCCAGCTCTGGGCGACGAGTGCGAGTACAGGTCGTTCAAGATCATGCCGCGCGCCCAGAACGCTCACGCCCACGTGAATGCCGGCTTCCTGTTCAAGCTGGACATGACTGGGAAGGTCCTGGCGAACCCGAACATCATAATAGGCGGCATACACAAGGACTTCCTGCACGCGTCCAAAACGGAGAGCTTCCTGGTGGGCAAATCCATCTTCAACAAGGACGTGGCGAAGCAAGCCATCGAGAAGCTGGACAGCGAGCTGGAGCCCGACCACGTGCTGCCCGATTACTCCCCGAAGTTCAGGAAGACCCTCGCCATGGGGCTGTTTCTCAAGTTCCTCCTGGGGATCAAGCCTGAGAACGTAGGTCAGCGGCTGCGCAGTGGAGGGACTCTATTAGAGCGAGAGGTGTCCTCCGGGAGGCAGGACTTCGACACGGACAAGAACGAGTGGCCGCTGACCCAACCGATGCCGAAGATCGAGGCCGTGCACCAGACCGCTGGGGAGGCGCAGTACGTGAACGACGTTCCGCCGTTGTTCAACGAAGTTTTCTGTGCCTTCGTGCTGTCCACTGTGCCCAGCGGCAGGGTGGAGAGCATAGACCCCTCCGAGGCGCTGAAAATGAACGGAGCAGTCGCGTTCTTCTCCGCTAAGGATATCCCTGGCAAGAACGTGTTTGTGTACGGAGCTAGCAAGGAGCTGTTGCTTGACTTCGACGAAGTGCTATTCGCGGACCAGAAGGTAGAGTTCGTTGGACAGCCTGTTGGAATAATCGTCGCCACCACCCACGCGATCGCTAATGAAGTAGCGGAGAGAGTACGCGTCAGCTATGCCGATGTGGGTGATAAAGCAGTGGTGACCATAGAAGACGTCTTAGCCTCGAACGATTCGAGCAGACTCTTCCAAACTGTTAACGAGACAGCTAAGAGCACAGGTACCTTTTAATAAAACCATAACAGGGCGAGGTGGACCTTATAGCTCAAACTATTCTAATTCTTTACAGGGAAGGATACAAAGCATGTTCTGAAAGGGAGATTCCGGTGTGGTAGTCAGTACCACTACACCATGGAGCCGCAGTCCTGTGTTTGTGTGCCCACTGAGGATGGGATGGACGTTTATCCCGCGACGCAGTGGATAGATCTGACTCAGGTGTCCATAGCCGAGTGCCTTAACGTAAAGAATAATAGGTAAGATATCTGTGTGACTGTGGTGTGGAGTTTAATTACCTGTTTCATTAATTCTGCGTAGCATAAATATCCAAGTGAGGCGGCTGGGTGGCGGTTTCGGTGCGAAGATATCCCGGGCCACGCAGGTGGCTTGTGCCTGCGCATTGGCCTGCTATAAACTGAATCGTCCAGTGCGCTTCGTATTGTCTATAGAGAGCAACATGATGGCCATTGGCAAGAGGTGCGATACCCTTCAGGAGTACGAGGTAGGCGTGGATGACAATGGACGGTTACAGTACCTGAATTCCAAGCACTGGGGCAACGCTGGCTGCAACTTCAACGATCTCCACGCACCTATCGCGGTGCAACAATTGAAAAGGTAAATTGTTAATAATGTAAAGTATTCAGCACTGTACAGTGGCTGAGACATATTAAATAAGGTTCCTTTATTGTTCTCTAATTATGGCGAGAGAAAAGTAAATTGTACGTACGGACCTTTACAGCTGCTACGATTCAAGTACCTGGACCTGTCAGGGCTTCGAAGCCAAAACCGATTTGCCATCGAACACTTACTGTCGAGGACCAGGTAAGCCAAATTAATATACCATTTGTATGAAGAAGGATCTCTCTATGTATATCTACTCGTTTCCAGGGTCCGCTGAAGGTTTGGGTATGATAGAGAGCATAATGACACACATAGCGAAGGCTGTCGGGAAAGATCCTTTGGAGGTGAGATTGGTGAACATGAATGACGATCACAAGCGTATTCTACAGCCTATGTTAGAGGAATTGTGCAAGCTGGCTGACTATGGGACGAGGAAAAATGCAGTGGAGGCGTTCAACAATGTAAGAAGTTCTGTAATCCTGTTTTGCAGTTACAAATATTGAAGCTTATCGAAACCTCCATAGGAAAACCGATGGAAAAAGAAGGGGATTGCGATCACACACATTATGTATTCCCTGCAACTCTGGGGCCAGTTCAACGCCCACGTTGCAATCTACGCTCGCGACGGCACCGTTTCGGTGGCCCATGGTGGCATCGAGTGTGGCCAGGGAATTAATACAAAGGTACGCAGAAGCAAAGCTGTCGACACAGCGTGTGTCGAAAGGAATTCAGATCTGACGTTAATCTTTCTCGGTCACAGATAGCTCAGGTGGCAGCACACTTTTTAGGAATCGAACTGTCAATGGTTACTGTCAAGCCAACTAACAATTTAACAACTCCAAACAATTCTGTCACTGGTGGCAACATCACTAGCGAGACCTGTGCATATGTAAGTGTACCACTGCAATAAGTATTTCACCTACAGCTTTTTATGATGGATTTAAGTGATCGTGTTTGATTTCAGGCGACAATGATGTCTTGCAAGGAGCTTATGAAGAGACTGGAACCCATCAGGCAGGAGCTAAAGAATCCCACGTGGCAGGAATTGGTGATGGCAGCATATCTCAAGGATGTTGATCTTTGTGCACGTTACATGTACGCTCGTAGCAATAGCTTGTAACTTACCGCCGCAACTTTTGCTCAAGCAACTTGCAATACTCTGCAGGTACACCTTGAAGGACGATATTCAATCGTACCCCATATACGGAGCTACCGTGGCCGAAGTTGAGGTGGACATGTTAACTGGCCAACACAACGTAACCAGGGTGGATTTAATAGAGGACGCAGGGAAGAGTATGAATCCACAGCTGGACGTGGGACAAGTGGAGGGTGCCTTCGTAATGGGACTCGGGTATTGGACCTCGGAGGACGTAATTTACGATCCGAAAACTGGCCAGTTGGTCAATTACAGAACCTGGGTTCGTTCTCCTAATTGTACATTGAGGTCTTGCCTGGGAAATGATTTCTGTGACGTGCAACGCGTTTTTCTTTCCCGCAGAATTACAAGCCGCCCGGGGCAAAGGATATCCCCATCGATTTCCGCATTTATTTCCGCCGAAATGCACCAAATGAGCGCAGCGTGATTCGTTCGAAAGGTACAAATAAATGCAACTACCAATACGCGCGTTGTTAAATAGATTTTTATTTTGTACGTTTGTGTTACAGCAACTAGTGAGCCGCCACTATGCATGAGTTTTGTGGTGCCGCTGGCTCTGCGCAACGCAATTGATTCGGCAAGGAAAGACGCTGGGAATAATGACCCGTGGTATCAACTAGGTAAATTGATAAGTATTTAGAGAGCGGAATAGGCGACTAGGTGGATCGTTGCCATTCGATTACCGTGAATTGTTTATTTACAGATGGACCTGTTACCACGGAGAAGATTCTGTTAACGAGCTTGACCAGCATGGAACAAATGGTACTTTGAGATAGTATCTGATGCTTTTTGAATAAAATACAAATGCCTGCACATTCTTAGCACACAATTATTCGAAGACACTGCGAACACAAACTAGGTAGCATGTTATAATACTGATAACTTGAAAATTGTCTAAATGTAAGAAGTTAAATTAATAAACAGATTTCCACATTTTTCGTATTCATATTTCATACCTTCCTCGTTTACCCTATAACAGAGAATTGAATCATCGATTTCCCGTAGTAAAATCTTGTCGCAAATATAGTCCGCCAATTCCCCTTCAAATTTTACTCGTCCTTAACTAATTAATAGTTCTACGATACACTAATTCTCCATATGAAACTACCAACAATCCAACCGCTAATTAAACTTCCTTAATTTAAACGATTTTCAAATTGCGCTCGGAAATTCGTGCTTCACCTAATCTCTAGTTTAACACTCATTAACATTCGGCCACACAGGCGGATAGATTAAGGCTCGTAAAGCGCAATTCCTTCTAGAAACAGAACACGACGCAGTATTCGTCTGTTCTTTTGATGACTAATTTATTTGAATAATTACATTAAGTTGCGAGCATCTCTTGGTAAACTTGTCGAAAAGCTACCTCCTGAACGATTTCAATGACCTTCACATATGTTGTCAAAAACATATGAAAAACTTTCGGCATAATAGTATATTGAAATCCCCATAAAAAAAACTTCAAAAAAGTAAAAAAACTACGCCAAGTACATGAAATCAAATAAATCACAAAAAATAGAAGATAATAATAAGTACAAAATAAAAAAAGATGTGAAATCAAAATGAGCTGCAAGTACATGAAGGTGCTTTCCAACTGCGCTTAAGATGACACAACTACATATACACAGCTAAAATGTTGTGTTCATACATTCCATTACTCATATCGCGGACATTTTAATAATTTGTGCAGATAAAATGTAACATCTAGACATTTGCCTAGATGTCCGCGGCCTGGAAGTCAAATACTTGGCGTGGCCAGGCAAGGTCAAGCTGTCGATGAATATGAATTATTTAAAAATGCAAAATAATGAAAGTGTACTCATATTGTCAGAGTTTTAAATTCACAAATTATCTGGAAGCCTGCGAGAGGGAAGGTATGGTTAGTTATTAAAATTATTAAAATAAAAAAAATTTATTTTAAATTTTATTTATTTATATTTTTTATAATTTTTTTTTTATAATTATTGTCCGAAATTACGGCCGCCACGGCCACGACCGCGACCACGGCACTGTTCGAAGATGAGCGCCTTGACGGTCTGTGCCTGGCAGTGGTGGGTTTACTACGTTACATCGAATTTACTACGTGACACGCGTAAAAAATGTAAATAATTGTATAAAATGTATAAAATGTATTCAATGTAAAAAATTCAAATACAAATTATTAACCTCTACCTATTGCATTGAATTTTACTGCACACTATTTTAAATTACTTTAAAAGGAAAGATTTGAATGTAATTATAAAAATTATTAGTAATTTGAAATTTTTTAGTAAATTTCATATCAGTGTGCAAAAGATACTCGAATTTTTACATATATCAACATGGATTCTGAAGAAATTGATAAAGCTTTAGCAGATTATTTCTTTGGATGTAACATTCCATTTAGTATTATTAAATCTGACCACTTCAGAAACTTTGTTCATAAATTGAATCCAGCTTATAAAATTCCAACTCGAAAGACATCGTCGAATAATTTACTTAACGCAAAATTTTTAGATTACAAAAAAACAATAATCGGTGTAGAATCCGAAGATGCAGTTCTGTTTTTACATGGTTGAAAAAATTTATCATCCAACAATAAGTATGTTGTTGCAATTCTGAATTTAATGAATACGATATGTATGTCCATGCAGGTTATGGCGTTCCACAGTCTGCAACGGTTTTTTCAAACAATATGATTTTATACAGTAAAATACATGAACGTAATAAAGTTAAGCTATTTACTACGTCTTATTCTATACGTAGAGAATTCACTTTTCTACGTCAGGTAAAATACGGACCCACCACTGGTGCCTGGGCGCGGAGGCTCCGAGCCTGCTCCCGCGCCAGCTGGAGGGCGGCCCAGTGCTGTTGCCGGGCCCTCACTGTCCAGCCACTCCTCTTATGCCGCTGGGTTGCATATCCTCCTGTAATTAGAAAAATAAAATAATTAGAGTCACTTTTATTTGATCTGTTATGTAAATAATTAATGCTCAAATCTGGTTAATTTTTAAACCTGTTTTAATAAAATCCTGCAATGATTAATTTTCTACTAATTTTTTATCTAATTAAGGGGGTAGACACGTCACGTGACCTGGCCGATTCGGCAGGTCGGTATTACAGCAGATTTTTCTGCACAGAAATGGTAATACCCATAGATACGCGGCCTCCTGGTGCACGCGAGAGGGAGCTGTTTGCTATTTCCGTATTCTATTCTGAATAAGGAAATAAATTCTCAGCTGTTGCGTTGTACATGTAAATATTTATTAAATGGAATGTCTGCTGATAGAGCAAACGTAAAAAATTCATTGTACATACATTTTAATTACTTAAAATGTGCTTATGCTACAATATGCTACGTTGGCAGTAAGGAATTATATAAGTGAAAAGGAAAAATAGATGAGGGGATATCCCCAGAAAATGAAGTATGTTAGGTTAGACATTTTTTTAGTAGGAAAACACTGAAACAGAACATGAAATACGGTTATTACAAGATAATTAAACGTCTTATGCAGAAAGCAGTTATGAACAAACATTATAGTATAAAATTGTGTTGGATGTTGAATTGGGGCTAATGAAAATGCGCAGGATGGATGAGCGTGATTATTATGTGGTCCCCTCCTCAAAGTGACAGCAAATATAACCTATGTATCTGTTATATGACAATACATGTTTAGCGGCTATTTCGTTCTTTTGCACTACATTTGTGAACTTTTTATCATCCTTCCGAAACATTCTTATTACGCCGCAATAGTATCTTTAGGAAATCGGGTCTAGCATATAGGTTATATTTTCTGTCACTTCGTGGACAAAAAATCCGCTCTTCCAAGTGACAGAAAATATAAAATGGAGGAGCGGATTTTCTGTCCTCGAAGTGACAGAAAATATAACCTATACAGGGTGTCCCAAAAATGTCGCGTTTCCTTGAAAGGGGTGACTCAGGGGGTGATTTGAAACAACTTTTTCCTTAGCGAAAATATTGTCCGAAGCTTCGTTACGGAGATATTAAGCAAAAACCCCGACCAATCAGAGCGCGCGCCTTCCGCCTGAGTTCCCGCGGTAGCGTTGGCTACGAGGTAGGCGACCGCGCTTGTGCTACGAACGTACGAACAAGCAAGTCGGCATGCATCGAAGGAAACCGCGTTACACATTTTTTTTTTAAAGCAGAATCTCAAATAAGAATAATTTGAAGTGAGAGGACAAGAAGTACGTAAATTTCGTTTTTAAATAAGGCATAAACGAAAAGCTAACGTAACAGAAAATGTACGACAAGTGATCGTAATTCGTTATTGAGGTAAAAATCCGTAGTTTAAGAACGGCCAACACAACTAAATTTAAAAAATAATATTAGGTGTATGAATAAATTCTTTCCGACTGGAATTTCTATCGCGGTGGTATTCAGAAGCTGCCAGAAAAATGGCAAAAGGTAATAAACAATAATGGAAATTATTGCGATGATCGAGTTGTTTTCATATTTTTTAAATCGAACTGTTATTGTACCCTAAAATCGGAAAGAATTTATTTTCACACCTAATAATCACCAATAAATTAAAGAAAACTCACCCTTTCGGACATTCCTTTCCTTGCTTTCCTTCCCTTTTCGGAAACCTGTGTCACTAGGCCACTGTACCGATCCTGGTCATCGGCGTCCAGTGCTCAGCTGATCGCAGGGTCAATGTACCGAATATTCACTTCACTGCACGGCTACTAACACTGATCACTGAATTTATTTTTCACGGAACGTGTTGTTCCTACGTTATAAAAATTGGTGGCCGCGAAAGGGGCCGATTACTGTTAATTACTGGAACGAGATTACTACTACAGTAATTCGTCGTTAGTGTCACGTTTTTACCATGCGTTATAATCACGCTCACTATCCCCACCATTTCTTTGAATCCTTCAGTCGAGAGTGAGAGAATCCGAGAACGTGCGAGAGAACAAAAGAGTCGACACGAAGTTGTCGTCGGCTACGAATGGTGTCCGCATCGCGTTAGTATCACGCTGCCAGCCCCGATCGTCGTGATTCTAACAAGGCATTACTGTATTACCCGGCGAAAAGAAAACACGTGGCAGACTGTCTCGGGCTGTGCAGTCCGCTGCTGTGCAGCGATCAGATACGGATCCGACCGACGATCGTCAAAACAAAAGCGTAGGCTACACTTGGTCAAATCGCTCTATCCCACTCGACCTCGTGTTTCGTTCGATCTCTTCGTCGCGCGGTGTGACAATGTATGTGGCAACTTCAGCCAATAACCAAAATACGTGTGCCCCGTCTTTAAAAGTGTGCCCAAATAGGTGACTCGACCAATCGTCACAGCAGCGGACTGCACAGCCCGAGACAGTCTGCCACGAGTTTTCTTTTCGCCGGGTAATAGTAGTAATCTCGTCCCAGTAATTAACAGTAATCGGCCCCTTTCGCAGCCACCAATTTTTATAACGTAGGAACAACACGTTCCGTGATAAATAAATTCAGTGATCAGTGTTAGTAGCCGTGCAGTGAAGTGAATATTCGGTACATTAACCCGGACGCAGTGTGATCAGCTGAGCACTGGGCGCTACCCAACCATAAATCTTTTCGTCCACCGATAACCAGGATCGGTACAGTGACCCAGTGACACAGGTTTCCGGAAAGGGAAGGAAAGCAAGGAAAGGAATGTCCGAAAGGGTGAGTTTTCTTTAATTTATTGGTGATTATTAGGTGTGAAAATAAATTCTTTCCAATTTTAGGGTACAATAACAGTTCGATTTAAAAAATATGAAAACAACTCGATCATCGCAATAATTTCCATTATTGTTTATTACCTTTTGCCATTTTTCTGGCAGCTTCTGAATACCACCGCGATAGAAATTCCAGTCGGAAATAATTTATTCATACACCTAATATTATTTTTTAAATTTAGTTGTGTTGGCCGTTCTTAAACTACGGATTTTTACCTCAATAACGAATTACGATCACTTGTCGTACATTTTCTGTTACATTAGCTTTTCGTTTATGCCTTATTTAAAAACGAAATTTACGTACTTCTTGTCCTCTCACTTCAAATTATTCTTATTTAAGATTCTGCTTTAAAAAAAAACTGTGTAACGCGGTTTCCTTCGATGCATGCCGACTTGCTTGTTCGTACGTTCGTAGCACAAGCGCGGTCGCCTACCTCGTAGCCAACGCTACCGCGGGAACTCAGGCGGAAGGCGCGCGCTCTGATTGGTCGGGGTTTTTGCTTAATATCTCCTTAACGAAGCTTCGGACAATATTTTCGCTAAGGAAAAAGTTGTTTCAAATCACCCCCTGAGTCACCCCTTTCAAGGAAACGCGACATTTTTGGGACACCCTGTATGTTAGACCCTATTTCCTAAAGATACTATTGCGGCGTAATAAGAATGTTTCGGAAGGATGATAAAAAGTTCGCAAATGTAGCGTAACAAAACGAAACAGCCGCTCAACATTTATTGTCATACAGCATATACATAGGTTACATTTTCTGTCACTTCGAGAAGGGGACCACCAGCGGGTGGAAACTGAATAGGGAACTTCCGGGATAGCGTTTAGACCGGAAGAAGCAGCCTTTCATAAATTAGAGGGCGCTGATGTCGCAGTATAGTTGTGTTTTTGTCTGTACATACACGACCGGCTGAGACACATACTGTCTTATAAGTGAAAATAAGTAAAACGGGAGTGAAACGCTAAGTATTAGGTATTTACTTGTGTTTACTGTTTCATTTAAAATGAATGTGCAGAAGAATGGAGCAACTGCAAAGACGGTGACAGGTAGGAAAGTTTTATGTACGGTTCGAGTTACATTTAAGACACTTGTTTTTTTGAATTTTCGTGATGTTTTTGTATTTTTAGGTTATAAACTCTATTATCAAAATCTTTCAATTTACTATAAAAACTATTAAAAATGATTTCCTAAACTTAAAACTTTTATTTTTGGAATGCACTCGTTAAATGCTATTAACAGACACAAAAATAAATTTTGTTAGATGGAACGAGAGGACGGAGAGGACCAACAGTACATTGGCGATGCGTAGTGCCAAGTTGTACTTCAAAGATGCAGAGGAGGATCTACGTTGCAAATTACTTGCACACGTAAGGGGGCCAAGTACGCTTCAAACAAAGTGCGTCAGGCTGGTAGGGGCGTCACAGGTATGCATGATGTAATAGTAGTAATAATTATGATAATTACGATAATAGTAAGTAAAGTATCCTTTATGTTGTTTATAGAACTCGTCGGTTCCTGCTTGGGGCGAAATCTGGATACGATGGCGACAGTATACTGCCCATAGGACATTCCCCTGACCTCCGCATGCCTCTCAAGCACCTACGATGCATGCATATTTAGGTGAAATTCAAAGTCTACTTTTTCGAAAACGAAGCCTCTACCGCAAATTCGTCACTCTGGATTATCCCCCAAAGTATTGACCATAGGTAGAGGAACACCATGTATATGGAGGTCGCGTACGAAGGAATATATATGTACATAAATGAACAATGTAATATAGGTAATTAATGTAATTACTTAGCACTGTAGCATTTAAGCAAACTGTTAAATTCAATATAAGGAACATTTTTCAAAGAAAAATCTGAGCCACTCACTACTTCTTACCTCTACTTGTATTTTTTACATTTAAGTATCTTATACAAAATGTAGGGTAAGAGATACATTTGTTGGCATTATCAATTATTGTTGGCAAAATAATGTTCAATTATGCCAATAATAACTGAAAAGATGGGGAAGGTTTAGATAAGAAACTTCACGTGAATGTGAAATATTTAATTAAATTCAATTACTGCAAATTTAATTAAATATTTTTCCCAACACCTGAATTTCATATCTAAATCTTCTTAACGAGCCAACAAATGTATTTCTTATTCTACATATTACAATACGCAGATTCTGAGTATATTTAATTTTGCCGGCATGAGCCGCCATATTGAATTTTAGTTCAAACAGAATCTTTCATAATTTAGAGGGCGTGCAAATACTAAACCGAAAGTTTTGCTGGAGTTTCCACCCCCTGGGGACCACAATATAATAATCACGCGCATCCAACCTGCGCATTTTCACTAACGCGGTTGGCGTCATGGAAGGGGTACCTCCTCCTCCCTGCATTTTTGGTAGTTGCAACGATATTCCTGAACCCAGTGTACATATGTACACCCTGGTTTGATCTGTAAAAATAAATGAATTTAATAAAAATTACTTTTTGTGTTTATACCACTTGAATGTAAAAACTGATACTTACACTTCCTGAAGAATCCATTATTATTGTTTCCTATTTCTCATACATATTTTCTCGGAATGGCACTTACTCCTTTCGATTATAGTTAGTTGTCATGGAACCTGTGATAAAAAGTTATAACGAGTTGTAATCGATCTGAATGCAATAAAAATGTAAATGTATGTATGTTATTTACTTATCTTTATGCTTGCGGAGAAGACTCCCTTCCTTTCCTTGCTTCACAGAGCATGATTTTCACCTTTGATACTGGTTGATGGAAATATCTAAAGCAAATTCATGTATGAAAGAAACATTCATGATGATTTCTAATTAATCCAATTATTTGCATAACAAAAGTATGTGTCATACTTACGCTTTTATACATGTCATTTCCACTTGATATGAAAGAATAGCTACAGGTATTTATTATTAGGAGAGTGTGAAGAGACCCACCACCACCCCCGTCATAGACGGTCCTCTTCACTCTCCGTATGTATCTTCTACATACTTTGTAAACTACATGCTTATACTTACATTTTGGGACATTGCTTATTCGACAGCTCTTCATATGCGCTGGATGCACTCACCGGTGCAATAGTGACCTTGAATAGCAATTGATTATTCGACAGCTCTTCATATGCGCTGGATGCACTCACCGGTGCAATAGTGACCTTGAATAGCAATTGATTATTCGACAGCTCTTCATATGCGCTGGGTGCACTCGCCGGTGCAATAGTGACCTTGAATAGCAATTGATTATTCGACAGCTCTTCATATGCGCTGGATGCACTCGCCGGTGCAATAGTGACCTTGAATAGCAATTGATTATTCGACAGCTCTTCATATGTGCTGGATGCACTCGCCGGTGCAATAGTCACTTTGGATCACATTTGCTTATTCGACAGCTCTTCATATGCGCTGGATGCACTCGCCGGTGCAATAGTCACTTTGGATTACAATTGCTTATTCGACAGCTCTTCATATGCGCTGGATGCACTCGCCGGTGCAATAGTCACTTTGGATTACAATTGCTTATTCGACAGCTCTTCATATGCGCTGATTGCACTCGCCGGTGCTATTGCGATGTTGTCATCCATCGTTTTCTGTACTTTCTTGTGTACTTGTACCTGCTCTTCCTATTTTTATGTACGGAGGTTCTCTAATCGGCTGTTGTCGATTGTATCTACTATCTACAATTTCTGGCAACATGCAGTCCTCGTAGAACTTTCTCAGTTTTTCCTCCATCTCTGTTGCCCAGAATCGATCATCTCGTGATACTGTTGTAACCTTTATTCCTTTCGGCGTCCATAAACAGAATAAAGCCCGTTGCCTTTGCGTTATGTGCAATTGTCCTTGCACTTGATAATAGTAGTGATGAATTTTATTCATTTCATCACCACGGAAAATACGCCTTATTGCAGGAAGTTGCTTTATTGCTTCAGCAGGCGATAAATCCTTCGCCGATTCCGGACATTTTACTTCGACGATGGTATCATCGCCCACGAGGCCGTCAGGAGTTGCACCTAAGTGAGGCACAGTGGCATCGATGAAGAGGCCACAGGATAGAATATTGATTCCTAATTCTTCTTGCATTTGTCTCAAGGCGTTTGCCTCATTTTCCCTTCCGTATTCGAGAGAACGTAAATTTTGGAGTTGCGGGTACAGTATACTCTTCACAGTATTTGCCCGTGGTGTATCCTTTCGTAATCGGCATACCTTGCCGAAATTGGATGCAGTTAATAATTTCTTCCTATAACCAATCCACTTTTCGCTATTAGCCTGATCGCGAGTTTCCTCTTCGATCTTGTCTCGTATCTTGTGCCACTCATGGAGTGTCGTCGCGTGCCTTTCACGCTCGGAAGAGTATACTGTCTCTTCCATATCTGGTTTTTCTGTGCTGGGGCCGTAATCCTGGTCGCACGATTGTTTTTTATTTCGGAAGGAAGATGCCTTCGCTTCTTTCTTATATTCCATTGCTTTTTCTGCTGCACGCTTCCGACGTCCTTCCATCTTTCTTATCATGGTTGACGGCTCTTTATTCATTGCCGTACTCAATCTGCTAAACGCCTCTTTCGTGTTATATTGGACGACTGCAGCGGAGACTCTACCCTGATACGAGCCCCCTCGTCCAAAGTTGATCCTTTTGCCTCCGATGAATTTAGCTATGATATTATTAAAACTTTCAACAGCATTATTATTGAGACCGTGCAGCAAACTGTCAGCATTAGGGAAAAGTGGCTGCATCGCTTCTTCGATACTTTGATAAATACCAGCTTCTTGCAGTTGTGGAACGTAGTTTACTCTGTTGGGATCAGAGTATTTGTTACAGAAGTATGCTAACTTTTGACACTCCTTGTGTTCACCGAAAACGTGACTCGGTGCATTTATCAAGTCTTCCTTAAAATTTCTTATTCGTTCCTCGAGTGTTATTTCTTCTTGCAACCGGTATTCTGCAGCTTTCTGTATACCAGTACGCAGACGGTGAGCATTAGCAGTTACGACAGCTCTTAGTTCTTTATAGCGGCCTTTTGCTCCGATTTCCTTTATTTTTCTACAGAAATTGCGTAGCAGGTGATTGGTGCATTCTACTTTTTCATTGTCCAATATCTTCTTGTACACACTGCTATCGCCATCGGCAACTAATATAGAGTATACTAGGCCGTGCATATCTATGCTGCAATTGAAGCCTTCGACAATAGCAACACTTTCCATGCCAGTTGAACTCTGATTACGACCCCAGTTCTTGAAGCAACGATGCTCGCGCGGTTCTTCCTTCTTCTTAGTTGCTATTTGGCAGGTCATGCAGAATTTATTCTTCACGCTGATATACAGCACTTTCTTCGTGTGGTATCCCACGATGGCTCCTACGCCAGAAAGAGAATTGTAATCTCCTCCGCGGTATGACCTTTTCATCCAGCTGCCATCTGCGACAACTGGGATAAAGGGTACATTTGATTCTGGATATACGTCGCCTCTTGCTATAGCTAATGCTTTTTCCTCTTTTCCAGCATCTTCCATTTCGCGTTGTGCGGCCACATCAAGAGCATCGATTAGGTCATTCTGACATTTCTCGTAGATCCTTTTCGTCATGCAGGACACGTTCACGGCAGCCAATATGCTCTCCAGTTGATTATATCCGCCGCCCGTCATCATTGTTCCGGCAACAGCGGCGTCGTTGATATCCATAGTGGTATCACTCTTCCGAAGACAGGATATGCGCACTATGTATTTGCACATTTTGCACTCTACAAAATACACTTTTTCTAATCCATGATCATCATATTCAATTATATCGAAATTTTCGATGCCACAGCCAGTAGTCGAATGATTTTGAAGATTTTTTATCTGCTCGAAAACATGCGCAAAATCAACGAAGTCTATTCCTCCTGAAATTGGCTTTTCCGACTGTTGTGGTTTTGTATTCTCCACCACCCAGTAATCGCTGTCACTTCCAACATCTTCATTCGTTTCTTCGGAATGTATCTCGCTGTCTGCGTCGAAATCTATTCCTTGTACAATTTCTTCTTCGTTCGACTCGAAATGCACTTCTTCTCCAATTTCCTCTTCGTCCGGATGTATTTCTTCTATAATATGTTCTGCGTCCGTGTCCAAATTTACTTCTTCTATAATATGTTCTGCGTCCGTGTCGAAATGTACTTCTTCTACAATTCCTTCGACAGTTGGAAAATCTTCAAAATTTCCTACGTCTTCTTCGTGTATTCCGTCCGTAGAAAAATCATTCGCAGCAGATGTGCTTGGACGTGTTTGGTAAGAGGTACCTGCTTCCGCCACGGTACCCTGAATTACCGTGAGGCACGCTGCGCTCTTCAATCGTTGTCTGTACGTAAAGAGTAAATAATGAGTAGCACGTGGTACATACATAGAAATAAGAAAAACATACAGGAGAAAAGAAAAGCAAGCATAGTAAAAGAAGATATACAGTAAAGTCTCGATGTAAGCCAGGGGTGCACAAGGGAGCTGTTTTAGCGCCTAGCTGCGAGCAACCCGTTTGTCCCGTTGCTAAGTTTAGAATCGGTGAGGAGAACTGCAGTAGTAGCGTAAGTATATACGGCTGGGTTCAAGTCATACCAAATGCACCTACACTACTGCAGTTCTCCTCACCGATTCTAAACTTAGCAACGGGACAAACGGGTTGCTCGCAGCTAGGCGCTAAAACAGCTCCCTTGTGCACCCCTGATGTAAGCGAAAGCCTCGGAACGAAGCAAGTTTAAATACCCGTGTACGTGTGAGACAATACTAACGCAATCGAAATTTAAGATTAAAACTTTTGTATTTTTGGTTCCATTGTCATGAAACTTTTACCAACATGTTTGTTAGAATCTCCTGATTAAAATGATACCAAATACGACATAAATCGGACAACTTTTACTTATCCTAGATACGAATCGTTTATATTTATACAATTGTCCAAACCATATCGTGTTTGGTGTCATTTTAATCAGAAAAACCTCACAACTGTGGTGGTAAAAAATTTAAAAAAAAAGAACCAAAAATAAAATACTTTTAATTGTGAACCTCGTTTGCATCGGTGTAGTCTCTCACCGATTTTCGATTTCGGAACGAGTTACACGATCGGCGCGCTAGCCGTATTACATGCTTCACTGGTTGGAAGGGGGACCAGTCCAACTAGTGGTGATAGAAATTAACACTAATGTTACATGGTCACAATTTTGAACTATAATCGAGATTTTACTGTAGATCCTACATTTTTAGAAGTTTGTCGACAGTCTCGAACGTAGGAGAAGAGAGCGAGTGGAGAAAAGGACTGCCGATTGTCTCTTTCTTTTTCATTCGCTATCCTTCTCTGCGGCCGAAACTTATTACCACTAAATATGTATTATCCAAATTAAACCGTGTTTGGTGTAATTAATCATTACGAAAACATCACAAATGTTACGATGCTTTATTTATGAAAATATTATTATTATTATTGCATTAGTTTGAACATCATTCTAATATATCTTGGTGATACGAAGAGGGACGTTACGTGATACAATTGTTCCTCTTAGGCCGCGTCCAGATCTGAACCGAACGCCGAACCGAACGCCACTTGACTAGTTAGACGGAGCAAGACAAGTAGCAAGACAAGAGCAAGACTTACTCCATCTAACTACTCAAGTGGCGTTCGGTTCAGATCTGGACCGGGCCTAAAGGTGGAATCAGACGGCGCGTGAATCGGCGATCTTTGCGCGTGAATCGCCGATCTACGCGCCGTCTGATCGGTCATGGCTCGGCTCGCGCAGGCGCGCCAAGCCGACTTGACGAGCTAGACGAGCCGAGCCAGCTCGCCGATCCACGCGCCGTCTGATTCCACCTTTAGACAACGTGATTCCCTCGCTACGCAAACCCAAGGAAATGCACATTTGGCCCGTTTTCTTTACACACGCACACATCTGCAGAACCATATCCGCTACTCGCAAGCGAAGGCAGCCACAAGCAGGCATGTTTGCGTTGCGATACGCGGCTGTGTGAGTATACAGGCACGCGTGCACTTGACCGCGTGTGAAAATAATACTTTTCGCATTCGGATAAACATTTGGGCTTTTTGTAAAACTTGCATATGTGTAGTATTTCAAAGGATTTTTAAAAATTTTCAAAATTGTGGAAATTGACTTTTTTTCATTAAATTATAACTGTTGAACTAAGAGACAGATAATGAGCTTTTGGGAGCTTACACTGGGGAAGTAAGAGTACCTAATAAAAATTACGTCACTTAAAAAAACAAATTTTAGACCATTTATGCTGCAATTGTTTTAAACAAATGCCATTTTGTACTAGCAGGGCACTATTTACACATTTGAAAAAAATGAGGATATAGCCCTACTTGTGCTCTTTACGGACACCTTTTCAGAATCGCGGACGCTTTAAAATTGGTCGCATGAAAATTAATTGAATGTGACGCTGTGTCGCCAAATACCGGCTGGACTGGCTAACAAGGGGACCACGCGGTAGTGGACATCGCTTTTGGAACGACACTATATGGAGGTCGTAGTATTCATGTAGTATGAAAATACCATTTCGGCTTTTAGGCTGGTGGGCCTTCGTTTTCGAGATATTTTGATTTAAAAATTTTTTTTAATTTTAATATCGACCGTATTGACTAAATTAATATGATTTCGGCGCAAGGTTCGGTCACTTAATACAAATTTAAAAAGTCGTTTTGCAACTATTCACTCGTCCATGAATTAAAGAGTTTCCGACGTTTCAGTCCAGATTCGGACCTTTATCAAGGAAAGATGTATGTGTAAGAATATTGCGTGAACTATTAAATTTATTAGTCGGCGCGTTCAAATAGTAACGACCGACACTTGAGTCGGTTGGAAGATGACTGAAGTAAATACCGGGCAAACGACAAGCATCAGAAGGTGAAAACAAAGGCAAGGCAACAACGAACCGTTGAAAATTACGTATGAGCGTTCGAATTTCGAAACTATACTGTTAATAAAAACCAATCACTTTATTGCAAATATGTCATATGCAATGACATTTGATGTTAAATAGCAATATAATTTTACATAACTTTTAAGATATGTAAGACACCAACATAATCATAGTTGCAGAATTAATAAAGAACGTCGGAAACTCTTTAATTCATGGACGAGTGAATAGTTGCAAAACGACTTTTTAAATTTGTATTAAGTGACCGAACCTTGCGCCGAAATCATATTAATTTTGATTTAAAGTTTTGAACGTATCTAGTAATCCAGATACATAACACATATACCCAAGAAGTAGAGCTGTTCGGGCGGCTTGAAGTTCGGACCGAGCCGGGACTCGGTTTTCGAGCCGAGCCGGATACCCGTCAAATTCGGGCGGCCCGAAAAATCCGAGTAGCTCGAATTTGTTTCGGGCGGCTTGAAAAATCCGGGCTCGGAAAATCCGTACGCCTTGTACGCACTGTTTGAACCACATTCAAGACGTACGCCGGCGGCCCGAAACGATCAGGACTACCCGGATTTTTCAAGCCGCCCGAAACAAATTCGAGCTACTCGGATTTTTCGGGCCGCCCGAATTTGACGGGTATCCGGCTCGGCTCGAAAACCGAGTCCCGGCTCGGTCCGAACTTCAAGCCGCCCGAATATTCAAGCACCCGAACAGCCCTACCAATAAGGTTTCGTGGCTACAACGGTAGCGCGTCAGATTGTCATGGGGGAGGTCCGGGGTTCAAGTCCCTGCAACCCGTAACTTTTTTTTTTTTTTTTTTGACAATTTTTTCCCGGAAATATATTTTATGAATATTACGTATTATATAGTGCCGTTACATATTACTCTACGCAAATTTTAAGGTTGAAAATGCATTTATAACATAACATATTATTCTAATCACCTCTTTCACCGGTGCTTTCATATTCTTGTACTGCGAAAATATTTCATTCCGACATTCATGCTCGACAATCGCAGGCGTCGAAAGTTTCGGAATGAAATATTTTCGCAGTACAAGAATATGAAAGCACCGGTGAAAGAGGTGATTAGAATAATATGTTATGTTATAAATGCATTTTCAACCTTAAAATTTGCGTAGAGTAATATGTAACGGCACTATATGTAGTGTCGTTCCAAAAGCGATGTCCACTACCGCGTGGTCCCCTTGTAAGCCGTGCGCGGTACTAGCAGCGGCCAAGTGGCTATACCTGATATTGTTATATAGGGTTCTCGCAAATGGTAAGTGTTTGAAAAAAAACTGAAACAGGAAAACTATTACTACTTTTTATACCCAACATAATACGGTATGTCAACTTTTGGTGTTCGCGATCATTTCCGTGATCCGAAGGTGATCTTCAGTTTTTTAAATGGAATACTACATATTTGATTACCCGATATGAAAGTGACTGTCAAGACAAATTCAACCGTATGGCATACTGTAACACGCAAGATTAGGAATGAAAGAAGTAGATAGTTCATTATTGTAGCACGCACTGCTCACAATCAGCCAGTCGAGCCGGTACAGGCCGACGGAGCGTCACATGCAATTAATTTTCATGCGACCAATTTTAAAGTGTCCGCGTTTCTGAAAACGTGTCCGTAAAGAGCACAAGTAGGGCTATATCCTTGTTTAAAACAATTGCAGCATAAATGGTCTAAAATTTGTTTTTTTAAGTGACGTACTTTTTATTAGGTACTATTAGGTTCCCTAGTGTAAGCTCCCAAAAGCTCATTATCTGCCTCTTAGTTCAACAGTTATAATTTAATGAAAGAAAGTCAATTTCCACAATTTTGAACATTTTTAAAAATCCTTTGAAATACGTTTATGTATCACTAAAGACTACAACATATCCACGTTTCACAAAAATCCGAAATGTTACTCCGAAAAATGTCCGATTTCGCGTGAAATGACCCTGCTTGAAAGTTTAGAATACTGTAGAGAGAGAGAGAGAGTTAGTAATAATATAATTGGAATGGTACAACATTGTATGCGCCTCCCGCTTGCGGTCGCGTAAATCGTGGTAGTGAGCCGATGTGAGTTTGCAGGTTTGAACCAGAAATACTATTATACAGGATGGATACCTGTTACTCTATTGACAGTCAATACTCTAGGGGTGATTCTATGGGCCAAAATAAGACGAAAATATAGAATACAATTTTTTACTATCGCGCTTCGTTTTCGTGAAAATTGGCTTTGAATTTCAGCTAAACACACGTGCCATTTAGCCACCGGAGGGGCACGCGGAGGTAAGAAGGGCAGGATGGATCCCCGTACAGCGGCCTGTAGACGTTCAATATTATTGCGCAATATTCAATATTGGACAATACATGTGCCGTTTATCTAATATTCAATATTGCACAATAATATTGACCGTCTACAGGCCGCTTTAGGACTACGTGTATGCAGTTCAAAAAAATAATTTGTAAAGAAGTTAACAATAATTTCTTAATCAACTCTCAAATCATTATCATAATTGTAACGTTGTATCTTTTAAAATTCAACGAGGGGCCACAGGGTGGTATTTCGCTTTATGGAACGTTGTAAAATAACGAAGAAACGAAAGGTCCGATAAACTCGTGTCGTGTGCCTTTCGTGAAGATACTTGACCGTGCCGGTAACAGAAATCAGACCCATTCCATTGTTAGAAACATTTCTGCAAACAGTTTTTCGAACTGTTCACAATTCTGTAACGAAGTCATATAACGCCCAATGCGGGAATATTGAAAACAACACTGGGTATTGCTCGCCGTCTTGGAAGGCGAGGCCCAGGAGGATGCATAAGTATAATGTCGTTTCGACGCACAAGCAAAGCCGATGACGTCAGGGTCATCGACGAGGGTTTCAGAGGGATTCGTTTCGACGACTCTGCGTAGCACGCATCGGAAGTCAGCGGCAGGGATCGGCTGACTCCAGCTCTCGCTGACACGTACAGGAGCGGTGGTAATGTGTGCGTGAATTGACGACAACGCGAAGCGAATGTGACGTCACATGCTTTTACGTCACTACAACGTTGACTCGCTGCTAGCGTAGCTTCGGCCGACTCTAGCTCGCGTAGCTGGAGTCAATTCACGCACACATTACCACCGCTCCTGTACGCGTCAGTGACAGCTGGAGTCAACCGACCCCTGGATTCAAAGCCATTGCTTACAATCAGAGTTGGGCGTTATTTTTGAATAAAATATCGAATAAATTCTGCTTCGAATAATATTCGAATAAAAGATGGCCGCTAAACAGACAATCTGCTAGCATATTAATTAAAAAACTGGGGGTTTCTTAGAATTGCAGAAAGCCAATATGAACTGTGTTTTGTAGAGAACAATTATTTACGACCACGTTATTTAGAATGAATTACACATTTTAGCTCCTAACATCATCATTTTTGGAGATAGAATTATTTTAATTATGTATAAAAATTACGTAGCGTTGCAAATATTTGTCGCTATAACTTTTGAATATGTACTCTATAAAGCAAATAGAACAAATAGCACAAAAATTTTGCGGTTCCATGAGGTTCCTGGATATCTAGACCTTTTCCAACGAAAGTTATTAAAAATTCCGCCATTTTTATGATTATATTTTAATTCTGTTCGTTGGAAATGTAAATACTCATGGCTGAAGCTTGATTTACTACTTATTTGTACCTCTGCAATCCATTATTTAAAATAAAAATAAATAAATCGCGATACAATTGAGCAAGTTTTGATATATAGCTGATACTGACGCATTCTAACAATCAGGGTTACTATGTAAGCGGCCGACTCGCGCTCGCCAAGCTGACTTGCCGAGCCTGAGCGAGCCGAGCCGAGCCGAGCCGAGCCGACTCGCCGTCTGACTTCACCTGAAGACTGGGCTTTTCAATGAGACAATTTCACTAAAGGTACACATATTGCGATCAAAAATCAACAAAAGAAGAAGCAATGTGTACATATTTCGTATTCAACAAGGAACTACATATGCTCAACATCGAATCGCAAAGCATCGATGACTGTTGCTAATTTTAAACATTAAACAGTTCGACAGCCATCTGAACTTGTAACATTCAATAGCCGTTTCCTATTGGTTTTCGTGCCCCGAAAATGAATCCGCAAACCGTTTGTCGCCATCACCCTCAGTTTTTGCGAAATTCGATTTTGAAAAAAACTGCAAATTTTCAACTTTGAAGATCTTTTGTGTCGAAACGGTCATAGTTATTGGGTTGCTCGTTGCATCAAATTATTCTATGAATCCTCCCGAATACAACGATGTAAGTTATTATTGCGTTATGAACATTTAAATATGTTTAAACAACGATCAAAGGGAAAAAGACACCCGAAATGCACCAATTTTTGCAGATATCTTTCAATTTATTTCCAAAACTAAGGGTCTCGGAGAAAATCTGACCACTCCACGCGATGCAGCAGACAGTTTTCCTTTGGAAAGCATCAACAGATGTGATAAGTCACATTTCGTTTTCAATACACAAGCGAAATAGTTTGGCACAACTCGCGGTGCCGACAGTGGTAGTCACGCGCGTTGAGCGATTGTGTTACGCTGAGCGGCAGTGGATCGCGCGCCGCCGTTGACTACCACTGTCGGCACCGCGCGTTTTGCCAAACTATTTCGTTTCTGTATTGAAAACAAAACGTGACATACCACTTCTGTTCATCTGTTGATGCTTTCCGAAGGAAAACTGTCTGCTGCATCGCGTGTAGTGGTCAGATTTTCTACGAGACCCTTAGTTTTGGAAATAAATTGAAAGATATCTGCAAAAATTTGTGCATTTCGGGTGTCTTTTTCCCTTTGATCGTTGTTTAAACATATTTAAATGTTCATAACGCAATAATAACTTACATCGTTGTATTCGGGAGGATTCATAGAATAATTTGACGCAACGAGCAACCGAATAACTATTACCGTTTCGACACAAAAGACGTTCAAAGTTGAAAATTTGCAGTTTTCTTCAAAATCGAATTTCTCAAAAACTGAGGGTGATGGCGACAAACGGTTTGCGGATTCGTTTTCAGCGCACGTAAACCTATAAGAAACGGCTATTGAATGTTACAAGTCCGAAAAAAAGTCAAATTTTGTCGAACTGTGTTATCTTCTACATCACAGATATAAAATCTGAATTACATTTTTTATCCATTGAAAACTACGTACAACGATTAAAATAACCACAACTGCGTTATAAAGGAAGCATATCTAATGAAACGCGTATAGTGGTTTGAACGTTTGATACTAACGAAACGCATATAGTTTGTATAACATATATAACGAAATTTAAAATTCCTACACTTCGTTTCATCGACAGGAAAGTTGCAGGAACGTGCTGCTGACATTTTTCACATGAAAATGAGTCCAAACACGGTACACATCGGATTATTAATTAATTAAATAATAATTAACAATATGAACATACGAATTGGAAAAGAATAAGTGGGACAAGAGGGGTAAAGTAATGACATGCGTCGCGGTGCGCATAGCATCGAACATGTGTACGTAAAGTGTCAAAGATAGCTGTTGATATACATATTTGAAGAATATGAATAATACTGTATTATACAGGGTGTCCGCGCGTAGAGTGAACAGCTGGATATCTCCTAAACTATTGGAGATAAAAATATAAAAAAAATATGTAAATTAATGGTTCGATGGGGCTGCTTAATTCGCCGCGACGGATTTTTTTTTCGATTATTATTTTAAAAGATACGATGGTCAAGTTCGGTTTTTCAAATGGCACTAACTTTTTTGAAGTCCTGGGTTGATAGTGCGTTCCAATACGAATTCAATAAGCTTTAATGTATACACTTGATTTCCACTGGTTTTTGAGATATTGCGCTTGCAAATTTGCTGATTTTCACTTGAAAAAAACCTCTGGAATAGCAAGGACCGGGGACGGTCGTGCTGGCCCCACGGGTGGCATTGCCTGTTGTAACAGATACCTACCTGCCAAAGGTCTACGCAGACCCCAAGGCTGGACAATTCTTTTCCGTCAGAAATGCTACTTAGGTAGGTACATCTGCGGTATCGAGAAGCGCACCGTTACTTTTATTTCGCACTTGCTTCTACGCTCGGATGGCCGGTTATTTTGGGAGGGGTGCAAGTTCGATTGGATAGGTTAGGAGGTGTGAAAGTTGCTAGACTAAATTTCAACCATAGGGAGCAGATGGTATTAGAACCAATCGGATTTGCATCCCTCACAAACGGCTGCTCTCTTGAAGAGGCCCTCTTCACAGCAATGCCCACCTTCAATCGCACGGAATACGTTAACGCATGCTATTGTTTTGATATTGAAGCTCGTGTTTATACTCGAGAGGACCACGCGTCGACAGCGGGCTAGCCCTTTTCTTCCTGTGTCTCCCCACGAGGAGTATTGCCGGTGGATTGTAGGAGCGTAGATGTCTGGATGCCAGTTATTGAATTCAGGAGACGATAGAAACACTTTATTACAAAACACACATGTACTATAATTAAAATAAATCGTATTCCTCTCGGGCAGGAGTACTGATAATGATCGAACTTGCGCCCCACTTCGCGCAGACCGATTACGCGGAGGATAGTCGGGTGTCACACACTGCACAAATGATACAGGGTAATTCTGGAGCAACGCCCGTCAAGGAGATGCGGCCTGGTACCCCGTGACGAGGACAGTCCTTCGCAGTGCCTCGCCCGATTTTTATGGCTTTTTTTCGGAAAAAGGTACGAATCCTGGGCCGAACGTAACGAATTGAAGGGTTTCGACCCTCGAAGGGTTTGGAATATCATTAAGAAGTGAAAAATGTACAGGATTTCAAATGTTTGCTTCTTTTCTTCATCGTATCGAGAAGGAAGTGACGCCAATAGATTCCTTATGCTTTTCCGATGAAACTGACACCAAGAACGACGTAATTCGGAAAATAATGAAGCAAATGAACAATTCATTTCCATAACCTCAAGCTACTTTCGTTAATAATAGGCCGATTTACGTGAAATTTGGTATGATTTTCATCGGAAAAACATAAGGAATCCAGTGGTGCCACTATCATATCGATACGATAAAGAATAAAGAATTAGTTTATTTCCTAAACAGATACAGGGTAATTCTGGAGGTACGCCCGTCACCCCGTGGCGAGGACAACACCCCGCAGTGCCCATCGAATTTTATGGCTTTTTCCGGAAAAAGGTACGAATCCTGGGCCGAACGTAACGAATTGAGGTCGACCCACCGCAGTTGAGGGTGAAAATGTGAAATATTAATTTCAGCGTAGTAAGAAATGCTTCATTCTTTAATGCGTCGATATGAAAGTGGCACCAATGGATTCCTTATGTTTTTCGGATGAAAATCATATCAAATTTCACGTAAATCGGCCTATTATTAACGAAATTAGCTTGAGGTTATGGAAATGAATTGTTCATTTACATAATTATTTTCCGAATTACGTCGTTCTTGGTGTCAGTTTCATCGGAAAAGCATAAGGAATCCATTGGCGTCACTTCCTTCTCGATACGATGATGAAAAGAAGCAAACATTTGAAATCCTGTACATTTTTCACTTCTTAATGATATTCCACACCCTTCGAGGGTCGAAACCCTTCAATTCGTTACGTTGGGCCCAGGATTCGTACCTTTTTCCGGAAAAAGCCATAAAATTCGATGGGCACTGCGGGGTGTTGTCCTCGCCACGGGGTGACGGGCGTAGCTCCAGAATTATCTGTTTAAGACATAAACTAATTCTTTATTCTTTATCGTATGGATATGGGAGTGTCGCCGATAGATTCCTTGGAGTTTTACGATGGAAATCATTACAAATGTCTTGTAAATCCGACAACTTTTGCATATGGAATACAAATAGCTTGTGTCAAAGTAATCCGATTAGCGTGATATTTGGTATGATTTTCATCAGAAAAACATAAGGAATCCATTGGCGTCACTTCCCTTTCGACACGATGAAGAAAAGAATTTCTTAATACGCTGTAATGGATATTTCACCCTCGACTACGGGGGCTCGACCCCAAATTCGTTACGTTCGGCCCAGGATTCGTACCTTTTTCCGGAAAAAGCCATAAAAATCGGGCGAGGCACTGCGAAGGCTGTCCTGGCCACGGGGTACCAGGCCGCATCTCCTTGGCGGGCGTTGCTCCAGAATTACCCTGTATCATTTGTGCAGTGTGTGACACCCGACTACCCCGCGTGTAATCGGTCTGCGCGAAGTTGGGCGTAAGTTCGATCATTGTCAGTACTCCTGCCCGAGAGGAATACGATTTACTTTAATTATAGTACATGTGTGTTTTGTAATAAAGTGTTTCTATCGTCTCCTGAATTCAATAACTGGCATCCCGACATCTACGCTCCTACAATCCACCGGCAATACTCCTCGTGGAGAGACACAGGAAGAAAAGGGGTAGCCCGCTGTCGACGCGTGGTTATCTCGAGTGTAAACACGAGCTTCAACATCAAAACCTAAAGCATGCGTTGACGTATTCCGCGCGAGAGAAGGTGGGCATTGGGGAGGGGATATTACCGTGAAGAGGGCCTCTTCAAGAGAGCAGCCGTTTGTGAGGGATGCAAATCCGATTGGTTCTAATGCAATCTGCTCCCAATGGTTGAAATTTAGTCTAGCAACTTTCACACCTCCTAACCTAACCAATCGAACTTGCACCCCTCCCAAAATAACCGGCCATCCGAGCGTAGAAGCAAGTGCGAAATAAAAGTAACGGTGCGCTTCTCGATACCGCAGATGTACCTACCTAAGTAGCATTTCTGACGGAAAAGAATTGTCCAGCCTTGGGGTCTGCGTAGACCTTTGGCAGGTAGGTATCTGTTACAACAGGCAATGCCACCCGTGGGGCCAGCACGACCGTCCCCGGTCCTTGCTATTCCAGAGGTTTTTTTCAAGTGAAAATCAGCAAATTTGCAAGCGCAATATCTCAAAAACCAGTGGAAATCAAGTGTATACATTAAAGCTTATTGAATTCGTATTGGAACGCACTATCAACCCAGGACTTCAAAAAAGTTAGTGCCATTTGAAAAACCGAACTTGACCATCGTATCTTTTAAAATAATAATCGAAAAAAAAATCCGTCGCGGCGAATTAAGCAGCCCCGTCGAACCATTAATTTACATATTTTTTTTATATTTTTATCTCCAATAGTTTAGGAGATATCCAGCTGTTCACTCTACGCGCGGACACCCTGTATACACCAAAATACCGTGCTGCTACTACTACATCACAAACTGTAACTGCATACAAATCTGTACCATAAAACACAACTTACATTTCTCCACGTTTTTTATTTCTTGACAAACGCTTTGCATATAAGTTGGGCTGCTTCGCTTTTACATGACCCTTCAAATAGCGCTTGTTCCTTGCATCTGCGGCTTCCTTCTTTGATTCCATGGCAATGGAATGATCACACACACACTTATCAACACTACAGTAACTAACCACGCAGGAATGGAACAATTCACAAATTATGAATATTCCATATGTATCAATATCTACGCAGTAAATAAAAACCCGATTGCTTTCTGCGTCTTCACCGTAGTGCAAACGGCAGAAAACTGATCAGCTAGCGTTGTCGCTGCATTAGTTACAGATGCTGAGAAGCAGAACAAAAGATAGTGGGAAAAGGACGGATATATGCGTTCTGTTCCTCTCTTTCTCATTAGGATTGGTGTATGCTGATACATTTACATAGATTATGTACTTCCGGGAATACTTTTTGGTGCAGAAATGTGCACAAGAAAGGAGTTTTGATTATCCTGTGCTTATAATTTTGACGTATCACCTTTGCGCGTTTGAACCTTTACGCGGGCCGAGACGTGTCGCTCGGTCCTTGGTGCAAGTGAAATACAAAATATTGAGTGAGTGAGAAAGACTGTTTAGGCCCTGTCCAGCGGTTTCAGGAAAGAATCGCAAGTTGTGTAGTAGGATCACCTATATTGGTGGTGGTAATGTATGCGTAAACCGACGCCGGCGATTGTTTTCCGGCAACGCTGGCCCTGGAGGCTAGCAAAGGCTCGATCGTCAGATATACGAGCGACTGTTCAGCCATATAGATCGTAAGTACCTTTACGCTTATTACCCCTGTCTTTTTCACTATATGTACCGGTTATTGTGAAAGTGGTCAAAGTCCAAATTTTTCATTTATTACATTTCACTTCTTTTTTACGTAATATATCAACATGATACATAATAAACGTGAAGTTCAATTTCTTTTTTTAAAATTTCGACTGACGCCACTTTCATACTAACTGACACACTTCTACATTTTACTTCCAACCTAAGACTGTATTTAGACATATTTCGGGTCAAGTTTCATTACCGTCATAGTATTGTTGTAATTTTTTGTGCTAAATCTATCGTGTGAACTGTGATTGTTTGAGTGTCCGCGTGTTTCTCAAGTTGCGTATCGCCATTGCGAGGCTGCCTCGCATGGCACACCTCGCGGAGTGGATAGTCTGGAGACTACCTCGACCATGATTAATTTACGAGGCATCAGCAGTCGATTTTTCGACGTGCTCAAAGGTGCCTCGCGCCCCCAAGATAAAAAATCGCATGGCTCCGGAGACGCAAATATCATGCTGGAGGTAGCGCGAGACTGTCGTACGAATCTCCAGACTCTCCACTCCGCGAAGCGTGCCTCGCGCGGCATCCCTACAATGTCGATACGCAGCTTCACACTCAGAGATTCGCGTATTCATTCTCACGTAAAATAGGAAAGTTATGTTATAATTTACCCGCGAAATGTCTAGAAAAGGTACATTCGGGTGCAATATAGGCTTCCTTTAGTTGAAACTGAAGGCAAGTGATGAAAATTAAAGTTTCTAAACATCAGAAGTGGAAAAATCGAAAATTTTAAAATCACGAATGTTGGACATTTGATAATTAAATTACAAATTTTGGAAATGTTTGAATTTCAAAGCTTTCGAACTTGGAAATTCCAGCATTTAGAAATCTGAAGATTCTTTTCCTGCGCTAAATCTTGGCTAAAGGAAGCCTATATTGTACCCGAATGTACCAAATTGATAAACGTGTACTCTTCTACTGCACTTTCAAATCCATTTTTACGTTCAATAGTTTCACTGTTTCTTCGACTCGTTTTTAGATGACTGGAAAAGAAAATACGGAAGGAGGGGGGGGGGGGGCGGACTCCGGAACCGAGTCCGTCCCGACAACGGACTCCGTCCCGACAACGAACTCCGTCCCGACAACGGACTCCGTCCCGACAACGAACTCCGTCCCGACAACGGACTCCGTCCCGACAACGAACTCCGTCCCATAGACGGACGGCAAGGAGCACCCGGACTCCGTCTCGACGACGGAGTCGGTCCAGAAGTTGCAGCAGCGGCCGAACTCCGTCGTCGGGGCGGAGTTCCCGGGAAATGGCAACAGCCTACTGGCACCTGGCGTTGCGCTTGAAGAAGGAGGTATGTAGATACGTAGGCGATCTCACGCAAAACGATCTTTTTTTAATTTCTTACATTCTCACGAAAGTGTGAAATTAACAGTAATTAACTAAAAATTGCAGTAATTAACATAAGATTTATGTTTATTTTTCATATTACAGAACAGGGACATGAAAAGGAAGGTGCGGCAGTGGGAGTATCAGAGAGGAGGAAGGGGTGGAAGAGGGGGGAGAGGAGGAAGAGGCGGAAGAGGGGGGAGAGGAGGAAGAGGGGGAAGAGGGGGTGTTCAAAATTTTTTTTATTTTAATTAATAATAAAACAATTGTATAATCGGAAATCATATATTTAGTCATTCATTTTTGTATTCCAAAGCCTTTCATCCATCGACCATAAATAATATTCTCGTATTTATTCGTACTTTAGTCGAAAATCATATATATTCAGTCGAGAAATTACGAATAAATACGAGAAAATTATTCATGGCCGGCAATTGAATTCCCCATGATTAAATTAATTCAATCATAGCGCTTCAAACAGAAATTGACTCAGGTTATTTAAGTAATGCCCATCTCTGGTATTTTGCCTTATAATTGAGGCAGTGAGAGCAACAACGGACTAACCCACATTTTTTTTAAATTGAGTTAGTAGCAATAACGTATTCTAATATGCTCTCCTAATCATATAAAATAGGGAAATTTTTTTTTTTAATATGGATTAGGCCGTTGGTGCTCTCACTGCCTCAATTACTATAACATAAATTTGACAGCGATTTCAAATGATGTATGTGTTACGGTAAAAGTATAAAATCGGTAGATGTACACATTTTCCGGTATTTGTACACATTTACCAGTCAACCAAGCTGATACATGTATACATTTACCTAACTATGTACTTTTACCGAAACATATGTATGTGTCACGGTAAAAGCGTTAATTTAGTAATTGTACAGTCAACCCTCCTATAACGCGGTACTTTCATAACGCGGAGCAAAAATTGCGACAGTCCCCCTATAACGCGGTACTCTCATAACGCGGTTTCCATATAACGCGGTACGAATTAATCGCGTTATAGGAGGGTTGACTGTATACAGTTCCCAGCAGTTCCTAGTCAATGTATGCCTAAAATGCATATAACCTAACCTACAATCGTACGAAAATATATACATTGACTGCATCACGCTTTTACTGTGGCACATGTATATTCAGCTAACGCTTCAGTTTTGCTATGATTCCACGTTGGCAGTCCTCCCGAGTAGGCGCCATCTCGATTCCACTAGCTGAACTAAATTTGTCACGTGACTTGCTCTGTATTATCGCCAATATGGCGGAAATCGTATTGGGAATGCAGTCACGGGAATACGTTGTTTGTCCTTATATGAGCACATTTTGGGCTGGGTGAGGTCTCATTCGAAAGAGGAAGGTTCGATACAGCCCGCTCTGGTCATCGTTTGAGTCACAAAACTCTTTTTTTTTTCGACTTTTGCTCTACTTTCAACACTCATATTATTAGATATTAACACAATCTCGTCGAACCATGACCAGAGCGGGCTGCATCGGACCTTCCTCTTTCGAGTGAGACCTCACCCAGCTCAAAATCTGCTCATATAAGGACAAACAACGTATTCCCGCAAACCCATGTTTCGGGCCAATTTAGTGTCGATTACAGAGCGCTGTTTTACCCGTGTCTACCCCCTTAAAGTATTAAGAATTAATACCATATGCCGTGGCCGGGCCCTGTGTAGGCTGCTGTGGATGTGGATCCGATGACGGCGGCGGCGCGGCGGAAAAAGGTTGGCCTCCCTTGATATGGGCTAAAGTGAACAATTTTTAAACGATTTTATCCAGCTTCGATCCTCTGTTTGTTTGTTTGTATGCTTGTATGGTTCAAATCTGGCAACTCAAATTTAACCCACTTCCAACTATCCAT
Source organism: Andrena fulva (assembly GCA_946251845.1). Taxonomy (NCBI): domain Eukaryota; kingdom Metazoa; phylum Arthropoda; class Insecta; order Hymenoptera; family Andrenidae; genus Andrena; species Andrena fulva. Next base: position 21,849,100 of record OX276330.1, read on the forward strand.
TCCAATTGTCTTGAAACATTGCATGCGTGCGTAGTTTGGATGAAAATACAATATTTATTTAAAAAAAAAATTAACCCCAAGCGGGTGAAAAAATTACCCAGTCATCAATAAATATTAGAGCATATATACATGGAGGTTTCAGTGAAAGTTTGAAATTGTCGCCAACATGGTGCGAGAGAGATAGACATCGTGCGAACTGGTGCGAGAGAGTGAAGTATAGATTCTCTCGCTCGCATGATGTCTTTCTCTCTCGCACGACATCGGCGCATGCGCATTACGGTCGATTATTCCTCTATACTTCACTCTCTCGCACCAGTTCGCACGATGCTTTCTCTCTCGCACGATATTCGTCGGTAACTGGATCCACAGGAGACAAGAGGCCATGAGACCTCTATGTATACAAGGTGTCCGCGGGAAGACTGGACAGCTGAATATCTCCTAAAGTATTGGAGATAAAAAATTTAAAAAAAAAAAGTATTTTAATGGTTCGAGAGGGCCAATTTATTGGCCGAGACGATTTTTTTTCTCGGTTATTGTTTTAATAGATACGATGGTCAAGTTCGGTTTTTTAAATGGAACTATTTTTTTAAGAGATCAGTTGACAGTGCGTTCGAAGACGAATTCAATAAGCTTTAATGTATACACTTTATTTCCACTGGTTTTTTAGATATTGCGCTTGCAAATTTACGGATTTTCACTTGAACAAAACCCTCTGGAATAGCAAGCACCGGGGGCGGTCTTGCTAGCGCCACGGGTGGTATTGCCTGTTGAAACAGATACCTACCTGCCAAAGGTCTACGCCAGGAATGGCAGGCCCAAAGGCTGGACAATTCTTTTCCGTCAGAAATGCTACTTACGTAGGATACATGTGCGGTACCGAGAAGCGCACCGTTAATGTTTCAAAACGTCATAACATTTACTCAATTTCCTCATTCAGACTCAATTTTCAACTTCAATAGTCTTTTATTTCGCACTTGCTTCTACGCTCGGATGGCCGGTTCGAAATCGGTTGAGGATGCGGATGCTCGAGCGGGATCTCGACACCCGCGCCATTGCTACGCGGTGGGCTTCGAGTGCGGAAACCCCAATTCCTATAAAAGGGCTGACTTTTCGAAGTGAAAATGAGTACTGACTCAGCACGGAAGCAGAGCACTTCGTTGAACAACGCATCAGAGCAGAGCATCAGTAGTACTCATCAGTGTTACACTGAATAGCCAGCACGACAATCAGCACTTTTCAGCGCTACGTCTAAACGACTTATCAACTTATCAAAACATACCAGTACTTTTCTGTGCTACCGGAGTACAATAGTTACACAGTAATTATGTATTCAGTGGAGAAGCGGAGCTTTCTCGTGCAAAATTATTTGCGCACGAAATCGTATTTGGAGTGCCAAGGGGCGTTTCGGGAGAAATACCCAGGTTCTCCAATGCCAAATAAAAGCACGATTAGCCGTTTGGCTCGGAAATTCCAAGAGGATGGGACCGTGGAGAATCGAAAACACTACCGCAAGTCGATGGTGTTGACGATCCAGAAGCTGGCCGAGGTGCGTCAAGTTTTGGAGGAGGCGCCGTATACGTCGTTGGCGAAGCTGCAGCAGCGCGGCGGTACGGTTTTTCGTATGGAAGCGCACATCTTGCAACAAAAAAGTTGCACATGCGCCCATATCGATGCAAAATCTTCTGGAGGAAGAAGGATTTTCTGTTTCAGATCGGCTATTCTTCACCGACGAAACATGGTTCCGTTTAGATGACCACGTGAACAATCAAAACAGTAGGAACTGGTCCACGACGAATCCAAGGGAAGTCCATGAAAAGCCCCTTCATTCGGCGAAGGTGGGAGTCTGGTGCGCGATATCGCGTAAGCGAATTGTGGGACCACTTTTCTTTGATACCACCATAACTGCAGGTAAGTATCAGGAACTTTTGTTGCAATTTATTTCCCTGTTGGAACCCGAGGAAAGGGATTGTTGGTTCCAACAGGACGGGGCACCAGCGCGCACAGCGAGATCAACAACCGAGATGCTGGAGGAATTTTTTGGCCACCGCGTAATATCGCGGGATTTGTGGCCACCACGATCACCGGACTTGACGCCCCCTGATTTTTTTTTTGTGGGGTGCGCTCAAGGGCGAGGTCTACGCCACAAATCCGCGTACCATCCAGGAGCTGCAGACGAACATCACTGCTGCCATATCCAGGATTTCAGGGAATACGTTGGACCGCGTATTCCACAACAAACTGAAGCGTGTTCATGCCTGTTTACGGCAAAACGGTGGCCACTTCGAGCAACACATCTGAGCTATTACTAATCGGCCCTTTTTTCAGGGCCAGCAACCAACGGCCCTTTTTAGGGCCACCAAAAACTTTAACGAAAAAAACTCTGATCAACTAAACATATCAACCATTCCACCCCACATCCTTCACGATTCGCCACATACTCAACATTAACCGTTAAATTCGAGATTTTTAAAAGTAGTACGTCGTCGGGAAACGTAGTTACATCAGCTACAAGCAATACATATATTTTCAATTAAATGATGCATCGCTGGAAACATCGACGAAAAAAACGGTCAAAGTAGAAATGCTAAATCTTTTGCCTACTCGCATTTTGTTAACTACAGTTACCAAAGGATTTATGCCTCATTTTAATGAATAAATGTTAGAATTTTGGAAGAATATGGAATACAATTTTGCTCACGGAAAGTCTCAATGACAGTTGAGTTAAGAACTCTACGAACGCGCGACCGACGACGTGACCGGGCGTTGGGCTATCGGGCGGTTCGTAGCACTCGGTCACCGGGGGCTCGGAAACCGGAGCGTCGAGACAGGTTGGCAAAATTCGGGCGAGATCTCGATACCTCGAGATTCTCTTCAAATTCCGGACGAAAGTTTCGAATTCTCTTCGACTTTTATTCGAATTAGGATGTTCGGGAAAGTCATGGATATCCTTTGAATATTGTAAAACTTGCAAGTACTTTTAAAACGAAAATATTAATTGCGGAGTAAAATTATTTCCTATGTCTCTGTGTAAAATAGACGGCGATTTTGAAATAAGAATCCCGAACTACCTCGTTCGAATAACTAACAGTCGAAGCGATTCGAAAGTTCGTTACCGAAAACCGCTGCACCTGGTTGATGTACGATGTTAGTATTCTGTCGTGTTTATACATAAACAGTAACAATTCCTTGATGTGCTACCTACAAAATAAGCTCAATTCTGGGATGGTCCCTTTCAAATTAATGTCACAAACAGTTATTAGTGAATCGGAGGCCTCCGCCTCAAGTAAGCGAGCCGGGCGCTCCGCTTTTATGGCCGGTTTACCACTCGCACCCCAGATTACTGTAATGAGGTTTGAAAACAAAGGTCCCGTACCGTTCTAAACTTCAAACGTTCAGCTGCGACAGGATTGACCGTGACGCTATACCCATGTACGGAGAGATTTTTCGCCGACTGCGTGTAAAAGCCACACTAACGGCGTATCGTTCCACAAAAAGATATAACCAGAAGCCGGCGTAGGTGTGGCGTTAGGTAGCTAAAAGATTAAAACATTCACACACAAAAATTGTAGAAAAAATTTCAAACACCGCTACAAACAAAGACACGTCCGATTAGTTACCCCTTTCGTCCGATCTACGCATATCTACATTAAGGATAAAATCATAAAAAACAAAACAAGAACATGAACAAAGTATTTGAACAAAAACGGTGGCTATGTGGCGGATCGTGTGGCTCACGTGTTACAATTTTTCCCCAAAACAATTATGCAAGAATCAGTTCCCACTTCATCCCTCTATTCGTGATATTATTATTTGAAGACGGTCGCGATGGAACGAACCCCCACGATCGGTGACGCGACGCGTTCCGAACATGGCCGAACACCGAGCGCGAACGAACCAGGCAACGGGTGTCTGCCCGCGACGAGGCCCGAGTGTAACCGAAGTTCGACTTTCAAACGGAGGCACACTTCTCGAAGCTACTTCTCGCACCGGCCCGGCGTTCAGAGCTACTAGCGACCACTGGATGCCCGAGCTACGAGAATTGTAGGATGGTCTCTTTCAAATTAACGTCGCAAAGAGCTATTCGGAATTCCTCGGCTCAGGTAAGCGAGCCGCCCGCTCCGTTTTTATGATCGGTTTATTACTCGCACCCCAGATTACTGTAATGAGCTTTGAAAACAATGTGTCGACTGGTCTCGTACCCGTCTCAATTTAAAAAATTTTAGCTACGGCATGGTTGACCGCGGCGCTATGCCCGTGTACGGAATAATATGAAAAATTTGTCTAAGGAACAAATTTACTTTTTCTCTCGAACGCTATAATTCTTCCAATTTTTCATTTTTATTCTCTTTACAGTGGACCAATCCCCGCGTAAATTATCTAACTTTAAGAAACATCTAATTTTTTTTTGCAATCAGATGACTGCGTCAGGTGCTACACATCCCGTCAACAGGAGTTACATCGTCGAAGAGGTGGAGAAGATTCCACAGTAACTAATAAATAATAAGAAGGATCGACATAAAAAAAATATTTTCTGCAAGTTCAAAAATGCCTCCTTATATCACAACCGAGTTTAATCCAATATGCCGAACAGTTTTTCCGAGAAAAAAATCTTAAATATAACTTACTTTTGGGACTGTTAGACGAGAATCCTCCCTTAAAGATAAAATCATAAAAAAGAAAACCAGAACATCAGATTCTGAGGCCTGCAGAACTAATATGTAATTGAATAAAAATTTAATTTTTAAATTTATGAATGTAATGATATAGAAACAACCTGCCTATTGTTTATCAATATCATGAATTGTATAAAGAGCACTAAATAAAGTATCAAATAAACAGTTTGCAAACGCTTTTCACAGCAATTATGGTTAAAATATTGATAAAAGAAAAATTAAGTAAACGAAAAATATGTTAAATTATCCATCTTTAAGAGGGGATAATTTTCTCCCCCATTTTTCGGCGCAAATTGTATTCCGATATCTTTTATAGTTCAAAAGTTTGTGACCGTCTTCGGTTTGTGAGACGGTTGCCGGTGGGACGGAGAAGGAGTTTGTTGCCGACTCAGTCGGTAAGGCCGGGTTCGTCAAATGAGCAAAGGCGTGTTAAACAATAACAAGGTTTATTCAAGCTGTAATTATGTTTACATTATCTTCCGCGTGACGGTTGCGGGGGCGGAGACTCGACTCGGTAAATCGCGACGGCGTGGTTCTCGCGGCGGCGGCGCTGGCGACGAGCTGGGGGATCAAGGATTTGGAGTTTTGTGGAACGTTCTACTCGGAAGGGCCTTAGCAGGCACGATCGTACGAGAGTCGTATAGTGGCGTTCCCGTGTGCAATAGGGCTCTGGCCGATAGCGGCGCGGAGACACCTTACAGGCGAGGTAAAGCACAAGATTTCTCTCGGCCTATTTAGGAAAAGAGGCTGGTTAATGGCACAGCGTGACGATAGGCCAACGCGTGCACACCTCACGGAATCCAAAAATATGAGCTTCTTGACGGACGGTACGGCGGTGTTACGGCTAATCCGGGCGGAACAAGAGCTATCAGTTTCGCTCGCCGCGGTCCTTATATCGCGAGCCCGTACATCTTCACCCGCGAGACAGCTCGCGGCCGCGGCGCGCACTCGGCTTATCGGCGCGGCGCCGTACGCCTGCGCGGCGCGTGACGTGACTTCGTCACACCCCCTTCCTACTTCGGGGACGGAAAGCGATCAACGCTTTAGATCGGTTTATTGGGTCCGCTGACCCCTTAAAACTAACGCATACAAACTTAAAACTACGGGTTGCAACCCCAGGAACCGGGAACTTACTTACTACCCACCACCACTTAACGCTAACTTAACTAGGTTCGCGGGACTTCCGCGGGGGCCGTCGGCCGACGGCTTCGGGTTGCAATTCCGATGCTGCCGTCGCGGTACCGACGGCCCAGCACGACAGTGGTCGCGGTGGTTACCGCGTACACCCGCCGTGGGTGCATGGCGGCCGGGTGAAAGACCACCACACCGGGGCGGTCGGCGTCCCATGACCACGGTCGGGTGCGGGCGGCCTCTGGAACGACGGTCCTCTGCTGTGGTGCGGCCGCTGTGGGGCCCCGGTGGCCGGGCGGTACCAGCGGCCCAGCTTCGGGTGCTGTCGCGGGGGGCCCCTCTGGCCTAGCTGTACCCGCGACAGTGCTGCGGCGATGCCGACCGGTGGTGGCGTGGCCGCTGGTGGGCCCTGGAGGCCTGGCTGAGCCAGCGGCGCGGCGATGGCAGCATCTACCGGCGGTGGTGTGGCCGCTGGGGGGGCCCTGAAGGCCTGGCTGAACCAGCGGCGGTGTCACTGGTGGACCGGATGGCTTCCTTTTTCGGGCCGGCAGTCTTGGTGCTCGTAGAGTAGCGGGGTTCGAAGGACTAGCCCGGGTTGCTGTTGCCGATGGTTGGGTCGTTTTCTGCCTGAGGTCCAGCGGCTGTTGGGCCTTGTGAGCGATCCGTCGGCGGCGGGTTATGGCGCCGGCGGGGTTCACGTCCACGGGGTCCCCGGCGGGTTGGGTGACCGTGTCCAACACCGCCACCTCCACGATGGGCTTGCGCCGCGGTGCCGGTATGCGCGGTGGTGGGCCCCGGTGCGGCGAGGGTTGCGGGGTGACCCGTACTCGGGCTGGCCATGGCCGGTCCTCGACCACCCTGGCTCGCCGGGGTAGGTGTTCCGGCGGTCCTACCGCTACGGTGCCTAATGGCACGGCTGTGTTGCAACCGGAGCTCTCCGGTCGTGTGGTCTGATTGCGTGGCATCGTGATTGCCAATTGTCTAACCGGGCCGACTTCCTCGGCTTTTATGGCTGCCAGCGTGGCGCTGTTGGTGCCGGTTTCTGGTACTTGTTGTTTGTACGGTTTCAGATCGCTGATGTGCGCACGCGTGGTCTTGCCGCGCGCACCTTTCAGCACTACAACGTTCGGTCCCGTGAATTTGGCAACGGTGTACGGGCCGGCGAATTTCGGAGCTAGCTTTGCATTGAACTGTTTTGCGGCTGCGCTGAGGTGGTGCTCGCGTTTCATCACCTGGTCGCCGATCGCGGGGCGCCACTCTCGGCGCCGCAAGTCGTAATAATGCTTCTGGTTTTGGTGTGCTTTCGCCAGATTCCACCGCGCTAGTTCAATGTTATCTTTGATACCCGCGAGCCGTTGTTGCCATCCTTGGGCGTCTTCTCGGGTTGGTTCCTCCATTGGGTCTCCGGTGGCCAAGCGTGGGTCACCGGGAGCCGCGAGCTCTCGGCCAAAGTTTAGCGCGGCCGGCGTGCTCCCTGTGGTCTCGTGTCGCGCCGTATTGTAGGCAAACGCGATCTCCGGGAGCCAATTATCCCACGTCGTATGATCCCCGTCGGTAAACTGGACGATCATTGTTTTGACGACTCGGTTCGCCCGTTCCACTGGATTACATTGCGGAGTGTACGGTGGTGTCTTCCGGTGATCAATGCCATATTCCCGTAGCAGGCCGGTAAATTCACGGCTTTCGAACTGTTTGCCGTTGTCGGTGATGACCCGGCGGGGGCACCCGAAGCGCATGACCACTCGTTCACGAAATGCTTTGGTGACGGCCGGAGCGGTGGCTTGTCGAAGAGGCTGTAGCTCGATCCATTTTGTGAATTTATCTTGCATTACCACGACCACCGTATGGCCTTTCTTCGACCGTGGGAGTGGCCCGACCAAATCGGCCGATACCACGTCCCATGGGTAGGTGGCTGGCGTGGTATGCATGAGTCCGGCTGGCGCTTGCTGCGAGACTTTGTACTCTTGACATTTCGTACATTGTCGTACGTATCGGGCCGCATCGCGGAACATTCCTGGCCAGTAGTATTTTCGGGCCAAGCGGGCAGTAGTCTTGTTAATGCCTAAATGGCCGGCCGTGGGGGCGTCATGATTGGCCCGTAGTATTTCGCTGCGTCGTGCTTGCGGTACACATTGTTTCCATTCATCCTCGGGGTGTCCGCCGGTTGTGTTCGGAAAGTGGCGGTATAATTCGTCGCCACGAATCTGGTATTCCGGGTGGAGGAGCGGCGTCTCCTTGACGGCTCGTTTCTTGGCTTCATACCATTCTTTGGGCCCCTCTGTGTCTACCGGGGCGATCTCGCCTTGGCGGGAGAGGGCGTCCGCGACGATGTTGTTCTCGCCCTTCCGGTATTCGATGTTGAAATCGTACTGTTGGAGCTCCAGGCTCCAGCGTGCCAATCGTCCCGAGGGGCTATCGATGGATTGGAGCCACTTTAATGCTTGGTGGTCGGTGAGGACGGTGAAGGCATATCCTTCCAGGTACGGGCGCATCTTTCTGACGCCCCAGACCACGGCCAAGCATTCTTTCTCCGTGACTGAGTAGTTTCTTTCTGCCGCATTTAGCGTACGGCTTGCATAGGCTACTACTCGTTCTTCGCCATCGTGGTCCTGGGTTAATACGGCACCGAGGCCGCTTTGGCTGGCATCGGTCTGAAGTACAAATGGCCGGTCGAAATCGGGACAGGTCAGTACCGGTGCGGTGGCCAACTGGTGGCGGAGCGTTTCAAACGCGGCTTGGGCTTCTTCGGTCCATGCCCAACGGTTACGTTTCTGGAGAAGCTGGTTCAACGGTGCAGCGGTGTCGGAGAACTGCGGGATGTATCTCCTGTACCAGGAGACCATCCCCAGGAAGCGCCTTAATTCGCGCAGGTTCTGCGGTGGAGGCGTATTGCGGATTGCCTCCACCTTGTCGGGGTCGGTTTTGACTCCGCGGTCTGATACGACGTGTCCGAGGTATTGGAGCTCTGTCTGGCAGAACCGGCATTTTTCCTCGTTTAGGCGGAGTCCGGCTTGCTGTAGTCTGCGCAGTACCTCTCGGAGGTTCTCCAAGTGCTCTTCAAACGTTCGGCCCAGGACAATAATGTCGTCCAAGTATGCAAAGGCCCTTGGCTCTAGGCTGGGTCCAATGATACTATCGAGGAGCCTTTGGAACGTAGCGGGGGCTGAGTGGAGGCCGAACGGCATGACGCGGAACTGGTACAATCCGCGTCCTGGAACGGTAAAGGCCGTTATCGGGCGGCTCTCCTCGGCCAATGGCACTTGCCAGTATCCGTTTGCGAGGTCTAGCGTCGAGATATAGCGCGCCTCGCGTAGTTTATCCAGGGTAGCCTGCACCTGTGGCAGCGGGTAGGCGTCCTTTTCGGAAACTGCATTGACTCGGCGGAAGTCGATGCAGAAGCGTTTCTTCTTCTTGCTGCCTTTCTTGGCGACCATTACAACGGGGGAGCTCCACGGACTGCTGGAAGGCTCGATTACCCCGTCGGCTAGCATTTGGTCTACCGCCTCGTTAATTAATGCCTGCGTGGCCGGATTTCTGGGCGAATAGCGCTGTTTAATCGGTTCGGTATTCGCCCGTAGTCGTATACGGTGCTCGGTAAGGCGAGTTGTCCCTCGCAACTCTCGGAATGGCTGTAACTCTTCATCTAAGAGTTGTTGCAGAGCGGTTTCCTGGGCCGGCGTGCATCGGCGAATGCCGGGGGCCTCCACTACCGCGGTTTCGGCGTGGCGAGTCCATCTGTGCTCGCCGATCTGTACTTCCAGGCCCAGTTTAGTGAGGACGTCTATGCCCAGTAGTGCGGCATGTGACAATCCAGGTAGGACAGCGTACGTATGTTCAACTCCTTGCCCGTTGACGTGCTCCTTATATCGCGCTCGCCGCGGTCCTTATATCGCGAGCCCGTACATCTTCACCCGCGAGACAGCTCGCGGCCGCGGGGCCGCCTAGCGGCCGCGGCGCGCACTCGGCTTATCGGCGCGGCGCCGTACGCCTGCGCGGCGCGTGACGTGACTTCGTCACAAGTTATACGAAAAAGGCTCCAAATCCTTCAACCCGGGCCACTATCGCGTCAGCGTGGTCTAATACCGCAGCTGGACCGTCGCAATGGTAGATATTTCCACGCAGAACGGGATCGGTGCGATCGCACTCTTAAAATGGCTACCGTTTTCTTCCCCGTCTGCTACGTCAAATCTAATATCCTCTGGCGAAAGCCAAAAGCACCCTGCGCTCTCTACTGGCATCTAAAAGACCTTACGCTTTCATCAACAGCTCATAGATGGCGGAAGTATCGGCCATAGTGATAGTGGAAATACGTCCGTGAGGCGCTGTTGCCGTTTTACAAATTCGCGCGAGCGCGGGTTGCAGGATTAAACGATGACCTTGTATATTAGTCACGTTGAAGCATATTCTAACTTATAACGCCAACGATTAGAAACATCAAACATATCTGAGTTGAACGTAAACGAACATATAAATCCTGTGACGAACACGAATAAATTTCTCACGAATAAAACTAACGAATAAAAATAAAAATTCTCACGCACCGCTATCAAGATTATGAATAACAATAACTCTGCTATGAGTATATGAATAGTGTGGTATTTTAATATTTACTTACGGTATGTTGGTCCGAGTTCATCGCTGCTCGTTCATATTATAGCTTCTCTCTGAAGCTGGCCTAGATGCCAGGTAAACATTCGACGATCAAAGAACACATTTTAGTAAATATCGATCTATCGAAATTCTTCATTACGTTTTGCGTTAAGTAAAGGCGTGTTTAGACCAAAGGAACGAATGCTCGTTCGCCCCCACTTCGACAAAATTCGTGCTCATTTAGTATCAAATTTAAACCAATTCCACCAATCCAATTGTCTTGTAGCTTTGCAGCCGTGCGTAGTTTGGATGACAATATAATATATTGTTAAAAAAAATAACCCCGAGGGGGTGAAAAAATTATCCAGTCATCAATAAACACTACAAAATGTGTGAAATCCCCACAAAATTACCTTTTTTAAAAAAAGGTACAAAAAAGAGCGCCAATTAACATAATAGAGTAATAACATATTACATTAAACAACTAAAATTACATAATAAAATAATGAATATTACTGTCCATTAGGGTGTTTCATATTATAGGGTTACAATTAAAATATTACCATTTTTTTTTACTTTGCTCACGCCCTGATTCCTATTAATATAAAAAGAATATCTGACAAAGTTTAGGAAGATTGAGTAATATTTAGAGGTTGCACACCTTGTACACTAAATAATGTGTAATAGGCTAAGGAAACACGATTTCCAATGATAATTATTTTTACTCTCAAGTCCTTGAAAAAGAAAGTAAACTTCCAAGAAGATAAGTCTTAGACTTAGATAAATTTACATTTTATTATTATTATTATTATTATTATTATTGTTCACACCTATAAAAATTATGTACCTTATTATTTTACCCACATTTTTAAAACCTGAAAAAGCGAAAATATGTAGGGTAGACCGGGGGCGGTAGTAACAGGGGGTGCAAATGTAAGACGCTAATATCTCAAAACATATAATGGATATTAACACCAATTTTAGATATATGTTAAACAATTACATTTAGAATCCATGTCCTAGCAATATAGATACGCAATAGACATGGATAGTGAACAAATTAACTTATCGATACCCTACAGTAACTTTTTCTTACTGACTTATGATTGAAATGTAAACACACCCTTTGCAAGTATGTGCTTTTTTTAATCTGTAATTTGCCTTTTTTTAAAGTAATACTGATCGTTACTTAGCACTTTTAAGTGTCTCGTTAGTCACAATTTATAATTGAAGTTCAAAAGCATGGTCGAGTGCGATTGTAACATCGGCAGTCGGGGTCGGTTGTACCGCAACAGAACCGAATAGTGTCAACGAAGGCGAATAATATTGTCTTGTTTGCATAGAATCCATGCAGTGTTACAACCGATCTGGAGTCAGAGACGGTTGCAACACTTTACACTGTAACGTTAGGGCTATAACACTCCGCTTCTCATTTTTTATTAATAACTTGGATATTACTTGTTATACAGAGAAACTGTTGTGACTCAATGATGTCAGATAAGTAAGTAACATTTCCGTATAAGAGTTTTTGTTGTAAATGTAATAGTTCCCGCGTAATCGTATTCCAAAGTCAAAGTGTTACTACCGCCCCAGGCCTACCCTAGTGATAAAACTGTGCAACCCCTAAATATTATTAAATTTGTCTAAAATTTGGCATACAGATCACTTACATCAGGCCTTCCCAAGTAGGGGAAATATGCTCCCAAAACAGATGTTTCGGTTCTCCCTCCAACGCTGCGCCTTAGCTGCTAAGGCCGCTAAGGTGGGACGAGTTCTGCTACCCTCTCTCCGAGGGCACAGTAACGTCGCTGGGAAGCATGTTGGGCGCTTTAGGGCGAAAGTACCAAATGTGTCAAATTTTTATAGGAAATTTCATAATGACTTAAAAATAGTAGGAAAAATTAAAATTTAAACTAGCATTTCAAAATGACGTAAAAAGAATTTAAAAAAATGTATTACATACAACGATACAGTAATACAATAATCGTAGTGATGTCTTTTCATTAGAAAAATATATTCATTTTTATAAAAATACAAGTAGTAGTTATTTTCTAAATTTTCGTACAATACATAAATACCTACATTTTATATTTTAAACAACTTTCGTACAATGCAAATGTGTTATACATTTTATTCAGTTTTATGAAAATGCAATCACTACTTATTTTATAAATTTTTGTACAATATATACATATTAAATATGTATAAATGTATATAATGTTAATCGCTATTTATTTCTTCTTTTCTCGAGCAGGTTATGAAATTAACCAATAATTGTTTCACTGAAAAACAGAGTTAAATTTTATTTAAACTATTTACATAATATTTACCTGAAAAACAGAGAAACGGCAATAAAGGTTAATTTTCTCCTCTTCCCTGTCAGTTTATCTATTTAATAATTTTGTAGTATTTTATCTATTTACGGATAATTGCACATGTGCTCTACTTCCCTATCTCTCTCTAATTCTCTCTACTCCGTCGTAATTTATGCGCCACCTGTCAATCATACTCCGAAGCGTGCGCCGAGTATCCGAAGCGCGCTCAAATTCAGTTAAAGAGGATATTTTCTCTTTACATGTATATTAACGTATATATAAATTGTGATTGCATTTTCATAAAACTGAATAAAATGTATAACACATTTGCATTGTACGAAAGTTGTTTAAAATATAAAATGTAGGTATTTATGTATTGTACGAAAATTTAGAAAATAACTACTACTTGTATTTTTATAAAAATGAATATATTTTTCTAATGAAAAGACATCACTACGATTATTGTATTACTGTATCGTTGTATGTAATACATTTTTTTAAATTCTTTTTACGTCATTTTGAAATGCTAGTTTAAATTTTAATTTTTCCTACTATTTTTAAGTCATTATGAAATTTCCTATAAAAATTTGACACATTTGGTACTTTCGCCCTAAAGCGCTCAACATGCTTCCCAGCGACGTTACTGTGTCCTCGGAGAGAGGGTAGCAGAACTCGTCCCACCTTAGCGGCCTTAGCAGCTAAGGCGCAGCGTTGGAGGGAGAACCGAAACATCTGTTTTGGGAGCAGATTTCCCCTACTTGGGAAGGCCTGACTTACATGAATAGAACCAAGGGGGCGAGCAAAGTTACGTGAAAATAGCACCTTTGGAAAATTGAAACACCCTACTGTCCATACAAGCTAAAACTATCAAAAAGTAATATGAAATAGAAACTATTTGCAAAAAATAGCGAGAAGTGCCGATGTGATGAGTTTCTGGAAAATCGCATCCACAGCGCACTCGTGTGATTATGTGTTAATAACAGTCAAAGTTGCAAATAAACGCAGCAAATTTTCGGAGGGCTGTTAGTAGATGGTATCTGCTTTCAAATGGTACTATCTAGAGCCCGGAGGAAGGCGGAGCATTTTTTATAAACCTAAAAGAGATAATGATAACTTGAAATACTAGGTAGCTCCATTCGAAGTTGTATAGTGGGATTACGGTGAAGAGTTTTCGAAAAGTATTTATGTCAGAAATAAGCTGAGACTATACACATTCGAAATACATGAGATACAACAATGAAAATACCTTTAGAAATTCAGAACAAAATCGACAATCCGGTACGAATATTGACACGACTCCCGTTAGAATATGAAAGATCAACTTCAGATCAATTTTTCTTTGCAATTAACACGAATATGACATATCTGTCATATAGGCTAGATACGTTGGTATATTGGCTACCAGGATACAAAATATATAATGAATATACAAAAAATACAACTTTCATTTTAAGACTTTTTTCCTCTCCAGCCCCACTGTGCGGCGTCCGAAGATTCTTCTTCATTTCCTTATATGTAAGTATGCTTCATTATTATTAATTAAGCTGTACGTATAATGAAACGAACATATTTTCAACAAATCGTCTGCGGAGATTTTTGCTAACCTATTTCTTTATTGAAATGTGTATTATGTTAGTATCAAGTCCCTTGGAAGAACGTTTATTATCCTTAGTAGGAGAAGCAAAAGCACAAATACTATATGTAGTAAGTGATGTTTACATTTATTTAGAATTATTTATAACATTACGTATGATATTAGTGTTTATTACAAATTTCTCGTTTTTTACACGTTGGAATATTCAACAAATAAGTAAAGTACACTCGCTGAGCTGCTTTGCGCTATTCTGAGTAAGCTTTACTGACTGCAGAGCGCCTTATCTTATAACATTACTCGATAGGCTGCGGAGCGCCGTGCCTCGAGTATAACTTTCAATAAAGTTGCAATAAGTGAAAATAAAAACTAATTTTAATTTTTTCTACTGAAATGTCTACAGGGTGTCCCAAAAATGTCGGGTTTCCATGAAAGGGGTGACTCCGGGGGTGATTTGAAACAACTTTTTCCTTAGCGAAAATATTGTCCGAAGATTCGATAAGGAGATATTAACCAAAAACCCCGACCAATCAAAGCGCGCGCCTTCCGCCCGAGCTCCCGCGGTAGCGTTGGCTACGCGGTAGGCGACGGCGCTTGTGCTACGAACGTACGAACAAGCAAGTCGGCATGCATCGAAGGAAACCGCGTTACACAGTTTTTTTTTAAAGCAGAATCTTAAATAAGAATTATTTGAAGTGAGAGGACAAGAAGTACGTAAATTTCGTTTTTAAATAAGGCATAAACGATAAGGTAACGTAACAGAAAATGTACGACAAGTGATCGTAATTCGTTATTGATGTAAAAATCCGTAGTTTAACAACGGCCAACACAACTAAATTTAAAAAATAATATTAGGTGTATGAATAAATTCTTTCCGACTGGAATTTTTATCGCGGTGGTATTCAGAAGCTGCCAGAAAAATGGCAAAAGATAATTAACAATAATGGACATTATTTCGATGATCGAGTTGTTTTCATATTTTTTCAATCGAACTGTTATTGTACCCTAAAATCGGAAAGAATTTATTTCTACACCTAATAATCACCAATAAATTAAACAAAACTCACCCTTTCGGACATTCCTTTCCTTGCTTTCCTTCCCTTTTCGGAAACCTGTGTCACTAGGCCACTGTACCGATCCTTGTCATCGGCGTCCAGTGCTCAGCTGATCGCAGGGTCAATGTACCGAATATTCACTTCACTGCACGGCTACTAACACTATTCACTTAATTTATGTTTCACGGAACGTGTTGTTCTTACGTTATAAAAATTGGTGGCCCCGAAAGGGGCCGGTTACTGTTAATTACTGGGACGAGATTACTACTATTACCCGGCGAAAAGAAGACTCATGGCAGACGGTCTCGGGCTGTGCAGTCCGCTGCTGTGACGATTGGTCGCGTCACCTATTTGGGCACACTTTTACAGACGGGGCACACGTATTTTGGTTATTGGCTGAAGTTGCCACATACATTGTCGCACCGCGCGGGGAAGAGATCGAACGAAACACGAGATCGAGTGGGATAGAGCGATCTGACCGACGATCGTCAAAACAAAACAATAGCGTAGGCTACAGATCGCTCTATCCCACTCGGTCTCGATGTGTTTCGTTCGATCTCTTCGCCGCGCGGTGCGACAATGCATGTGGCAACTTCAGCCAATAACCAAAATACGTGTGCACCGTCTGTAAAAGTGTGCCCAAATAGGTGACGCGACCAATCGTCACAGCAGCGGACTGCACAGCCCGAGACCGTCTGCCATGAGTCTTCTTTTCGCCGGGTAATAGTAGTAATCTCGTCCCAGTAATTAACAGTAACCGGCCCCTTTCGGGGCCACCAATTTTTATAACGTAAGAACAACACGTTCCGTGAAACATAAATTAAGTGAATAGTGTTAGTAGCCGTGCAGTGAAGTGAATATTCGGTACATTGACCCTGCGATCAGCTGAGCACTGGACGCCGATGACAAGGATCGGTACAGTGGCCTAGTGACACAGGTTTCCGAAAAGGGAAGGAAAGCAAGGAAAGGAATGTCCGAAAGGGTGAGTTTTATTTAATTTATTGGTGATTATTAGGTGTGGAAAGCAATTCTTTCTGATTTTAGGGTACAATAACAGTTCGATTTAAAAAATATGAAAACAACTCAATCATCGAAACAATTTCCATTATTGTTAATTACCTGTTGCCATTTTTCTGGCAGCTTCTGAATACCACCGCGATAGAAATTCCAGTCGGAAAGAATTTATTCGTACACCTAATATTATTTTTTAATTTTAGTTGTGTTGGCCGTTATTAAACTATACTCGAGCTAATTTTAGAAGGAACTAATTTCGCGCATGTTGAATGAGCTATTCGACTGTCGCGAGGTCTCTGTTCCCCCACTTTACCACCCAGGCTTCCCCCTCTCATTGCACCATTCCGATTCTCTTTCACATACCAGGTAACCAAATAAAATGTGTATAACATTTTCTAATTTTTTTGACACATTCAACAAAAAGTCGAAACACGCGGTATATACGAAAGTGGCGCCACGCCAATGCTTTCGGCGCAGAACGGATGCGCAGCCGAAAGACCATTGGTGGTGGCATAGCCAATGAGCGCCAACATGCGCAGAACCGATCTAAACTCGTCGTTCGTCAAGTTACTTCTTAAATTAGCTCGAGTATACGGATTTTTACCTCAATAACGAATTACAATCACTTGTCGTACATTTTCTGTTACATTACCTTTTCGTTTATGCCTTATTTAAAAACGAAATTTACGTACTTCTTGTCCTCTCACTTCAAATTATTCTTATTTATGATTCTGCTTTAAAAAAAAACTGTGTAACGCGGTTTCCTTCGATGCATGCCGACTTGCTTGTTCTCGTACGTTCGTAGTACAAGCGCGGTCGCCTACCGCGTAGCCAACGCTACCGCGGGAGCTCGGGCGGAAGGCGCGCGCTCTGATTGGTCGGGGTTTTTGGTTAATATCTCCTTAACAAAGCTTCGGACAATATTTTCGCTAAGGAAAAAGTTGTTTCAAATCACCCCCTGAGTCACCCCTTTCAAGGAAACCCGACATTTTTGGGACACCCTGTATAGTTCGTTATCGAGAGATAATGCGAATGATAATTGGTTACTCTACGGAAGAGGTCATTGGGTATGCAGCTATTACAACAGGAAAAATATATTTACTTATGATTCTTTGAACAATAAAAGATTAGAGAAGGATCATGAACAATTCTTGAAAAAATTGTTTCCAACATATGACTTAATCCAGAATCCTGTCAAATTTCCTACTGTGCAACAACAACCGAACAGTAGCGATTGCGGTGTTTTCGCAATAGCCTTAGCTGTTTCGTTATTATTTAATATTAAACCTGACAAAGTACAATATAATCATAGTTTAATGCGACCGCACTTGATAAAAATGTTTGACTTCAATATTATAGACCATTTTCTTCAAGATTTGAATTTTAGTGTTCCTCATAAAGTGCTTCCATTAAAAAAAGTAAAACAAAAGAGGTTAAAGCGGCTTGTAAGCGCACAATACGTCAACGTGAAAAAATGGAACAACTGAAATCGAGCTTATTACAAACAAATTGCGATTTTCAGCAATCTGAGGACGGATTAAATAGTAATCCCCATAAAAAAACTTCAAAAAAGTAAAAAAATTACGCCAAGTACATGAAACAAATAAATCACAAAAAATAGAAGATAATAATATAAATCACAAAAAAATAGAAGAAAATATACAATCACAAAAAATAGAAGATAATAATATAAATCACAAAAAAATAGAATAGAAGAAAATATACAATCACAAAAAAATATAAGATAATAATATAATCAGAAAAAATAGAAGAAATTATACAATATAAAAAAAGATGTGAAATCAAAATGAGCTGCAATTACATAAATTTGCTTTCCAACTGCGCTTAAGATGACACAACTACATATACACAGCTAAAATGCTGTGTTCATACATTCCATTACTCATATCGCGGACATTTTAATAATGTGAAGATAAAATGTAACATCTAGACATTTGCCTAGATGACCGCGGCCTGGAAGTCAAATACTTGGCGTGGCTAGGCAAGGTATTCTCAGATCATCAATGCCCATACCTTCCCTCTCGCAGGCTTTCAAATAATTTGTCTATTTGAAACTCTGACAATATGAGTACATTTTCATTATATTGCGTTTTTAAATAATTTTTATTCATCGACACCTTGACCTTGCCTGGCCACGCCAAGTATTTGACTTCCAGGCCGCGGACATCTAGGCAAATATCTAGATGTTACATTTTATCTTCACATTATTAAAATGTCCGCGATATGAGTAATGGAATGTATGAACACAGCACTTTAGCTGTGTATATGTATGTAGTTGTGTCATCTTAAGCGCAGTTGGAAAGCACCTTCATGTACTTGCAGCTCATTTTGATTTCACAACTTTTTTTATTTTGTACTTATTATTATCTTCTATTTTTTGTGATTTATTTGATTTCATGTACTTGGCGTAGTTTTTTTTACTTTTTTGAAGTTTTTTTTATGGGGATACAACCACAGCCGGGTTTGTTGACTTATTCGTATCACTACTCTAAATACAATAAAAACTACAACCCAGACTTAATTAAAACGATTTTCAAAATTAAGCCTGTATACCTAATAAAATTTGTAAACTTTTGGTATGCAGCAAGTCAACAAAATACCAATGGTCTATTTATAAAAATTAGAAATGTTAAAAATTAGTCAACTAGCCCCGGTCTCCCCTAATACATACACAGTAGACTGGGTCGAATTCCGATTTTTTTTTTAAACTCGAAATGTAATAGTGCGCGAAAGTTGCCTTACGCAAGTAGAAATTCAACGCAAAAAAAAATTTTGAAATCGAATAATATTTGACCATTGCGCATCAAGGTCAAAAATTCAAATTTTGGGAAAAATACCCAATTTTATAAAATAGTTGAAAAACGTTTTCCTCGTATTATTTACATTTACCGAAGTCGTAAAATGATATTTAAACACACCAAAAGACACTTCCGGTATAACATTTCAGTTATTATTTGAATGGCTTGGGGGAGAAGCTTCTATAAAAATTTACTGTGCAGCTCTTGGCTCGTCCATATGAAATTGAGGACGACTTAGAACTCACCACGAGAAGGTGTGGCTACACAGTACACGTCGAGTTTTACAGCGCTTAGCCGTATACATTGTAGGTAATACGTTATCGTCGATACGTCGAGCGGTCGACGATCGTCTTTCGGGCAGTTAGTCGTTCACTTTCTTCTTCAGTTTTGGCTGCTTGTCAGTTGCGCTTTGGTACTTCTGTACGATGGAAGGTCCACAAAAACACTTTACAAGAAAACACTTTGACTGTCCGCTTTTTGGTCCTCCTAAGGATTTGCCCACTTCTAGGCTGCCGACGTATGAAAACGTCTTAAGATGCTGTTTTGTGGAACGGTATAAACTTGCTGTAGAGCTAAACTAGAAGAAAGTTAACTTTTCAACTATTGCGATAACAGTCGCAAAGAAGGTCAAGGCTTTATTTGACAAGTCCTCCATTCCAACAGTTACTAAAAACAGAATTGTGAAAATGGTTCAAGCATATCATGATTTGTATTACAATTTGAGGAAGTCTTACATGAGGGACAAATGCAAGGATAATTACAAAGCAAAAGTTTGTAAATTCAAACAGGAAGCATTGCGGTTGTTTGACGTATCGTACTGCAAATGTGTTATGTCGCTAAAATGCACCTGTGAACAAATTAAGGTCAATTGCAAATGCACACAACCCATTTCTGTTAATTGTTATTGTGAAAAAGCGAAGAAAATACCTCTGATTGAAGTAAGATTTCTGTATGATCAAAGAAACGAAAGAATAGGGAAAATTGGATCATTTGAGAGAAAAACATCCGAAATACTTGCAAAAAGGTTACAGAGACAAACTTCTAGTCATTCAGATTCCAAATGTTCAACTATCGATACCTTGGTCTCAGATGACATCGTCCTGGTCGACGAGTCTGAGCAAGAAGCTATACATACTCACCAACCTTCTGCAAAGGACTTTATTGTTTCAAAACACTACCGCTATGGATCGCCTGATTCTAATTCTACGCCATGTTCGCAGATGAGGCTTCAGTTAACTTCGGCGGCTTTAACATGTGATAGATTCGGCATTTCAGATAGAGCGACGGCGGCCATAGCCTCCAGTGTTTTGAAAGACGTTGGAATCATCTCTAAATCTGACACGACACGTGTTGTGGACAAAAGCAAAATTAGGAGGGAAAGAGCACGAACAAGATCTAGCTTGAAGGATACTGAATCAAATATTATCCTTCGTGGCCTATACTTCGACGGTCGAAAAGACAATACCCTTTTCGTTGAAGCAGAGGGTTCGAAACGCTTCCGCAGGGTGATGAAGGAGGAACACATTGCCCTCCTTCAAGAACCGGGATCGAAGTACATAAGTCACATTGTTCCAACGACAGGTTCCGCAAAACATATAGGTGACTCCATCATTGCAAAACTTACTGAACTAGATATTTCTTTTACTGACTGGGGTGTCGTGGGCTGTGATGGCACAGTAGTAAATACTGGCTGGAAAAATGGTGTTATCCATAACCTTGAAACTCATTTGGAAAGACCTCTCCAATGGGTAATCTGTATATTGCATTTCAATGAATTGCCATTCAGACACTTATTTGCCTGTCTCGATGGTGCAACTGCCGGACCTCAGTCGTTCTCTGGTTCTATTGGGAAGTCTCTGTCGGACTGTCACAAACTTCCTGTGCGTGATTTTGAAAGAATCGATTGATTCATTCCTCCAACAGATCGAGACGATCTCAGTAAAGATCAGAAATATCTTTTGGATATTTCCCAAGCAATTAAAACGGGTGTCTGCTCGCCAGATTTAGCTGTAGCACATCCCGGTCCATTGTGCCATTCTCGTTGGTTAACTGCTGCAAATAACACCTTGAGGGTATACATTTCAACACCCAATCCCTCCTCTGAACTGAAAGAAATAGTGAAATTCATACTCACCTCCTATATGCCGCTGTGGTTTTCTATAAAAAAGGAAAGTTCAATAATAAGTGGCCCACGGCATCTTTTCATGGCCATTCAAACGTTAAGGTACTTACCTGACAATCTCCTTGAAATCATTGATCCTGTCATTCAACGAAATGCATATTTCGCACTCCCTGAAAGCTTGCTTCTGACTATGGCGCTGGATGAACGGAGGCACGTGAGAGAACTTGCTCTGAAGAGAATTCTCAAATCAAGATCGTTACCTTCTAAGCAAAAAACGAAGGTACGAAGTTTTATAGTGCCCACACTCAAGTTTGATGCTCAAGAGTATTTTAATATAATTGATTAGTCCTCCGCAAAGTTGTCGTCGCCTCCTCTTTTGAGCAATGTTTCGAACGAGCCACTTTTCCACCTGATCGAGAGCGGGTTTGTCCCGGAATGGAATATGAGAGACTTTCCATCCCACACGCAATCAGTGGAGAGATGTGTCAAGTTGATCTCGGAATCGGCACAGAAAGTTGTGGGTTTCGAGAATAGGGACGGATTTATTCGTTCAACTTTAAAATCAAGAGGCCTAATGCGGAAATTCGAAACCAAGGTACAATTTCCAGTCGACGGTTGAATTGTTAACAAAAATTTAATGTTCCCCTGAAATATTGTTATAATTAACGAATGGTTGGTTGGTTGGGTAGGGTGCGGGTGGAACTCGACGTGTAGCCTCCTTCTCGTGGTGAGTTCTGAGTCGTCCTCAATTTCATATGGACGAGCCAAGAGCTGTACAGTAAATTTTTATAGAAGCTTCTCCCCCAAGCCATTGAAATAATAACTGAAATGTTATACCGGAAGTGTCTCTTGGTGTGTTTAAATATCATTTTACGACTTCGGTAAATGTAAATAATACGAGGAAAACGTTTTTCAACTATTTTAAGAAATTGGGTATTTTTCCCAAAATTTGAATTTTTGACCTCGATGCGCGATGGTCAAATATTATTCGATTTCAAAATTTTTTTTTGCGTTGAATTTGTACTTGCGTAAGGCAACTTTCGCGCACTATTACATTTCGAGTTTCAAAAAAAATCGGAATTCGACCCACACTAATACACAGCCTGGCACAGCATCATTGTACGCTTCGATTATCTACATATACATAAAATCCTCAGTTTAGTTACAAATAAAAAACAGTTTGATGATATACAAACATGTCGCAATTCAAATTTCGGCAACTTACCTTGTGTTTGAGACTGCAAGTGACCGTGCTCAAGCTCACCTGCTCACCTGCTCACCGAACAGCGTTAAAAAAATGGCAGATAAATCTACCACCTCATCGGCGTCGTCGAGGCCAACGACTCCCACGCTGTCGGTGCCCACGCTCACCGTTCCCGAAGCAGTACCAGGGACTTCAGCATCGGCCGAGAAGAGGGAAACGAGGGCTTCGTCACCGTCGAATCTCCCGGCAGAGCTCATCATCAAAGCGAGAACTCAGGTGGGTCGTTTTGAATCTCTTGACGCATTTCAAGAACAAATACCCACGCTCGCTCACACGACGTCCCTCGATGAGGTGCGTCTACTTTGCTCGCATGTCGACGATGTGCATCAAGCGTTCTGTCGAGAGCACGCCTATTTCTAGATCACCTGGCCGGTGAAGTGCCTCGACCACGAATACTTCGCGTCAGACTTGGTGAACAGGGAGAGGCAGCTTCACTTCAAACTCAAGCTCAGGCTCAACCACCTTCGTGAAGACGTGGAGGCAATTGCTCACTCCAAGGTCGTCGTCTCGACCGCGCCATCGTCACGAGCGTCGAAGCTACCAGAGATCTCACTGCCAACCTTCTCAGGCAGCTACGTAGACTGGCCAGCGTTCAGCGAACTTTTCACGTCGCTCATCATCCAGGACACTCAGCTCATGGAGGTAGACAGGTTGCATTATCTGCGATCCAGCGTGACTGGCGAACCAGCAAGGCACGTGAATGCATACCCTCTCACAGGCGCATCTTTTCAAGCTTGCTACTTCAACTTGTGGAAGACGAAGGCCATCGGTTCCCACTGGCAGTGCCATCGCTCACTCAAGCCAGGTACGTCGACGACATATTCGGCGGCGCCGACACAGGTGAGAAACTCGTCGAAATCGCTCAACAATTAAAAGACCTGTGCAACGCGGGAGGTTTTCCACTTGCCAAATGGCATGCAACCCACCCACCGTTGCTTGACTCAATCTCCCCCTCTCAGAGAGCCCTCGGCTCAATACTTTCACTAGACGACTGCAAAACCAAAGTTCTCGGATTACACTGGAACGTGCTCAAGGATAGCTTTTCATTCTCAGCCAAACCAACGATGAGCTCAAAATTCACCAAACGCCTCATTCTCTCAGAAGTAGCTCAAATATTTGATCCTCTCGGCTTTTTGTCACCAGTCATCATGCAAGCAAAGGTGCTTTTACAAGAATTATGGCTGCACAAGCTCAGCTGGGATGATCCACTACCATCCCAGGTCACTTCGAAATGGCTCACCATCAGGGAAAATCTGCAATGCCTGGCCAGGCTCTCAGTTCCTAGGTGGTTCACCACCTATAGCCACTCAGCAGTGGAATTACATGGTTTCTCTGATGCTTCTCAACTCGCCATGGCGGCGGTAGTTTATATTACCGTCTTTTCACCGTCCACAAATCAAAAGGTATCGACACTAGTGTACTCCAAAACAAAGGTGGCACCCCTCAAAAAGCTCACCATCCCGAGGCTCGAGCTTACAGCATCATTGATGCTTGCAAAGCTCACGAAATATGTTCAAGCAACTCTTCAGCTCAATGTGGCTACTACTCACCTGTGGACGGATTCTCAAGTGACATTTATATAGATCAAATCTCATGCATCACGCTGGAAGGATTATGTGAGGAATCGTGTCTCTCAGATTCAAGAGCTCACTCAACATGCTCAATGGAGACACGTTCCAGGGACCTCAAATCCAGCGGATTGCGCTTCTCGAGGCGTGACCACATCTCAGCTTGAACAACACAAGCTGTAGTGGACGGGACCACCATGGCTCACTCAGCCCAGTGACTCATGGCCATCTCAATCAGAATTGAAGGACGACTCCAGTGCACAGGAGGCTCGTCCAGGAGTTTCAACTCTGCTCAACGTTCAAAAGATCGAACATCACTGGGATCTCATTTACAGATACTTCTCTTAACAAACTCATTCGCATCACCTCAGTTTGTTTCAGAATTCTTGCAAGGCTAAGGAGAGCTCCGATCTCATTGCCAATCATCTCACATTCACCAGAGGACCTAGAGAGAGCCAGAATTTTCTGGATTATGGCAACGCAAGCTCTCTACTTCAACCAGGAACTCAAAGCACTCAGCCTCGGTTCCAAGTTGCCATCATCTCACGCCTTCAATCTAGAGACGCGGTAGCGTCTCGACGCCAAGTACATGAAAAAAAAAAAACACCCTGTATATCGAACTGTCCCTGTCGATCGAACTGTCCCTGCTGCTACCGTGTATCTTTACTCGTCGCGGAGGCATTCTGACACTTATTTCATTATATCTTATTACGCCTGCAATATTTTCTAAATTTAAAGGCATTTTTCTTATGTAAACCGCATATCAGCTTTCGAATAAGACCAATTTCAATAAAATCGGTCCACGCATGCTAGAGATATCGTAATATCGTCTCATGGAAATGTCATTTCTGGTAAGAAAAATTTTTCTTCTCCAGTCGAAAATTTCGTCAACCAAATAAGTTTCGTCAACCAAATACGTATACTACGCGTTACACACACCTATCAGATTCGCACACATGTTTCGTTCGTCGACTCTCGGGATCATTCCGCAGAGTATATACCCTTATATACCCTTATACCCTTACACCCTTATATACCGTTATACCCTTATACTCATATATATTCCCCTACACCCTTATACTCTTATATATACACCCTTCTATACCTTTATAACTTTACACCCTTATATACCCTTATACTCTTATATACCCTTATATCCTTACATCCTTATGCCCTTACACCCTTATATACCCGTATACCCTTATACCCTTATATACCGTTACACCTTTTACCATTTACCCTTATACCCTTTACCCTTGCACCCTTTATCCTTGCACCATTTACCCTTGCACCCTTTACACTTATATACCCTATACCCTTACACCCTTCACCCTTATACCCTTTACCCTTTACCCTTGCACCCTTTACACTTGCACCCTTTACCCTTGCACCCTTTACCCTTGCACCCTTTACCCTTGCACCCTTTACCTTTATACCCTTACACCCTTTACCTTGCACCCTTTACCCTTGCACCCTTTACCCTTGCACCCTTTACCCTTGCACCCTTTACCTTGCACCCTTTACCCTTTAACCTTGCACCCTTCACCCTTGCACCCTTCACCCTTGCACCCTTTACCCTTGCACCCTTTACCCTTGCACCCTTTACACTTGCACCCTTTACCCTTGCACCCTTTACCCTTGCACCCTTATACCCTTACACCCTTTACCTTGCACCCTTTACCCTTGCACCCTTTACCATGCACCCTTTACCCTTGCACCCTTTACCCTTGCACCCTTTACCCTTGCACCCTTCACCCTTACACCCATTGCCCTTACACCCTTTACCCTTGCACCCTTTACCCTTGCACTCTTTACCTTTGCACCCTTTACCGTTGCACCCTTCACCCTTGCACCCTTCACCCTTGCACCCTTTACCCTTGCACCCTTTACCCTTGCACCCTTTACTCTTGCACCCTTTACCCTTGCACCCTTCACCCTTGCACCCTTCACCCTTACACCCATTACCCTTACATCCTTTACCCTTCACCCTTTACCCTTGCACCCTTTACCCTTGCACCCTTTACCCTTGCACCCTTTACCCTGCACCCTTTACCCTTGCACCCTTTACCCTTGCACCCTTTACCCTTGCACCCTTTACCCTTGCGCCCTTTACCCTTGCGCCCTTTACCCTTGCGCCCTTTACCCTTGCGCCCTTTACCCTTGCGCCCTTTACCCTGCACCCTTGCGCCCTTTACCCTGCACCCTTGCGCCCTTTACCCTTGCGCCCTTTACCCTTGCGCCCTTTACCCTACACCCTTTACCCTTGCGCCCTTTACCCTTGCGCCCTTTACCCTTGCGCCCTTTACCCTTGCGCCCTTTACCCTTGCGCCCTTTACCCTGCACCCTTTACCCTTGCACCCTTTACCCTTGCACCCTTTACCCTTGCAACCTTTACCCTTGCGCCCTTTACCCTTGCGCCCTTTACCCTTGCGCCCTTTACCCTGCACCCTTTACCCTTGCACCCTTTACCCTGCACCCTTTACCCTTGCACCCTTTACCCTTGCACCCTTTACCCTTGCGCCCTTTACCCTTGCGCCCTTTACCCTAGCGCCCTTTACCCTGCACCCTTGCGCCCTTTACCCTTGCGCCCTTTACCCTTGCGCCCTTTACCCTTGCGCCCTTTACCCTTGCGCCCTTTACCCTTGCACCCTTTACCCTTGCGCCCTTTACCCTTGCGCCCTTTACCCTTGCGCCCTTTACCCTTGCGCCCTTTACCCTTGCGCCCTTTACCCTTGCACCCTTTACCCTTGCACCCTTTACCCTTGCACCCTTTACCCTTGCAACCTTTACCCTTGCGCCCTTTACCCTTGCGCCCTTTACCCTTGCGCCCTTTACCCTGCACCCTTTACCCTTGCACCCTTTACCCTGCACCCTTTACCCTTGCACCCTTTACCCTTGCACCCTTTACCCTTGCGCCCTTTACCCTTGCGCCCTTTACCCTTGCGCCCTTTACCCTGCACCCTTGCGCCCTTTACCCTTGCGCCCTTTACCCTTGCGCCCTTTACCCTGCACCCTTTACCCTGCACCCTTGCGCCCTTTACCCTTGCGCCCTTTACCCTTGCGCCCTTTACCCTGCACCCTTTACCCTGCACCCTTTACCCTGCACCCTTGCGCCCTTTACCCTTGCGCCCTTTACCCTGCCGCCCTTTACCCTTGCGCCCTTTACCCTTGCGCCCTTTACCCTTGCACCCTTTACCCTTGAACGTGTATCAAGCTAACAGTCGGGATTGCGGAGTTGTTGCGAGTGCATTTGCTGTTTCGTTATTATTCATCAATAAATTGCCAGACAAAGTAACGTACAATCATGCGTTAATGCGTCAACATTTGATCCAAATGTTTCGATCTAATCGTCTGGAAGATTTTCCATGCATTCAGGATAAATAAACAATTAATACGTGTGTATGAATATGAATTTGCAAAAAATAGTACAATTAATCTTTGAAAAAAGAAGTGAGATCCCCCCAAAAACTTTAAAAAAGTAAAAAAATTACGCCAAGTACAGCAAATCAAGTAAATCACAAAACATAGAAGATAATAATAAATACAAAAATTAAAAAAAGAAGTGAAATCAAAATGAGCTGCCAGTACATAAAGATGCTTTCAAACTGCGCTTTAGATGACACAGCTACATATGCACAGCTAAAATTCCATTACTCATAATGGCTATTTATTCAAAGAAAAAATGTATTAAATAATATTAAGCAGATATATTTTTATACAAATAAATATTTTAATACGAATAAATATTTTATTCAAAATACTTGGCGCTGCGCCCCGAATTGGTTATGGTAAACTGAATACATATGTATAAATTGCATTAATCTTCTTCTTTCTTTCTTGTGCGTGAGTTCATGAATGTGTGAATGTGTGTATGTGTGCGTTTGCATATGCTACGTATGATATGAGAGTTAAGTATACTCGAGCTCATTTTAGAAGGAACTTGCCGACCGACGAGTTTAGATCGGTTCTGCGCATGTTGGCGCTCATTGGCTATGCCACCACCAATGGTCTTTCGGCTGCGCATGGTAAAGTGGGGGAACAGAGACCTCGCGACAGTCGAATAGCTCATTCAACATGCGCGAAATAAGTTCCTTCTAAAATGAGCTCGAGTATATATGTAGAATAAATCTGACTGCGTTTGTAATATGTATATGTTTATGTATTTTAGATTGTACAGGAGTTATTGTAAATTATTAATTAATACTTAGACAATTAACATTTTTTCGGTTTCGCAGCGCCAAGTATTTTGAATAAAATATTTATTCGTATTAAAATATTTATTTGTATAAAAATATATCTGCTTAATATTATTTAATACATTTTTTCTTTGAATAAATAGCCATTATGAGTAATGGAATTTTAGCTGTGCATATGTAGCTGTGTCATCTAAAGCGCAGTTTGAAAGCATCTTTATGTACTGGCAGCTCATTTTGATTTCACTTCTTTTTTTAATTTTTGTATTTATTATTATCTTCTATGTTTTGTGATTTACTTGATTTGCTGTACTTGGCGTAATTTTTTTACTTTTTTAAAGTTTTTGGGGGGATATGCTTTTACCCAACGTTTATTACTATCATACAGATCGAAAAAAAATTAATAAGAAATATATATATGTGCTTTAAAAATGGCGCTGCCGACGGGTAAACATTTTAACGTTTTTCTGTCGTTTTGCTTTAATATCGGTCTTAAAATGTGACGTAATCCGATTTCAAAGGTGAGATTCTTGTTTGTTGGATTCATAGTTTCGGCCCAAACCTATAAAAACAACAAATAAATCGAAATCATGAGATTGGTGGCTGAAAAACGGCGATTTTTCCGAGAAAAATTCGTTCTTGTTTGTGCGCTGCTAAAATCCGGTGACTCCTCAATTTTTTTTATGAAAATCTCGAATTTTTACGGACCATATCAGAGGTTTGGGGCGAAATGGCACATGTTTTACACATCCTGTAATTTTTTTCAAGTCGATCTGAACCTCCATTCGTTCGCAATCAGGAAAAAATGAAAAGGAAAAAAGATTTCGAGGAAAACGCGTTTAAAGTTTTTTTTACGTCTTAAAATACTTTTACATTTATATACCTCGCTTAATGAACTCCAGCAGAGTAGTATGAGGTTTGTAATGCTTCCTCTGCATCAGACTGTCGCTGCTGATTGATTCGTCTTTGGATCCGACCTGTTTTGGACCTATTTTGTAAGCTGATATCAGCGTCGTGCAAGCGCTTCTGGTCCACTACAGCGCATACGCCCTCGGCGCGTGCTCCAACTTTCACTCCTATCTCCTCCAATAAAAAAAGCAGTGCTTTACATCCGTCATTAAATGTAGCAGCTGATAGATAAGTAGCTATTTCTACTATGTCTTGGCCGCTAAAAGTCCTTTTTGAAGCTATTTTCCATACCATATTATTAAAGCTTTCGTTGGCGTTCTGTGTAAATCCACCGATACACCTAGTCAGAAGTTCTTCATTTGACAAGTCGTTATAAATTGGTAAGATGGCTTCTTGTACGTCAAGGGGGAGAGCAGGCTTGTGTTTATACGTGCCTAAATTATTTTCGACCTTTGCCTTTTTCCATGTGCACCAACTGTCTGCTCCTTCCGGGCAAAGGTGATGCTGTAAATTGTCGTCCGTTGAACATTTGTGATAGAAGGTTGCCATAATTGCGTCCTTCATCTCTTGCACATCATCGCAGTTATTTCGTATAGCCATACCGTAATATTTGCTTAATTCTCCAATAAGCTTGTCACTTAGTTTACCCCTTCCGCCAATACCTTTATGCTCCTTTTTAGTATTGCGCAGCCGTGTGCCCATCCGTTTCTGGACGTGGCCTACGCACTCTTTTTTTAAAACCTGAAACTCTTCTCCATACGGGTGCTTCTCCAAAATAGATTTAAAAGTCTTTGAATCGCCATCCCCGACGTAATATTTATATTTTACACCATATAACTCGTCGGATTGTTGAAACATTTCGATTATCGCGTCCACCTCCATCTTACCAGCGAACCCTTCATGATTAATTTGGCATTCTTCTTCGTGTCCATTTAACCATTCCACGTATGCATCGGTACCGGAACGTTTCTCCCATAATTTACAAGCTGCACAGTAAGACGATTTAACGATGACATCAACAACTTTTCCAGTATAATGTCCGATTAGAGATGCGATACCATGCAGAGATTGAAACCCGCGTGTCCTCCAGCTCCCGTCGCCCGAAACTATTAGGCTTTCTGTATTTTCATAATACGAAGTTTCTTCAGTCATTGCTGAATTTAATGATAATTGGCACACAGATTTTGCAACGTTACGCATACTTTTTATAAACACGTCATAGCTGCGACGAACCAAAGGCGCCGGAAGGTCCAAAAGCCCGCAGAATAATTCGATACCACTGTAACCAATACCTATATACCTCATTACTGCCATTATTCTTGAATTAATTTCGAACACAATATTCTTTTGTGTAACTGATGTTGGACAAGAATAAACAAATCTATCCGCACATTTTGAGCACGTAATTGTAATTTTAAAACCGAGGCCGCGATGATAGTCTTTCTCAAACTTTACACTTTCACTGCATTCTTTTCATACTACAAATGTAGCAATTGTGCTAAACACAGTTACAAAATGAA
The DNA here is from genome assembly GCA_946251845.1 of Andrena fulva. Lineage (NCBI taxonomy): Eukaryota > Metazoa > Arthropoda > Insecta > Hymenoptera > Andrenidae > Andrena > Andrena fulva. The sequence goes on from OX276330.1 coordinate 21,879,864, forward strand.
TGATCTCATAACCAATTGTAGGATCAGTCTTAGTAGAAAAAGAACAATCCTTTAATTTGTTGTGTGCAGTAGAAGATTCATTGCAATCTGGGACATCAAATTGATTTCCATGAAACCGTCGTTTTTTCACTTTTCTTCCCTGGTTTTTTTTTATCAGTGCGAGGTCTTTTTGCCATGTTGTACACACTTATTAATTAAAAATATAAACACTCTAATAATAATATAATCAGAAATGTAAGGAAACTACAAATAATATTTCACTCAATATTCACGTCGGTCCTAACAGTCGAAACGTTCGATCGAAACTGGCAAAAGTGACTCACTGTGCTCCTGAAGGTACTAAAACAAATCAGGTATGTAGAACCTGGTTTTCCAACAATGTAAGTCATAAAAGATAAGACGGCAATTAATCCACTTTATGATACTCAAAAGAGGCCCTTTCAACGGCCGCCGCGCCAACGCCACCTGGCTATCTGCGGCCGGCTGAAATCGCGTCCGTGCGTCGCTTGACATTTATAGCTGCCAAATCAACAATTTTGCGAATTTTAATATAAACCAAACGGTATTTTATTCAGAAAGGATAGTACTTCCCAAAAATGCAATAAAAAAAAATCGATTTTTCGACTGCCTAGTCCCCTTAAAGTGCAATGGCGAATGCCTCATGTGACGCTGAACGATGTTAATAAGCTATCGTTGCTGCATGCTTTGGAAAGTGGACAAAACCTGAGCATTAGTTTTCGCTCGTGGGATCTGTACGAGTATCCTCTCTTACAGAGCACAACCAAGCATTCGTGGGCCGTGAAGGCAGCTGCACAGCTGGAGAAGCCGCGATACGTTATCTTTGCTCTACAGACTGCTCGAAAGAATGTGATGACTGAAGATATTACTAAGTTTAACAATTGCAAATTGACCAATGTAAAACTTTTTCTCAACTCGGATTTTTATCCATATGATGACTTGAACTTGGACTTTGACAAGAATAAGCACGCCATCTTGTTTCACATGTATACGCAATTCCATAAATCGTATTATGGACATAGTTGCAACGAGACGTTATTCACTGTGGCTGAATTTTTACAATTTGGTCCTCTCGTGGTGATTGATTGCTCGCGACAAAATGAGTCGATCAAGAATGGCACCGTGGACGTGCGCATAGAATTTGAGTGTAAAGAGAATGTACCTGCAAATACTACGGCCTACTGTTTGATTCTGCACGATCGGGTGGTTGAATACAATCCGCTAACAAACGTGGTGCGCAAAATAAATTAAATTGCCATACTACTTGCCCCGCCCTCTCCTGTGTCAAATTCGTACAACAATTTCATCGTAAAAATCGAGATGCTTTACGAGAAAGACTGCATTCTCTCATCTGTCTTGGAAGCGAGCAGACCTCTAAAATTGTATCGACAATGGTTGTACCAACATTTGTTGACCTGCAAGGATTCATCGTCGACGGAAGATTTGTTGTCAAGGAAGTGGCTGTCCTACGAAAGGGAACAATTCTCTCGCACTATATTTTTGGGAGTTCGACGCCGCAATATCTTCTTACAAAATCCGACAAATCAAGCATCCGATGGTTAGTGGCAAAACATCATGGACTACGATGGGACGATGGAGACGTTCCGTACAGTATGGCTAAACAGCTAATTTCGAAAGCTGTAGCTGATGCAATCGATGAAGAAGATGACGCATCCCATATCGTATACGTTAAAGGGTTGCAGAAACGCGACTGGCTTGCGGATTTCCTCGATGAAAATACAAGACCGGACGTGATCATCGAGACGCTGGACATTGACTACGAGGATATTAAATCTCTAAATAAGCTAAATGTAGTTAATACTCTGCGATGTGGCAGACACGCGAAGCATTGTGCCATACAAAATGTATTTAAAATATTCAACTGGTGGTCTAAACACCAAAGAGAAATTAATAAATAAAATATGATCAATTTTTAATGCATAAATGTTTTTTTTTCACCCTCCCCAACCTCCTATATGCGGTGTACGCTAGATTAAGACGATAGTTATAATTATGTAGAAGTAGTACGATTCACGTTCAGAGTTGTACGATTTACGATCAATACCCGTTCAAAGCCGTTCAATACCCGTTCAAAGCCGTTCAATACCCGTTCGATACCCGATCAAAGCCGTTCAATACCCGTTCAATACCCGTTCAAAGCCGTTCAATACCCGTTCGATTCACGTTCAAAGCCGTTCAAAGCCGTTCAATACCCGTTCAAAGCCGTTCAATACCCGTTCAATACCTGTTCGATACCCGTTCAAAGCCGTTCAATACCCGTTCAAAGCTGTTCAATATCCGTTCGATTCACGTTCAAAGCCGTTCAATACCCGTTCAAAGCCGTTCAATACCCGTTCGATTCACGTTCAAAGCCGTTCAAAGCCGTTCAATACCCGTTCAAAGCCGTTCAATACCCGTTCAATACCCGATCAAAGCCGTTCAATACCCGATCAAAGCCGTTCAATACCTGTTCGATACCCGATCAAAGTCGTTCAATACCCTTTCGATTTATGTTCAGAGTGATACCATGCACGTTTGATACTGGTTCAGAGTGGTACGATTCACGTTCGATTTACGTTCAGAGTGGTATGGTATAGCGAAATGATCAAATGACATCACCCTGCACGGCTGCTCCAGAGGATTCGAGTTACACGCGATCGCGCGAGTGCTCTCTCTTTCCTTCCTCCGAATTTAGATTTTAATGTAATGCTCTCTCTTTCCCTCCTCCGAATACGTGGTTTGTAAAAAGCCGATCTTCCCCGACATTGTCCGACGTCATCCGATAAAGTATTAAACAATTTCAGCTTTATAATGGTTTGAAAAAACATATTTGGGGGCCGTCCGCTTCCTCGGCCAGGTCTAAAAAATATTTGGAGGTCGTCCGCTTCCTCGGGGGTCATTCCCCCTCTAAAAACAAATTTTCGGGGGTGGGTCCGATGTGGAGAGGTATCCGCGGCGGTTCGGCCGGGACTGATCCCCTCCACGATTGCGGCTTCCCCCACTCCGTGGCTCGTGCGCGCGCAATCGGTCTTCCACTCCCCACTTCCCCCGCGCCCATGTTTCCCTCCACCGCACTACCCCGCGCGCCCTCACTTCCCCCCGCCCCCGCGCTCCCCTCAGAGGACCTGGGTTGGAACCCGCTTTGCCTTACTACTGTAAGGGAAGATGTAATAGAAAGAAGTGATCAGAGGCTGTGAGAGAAAGTATAAGACTACGCATACCTTATTATTGTAAATGATTATAGGTGGTGAGAATGCGGAAGTGTTTCGAAATAGAAAGGGATATTTTTCTTTGAATGTGCAAGTTGTGTGCGATCACAAAATGAAAATTAGAGACATCGTTGCAAGATGGCCTGGCTCAGCGCACGATGCCACAATATTTTCCCACAGCAACTTGCACAACAACTGTGAGGCGCAAGAATTTTAGTCGGGTTTGCTGCAAGGCGATAGTGCATACCCTGCGAAGAATTATTTATTGACGCCAGTATTGAATCCGAGAACACCAGCTGAACAACGCTATAATTCAGCGCACATACATACGGGGAATATTATTGAGCGTGTTTTTGGTGTATGGAAACGCCGATTCCCTGTGTTAAGTACAGGAATGAAAGTGCAAATGAAAACAATACAATGTATCATTGTTGCCACAGCAGTTTTGCATAATATTGCAAGAAATGAGAACGATGAAGATCCTCCGACAGAAATACTAGTGCCACACGACGAAGAAATTGAACATGAACCATATGTAAAAAACAACAACAGAGGTGCTTGCAAGGCGAAATGCTATAATTGCCGAATACTTTTCAATGTAATACGATAGAAGAAAGGGTGTTTAGTTGTATATTGTAAATAGTAGTTGCATATTGTAAATAGTAGTTGTATATTGTAAATAGTTGTTGTTTATTGTAATTAGTAGTTGTAAAGTGTAAAACTTAAACCTACTTTACTCCTACTTATGGGTCATTCCACGCGAAGTCGGACACTTTTCGGAGTAACATTTCGGATTTTGGTGCAACTTGGATATGTTGTAGTCTTTAGGAGTATATAAACATATCTCGAAGGATTTTTCGAAATGTCAAAAATTGTGGATGTTACAGCTCTTTGAAATATAGTGTTTACTATTTTTCAAAAAATTATAACTGTTGAACTAATAAACTGATAAAAATGACCTTTTGGGTGCTGACAGTGGAGATATAAGAGTACCTAATAAAAATTATTTCACTTAATAAAAACGAATATTTGACAAATTATTTAGCAATTGTTCTTAACAAATGCAATTTTATAGTTGAAGGCACCTTTTTAAAAATTTGGAAAAAATAGGAGGATAAAGCCCTGTTTTTCTTCTTTACGGACATGTTTTGAAAAACGTGGACGTTTTAAAATTGGCCAAATGAAAATTAATTGAATGTAACGCTGCGTCGCCCAGCACCGGCTCGACTGGTCGGGCCGTGCAGTACTTGCAGCGGCCAAGCGGCTATATCTGCTATTCTTATACAATGGTAAGTATTTGTAAAAAAATGAAAGAGGAAAACTTTTACTGTTTTTTATACCCAACATAATACAGTATCTCAATTTTTGGTGTTCGAAATATTTTCCTTGAAACGAGGGTGATCTTCAGTGTTTTAAATGGAATGCTATATACTTGATTACCCAAAATGAAAGTGACTGTCAAGACAAATTCACCCATATGGTATACTATGACCTTCAAAGCCACACAAGGTTATAAATATATTGAAATAGTAGATTGAGTTTCTTTCTTTCATTCCTAACCTTGTGTGGCCTTGAAGGTCATAGTATACCATATGGGTGAATTTGTTTTGACAGTCACTTTCATTTTGGGTAATCAAGTATATAGCATTCCATTTAAAAAACTGAAGGTCACCCTCGTTTCAAGGAAAATATTGCGAACACCAAAAATTGAGATACTGTATTATGTTGGGTATAAAAAACAGAAAAAGTTTTCCTCTTTCATTTTTTTACAAATACTTACCATTTACGAGAACACTGTCTAAGAATAGCAGATATAGCCGCTTGGCCGCTGCGAGTACCGCACGGCCCGACCAGTCGAACCGGTGCTGGGCGACGCAGCGTTACATTCAATTAATTTTCATTTGGCCAATTTTAAAACGTCCACGTTTTTCGAAACATGTCCGTAAAGAGGAAAAACAGGGCTTTATCCTCCTATTTTTACAAATTTTTAAAAAGGTGCCTTCAACTATAATATTGCATTTGTTAAGAACAATTGCTAAATAAATGGTCAAATATTCGTTTTTATTAAGTGAAATAATTTTTATTAGGTACTCTTATATCTGCACTGTCAGCACCCAAAAGGTCATTTTTATCAGTCTATTAGTTCAACAGTTATAATTTTTTGAAAAATAGTAAACACTATATTTCAAAGAACTGTAACATCCACAATTTTTGACATTTCGAAAAATCCTTCGAGATATATTTATATACCCCTAAAGACTACAACATATCCAAGTTGCACCAAAATCCGAAATGTTACTCCGAAAAGTGTCCGACTTCGCGTGGAATGACCCTTATCTAAATAAAACTAAATTCCTAATAGTAACATGGGAAAAACAAAAATAAAATATCATTATTAACATAAGCTATGATTCTTTATTTGTAACAGTTTATACTCTTTTATTTTTAATTCTGCTTCTAAATTTTTAATGGTTAATTCGTTTATTCTCTTTTTGCCTTCGCCATCATCTATTGTCAACTTATGAATAACTTTTTTTGCTTCCGATCCATCGATTACTAATTGCTTCTGCAATTGTAATTGTTCCTCCTTTAGGTTTAATAGATTTTCACATTTTCCCCCATATTAGTTTTTTTTATTGTCGATCCTTCGATACGTGACTCTTGTAATGGCGGGGTATCACTTTATGCTGGCATGTGCATGCCTGATATTTGTTGGAAATAATTTTCCATATCTGCACACACAAACACACACACAGACATTTAAACAATTTAAAAGTTAGGCGCGTTAAGCGATTGTGTTACGCTGAGCGGCAGAGGATCGCGCGTTGCCGTTGACTACCACTGTCGACACCGCGCGTTTTGCCAAACTATTTCGCTTCTGTATTGAAAACAAAACGTGACTTACCAAGTTTGTTGATGGTTTCCGAAGGAAAAATGTCTGCTGTATCGTGTGGAATCGTCAGATTTTCTCCTAGACCCTTAGTTTTGGAAATAAATTGAAAGATATCTTCAAAAATGGGTGCATTTCTGGTCTCCTTTTCCCTTTGATCGTTGTTTAAACATATTCAAATGTTCATAATGCAATTGTGGTGGCACGTGCAACGAGCACGCCGCCTCATTACGACCAGCCGTTTAGTCTGGCCATCGGCGACATCAGCGATATCGGCGACGCATCGAATTTCGGCGCCGATGCGTCGCGCTACGATTCCAACTTAAGGGTTCTCGGAAAGCGGCGTGGACCGTCGTCGATACGTTATTGTATAAACATCCTGTACGGCGCGAGAGACGACGGTCTCCAAAAGATCCGCGCCGAGAACCCACAAAGTCAGTCGATACAAAACCAGGGAACACGACGGACGACAACGCTGCCTGTTCGACGTCAGATAATAAAGTTAAAGATTATTACGATTAAACCTGGAAGTCATTCACTTTCCCGTCACCCACACAATAATATTCGGGAGGGTTCGTAGAATAATTTGACGCAACGAGCAACCGAATAACTATTACCGTTTCGACACAAAAGATGTCCAAAATTGAAAATTTGCATTTTTTTTCAAAATCGATTTTCTCAAAAAAACTGAGTGTGATAGAGAAATTCTGTTTGCGGATTCGTGTTCAGGACGAAAAACTCTACAAGAATCACCCAGCGGATATTGCGGACCAAAAATCTTGTTGGACAGTGTATAATCAGGGCGCCGTTAATGCAACAATTTTATGAGGAAGCAGTTATGCCCAGTTGGAACACACTTTTGCAGGAGTAAACATACGTTTCATGTCGAAGAGAAACTTTGTGAAGAATCAAGATGAATTCGTCAAGTCTGAAACTGCCGCTGCAGAAGAAGAGATGTTAGCAGCGGCTGAAGAAGAAAAACGTTTGGCGATTGAAAGAGGCGACGTTCTTCCCGGATCAGGGATCCCGCACATCTCCGTTGTGGCCGACGGAAGCTGGATGAAGAGATCCTACCGCAGTGGATGTTACGATTTTGCGTCTGGAGTCGGCGTAATAGTTGGTTATCACACCAAAAAAGTTTTATTCCACGGTGTTCGAAATAAAGTTTGCAGAATTTGTCGGATTGCTGCGAAAAGCAAGAAAGAACCTCAAAAGCACGCATGTTACAAAAACTGGAGCACATGTCGAGCATCGACTGCTATGGAAAGCGATGCTATAGTAGAAGGATTCAACACTAGCGTAGAAAAACGTGGGCTCGTTTATTCTACTCTGATTGCTGATGGGGACAATAGCGTGTATAAGAAGATTATTGATGCGGACCCATATAAGAGACAGATTCGTGTAAAAAAGATTGAATGCACGAATCAATTGTTGCGAAACTTTTGCACAAAAATGAAAGCGATTGTAAAGACCACATCTGGAACATTGAGACAAACTGTGGAAACTAACATTCGCCGGATGCGAACGGACATCGTAAAAGCCGCAAAGATTAGATACAATCAGAATGTATCAATCGGCCAGAAAACAAAGAATTTGTATGGCGACATACAGAATATTCCGAGCCACGTGTTTGGTGAACACAAAGAGTGCGCACAACTGGAATATTTCTGCAATGGAAAGAATAAAGAGAATGAAAGAAACATCGTTGCAGAATTGATGAATATTGGAGTGTACCAGGACGTAAAAGAAATACTTCGTCCACTGTTAGCTCATGCGGAGTGCTTACTCTATAACACCAATAATAACGCTGTGGAAAGTTTGAACGCAATAATTGCCAAGTACATTGGCGAAAAAAAATTAAATTTCGCCGAAAGAGGATCGTATACAGGAAGATGTGCTGCTGCGGGCGTGGAGTACAACACTAACCAAGTGCACTCGCGATTTGTTGTAATAAGAAAATTTAGTTTCGTTTACAGTATTATCTAGATTATAACAAGCGTTTGTAAAGGCGGGATCCTTATTTTGAATTATGCGGCCATACACGCATCGGCCACAGGTGTACAATGTATGCAACATAGTTCAAGTGTGAACTTCCTTTTGTTCATTCGTCGGCAATTCCTTTTGCTCACTTACTTCCTTTTCTTTCGTCGTTACAGGCAGTCACGCGGTAAACCATATTCTTTTGTATCCAACGCATCTGTACAAACACTTCATTAAACATTCTGTATAAAGTAATCTATCTCAAAATGCCTCTACCATACCTGTAAATAATAAACACGATTGAATACAGTAATGAAGAAGAAAACACCCGAGGTTGTGCGCCAATTGGAAGAAAAGAAGAAGAAAGAAAAGGAGATCTGCAAAACAGAAGGAAACGAAGGCTGCGCGATATGTACGCAAGCAATTGCCCTCGCAGAAAGATTCTGATTATGGACAAAATGCACAGAAACCAGACATGCCATCCGAAATGTACGAACTGGAGCGGGAAAAAGCATAGTGAGTGGCAAGGCAAAAGACATGCTATTGAAGCCGAAACCATCGGACAAGCGAAGAACCGCAGATGGTTGCAGTATAGGTCCAATTTGTGGACAAGTGTGCCTTCGCCGACCGGACACGGTATGCGCAAATACAGTGAAATCATTTGTGTATCCAAAGTTGATTAGTGCACCAACAGCTGCATCGCCTTTTTAGTAGCTTCACCGGATGGAATCATCGGTCAAGAGGGTATTATGGAAATCAAATGCCCCAAATCAGCGGAGCACTTTTCGAAGAAGCTATTGAAAAACTACCCGCTGTCCGGCACATGTTCACACGTAAAACAGGTATTTCAATGAACAAAACGCATCACTATTTTTATCAAGTACAAGGCCAGTTACATATTACTGACATTAAGTACTGTATATTTTGCGTTTGGACCCCCTTTTTTTTGGATGGGGGAATGCATTACGCACACCAGCAAGCTGATAGTGTCGGACTAGCAGTTGAATTGCCTACCGATTAAACGCCCCCCCCCTTTATCCTCATCCATCCGCCCCTCCCCGACCATAAGAGGTGGCGGTACTATTAATATAGTCCACCTCACGCACCTCCGTTGACAAGTAGTCGGGGCCTCGAGTGGGGGTATAAATACAGACGTATGGTATTATCATCCAAACATCCATTTAAGCTATCAAATAATCTCACTCTCGTAGGTTATACAGGGTGTTCCAAAAATGCTGCGGGTCCTTAAAGGGGGTGATTCGGGGGATGATTGCAAACAACTTTTTCCTTTGCGAAAATGCCCTCCGAGGTTTCGTTAACGAGATATTAATAAAAAGCACCGACCAATCAGAGCGCGAGCCTTGCGCTGGAGCTCCCGCGCTAGCGTGGCCGCGCGCCGGGCCGCGCTGCGACTACGAACAAGCAAGGCGGCATGCATCGAAGGAAATTGCGTAGAATGGCAAATGAAAACGACGTAACAAAAAAATCGAACCTTTTGCCATGGTTTGTTTGCCATTTAAAGTGAATAATGAATAAAGGATAAATGGATGAAAATCACGTGTAACGTAAAAAGACGAATACACATTTTTTTTAGAAGATTCGAAAATAATAATTATTTGGAGTGAGGGGATAAGGAGCACGTAAATTTCCTTTTTTAATAACGTACAAACGAAAAGGTAATGCAAAAGGGAACGAACGAAAAGTGATCGTAGTTCGTTATTGTGATAAAAATCCGTAGTTCAATAACGGCCAACACTGTTGTTGATAATGAATAAGTTCGTTTAAAAACTCCGAAGAAAAATTTACGTACAGAAATTTGGAAAATTATCTCCGGAAATAAGCAGTAGCCTGCGTTAAATTTAAAAAATAATAGTCGCCAATAATGTAACTAAAATTCACCCTTTCGGAAATTCACCTGCAGCTTAAAAACCTGTGTCACTAGGTCACTGAACCGATCCTGGTCATCGACAGACACAGCTGATCTCAGGTACACGACACCATCCAAAGTTAACCGGTTAACTGGCACGGCCTTTTCACTATTCGGGCCCAAACTGGTACTATCGAATAATTAAGTGAATCACACAAAATTTGGTATACAGGGGTTTTTTGAGTCGCTGAACCGATTCCGGGGGTAATTTTTTTCATCTGACACCCCCAACCCCTAAAAAAATAGAATTTAGGGGTGAGTTTGTCAATTCTTTACTAAACCTTTTTTTATTTGTGAAGTTTTCTTGTCTATAATTCGATTGCAGCAGTTACTTTTTTCAATGCCACCCCCAACCCCTGAAAAATAAGGGTTTAGGGGTCTAATTTTTTAGTTTTTTTATTTTCTACGAAAAAGTTTCGAATAATTTTATACCTGAATTCTTCATCCATAAATTCCACCGCAAGTGCTTTTTTTTGATCCGCGATCCCAAAAACCCCTATATACAATTTTTCTATATCCCGATAGTATTTCAATATTTGGCGGCCATTTTGGTTCGCCATTTTGAGTCTGCCATATTGAATTTTACAATTCCAATGCCAAATTCAGATTCAGCAACCCCAAAAACCCCTATATACAATTTTTCTATATCCCGATAGTATTTTAATATTTGGTGGCCATTTTGGTTCGCCATTTTGAGTCTGCTATATTGAAATTTAAAATTCCAGTGCTAAATTCAGATTCAGCGACCCCAAAAACCCCTATATACAATTTTTCTATATCCCGATAGTATTTTAATATTTGTCAGCCAATTTGGTTCGGCCATTTTGAGTCTGCCATATTGAATTTTACAATTCCGATGCGAAATTCAGATTCAGCGACCCCAAAAACCATTACATACCAAGTTTCATTCAAATCGATTGAAAAACAAAAAAGTTATTCCATTTGATCATATATGATACATTGCCAGAATTGGCCAGATTTTTGTATGATCATATATGATACATTGCCAGTTAACCGGTTAAGGGTCGCAAGTCAAGTGCGACCGGGTTAATGTACCGAATATTCACTTCACTGCACGCCTACTAACACTGATCACTTAATTTATTTTCCATGGAACGTGTTGTTCCTACGTTATAAAAATCGGTGGAAATTAATTTTTACTTGGCGTTCGGAGCCGTGGGTAATTCCCGCGCAAATTCTCACGCTGCAGCACTTGCGTCCCTGGTGTTGGGGGGGGGGGGGGGGGGGGTACACCCAGAACATCGCGTAATACTCTTGAGCAGAGAACATTTCTGCGACGTGATTGCTGACTGCTGACTGACAAGATTTTTTCCAAGCGACTTCTTCTACCCACAAATAATTTCTCTCGTTCCATTATGAGTTGACCCCCACCAGGCCAAGAGGCTTCAGGTAAAAAGTAGCCAGCACATTTTCGAAACACATGTGCTTCGCAGATGTGCAACGTTTTTACAAAAGTCCGCGTTCCGTCCTTTTACTGCCAATGTACCCATTGCTTCGAGGTAGGCAGCAGAGACCACGTGTTTCGGTTCGAAAGGGTCCGAACAGAAGAGAAACAGAAAGTCTTCGAGTTGCTATAAAGAAAAAAATCCTGTTTCCTGTTTTACTTTTCCGATACCCTGAGTTCACGTCTGCTGCGAGGCGGAACCAACTAAGTCAAAAATTGCCCAAAACTGTAGGAAACCGTTGTCTACCGTCGACTAGCAGGACAATACGGTCATAAACCGCGATCCTAGCGAAATGCTCTGGCCGAATGTTTGGGAACTAACAATTAAAAAGTATTATTCAACATTAATACGGCTCTCGAAGAGACACAGGAAGAAAGAGGGCATGTAGTTCGCTGACTGCGCGTAGTCCCGCCTGGTTCGTCCTATCTTCAAATTAAAGATGGATTCCTTATCTCTCGAGTATTAACACGCGCTCGAATTTCAAAACAAAAGCACGCGTCGACGTATTCCGTGCGAGAGAAGGTGGGCATGAAGTCCGATTGGCCCTAATTTAACCAATCTGCCCTGCATCCCTCCCAAACGGCCACTGTCCTGAAGAGGCCCTCATCACAGCGATATCTCCTCCCCAAGGCCCACCTTCTCTCGCACGGAATACGTCGACGCATGCTTTTGTTTTGAAATTCGAGCGCGTGTTTAGACACGAGAGATAAGCAGGCCCGATTGGTTAGTTTTGGACCAATCGAACTTCAAGCCTGCCTTCTCTCGCAAGGAATACGTCGACGCGTGCTTTTGTTTCGAAATTCGAGCGCGTGTTAATACTCGAGAGATAAGGGAACCGTCTTTAATTTGAAGATAGGACGAACCAGGCGGGACTACGCGCAGTCAGCGAACTACATGCCCTCTTTCTTCCTGTGTCTCTTCGCGAGCCGTATTGATGTTGAATAATACTTTTTAATTGCTAGTTCCCAAACATTCGGCCAGAGCATTTCGCTAGGATCGCGGTTTATGACCGTATTGTCCCGCGAGTCGGCGGTAGAGAACGGTTTCCTACAGTTTTGGGTAATTTATGACTTAGCTGGTTCCGCCTCGTAGTAGACGTGACTCAGGGTACCGGGAAAGGGAAACAGGAAAAGTATGCATTTTCTTCCTTATAGCAACTCGAAGACTTTCTGTTTCTCTTCCCATCGGACTCTTTCGAACCGAAACACGTGGTGTCTGCTTTCTATCTCGAAGCAATGGGTACATTGGCAGTAAAAGGACGGAGCGCGGGCTTTTGTGAAAGTGTACGAATGGTTCGTTCGTTGCACTTCTGCAAAACACGTGTGTTTCGAAAATGTGATGGCTTCTTTTTACCTAAAACCTCTTGTCCTGGTGGGGGTTAACTCATAATGGAACGAGAGAAGCTACTTGGGGGTAGAGGAAGTTACTTGGAAAAAATCCTGTCAGTCAGCTAGCAATCACGTCGCAGAAATGTTCACGGCCCAAGAATATTACGCGATGTTCTGGGTGTACGCTCGGAACAACGGGGACGCAAGTGCTGCTGCGCGAGAATTTGCACTAGAATCTCCGCGCTGAAGCATGCATCGACAATGGCGGTGGTCACGTGGAGCAGTTCTTGAATTGACAACAATCGGCCCCGAAGGGGGCCACCAATTTTTAGAACGTAGGAGCAACACGTTCCATGAAAAATAAATTAAGTGATCAGTGTTAGTAGCCGTGCAGTGAAGTGAATATTCGGTGCATTAACCTGGACGCACCTGACATTGCGACCCTTAACTTTGGGTAGTGTCGTATACCTGGGACTAGCTGTGCACTGAGCTCGTCCATCGATGACCAGGATCGGTTCAGTGACCCAGTGACACAGGTCTTCAGGCTGCAGGTGAATTTCCAACACGGGTGAGTTTTAGTTACATTAACCAGCGGCGCTGGCCGTGATGGACACACCGGTTCTCATTAGATCACCGAAGTTAAGCATCACGGGGCGGGTACTGGGGAAAGATGGGTGACCACCTTTCTCCCGGTACGGCGCTCGCTGCTGGGACCGGACGGAGAGGAGAGGAAAAAATAAGAGACTATAGTTCGTTGGGCTATATAAGCGAAAATGCTTGAAATGCCATCCTGCTAACCACAGGAAAAACAGAAACAGAAACAGTTTAGTTACATTATTGGCGACTATTATTTTTTCAATTTAACGCAGGCTACGGCTTATTTCCGGAGATAATTCTCCAAATTTCCCTACGTAAATTTTTCTTCGGAGTTTTTAAACCAACTTATTCATTATCAACAACAGTGTTGGCCGTTATTAAATTACGGATTTTTATCACAATAACGAACTACGATCACTTTTCGTTAATTTCCTGTTACATTACCTTTTGAAATTTATCATCCACTTTTTGTTGAAAAAAGAAAAGAGTTAAGAAAGAATAAAATAGGTCCTATTAGTTGGAGAAATACTGTCGTATTACCTTTTGTTAACAATATCTCTAACGATATTAGAAGAATTTTTAGAAAAGTCGGTATACACACCATTTTTAAATTACCATTTTATACTAAGCATCTATTTCCTTTGATTAAAGATAAAATTCCCTTGTCCAAAAATTCTAACATCGTATATTCTATTCCTTGTATGGGCTGTAATCAAGTTTACATCGGACAAACTTCCAGACTTCTAGAGAGACGTATATACGAACATAAAAGAAATATTTTTTTATCCCCCTCACAACATACGGCTCTAACCAAGCATTCTTTGGAGTTTGATCATAGGTTTGACTTTAACAATGCTAAAATTGTTGATAAAGAAAATAATTGGAACCTGAGGATTATTTTAGAGACACTACATATGATTAAACAACCTAGCGTGAATCTCAGGTATGAAACACCTAAGATACAAGAATATTACGCAACATTACTAAAGAAGTAATGGGTTATGATGTGTCTGTCTATTTTACCTCCTTATGATCACTCTACTATTTACATATTCTATGCATTTTATGTATCTTTATTAGCTCTACTACACCTATGAGTAGATATGTTATATTAAAGAAAATTATAAAAATTTGATCACACGAGCTCAATGTTTGGTTTGTTTGCCTTGAATGTATGTTTGTTCAAAATCTTAGGGTTTTTGATAATTTCAAATGGCTGACGGCTTTGTTTTGGCCACAGTCCGTTTCACCTCTAGCTATGTCTGTGTTGTCTGCTTGTTACTTCAGTCTGCTTCCAACCGACTCAGGAGTCGTTTGCTTTTATAAATGCTACGACACTTCTTTCACCAGCAAGCGTAACTTTATATAATTTATCTCACTTTCCTTGAGGATGGTTCAAATCATGAACCGAAACGTCGGATTTTTCTATAATTAATTACGAAATAGCGGTGTTTTCTTTATTTTATTTTCAAATAATAAAATAAATTGTTGCATAGTGACCGAATCAACGCGCCAATATTATCTTATTTAATTACCTTTCGTGGCTACGTTATTAACACAAGGACATTTACGTATTCCTTATCATTATCCTTTATTCATTATTCACTTTAAAAGACGAACAAACCATGACATGTTCGATTTTATTTGTTACATCTTTTTCATTCCCCATTCTACGGAATTTTCTTTGATGCATGCCGAGTTGCTTGTTCGCAGTCGCAGCGCGGCGCGTAGCCACGCTAGCGCGGCAACTCGGCCGTCAGACTCGCGCTCTGATTGGTCGGTGCTTTTTATTAATATCTCGTTAACGAAACCTCGGAGGGCATTTTCACAAAGGAAAAAGTTGTTTGCAATCATCCCCCGAATCACCCCCTTTAAGGACCCGCAGCATTTTTGGAACACCCTGTATACACAGTATATATACACTTCCAAAACTTCTTACAGGCTATAATAATAATATAGGTGTGTATGTACATAATCACCAAAGGACATTTATTATCATGCCCAATGTCCATCGCTGCTCCTCTGCAGTAATAATTGCAGATTTGCAGTGGTAATTAAAAAATTAGTAAACTAGTATATAGTACGATCGTCAAAACGAGTTGCCACATACATTGTTGCACCGCGCGACGAAGAGATCGAACGAAACACATCGAGACCGAGTGGGATAGAGCGATCTGACCAACGATCGTCAAAACAAAACAATAGCGTAGGCTACAGATCGCTCTCGCCCGAGACCGTCAGCCACGAGTCTAGTAGAAATCTCGTCGAGAAATGTACACCGCTCAAGAGTACTACGCGATGTTCTGAGTGTACGCCCGGAACAACGGGGATGCAAGGGCTACTGTGCGAGCGTTGGCACAGGAATACCCGCGCATCGAAACCCCAAGCGTGGGTACGATTAGACGCATAGCGTCACGATTATACTCGACGGGGTCGCTGATGCCGCGGGGCAGCGACATCGGTCGACCCAGAGCTGCGCGGAATGTCGCGGTAGAGGAAATCGTTTTGCGTGCCATAGACGAGGACCCGACCGTCAGTGTCCGCGACTTGAGCCGCCGCCTAGAGTAAGTCACAGTACAAGATAACTGCAGAAAGTATTAATTAAGGAAAACTAATGTTATCTAATAATGGATGTTTCTGCATTTTCTTCTAGTGTCAGCAGAATGGCGGTACACCGAACCCTGCAGGAAAACATGTTGCATCCATACAGCTATGTACGGGTGCAACATTTGCACCCCGGGGATGGCGACCAGCGGGTTGAGTATTCAGTGTGGCTGTTGGGAGAAGTGCAGCGGAATCCGTCGTTCTGCAAGTACATATTGTGGACGGATGAAGCACTCTTCAATAGGCAAGGGTGCTTCAATTCCCACAATCGGCACGTGTGGAGCGACGAGAATCCACTAGCGCTTCGGACTCGCGCACCACTAGTCCGTTGGTCGATTAATGTATGGGCCGGCATTTGTGGTGAGTTTATCATTGGGCTGTACATGCTGCCGGACAGGATGGACGGCCCAGCGTATAAAGTGTTTTTAGAACATGTTCTGCCGGATCTCATGAACCATATTCCAAATGACATCCGACAGAACATGGTCTATCAGCAAGACGGGGCTGGACCTCACTACGCCACAATTGCCCGCGACTACCTTGATGAAACCTTCCAGGACAGGTAGATCGGCCGCGGCGGTCCTGTTTGCGTGGCCCCCACGGTCACCGGACATGACCCCGCTGGATTTTTTCTTCTGGGGCTACCTGAAGGTAATTTCATTATTGCTCTTACTTTTTTATAGGTACAGTATTTCCTCGCTGAGGGCTCGCTGGTCGGGACCGGCGTTGAGCCCGTATCGTGAACGGAGCCCTAATTCTGAGTGTTCGTTTCTCCCTTCTTTCTGGCCGAAGGGGGGAGCGAGATGGAAAGTTTGGCGTGCGCGGCGGGCGCGAGCGCTCAGATGAAATCGTGACTGCTCGACGCATGTGCGCCACGGTCAGATAGCCAGGCACGGCACGAGCCTTTTTTGCGCCGTAGGCGAACTTGTCCAATTGAGCCCTTTATTATAATACATTTATTTGAGATTATTGATGACCTTACTCTGAATTTTTATTCGTGGTTTAAAACAGTTGCAGTACAATTTGTAGTATTTCATTTAAAAGTTTATTTTCAACAATGTCAACAATGAAAAGACCATTTTGCGCCCCCTGTCAATCTTATGCCCTAGGCAGTTGCCTAATTTTTCACAGTAAAGTCACAAATAATCTCAAATAAATGTATTATAAGGGCGCAATTTGACAAGTTCGTCTTGGGCGCAAAAAGACTTGAGCCGGGCCTGCGTCAACTTTCGCGGAAGCCGTTTTCGTCTCTACGATGATTTCGTCTCCGACCGTCGCGCACGCAAAGGACGGAGTGACAGGCGTCAGAAGGAGGGAGCGAGACAAAACATCAACGTGTCGTCTGCTCCTACCGTCCTTACTCGCTCTCACCTTCGCCGGACAAGAGTGAGACAGAAGTGGTGGGAATAGCGAAAAGTCCAGATCGTGTACGCCAAACCGACCCTTCGGCGAGGGAGTACTGTATTCTGTTTTTACTTACGTTTCGTATTTGTTGCACAACAATCATTTCAGGATGAGGTGTACCGTCAGCCAGTGGATTCGCTGGACGACATTGTGGCGCGAATTCACGGTGCGGTGGCCAACATCACGCCGCAAACATTGCGAGCCGTGCAGAACCAGCTGATAGCACGTGCCGAGGCGTGCATAGACGCGGAGGGCGGGCACTTTGAGCACTGGCTCAATTGATAAGAATCGGCCCCTTTCGGGGCCACCAATTTTTATAACGTAGGAACGACACGTTCCGTGAAAAATAAATTCAGTGATCAGTGTTAGTAGCCGTGCAGTGAAATGAATATTCGGCACATTAACCTTGGATGGTGTCGTGTACCTGAAACCAGCTGTGCACTGGGCTCGTCCATCGATGATCAGGATCGGTTCAGTGATCAGTGTTAGTAGCCGTGCAGTGAAGTGAATATTCGGTACATTGACCCTGCGATCAGCTGAGCACTGGACGCCGATGACCAGGATCGGTACAGTGGCCTAGTGACACAGGTTTCCGAAAAGAGAAGGAAAGCAAGGAAAGGAATGTCCGAAAGGGTGAGTTTTATTTAATTTATTGGTGATTATTAGGTGTGAAAGTAAATTCTTTCCGATTTTAGGGTACAATAACAGTTCGATTTAAAAAATATGAAAACAACTCGATCATCGCAATAATTTCCATTATTGTTCATTACCTTTTGCCATTTTTCTGGCAGCTTCTGAATACCACCGCGATAGAAATTCCAGTCGGAAAGAATTTATTCATACACCTAATGTTATTTTTTAAATTTAGTTGTGTTGGCCGTTATTAAACTACGGATTTTTACCTCAATAACGAATTACGATCACTTGTCGTACATTTTCTGTTACGTTACCTTTTCGTTTATGCCTTATTTAAAAACGAAATTTACGTACTTCTTGTCCTCTCACTTCAAATTATTCTTATTTAAGATTCTGCTTTAAAAATAACTGTGTAACGCGGTTTCCTTCGATGCATGCCGACTTGCTTGTTCGTACGTTCGTAGCACAAGCGCGGTCGCCTACGCTCTGGCGCGCGCTCTGATTGGTCGGGGTTTTTGGTTAATATCTCCTTAACGAAGCTTCGGACAATATTTTCGCTAAGGAAAAAGTTGTTTCAAATCACCCCCTGAGTCACCCCTTTCAAGGAAAACCGACATTTTTGGGACACCCTGTATACCCTTATATCCTTATATTCCGGTATACCCTTATACCCTTATACTCTTATATACCCTTATACCTTTACACCCTTATATACTGTTATACCCTTACACCCTTATATACCTTTAGAACCTTATACCCTTATACCCTTATGCCCTTATATACCCTTATACCCTTATACATCCTTATATACCGTTATACCTTTTACACTCACACCCTTATATACCGTTATACCATTAGACTCTTATATACCCTTATATCATTACATCCTTATGCCCTTATACCCTTATATACCCGTATACCCTTATACTCTTATATACCCTTATACCCTTATACCTTTATATACCCTTATACAGGGTGTCCGCGGGAAGACTGGACAGCTGAATATCTCCTAAAGTATTGGAGATAAAAAATTAAAAAAAAAATGTAAATTAATGGTTCGAGGGGGCTGATTAATTAGCCGCGACGGATTTTTTTTTCGATTATTATCTTAAAAGATACGATGGTCAAGTTCGGTTTTTCAAATGGAACTATTTTTTTTTAAGTCCTGAGTTGATAGTGCGTTCCAAAACGAATTCAATAAGCTTTAATGTATACACTTGATTCCCACTGGTTTTTGAGATATTGCACTTGCAAATATACTGATTTTCACTGGAAGAAAACCCGCTGAACGAGCAAGGACCGGGGTCGGTCTTGCTGGTGCCACGGGTGGCATTGCCTGCTGAAATAGATACCTACCTGCCAAAGGTCTACGCAGACCCAAAGGCTGGACAATTCTTTTCCGTCAGAAATGCTACTTTGGTAGGTACATCTGCGGAATCGACAAGCGCACCGTTACTTTTATTTCGCACTTGCTTCTACGCTCGGATGGCCGGTTATTCTGGGAGGGATGCAAGTTCGATTGGTTAGGTTAGGAGGTGTGAAAGTTGCTAGACTAAATTTCAACCATAGGGAGCAGATTGTATTAGAACCAATCGGATTTGCATCCCTCACAAACGGCTGCTCTCTTGAAGAGGCCCTCTTCACAGCAATGCCCATCTTCTCTCGCACGGAATACGTCAACGCATGCTTTAGGTTTTGATATTGAAACTCGTGTTTATACTCGAGAGGACCACGCGTCGACAGCGGGCTACCCCTTTTCTTCCTGTGTCTCTCCACGAGGAGTATTGCCGGTGGATTGTAGGAGCGTAGATGTCTGGATGCCAGTTATTGAATTCAGGAGACGATAGAAACACTTTATTACAAAACACATGTACTATAATTAAAGTAAATCGTATTCCTCTCGGGCAGGAGTACTGATAATAATCGAACTTGCGCCCCACTTCGCGCAGACCGATTACACGGAGGGTAGTCGGGTGTCACACACTGCACAAATGATACAGGGTAATTCTGGAGCAACGCCCGTCAAGGAGATGCTGCCTGGTACCCCGTGGCGAGGACAGCCCTTCGCAGTGCCTCGCCCGAATTTTATGGCTTTTTCCGGAAAAAGGTACGAATCCTGGGCCGAACGTAACAAATTGAAGGGTTTCGACCCTCGAAGGGTTTGGAATATCATTAAGAAGTGAAAAATGTACAGGATTTCAAATGTTTGCTTCTTTTCTTCATCGTATTGAGAAGGAAGTGACGCCAATGGATTCCTTATGTTTTTCCGATGAAACTGACACCAAGAACGACGTAATTCGGAAAATAATGAAGGAAATTTCGTTAATAATAGTCCGATTTACGTGAAATTTGGTATGATGTTTATCGGAAAAACATAAGGAATCCAGTGGTGCCACTATCATATCGGTGCAATAATGAATGAAGAATTTCTTACTACGCTGAAATGAATATTTCACATTTTAGCCGCTTGGCCGCTGCAAGTACTGCACGGCCCGACCAGTCGAGCCGGTGCTGGGCGACGCAGCGTTACATTCAATTAATTTTCATTTGGCTAATTTTAAAACGTCCACGTTTTTCAAAACATGTCCGTAAAGAGAAAAAACAGGGCTTTATCCTCCTATTTTTTCCAAATTTTTAAAAAGGTGCCTTCAACTATAAAATTGCATTTGTTAAGGACAATTGCTAAATAAATTGTCAAATATTCGTTTTTATTAAGTGAAATAATTTTTATTAGGTACTCTTATATCTCCACTGTCAGCACCCAAAAGGTCATTTTTATCAGTTTATTAGTTCAACAGTTATAATTTTTTTAAAAATAGTAAACACTATATTTCAAAGAGCTGTAACATCCACAATTTTTGACATTTCGAAAAATCCTTCGAGATATGTTTATATACCCCTAAAGACTACAACATATCCAAGTTGCACCAAAATCCGAAATGTTACTCCGAAAAGTGTCCGACTTCGCGTGGAATGACCCATACAGGATTTGTTATATTCGATGATGACAGACTGACAGCAGAAAGCCGACAGATTGTGCTGCCTTAACCTGCGAGCAGATTGGCGGCAGAGTCTGCTGATACAATTTAATGTCACAAATCGAGCAGACCCTGCGCAGCGCGATCTGGCGGCAGATAGGCAGCAGGAATTGGGCAGATTCTGCTGACATAGTTCACGACGCGACCCCGCCAGGCGGCGATCGGACGAGCGCTTCTCGCTTGCGAAATAGCACCGTGGCGGGAATAAGTGGCCGAGAGCTCGATCATTCAGGGCTCTCGAGTACCACTGCGGAGTATATATTTGGTATACCCGTCTCTAAGGTCGGTATTATCAGTCGTTGCTTAAGACTAAGATCGTCTTAAGCATCCGGCATCCTTTACTAATCTACTAGACTAGTAGAGGATGCCGCATGCTAAAAACTAAAAAACGATTGATGACAATACCGCCCTAAGATGACTGAATGAATAGTAGTTATCATTAATTCTTTTATATTTGGAAGAACTGTCTTTAAAAGTTTCAATAATTATATTGAGCCTCCCTGGCATTCAATTGACTAACAACCTGCTAAGTAAAATATTAAAAATGTTATAATACCCGTCTAAATACATGGTTTTCCAACTTTTCTTTCTTCCATAAAATATGGTAGGAATCAGATCTTTCAAGTCGGTCTTATAAACGTATTCTATATATTATTTACGCTTAAGACTTTCGCACTGTTTTTAAATCTATACTATTGTTACGAGCCGGGGCTGCGGCAACGCGAGAGGCCGGCGAGAGGGGTATTTCCCAAGGAATACGGTTTATGAATTTGTTAGTTAGAGGGCGGACGAACCTGATGCGAAATCAGGGAGCTGTAGGATACGGACGAACCTGATGCGAAATCAGGGAGCTGTAGGATACGGACGAACCTGATGCTAATCAGGGAGCAGCAGGAGAGGTAAAACGTGGACGAACCCGATGCGAAATCGGGGAGCCACTGGGTTGGAGAAGATTCCTTGTTTTGGTATTGGATGCGAACGACCCTGATGTGAAATCAGGGAGTCGCAGGAAATGTTAGTATTGCCTCGTAACTCTTAATTAATATTTGATACAACTCGAGCGGTAAAGTTGTATCGGTGGGTATATGCTACTAATATTATAAGGATCGCTGGGTAAAAGATGGGTTTAAACGAATCTACTCGATTTACAAACGAACAGCATATATTCAATAATTAGTTATTGTACAAATGTAAGTGTCGCGATTAAATAGTTGAGTAAAATAGAGTGAATTACCACTAAGGTTGCACGGTGTTGACGCACTGGCGATGCGGGGCGTACGAGTGGTTATTTGGAGAAGCCAAATAGAATATGAACCGAACTCGCGGATTCTATGAGGTTAACTATGATTCCGACGGAGACTTCAGCTCGATCTTACAAGATTTAACCAACCCTGTACGAGCGTGACACGACGTTACTCTACGCGTGACTGTACTGCTTTGAACCGAAGAGGGTAGAAACCAAAGGGTTTATATTGTCCCAAAAATGAGTGGGGATTAGTTGGAAATCTCCATATAAGGAAATCCTTCGGGGTCGTCGTCGTGTCACTCCCGTTCCCATGATCGTCATCCAGATGGTCGAGATCACGACCCCCATTAGTGGTGTGTGATAAGCGAAAGGATTTTAGGGCATTTTCCCTTCGCAGACGCGAGCTCGAAAAACGGTTGAGAGCGGCGTATGAGAAAATTCCACATACGTAACACTATTATATAAAATTGCCTACTATGTCCGCATTAAATTATGGTTTTGCGATCAGATTCTGACATCAGGATCTGCTTGATTTCTGCCGCCAATCTGCGGGCGGTTTTTGTCAGCAAGATCTGATCGAAATCTGACATCAATCTGCGGTCAAATCCTGATGTCCGGCTCTGACCGCAGAACCATAGTTTAATGTGGACATAGTAGGTCCCGAATCTGACGTCAGAATCTGCTGGAATCTGCTGCCAATTTGCTGACATACTGCGGTCAGTTTGTTTACTGGGTACCTACTGGTAAATCTATTACAAAAACTTGTATTAGGCTGTTACGAAATAATGACAGCATGTTTTAATTTGAATGAAGAACGACAGAAGTTAATGGTAAAACTTCATGTTATTCGGGTTTTTCAACATGGTAGATAGGACATTCTAAGGAGAGCAGTATTCTTTTAAAATTTGCCCGCCGATTTGGGACTTCCGCTTTAGGACAACATGACGGACACATTTTCCGATCACTACCTAGAGGATCACTATGCCCAGCAGACGGCAGAATCTGCTGCGTGTCTGCTGCGGATCTGACAGCAGGCTCTGCACCTCAGAACGCAGTCAACTGCGGACACAGACCACTACGGTTCTGATGTCAGATTCTGCTCCCCAGATTAGGCTATCAGTGACGTTTTGAAATATTAACGGTATGCTTCTCGATACCGCAGATGTACCTTACCTAGCATTTCTGACGGAAAAGAATTGTCCAGCCTTTGGGCCTGCCATTCCTGGCGTAGACCTTTGGCAGGTAGGTATCTGTTTCAACAGGCAATGCCACCCGTGGCGCGAACAAGACCACCCCCGGTGCTTGCTATTCCAGCGAGTTTTCTTCCAGTGAAAATCAGTAAATTTGCAACCCCAATATCTCAAAAACCAGTGTAAATAAGGTGTATACATTACAGGTTATTGAATTTGCCTTGGAACGCACTGTCAAGTGATCTCTTTAAAAAAATAGTTCCATTTAAAAACCGAACTTGACCGTCGTATCTTTTAAAATAATCGAAGAAAAAAAACGTCTGCGCTAATACATTTGCCCCCCCCCCCCCCCCCCAACCGAACCATGCAATTCCATGTAAATTTTTTTATCTCCAATATGTTAGGAGATACCCAGCTGTTCAGTCTTCCCGCGGACACCCTGTAGATATAAAAGTAAACACTGCATATTGAATTCTTAATTAAATAATATTGAATTAATAAGGGCGGCAATATTGTTTTTGCACCTGGGCGGCCAAAACCCAGGAACGGCCCTGAGCGTGATTACGTATTAATTACTTGTAAAAATTAATACGTAAAATAAAAATGGTTAGGACGTGTATGTTTCGTGGCGCGGAAGAATTGGGGGAAGATTTGACATATCACGGGTACTGTCGTTTGCAAAGATGTTGCCGGCAGAAACTCGGTGGTCCGATCGAATGTATCCTCATAGGCCCACGTTCTCTAAAGCAGTGATAGGGGTAGGTCACACGTATTGCCAATATTGGCCGACGTGTCATGTCACGAATCGGTCAGCAGCTTAGAGCATATAAACATGGAGGAAGCATGCAATAGGCGAAAATGTAGAGGGCGATAGAAAGATAAATATATACATGTGGGACACCCCCTCTCTTTCTAGCGCCAGGGGCGGCAGCGCTTTTTATTGAAGGTCCATAATGGAACCCTAAGAGTACTTTTATGTTGGAGCTGCGATAAACGATCAGAGCGGCGACAAGAGCGAAGCGTCGAAATACCTATACTCCAAGTCATTTTAGAAGGAACCTGCCGACCGACGAGTTTAGACTGGTTCTGCGCAGGTTGACGCTCATTGGTGCCGGGAAAAGCCACTATTGGCTGTATCCCCACCAACGCTTTTTCGGAGCCAATGAGCTCAGTCTACATGCGCGAAACGGTTCCTTCTTAAATGACTTGGAGTATACATTATATTGTTTTATAATGGAAGCAGCACCGCGTGACGAAGAGAGCGAGTGGGGAATTGTGGAGTTCCGTGGGAGAGAGTGGGGCGGTGCGAGCGAGGTAGACCCTTTGCCCCGCGCAGCGTCCGGACGCCTTCTTCTTTGCAAACGACAGTAGAAAATTAGAAATAACATTTATATGCTACTTGTAGGTTAAGTGAAACTTCTTACTCATAATAAATATCCCTAAGAAAATAGAAACTATTTTTGTTTGTTTCATATAGATTTCCGTTGAAGGCTGCAGAATGGCTACACAACATGGGTCTGGGCTGGAATTTCGTGCCTTCAAAGAACGCCTTGTTATGTTCCAATCATTTTGAAAAAAGTTTCCAAGAAGGCACTGCCAAAAGCTGTCTTCTCCCTGGAAGCATTCCTACCATTTTTTGGGCAATACAAATCTGATTGCGTCTTCTGTCATGCTAGAAAATAACAGGATAAAAACAAATAATTTCGCAAGTAATATATGAATTATTCAAATTAAGCTGCTTATTTTTAAGTTAAAGTGACTGAAATAAAATATTTGATGCTTATTAACCAAATGCAATTGTCTAATTATTTAAAGTACAATAAAGAATGATAACACTCGAATTTAAGAAGTTTTTACATAAATTATTTTACATAACTTCATTAATATTGTTTCAGTATTTGGCATTAATTTGAAACATAACTTCCTTATTTTGCAGATTTCCGTTAAATAATGCAGAACTGCTTCAGAAGTGGATTGCAGCAATGGCTGCTTTGTAGTGACCATTTTGAAAAAGATTGTTTTCGTAAAACAGGTCGTAATGCTTGTACGTTAACCCTGGAGAACAATGCGATTCCTATCATATTTAAGTTGCCTCTAATTGACAGTAAGATTGTTTGAGTTTTTTTTATATATTCTTTATTTTACTTTTGGAATATAATGCACATTACAGTAAAATACTATTTTTAGAAATACCTGCTGGACAACACAACAAAAATTCTCAACTCCCTGTATCACAAATGGAAACAGATCCCTCATTGTCGCCAGTAGAAGTATCAGCAGCGTATGAAGGGCGTGAAAAGCGCCGTTTATCAGTTGATTTACCTCCTCCAAAAATGTCGAAAACTGACACTAAGTACAGTATAACAATTCCTTATTCTAGTTTTCAAATTGTACCTACATTGATTAAATTATGATGTATAATTATTAATCTAATCTTACACCACTTCTTTTAAAAATAAGAAATATTTATTTGTATTTTATTGCATAATGTATACTCTCATATTTATATTGTATATATTTTTATATTCAGAATTTATCGTATGTATTGTACATATATTATTCTTAGGTATTAAATATGAATTGCACAGTTTTACACGATATATATTTTAAATTTACGTCAATTTTTATATCTGTCATATAATTTTAAATTTTATTATACGCGTACTTTTATTGCATTTAATAAAATTGTTTCATATTTATATTTAATGTGTTTTTATCTTTAACTTAATCAGTTCATTATCTGTTTTATTCTTTTGGGCCATCTATACATTTCCTTTTGTTTTATGTGCGTTTATTTTTTATTACATCTTTTATTTAAAATAATAATTTCCAATTTTCATACATGCACTCATTCGTTACGTATATCTCCCTTTATTACCGTTCAAATTTACCGCTGTAAAGTGAGAATCGTCCTCAGACTAAAATGGCGCCGTGACCTCCAAGTCGGCACACGGTTTTAACACGGGATACGCTATCCAGTAGTATATAGAGATCAGTGGTGAAAACGGTACTGGTGAAACTCCTAACTCACGATCACTCCCCACTACGGCATTGTTGCTCATGAAAGCGTGGTTTAGCGCTTTAAGGCCGGTATTCATAGTCGCTACTTA
Source organism: Andrena fulva (assembly GCA_946251845.1). Lineage (NCBI taxonomy): Eukaryota > Metazoa > Arthropoda > Insecta > Hymenoptera > Andrenidae > Andrena > Andrena fulva. Next base: position 21,906,507 of record OX276330.1, read on the forward strand.
TTCTTAAGCAAATGCTTAAGCATGCGGCATCCTCTACTAACCTAGTAGCTAGTAAATGATGCCGAATGCTTAAGCATTTGCTTAAGAATAAGCAGCGACTATGAATACCGGCCTAAGACGCTCCTTCCCCATGCTCTCGAAAATTTTTGCCCGGCGGGCATTCAGCCGATCAGGACTGCTGTACATAATCTTCATTGTAATACGCTCGAGTAGCGGAAACATTGAATTAAAAAGTAATCCTACTTGTCGTTTTTTGGTTTTGTTATACATTAATTACGCTTAATTATTTATTTACTGTACACAATTTATGACTACATTTTATAGTTTTTTTTTTTAACGATATAAGTGATCAGCATGAATGTTATTTGCAATTTCCGATTCCCACTTGTCTCCATTGTTCAAAAGTTTTTCCTTATTATATAACATTTCTTCGTGTGTTTCTGTAGAAAATTCGAAGTTGGGACCCTAAAACGATTTAAAAAATTGATATCTGTTTCTAATTTATCTTAAACTAAATTTACGTCTACTTCTTTGCATATAAAACCAAACTATTTTTTAGGTGTTCATTGTAAATACCTCCACAATTGCATCGACTGGACAAGCTTCCTGACAAAATCCGCAGTAAATACATTTGGACATATCTATATCATATCTTGTTGTGCGGCGAGATCCATCAGCTCTCTCTTCTGCTTCGATAGTAATAGCTTGTGCTGGGCAGATTGCTTCACATAACTTGCATGCAATACACCTCTCCTCCCCTGAAGGATATCTATTAGAACAAATTAGTCATACTTTAAGCATTTTAAATATTAAATATGTTTCATATTTATATTCAGGAAGCAAATTATGTATACAAATTAAATAAAGTTTTACTCTGTAATCATAATTTGCTTACATTACACTTTTAGGTACAAAGGTAACCTACAGATATTTATTGTACATATTCATTTACTTATACAAGGTACTAATTGAAATATTAAAGACAAAAAGAAAACATTTTTGTGAATAAAAATAAAAACTTTTGTTCTATAGATTTGAATATTCTGTTTACAAATTCATTAACTTGTATATTTAAGAAAAATAAATACATTACTATAGATATGCAAAATTATATCAGAAGTTATAATTAATTTCTTATTACAATTAAATATTTATCTTAAATATTTATTTTTTTCCTTTACATAACATTGTACCTTGTAATTAAATCTGAATTACATATAGGTATCCCCAGTTCTAAAAATTGTAAAAGCATATGGAAACAGAATTGGTGGTATAAGAGTAATTTCTACACAGTCATTATTTTAACATGATAATACTTATTTTATTCACTTATTAACTTTAGAATCAATTGGAAACTGTACTAAATTAAGATTCAAGTTTTAATCACACAAAACACGGAATCACACCACCCAAAAAAAATAAAAAAATATCAGATCTCCTGTGCTAAAACGTGTGAAATTTAAAAAAAAAACATATTTACCCGCCCTGAAACACACAAAAGATTAAAAGAAAAATACATCAAATTTACCCGCACTAAAATTCGGCACGATAAAAAACAGGTTCAACACGCGCTCACAAAGACAATTGAAACTTATAACTCCTACTAAATAAACTTAAAGTAAGTTTTTAGACGAAAATTGGCGGGTCGACTGAATGGTTGTCTACTTCGCGATACTCATTCAGTTAACTTAACATCGGCGGAGCTGTGTTGATTATGAGAACGAAATGCGCGTTTAACCTGAACCAATCATATTGCGAACAGGTAAGTAGGCCCAAATTACTTTATAACCCCAGATGTAGTAGTAGGTTCGGAGTTTGAAAATACGTGAACTTTCTCTGCTTCAGTTTAGAGGAACTCTCTTGGGATGACCGACGAAGACATCAGTCTTACCAAATTCTTCGAACGCAGTACATCAACCAAGCAAGCGCATGCACAAATAAACTCATTCAACTGTTTTCGTTTTGGTGATTCTCATATTTAACCTAGCTCCGCCGATATTAATTTATTTCAACGATCATCGTCACATTGCAAAGTAGATAATTATTAAGACTTATTAGTTTGAATTGTGTGAGTGCGTGTAATCTTATTTTTTTGCATGTTCAGTGCGGGTGTTCTTTTTTAAATTTTTGCTCACGTCTTAGTGCGAGATCTAATATTTTATTTTTTGTGGGTAGTGTGATTCTTTATTTTGTGTGATTTCTGTGCGTGTCTTGATAGCACAATGAACTGCAGTGGATATAATAGAAACAATGAATTTTAGCGAGTAGACAGGTCTGGTGCAAGGGCGTATGCAGACTTTTTTCGGGGGGGGATTTCGTGAAACAGCCAACTTGATAGGCGACGATTGGTTGCTTGTTTGAACCCATCTTGTAGCGCGAATATAATTAAAAATTTAAAATTGAAATTTAAAAATATTCACTTTTTTAATATAAATTTAAAAAAGATTAGTTTCTAAAAATAAGCGATTTTTTTTCTCAAGGCAGGGGGCAACTATACCCCCGTTGCACTCTACCCCCCCCCCCCCCCCCCTACGTATGTCCATGGTCTGGTGTAATTCAACGATACCCTTTAATTATGGATTAAGTGTCGTAGAATCGCGTGGTCATGTTGAGTATCATAAATTTCGTTAATCAAATCGAAAAGCAAAAGATGTGTTTTTAAAGGGACAGACTTGAAGCTATTAAAGTCAAGCGATGGTTTTTGCTTCGAAGTTGAATAACTCAAACAGGAAAAAAACGTATAACAACCAATGTACACTGACTTTACACACGAAAATAGTCGTTTTTGACTGGTATATGTAAATGTAATGTCTAAAAAAATTTTGTTCACTCCATGCAAAGTTGAATAAAATTTCTTAAATTTTCAAAGTGCTCTCCATATCGCTTTAACTTTGTCGAGAAGCAATACAGCTAAAATCTTACAAGGAAACATTCACTTATAAGGAATAGAGTTTCCCGATTCGGAATATATATTTTTACAGTACTCATAGTAACTAAGAAACCCTGAAAATTATATCTGCAATGTACCTATTTTTCTCATGTTATCAATAACATTCAATATAGCCTCAAGGTGTATGCGAAAAACGGCTAAATCCTCTTATTTAAATATAATTGGCTAAAACCTGGCATCTGTATGTTTTTTGTGGTGCTGAATCCGAATATGACGTTATTGTTTGTGTAAACAAAATTCTTAAGGCAGTTCTCTTAATAAAAAATCGGTTTCTTGGAGATACGTACAACTCACCTTTTTAACATGAAATTTTTCGGTAAGTGGATTTAGGTAGAAGGGTTTGGCATTAAACACGCAGTGGTCATTTCTGTTGTTCGGGGAAATTATTATTATTATTCTTAAGCGTCTTTATTGCACAACACAACTATATAAGCAAGAATAGAAAAAAAGAAAACAGAGAAACGCAAAGGCGAGGTTCAGTCACAGACTGTTTTTCAACCTAACCTAAACTGGTTATGAATTGAGGTAAAAACAGGTTAAAATGGATTTTGAAGTAAATTGGAACGAGTAATGCTAAAAAAAAATTTTTAAAATATTCTTCGGCCTTTCCTTTTTGACTTATCTCCAAATACCCGGTTTTTATTAAGAGAACTACCTTAGGAATATTTTTTGCGAAAACAATAACGTCATATTCGGATTCAGCACCACAAAAAAACATACAGATGCCAGGTTTTAGCCAATTATTCTTAAACAAGAGGATTTTGCCGTTTTTCGCATACGCCTTGAGCAAAGAGGAGGTATAATAAGAGGCGTCACTCGACAAGGACAGAGATAACCTAGGGAAATCACTAGACAACCAATTTAAATGCCCATTCGGCAATGATCGCTAAGCTTCGGCAATGATCGGTCAACTTCGGCAATAATCAGCCAATTGCGGTAAGGTACATTTAGTCGATTTGAATATCCCGCTCGAAATAGACAACCAATTTAAATGCCAAGGTCAAGCAAGGACTTCAAAGGTTCCGCCCGGAGTGACGCCTCTTATTATACCTACTCTTTGCCTTGAGGCTACATTGAATGTTATTGATAACACGAGTAAAATAGGTCCATTGCGGATATAATTTTCTGGATTTCTTAGTTACTATGAGTACTTTAAAAAAATATATTCCAAATCGGGAAACTCTATTCCTTATAAGTGAATGTTTACTTGTTAGATCAGCTGAAAGTAGAGAGATTCCACTCATTCAAAGGACATCTTAATGATACGACCATTTTCGCAGAGAGTTATGACCATTTGAACTTGCCTCCATTTTTCGGGTGTGTAGGTGTGACCCCTGAATGTTTTTGAATCATTACATATGTACAGTTTTGTACATATTTATATGGACTACAGAAAAAAATGACATAGTAGGTGTAGATGCCCCTATTACGGTGCCTGTCCCTATTAATGTTCGGGTTTGGCATGACGAGGAAAGAATAGAGAGAGTGAAGAGAAAATACCTAAAGTGGATACTAGGATTGCACAGGGGAAGCGCGAGGAACTAATGGATAGAGCTTTGAGGAGGGCTTTCAAGTACGAAGAGCGGGCGAGAGTATTAAACAAAAAAATAGGAAAGGGTGAAGTGAGAAAATATAAAGAATAAATTGGGAGAAAAGAGTGGAAATGAGGCGGAGGTTGGATTTCAGGAAGTAGAAGGTGAAAAGTATAACAGAAGAAACGGAGGGAAGCATAGAGAAGATTGTTAGGAGGATAAATGAGAGGATCAGAGAAAGGGGGAAAAAATAAACGCGTTGAGGTACAACGGAGCATACAAGGAAATTGTGACACAGGAGTCAGCTCGATACCTGGAAGGGAGGAAAAACAAGAGGGTCAGGAGCCTTTTGGCAAGTTTCAGATGTGGGGAAAGGGCTGGTGGAGATGGGGGAGGGAAGGGAACAGGAAACGGATTACGGGGGACTATTCAGAAAACTAATGCTGAATTAACCTTCACCGTGTGGACAGGGGTCCAAACGGACCCCAAGCTAATAAAAACGTAAATAAAAAGTTACTGAATGTAAACTTTCCCAGTATCTTTTAGGAATGCTACCTCTGATATTTTTCACACAGAATTTGATAAAAATTTCATTGAAATCGCTGAATTTGAATGCAGTAGTAGCCTTCAAAGGCACCTGAGCGCTTAACCGTGTACAGGGGTCCCCATACAAAAATCAATTTTTGTAAGCAGCTGCGTTAGTATTTTTCTACAGTGTGTTTTGTATTTACATTCCTGTTGCCTAAAATATATGGTTTCTAGTCATTTTTTGTTGTAAATTATGTAGGATCACGGAAAAAGGGGAAAGCCTCAGACGGGACTCGAAACCCGCGATCTCCAGATTCGTTGCGCGCTGGCCAAGTGCCTTAGAAACTATTCTCCGTTGTGTTCAATACAACTTTTTAATTTTTGTATTTTAAATTAAATGGTTTACTGTTTTGAACACTTATCTTCTTAATAATTAATAAATCTTCACAAATACTTAAGCAGCTACTGTTTTTTCTGTACATTTGGGACTGAAAACGCGTGGGGTCCAATTAGACCCCTGTACACGGTTGACGTTAAACTATTAGTACACAGAGTGAAGGTTAAGAGTGCAAAGGCAAGAAAGTGAGTCAATGTAAGATTATAGGTGTTGTATGACTGCTAGATATAATCAGATATGAGAGGGGTGGGAAAAGGTAAAATGTAAATGTAACTGTAGACGTAAGTGAAGATGTAAGCGGAAGCCATCGAAAGCCAACAGGCAGGAATAATAAATAAATACATAAATAAATGTATTAATACCTTCTTAATGCATGTTCTCCCCTAAATCGTGGACTCAAAGGACCTTTTTCAAATGGATAATTTATTGTTGCTGGTTCCCTAAAAACATGTGACAATGCAACACCCATTCCACGCATAATTTCTAACAAAAATGCTTTGTGTATTGTTTTGTCTGCTATGTCATTCCAGCTTTCACTTTTTCCATCCTGTTCTCCATAAATGGAGTAATATTTATTTCGACGAAAAGGCATATTCAAAACTTTGGGCATAGTTTGAAACAGTTTTAAGCCTGAAAATCGTAAAAATAGAATAAATAGTTATGCAAAATATTTATTTGTATCATCATTGGCACTTATGTAGAATTGTACTAATAGTTTTTAGAGGTTATATATATTAATGAACGTATATTAATAAAGACACTTCTTAAATAGAAATAATTAACAGTAACTTATCAAGGAATAAAGATAGTTAATATTAAATTTACCTGGTTGCATAATTTTGAGAGACGTCATATTGAAATGGCAGAAACAGTTTTTTTTTTGATTTTTTAAGAGACAATTTCCAACTTCAAAAACGCAATCACATATGAACTAACAATACTCTTTACTTTCTAACCAAACCAAACGTAATTTCTGCCTCAGATCGACTACCAAATGCACGGCAGGCAACGTAACTTTCTTCCGATACTGTTACGCTATCGCGTGAACGTAGCTAGGGAATTGTATATAATCGATATGCCAACTTGGAGCGATATTTAAAAGTGGATGTTTGCATATGGTTGAGAAAGTATGTATAATGTACCATTGTTAAGGATATTATGGCGTATTCGGACGGTTGCACTGGTGTCTGCAGGGATTAATCGATACAAGTAAATACGAGTATATACTCGACACTTTTGTTTCGATACCAAGTAATTTTAGTATCGATACCTAGGGTTGCGATTGTTGCGGTTTCCGCTGGTATAAATATGTGTGACTGCGTGAAGTTAGTTATAAGACATAGGAATATCGAGGTTAGATGTAGAGCGAAATTCAAAATCCTTTTGTACTGAAAGATAGATATATTATAATTAGATTCGAAGCGTACGAGAACCTAGGGGTGCATTCAGTAATTCTCAAAACTACAGTTAGGCCAAGCGAGGATAATAAATAGCTTAACTTTTCCTTCTACATCTGCGTGCCAAATTTCAATGAAGGGGCAGCTGCTCGTCTTGTAAAACCATTTAAAACTCTGCTTTCCCTTTCAATAATTGCCGATGTCCTGTTAGGGTAAAAACTTAGCTCGGGGGAGGCTGAAAGTCATAAAGTCATAAACTTTGCGCCGGTGACGCCGTCTTGACCCTGAGGGTTGCGCTTACCTACCTGTTAGAAATGTATGTACTATACGCAGCCTATGTAAAGTATATGTAATCGGAAAGCGTGCCTCGACCACCAGCCGAGAGTGGAGGGAAGCGCGAAGGAAGGGCCAAGGACGGAGAGATGGCAGAAGGACAACCCACTGACGAAACTTAAGGGATGTCATTGCCTTGATTGGGCGAAGGGATCCGAGGAGGGAGTCGGAAGAACATGGCAAAATTAGAGGAGTAGGGCGCTCGGAGGTGACGAGCGAGGAGTAAATTTGTAGGAAGATCAGATCGAACTTGTTAGCAGAGTAGTCAACCTCTAGCTAATTATTAAATCCAAACATAGAATTTATTCTAAAGAGTTTCACTTTATTTCCATCTCATCATTGAAATTCCCGCGCCACTCGTGAGCTGAGTGCTTCAGCGCTCCACGGGCACGGACCAGCCGCCTACTTAGAAATCCTCACGGAATCGCGCATCACGATACCAAGTAGGTATCGAAAAAAAGTACTCGTATCGAATGGGGCGAGTATCGACATTCTACATGAAAGATGAAAGCAAACATATAGCGATTTCGGCAGACACGCACTGGTGCAGTTTCGTGCTATGCCGGTGCTGCCTGAGCACAGTGCCAGTGCAGCACGGTTTCTAGGGTTTTCTAGCACCGATTACATTGGATTTGACATGCGAGCAATCTTGTATCGTATTCGGTGAACAAGAGCTGCCCTGGTGTAGTGCAAACTTCACATTCGGATGAACGGAATAAACTGCACTAGTGCAACCTTTCTCGCATTGCGATTTCTGACCGGTTCTGACAGCGCAGTCCAGTGTAGCCAAGTGTAGCGGATCTCTGTAGGGAATTTACCACAGAAAACTATGCGCGTGAAATGATGGGTGCATTCCGTGTGACGCATTATGCGCAACGACTGCAGAGAAAACCGTTCCGTGTCAGTCTATGCGTGCATTGGTCAAAGAGTAGGTATAATAAGAGGCGTCACTCCGGGCGGAACCTTTGAAGTCCTTGCTTGACCTTGGCATTTAAATTGGTTGTCTATTTCGAGCGGGATATTCAAATCGACTAAATGTACCTTACCGCAATTGGCTGATTATTGCCGAAGTTGACCGATCATTGCCGAAGCTTAGCGATCATTGCCGAAGCTTAGCGATCATTGCCGAATGGGCATTTAAATTGGTTGTCTAGTGATTTCCCTAGGTTATCTCTGTCCTTGTCGAGTGACGCCTCTTATTATACCTCCTCTTTGCATTGGTTGCGTTGGTGGAGCATACGATTCCCTAGAATTCACCCACCTCTAGCGCATAAAGCGTGCAGTTGATGCGCGCATGCGTATTTGTCTCTTTACGTACGCTTTGAAAAACATACACCAAATCGACGCGCGTTACGAAAAGTAGCACGTTTCATTTTTTCTACATGCAGTTATCCGTAAGAAAAAAATGAAACGTGCTACTCTTCGTAACGCGCGTCGAAATTATGTGGTCCCCTCCTCGAAAGGACAGAAAATATAACCTATAGATATGCTACATGACAATAAATGTTTATTGGATATTTCGTTCTTTTACGCTACATTTGTCAATTTTTTATAACTTAACATCATTCCAAAATATTATTGTTACGCCGCAACGGTATCTTTATGGAATCGGGTATAACCCCCACAGCACAACTTGTAAATACTACGTAACATGGAAGTCACAATTTCTGTAACTTCTGTTACATGTACAAAATATAACCGCTACGTAATACAGGTGTCACAATGTTCTGTAACTTTTGTTACATGGATAGAACATAGCAGTAGCATAACCTAGGAACATAACTGAAAAGTCACACAAAACATATAATTTTTATGTAACTCTTCTTATGTATAGGCTACATATTAATCCAGATGTAAATGTCATGGAACGTAGGTGTCACAAGTATTCCGTAATTTTTGTTTCATAAATAGAACATAACAGCGACATAAACGATAAATATAATTTATCGGTTGCTCGACGTGACTGTGTCGTGACCTTCGAAACGTGGTAACGGTGGTAACGTTTCCTGCTGCTAAACTCCTGCACGGAACGTGTTACAATAAGGACTGCGTTTAGCATCGGTATGTTAGAATGCAAAATCTAACGTTTACGCGACGATTAAACGTGGCGTGTTGCAATAAACGTATTATTACATTGGTTTTAGGTTAAGTTGGATACATATTTTAATTAATATGTCAGACAGAAAACGTTTGAGAAGAGATTTTAAAACATACTCTTCTCGACATCAAAGGAGGATAGTCGACCAATATGTGAAGTATCGAATAAATGAAATTGCAGTTTATTTATATTGATAGATTCGGGGGAAAAACGCCAGCAGATAATGTTCGGCAAATATTGAGCAACCTATTTAGTTCAGAATTTGCCGCGTTATACACGTGGAAAGGGAGGAGGAATAATATTAACATTTCGCAATTACAAATGGTGCGAATAATAAAAGGTATTTACACACTTATTTTATGAACCACTTTATATTAAAACTGCGAGCTAATGTATACAATATTATTTTTTTATTCAGATAAAATAATAGATAGTGATCCGGACTTCCGCGAAGTCGATTTTAATAAGGAAGGAGCGGAATGATTTCGATTGGGATTGCAAAGAAAGTGTAGGGAGAAGAAAAAATATTAATACTTGTTTTTAAAATATTTTTTTATTTTCAAATATATATGTATATATTAAAATATTTTTTTATTTTCAAATATATATATATATATATATATATATATATATATATATATGACCCGTTATATATAATATAAAGTTTATACCAAAAAATTCTAACAAATATTTAACTTTTTTTTAATTAAAATAATCCTTCCAAATACCAATAGTGTAATTATCCATAAGGTAACAATAAAGTTATTGCTGTTATCCTGCTGCTACGTAACAGACAGATAACAGAGAAAGGTAAAATTGATATAAAAGTATGACCTTAATGTGACGCGTACTGTTATGTAAATGAGGCGGACATTTCCACCCTGATGATACCTTCATGTGACCCCCATGTGACGTAACCAAAAAATGATGGTTACGTAGCAGTTACGTACAAGATACGTTTTAGTGCTGTGGGGGGTGTAATCGTTCTTGATTTATTTAAATATAACGAATATTTCTTCACTTTAGTTAAAAAATAAAAAATATGTATACCTGCGAGAATACTTTAGCCAATCAAATCAGTGTGTGCATACATAGCTATATTGATGTACCTAGTTTATAAAAAATTATTCAATCAATGTTAAGAATTACGATCACGGGAAGCAAATTCACTCAAGATAAAAAATCATCATCATTGTTATAGCGAATTCGGTACCTCGCACAGACTCTGCACTGGTGCCGGAAAATGACTTGGATTGGTTGATTCTTATAGAGCTATCTTCGTTTCTATCAGAAACAACCAATCCAAGTCATTTTCTGGCACCAGTGCGGAATCAGTGCGAGGTACCGAATTCGCTATTTAGTGATTTTGCACTCCATCCCTATTCCCTAACCAGAATCCACCAGAACAGAGCTGAGTCAGCTCTAGTTCACCCGAATGTGCGGCATGGTGTCGCACTGAAAAAGTTCGCACTAGTGCGCACCAGTGCGTGTCTGCCGAAATCGCTAATAGATACACTTGGCCCAAAAATATCGTTCCAACTACCTACTCCAGATGCATGACACAGAGCATGATGTAAGGATTTACATCTGTACTGTTTTCGGTTGCGATACGTTCTTGGTAGCAGAAAAAAAGGAAGGGTTATTATTATGTGACAACTCTACCTAGGGTGCGTTCCACTTGCGCCCAAATCGCCCGCAACGCCCGCGATTTTCAATAAGGTAGGTTCTCCTATACGCGACTGGACACAACGTCAAGAATTTCAAAGTCGATTTTCTTGAAAATGAAGCACAATATCAAAAAATCTTATTCCTCTTTTTCGACTTATTTACTTGTTATAAGTCGAAAAGAAAGAGTAACTTTTTTTTATATCGCGCTTCATTTTCGAGAAAATCGACTTTGAAATTTTTGACGTTGCGTCCAGTCGCGTACAGGGAAACCCACCTTAATGAAAATCACGGGCGTTGCGGGCGATTTGGGCACAAGTGGAACGCACCCCTAGTATGTACAAAAAAAGTCATCGACTTTATTACCGCGTGGTAACACGTGAACATAGCTTAATGTTAGATGGCTCTGCATAGCCAAGTTTAGACGCGCCAAATTTAAATTGTTAAGCGAAGCAATCGAAACTATGAACAAAAACGTTCCAACGAATACTACTTAGAGACGCTCGCTAAATAATATTGATTAAACATTGGTGTCGGTTGCTTTGCTATTAAATCACCGATACCATGTGAAACGCTCGTTCTTAATGAACGGAGAACCAATAAAATGATTCGTTGGATAATTAATTAAGAAACTATTTCTATAATTGGATAATTTTATTAACAAAAACATGTAACATTTTAATTCTGAATAACAGCGTCATTGTACACTCACTCGTTGATTAACGCCATAACCGATTAGACGTATTTTTTATTTTGTCCTACTTTAATATATAAAGTAAAACCAGTTACAACAGAAACAAGTTTTGGTTTATTTACTCAAATTCCTTGCTAATTGTTACGTGAAGAAGTTGGAGGAAGATACCAAGGGCGAACGTGAGCAGAGCGGATCAGCGCTCCACGGGCAGCGAACCCATCCGCATCCTTTCCCAGAAAATCCCTGCTACATCTCGTAACATACGAATAAAAAAGTATTCATTGTGATTCGATACAAGTAGGTATCGATACTTTTGTTTCGATACCGGGTAAGTACCGATACTTTCATTCGATACAAGTAATGAGTAAAAGTAATTGGATGAACCGATCCAAGTAAATACGAGTAAATATTCGATACTTTCGTTTCGATACCGAGTAATTTTAGTATCGATACCAACGGTTGCGATACGTACTTGGTATCGGAAAAAGTTCCTCGTATCAAAAGATTTATTTTTTTATGTATTTATATGTCAAATAAATGTTTGTTAATAAGATACTACTTTTCCTTTCTCGTTTCTGCATTCTTTTAGTATGTTAAACATAGTACATCTGTATACAGGGTGTTCCGAAAATGGTGCGGTATATTAAAGGGGGTGATTCGGGGGGTGATTGCAAACAACTTTTTCCTTTGCGAAAATGCCCTCCGAGGTTTCGTTAACGAGATATTAATAAAAAGCACCGACCAATCAGAGCGCGAGCCTTCCGCTGGAGGTCCCGCGCTAGCGTGGCCGCGCGCCGGGCCGCGCTGCGACTACGAACAAGCAAGGCGGCATGCATCGAAGGAAATTGCGTAGAATGGCAAATGAAAAAGACGTAACAAAAAAATCGAACCTTTTGCCATGGTTTGTTTGCCATTTAAAGTGAATAATGAATAAAGGATAAATGGATGAAAATCACGTGTAACGTAAAAAGACGAATACACATTTTTTTTCGAAGATTCGAAAATAATAATTATTTGAAGTGGGAGGATAAGGAATACGTAAAATTCCTTGTGTTAATAACATATCCACGAAAAGGTAATGTAACAGTAAATTAACGAAAAGTGATCGTAGTTCGTTATTGTGATAAAAATCCGTAACTCAATAACGGCCAGCACTGTTGCTGATAACGAATAAGTCTGTTTAAAAAGCCCGAATAAATATTTTCGTACGAGAATTTTGAGAATTATCGCCGGAAATAAGCCATAGCTTGCGTTAAATTTAAAAATGAATGATCACCATTAAAGGAACTAAAACTCACCCTTGTAGAAAATTCACCTGCAACTTGAAAACTTGTGTCACTGGGTCACTGAACCGATCCTGGTCATCGATGGACGAGCCCAGTGCACAGCTGATCCCAGGTATACGACACTACCCAAAGTTAAGGGTCGCAATGTCAGGTGCGTTCAGGTCAACGTACCGAATATTCACTTCACTGCACGGCTACTAACACTGATCACTTAATTTACTTTTCATGGAGCGTGTTGTTGCTACGTTATAAAAATTGGTGGAAATGAATTTTTACTTGGCGTTCGGAGGCGTGGGTAATTCCCGCGCAAATTCTCACGCTGCAGCACTTGCGTCCTCGTTGTTCGGGGGGTACACACAGAACATCGCGTAATACTCTCGAGCAGAGAACATTTGTCTGCGACGCGATTGCTAACTGCTGACTGACAAGATTTTTTCCAAGCGACTTCTTCTACCCCCAAATAGTTTCTCTCGTTCCATTATGAGTTGACCCCCACCAGGCCAAGAGGCTTCAGGTAAAAAGAAGCCAGCACATTTTCGGAACACACGTGTTTTGCACAAGTGCAACGAAAACTTTCACAAAAGCCCGCGCTCCGTCCTTCTACTGCCAATGTACCCATTGCTTCGAGATAGAAAACAGATACCACGTGTATCGGTTCGAAAGGGTCCGAAGAGAAGAGAAACAGAAAGTCTTCGAGTTGCTATAAAGAAAAAAATCCTGCTTCCTGTTTCCCTTTTCCGATACCCTGAGTTCCCGTCTGCTACGAGGCGGAACCAAGTAAGTCATAAATTATCCGAAACTGTAGGAAACCGTTCTCTACCGCCGACTTGCGGGACAATACGGTCATAAACCGCGACCCTGGCGAAATGCTCTGGCTGATCAGCCTGATTAATTTTGGAGAACTAGAAATTACAGAGTATTATCCAGCATCAATACGTCTCGCGGAGAGACACAGAAAAAGAAGGGATAGTCTGCTGACTGCGCGTAGTCCCGCCTGCTTCGTCCTACCCTCAAATTAAAGACGGATCCCTTGTCTCTCGAGTATAAACACGTGCTCGAATTTCAAAACAGAAGCACGCGTCGACGTATTCGGTGCGAGAGACTGTGGGCTTGAGGTCCGATTGGCCCCAAACTAACCAATCTGCCCTGGATCCCTCCCAAACGGCCACTGTCCTGAAGAGGCCCTCTTCACAGCGATATCTCCTCCACAAGGCCCACCTTCTCTCGCACGGAATACGTCGACGCATGCTTTTGTTTGGAAATTCGAGCGCGTGTTTAGACACGAGAGATAAGCAGGCCCAAATGGCTAGTTCAGGACCAATCGAACTTCAAGCCCGCCTTCTCTCGCACGGAATACGTCAACGCGTCTCGTCCCTGAATTGGGGGACAATCCGGGACATGTATTATCCTGATGCCAGAACACATCGAAATGTCCTTTACCGTTTCACGTCGAGGTCGCGATTGTAAAAATCACAAAAATTACTACCACATTCGCTGCTATGTTTTCTGTAAATTAAGCTTATTTCTAGAGTAATGCAGCTGATATTAACGTCGCAGTAAGCTGTTAAAGGCAATGGTGCGCCCCGTCTCAGGTAAAGCAACCGCGCGCGATTACAGTCAGCTGACTGTACCGCTACCACCCCACATTTCTTCAGTGAGGTCAAAAAACAGATCGGCAGAATTGCAGGAGAATTTTACTAACCCACTCTTGGCCAATCATACTGTTTTTATAATAATCAGATTTATAAGTTGCGAAAACGTTATGATCATTTCGTTATAAAATTTATTATGAGGCTAAGTCAGGAAACGTACCACGGGGGTGCTATTGACAGTGCGTTTCGTTTCTATCCTCTCCGCCCTTCGTTTCGTTCGTAAAACTCATTTCGTATACTAAGGGGTTAATCGGTATACTGCTTCATTATCGGGTGGGACAACATGGTGACCGGGGCGCACTGTTCTCGACCGTCGACTCAGGGAACAATACGGTCATAAACCGCGTCCTTCTTTAGACTACGTTGACGACCAACGCAGTTAATTTTTACGATTGGTCAGAAACAATGTCAAAGAAGTAATACAGAAACGTGGGAAGTCCGGCAATCGAAAGAATTAAGGTACATGGCCGGTCAGTAGTGTTTAAAATTTATGACCGGGCCTTCTTACTTCCAACCGTTAGCCCCGTCATTTGACTGTTATCCATGCCATCCTCCTGAACCATCCTTATCCTCTCCTGATGGAAAAAGCCCACCACCTTCTCGTGGTTTCCGTTGAGCAATGACACTTTTTCAACAAATAATCAAGATAAGGACAAGCTGGTACTTATAAATCTGATTATTATAAAAACAGTATGATTGGCCAAGAGTGGGTTAGTAAAATTCTCCTGCAATTCTGCCGATCTGTTTTTTGACCTCACTGAAGAAATGTGGGGTGGTAGCGGTACGGTCAGCTGACTGTAATCGCGCGCGGCTGCTTTACCTGAGACGGGGCGCATCATTGCCTTTAACAGCTTACTGCGACGTTAATATCAGCTGCATTACTCTAGAAATAAGCTTAATTTACAGAAAACATAGCAGCGAATGTGGTAGTAATTTTTCTGATTTTTACAATCGCGACCTCGACGTGAAACGGTAAAGGACATTTCGATGTGTTCTGGCATCAGGATAATACATGTCCCGGATTGTCCCCCAATTCAGGGACGAGACGCGTTGATGTATTCCGTGCGAGAGAAGGCGGGCTTGAAGTTCGATTGGTCCTGAACTAGCCATTTGGGCCTGCTTATCTCTCGTGTCTAAACACGCGCTCGAATTTCCAAACAAAAGCATGCGTCGACGTATTCCGTGCGAGAGAAGGTGGGCCTTGTGGAGGAGATATCGCTGTGAAGAGGGCCTCTTCAGGACAGTGGCCGTTTGGGAGGGATCCAGGGCAGATTGGTTAGTTTGGGGCCAATCGGACCTCAAGCCCACAGTCTCTCGCACCGAATACGTCGACGCGTGCTTCTGTTTTGAAATTCGAGCACGTGTTTATACTCGAGAGACAAGGGATCCGTCTTTAATTTGAGGGTAGGACGAAGCAGGCGGGACTACGCGCAGTCAGCGGACTATCCCTTCTTTTTCTGTGTCTCTCCGCGAGACGTATTGATGCTGGATAATACTCTGTAATTTCTAGTTCTCCAAAATTAATCAGGCTGATCAGCCAGAGCATTTCGCCAGGGTCGCGGTTTATGACCGTATTGTCCCGCAAGTCGGCGGTAGAGAACGGTTTCCTACAGTTTCGGATAATTTATGACTTACTTGGTTCCGCCTCGTAGCAGACGGGAACTCAGGGTATCGGAAAAGGGAAACAGGAAGCAGGATTTTTTTCTTTATAGCAACTCGAAGACTTTCTGTTTCTCTTCTCTTCGGACCCTTTCGAACCGATACACGTGGTATCTGTTTTCTATCTCGAAGCAATGGGTACATTGGCAGTAGAAGGACGGAGCGCGGGCTTTTGTGAAAGTTTTCGTTGCACTTGTGCAAAACACGTGTGTTCCGAAAATGTGCTGGCTTCTTTTTACCTGAAGCCTCTTGGCCTGGTGGGAGTCAACTCATAATGGAACGAGAGAAACTATTTGGGGGTAGAAGAAGTCGCTTGGAAAAAATCTTGTCAGTCAGCAGTTAGCAATCGCGTCGCAGACAAATGTTCTCTGCTCGAGAGTATTACGCGATGTTCTGTGTGTACCCCCCGAACAACGAGGACGCAAGTGCTGCAGCGTGAGAATTTGCGCGGGAATTACCCACGCCTCCGAACGCCAAGTAAAAATTCATTTCCACCAATTTTTATAACGTAGCAACAACACGCTCCATGAAAAGTAAATTAAGTGATCAGTGTTAGTAGCCGTGCAGTGAAGTGAATATTCGGTACGTTGACCTGAACGCACCTGACATTGCGACCCTTAACTTTGGGTAGTGTCGTATACCTGGGATCAGCTGTGCACTGGGCTCGTCCATCGATGACCAGGATCGGTTCAGTGACCCAGTGACACAAGTTTTCAAGTTGCAGGTGAATTTTCTACAAGGGTGAGTTTTAGTTCCTTTAATGGTGATCATTCATTTTTAAATTTAACGCAAGCTATGGCTTATTTCCGGCGCTAATTCTCAAAATTCTCGTACGAAAATATTTATTCGGGCTTTTTAAACAGATTTATTCGTTATCAGCAACACTGCTGGCCGTTATTGAGTTACGGATTTTTATCACAATAACGAACTACGATCACTTTTCGTTAATTTCCTGTTACATTACCTTTTCGTGGATATGTTATTAACACAAGGAATTTTACGTATTCCTTATCCTCCCACTTCAAATAATTATTATTTTCGAATCTTCGAAAAAAAATGTGTATTCGTCTTTTTACGTTACACGTGATTTTCATCCATTTATCCTTTATTCATTATTCACTTTAAATGGCAAACAAACCATGGCAAAAGGTTCGATTTTTTTGTTACGTCTTTTTCATTTGCCATTCTACGCAATTTCCTTCGATGCATGCCGCCTTGCTTGTTCGTAGTCGCAGCGCGGCCCGGCGCGCGGCCACGCTAGCGCGGGACCTCCAGCGGAAGGCTCGCGCTCTGATTGGTCGGTGCTTTTTATTAATATCTCGTTAACGAAACCTCGGAGGGCATTTTCGCAAAGGAAAAAGTTGTTTGCAATCACCCCCCGAATCACCCCCTTTAATATACCGCACCATTTTCGGAACACCCTGTATATCGTTTTATCATTTATGTATTTGTCAAAGAGGAGATATAATAAGAGGCGTCACTCCGGGCGGAACCTTTGAAGTCCTTACTTGACCTTGGCATTTAAATTGGTTGTCTATTCGAGCGGGATATTCAAATCGACTAAATGTACCTTACCGCAATTTGCTGATTATTGCCGAAGTACTGTTTGGTTTTGTACGTTTTAAAACACGTGAAAACGGACCTTCAGAGGTCGTCAGTTTCTTCTTCGTGTTGTTCGCTCCAGAAACTGCGAGGCATTCGAGGTGGTTCCTGGGATGATGCTGCTGGCTTCGTGCGTGGACCACGATTCCTACTGCGTATCCTCTCCTTTGCCGCCTTCAGTTCCGCTTGCATCCGCAATTGGAAGTCTGATCGAGCTGGCTTGTTGAACTTGGAATTCCGAGCCACACCGTCTGAAAAAGAAATGTATGCACAATACGTTAGCATCAATGGAACATACAACAATAGTAACAATAATTCTACGTAAAAAGATGAAAAGTGCTTATTGTTTCGTACCAAAAATCGCCCTCGTGATGCGGGTGTCATAGAAGGATCTGAGTCCTTCGCGGCCAAACCAAGTGTATGACTTAGTTAACTCGTCCGGCAGTGCTTCCTTAAAGCAGCACTTGACCGCTCCCTTCAAATCGAATCCGCCGATGTATTCGAAATACTTTACCTAAACAAAGCGAGTAAAGATAGATGTAAGTATATATTATATATAAGAGTAAATAAAAGAATAATTTCGTTTTCACTTACCACTTTGGAATAAGTGTCGTCATCGATGTCCTCAAAGCAGTCCACCTCCTGCACTGAGGACAAAGGGAGGACTGCTGGTTTCATAGTTTGACCAGTATTATGGGTGGCCTGGACAGATTTCTGAATACTCATCAAGAGAGTATTCATTCTTCTGCAAACAGAACGGATGGAGACCGAACGTATTAATAAACACGATACACGCGATGATACTTACATTAGCTCCGTCTCGATCCGATTCCACCCCGTGAGATCTTCCATGCTCCTGCGAACATTAACATTTATAAGAAAATGTCTTTACAGTAATATTTTTATAGCAAAAAAAAGAAACATGTAAATTTACCCATTATCAGGAGGTTGGGTCGGCGCTGTATTTTGCTGCAACGGCTCACTGTGGATCACAGTGGCGCGTGCATACCATGTCCCTGGATCGGTGAATCCTTCGAGGACAGGAACAGCGGCCGCATAACTATCCTGAAACAGATACGTAGTATTTGCGTTAACAGTAGGAACACACGTTGTTGAACCATCCTCAGATCATGGATGTCCTGATCTATTGGTGGTCTCGGCGCGGTGGACGTCCTTTGGCGTTTCGGAGCTTCCTCCTCCGAAGATGTTGTCTGGTAGCGTGTCGGTTTCCCGACCACACGTTTAGTTCGTCTGTCCATCACAGCCTGTAAGTAAAAAAAGTACATATTACAATACTTCGCAAAGGCGTGTTAGCTGTTTTTTTTTCATTTTACATGCATGCATCCGTCGGTATGAATATCTAATTCTAACTGTCTAACCAAAGATACCGACAAAGTGTTAGGGAGACTTTTAATAATTTCTGTTTCCAGATTGAAATGAATGTATTCCCCTGGTTCCACGACGAATGTAACAGCAGGATTACGTGGTGTATCAAGAAGCGTTCTAACATCCTGAGGCAACTGGGAGAAACAGGACTGTGTTCGAAGGAGAGATAATATACTATTTCCTTGAACGTGTGTCAAATTGTTGTCAACGAAACAAGACGCTAACCGTTGGCGAAAAGATGGCTCGGAGGAAGTAGCACAGGACGATGAAACTATATCCTGGATGTTAGAACCGCGTGACGTGGAAGTAGAAGGACCGGCGTTTTCTACATTTATATCGCGCCTAGCACTGAATATATCGGGGATTAAATTAACAGGAGCGGACGAACTACAACCTGCAGATGTGCTAGCAGCATCTTGCACGTTAAAAGTATTATCCGCGACTCTACGGACGGTGTTAAATGCAGCACGGTATCGCACGCGCAAGTTGCTTCGCACTTCGCGCATAACCCTGCTGCTTTGCCTCCCCGATAGCGCGTGTCCCGATTTCCGCGACGTAGATAATTTGAAATTATTAAATTCCATAATTACTTACGTTTTGTGGATGTCTCGGGATAATGCTCTGGATTTAACGCTCTGGATTTAACGCTTTGGAAATTCTTTGGTCTGCCGTCGACGACTGCCACCTCAGAATGAACGAGAATTCGAAACAAACGCGAACTGGGAAGTAGAGTCCCGACCAATCACGAATGTCCGCGAGGCGGTGCAGCCAATCCGAGCGTAGTCCACTGTGCCGCCAAAATGTTACCTCGTGGTACCCTTTGTCCGACGTGGTACCCTTTGTGCTTGAAAACGAACGCTCGGATTGGTTGCACCGCCTCGCGGACATTCGTGATTGGTCGGGACTCTACTTCCCAGTTCGCGTTTGTTTCGAATTCTCGTTCATTCTGAGGTGGCAGTCGTCGACGGCAGACCAAAGAATTTCCAAAGCGTTAAATCCAGAGCGTTAAATCCAGAGCATTATCCCGAGACATCCACAAAACGTAAGTAATTATGGAATTTAATAATTTCAAATTATCTACGTCGCGGAAATCGGGACACGCGCTATCGGGGAGGCAAAGCAGCAGGGTTATGCGCGAAGTGCGAAGCAACTTGCGCGTGCGATACCGTGCTGCATTTAACACCGTCCGTAGAGTCGCGGATAATACTTTTAACGTGCAAGATGCTGCTAGCACATCTGCAGGTTGTAGTTCGTCCGCTCCTGTTAATTTAATCCCCGATATATTCAGTGCTAGGCGCGATATAAATGTAGAAAACGCCGGTCCT
Organism: Andrena fulva; assembly: GCA_946251845.1. Taxonomy (NCBI): domain Eukaryota; kingdom Metazoa; phylum Arthropoda; class Insecta; order Hymenoptera; family Andrenidae; genus Andrena; species Andrena fulva. The sequence goes on from OX276330.1 coordinate 21,927,011, forward strand.
TCTACTTCCACGTCACGCGGTTCTAACATCCAGGATATAGTTTCATCGTCCTGTGCTACTTCCTCCGAGCCATCTTTTCGCCAACGGTTAGCGTCTTGTTTCGTTGACAACAATTTGACACACGTTCAAGGAAATAGTATATTATCTCTCCTTCGAACACAGTCCTGTTTCTCCCAGTTGCCTCAGGATGTTAGAACGCTTCTTGATACACCACGTAATCCTGCTGTTACATTCGTCGTGGAACCAGGGGAATACATTCATTTCAATCTGGAAACAGAAATTATTAAAAGTCTCCCTAACACTTTGTCGGTATCTTTGGTTAGACAGTTAGAATTAGATATTCATACCGACGGATGCATGCATGTAAAATGAAAAAAAAACAGCTAACACGCCTTTGCGAAGTATTGTAATATGTACTTTTTTTACTTACAGGCTGTGATGGACAGACGAACTAAACGTGTGGTCGGGAAACCGACACGCTACCAGACAACATCTTCGGAGGAGGAAGCTCCGAAACGCCAAAGGACGTCCACCGCGCCGAGACCACCAATAGATCAGGACATCCATGATCTGAGGATGGTTCAACAACGTGTGTTCCTACTGTTAACGCAAATACTACGTATCTGTTTCAGGATAGTTATGCGGCCGCTGTTCCTGTCCTCGAAGGATTCACCGATCCAGGGACATGGTATGCACGCGCCACTGTGATCCACAGTGAGCCGTTGCAGCAAAATACAGCGCCGACCCAACCTCCTGATAATGGGTAAATTTACATGTTTCTTTTTTTTGCTATAAAAATATTACTGTAAAGACATTTTCTTATAAATGTTAATGTTCGCAGGAGCATGGAAGATCTCACGGGGTGGAATCGGATCGAGACGGAGCTAATGTAAGTATCATCGCGTGTATCGTGTTTATTAATACGTTCGGTCTCCATCCGTTCTGTTTGCAGAAGAATGAATACTCTCTTGATGAGTATTCAGAAATCTGTCCAGGCCACCCATAATACTGGTCAAACTATGAAACCAGCAGTCCTCCCTTTGTCCTCAGTGCAGGAGGTGGACTGCTTTGAGGACATCGATGACGACACTTATTCCAAAGTGGTAAGTGAAAACGAAATTATTCTTTTATTTACTCTTATATATAATATATACTTACATCTATCTTTACTCGCTTTGTTTAGGTAAAGTATTTCGAATACATCGGCGGATTCGATTTGAAGGGAGCGGTCAAGTGCTGCTTTAAGGAAGCACTGCCGGACGAGTTAACTAAGTCATACACTTGGTTTGGCCGCGAAGGACTCAGATCCTTCTATGACACCCGCATCACGAGGGCGATTTTTGGTACGAAACAATAAGCACTTTTCATCTTTTTACGTAGAATTATTGTTACTATTGTTGTATGTTCCATTGATGCTAACGTATTGTGCATACATTTCTTTTTCAGACGGTGTGGCTCGGAATTCCAAGTTCAACAAGCCAGCTCGATCAGACTTCCAATTGCGGATGCAAGCGGAACTGAAGGCGGCAAAGGAGAGGATACGCAGTAGGAATCGTGGTCCACGCACGAAGCCAGCAGCATCATCCCAGGAACCACCTCGAATGCCTCGCAGTTTCTGGAGCGAACAACACGAAGAAGAAACTGACGACCTCTGAAGGTCCGTTTTCACGTGTTTTAAAACGTACAAAACCAAACAGTACTTTTCAGTGCTCACTTTACTTCAGCATCACTGAAGCAAAGTACTTAACTCTCGACGTTTAATAAAATACTAATTGAACGGTACTTTCCCAGTACCATTTTAATTTTATACTAATATTGTATTTGTTTTCAGAGTTAACACAAGCGAAGAAGAAGAAGTGGTGATTCTACGCAAAAAAATAAGTCGAAAATATAGAATAAAAGTTACTGATATCGCCCTTCGTTTTCGAAAAAATTGACTTATGTTTGCATCTAGAATCACCACTTCTAAATGTTAATATTGTAAGTTTCTCTTCTGATTTATATGTGCCACTTATATTATTTTGTAATTGTAATCACTGTATGTTCTTATTTAAAGACAAAATAAATACCTTTAGAAATAAATAGGAAACTTATTTAATAAACTCCAAAATCTGCTCGCAGGTTATGTGAGCAGAATCCACTGCTCCGTTTCTACTACCTATCAATTCTCCACGCGCAGTAGAAAGCGAGGGATACACGTACAGCAATCACGGTATACATGTGTTGGTGCGTAGGGACGTCCATGTGACGTCACGCGCAGGGAATTGTTTGACAATTGTGGCCTTCAGATGGCGCTGTTGGATGGTCAGGCGGGCAGCAGGATCTGCCGGCAGATCCTGCCGTCAAACCTGGTTATCAGGGTAGATTAATTATTATAGACTGCCTCGTACTTACTTACTTATATACTTCGTTGTAACTGAAGGCTACTCCCCGTTAAAGAATAGTAAAATAAAATACGTCTTCGTTAATAAAATATATTAATAAAAAAAATCTGTACTAATTTTCGTTCGATACAAGTAGGTATCGATACTTTTGATTCGATCCTGAGTAGATATCGATACATTCTTTCGATACAAGTTATGAGTAAAAGGATTGATACCTTGACGGTATCGGTTCATCCCTACGCGCATCCAGCCTGCGCATTTTCACTAGCGCGGTTGGCGTCATGGAAGGGGTACCTCCTCCACCCTGCATTTTTGGTAGTTGAAACGATATTCCTGAAACCAGTATACATATGTACACCCTGGTTTGATCTGTAAAAATAAATAAATTTAATAAAAATTACTTTTTGTGTTTATACCACTTGAATGTAAAAACTGATACTTACACCTCCGGAAGAATCCATTATTATTGTTTCCTATTTCTCATAAATATTTTCTTGCAATGGCACTGACCCCTTTCGATTACAGTTAGTTGTCATAGACCCCGTGATAAAAAGTTTGAACTAGTTGTAATCGATCTGAATGCAATAAAAATGTAAATGTGTGTATGTTATTTAATTATCTTTATGCATGCATTGCAAAGACTAGCTTCCTTTCCTCGCTTCATAGAGCATGATTTTCGGCTTTGATACTGGTTGGTGGAAATAACTAAAGCAAATTTTTATATGAAAGAAACATTCATGATGATTTACAATTAATCCAATTATTTGCATAACAAAAGTATAAGTGTCATACTTACGCTTTTATACGTGTCATTTCCACTTGATATGAAAGAATAGCTGCAGGTATTTATTATTAGGAGAGCGTGAAGAGACCCACCACCACCCCCGTCATAGACGGTCCTCTTCACTCTCCGTATATATCTTCTACATACTTTCGTATTTACATTTTGAAACATTGCTTATTCGACAGCTCTTCATATGCGCTTAATGCACTCGCCGGTGCAATAGTGACCTTGAATAGCAATTGATTATTCGACTGCTCTTCATATGGGCTGAATGCACTCGCCGGTGCTATTGCGATGTTGATATCAATCGTTTTATGTACTTTATTCTGTACTCGTACCTGCTCCTCCTGTTTTTATGTACCGAGGTTCTCTAATCGGCTGTTGTCGGTTGTATCTACTATCTATTATTTCTGGCAACATGCAGTCCTCATAGAACTTCCTCAGTTTTTCCTCCATCACTGTTGCCCATTATCAATCATCTCTTGGTACTGTTACGTCCTAAAGGGACCTCCTGTAAATCACCCCGAGCGATTGGAATGATTTACCGGGTTCTTGCTCTATCAAAGGGCAAAGGCCCACCTTGACTATACTTACCAGGGAAAGGAAGGTAGAAGGGGGTTCAAATAAAAGTTTGACAATGGGATTTAAAGGAACAATAGTAGTGCTATATATATATTCTTAGTAAAGGCAAATGATAAACTACATATCAGGAGACGACGCTCCGTCTCCGCTGGCGCTAACGTATCTCTTGGACGTCGCTGGATCTGTCTTAGGTCGTGTTCGTTCGCGTGTCGGTCTCGGATGACGCAGGGAAGTCGCTGAACCTGGCGTGCGTCGTGCGTCTTCGCGTTCGCGGTGGTCTGTATCGGAGCGTAAGTGCACTCCCGGCGTGGCCGTTTCTCAGTATCTCGGATGGAGATATAATTCGCCTAACCTGAACGACCGAGCGCGATTCGCGTTTAACTCCCTGCGGAAACGAGGTCGCGGTTTCGACGGCACTTCGGCTCGTCGCTACTCCCTGATTGGAACTCTCAAAACTGACTAACTATTCGCTGTGCTCGCAGCTGAGGGCTCGAGCCTCTATGATCGTGAACGATGGGGGAAACTGCCCCGTCGGCAATTGTCGATCGCTCCTTACTCGGTTCGCGAGGCCCGGGCCGTCAACGGTCACGTTGTGTTTACCGCTGTTCGGCACAACGTGACTGCCACACGCGAAGCGATTCCGCTGAATCGTCGTCTACGAAGGAAGGCGACGCGTGGACAGCAAGCACGGGATGGGTCGAAGGGCCCATGTAACAGTACTGATATAACTTTTATAATTGTCCTTGCACTTGGTACTTGTAGTGATAAATTTTATTCATTCCATCACCCCGGAAAATACGCCGTATTGCAGAAAGTATCTCTATTGCTTTAGCAGGCGATAAATCCTTCGCCGATTCGGGACATTTTACTTCGTGCGATAGTATCATCGCCCACGAGGCCGTCAGGAGTTGCGCCTAAGTGAGGCACAGTGGCATCGATGAAGAGGCCACACGATATTATATCGATTCCTAACTCTTCTTGCATTTGTCTCAAGGCCTTTGCCTCATTTTCCCTTCCGTATTCGAGAGAACGTACATTTTGGAGTTGCGAGTACATTATACGCTTCAAAGTATTTGCCCGTGGTGTATCCTTTCGTAATCGGCATACCTTGCCGAAATTGGATGCAGTTAATAATTTTTTCCTATAACCAATCCACTTTTCGCTATTCGCCTGATCGCGAGTTTCCACTTCGATCTTGTATCGCATCGTTTGCCACTCATGGAGTATAGCCGCGTGCCTTTGACACTCGGAAGAGTATAGGTACTGTCTCTTCCATATCTGGTTTTTCTGCGCTAGGGCCGTAATCCTGGTCGCACGATTGTTTTTTATATCGGAAGGGGGATGCTTTCGCTTCGTTTTTATATTCCATTGCCTTTTCTGCTGCACGCTTCCGACGTCCTTCCAGCTTTCTTACCATGGTTGTCGGCTTTTTATTCATTGCCGTACACAATCTGCTAAACGCCTCTTTTGTGTTATATTCGACGACAGCAGCGGAGACTCTACCCTGATACGAGCCTCCTCGTCCAAAGTTTATCCTTTTGCCTCCGATGAATTTAGCAATGATATTATTAAAACTTTCAACAGCATTGTTATTTAGACCGTGCAGCAAACTGTCAGCTTTAGTGAAAAGTGGCTGCATCGCTTCTTCGATACATTGATAAATACCAGCTTCTCTCAGTCGTGGAACGTAGTCTTCTCTGTTGGGATCAGAGTATTTATTACAGAAGTATGCTAACTTCTGACACTCCTTGTGTTCACCGAAAACGTGACTCGGTACATTTGTCAAGTCTTCTTTCAAATTTTTTATTCGTTCCTCGAGTGTTATTTCTTCTTGGAACCGGTATTCTGCAGCTTTCTTTATACGAGTACGCATGCGGAGAGCATTATTATGTACGACAGCTCTTAGTTCTTTATTCCGGCCTTTTGCTACGATTTCGCTTATTTTTCTACCGAAATTGCGTAGCAGGTGATTGGTGCATTCTATTTTTCGTACCCGCACCATATACTTTTCATATGGATCATTGTCCAATATCTTCTTGTATACACTGCTATCGCTATCGGCAACTAATATAGAGTATACTAGGCCGTGCGTATCTATGCTGCATTTAAAGCCTTCGACAATAGCAACACTTTCCATGCCAGTTGAACTCTGATTACGACCCCAGTTCTTGAAGCAACGATGCTCGCGCGGTTCTTCCTTCTTCGTGGCTGCTATTTGGCAAGTCATGCAGAATTTATTCTTCACACTGATGTACAGCACTTTCTTCGTGTGGTATCCCACGATGGCTCCTACGCCAGAAAGAGAATTGTAACCTCCTCCGCGGTATGACCTTTTCATCCAGCTGCCATCTGCGACAACTGGGATAAACGGTACATTAGATTCTGGATATACGTCGCCTCTTGCTATTGCTAATGCTTTTTCTTCTTTTCCAGCATCTTCCATTTCGCGTTGTGCAGCCACATCGAGGGCATCGATTAGGTCACTCTGACATTTCGTGTAGATCCTTTTCGTCATACAGGACACGTTCACGGCAGTCAATATGTCCTCCAGTTGATTATATCCGCCGCCCGTCATCATTGTTGCGGCAACAGCGGCGTGGTTGATATCCATCGCGGCATCACTCTTCCGAAGACAGGATATGCGCTCTCTGTATTTGCACATTTTGCACTCTACATTATACTCTTTTTTCAATCCATTCCGTTGACATCTAACTATTTCAAAATGTTCGATGCCACAGCCAGTAGTCGAATGTTTTCGAAGATTTTTTATTTGCTCGAAAACATGCGCAAAATCAACGAAGTCTATTCCTTCTGAAATTGGTTTTTCCGACTGTTGTGGTTCTGCCTTCTCCACCACCCAGTAATCGGTATCACTTCCAACATCTTCATTTGTTTCTTCGTTGATGTTGGTTACGGAATGTATCTCATCGTTGTCTGTGTCGAAATCTACTTCTTCTACAATATCTTCTGCGTCCGTATCGAAATGTACTTCTTCTACAATTCCTCCGATAATTGGAACAGCTTCAAAATTGCGTACGTCTTCTTCGTGTATTTTGTCCGTTGGAAAATCATCCGCAGCAGATGTGCTTGGAAGTGTTTCGTATGAGGTACCTGCTTCCGCCACGGTACCCTGAATTACCGTGAGGCCCGCTGCGTTTTTCAATCGTTGTCTGCACGTAAAGAGTCAATAATCAGTAACACGTGGTACACAGACATACATAGAAATACGAAAAACATACAGCAGAAAAGAAAAGCAAGCATAGTAAAAGAAGATATACAGTAAAGTCTCGATGTAAGCGAAAGCCTCGGAACGAAGCAAGTTTAAATACCCGTGTACGTGTGAGACAATACTAACGCAATCAAAATTTAAGATTAAAACTTTTGTATTTTTGGTTCCATTTTCATGAAACTTTTACCAACATGTTTGTTAGAATCTCCTGATTAAAATGATTCCAAATACGACATAAATAGGACAACTTTTACTTATCGTGGATACGAATCGTTTATATTTATATCATTCTCCAAACCATATCGTGTTTGGTGTCATTTTAATCAGAAAATCCTCACACATATGTTGGTAAAAAATTCATAAAAAAAGAACCAAAAATAAAATACTTTTAATTGTGAACCCCGTTTGCATCGGTGTTGTCTCTCACCGATTTTCGATTTCGGATCGGGTTACAAGATCGGCACACGAGCCATATTATACGCTTCACTGGTTCCAAGGGGGACCACCTCAACTAGGGGTGATATAAATTAACACTAATGTTACATAGTCATAATTTTGAACTCTAATTGAGATTTTACTGTAGATCCTACATTTTTAGAAGTTTGTCCACAGTCTCGAACGTAGGAGAAGAGAGCGAGTGGAAAAAAGGTCTGCCGATTGTCTCCATCTCTTTCATTCAATATCCTTCTCTGCGGCCGAAACTTATTGCCACTAAATATGTATTATCCAAATTATACCGTGTTTGGTGTAACATTGCAACTATTATGATGCTATATTTATGAAAATATTATTATTATTATTGTCACTGTGAACATCATTCTAAAATATCTTGGTGATACGAAGAGGGACGTAACGTGATACAAATGTTCCCCTCAGACAACGTGATTCACTCGCTACGCAAACCAAAGGAAATGCACATTTGGCCTGTTTTCTTATCACACGCACCTATCTGCACAACCGTCTCCGCTACTCGCAAGCGAAGGCAGCGACAAGCAGACATGGCTGCGTTGCGATATGAGTATACACAAGCGTCGCCGGGAAATAGATTGTCGACGCTTGTTGGCCCTGGTTGGCATTGTCGACGCTGGTTGGCCGTGGTTGGCTTCGCGTTGGGGCCACTTGGCTGCCTTGGCGCTAGCGTCAGTTCACGCACACATTACCACCACTCCTGTAGGTGTTGCGCCGCAAGTAATCCCTGGCAACCCTGGTTGAGCAGCGAGTCGGTCGAGAGAAGAAGTCGAACGCTTCATGAGTACAAACGTATGATTGGTACTTGCGAGTGTGCGTGTTTCTTATGTATCGGTGTACAAAATGGCGAAAGGGCCACCGTTCAAATCGAGCGTTATCTCGTTTAAGAATTCGTTCCGCGAACAGAGAGGCAAGCGGCCAGAATATTTATACAGAACTGCCGAAAGGCGAACGGGCCTTTTCTAACCATCCAGCGTAACCCACGGCGTGCTTGGCCACGAATGTGTTTAAACCTTCTAAATATCCATGTTATTAAATGCAGAGTATGGCCGTTTAGAGCCTTCAATCCTGACATTGATTTAAAATAAACCCTACACCTATTACCCGGACGAGATCCCCAAATAGATACATAGCGAGAAATCGAAATACCATCCTATGATACCTCAATAAAAGGATATACCGTTCTATTACAAAAAAACTAACTGGACCTTGACATCGCTTCCAGTACTTCATTCATAAAAAAAAAAACGTTTGTACCATTATATCCGATGGAACGGATATTAAATAATTTTCACTCATTGGAGTAATTCGTAAGGAATAAAGGATTAAAAAGGGGACAGTGTTACACGTATTCAGTAAATTCTGTCGCATCGTCCCTCTAGGTATAGGTATTCAGCGAACAGTATTCTCCGATGCTTGCGGTTACTTTGTCGCTGTCAATGAGTCGTAAAAGAGAAGGATAGAAAGGGGGTCGTAGCAGCCGAGAAATAAAGCCAGCGCCTCGGTCTACCAACACACAGATACACAGCTTTGCCAGCAACATTATGCAAGACCACTTATTTAGCGGAGGGGGAACACCTACAGGAGTAGTGGTAATGTGTGCGTCGGCAACAGGGAACGGCGGAAATCCCGTGCGTCCGTATCAGGAATAGCGGTGAGGGAACTCCACGCATGCGCGCGATGACGCAGTGACGTCAAACCAATCCAAGCGCGATGACGCGGTGACGTCAAACCAATCAACGCCAAGAAACGAAACTTGACCGTGGCGCCGTTTCATTTCTCATCTTGACGGTGGCGCCGTTTCGTTTCCCATCTTGCGTTGATTGGTTTGACATCACCGCGTCATCGCGCTTGGATTGGTTTGACGTCACCGCGTCATCGCGCGCATGCGTGGAGTTCCCCCACCGCTATTCCTGATACGGGCGCACGGGATTTTCGCCGTTCCCTGGTCGGCGACGTCATCACACATACGTTCCTGTAGGTGTTCCTCTCCGCTAAATAAGTGGTCCTGCATAATGTTGCTGGCAATCCTACAGATACACAACAATTTTTCAATAACAATAACGGCCCATCCTTTTTACTTTTAGTTTTTTCTGCATAAACATTTTTTTAAAATATTGATAACATTTTCCCCGATTATAATGAGAGCAAACATGATACAATGTCGACCATTTTTGGTCGAAACCGATATTACATCGTGTAACGTGTACGAGAAAATCTGTGTGAAAATATCTTGCTACAGAATAGAAATCGCTTTCTGCGTAGTAGTGTCCACAACTGCAGGGTACTTTAGATATCATAAACATTGCCTGGGCTGGGACAAAGGTTGCCAGTGAGGCCTGGAGAATGTTTCGAAGACAGCGGTTTTCAATGAAACAATTTCGCTGAAGGTACACATGGACGTACATATGTATTGCGGACAAAATTCCACAAAAGAAAAAGGAATGTGTATTTCGTATTCAACAAGTAACTACATATGCTGAACATCGAATCGCAAATCATCGATGACTGTTGCTAAATTTAAACATTATCTTCTACATCACATAAATAAAATCTAAATTACATGTTTTATCAATTCAAAACTACGTACCACGATTGAAATAATCGCAACTGCATTATAAAGGAAGCATACCTAACGAAACGCATATAGTTTCAAAGTTTTATACTACCAAAACGCATATAGTTGGAAATACATTTTCTACCGCTTTTCAAATGAGAACAAAATGCTGCATTTGTATTTTCTGAACATAGTATGTAAAGAAGAAAAGGAAAAGAAGCGTACAGAAATGTTGTATATCGTATCCCCCAAAAAATAGAAGAAAATATACAATATAAAAAAATATGTGAAATCAAAATGAGCTGCAAGTACATAAAGGTGCTTTCCAACTGCCCTTAAGATGACACAACTACATAGACACAGCTAAAATGCTGTGTTCATACATTTCATTACTCATATCGCGGACATTTTAATTAACCCATCAAAAAGAATCCCACTTAAAAACTGTTGGTAATAACAGTACCTTTGTGTTTTTCACTAGATGCATGTTGGTATGAGACAGAGCGACAGAGACTGAAGTGACTGTGTCAAGTATGGCCGATAGTACAAAGAAGGGAACAAAGTATGTCTAAGCTTATAAAGTAATAAAAGGAATAAAACAAGTCTGTATCATTCATTCTGCTCTTAATAAATATAAGTTATATTATAAACAACATGGTAGCAGAGCTTGGTTGATGAAAAGTGTAGCTATCGGCCAGCAATATAAAGAACGCAATAAGCTTGCCACGTGCGTAGCAAACAAAGAAGGCAAAATGGCCTGCATAAAGGTAGACGATGTAATGATACTCATTTTCGATGGAGTGGACTATGGAAATTGGAAGAAGAGGATCATGAAATTCTTTGAACTTAAAAACTGTAAAGAACCAGCAGTAAGAATTAAAAACGAGACGGATAAAGCAGAGCAGGCCTTCCCAAGTAGGGGAAATCTGCTCCCAAAACAGATGTTTCGGTTCTCCCTCTAAAGGCGGGATCTCCTACCTGCGACTGGTCGCTGCGACTGGTCGCAGCGATTTGACCCAGCGACTGGCCCCAGGCTGAATCTCCTTTCCTGCGACCAGGGGTGTGCGGATACCCGACTTTTCGGGCTCGGGACGGGCCGGACACTTTCGGGCGGGATCGGGCGAGGTCCCGATACTTTCGTATTGCTCGAGATCCCGACGGTTTCGGGATCCCGAGACTCGATTCGGGCTACAAGCATAGCCGCCATGAGCGGGCAATTTGATTTCAGGTCGGCTCGGCAAAACTCGGACGTTTAAACTGGTTGTCTATTCGAGCGGGATATTCAAATCGACTAAATGTACCTTACCGCAGTTTGCTGATTATTGGCGAAGTTTACCAATCATTGCCAAATGGGCATTTAAATTGGTTGTCTAGTGATTTCCCTAGTTTATTTCTGTCCTTGTCGAGTGACGCCTCTTATTATATCTCCTCTTTGCTTGTAGCCCGAAACGAGTCTCGGGATCCCGAAAACTTCGGGATCTCGAGCAATACGAAAGTATCGCGACCCCACCCGAAATTTCCCGACCCGTCCCGAGGGCCAGGTACCCGAGCCTCGGGACTATCCGCACACTCCTACCTGCCACCAAGTCCATTGCCACAGTGGGGCAGAATCCCAAGAAACAAGGAAACGAGTCAGAATTCAAAAGTTGTGGGAGGATTATGTATTTTTATATATTTATGATAATAATAATAATAAATCGTGTTTATTCTTTTATAATATTTGATACAACGCAGTGGAGTTAGAAACGCAAAGTACCTACAGAATGGGCGAGGCTCAGCGTCGCTGTTATTCATGCCTGACCCGAATATTTCTTGCAAGCTACTAATATGAGCTCCTAAAAAAGGTAAAAACCCAGAAAGAAGACCCAAAAAGAAGCCAGAAATAAAGATTTTAAAAATTATAGAAAAAATTGTAGCTAAAAATATTCTATCCTCCCAATGGCCCACCTTCTCTCACATCTGAATACGTCAGCGCGTGCTTTTGTTTTGATAGTCCAACGCGTGTTTATATTCGAGAGATAAGAGATCGATCTCGAATTTGTAGGGAGGACAAAGCAGGCGGCACCACGCGCAGTCAGCGGTCCACCCATTATCTTCCTGCGGCTCTCCGCGAGGCGTACTGGTCTTTCTGCAGAATAATTTCGATTCCTACCCCATTGTCAGGGAAACATTCTTCGATCTAACATAAGAACATCTTCTTCTTTTGGTAATTGTGCGGACCATAACATTAATTTTCGTCACGGTCAACGTTCCGACCATACTTATTCTTTTATACTGTAGCGAAACACGGTTTATTGCCTGTCGAACGTAGAGGAATTAGCTTGTAGCAATTGGGGATTAAGCCTAAAAATTGTTCAGCTGTTCTGAAAGTTACTTGGCAGATATTTCCTAATTACTTTATATCGTGTAGGGGGCCAAAGGTCTAGTGTAATAAAGCTGTAGTAAACCGTGACCCGCTAACAATCCGTTTAGGGCATCACTCACCACGCTACATCATGGAACTTCGCGCGTGTGTCAAACATAAACACGTGTTTACACACAGATCAGAAGTAGGCGTCATGATATTTTTACCTTTTTTAGGTGCTCATATTAGTACTCTACAGGTAACATATAAAAATACATACTCCCATATCTTTTGAAATCTGACTTATTTCTTTATTTCTTGGGATTCTGTCCCACTGTGGCAATGGGTCGCAGTGCGACTGGTCGCTAGACTCCCTCCGGAGGGAGTCAAGCGACCGGTGGTCGCAGTGCCCAGCCTGCGACTAGGTATAATGGGAAACAGACCCTATCGCATTGTGTTGCCTCTCGAGTAGCCTGGGCTGGTACTCAAACAGACTCGCGTCAGGCTCCTACGTCTGGCGCATACCCAACGATCGCAGACGCTTGTAGGAGAACAGATGAATGCTTTCCCATTGAACCAGTATACTGCGACCGGTCGCTGCGACGAATCTATTTTTGTACAATATATACATATTATATACATGTTATAGAATCTATTTTTGTACAATATATACTATAACAATATATACTAAAATAGATTCTATAACATGTATATAATATGTATATATTGTACAAAAATTTATAAAATAAGTAGTGATTGCATTTTCATAAAACTGAATAAAATGTATAACACATTTGCATTGTACGAAAGTTGTTTAAAATATAAAATGTAGGTATTTATGTATTGTACGAAAATTTAGAAAATAACTACTACTTGTATTTTTATAAAAATTAATATATTTTTCTAATGAAAAGACATCACTACGATTATTGTATTACTGTATCGTTGTATGTAATACATTTTTTTAAATTCTTTTTACGTCATTTTGAAATGCTGGTTTAAATTTTAATTTTTCCTACTATTTTTAAGTCATTATGAAATTTTCTATAAAAATTTGACACATTTGGTACTTTCGCCCTAAAGCGCCCATCATGCTTCCCAGCGACGTTACTGTGCCCTCGGAGAGAGGGTAGCAGAACTCGTCCCACTTTAGCGGCCTTAGCAGCTAAGGCGCAGCGTTGGAGGGAGAACCGAAACATCTGTTTTGGGAGTAGATTTCCCCTACTTGGGAAGGCCTGAAGCAGAGGATTGGGTACGTGCCGATATAAAAGCTATTAATTTTATATATAGCTCGATATCAAATAAACAACTCGAGTATATAGGAGATCTCGATTCGGCGTACGAGATAGTTAAAAAATTTGATGAAATGTATCAGAGGGAGTGTTTTCGCCAAGAGCGGATTTATAATGCCGGCGGTAGGGCAGCTCGTAGGGAAAGGGATGACGGGTAGCTAACACTCCGCAGGTGGACACAACACTGTTTTATTTCGTCACTCTGTGATCACACAGACGTCGGACAGCACAGACACAGTAATGTACAAAACACGTATACACGGCGCGTGGGCGCGTAGCGATACTGGTCGCACAAGAATCGGTGCACAAGAATGCTGGGCGCAATGGGCGCGAAATATTGCAGGATCGTATTGCGTGGTTGTCACGACGGTGTTGTTCTCGGAACTAACGGTCGCCGGGCGAGCGCTTCGCGATGATCGTTAGCGGTCAAAACACTTCAAACGCGCCGCGACGGCTCAACAGCTGTGTTGATGCCACCGCGGGCGCGCGTTCAAATCCGGCCGTTGCGCGCGGCCGCAACAGGGAGTCAACAGCTTTGCAAATAGTCTGCAGAAATAGATTAGAAAATGTTAAACTAGAGGATTTCACGGACGTGACATCTTTTTTTGACGAATTTGAAAAGGCCACTAACGAACTGAAAGCTGCAGGAGGATTGATAGTTGAGCAAGAAAAGTTACGCTATATGTTGAAGGCATTACCATCTTCACATAGCTACATCGGAGACTTAATTGACGTATTGCCGAGAGAAGACAGAACGGTGGAATACTTAAAATCAAAATTAATGTTAAAGTCTTTGGAACAAAACAATAATATGGACCAGATAGAACAAAGTTCAAACGTTTTTTCTGTGGACATGAGAGGAAGGTGTTATACCTGTGGGAAGCCCGGACATAGGCAATCAGAGTGCCAACAAGGAATAGGACAACAGGGAAGGAGTAGCAGCCGAGGACGCAGCCTATATAGAGGGAACTATAAAAGAGGTTATGGTAGAGGTTTCACCCTAGAAGACAACAGTCGTGGAAGTTGCAACCGAGGAAGCTACAATCGTGCAAGTCAAAATCGTGGAAGCTACAATCGTGGATCCCAAGGTCGTGCAAGAGGTTTTTACAGAAGCTCATCAAACTCTTTGCCAAATCAAGAAGTGAACAGTGCGTTGTCGAATACATTCATTGCAGAAGTGAATAACTCACAAATAGAGAACAGTTTAAGTAAATTAGAAAGTAAGAATAGTTTAGAAGTTAAGAATCAAATAGATTGGATTTTGGACAGCGGATGCACCGATCATATAGTAAAAAACGACTCTTTTTTTCGATGAATACATAAGGCTACAAAAACCAATAGATGTAAAATTGGGAGACGGTCGTCTATTGCAGGCGACTGGAATAGTCAAGATAAATGCAGTCTTTCAAGTTTATAATCGGTGCAGCGAAATAACTTTGCATAACGTATTCTATGTTGAGGAGATGAAACAAAATCTGATAAGCTACTCAAAGGTCACACAAGCAAATAAAATAGTTTCGTATGGAAATGACACAAAGATTTACAATCAATGTAAAGAGTTAATTGCAATTGCGAAAAAGAAAGGAAACTTGTATCATATGACCAGCTTTATAACAAACAATAGAAACAAAAGGGTAAACGCGAGTATAGTTAGACAGAATAACATTACTTTAAAAGAAAAGTGGCATAGGATTTTAGGACACGTAAACTTCCAATACCTACAAGAAATTTGTCAAAAGGGATTACTAAATGATTTCCCAAAAGAATTAGAAAATGAAAATATAAAATGTGCTATTTGTATTGAAAGTAAAATGACAAATTTACCCTTTGATAATAATAGAAGTAGGGCAAAAGATATTTTGGAAACAGTACATACCGATCTTAATGGGCCTCACCCAACAACAGGAATGAGTGGCGAAAGATTCTTTGTGACATTCATAGATGACTACAGCAAGCTAGCCAAAGTTTATTGTATTAAAGCAAAATCGGAAACGTACTCTTGTTTTGTAGATTATGTAAATTTGGTTGAAAACTTAACAGGCAAACGAGTCAAACGCTTGATATGTGATAACGGAAAAAATATTTAAATAGTAGCATTTATAACTTTATCAGAGAAAAAGGAATTTACCTAAATCCATGTCCACCTTACGTTCATGAGCTAAATGGTGTAGCGGAAAGGTACAACAGGTCAATTATGGACACGGCTCGGTGTCTTTTGAAAGAGGCTAAAGTAAACAGAATGTTTTGGCCTGAAATTATAAAAGCAGCAGCGTATTTAAAGAATAGAACGCTAGCTAAAACGATAGAGAGAAAGTCACCATATGAGATATTTCTTGGAGAAAAACCAAGTGTTAGACATTTAAAAATTTATGGGAGTAAAGTGTTTGTTAGAATACCAGAGCAGATAAGAAGGTCAAAATGGGATGACAAAGCAAGATTAGGTATATTGCTAGGATATACAGAAACAGGATATAGAATTTTGGTAAATAATAAAATCATAAATGCTAGACATGTAGATGTATTAGAAGAGGGAGTAAGATATGTAGGTTTATCTGAGGATAATAAAGATATACATGAGTCCGAGGCAAGTGAATCAAGTCAAAACGAAAGCGATAATGAAAATTATCAAAGTGCAGGATCTGAAGATGAAATAGAATATGAGGTCAAACAAGAAAAAAAGGGTCCTATATTAGATAGTAATAAAGACACAACCGAATCTAAAGGTAATCATTTAGAATTAAGGCGTTCTTCTAGAACTCAAGTTCCTAATAAAAGGTATTTCAATGATGAGTATGCAACTAATTTCATATATGTTAACTATTGTGATGCAAATGTACCAAATACTTATGAGGAGGCAATTGAGTCTCAAGAGTCAGAAAATTGGAAAAAAGCTATGAATTCGGAAATGGATAGTCTGAAAAAAAACAAAACATGGAAGCTAATGAATAGACCTAAGTATAGCCAAGTGATAGATGTAAAATGGATTTACAAAAAGAAATATGAAAACACATATAAAGCAAGACTAGTAGCAAGGGGTTTCCAACAAAGAAATCAAATGGAAAATGTTTACTCACCGGTGGTCAAAATGCAAACCTTAAAAATATTACTTTGTTATTGTTGTCAAAATAGTTTGTTAATTGAACAAATGGATGTGGAAACAGCTTTCTTGAATGGACAAATCACTTCACAAGTATATGTCAATCAACCGGAGGGTTATAAAAAAGGGAACGATAAAGTCTACAAACTGCTAAAATCTTTGTACGGTCTAACGGCCGATTTCTTCACCTTCCCGGATAACCAGATCTGGCGGCAGGATCTGCCGGCAGATCGACGGCAGACTACGACCGCATTCAGCTACGGATCTGCCGGCAGACCCTGCCAAGCAGACCCTGCCGGCAGATCGACGGCAGATTTACGGCAGGTCCTGCTGCCTGCCTGACACATCCAACAGCTCCATCTGAAAGCCACAATTGCCAAACAATTCTCTACGCGTGACGTCACATGGCCGTCCCTACGCACCAACACAAATGTATCGTTATTCGTGTAGGTGTATCCCTCCCTTTCTACTACGCGTGGTGATAGGCAGATAGAAATGGAGCAGTAAATTCTGCTCACATAACCTGCGAGCAGATTCTACAGTTTATTAAAAAAATTTATATTTATTTCTAAAGGTATTTATTTTGTAATCTTACAATTACAGAATAATAAAAGTGGCACATATAAATTATTCAATATTTACATTTAGAAGTGGTGATTCTAGATGCAAACATAAGTCAATTTTTTGGAGAACGAAGAGCGATATCAGAAACTTTTATTCTATATTTCCGACTTATTTGTTTGCGCAGAATCACCACTTCTTCTTCGCTTGTGTTAACTCTGAAAACAACTAAAATATTAGCATACAATTGAAATGATACTGGGAAAGTATCGATCAATGAATATTTTATTAAACGGGCGCTGAAAAGTGCAGATTAGTGTTCATTGCGAACGTCGAGAGTTAAGTACTTTATTTCAGTGATGCTGAAATAAAGTGAGCACTGAAAAGTACTGTTTGGTTGTGTACGTTTTAAAACACTGGCGCTGAAAAGTGCAGATTAGTGTTCATTGCGAACGTCGAGAGGTAGTTCCCGTTGTACTCGGTCGGGGCTGCCGTCGCCCGTGGACCACGCTTCCTGCTGCGACTCTCTCTTTCGCGGTCCGAAGTGCTCGCTGCATCGACACTTGAAAATCCGATCAGAGCGGCTTGTCGAAATGCGGGTTCCCAGACACCGCTTCTGAAAAAGTAATGCACGCAAAGTACGTTAGCATAATTATGTATAAAAACATGAAGATGCTTATTGCTTCGTACCGTAAATCGCCATCGTGATACGGGTGTTGTAAAACGGTCGTTGTCCTGTTCGGCCGAACCACGTGAAGGACGTTGTCACGTCGTCGATGAGGGCCTCCTTCATGCAATAGTCGACCGCGGCCTTCAGGTTGAACCCACCCACGTATTTGAAATATTGAACCTAAACCAAGTAAGTAAATATTGATGTAAGTATGTATTATATAAAAGTAAATAAAAGCATAATTTCGTTTTCACTTACAACTTTGGAATACGTTTCGTCATCGATGGTCTCGAAACAGTCCACCTCCTCCGGTGACGATAGAGGAATGACGGCTGGTTTTCGTGGTAGACCGTTACGGGTGGGCTGAACACATTGGAGAACACTCTCCAACAGAGTATTCATTCTTCTGCAAGCAGAACGGATGGAGACGTAACGTATTAATAAACACGATAACATGCGATACTTACGTCAGCTCCGCCTCCATGGATCCTATGCGATCATGCACGCTTCTGCGAACATTAACATTTATAAGAAAATGTCCTTACAGTAATATTTTTATAGCAAGAAAAAAAGAAACGTGTAAATTTACCCATTATCAGGAGGTTGGGTCGGCGCTGTATTTTGCTGCAACGGCTCACTGTGGATCACAGTGGCGCGTGCATACGATGTCCCTGGATCGGTGACTCCTTTGAGGACAGGAACAGCGGCCGCATAATTATCCTGAAACAGATACGTAGTATTTGCGTTAACAGTAAGAACACACGTTGTTGAACCGTGTTCCTGCAGGACCATCCTCAGATCATGGATGTCCTGATCTATTGGTGGTCTCGGCGTGGTGGACGTCCTTTGGCGTTTCGGAACTTCCTCCTCCGAAGATGTTGTTTGGTAGCGTGTCGGTTTCCCAACCACACGTTTGGTTCGTAGGGACATCACAGCCTGTAAGTAAAAAAAGTTAAGTGCAGCACGGTATCGCACGCGTAAGTTGCTTCGCACTTCGCGCATAACCCTGCTTCTTTGCCTCTCCGATAGCGCGTGTCCCGATTTTCGCGACGTAGATAATTTGAAATTATTAAATTCCATAATTACTTACGTCTTGTGGATGTCTCGGGATAATGCTCTGGATTTAACGCTCTGGAAATTATTTGGTCTGCCGTCGACGACTGTCACCTCAGAATGAACGAGAATTCGAAACAAACGCGATCTGGGAAGTAGAGTCCCGACCAATCACGAATGTCCGCGAGGCGGTGCAGCCAATCCGAGCGTAGTCCACTGTGCCGCCAAAATGTTACCTCGTGTTACCCTTTGTCCGACGTGGTACCCTTTGTGCTTGAAAACGAACGCTCGGATTGGCTGCACCGCCTCGCGGACATTCGTGATTGGTCGGGACTCTACTTCCCAGTTCGCGTTTGTTTCGAATTCTCGTTCATTCTGAGGTGACAGTCGTCGACGGCAGACCAAATAATTTCCAGAGCGTTAAATCCAGAGCATTTATCCCGAGACATCCACAAGACGTAAGTAATTATGGAATTTAATAATTTCAAATTATCTACGTCGCGAAAATCGGGACACGCGCTATCGGAGAGGCAAAGAAGCAGGGTTATGCGCGAAGTGCGAAACAACTTACGCGTGCGATACCGTGCTGCACTTAACTTTTTTTACTTACAGGCTGTGATGTCCCTACGAACCAAACGTGTGGTTGGGAAACCGACACGCTACCAAACAACATCTTCGGAGGAGGAAGTTCCGAAACGCCAAAGGACGTCCACCACGCCGAGACCACCAATAGATCAGGACATCCATGATCTGAGGATGGTCCTGCAGGAACACGGTTCAACAACGTGTGTTCTTACTGTTAACGCAAATACTACGTATCTGTTTCAGGATAATTATGCGGCCGCTGTTCCTGTCCTCAAAGGAGTCACCGATCCAGGGACATCGTATGCACGCGCCACTGTGATCCACAGTGAGCCGTTGCAGCAAAATACAGCGCCGACCCAACCTCCTGATAATGGGTAAATTTACACGTTTCTTTTTTTCTTGCTATAAAAATATTACTGTAAGGACATTTTCTTATAAATGTTAATGTTCGCAGAAGCGTGCATGATCGCATAGGATCCATGGAGGCGGAGCTGACGTAAGTATCGCATGTTATCGTGTTTATTAATACGTTACGTCTCCATCCGTTCTGCTTGCAGAAGAATGAATACTCTGTTGGAGAGTGTTCTCCAATGTGTTCAGCCCACCCGTAACGGTCTACCACGAAAACCAGCCGTCATTCCTCTATCGTCACCGGAGGAGGTGGACTGTTTCGAGACCATCGATGACGAAACGTATTCCAAAGTTGTAAGTGAAAACGAAATTATGCTTTTATTTACTTTTATATAATACATACTTACATCAATATTTACTTACTTGGTTTAGGTTCAATATTTCAAATACGTGGGTGGGTTCAACCTGAAGGCCGCGGTCGACTATTGCATGAAGGAGGCCCTCATCGACGACGTGACAACGTCCTTCACGTGGTTCGGCCGAACAGGACAACGACCGTTTTACAACACCCGTATCACGATGGCGATTTACGGTACGAAGCAATAAGCATCTTCATGTTTTTATACATAATTATGCTAACGTACTTTGCGTGCATTACTTTTTCAGAAGCGGTGTCTGGGAACCCGCATTTCGACAAGCCGCTCCGATCGGATTTTCAAGTGTCGATGCAGCGAGCACTTCGGACCGCGAAAGAGAGGGTCGCAGCAGGAAGCGTGGTCCACGGGCGAAGGCAGCCCCGACCGAGTACAACGGGAACTACCTCTCGACGTTCACAAGGAACAACAATCGGCACTTTTCAGCGCCAGTGTTTTAAAACATACACAACCAAACAGTACTTTTCAGTGCTCACTTTATTTCAGCATCACTGAAATAAAGTACTTAACTCTCGACGTTCGCAATGAACACTAATCTGCACTTTTCAGCGCCCGTTTAATAAAATATTCATTGATCGATACTTTCCCAGTATCATTTCAATTGTATGCTAATATTTTAGTTGTTTTCAGAGTTAACACAAGCGAAGAAGAAGTGGTGATTCTGCGCAAACAAATAAGTCGGAAATATAGAATAATAGTTTCTGATATCGCTCTTTGTTCTCCAAAAAATTGACTTATGTTTGCATCTAGAATCACCACTTCTAAATGTAAATATTGAATAATTTATATGTGCCAGTTTTATTATTCTGTAATTGTAAGATTACAAAATAAATACCTTTAGAAATAAATATAAATTTTTTTAATAAACTGTAGAATCTGCTTGCAGGTTATGTGAGCAGAATTTACTGCTCCATTTCTATCTGCCTATCACCACGCGTAGTAGAAAGGGAGGGATACACCTACACGAATAACGATACATTTGTGTTGGTGCGTAGGGACGGCCATGTGACGTCACGCGTAGAGAATTGTTTGGCAATTGTGGCTTTCAGATGGCGCTGTTGGATGTGTCAGGCAGGCAGCAGGACCTGCCGTAAATCTGCCGTCGATCTGCCGGCAGGGTCTGCTTGGCAGGATCTGCCGGCAGATCCGTAGCTGAATGCGGTCGTAGTCTGCCGTCGATCTGCCGGCAGATCCTGCGCTCTCCTGGCAGACCCTGCTGTCCATCTGCTGGCAGACTGCAGGCAGATGGTTATCAGGGTTCAGTAATCTTCCGGTCAGTGAACGACCAATTGGCTTAGAGCATTTATATGCTCTTAAGCCAATTGGATGCTATCATTTGGCAGTTATGTGGAACATAACTCTAACTGGAAGATTACTGAAGTTGAAGAAATCGGCCGTAAGAGAAAGTCCCAGGTCTTGGTATGAGTGCTTTAATGTTTTTATGAAGGGAATAGGTTTCAAAAGGAGTAATTATGATTATTGTCTGTATATGAACACTAGAGCAAGAGAAACGATTTATATATTGTTATTTGTGGATGACATGTTAATATGCGGAAAAAATCAAAAGGAAATTAACGATGTTAAACTGAAATTGTCAAATCGTTTCAGAATGAAGGATATGGGAAGAGTTAAAACTTATATTGGCATAAACATAGAAAACGACACAGATAGAAATGTTTTAACTCTAAGTCAAAGAAAGTATATTGAATCTTTGGCAAAGAAATATAATTTGGAAAATGCAAAATTGTACAACACCCCTATGGAAGTAAATCTTAAACTAGAACCGGCTATTAAACAAAATGATGACCAAATTAAGTATAGAAATTTGATCGGCGAACTCTTGTACATAAGCACCGGAACTAGACCGGATATTGCATTTTGCACAAATTACTTAAGCAGATTCCAAAGTAGTTATAGCGATACACATTATAAATATGCGCTTAGAGTCTTGAAATACTTATATTTTACCAAAGATTTGAAATTGACCTACACCAGAAATGTAAAGTATGAAATAATTGATTGTTACGTGGATGCAGACTGGGCAGGAGATATAATAGACCGAAAATCTACAACCGGATATATTATAAGATTATTTAATAATGTAGTTTACTGGAAATCTCACAAACAAAACAGTGTAACTAAGTCGTCTACATTTGCGGAGTATATAGCACTGTCCGAGGCGGTGACTGATGTAAATCTCGTATATAATATGGTAAAAGAAATTTTTCAAATTAAATTAAAGGAACGCGTAAAGATATATGAAGACAATACAGGAGCAATAACAATTGCAAAATATGGGAATCTAACAAAAAATTCAAAGCACATCGAGGTGCAATATCACTATGTTAACGAATATTATGAGAAAGGTATCATAGACGTAATTAAAGTAGAATCTAAAAATAATATCGCAGATATCCTCACAAAAAGTACAAGTAAGGCACAGTTTATTAAGTATAGAAACTTGTTAAGGCTGATAGAATAAGAAAAGGTAAAAGTTAAGTAAGCGAGACAAGTATAAGGAAAGTATAAGAGTGAAAAACACAAAAGTAAGGAGGCGTGTTGGTAATAACAGTACCTTTGTGTTTTTCACTAGATGCATGTTGGTATGAGACAGAGCGGCAGAGACTGAAGTGACTGTCTCAAGTATGGCCAATAGTACAAAGAAGGGAACAAAGTATGTCTAAGCTTATAAAGTAATAAAAGGAATTTTTATTAAGTCTGTATCATTCATTCTGCTCTTAATAAATATAAGTTATATTATAAACAACAAAAACATTGTCGTAAATTAATAGCTTTACAAAATTAATGATATACAAAAATTGTGCCCATTGTAACAATGGCTATTTATGCAAAGAAAAAAATGTATTAAATACTATTAAGCAGATATATTTTTATACAAATAAATATTTTAATACGAATAAATATTTTATTTAAAATACTTGGCGCTGCGAAACCGAATTGGTGTTGCTAAACTGAATACATATGTATAAATTGCGTTAATCTTTTTCTTTCATTCTTGTGCGTGCATTCGTGATTGTGTGTATGTGTGCGTGTGCATATGCTACGTATAATATTAGAATTAAATATATGGAGAATAAATCTGACTGCGTTTCTAATATGTATATGTTTATGTATTTTAGATTGTAAGGGAGTCATTGTAAATTATTAATACTAAGACAATTAACATTTTTTCGGTTTCGCAGCGCCAAATATATTGAATAAAATATTTATTCGTATTAAAATATTTATTTGTATAAAAATATATCTGCTTAATATTATTTAATACATTTTTTGCTTTGTATACATTTTTTTTCTGATTTATATTGTTATCTTATATTTTTTGTGATTGTATATTTTCTCCTATTCTATTTTTTGTGATTTATATTATTATCTTCTATTTTTTGTGATTGTATATTTTCTTCTATTTTTTTGTGATTTATATTATTATCTTCTATTTTTTTTTATTTATTTGTTTCATGTACTTGGCGTAATTTTTTTACTTTTTTCAAGTTTTTTATGGGTATCTCACTTCTTTTTACAAAGACAATTCATGTACTCAGCGTAATTTTTTTACTTTTTCGAAGATTTTTTATGGGTTTAAATAAAATCGTGGGGCACCATGTGCAACCAGAAGTTAAGGTATTAAAGTGATTAATATCATGTTATGAAATATCGTGCCCCACGATTTTATTTAAAGTGATATTAATACCATCAAAATTGTAGTACAAGAAAATAATTCTTTTTTAGTTTTTAGTGCCTTTTTAATAAAATCGTTTAACATAAAATTTATTTTTTACATATTTTTTATTTTCTAGTTTTTAGTGTATGTGGATTTACATTTCACAGCTCGGACTTCTTTACAAATATCTTTTATAGCTGTATACAGTTTAAGCTACGATAACAGTTGGCTTAAACGCTATAGTGCTAATGTCACTAAAAAATAATTTTCTTCATCCTTAATGCTATGTCTTTTTACAAATTTTGTCGATTTACATTATTTGACAAATTTCCAGAAACTTGTGCGAAAGAAGATGCTTCATTTCTATCAAAGTCTGTGCGTCCCCTTCATTTTTATCCAAGCCTGTGCGTCCCTTTCATTTTTATCCAAATCTGCGCAGCCCCTTCATTTCTAAAATTTAAAAAATGCTAATGGTAATTTAGCGCAAATGAACGAAGAGATTCAATATTTTCATTGGTGTTGGTTTAGTATGTTTATTGGTGAATTGAAATATTGTTAATGGGAAACTAATAAAATTAATGAATAGCGTGGGAACTACTGTGGATTTTAATTAATAAAGTATTACGAATATCTTTCACATAGGATTGAAAAGTATCAAGGGAGATGCGTTTTCAGCGTACTTTCTTCACTAATGTGAAATGTGATCTGCTCTACCTTGGAAGCAGTCCGCTATAATTTTCTTAATTCTTAATGCTACGCTAATTTGACAAATTTTGTCGATTTACCTTATTTGCCAAATTTCCAGAAACTTGTGTGAAACAGGATGCTTCTCTGTCTATATCAGGTACAGAGATCTAACCCAGACCTTCTCCAGACAACATCCAAGCCTGTGCGTCCCCTTCATTTTTGTCCAAGTCCTGTGCGTCCCCTTCATTTCTACAAACTTTACATAAAAACTCTAAATTAAAAATAATTTGCTGGTATAATAAAAATATCTGTCAATTTACATGCAATGCAATTTGTTATAATATATATTTTGTGCATGCATGGTACAAATTTCTAGAAACTTATGCAAAAGAAGATGCTTCTCTGTCAAACCTTCTCCGGACAACTGCCAAGACTGCGACTCTACATAAAAAATTTATTAAAAAATTTTGGCGACCCACCTTGTTAATTGAGACAATAATTCAGTCTCCCATGTAGTGTAAAAACTCGTGACATTTCAAATTTGGACAACTTACCTTATTTGACACTTGGCAGGTTATGATGGAGTGACACTTGGTAGGTTATAATTCAATATATGCACAGTGACGGACGATGAGCCCTGCCGAATGGTCCTGAGAGTCGACGAATCGACGAACGAAACATGTGTTAGGCTTTCTATTGGCTGAAGGTGTACGTGTAACGCGTATACGTATTATGTATACATAAGTAGCTATATATAAACGACGAAAAATTTGCCTGGAGAAGAAAATCTTACCGTTTCCGACTGATCCATGAGACGATATTACGATATCTCTGTCATGCGTGGACCGATTTTATTGAATTCCTATTCGAAAGCCTATATGCGGGTTACATAAGAAAAATGCCTTTAAATTTAGAAAATATTGCAGGCGTGATGAGATATTAATTAAATAAGTTTCAGGTTAGGTTGGAATAGCCGTGTATCGAGTAAATAATAGCGGTAGCGACAGTCGACATATACAGGGTGTCGAACATGTACCTGGCGTCGAGACGCTACCGCGTGTCTAGATATAACGAAATTTAAAATTTCTACATTCCGTCTCATCGGCCCGAAAGTTGCAGGAACGTACTGCTGACAGTTTCCACATGAAAGAGTCCAAACATGGTATAAATCGGATTATTAATAAATTAAACAATGATGAACATACGAATGGAAAAATAATGAGTGGGGCAAGAGGGGTAAAGTGACGATATGTGTTGCTGTGCGCATAGCATAGAATATGTGTACGTAAAGTGTCGAAGATAGCTGTTCATATACGTATTTGAAGAATATGAATAATACTGTATAGTTTATTATATCCGACAAAATACCGTGCTGCTACTACTACATCACAAACTGTAACTTCATACAAATCTGTACCATAATACGTAACTAACCTTTCTCGACGCTTTCTATTTTTAGACAAACGCTTTGCAAATAACTTAGGCTGCTTCGCTTTTGCATTACCCTTCAAATAGCGATTGTTTCTTGCATCTGCGGCTTCCTTCTTTGATTCCATGGCAATGGAATGGTCACACACACTTATCAACACTAAGTACAGTAACGAACCGCGCAGAAATGGAACAATTCACAAATGATGAATATTCCATATGTATCGATATCTGCGCATTAAATCCCGATTGCTTTCTGCGTCTTCACCGTAGTACAAACGACAAGAAACTGATCAGCTAGCGTTGTTACTGCATTGGTTACAGATACTGAGAGGCAGAACAGAAGATAGTGGGAAAGGGACGGATATATGCGTCCTGTTCCTCTCTTTCTCATTAGGATTGGTGGTATGCTGATACATTTACGTAGAGTATGTACTTCCAGGAATACTTTTTGGTGCACAGAAATGTGCACAGGAAAGAATTTTTGATCATCCTGTGCATATACTTTTGACGTATCACCGACTTTATTAGTGAAGAATTCACATTTCGTTCTACAATTAGCCTTTCCCATTTGCTTGACGGTGAAGGAACAACCCGCAAGTATGCGCGGGCACGCCCCGCGTTTTCAAACCTTTGCGCATTCGAACTTTTACTCGGGCCGATGACGCGCCGCTCGGTCCTTGGTGCAAGTGAAATACAAAATATTGAGGGAGTGAGGAAGGCAGTTTGGGCCCTGTCCACCCTTGAGGGTAGCAAAGGCTCGATCGCCAGAAAAAAAGCGACTATCGAGCAGGACACATCGTAAGTACCTTCACGCTTACTACCCCGTCTTTTTCACTATGTGCCGGTTATTATAAAAGTGGTCTAAGTCCAAATTTTTCGTTTGTTACATTTCACTTATTTTTTACGTATTATATCAAGATGATACATAATAAACGTAAAGATCAATTTTTTTTTTAATATCGACTGACGCCACTTTTTAACCGACTTCAAAAAGGAGGAGGTTATAGATTCGACCCGTTTGTATGTTTTTTTTTTTATGTTTGTCCCCTCACAACTTCTCAGCATATGGACCGATTTTGATGATCTTTTTTTTTATTGGAAAGAGGGCGATACCCCGGTGGTCCCATCCTAGACTAAATCAATATTGGCTCACTATTTTGCCAGTTATAGTTAATAATAATAATTTATATGTTTGTTCTCGCATAAGTCCTCAGCATATGGACCGATTTCGATGAACTTTTTTTCTATATTCGAAAGAGGGCGATGCCCCGGTGGTCCCTTCCTAGACTAAATCAGTATTGGCCTAATATTTTGCCAGTTATGATTAATAATAATAATTTATATGTTTGTCCCCGCATAACTCCTCAGCATATGGACCGATTTTGATGATCTTTCTTTCATTCGAAAGAGGGCGATGCCGCGGTGGACCTATCCTACATTGCATCAACATTGGCCCAATATTTTGACAGTTATCGTTAATAATAAAGACTATTGTCACCTAATTATTATTATTTTATGTACGTACTCGCATATCTCCTCAGCATGTTGTGTCAATATATATAAAACTAAAAATTTAAAAAAATTAAAACCGACTTCAAAAAAATAAAATTGCACTAAAAAGTAAAAAATAATTTTTTCCCTTATTTAAAAAAATGAAAGTCGTAGACTAAATAAGGGAAAAAATTATTTTTTACTTTTTAGTGCAATTTTATTTTTTTGAAGTCGGTTTTAATTTTTTTAAATTTTTTTTATAATAACTGACATGCTTCTACATTTTACTTTCAACCCAAGACTGTATTTAGACATATTCCGGGTGAAGTTTCATTACCGTCATAGTATTGTTGTAACTTTTTGTGCAAAATCTATCGAGTGAACTGTGATTGTTTGAGTATCCGGGTGTTTCTTACGTTCAGAGATTCGTGTATTCATTCGCACGTAGAATAAGAAAGTTATGTTATAATTTACCCGCGAAATGTGTAGAAAAGGTATGTACATTCGGGTGCAATATAGGCTTCCTTTAGTTTAAACCGAAGACAAGTGATGAAAATTAAACAGTGTCTAAACATCAAAAGTGGAAATATCGAACATTTTAAAATCAAAAATGTTGGACATTTGAAAATACAGACATTTTGAAACATGGTAAACTCACAATTACAAATTTTGGAAATGTTCGAATTTCAAAGCTTTCGAACTTGGAAATTCCAGCATTTAGAAATCTGCAAAATTCTCCTCCTGCGCTAAATCTTGCATAAAGGAAGCCTATATTGTACACGAATATACCAAATTGATAATACTCTTCTACTGCACTTTCAAATCCATTTTAATTACGTTCAATAGTTTCACTGTTTCTTCGACTCGTTTTTAAATGCCTGACAAAAAAGAAATTAACAATCCGAAAGGAGACAAGGAAGCGACTCCGTCTGGGGGACCGAGCAGCAGGCAGCCTCCGTCCCCAAGACGGAGTCGAACCAGAAGCCGGGCTCCGTCACGAAGACGGAGTCCAAGCAGCAGGCAGCCTCCTGCCCCAAGACGGAGTCCAAGCAGCAGGCAGCTTCCGTCCCCAAGACGGAGTCCAAGCAGCAGGCAGTCTCCGTCCCCAAGACGGAGTCGAAGCAGAATCCGGACTCCGTCGCGAAGACGGAGTCCAAGCAGTAGGTGGACTCCAAGCAGTAGCCGGGCTCAGTCCTTCAACTCTGTTCAGTGGATGGAAATGGCTTTCCAATTCAAAAAGCAGGTATGTAGATACGTAGGAGATCTCACGCAAACATTTATTACATTCTCATGAAAGTGCGTAAACGTCTAGACATTATTACAATAATTAACATAAGATTTATGTTTATTTTTCATATTACAGAACAGCGAGCTCAAAATAGAGCTTAGAAAATTCAAATAAGGAGGAGAAAGAGGAGGAAGAGGAGGAAGAGGAGTGACGAATTTTTTTATTTTAAATAGCGGTGTACTCTTTTATAAAAAAAGTTAATAAATATATGTTCCTCAACTAAAGTACGAATAAATACGAGAAAATTATTCATGTCCGACGGACGAAAGGCTTTCAAATAAACAATGGAAACTAATAAATACCCAAACCTATATAGAATTTTAGATTTAGGGTACACACCCCTCCCCCAATCCTCGTGTCGATCGGCCACTGGGGCCATTCCGAAGTATATCCTTTTATTTAAATAATGGCCATCTCTGCATAGGACCGTAAAGAATTACAAAAAAATCAGGGAGTCAACTGTTGACCGGTTTGGAGACTTTTCCTTGTTATACGTTTTATTCAATAGTCGGAATAATAATAATAATAATAATAACAATAATTGCAAATAATTGCAAATAATTGCTGTAACTTCCACATTTTGAAAGTATGATATCAGTAAATCAATATTTCCAGTATTAGTAAAAAAGTTCCAATCTCTCATTTTTTACATTAAATAATGTGGCCATATAATTATAACATAAATTCGACAGCGATTTCAAGTTATGTATGTATCACGGTAAAAGCGTTAATTTAGTAAATGTATACAGTTCCCAGCAGTTCCTAGTCAATGTATACCTAAAATGCATATAACCTAACGTCTAATCGTACGAAAATGCATACATTGACTGCATCAGGCTTTTACTGTGGCACATGTATCCACCTAATGCTTCAGTTTTGCTATGATCCCACGTTGGCAGTCCTGTAGGCTTTTTGGCTAACAGGGGCCACTCCACGTGAGCCCCGTTGGAAGGACTATTATCTGTCCTATGCAGGCCTACTCTGCTCTGCGTTGTTGAATCCACTTGTGGCGAATAAATAACACACGATTGGTAACAAAAGGAGGTTTTAATGCCCTTAACAAAATCAGGTACAAAGAAGGAACTTTCTGTATAATGTACTGCGCTCTTTGAGCGATGCGTACTGTGAGTCGAGTGACGCCGTAATGGCGTTCGGCACCTTCTTCCTCGTGCCTTAGTTCGAGGGACTTCCGTGACGCTCGCAGCGCCAGTCCCTACAGTCCTCCAGAGTAGGCGCCATGTTAAATCCACTACCCGAACTAAATTTCTCACGTGATTTGCTCTGTTTATCGCCAATATGGCGGAACTCGTATTTGGGAATGCAGTCACGGGGATACGTTGTTTGTCCTTATATGAGCACATTTTGGGCTGGGTGTGGTCTCATTCGAAAGATGAAGGTTCGATACAGCCCGCTCTGGTCATCGTTTGAGTCACAAAACTCTTTTTTTTTTCGACTTTTGCTCTACTTTAGAAACTCATATTATTAGATATTAACACAATCTCGTCGAACCATGACCAGAGCGGGCTGCATCGAACCTTCCTCTTTCGAATGAGACCTCGCCAAGCCCAAAATCTGCTCATATACCCATACAGCACACTCTCCTCGCAGCGTAGTTGCAGTATACTTGCGGCGCAAGATGGCAACGATGCACGCAAGGATGCTGCAACTATGCAGCAAGAATTCTATGTCCGCCTGCTGCAAAGTTGCACGGCAATTTTGAGGCAACTTTGCACGGCAATTTTGAGGCAACTTTGAGGCAATTTTGAGGCAACTTTGAGGCAATTTCGCACGGCAACTTTGAGGCAATTTCCCACAGCAATTTTGAGGCAATTTCGCACGGTAACTTTGAGGCAACTTCGCACGGCAACTTTGCACGGCAACGTGGCGGCAATAGTCGTCCGCCCGAAACGTGTCCCCAAAATCGCGTTATTCCGGAAACGTTAAAAGTAAATGTGAGGGAAGGGAATTAAATTACAATAAGCATTAACATTTTATTTTTTTTATTTATTTTTATTTATTGTTTTAATCCTTGCCTTTCGGCTTAGGATGGCTCCCGTTTACATTTCCATTTCCTTGTCTTCTACGCACATAAATACATTTATCAGTCTTATCAAATAACATTAATGACAATATGTATGTTACATTCTTAAAAACAAAAAACAATTCCTCGCAAAATAAAGATTTCTTTCAATCTGTATAAAAAATCAATGCTCGATACTTGTATTATACACTAGAGCTATTGTTTTTGCCCGGGTATCCGGGTACCCGGGTACTCGAGTACCCGGGTGGGCGGGTAGTAAGAGCTCTATTATACACTGACTCTGTCAGTGGTCACAAGTGCCTGCAATGGCACTTGTACTCGCGGATCATACGATCACGCGTAGTCCATCCACGCCGGCGCGGAGTAAGTTTAACAAAAAAGATATCCGAAATAGGAACGATTAGTGGGATTTTGTTAAAATTAAAATCCTACGCTACATGGAACATAATATATTTCAGTTTATATATATATATATATATATATATTTCTTGTATTTCCATCTCAGATCACGCAGTTAGTCCCGGGAGTGTGGGACATTTTTGTTGCAGTGCTCCGCGAAGCCATTTTGCGGAATTCTGCAAAAGAAAAAGGAAAAACAATTCTTAGCAAAATAAAGATTGCTCTCAATCTATATAAAAGCTCTATACTTTTATTTATATAAACAAAAAATCCTTAACTTTGTCTATTGTTAGTGGCTTCAGGGTGGCTTCGAGACTTAAAAGGTGATGCGATTGTGATTCATACATTTTTTAAGTATCCGGGGCTACCCACTCTTCCCCTACGTCTGGCTTACGTCCATTTCTTTATTTGCCCTACGTGCAATGCGGAGTTTACATTGTGCTAGCCATTTCGAGGCCGCATCTACAATGTCCGCATCACAACAATATATGTTCCTGGATGCACAAGCATCGTTTACAGCACCTGGAATAATACGCATTAATTTATTTTACAATTTTTAGTGCTCAAAGGAGATAAATAATAAAGTTACTTACTCAGTAATAATTTCTGGACATTAACGAACTTCGAAAACGTTGGTTTCTGTTTCTTCCCATGCCAACTATAATTTGTAGGGACACTCCATGTCACCAGTTTATCCAAAATTACAGATGTCGTTAGGGCAACGTTCTTTCCACTGGTCCTCTTCAGCATTTCAATCTATAAAAAGTCATTAATAAATTATTCCAGTCATGAAACATGGGCTACATTAAGAAAAGCATTCGTGTAACGCCAATCACAGGGTGCATTGACGCAATGAAAAGTAACAATCACCATTAAGTACTTTATAATAATTGAACGGGAAGTGAAATTAAAGTAATGCAGTATATGTATATACACAAAAAAACTGTATGAATAGTAAATGCTTGTCGTGCAGCCAGCAAACAAATACAAGGTGCCCCATAAAATTACGGGACTTCCCGGAACATGCAATATCCTGTCTGTTTGCATCAAGATATTGCACGTTTCGGGAAGTTGCACAATTTTGGGACACACTGTACAAATTACTTCACATTTACTTTCATAATGAATAATGATTGAATAATATAAAAATACCTTCTTGTACATGCACTTCTGACATTTCAGAAGGTGCCTCGGGGTACATATTTCCCTTCTTCCTTTTCTCCAATGGCCCTTCTGCTTCAATGTCCTCTTCCTCGCTGGACACGTGAACGCGAGTATTTTTTCGCCTGCGCTCTTTCGACACTTTCCTATACCATTTCGTATACCAACGATAGCTGCTTGTTTTTCGAGAGTTTACTTCGAACTGGCCCGATCCAGGGTTGCCGATCGCGAGTCAGCGAGGCGACAAAGAAGTACTTTGTTTGGCGCTCGAGCCGAGCGGAGCCGAGCGGAGCGAAGCCAAGCGCTGTGCCGTTGAATTCACTCTCAGAGAGGGTTGTAAATTTTCGAGCCCGCAGTGACGCGCGAGTGAGAGAATCCATGAGCGAGGGAGAGAGGGCGAAAGAGTGGACGAGATGGCTTGGCTGGGAAAACCCAATGCGTCAGCGGGCCCAGGGGCGCGCTGAGGGATCGAAAAATTGAAACGGTTATTTTTTAAACCGACACTTTCACACTTTCTAATACAAAATTTTAGCTGCGGGTATTTGTTAGTTTTTTGTTAATATCTCAGAAACTAACAAATACCTGCAGCTAAAATTTTATATTAGAGGTTCTTTCCCCCTCCCGCATAAGCAAAATGTTAATGTCATTTTTCTTTTATACTCCGTAAAGGCAAAACATATTAAATAGAAAGCAGGGGCAAAACATTTTGGGGCGCCAAACATTTTCTTACATAAAGGCGCCAACCATCCTCGCGCCGGCCCTGTTTATGACCGGGCCTGGTGTCCGTGCCCGTCGTCGCCGCACAGTGGGGCAAATCGGTTCGTAACGCGGCACAAAACATTTTCTGGCTGAAATCATATATTTATTCCTTATTTTTTCATTTCATTCAGTTAGGACGTATATTTGAGATGTTGTTGTTACTGAATAATTAATGGAACTTGTTTGTCTAACTGTGTTTGTAAATAAATTTTTGGAGAATATTTGAAATCCTATAAAATTGAATAGTTATAAAATCTTTATTTATGTTACTTCGAAACTATTTCACAAACATATTTTAATTAATTTTAAAAAATATTACAAGCCGCCTTCGTCGAATTCATTTTTGTTTGTTGTTTCTTCTTCGTTGTTTTTATCAAAATGAAAATTGGTACACTTCAAATACGTACCTCAACACAGAATCCCACCAAAAATTAGTTGAATAACAAGAATGCTTTAAATAACAATCCTAATTGTGAAGAATTTCGAGGTTGTCCTCTTCAAAACCACGTAGTCGCGTTAAAAATTTTGGAATGTGAAAAACAATCATGCTACATTATGATTCAAATATTCAATCAACTACGCGTAAAAAAGACTTGCAGTATGACGATATTTTTGTAAAAGGACTTAGTGCCGCGTTTCGACCCGATATGCCCCACTGTGCGCCGTGCTCGACTTCACGTAAACATCAGCTTGGCACCAGTAAAGTAGATTCTGACTTATGGTTGAAACTGATTAAATGGTTGCCTTCTCCGACATATCTTTTATATTTTAGTTCATTATACAGAATGTCCGCGGAAACAGTAAACACCTTGATATGTCCTAACGTATTGGAGATATAAAAGAAATTGTTTATATAAAATTGCATGGTTGGAGGGGGCAAATTTTCTGGGGCAGACGATTTCTTTCTGGGATTATTATTTTACGAGATACGATGATCAAGTTCTATTTTTTAAATGGAACTCTTTTTTTAACAGATTACTTGATAGTGCGTTTCAAGACGAATTCAATAAGGTATAATGTATACACTTTATTTCATCCGGTCTTGGAGATATTGTGTTTTAAAATTTGCTAACGCCGCAATGTTGTTGCAATGATCTTGCAAAGTTGCGGCGAAGTTGCGGCGAAGTTGCGGAAAAGTTGCGGAAAAGTTGCGGCAATGTTGCGAAAAAGTTGCGGCGAAGTTGCGGCAAAGCTGCGGCAAAGCTGCGGCAAAAGCTGCGGCAAAGTTGCGGCGTAGTTGCGGCATACTTGCGGCATACTTGCGGCATAGTTGCGGCATAGTTGCGGCATACTTGCGGCATACTTGCGGCATACTTGCGACATACTTGCAGTGCATTATTGCAACGCAACTATGCCGCAACTATACAGCAACAATTCTATGTCCGCTCCGTGCAATGTTGCACGGCAACGTCGCAGCAACCATACATTGACATTGCGCTGCAACTATGCAACGACGCAAGGTTACTGCAACCATCCTGCAACTTTGCCGCAACGAAGTGTGCTGTATGGGTAAGGACAAACAACGTATCCTCCCAAACCCATGTTTCGGGCCACATTGTGTCGGTATAAACAGCGCGCTGCATTACCCGTGTCTACCCCCTTAAGTTCATTGAGTTGTAACGAGTTAGAACCGGTGGGACGCGGATCTTCCCCCACCACGCGCGCCTAGCGCGGCCCGCCTAGGGATGAACCGATACCGTCAAGGTATCAATACTTTTACTCATAACTTGTATCGAAAGAATGTATCGATATCTACTCAGGATCGAATCAAAAGTATCGATACCTACTTGTATCGAACGAAAATTAGTACAGATTTTTTTTATTAATATATTTTATTAACGAAGACGTATTTTATTTTACTATTCTTTAACGGGGAGTAGCCTTCAGTTACAACGAAGTATATAAGTAAGTAAGTACGAGGCAGTCTATAATAATTAATCTATATAACGGAAGAGAAAAAAATATATACAGTCGTTTCGCGGCATGGAAACAAGAGAAGTAGAACATAGCATAAGATAAATACATAAATGATAAAACGATTCAGTGAGCCGCATTAATATTCGGACACAGTGGTACTTGGAAATATATTGCTGTGTATCTGTAGTAATTTTGGAAATAAGGGATTCGTTGTGTTTTTATGATTTAGTGCACTTATTCTAGTTGCTAAAAACGTAAGATTTTTTTTATTTAATTTATACACTTTTCTTGTTAATTGATGGTAAACGAAATAATGCCTAATTTTGACGTCGCAAAAATATTCGGACATCACGTATGCTTTGTAGTTTGGTCGTCCTGTTAAGCCAGTTAGGTTGCAGGGTGGCAATGTTTGTAAACACAACATGTCAGCACTACCTTGTAGACTTAGTTTCATTTCAACATTCATTCATACCGCACGTATTTTTGTGAAAATGGTACGTAAAGGTAAAAATACGTCGTTCGATACACGCCAATTCGTTATTTATAATCGCGAAAAAGGAAAATCGTATCGGGAAATCGGTTCATTACTAAATTTGAGTAAGAGTACTGTAGCAGACATTATACGGATATAACTTCCGTTTCCGGTCGCGAGAGTGTCAGAAGTGTGCGGTTGGTGGTGAGAGCGGTGTGAAGGAAGTGTGAGTGGAGGGAGATTCGGGAGGATAGGGAGTGAGTGGAGAAGGTTAGGGGAGAGGTGAGGAAGAGGGGAGAATAAAGGGAAAAGGGCAAGGATAGGGGGTGGCGAAGTGTGAGGCAGGACAAGAGAGCGGTTTGGAGGTTAGGTAGGACGATAGGTGTCAGGTGGCGGGAAGAGGTAGGCAGAGGAGTAGGTAGAGATATCTAGCGGACAGGTGAGGAAGTAGGAAGAGCGGAACAGAAGGCGGGATTTTTGAACGGGATAAAAGGAATAAGGTAAAAGGAAAAAGGAGGTTGGATAGTCGTAAGAGGTTAAGGGTAAGAGTCGAGAAGACGGAGAAAAGTTTGAAAGTAAGAGAAGGACGGTAAATGGCGGATGATAAGGGAAAAGAGGGGAGGGGGGATGGAACAGGAAAGGAAAAAGGAAAGTTGATAAATGAGAGAAGGCAAAGGAATGATAGTGGGAGTAGCGTGGGCAGCTATACGGGTAGTTTAGATAGCTGCGGGGGGAAAAAGAGGAAGGAGAGGGAGGAGGAAGAAGGGTCGGGGGAGGAAAAGAGGGGTGAAGGGTTCAAAAGGAGTGGGAAGACTGTGAGATCGCCGGAGGGAAGGGTGAAAGGGGGGGGGGAGCGAAGAAAGAGAGGAGATAGGGAGTGTGGTGGGGATGTTGAAGGAGCTGATGAAGGAGATAAGGGAGGAGAAAGAAGTAATAAGGAAGGAGTTGAGGGAGGTGAGGGAGGAGATGAGGAGGGAAAGGGAGGAAAGAAGAAAGGAGATGGAGGAATGGAGAGAGGAAAGGAGGAAATGGGAGGAGGGAAGGAGGGAGGAGAAGAGGAGGAGGGAAAAGATAGAAGAAAGGTTGGAGAGGATGGCAGAGAGAGATGGGAGGGTGGAGGAAATGATAGGGAAGATAGAGAAATGGGAAAGGGAAAAGGAAGGGAGGGGTAGTATGGAGAGGGGGGAGGGGGGAGAAGTGGAGGATTGTTTGGTAAGAGTTAGAAGGATGGAATTAAAACAGGACAAGAAGGAGAGGGAGGAGAGAAGGAATAATGTTGTGGTAAGGGGGCTGGGGGTAGAGGGAGTGGAGGAGGAGAAGGAGGTGAAGAAGTTGTGGGAAAAGATGGGATTGGAGGAGGGGGGGATAAGTGAGGTGAGAAGGGTAGGGAGAAGGGGAAAGGAAGGCAGCGGTTTGATTTTGGTGAAGCTGGCTGGGAGGGAGGAGAAAATAAAGGTGATGGAGGCGAGGAAAAAACTGAGGGGAAGGAAGGAGAGGATAGATGATGATCTGACGGAGGAGGAAAGAAAGGCTCGATGGAAGGTGGAAAGAGAGGCGGGGAGGGAGAGGGAGGGGGGAAAGAAGGTACAGGTGGGATACATGAAGATGTGGGTGAACGGGAAGATGAGAAGATGGGATGAGTTGAGAGAAAGATGGGTGGAAGAACAGGGAAACGAAAGATAAGGGAAAGGGGGGAGGGAGAGGAGAGTAGGGGGGAGAAAGGGGAGGGAAGGCGGAGTATGTACAAGGTGGCATTCTGGAACGTGGCTGGGCTGAGGAGCAAGGACGAGGATTTTTGGAAAGGCTTGGAGGAGTGGGACGTGGTAGTCATGAGTGAGACGTGGATGGAGGAGGGGGGGTGGGGAAATATAGAGAGGAGGCTGCCCAGGGGGTATACATGGAGTAGTCAGTGGGCACGGAGGGAAAAGAGGAAGGGTAGAGCAATCGGAGGGATGTTAATGGGGGTGAGGAAGGGATTGGAATTGGGAGTGGAGGAGGAAGGAGGAAGGGAAGGGATCTTGACGAAAAAGGTGAGGATGGGGGGGGGGAGTGGTGGAGGATAGTGGGGGTGTATGTAAATGAAGACATGCAAAGGAAGTTGGAGGACATAGGGGAGTGGATGGAAGAGAGGGAGTGGGGAGTGAGGGGGTTAATAGGGGGGGATTTTAACGCTAGGACAGGGGAAGAAGGGGGGCGGGTATTGGGGTGGGAGGAGGCTGAGAGAGGGGGACGTGGGAGTAGGAGGTCGAAAGATAAGGAGGTAAATGGTGATGGGAGGAGGTTATGCGATTACTTGGAAGAAAGGGGGTGGAGTATATTTAACGGGGGTGTGGAGGGGGATGAGCAGGGGGAGTGGACATTTACAGGAGGGAGAGCGAATACGGTAATAGATTATGTGATTGGGAATGAAGACTGTTGGGAGAAGGTGGAAAGGGTAGAAGTAGGAGAGAGAGTGGATTCGGACCATCAGCCGTTGGTGGTCTGGGTAAGGGGAGAGGACGAGGGCGGTGTGGAGAGGAAGAAAGGTGATGGGAAGAAGGGAGGAGGAAGAGGAAACTGGACAGAGGAGGGGAGAAAGGAGTTTATGAAGAGTTTTGGGAAGAGGGAGGAGGGTGATAGGGGACTGGAGGAGGAGTGGAGAGAGTTGAGAGAAAGGATAAAGCGGTGGGGAAGTCGGAAAGGGGGAGGGAGAGGAAAAGGAAGGGAGGCTGGTGGGATGAGGAGTGTAGGGAAGAGAAGAGTAAGGTGAGGAGGGAGTTGAGAAAGTGGAGAAGGGAGGGAGGAGATGGGAAGTGTTACAGAGAGAGGAAGAGGATATATGGAAGGATGTGTGAGGTAAAGAGGAAGAAGGAGATGGAGCGTTGGGAAAGGGAACTGGAGGGGGTAAAGACTG
Organism: Andrena fulva; assembly: GCA_946251845.1. Classification (NCBI taxonomy): domain Eukaryota; kingdom Metazoa; phylum Arthropoda; class Insecta; order Hymenoptera; family Andrenidae; genus Andrena; species Andrena fulva. The sequence goes on from OX276330.1 coordinate 21,965,620, forward strand.
AAGGGCAGGTGTGGAAGGTAGTGAATAGGGAGAGGGGAAGGAGAAAGAGGGTAAATGAAAGGATAAAAATGGAGAAATGGGACGAGTATTTTAAGGGACTGTTGGGAGGGGTGGAGTGGAGGGTGACGAAAGGTGAAGGGAGGGGGAGGGAGAGGGACGGAGAGAGGGAGATAGGAAGGGAGGAAATAAGAAGGGTGGTGAAGAAGTTAAAGGACGGGAAGGCGGGGGGAGGGGATAGAATACAGAATGAGGTGTGGAAGTACGGGGGGGAGGAGGTGGAAAAATGGCTGTGGGTGATGTGTAACAGGGTATGGAGGGGGGAAGGGTGGCCAGAGGATTGGAAGGAAGGGGTGGTGGTGCCGGTGATAAAGAAAGGGGCCGGGGAAAGGGTAGAAGATTACAGGGGTATCACTTTAACACAAACGGCGTATAAGATCTACGCATCGGTACTGGCGGAGAGGCTGAGGGTCGAGGTAGAGGAGAAGAGGCTGCTGCCACCGAGTCAAACGGGGTTTAGGAGGGGGGTAGGATGTATCGACAATATATACGCACTAAATTACCTGATAAACAGGCAGATAGGGAGGAAGGAGAGAAGGTTGGTGGTATTGTTTGTCGATATGAAGGCCGCGTTTGACTCGGTGGACAGAGAGGTTCTAGCCAAGGCTATGAGGGACAGGGGGGTAAGAGAAGAGCTTGTGGGGAGGTGTGAAGAGGTTTTGAGGGAAACGATAGGAAGAGTCAGGGTGGGGGAGGAGGAGGGGGAGAGGTTCTGGACGGCAAGGGGGGTAAGGCAGGGGTGCCCGCTAAGCCCAATTATGTTTACACTGCTGACCGCGGACATGGACGAAGTGCTGGGGAGGGGAGGTTGGGGGGGGGGGGGTGAAGTTGGGGGATAGAAATATCTACACACTGGCATACGCGGACGATGTGGCGGTACTAGCGGAGGATGTGGAAGGGATGAAGGGAATGATGGGTAAATTGGAGAAATACGTGGAGGGGAAGGGGTTACAAGTGAATATAGGGAAAACGAAGGTGATGAGGTGCAGAAGGGGGGGGGGGGAGATGGAGCAAGGTGGTATGGAGGTGGAAGGGAAAGGAGTTGGAGGAGGTAAGGAGTTTTAAATATTTAGGATACACGTTGATGGGAAATGGAGGACAGGAGGAACACGTGAAGGAGAGGGTGAGGAAAGGGGCTGCGGTGATGGGGCTGGTGTGGGGGATTGGGAAAAGGAAGTTTGGGAAAGACTGGGGAAGAAGGATCTGGGTGTTCGATAAGTTGGTGTGGGCGGTGGTGAACTATGGGGTGGAGGTATGGGGGTGGAAAGGTAGGGAAAGGGTGGAAGGACTGCAGGAGAGGTACCTGAAGTGGGTGTTGGGGGTGGACAGGAGTACCCCAGGCTATATGGTAAGGGAAGAACTGCAGAGGGGGATGATGAAGGGAGGGGCAGGGATGAGGGCATGGGGTTACGAGAGGAAGTTAGAGGAGGGGAAGGGGGGGGGGGGGAATTGGCAAGGGAGTGTTGGGAGGAAATGAAGAGGAGGATGAGGAGGGGAAGGGTTCTGCAAGGGTGGGAGGAGGAAAGGGAGAAGTATTATAAGGACAGGGGGTGGACGGTGGAGGAGGTGGAGATGGGGAGGGATAGGGGGGGGATAAGGGGGGAGGAGCTGATGGAAAGGGAGAGAAGGATGCAGGAAGAGGAGAGGTGGAGGAGGATAAGAGAGACGCGATATAACAAGTGGTACGGGAGGGTGAAAGGGGTGGGGGTGCCGGGGTATATGAAGAAAGGGTGGGGGGAAGATAGGTGGAAGAGGGTAGCGAGGTTTAGGTTAGGGAATGAAATGAAGGAGGGGAGATACTGGGAGGAGGAGGAGAGAAGGAGGTGTAGAATGTGTGGGCAGGAGGAGGAGACGTGGGAACACGTGTGGGAGGTTTGCACAGGTTGGGGAATTGAGAGAGGATGGCAAGAGGTGGTGATGGAGGTGTTAGGGGATGAGGGAGAGGGGGAAGAGTGGATGAAGAAGCTGGAAGAAAGAAGAGCGGGGTGTGGGTGGGGTTAGGAAGTATGAGTGGAGGAATGGGAGTGAGAGGGGAAGCGAGCGGAAGCGGAGGTCCAGGGGACAGAGGAGAGAGAGAGCGAGCGAGCGAGCGGGAGTAGAGTTATAAGATCTAGGTTAAGTTAGACTAAGTTAGGTTAAGGTATGTTTAAGAAAAATGTTTGTGAATGTGAATGGAGAAGGAGAAAGCGGCTGGGAAATTGTAACCCTTAGGGGAACAAATAAAAAGATTACTACTACATTATACGGATATATAATCGCGAGGATAGGATTGAATCTGTTGCTCAAACAGGTCGTCCAAAGTTACTCGATATTCGTGACAAACGCAAAATTATTAGAAAAGTGAATAAAGATCCCAAATTAAGTGCACCAAGGTTGCCGGCAGAATTGTTTGAAGAGACTGGAAAGAAAGTTCATTCTGACACAGTTCGTCGAATGCTTAATGAAAGTGGGTACAACGGTAGAGTTCCCCGGAAGAAGCCATACATTAACAATGTGAATCGAAAGAAAAGATTACTCTTCGCCAAAGAATACATTTCGAAAGAAGAAACGTGGTGGAAAACTGTAATTTTTGCAGATGAGAGTAAATGCAATATTTTTGGGTCCGATGGCCGAAAACTGATATGGCGTAAAGCCAATGAAGAGCTTCACACTAAAAATCTCAGACCAACAGTGAAACACGGTGGAGGAAGTGTGATAGTTTGGGGTTGTATTTCGGCTGCTGGAATGAGCGAATTAGTTTTCATTGATGGAATTGTAGATAAAAATAAATATTTAAAAATTCTAAAACAAAACTTACATAAAAGTGCTATTAATATGAACATTCGTAACAGTTTTAAATTTTATCACGATAATGACCCCATACACGAATCACGTATAGTTCAAGAATATTTACTGCATAATTGTCCAAAGGTGTTGCACCCACCTCCACAGTCACCAGACTTAAATCCGATCGAAAATTTATGGGATTACTTAGATCGTCGAATCAGAATAACACCCATAAAGTCGAAAGACGAATTAAAATTACGATTAACCGAAGAATGGTCACGTATTCCGTTAGAATACTCAAATAAAATTATTTCTAATATGCCCAAACGATTAAACCATGTACTTAAACAAAAGGGCAATCCAACAAAATATTAAAATTGATGTAATTTTGTGTAAGTATATGTGTATTTTACATAAAAGCATTATGCTTTGCAGAGTGTCCGAATATTTTTGCGACGTCAGAATTAGGCATTAATTCGTCTACCATTGATTAACAAAATGGGTGTATAAATTAAATAAAAAATCTTACGTTTTTAGCAACTAGAATAAGTGTACTAAATCATAAAAAAACAACGAATCCCATATTTCCAAAATTACTACAGATACACAACAATGTATTTCCAAGTACCACTGTGTCCGAATATTAATGCGGCTCACTGTATATACAGATGTACTATGTTTAACATACTAAATGAATACAGAAACGAGAAAGGAAAAGTAGTATTTTATTAACAAACATATATTTGACATATAAATACATAAAAAAAATAAATCTTTTGATACGAGTAACTTTTTCCGATATCAAGTACGTATCGCAACCGTTGGTATCGATACTAAAATTACTCGGTATCGAAACGAAAGTATCGAATATTTACTCGTATTTACTTGGATCGGTTCATCCCTAGGCCCGCCGCTACCGAGCGCGGCCGCGAGATGGCTGCGCGCCGAGCGGCGCTCTCGCTCGCAAAGTTTGCGCGCGACCGCCTATAAGCCGGCGCGACGGGCCCGTTAAGGCGGGATCTCCTACCTGCGACTGGTCGCTGCCGGTCGCAGCGACCCCACTAGTGCAAGGGAGAAGTATGACATCTCTTTCTCCCTTGCACTAGTGGGGTCGCTGCGACCGGCAGCGACCAGACGCAGGTAGGAGATCCCGCCTTTAGGCAGAGTCTACCACGAGCGGTACATGCAAACGGTTAGAGCTCTCCCAGCGATCTCTTGCGTAACAAGCTTAATCACTGCGTATTTTTGGTTTCTCCTACCTCCACGGCTCCCAAAGGACGGCGAGTTCGCTTACCTTCGGACGCAGGTCGACATCCACCGTCAATCTTAGGGACAGACTTTGTCTGCCCCGGAGGACATCCTACGGCCTCCGTATCACCCGCGGGTTTTACCCACTGAGCGATCGGGTTCAAGGCTTCCCGGTCAGGGCCATTGGCGGAAATAACAGCCAAGGCACCAGAACGACCACTACCCCCCACTCCTACCTCCTCCGCTGAAACGCACCGACCCACGCACGCGACCGCGTCTGTGACTCGCCGCCTCTCCGCCGCTTATTGCCGACGGGTTAAGTTAAGGTCTAGGTTAAGAACCGCACCTATTGTTAGCCAGCACAGACCTGGCCGGGTAACACTGTATTCTAGTATGACTGCATTTGTAATATGTATTGTAATATGTATATGTTTATGTATTTTAGATTGTAAGGGAGTTTATTGTAAATTATTAATTAATACTAAGACAATTGATATTTTTTCGGTTTCGCAGCGCCAAGTATTTTGAATAAAATAAAATATTTATTCGTATTAAAATATTTATTTGAATAAAAATATATCTGCTTAATATTATTTAATACATTTTTTTGTATAAGTAGCCATTGTTATAATAGGCGCAATTTTGTATATTAATTTTGTAAAGCTATTAATTAATTTACGACAATGTTTTTAATTGGGATTCTTTTTGATGGGTTAATTAAAATGTCCGCGATATGAGTAATGGAATGTATGCACACAGCATTTTAGCTGTGTCTATATAGTTGTGTCATCTTAAGGGCAGTTGGAAAGCACCTTTATGTACTTGCAGCTCATTTTGATTTCACATCTTTTTTTATATTGTACATTTTCTTCTATTTTTTGGGGGATTTATATTATTATCTTCTTTTTTTGTGATATTATATATTTTCTTCTATTTTTTGGGGGGATTTATATTATTATCTTTTATTTTTTGTGATATATTTTCTTCTATTTTTTTGTGATTTATATTATTATCTTTTATTATTATCTTCTATTTTTTGTGATATATATTTTCTTCTATTTTTTTGTGATTTATATATTTTCTTCTATTTTATTATTATCTTTTATTTTTTGTGATTTTTTTACTTTTTGAAAGTTTTTTATGGGGATCTCACTTCTTTTTACAAAGATAATTCATGTACTTGGCGTAATTTTTTTACTTTTTGAAAGTTTTTTTATGGGGATCTCACTTCTTTTTACAAAGATAATTCATGTACTTGGCGTAATTTTTTTACTTTTTGAAAGTTTTTTATGTACGTTTATTACTCTACGCAAATTTTAAGGTTAATTAAAATGCATTTATAACATAACATATTATTTTAATCATCCCTTTCACCGGTGTTTTATTCTTGTACTGCGAAAATATTTCATTCCGAAACTTTCGACAAGTGCGATTGTCGAGCAGGTGAAGTGGGGTAGCCGTTAAAATAGTCGTATTTTTAACGTTAACTATAGATATGGTATATATATATATCGGGATTACTACGTACGTTAAAAACTTTAAATTACAATATCTCGAAAACGAAAGCCCATTTGACAAAAAGCCGAAATGGTATTTTCATACTACATGAGTATTACGACCCCCATATACTGTTGTTCCAAAAGCGATTTCCACATCCGTGGCGTCCCCTTGTTAGCTTCCCGGCTTAAAAATCAACAATTCAAAGAGCCCGCGACAGAGTGTTTCCGTATCTATGCCAAAAGCGGGCTCCTTAAAAAACAAAAGCGCAGCGGAGGAGCTCGCCTCATCGTTGCACGTGGCGAGAAAGCTCATTCTCTATCGTGACTCGATGTAACCGATTGACCTACGACGTAAGAACGATGCCTGGAAATGTAAGTAATAAAATATTCATATATTCATAGCAGAATTATCGTTATATTCATTAATACTCTAGCCCGGTTATCTGCATTCGATAGTTTTATTTGTGAGATGTTCGTGATTTATTTTTAATCGTTAGTTTTATAGTTTTGTTCGTGATTCATGAGATTTTTTCGTCACTTAATTACTGATTACAAGCGGCGTATGATAGAAGGATAGAACAAAGTCATACATCTAGCGCAAGCATACATATTGTTCAATTGGAAATTGGAAACTGGAAATTCTGATTATAAAAATAAAAATTACATTACATTACATTACAAATTACAAAATATATATTTCTTCTCATTACTTCACGAGCCTTTCCATTATATTATCAATACAAAAAACTGTAACGTATTAAAACATTATTTTGTGAACGATTCGCAGTTGTAACTAGTAGCCCTGATAACCATCTGCCTGCAGTCTGCCAGCAGATGGACAGCAGGGTCTGCCAGGAGAGCGCAGGATCTGCCGGCAGCTGCGGCGTAGCCTACGTCCGCATTCGATTACGGTTCTGCCGGCAGATGGACGGCAGATCGACGGCAGATCCTGCTGCCCGCCTGACCATCCAACAGCGCCATCTGAAGGCCAAAATTGCCAAACAATTCCCTGCGCGTGACGTCACATGGACGTCCCTACGCACCAACACATGTATGCCGTGATTGCTGTACGTGTATCCCTCGCTTTCTACTGCGCGTGGAGAATTGATAGATAGTAGAAACGGAGCAGTGGATTCTGCTCACATAACCTGCGAGCAGATTTTGGAGTTTATTCAATAAGTTTCCTATTTATTTCTAAAGGTATTTATTTTGTCTTTAAATAAGAACATACAGTGATTACAATTACAGAATAATATAAGTGGCACATATAAATCAGAAGAGAAACTTACAATATTAACATTTAGAAGTGGTGATTCTAGATGCAAACATAAGTCAATTTTTTCGAAAACGAAGGGCAATATCAGTAACTTTTATTCTATATTTTCGACTTATTTTTTGCGTAGAATCACCACTTCTTCTTCTTCGCTTGTGTTAACTCTGAAAACAAATACAATATTAGTATAAAATTAAAATGGTACTGGGAAAGTACCGTTCAATTAGTATTTTATTAAACGTCGAGAGTTAAGTACTTTGCTTCAGTGATGCTGAAGTAAAGTGAGCACTGAAAAGTACTGTTTGGTTTTGTACGTTTTAAAACACTGGCGCTGAAAAGTGCCGATTGTTGTTCATTGTGAACGTCCAGAGGTAGTTCCCGTTAAAATCATTTAAATAAGCACTGAAAAATACCGTTTGTTGTCTTCGCCACAGTAAAAGGAGACACACCTCTCCTTTTAATAGGCATATTTCTGAAAAATAAAATATTTACTTTAGTTAAGGGTCGTTTTCACGTGACAGTAAATCTTGACTTTTACGGTCATGACACTAAATGTCATGACTTTTACTGTCACGTGAAAACGGACCTTCAGAGGTCGTCAGTTTCTTCTTCGTGTTGTTCGCTCCAGAAACTGCGAGGCATTCGAGGTGGTTCCTGGGATGATGCTGCCGGCTTCGTGCGTGGACCACGATTCCTACTGCGTATCCTCTCCTTTGCCGCCTTCAGTTCCGCTTGCATCCGCAATTGGAAGTCTGATCGAGCTGGCTTGTTGAACTTGGAATTCCGAGCCACACCGTCTGAAAAAGAAATGTATGCACAATACGTTAGCATCAATGGAACATACAGCAATAGTAACAATAATTCTACGTAAAAAGATGAAAAGTGCTTATTGTTTCGTACCAAAAATCGCCCTCGTGATGCGGGTGTCATAGAAGGATCTGAGTCCTTCGCGGCCAAACCAAGTGTATGACTTAGTTAACTCGTCCGGCAGTGCTTCCTTGAAGCAGCACTTGACCGCTCCCTTCAAATCGAATCCGCCGATGTATTCGAAATACTTTACCTAAACAAAGCAAGTAAAGATTGATGTAAGTATATATTATATATAAGAGTAAATAAAAGAATAATTTCGTTTTCACTTACCACTTTGGAATAAGTGTCGTCATCGATGTCCTCAAAGCAGTCCACCTCCTGCACTGAGGACAAAGGGAGGACTGCTGGTTTCATAGTTTGACCAGTATTATGGGTGGCCTGGACAGATTTCTGAATACTCATCAAGAGAGTATTCATTCTTCTGCAAACAGAACGGATGGAGACCGAACGTATTAATAAACACGATACACGCGATGATACTTACATTAGCTCCGTCTCGATCCGATTCCACCCCGTGAGATCTTCCATGCTCCTGCGAACATTAACATTTATAAGAAAATGTCCTTACAGTAATATTTTTATAGCAAAAAAAAGAAACATGTAAATTTACTCATTATCAGGAGGTTGGGTCGGCGCTGTATTTTGCTGCAACGGCTCACTGTGGATCACAGTGGCGCGTGCATACGATGTCCCTGGATCGGTGAATCCTTCGAGGACAGGAACAGCGGCCGCATAACTATCCTGAAACAGATACGTAGTATTTGCGTTAACAGTAGGAACACACGTTGTTGAACCGTGTTCCTGCAGGACCATCCTCAGATCATGGATGTCCTGATCTATTGGTGGTCTCGGCGCAGTGGACGTCCTTTGGCGTTTCGGAGCTTCCTCCTCCGAAGATGTTGTCTGGTAGCGTGTCGGTTTCCCGACCACACGTTTAGTTCGTCTGTCCATCACAGCCTGTAAGTAAAAAAAGTACATATTACAATACTTCGCAAAGGGGTGTTAGCTGTTTTTTTTTCATTTTACATGCATGCATCCGTCGGTATGAAAATCTAATTCTAACTGTCTAACCAAAGATACCGACAAAGTGCTAGGGAGACTTTTAATAATTTCTGTTTCCAGATTGAAATGAATGTATTCCCCTGGTTCCACGACGAATGTAACAGCAGGATTACGTGGTGTATCAAGAAGCGTTCTAACATCCTGAGGCAACTGGGAGAAACAGGAATGTGTTCGAAGGAGAGATAATATACTATTTCCTTGAACGTGTGTCAAATTGTTGTCAACGAAACAAGACGCTAACCGTTGGCGAAAAGATGGCTCGGAGGAAGTAGCACAGGACGATGAAACTATATCCTGGATGTTAGAAACGCGTGACGTGGAAGTAGAAGGACCGGCGTTTTCTACATTTATATCGCGCCTAGCACTGAATATATCGGGGATTAAATTAACAGGAGCGGACGAACTACAACCTGCAGATGTGCTAGCAGCATCTTGCACGTTAAAAGTATTATCCGCGACTCTACGGACGGTGTTAAATGCAGCACGGTATCGCACGCGCAAGTTGCTTCGCACTTCGCGCATAACCCTGCTGCTTTGCCTCCCCGATAGCGCGTGTCCCGATTTCCGCGACGTAGATAATTTGAAATTATTAAATTCCATAATTACTTACGTTTTGTGGATGTCTCGGGATAATGCTCTGGATTTAACGCTCTGGATTTAACGCTTTGGAAATTCTTTGGTCTGCCGTCGACGACTGCCACCTCAGAATGAACGAGAATTCGAAACAAACGCGAACTGGGAAGTAGAGTCCCGACCAATCACGAATGTCCGCGAGGCGGTGCAACCAATCCGAGCGTTCGTTTTCAAGCACAAAGGGTACCACGTCGGACAAAGGGTACCACGAGGTAACATTTTGGCGGCACAGTGGACTACGCTCGGATTGGCTGCACCGCCTCGCGGACATTCGTGATTGGTCGGGACTCTACTTCCCAGTTCGCGTTTGTTTCGAATTCTCGTTCATTCTGAGGTGGCAGTCGTCGACGGCAGACCAAAGAATTTCCAAAGCGTTAAATCCAGAGCGTTAAATCCAGAGCATTATCCCGAGACATCCACAAAACGTAAGTAATTATGGAATTTAATAATTTCAAATTATCTACGTCGCGGAAATCGGGACACGCGCTATCGGGGAGGCAAAGCAGCAGGGTTATGCGCGAAGTGCGAAGCAACTTGCGCGTGCGATACCGTGCTGCATTTAACACCGTCCGTAGAGTCGCGGATAATACTTTTAACGTGCAAGATGCTGCTAGCACATCTGCAGGTTGTAGTTCGTCCGCTCCTGTTAATTTAATCCCCGATATATTCAGTGCTAGGCGCGATATAAATGTAGAAAACGCCGGTCCTTCTACTTCCACGTCACGCGTTTCTAACATCCAGGATATAGTTTCATCGTCCTGTGCTACTTCCTCCGAGCCATCTTTTCGCCAACGGTTAGCGTCTTGTTTCGTTGACAACAATTTGACACACGTTCAAGGAAATAGTATATTATCTCTCCTTCGAACACATTCCTGTTTCTCCCAGTTGCCTCAGGATGTTAGAACGCTTCTTGATACACCACGTAATCCTGCTGTTACATTCGTCGTGGAACCAGGGGAATACATTCATTTCAATCTGGAAACAGAAATTATTAAAAGTCTCCCTAGCACTTTGTCGGTATCTTTGGTTAGACAGTTAGAATTAGATTTTCATACCGACGGATGCATGCATGTAAAATGAAAAAAAACAGCTAACACGCCTTTGCGAAGTATTGTAATATGTACTTTTTTTACTTACAGGCTGTGATGGACAGACGAACTAAACGTGTGGTCGGGAAACCGACACGCTACCAGACAACATCTTCGGAGGAGGAAGCTCCGAAACGCCAAAGGACGTCCACTGCGCCGAGACCACCAATAGATCAGGACATCCATGATCTGAGGATGGTCCTGCAGGAACACGGTTCAACAACGTGTGTTCCTACTGTTAACGCAAATACTACGTATCTGTTTCAGGATAGTTATGCGGCCGCTGTTCCTGTCCTCGAAGGATTCACCGATCCAGGGACATCGTATGCACGCGCCACTGTGATCCACAGTGAGCCGTTGCAGCAAAATACAGCGCCGACCCAACCTCCTGATAATGAGTAAATTTACATGTTTCTTTTTTTTGCTATAAAAATATTACTGTAAGGACATTTTCTTATAAATGTTAATGTTCGCAGGAGCATGGAAGATCTCACGGGGTGGAATCGGATCGAGACGGAGCTAATGTAAGTATCATCGCGTGTATCGTGTTTATTAATACGTTCGGTCTCCATCCGTTCTGTTTGCAGAAGAATGAATACTCTCTTGATGAGTATTCAGAAATCTGTCCAGGCCACCCATAATACTGGTCAAACTATGAAACCAGCAGTCCTCCCTTTGTCCTCAGTGCAGGAGGTGGACTGCTTTGAGGACATCGATGACGACACTTATTCCAAAGTGGTAAGTGAAAACGAAATTATTCTTTTATTTACTCTTATATATAATATATACTTACATCAATCTTTACTTGCTTTGTTTAGGTAAAGTATTTCGAATACATCGGCGGATTCGATTTGAAGGGAGCGGTCAAGTGCTGCTTCAAGGAAGCACTGCCGGACGAGTTAACTAAGTCATACACTTGGTTTGGCCGCGAAGGACTCAGATCCTTCTATGACACCCGCATCACGAGGGCGATTTTTGGTACGAAACAATAAGCACTTTTCATCTTTTTACGTAGAATTATTGTTACTATTGCTGTATGTTCCATTGATGCTAACGTATTGTGCATACATTTCTTTTTCAGACGGTGTGGCTCGGAATTCCAAGTTCAACAAGCCAGCTCGATCAGACTTCCAATTGCGGATGCAAGCGGAACTGAAGGCGGCAAAGGAGAGGATACGCAGTAGGAATCGTGGTCCACGCACGAAGCCGGCAGCATCATCCCAGGAACCACCTCGAATGCCTCGCAGTTTCTGGAGCGAACAACACGAAGAAGAAACTGACGACCTCTGAAGGTCCGTTTTCACGTGACAGTAAAAGTCATGACATTTAGTGTCATGACCGTAAAAGTCAAGATTTACTGTCACGTGAAAACGACCCTTAACTAAAGTAAATATTTTATTTTTCAGAAATATGCCTATTAAAAGGAGAGGTGTGTCTCCTTTTACTGTGGCGAAGACAACAAACGGTATTTTTCAGTGCTTATTTAAATGATTTTAACGGGAACTACCTCTGGACGTTCACAATGAACAACAATCGGCACTTTTCAGCGCCAGTGTTTTAAAACGTACAAAACCAAACAGTACTTTTCAGTGCTCACTTTACTTCAGCATCACTGAAGCAAAGTACTTAACTCTCGACGTTTAATAAAATACTAATTGAACGGTACTTTCCCAGTACCATTTTAATTTTATACTAATATTGTATTTGTTTTCAGAGTTAACACAAGCGAAGAAGAAGAAGTGGTGATTCTACGCAAAAAATAAGTCGAAAATATAGAATAAAAGTTACTGATATTGCCCTTCGTTTTCGAAAAAATTGACTTATGTTTGCATCTAGAATCACCACTTCTAAATGTTAATATTGTAAGTTTCTCTTCTGATTTATATGTGCCACTTATATTATTCTGTAATTGTAATCACTGTATGTTCTTATTTAAAGACAAAATAAATACCTTTAGAAATAAATAGGAAACTTATTGAATAAACTCCAAAATCTGCTCGCAGGTTATGTGAGCAGAATCCACTGCTCCGTTTCTACTATCTATCAATTCTCCACGCGCAGTAGAAAGCGAGGGATACACGTACAGCAATCACGGCATACATGTGTTGGTGCGTAGGGACGTCCATGTGACGTCACGCGCAGGGAATTGTTTGGCAATTTTGGCCTTCAGATGGCGCTGTTGGATGGTCAGGCGGGCAGCAGGATCTGCCGTCGATCTGCCGTCCATCTGCCGGCAGACCCTGCTTGGCAGGATCTGCCGGCAGAACCGTAATCGAATGCGGACGTAGGCTGCGCCGCAGCTGCCGGCAGATCCTGCCGTCAAACCTGGTTATCAGGGAGTAAAACAAGAAGATATTGCACACGTTGAAGCATATTCTAACTTGTAACGCCAGCGATTAGAAGTATGAAATACATCTGAGTTAAAATATGCTTTTATGCATCCAATATGTTCTTGTTGTATTACTTGTTATACCATTATGGTCTACGCCCACTGATACTTAACATAGGCAAAGTGCCTATCAAAGACTTTCATAATGTTATAGTTTACATGTTCGCTTACGTTCAACTCAGATATGTTTGATATTTCTAATCGTTGGCGTTATAAGTTAGAATATGCTTCAATGTGTCCAATATCTTCTTGTTGTATTACTTTACTTTTCTACGCCCACTGATACTTAACGTAGGCAAAGTGCCTAATAACGTAGACAAAGTGCCTATCAAAGACTTTCATAATGTTATAGTTTACATGTTCGCTTACGTTCAACTCAGATATGTTTGATATTTCTAATCGTTGGCGTTATAAGTTAGAATATATACTTAAACGTGTCCAATATCTTCTTATTTTACTACTAGTTATAAGTGCGAATCGTTCATAAAATAAAGTTATAATACGTTACAGTTTTTTTTATGATTGAATAATTGAAAAGCTCGTGAAGTAATGAGAAGAAACATATTTTGTAATGTAATGTAATTTTTATAATCAAACTTTTATATTTCCTAATTTGCAATTTGCAATTGAACAATACGTACCCTTGCGCTACATGTATCACTTTCTTCTATCATACGCTGCTTTTATGAACTCTTGATCTTTTTTGCTAATTATTAATTGTTTATTTATTTTTGTAGAGAGAAGAAACTGAATTATCGGACTCTATGCTCAATGGTAAATAATAAAAATTTATTATATACATTTATTAAAATTTATTTTTCCACTCATTTGATGATGAAATTTATTCATTTATTTAGAACTTGACATGCAGCTGGCGAATTGCACCGTGGTGGGGCTGCCATCGACTGAGCCTCAGCCTCAGCCACAGCCACAGCCACAGCCACAGCCACAGCCACAGCCACAGCCACAACCACAGTTAGAGGCACAGGCACCACCACCACCACCACCACCACCAGCGAGCCAGGCCCCGGCGGATGGTAAATACATAAAAATAAAAATTTTAAGAAGTTATATGCTTTTAGGATATTTGAAAATAAGTCTAAATTTAAATAAAAATGATGGGTTTAATTAATAATAACCACTTCAGTGTTTCTTGTAGTAAAGCCAAAAAATATAAAATATATTTATTTAACTGAATTTATATAAACATTACATTTTGGATTTCTTTGGATACTCGTTGAATACTCTGGGTCTGTTCCGATTCGCATATTGAGCGCATGAAATTGGTATCATCGTATTGGTGGAATTCTAGAATTTCTCTCACTTGCCACCAATGTCACCAATACTGCACCAATACGATGCCACCAATTTCATGCGCTCAATGCGCAAATCGGAACAGACCCTCTTACTTGCAACTCTACCTTGGGCGCTTTCCGATTCACGCATAATGCGCATGAAGTGCATAGGGTACGTGACACATCCTATGCACTTCATGCGCATTATGCGTGAATCTGCGTGAATCGGAAAGCGCCCCTTGCAATAACTACAGACCGGAAGCCTTAGAGCATATAAACATGGAGGAAGCATGCAATAGGCGAAAATGTAGAGGGCGATAGAAAGAGAAAGATATACATGTGGGACACCCCCTCTCTTTCTAACGCCAGGCGGCGCCTCTCTTTCTATCGCCCTCTACACTTTCGCCTATTGCATGCTTCCTCCATGTTTATATGCTCTAAGCCGGAAACCCGTTACGTATATCCGGTGTTTTTAACTAACAGATTATCCTACTAACATAAAACTAGTTTCTAATACTAAAGTCCCTATTCCTAACAAAAAACATTTTACTAATAAATTTATTGTTTTCACAAATTACAGGACCGCCCGTAGCGCGTAACCGACGCAGCGGGAGGGCGGTGAGGGCCCAGTTAGAAAACTGGGCCGTTATACAGGCGGTGAGGGACCAGGCCGCCCTCCTCCGGGACTTAATCACGGAGCGGTACCGTGGCCGGGGCCGTGGCCGTGGCCGAGGCCGAGGCCGTCATGGCGGCCCTCCAAAATACATAAACTATTAATATAATATTAATATATATATACAGGGTGTCCCACGGGAGACTGGACAGCGGGATATCTCCTAAAGTATTGGAGATAAAAAATTAAAAAAAATATGTAAATTAATGGTACGATGGGGCTGCTAGATTAGCCGCGACGGATTTTTTTTCCGATTATTATTTTAAAAGATACGATGGTCAAGTTCGGTTCTTCAAATGGCACTAACTTTTCTGAAGTCCTGAGTTGATAGTGCGTTCCAAGACGAATTCAATAAGCTTTAATGTATACACTTGATTTCCACTGGTTTTTGAGATATTGCGCTGGCAAATTTGCTGATTTTCACTTGAAAAAAACCTCTGGAATAGCAAGGACCGGGGTCGGTCTTGCAGGCGCCACGGGTGGCAGGGCCTGCTGAAATAGATACCTACCTGCCAAAGGTCTACGCAGACCCGAGGGCTGGACAATTCTTTTCCGCCAGAAATGCTACTTTGGTAGGTACATCTGCGGAATCGAGAAGCGCACCGTTACTTTTATTTCGCACTTGCTTCTACGCTCGGATGGCCGGTTATTTTGGGAGGGGTGCAAGTTCGATTGGTTAGGTTAGGAGGTGTGAAAGTTGCTAGACTAAATTTCAACCATATGGAGCAGATTGTATTAGAACCAATCGGATTTGCATCCCTCACAAACGGCTGCTCTCTTGAAGAGGCCCTCTTCACAGCAATGCCCACCTTCTCTCGCACGGAATACGTTAACGGATGCTTTTGTTTTGATATTGAAGCTCGTGTTTATACTCGAGAGGACCACGCGTCGACAGCCATAATTCTTTAGTCATAAAGAATAAAGAATTAGTTTATTTCCTAAACAGATAATTCTGGAGCTACGCCCATCACCCCGTGGCGAGGAACACACCCCGCAGTGCCCATCGAATTTTATGGCTTTTTCCGGAAAAAGGTACGAATCCTGGGCCGAACGTAACGAATTTGGGGTCGAGCCCCCGCAGTCGAGGGTGAAAATGTGAAATATTAATTTCAGCGTAGTAAGAAATGCTTCATTCTTTAATGCATCGATATGAAAGTGGGACCACTGGATTCCTTATGTTTTTCCGATGAACATCGTACCAAATTTCACGCAAATCGGCCCATTATTAACGAAATTTCCTTCATTATTTTCCGAATTACGTCGTTCTTGGTGTCAGTTTCATCGGAAAAACATAAGGAATCCATTGGCGTCACTTCCTTCTCGATACGATGAAGAAAAGAAGCAAACATTTGAAATCCTGTACATTTTCACTTCTTAATGATATTCCAAACCCTTCGAGGGTCGAAACCCTTCAATTCGCTACGTTCGGCCCAGGATTCCTACCTTTTTTTCCGGAAAAAGCCATAAAATTCGGGCGAGGCACTGCGAAGGGCTGTCCTCGCCACGGGATACCAGGCCGCATCTCCTTGACGGGCGTTGCTCCAGAATTACGTATCATTTGTGCAGTGTGTGACACCCAACTACCCTCCGTGTAATCGGTCTGCGCGAAGTGGGGCGCAAGTTCGGTTATTATCAGTACTCCTGCCCGAGAGGAATACAATTTACTTTAATTATAGTACATGTGTGTTTTGTAATAAAGTGTTTCTATCGTCTCCTGAATTCAATAACTGGCATCTAGACATCTACGCTCCTACAATCCATCGGCAATACTCCTCGTTGGGAGACATAGGAAGAAAAGGGGTAGCCCGCTGTCGACGCATGGTCCTCTCGAGTATAAACACGAGCTTCAATATCAAAACAAAAGCATCCGTTAACGTATTCCGTGCGAGAGAAGGTGGGCATTGCTGTGAAGAGGGCCTCTTCAAGAGAGCAGCCGTTTGTGAGGGATGCAAATCCGATTGGTTCTAATACAATCTGCTCCATATGGTTGAAATTTAGTCTAGCAACTTTCACACCTCCTAACCTAACCAATCGAACTTGCACCCCTCCCAAAATAACCGGCCATCCGAGCGTAGAAGCAAGTGCGAAATAAAAGTAACGGTGCGCTTCTCGATTCCGCAGATGTACCTACCAAAGTAGCATTTCTGGCGGAAAAGAATTGTCCAGCCCTCGGGCCTGCGTAGACCTTTGGCAGGTAGGTATCTATTTCAGCAGGCCCTGCCACCCGTGGCGCCTGCAAGACCGACCCCGGTCCTTGCTATTCCAGAGGTTTTTTTCAAGTGAAAATCAGCAAATTTGCCAGCGCAATATCTCAAAAACCAGTGGAAATCAAGTGTATACATTAAAGCTTATTGAATTCGTCTTGGAACGCACTATCAACTCAGGACTTCAGAAAAGTTAGTGCCATTTGAAGAACCGAACTTGACCATCGTATCTTTTAAAATAATAATCGGAAAAAAAATCCGTCGCGGCTAATCTAGCAGCCCCATCGTACCATTAATTTACATATTTTTTTTAATTTTTTATCTCCAATACTTTAGGAGATATCCCGCTGTCCAGTCTCCCGTGGGACACCCTGTATATTAAAATAAATTTTTTTTTTAAATTGTACCTATAAAATAACTGTTTTATTTATTTTACACGTACACATGAAAATATGCTTGTTACATTTACTCGTGCAGCGGGTTACTTTCTCTTCGTCTGCATCGTTAACTGAAATAGAACACATTTACTAATTATTTATAAATTATCACACGTGCTTATATGTCAAGATGATTGAATGAATAATTGCGTGTGCAAAACCCTACCTTCAAATTTGTGTGTACATAGCCTGACGTAGATCACACTACATCATCTTCTGCTTCGATTATCTGTAAATATATGAAAGCCACTTTTTTTTTTAATTATACGACTTAACGTAGAATAATTATATACGACTTAACGTAAAATTTATATAGAAATTTAGAAATAGGGTGGCCTTTTGCTATAGTAATTGTAGAGACTGCATAATGTGTCTAAAGGAGGTGAGAGCGTATGGTTAAAGTATTACGAATGTCTTTCACAAAAGATTGAAAAGCATCAAGGTGATGTGTTTTCAGCGTACTTTCTTCACTAATGTGACTTGCTCTACATTGCAAGCAGTCCACCATAATCTATTTTCTTAATAATTCTTAATGCTACGTCGTTTGACAAATTTTGTAGACTTACCTTATTTGACAAATTTCCAGAAACTTGTGCGAAACAAGATGCTCTGCCTATCTATCTAATCTTCTCCGGACAACTTCCAAGCCTGTGCGTCCCCTTCATTTTTATCCAAGTCCTGTGCGTTCCCTTCAGTTCTATCCAAGCCTGTGCGCCCCCTTCATTTTTATCCAAGTCCTGTGCGTTCCCTTCAGTTCTATCCAAGCCTGTGCGTCCCCTTCATTTTTATCCAAGTCCTGTGCGTTCCCTTCAGTTCTATCCAAGCCTGTGCGTCCCTTTCATTTTTATCTAAGTCCTGTGCGTCCCCTTCATTTCTATAAGCTTTACATAAAAAGTCTAAATTAAAAATAATTTGCTGGTATAATAAAAATATCTGCCAATTCAAATGCAATGCAATTTGTTATAATATATATTTTGTACATGCATGGTACAAATTTCCAGAAACTTATGCGAAAGAAGATGCTTCTCTGTCGAACCTTCTCCGGACAACTTCCAAGTCTGCGAGTCTACAAAAAAATCTATTAAAAAATTTTGGTGACCCACCTTGTTAATTGAGACAATCATTCAGTCTCCCATGTAGTGTAAAAACTCGTGACATTTCAAATTTGGACAACTTACCTTATTTGACACTTGGCAGGTTATGACGGATACCGTTTCTGACAGATGACACTTGGTAGGTTATAATGGCGAACGCCGATCATACATACACTAGTTTCTTTTGGCTGAAGGTGTGCGTGTAACGCGTATACGTATTATGTTGACGAAAATTTGACTGGAGAATCAGAAGAAAAATCTTACCGTTTCTGACAGATTCATGAGACGATATTATGATATCTCTGTCATGCGTGGACAGATTTTATTGAAATTTGGTCTTATTCGAAAGCTTAAATGCGGTTTACATAAGAAAAATGCCTTTAAATTTAGAAAATATTGCAGGCGTCATGAGATATTAATGAAATAAGTTTCAGGTTAGGTTGGAATAGCCCGGCGACGAATAAATGATAGCGGTAGCGACAGTCGACATATACAGGGTGTCTTTCCTGTACTTGGCGTCGAGACGCTACCGCGTCTCTAGATTACGAATAAAGACCGTCAACCCAGATCACCCCGCCTCACTCACTCGGCTACCCCCACCCGCCGTCCGGTAGCTAGCCTCCACGGAGCGAGGTTACAGAGTTTTGAGTTATTTGTTACAAGACAATTAGTTCATTTAACTTAACACGTTTCGCGAGCAGAGCCCTTTAGGGCTCCACGGGCATCGAACCAGGCAGAAATCCCACGAGGCCCCAGATTTCCCAGGCGGCCGCGCAACAAAAATTTGGTGATAGCGGTGGGATTTCTCTGAAAAGACCGTGGGTGACCAAACATCGTGAGAGCTGTTTCGCCGGCTCGTGAACGTGGAATCAAAAAGTCCTCGCGAGTGCAGCCCCTCTTTCCTGGGTATTGGCACGGTTTCCCCAGGAACGCGGGTAAATATCGGAGAAGGGTGAGTTCGGGCGGCCGTGCAGCAATTTCCCCCAAAGTTCACGTGCACTCGTGAAGACAACGACGCCGAGACCAACGTTGCATTTGTTCAAGACCTATGTAAGAAATACAAGTTACCGTTTAGTTGTTCAATTTATAGTTCAGCCGTTTGTTAAAAGATTTCCAATTCAATGCAATTTAATTTCATATTATTTATCGAAATGTTGACTCGGTGGACAGGGAAGTGCTGGCGAAGGCGATGAGGAAGAGGGGAGTGAGGGAGTGGTTAGTTGAAAGGTGGGAGGAGGTGATAAAGGACACTGTATGTAGGGTGAGGGTATGGGAGGAGGAAGATATATAAATTGGCATATGCGGACGACGTGGCGGTGATGGCGGAGGATGAGGAGGGGATGGAAGGGATGATGGGAAAGTTGGAAAAGTATATGGATGGGAAGGCGTTACAGTTGAATATGGAAAAGTCGAGAGTTATGAGGTGTGGGAGGGGGGGAGCTAGATGGGGAAAGTTAAGATGGAGGTGGAAGGGAAAGGAGGTGGGGGAGGTAAGGGAATTCAAATACCTGGGGTATACAGTGATGGGGAATGGAGGGCAGGAGGTCCATGTGAGGGAGAGAGTGAGGAAAGCGGCGGCAGCGATGGGGCAGGTATGGGGAATTGGTAAGTGGAGGTTTGGAAAGGATTGGGGGGAAAGGATATGGCTGTTTGACAGACTGGTGTGGGCAACGATAAGTTATGGGGTAGAAATATGAGGTTGGAACAGCTGGAAAAGGGTGGAGGGGTTGCAGGACAGATATTTGAGATGGGTGCTGAGGGGGAGTGGTGTGCGCCTGGGTATATGGTTAGGGAGGAGTTACAGCGGGAGATGTTGAAGGGAAGGGCGGGGATGAGGGCGTGGGAGTATGAGAGGAAGCTGTAGGAGGGGCAAGGTGGGGAGTTGGCAAGGATGTGTTGGGAGGAGATACAGGGCCGGGCGAGGAGAGGGGGGCTCTGGGGGGTTGGAAAGAGGAGATGCCGGTGGCCGCGGAGCTTCGGGCTCCCTCGCTGAGCCCGCCTGCCGAGGTGGTCACGACTGTGGCCCTCGTGCACGCGGTCCCGCCGTCCCCGCTGCCTGCCGGCATCGGGTCGCGTTTGGGGTCAGCGGAGCGCGGGCTGGCCGAGTCGACGCCGGACACCGGGGATGTGTTGGTGCACGCCCCGCCGCCGTCCAAGACGGCACTGGTGCCCCGCGTGGCACACGCGGCTTCGGTGGCGCAAGGCGAGGACTACGTGGAGACGGCGGATGAGGGGACGGAGGAGGACGTCGTCGCCGGGAGCCTGGGGGACGGGCCCGAGGGGAAGAGCGCGGAGAAGAGCTCCGTCGCGAACCCACTGGGACCGGCCCCCGGGGATGGAGCGGGGAGCGACGCCGGCGGAGCCGCGGGATCTGCTACCCACGACTGGTCGCAGTATGCTGGTGCAATGGGGAAGCATACATCTGTTCTCCTACAAGCGTCTGCGATCGTCGGATATGCGCCAGACGTAGGAGCCTCACGCGAGTCTGTTTGAGTACCAGTCTAGGCTACTGGAGACGCAACACAATGCGATAGGGTCTGTTTCCCATTATACCTAGTCGCAGACTGAGTACTGCGACCACCGGTCGCTAGACTGCTCCCGAAGGGATCCAATAGATGTTTTAATATTTACAGTAGTAGGTACCCCATTGTAACTATAATACACATCTATTTGCCCATTGGGAAAAAAAATGATATGTACGATTTGACTTATTTTAATTCTCTTTAAAACTTTGTTCGGCGTCAATAAACTTTCGTAATTTTTTATTGCAATTGTTGTGGCATCTATCATCTCGAAGGGGGGATTTCGCGCCGTTCCAATTAATTCCACGTATTCTCCTTCGGTTTCGATTCTTTCCCGCATCTTTTTTTTCTTCCCATATAATCCAAAATTCCTATCACATTGGCAATACGAGTGACCTCGCATCGGAAATAGATGCTGAATTTCTACTTGCAATTCCGTAGATATCATTGAAAAAAATTGGGCCATCGTATAGTTACGATTTTGTCCACCAGTCGTCAATAACAGTTATTAGTGACCAAAATCATTTAATCAAAGATATTAATTCTTATTCCATAACTTTTAAAATTTAGGTTATAACAGTTACGGTCTCTGAATTTAATACAACGATCTTGTCTGAATAAAATATTGTACAAATAAATTACCTCATTTTGAAAAACAATTTTATTTCGAACAAGAAACACTCGAAAATATAGCCTAGCAAATGTTTTGTTTGGGACGCTATAATAGTTACCGTTGTTATTACAAAACTATGTCACGTCCCGGGTGAAGGTCTTTGGGGACAATGACATGTGGGGATATTATTCGAAGGGAATTCAGGCGCGAATGCAAGATTCGTGGCACTGAATGTGAGTAGGATGCAGGCGCGAATGCCAGATTCGTGGCGCTGCGGAGAATAGGATGCAGGCGCGAATGCCAGATTCGTGGCGCTGCGGAGAGTAGGATGCAGGCGCGAATGCCAGATTCGTGGCGCTGCGGAGAGTAGGATTCAGGCGCGAATACGTGATTCGTGGCACTGAATGTTCGGAAGGATGCAGGCGCGAATGCCAGATTCGTGGCGCTGCGGAGAGTAGGATGCAGGCGCGAATGCCAGATTCGTGGCACTGCGGAGAGTAGAATTCAGGCGCGAATACGTGATTCGTGGCACTGAATGTTCGGAAGGATGCAGGCGCGAATGCCAGATTCGTGGCGCTGCGGAGAGTAGGATGCAGGCGCGAATGCCAGATTCGTGGCACTGCGGAGAGTAGGAATTTTAGGCGCGAATACGTGATTCGTGGCACTATGGTGTGTAGGATTCAGGCGCGAATGCCAGATTCGTAGCACTGAACGACCAGGGAAGGTTTAGATAGTTATGGTCCCTGTGGTGACACCCGTTAGAGCACTTTGTTTTGGTTTCACAAATTGGATTTACCGTTGCATAGGCGAAAGAAGTTATACGTAATAATTCCGAGAAACTCGTCTGAACGTGCGGCTATACACAGGCCATGCAAAAGTATGTTAGTAAACACGGCAAGCGCTCTCGCGTTCGCGAACTAGAATCAGCTGTTTCGTTACCTTGTTCGTTTGGATTTTTAGATCTCTCGTAACCAATGGGTAAATACAAATAATTTGAGGCGTGATTGAAACAAAGCGGTTTATTGGCTTTGCTGAAGCGTTAAATTATAATAATGCTGGTCTTTGAGTATTTGGTACATAACATTTATATAAAGATTTATGACATTTATAATATATATATATATATGAACATGAAACATGTGAATATTAGCGATAAAGGCTTAGAATGTATACGAAATGTGACTAGTAATAATAATTAGTAAAAGCAATGAGAATAAGATGATAAAGCAAAACAATACGTTAATAAAGCAATAAGTAGAAGCAAAGTATAAGATAATAGAGCAATAAACATAAGCAATAATAAAATAGAAATATATTAGGTAATACGAATGGAGATGATATGCACTAATGAAATAAGTAGTTGTAATCGCTTACGATTGATGTCGTCGATAATAGAACTGAGTCTAACACTTTAAAAATGCGCGACTTGTCAACTATGACTCTCCTTCACGAGAAGTTCCCGTAGAAGAAACTCTCTGGCCGTTTTGGGCCTTGTATTTATACTATTGTCGGGATTGTTCGGGGTGAAGAGTGTGCGCGGTATGCACCTTGACTGATCTTTGAAGATGCGTCGCAATTACTTATTAATAGAGTCGGTGTTTAGGGGTTTTATGTGGCCTTGTCTTGTACTGGTAATGGGTGAAGGGTATGTGCGGTGTGTTCCATGGCACGTAGGCCAAATCTGCGTCGCGGTAATGATCACGTGTTGATCATGAGGGTAAATATGCGTCGCATTTACATTATAAATAGATTTAGTTTTCAGGTGTTTTTACACATAGGCTTTCGAAGCGGAATACTCAACCCATTTGATGGAGTTTAGGAGGTCGTATCGGAAAGGGGTAAACGTGGTACTGACTTCTTTGGTCATAGAGAGGGCATGAGACATAGTCTCGATTTAAGAGAGGGTTTTTTTGGACGAGGGATTTGTTTGAAGTAGATTTGGAAGTCGTAGTTGACCATCTTGAGATGGGGACCGCTAAGGTACATCGTCAAGGTGATCAGGAATCTGGATTGACCGTTTAGAGATAGGGACCACTAAGGTATATCGTCTAAATGATCGGTAGGGTTTGAAAGAGGGGGTAAGGCTTGGGTAGGAGGGTTTTTGATGGAGTTGTGGATTGATTTGTGAGGAAGTGGTGTTAAAATACCGCGCGAAAAATAGTGGGACGTCACAACTATAACGGTGCTGCCAAAATTTGTGTTACATTTATCTAAAAAGTGTGTTGACACGCTTTTATTACTAAATTAGAGGTCAGAAATATTGGCTGGACAAAGTGACCGAGATAAAGTGAACTAAATTTTGATTAATATTATGCCGAATACTAATTCACAAAATGGTCGGAAAAGGGCGAAAAACGAAAAGGCCTGGAAAAGAAACGTTGCAAAAATTTGCAGAAATGAGGTAATTTATTCGTACAATATTTTAATCAGACAAGATCGTTGTGTTAAATTTGCTCGAATAGTGTGAATCTATACAATAATATCTAGTATTAATAATAACTGTAGTAAAGGATTAATAATAAATATATCTATTTAGTAATAATAAATGTAAATAATAATATGAAAGTAAAACTTTCGTAGGGATTCGAATACATATCACGATCGGGGAAAACCGTTTCCAAAAAACAGTTTATCGAGATGCAAACCTGTTGCCCAAAGAAGTGTTTTTTAAAATTGACTTCGAAAACCAGAAAAAAATGCACGAACGCTTTTGGAAATGTAGTGATTACCAAATAGGAAACATTTTGATAAGTCAAATGCTGGAAATATAGGATTCTGCACATTATAAACGAATACATTGGAATTTTTATTGCGGTATTGAGGGCCATAACATTGTTGTTTGTAAAAAATTTATTTGCAATGTTTTTGGTGTGGTGGAAAAAAGGATTGAGACAATACAAAAAAAAATGATGAATGAAGAAACTATGGACGATAAACGTGGAAAACACGAAAATCAGATCGTAAAATTAACTTAGGAAGTAAAGATTTTAATACAAGAACATTGCAACAGTATTCCACATTCCGAGTCGCATTATTCACGGGAAGATACAAAATTAAATTACTTTGATGATAAGACGTTAACTTTGTGCAGTCTTTATTATTCCTTTTTATATTATTACAAGTCTGTGACAAAAAATAATTATATTCCAATCGATGAATCGACGTACAGAAAATATTTTAACTGTCACGTAAATTTTTCGTTCAAATCGCCACGATCCGATGTTTGTGATCTTTGCTACGCGTACGAAACAAATGGACAACAAAAAGATAAGTACGACGAACATAAGCTTCAAGTAGAACAGTACAATAAATTGAAAAAATTAAAATTATCGACCGCAAATGTGCTGCATTGTGAATTTGATTTTGGCCAAAATCTTCCACTACCGAAACTTCCAGTGAATGCGCAGTTTTTTCGTCGATTGATCTGGTTGTACATATTTAATGTACACGTACATAAAAGTGATAGAAGCTACATGTTCCATTTCATGGAAGGCAGTTTAAAGAAAGCAGCAAATACTGTGTGCAATTTAGTACATTATGCGATTAAAAAAGAATTTGACTTGCACTGTTTCAACAAAATTTTTTTGTATTCGGACGCGGCAGGAGGACAAAATCGTAATTATACGATGGTCCAATTTTTTCCAATGATATCTACGGAATTGCAAGTAGAAATTCAGCATCTATTTCCGGTGCGAGGTCACTCGTATTGCCAATGTGATAGGAATTTTGGATTATAAGGGAAGAAAAAAAAGATGCGGGAAAGAATCGAAACCGAAGGAGAATACGTGGAATTAATTGGAACGGCGCGAAATCCCCCCTTCGAGATGATAGATGCCACAACAATTGCAATAAAAAATTACGAAAGTTTATTGACGCCGAACAAAGATTTAAAGAGAATTAAAATAAGTCAAATCGTACATATCATTTATTTTCCCAATGGGCAAGTAGATGTTTATTATAGTTACAATGGGGTACCTACTACTGTAAATATTAAAACATCTATTGGAGGGGAAGATTTGAAAAAAGCGTCATTGGCAGGCGGAGTAGGAGTGACTGCTGAAAAACGTAAAGACTTTGAAAATTTACTGCAATATTGTACCTCCAGTGGACAAGATTTTGGCAAAAAATTTTTAAGCACGACCTCAATCAAAAATAAATTGTGTAAAGAAGAAAAGATAAGCAAAAAGAAAATGAAAAAGGAAAGATAGGAAAAAGGAGAAAAATAAAAATTTATAAAAGAACAGAATATTGTAAACAGAACAGTGTAAATATTGTAAATATTGCGTATAAATACTATAATAAAAATGTTACTAAATATTTCGAAAATAATATCGCAATATTTTTTTGTAACATATAATCATATAATTTTTAAAAGTAAATGTTATCGGCGCACAGGTTCGGTCTATTATAGAAAAAATTTTATCGGCGCACAGGTTCGGTCTATTATAGCGGGTCATGGATCCTATCCATAGGGTGCCCGCAACAATATATATCGTCATATCTTCTATAATCAGTGTGAAAATTGGTGAAAAACTTCCTTGCATATTAAGAAAAAACTTTGTCGCTGCAAGTTATATGTACTTCAAAATTCCCTCGATACTTTTTAACGGCGAACGTTGAAAGACATGGGTTATGTCCAGTATTACTTTTAAATTAAATATTATTACATTTTTTAACATAAGGGTTTTGTGCATACATTTTACGGCTTCGCTAGAGTTTTCTGAGTTTTATGTTTCAAGTCTCATAATTTATGTTTAAAGAAATAATAATTTTGGTCGAAGAAATTTTTTTTATTTATAATTTTTATCTCGAATACTAATGATTCGATAAAAAAAACTGTAAATTGTCACGTCCCGGGTGAGGGTTTTTGGAACGGTGACTATGGGGAAGGAAAAGACCAGGCGCGAATCTATAATCCAGCACTCTGAAGGTTTTGAGGGAAGGCTAGGCGCGAATCTATCATCCGTCACTCTAATCGACCAGGGAAAGTTTTAAAGCGAATTAGTACTTGAGGGACACCCGTTAGCACTCTTGTTTTGATTTGGCTCGATAACAGGATTTACTGTTGCATTCTCGTAAAAGTGGTACGTAATGTTTCCGCGAAATCCGCCTAGACATACGGCTATCCGCAGCCTATGTAAAAGTACGTTTGTAAACACTGTTAGCGCCACGCGAGATCAGCTGTTGCAGCCGTCTGTTTGGACTAGGAAGTTTCGTACTCGAGAGGCATACACAATAATATGGAGAGGTTTAAAAGCAAAGAACGATTTATTATTTCAAGCACGTCTGTATGCGCTTGTCATAGGTGACATGAGATGCGTTGGACAACGAGCATAGGCACATAACATTTATAATATGAATTATGACATAAATGACGAGATATATATATATTAAGCATTAACGAAAGAATATGCCAGTGATGAACGTTAGTAATACAAAATAATAAGTTTGCAATAAGCATTAATGAAAGAATAATATAATAAGTATGCGATAAGCGTTGATAGACAAAAATAATAAGTTTGCAATAAGCATTAATGAAATAATAATATAGTAAATATGCAATAGAAATAATAATACGATATATATATATATATATATATATATATATATATATATATATATATATATGATAACCGTAGATATATGAAATAGTATGAGGATAATATGATATATAATAAAAAGACTAACAATAATCGTTGTAATTCACTGATTTGAATTGTTAACACTTGTTTGAAAAATACTTCTATCTAAGATAACTGTCTGTTGACAAAAGAGCTCCCTGGGCTCCCGATCCTTCGTATTTATAGGATCTTACAGGAGTACTGCGGGGATACGCGCGGTAAAGACCTTGACAGATTTCGGGAACAAGACGCAGTAAATTTCTGGGGTTTTTATAAACGGTATGGCTATTAATAGGTGTATTTATGTCACGTACGCCAAATGCGTCGTAATTATAATCACGTGTTGATCACGTTTGTACATTTGCGTCGCAGTAACATTTCTGGGGTTCTTGCATGGGGCTTTGAAGCGGAATACTCAACCCATTTGGTGGAGTATCGGAATGGGGTAAACGGGGTACTGACTTCTGTGGTCATAGTAAGGGCGTGAGACGTAGTCTCGATTTGAAAGAGGGTTTTAAGGATGAGGGATTTGTTTAAACGTAGATTTGGAAGGAAGTGGTCATGCCACGTAAGTTGAAGTGGGGATTTTAAGGTCTGGTTGACCATCCTGAGATGGGGACCGCTAAGGTACATCTCCAAGGTGATCAGGAATCTGGATTGACCGTTTAGAGATAGGGACCACTAAGGTATATCGTCTAAATGATCGGTTGGGTTTGAAAAAGGGGTAAGGCTTGAGTTCGATGGTTTTTGATGGAGTTGTGGATGGATTTGTGAGGAAGTGGTGTTAAAATACCGCGCGAAAAATAGTGGGACGTCACAAAATAGAAAAATGTGTGTCGTGACGAGCTTTATAACATTATATTTTTTAAAATACAGTTTAACAACATTTAATTTTCCAATATTTCTTAGCGTTTGGACAATACTTTTTCGCATTTTCGAGCGCTAGTCCCCTTATTGCATCCGAGCCCTCAATTGAGCCGGACAACTCCCGTGATGCGGCATACGAAGTAGATCCGGATCGAGATATCAGAATAACGCCATCAGTCAGTCGCGACCCATTGTTCCTACGAAAAGAAACGCTCGTCTTCTTTTTAAGCGTTGATGGAAAACCTTGCGTCAACGGAGCGAAAGAACTGCAGGAAACGGGAATCCTAACAATACCTGGCGACCCCTCCCGCGGTAAGGCCCACATAACCCACAAAAGGGGACAAATCCTTATAGGGCTGGTTATTAAAGAGACACCAAATACGCCATTAACTATGAGAACTTGGGGCAAAGCCCTTTCCTACTTTAAATCTGTGATACATGAACTCCAAATACAATCATTTAGTATAGCCAAAACATCGAACTTTGATCAATTAAGCTGGCAAAATGTCATTACGGATATCCTCGAAGCCGTCGACAAAGAGGACATCAGTGTCACCATATGTTTACAAGCAGTACAAATACCAGAGGAATCAGAACACCTAAACATTATTACGGAAAATCACGCATCTGCATTAGCCGGACACAAGGGCGTAACGAAAACATACAACCGAACTCGTCACCACTACTTTTGGAAAGGAATGAAGAAAGCCGTGGAAGATTATATTCGAAAATGCGAGGAATGTCAGCGGAAGAAACTCGTCCGTGTTAAAACCAGACAACCAATGATTCTCACTGACACGCCTGGACAAGCCTTTGACAAGATTGCATTGGACATCGTAGGACCGTTACCTACCACTAGAGAAGGAAATACCTATATATTAACAATGCAAGACTTACTAACAAAATACTTCGTGTGCGTACCCCTTAAACAATCTACTTCAATAAAAGTCGCAGATGCGTTTATAAAGAAATTTATCTGTCAGTTCGGAGCTCCCAGAGCCATCCTCACCGACCAAGGAGCAAATTTCACTAGTAAATTCATGAAAACTATCGCGCAAAAGTTTAAAATTGAACAATTTCGAACCACAGCTTTTCACCCACAGACTAACGGTTCTCTAGAGTGATCGCACCTCGTCCTAACGGAATATTTGAAAATGTTTATAAGTAAACACAGCGACTGGGACGAATGGACAGACTTGGCCGCGTTCTCTTATAATACCAGCGTCCACGAAGGCACTGGTTACACCCCACATGAGTTAGTGTTCGGGAAAATAGCCCGGGTACCCAGCCGAAATGGGGTGCCCGAAGATTTTGAAAATGAAACCTACAATAATTACCTCTCAAGGCTAAGCGCGAGGGTGCAAGAACTGCAAACCGCTGCAGCAGAAAAACTAAAAGAATCCAAACTTCGTTACAAAAAATATTACGATCGGCACGTAAACGAAGAGACCTTCTAACCGGGCGACTCCGTTTTCGTCCTAATAGAACCGCGAAAAGGAAAATTTGGGGACCAGTATTCTGGTCCACACACCATATTGGAGGTGATTCCTTCGCAGAATCGAAAGATATCATGGAAGGGCAAAACTAAAATTATACACGCTAACAAAGCGCGTCTTGGTCGCGTACGCGAAAATCCCGGTTGATCCCAAATAAACCATCATGTTCTAACACACTGATTTCTTATTTAGAAACCATGCCGAACCGATGGGGCAAAGGCAAAATACAAAGGCCTGGGCAAAAAGGGGGAGGAAAGGCCAGGCGACTGTCCCACCTGCGGTGGATGCGCCGGGAGGCGACCAAGGAGGGTCGAAGCATTTCGCCCCTCCTCCCAAGGGTCGTCTCCTCGGTCGTCATCAGGGAAGCAGAGCCGACCATTCCAATCGTCACCCTCGACGACTCCCCCCCCCCCCCCCCCCCCGGCCAACGCCAACAAGAAAAACTTTACAAGAGGCCATCACTCCACGGCCCCAAAACAGCCCTCCCACAGAAAACAGGGTAATGGAACAACTCACCCATTCCCTCCCCCATCCATACCATTCTCCTCCCCAAAATCCCGCCTACCAAATTCCCTCCACAATCCCTCCTTGGCCAGGTGTCGTGGAGATTCTGGACACGGGGTCAGCTACCAGGATTCCCAATATCACGGAGCTGGCGCCCGAGTTTTTGAGGATGTTCGATGACCTGTATCAGAACGGTTATGACCTCGCGACATCCTGGACCACTCCGACTTCCTCACAACCCTTGAATATTCCTATCCCCCTTCCTAATTCTTAATCCCGCCACCTTATACATAATTCCAAATTTCCTTCCTTTCCTATCCTTGTATATAGTCCCCTGTATATACCTCCTTTAGAAATAAGCCAAACATCACTATTCTTATTTTTTTCTCTCTCTCTTATTATTATTATTTTTTTTATTTTAGCCCTTTTGGCCACATATTTCTTTTATTTCTTTTGTTTTTTTGTCACCACCAAGTCTTTTCTTTTCTTTCGTTTAATGCAGTTTTATTTTCATTTCAAACCACCTGTACCTTATGTTAAGAAATGTACAAATTTCTTCATATAAGGGGGGAGGTGTGATGTCCCACTATTTTTCGCGCGGTATTTTAACACCACTTCCTCGCAAATCCATCCAGAACTCCATCAAAAACCCTCAAACTTAAGCCTTACCCCCTTTTCAAACCCAACTGATCGTTTGGACGATGCACCTTAGCGATCCCCATCTCGAAACGGTCAATCCAGAAATCCCCTCCCCCTCTTCGGCCTACGTGGCACGATTTCCTCTCTATCTTTAAATCTAAACGAATCCCTCGTCCCAAAAACTCACGAATTCGAGGCCACGTCTCACCCCCTCTCTACGACCGTCGATTCTAATCTAATCCTACCCCTTTTCCCGTTAAAATACTCCAAATCCGTTGGGTTGAGTATTCCGTTTCAAAGCCCCATGTAAAAACCCCGGAAATGTTATTGCGACGCATATTTACCTTCGTGATCAACACGTGATAATTACTGCGACGCATATCTGGCGTACGTGCCATGGTGCACACCGCGCATACCCTTCACCCTAACCAGTACAAGACAAGGCCACATAAAACCCCTAAACACAAAACTATTAATAAGTTGTAATGCGACGCATCTTCAAAGATAAGTCAAGGTGCATACCGCGCATACCCTTCACCCCTAACAATCCCGACAATAGTATAAATACAAGGCCCCAAAAGGCCAGAGCTCTCTTCTACGGAAACTACTCCCGCGAAGTGTTACGTTGCTTTTGATATTTCTACTGTGTTAGCTTACTGCATCATTAAATTCAGTGCTCTACGGCAAATATCGTAAGCCATTATTATTTCACATTATTATACTTATATCACTTCCATACCATTTATTATTTCTTCGTTTATTATTGCTTACTACGTGTATATATATATTTCGTATAACGAACAGTTATAGTATTTCATATTATTTCTCTAACGCTTATTGCATTTCTGTGTATTATTAACATTTATTGCTAAACGTATTTCTTTCCTCGGTTTATATACCTGTTATTCATGTCCATACATATATTTTATACCTTATACCGCTTTATATAAATGTACTGTGTTAATGCTCAACGTCTTACGCATTTTTATAACTAATCACAAAACCAGGATACAGGGTGTCCCAAAAGTGTCGCGTTTCCTTGAAGGGGGTGACTCGGGGGGTGATTTGAAACAACTTTTTCCTTAGCCAAAATATTGTCCGAAGCTTCGTTAAGGAGATATTAACAAAAAAACCCCGACCAATCAGAGCGCGCGCCTTCCGCCCGAGCTCCCGCGGTAGCGTTGGCTACGCGGTAGGCGACCGCGCTTGTGCTACGAACGTACAAACAAGCAAGTCGGCATGCATCGAAGGAAACCGCGTTACACAGTTTTTTTTTTTAAGCAGAATCTTAAATAAGAATAATTTGAAGTGAGAGGACAAGAAGTACGTAAATTTGGTTTTTAAATAAGGCATAAACGAAAAGGTAACGTAACAGAAAATGTACGACAAGTGATCGTAATTCGTTATTAAGGTAAAAATCCGTAGTTTAACAACGGCCAACACAACTAAATTTAAAAAATAATATTAGGTGTATGAATAAATTCTTTCCGATTGGAATTTCTATCGCGGTGGTATTCAGAAGCTGCCAGAAAAATGGCAAAAGGTAATGAACAATAATGGAAATTATTGCGATGATCGAGTTGTTTTCATATTTTTTAAATCGAACTGTTATTGTACCCTAAAATCGGAAAGAATTTATTTTCACACCTAATAATCACCAATAAATTAAATAAAACACACCCTTTCGGACATTCCTATCCTTGCTTTCCTTCCCTTTTCGAAAACCTGTGTCACTGGATCACTGTACCGATCCTGGTTATCGGTGGACGAAAAGATTTATGGTTAGGTAGCGCCCAGTGCTCAGCTGATCACAGTGCGTCCGGGTTAATGTACCGAATATTCACTTCACTGCACGGCTACTAACACTGATCACTGAATTTATTTTTCACGGAACGTGTTGTTCCTACGTTATAAAAATTGGTGGCCCCGCAAGGGGCCGATTACTGTTAATTACTGGAACGAGATTACTACTATTACCCGGCGAAAAGAAAACTCCTGGCAGACGGTCTCGGGCTGTGCACTCCGCTGCTGTGACGAAGAGATCGAACGAAACACATCGAGACCGAGTGGGATAGAGCGATCTGACTGACGATCGTCAAAACAAAACAATAGCGTAGGCTACAGATCGCTCTATCAAACTCGATCTCGATGTGGTTCGTTCGATCTCTTCGTCACAGCAGCGGAGGACTGCACAGCCCGAGACCGTCTGCCAGGAGTTTTCTTTTCGCCGGGTAATAGTAGTAATCTCGTTCCAGTAATTAACAGTAATCGGCCCCTTGCGGGGCCACCAATTTTTATAACGTAGGAACAACACGTTCCGTGAAAAATAAATTCAGTGATCAGTGTTAGTAGCCGTGCAGTGAAGTGAATATTCGGTACATTGACCCTGCGATCAGCTGAGCACTGGACGCCGATGACCAGGATCGGTACAGTGGCCTAGTGACACAGGTTTCCGAAAAGGGAAGGAAAGCAAGGAAAGGAATGTCCGAAAGGGTGAGTTTTGTTTAATTTATTGGTGATTATTAGGTGTAGAAATAAATTCTTTCCGATTTTAGGGTACAATAACAGTTCGATTTAAAAAATATGAAAACAACTCGATCATCGAAATAATTTCCATTATTGTTAATTACCTTTTGCCATTTTTCTGGCAGCTTCTGAATACCACCGCGATAGAAATTCCAGTCGGAAAGAATTTATTCATACACCTAATATGATTTTTTAAATTTAGTTGTGTTGGCCGTTGTTAAACTACGGATTTTTACCTCAATAACGAATTACGATCACTTGTCGTACATTTTCTGTTTCGTTACCTTTTCGTTTATGCCTTATTTAAAAACGAAATGTACGTACTTCTTGTCCTCTCACTTCAAATTATTCTTATTTAAGATTCTGCTTTAAAAAAAAACTGTGTAACGCGGTTTCCTTCGATGCATGCCGACTTGCTTGTTCGTACGTTCGTAGCACAAGCGCGGTCGCCTACCTCGTAGCCAACGCTACCGCGGGAACTCAGGCGGAAGGCGCGCGCTCTGATTGGTCGGGGTTTTTGCTTAATATCTCCTTAACGAAGCTTCAGACAATATTTTCGCTAAGGAAATAGTTGTTTCAAATCACCCCCTGAGTCACCCCTTTTAAGGAAAACCGACATTTTTGGGACACCCTGTATAAACGTGCTCTAACCAAGTTAATAAACCGCTTTGCTTTAAACACGCTTCGAGATATTGTGCCTATCCTCTGCCTACGAAGGCTCCAAATAAAAACAGACTCCTGTATCAGCTGATTCTGGTTCGCGAACGCGAGAGTTCATGCAGTATTTACAAACGTACTTTTGCATATCCCGCGTACAGCCGTAAGTCTAGAAATATTTCTAGGAAATATTACGTGTAACTTCTTTCACCTATGTAACGGTAAATCCAATTAGTGAAACCAAAACAAAGTGCTCTAACGGGTGTCACCACAGGGATCATAACTATCTAAACCTTCCCTGGTCGTTCAGTGCTACGAACCTGGCATTCGCGCCTGCATCCTACTCTCCGCAGTGCCACGAATCTGGCATTCGCGCCGGTATTTCCCCCAAATAAAACCCCCATATGTCATTGTCCCCAAAGACCTTCACCCGGGACGTGACATAATTTTGGTGACAGCGGTGGGATGTCGGTGGATTGTGCTGAGATCCGAGGACGGATCTTCCCCTTAGGGGGGGGGGGGGTGTGTGACGTCCCGGCCCCACCACGGTATCGCGACTTACAAGGGGACCCCACAGCTGAACCCCCGTGGATTTTAATAAAATTTTAGGGGATGAATCTGGAGGTCACTTCGATTACCCTCTGCTTAATATTTTATGCCAATGAGCATTATTTATAAACAATCGATATGTGAGACTTAAAAGCAATTCACTTCAAGCAAATTTCAAGAAAGTGAGTTGGGTGAGTGCGTACAGCGCTTACTTCCCACAAAAACAACACGGGTACAAATCCCGGTCATCCTAATTTTTTTTTTCCTTTCCTTCAACCCTTATTTTGAATAATTAAATTTTATACTACTTTGTGTCATAAATATTGTAATTTTTTAACATTAATTTTATATATAAACATGTTAAAAATACATAATTTTTTATACACGTACAAACATAACTGGTACATAACGACTTGTTTCAACTCGGCATGCTTGTGCGTATATATGTGCGTACAAACATAACTGGTACATAACGACTTGTTTCAACTTGTACTATAAAGACACTGTAAATTATATATTTAATATGAAATTTTTCTTTACAATACATACATGCACGTTTATGTAACTTTACAACTATTTATCTATCTACCTATCCTATTATATATCGATATATATATATATATATATATATATATATATACACGTAAATACGCACATATATACGCACAAGCATGCCGAGTTGAAACAAGTCGTTATGTACCAGTTATGTTTGTACGTGTATAAAAAATTATGTATTTTTAACATGTTTATATATAAAATTAATGTTAAAAAATTACAATATTTATGACACAAAGTAGTATAAAATTTAATTATTCAAAATAAGGGTTGAAGGAAAGGAAAAAAAAAATTAGGATGACCGGGATTTGTACCCGTGTTGTTTTTGTGGGAAGTAAGCGCTGTACGCACTCACCCAACTCACTTTCTTGAAATTTGCTTGAAGTATATATATATATCGATATATAATAGGATAGGTAGATAGATAAATAGTTGTAAAGTTACATAAACGTGCATGTATGTATTGTAAAGAAAAATTTCATATTAAATATATAATTTACAGTGTCTTTATAGTACAAGTTGAAACAAGTCGTTATGTACCAGTTATGTTTGTACGTGTATAAAAAATTATGTATTTTTAACATGTTTATATATAAAATTTATGTTAAAAAATTACAATATTTATGACACAAAGCAGTATAAAATTTAATTATTCAAAATAAGGGTTGAAGGAAAGGAAAAAAAAATTAGGATGACCGGGATTTGAACCCGTGTTGTTTTGGTGGGAAGTACGCGCTGTATGCACTCACCCAACTCACTTTCTTGAAATTTGCTTGAAGTGAATTGCTTTTAAGGCTCAGATATCGATTGTTTATAAATAATGCTCATTGGCATAAAATATTTAGCAGAGGGTAATCGAGGTGACCTCCAGATTCATCCCCTAAAATTTTATTAAAATCCACGGGGGTTCAGCTGTGGGGTCCCCTTCTTAGTGTCGGCGAGCGCCACCACAGGTCTAATCTTCTCGCTAGTTCTCAATTTCCCATCCATTCGTATATATACAAGTTCCGAAATCTCATCCTCTGTGTCCCCGTGTGTGTCTAGGGCAGGGGTCGTCAGCTGTAGCCCTACTGATGAGTCTAGCTGACGGTCCCAAGACGAAACACACCTCTTCTTTTCCTCCTCGATCCTTTAAAGCCAATCCACCCGCCCCGCACAGTTTACTCCATTGCGGCTTAATCCGGCCGGCCTTAGGGCGCGACGGTACGTTGGAGGCAGCGGGGCAAGAACTCCTTGTCATTGTCCTAACCTCCACCCAGGACGTGACAACAGTTCGCTAAAACCTATATAAATTGTAATGACAGTTTTTGGAAAAGTGTCATATTTTCCGATGAAACCAAAATAAATTTATTTGGACGCGATGGGAGAAACCAAATTGTGTGGAGGAAGCCCAATACAGAACATCATGTTCGCAACACATGTCCAATAGTAAAACACGGAGGAGGGTCGGTTATGGTATGGGGGTGTATAGGCACCAATGGTACCGGAAATGCAGAATTCATTGAAGGTATAATGAACAAAATGAAATATTTAAATATTCTAAAAAAAAATTTAAAACAATCGGCACAAAAGTTACAAATGCCGCGTGTATACTAGAGCTATTCTTTTCACCCGGGTACGATGAGACCCACGGGTAGACAAAATTACCCGGGTACCCGTGAGATACCCGGGTAGACAAAAATTACCCGACTACCCGGATACCCGCGAGACACCCGAGTAAATGAGATAGTTGAGAATGGGGAAGATGACGCAAAGCTCGCCGCAGAGGACGCCACTAGCGCATGTACTTTGATTTTGCATGAGTGCGCATGTGTGAAAGATTTGCGCGCGAATGTTTAATTTGTGGAATGTATGAAGTATGTAACTAAGGTTTTGTATCGAAACATTGTAATTCAATTATTTTGTTAAATATAATAAATATACAGACGTGTTTTGCTTTTACAAATTACAAATAAATCATCCACATACCAAATTAAAAACTTAATTTATTAAAATGAACCCAAAAGATAAGTATTATGGCAATTTAAATGTGGTTCAATTAAAAGATTTATTACGTAAACGTGGGGCTTGGTTTAAAGGCAAGAAAAAAGATCTCATTGACAGGTAAGCAGTTTTTGTTTTACAAAATCCAAACATGAAATGCATTATGATATATTAGTTTCAAATTTTTTACATGGCAACTTTACATGGTTAATTTCATTTCGGATTAGTCTTTTATGATAAAAATGGCAATTTTACAACAAAAGCACCTTCCTTACTTAATAATATTGATGTTGATGATGTGCCCTCACCTAACTACTTAATCACTCCACCCCTAGATGCGTATAAAGATATTAATTGTAACTCAGATCTCCCGAAGGTAATTTTTTTTATCATATTTTTACATTCTATTTTTTTATTAAAACGGTATACAGAGTGTCCCAAAAATGCTGCGGTTCCTTAAAGGGGGTGATTCGGGGGGTGATTGCAAACAACTTTTTCCTTTGCGAAAATGCCCTCCGAGGTTTCGTTAACGAGATATTAATAAAAAGCACCGACCAATCAGAGCGCGAGCCTCCCGCTGGAGGTCCCGCGCTAGCGTGGCCGCGCGCCGGGCCGCGCTGCGACTACGAACAAGCAAGGCGGCATGCAACGAAGGAAATTGCGTAGAATGGCAAATGAAAAAGACGTAACAAAAAAATCGAACCTTTTGCCATGGTTTGTTTGCCATTTAAAGTGAATAATGAATAAAGGATAAATGGATGAAAATCACGTGTAACGTAAAAAGACGAATACACATTTTTTTTAGAAGATTCGAAAATAATAATTATTTGAAGTGGGAGGATAAGGAATACGTAAAATTCCTTGTGTTAATAACATATCCACGAAAAGGTAATGTAACAGGAAATTAACGAAAAGTGATCGTAGTTCGTTATTGTGATAAAAATCCATAATTCAATAACGGCCAGCACTGTTGCTGATAACGAATAAGTCTGTTTAAAAAGCCCGAATAAATATTTTCGTACGAGAATTTTGAGAATTATCGCCGGAAATAAGCCATAGCTTGCGTTAAATTTAAAAATGAATGATCACCATTAAAGTAACTAAAACTCACCCTTGTAGAAAATTCACCTGCAACTTGAAAACTTGTGTCACTGGGTCACTGAACCGATCCTGGTCATCGATGGACGAGCCCAGTGCACAGCTGATCCCAGGTATACAACACTACCCAAAGTTAAGGGTCGCAATGTCAGGTGCGTCCAGGTCAACGTACCGAATATTCACTTCACTGCACGGCTACTAACACTGGTCACTTAATTTATTTTTTATGGAACGTGTTGTTGCTACGTTCTAAAAATTGGTGGAAATGAATTTTTACTTGGCGTTCCGAGCCGTGGGTAATTCCCGCGCAAATTCTCACGCTGCAGCACTTGCGTCCTCGTTGTTCGGGGGGTACACACAGAACATCGCGTAATACCCTTGAGCAGAGATCATTTGTCTGCGACGCGATTGCTGACTGCTGACTGACAAGATTTTTTCCAAGCGACTTCTTCTACCCCCAAATAGTTTCTCTCGTTCCATTATGAGTTGACCCCCACCAGGCCAAGAGGCTTCAGGTAAAAAGAAGCCAGCACATTTTCGGAACACACGTGTTTTGCAGAAGTGCAACGAAAACTTTCACAAAAGTCCGCGCTCTGTCCTTCTACTGCCAATGTACCCATTGCTTCGAGATACAAAACAGACACCACGTGTATCGGTTCGAAAGGGTCCGAAGAGAAGAGAAACGGAAAGTCTTCGATTTGCTATAAAGAAAAAAATCCTGCTTCCTGTTTCCCTTTTCCGATACCCTGAGTTCACGTCTGCTACGAGGCGGAACCAAGTAAGTCATAAATTATCCGAAACTGTAGGAAACCGTTCTCTACCGCCGACTTGCGGGACAATACGGTCATACATATTATAGCAACTCGAAGACTTTCTGTTTCTCTTCTCTTCGGACCCTTTCGAACCGATACACGTGGTGTCTGTTTTCTATCTCGAAGCAATGGGTACATTGGCAGTAGAAGGACGGAGCGCGGACTTTTGTGAAAGTTTTCGTTACACTTCTGCAAAACACGTGTGTTCCGAAAATGTGCTGGCTTCTTTTTACCTGAAGCCACTTGGCCTGGTGGGGGTCAACTCATAATGAAACGAGAGAAACTATTTGGGGGTAGAAGAAGTCGCTTGGAAAAAATCTTGTCAGTCAGCAGTCAGCAATCAAATCGCAGACAAATGATCTCTGCTCAAGAGTATTACGCGATGTTCTGTGTGTACCCCCCGAACAACGAGGACGCAAGTGCTGCAGCGTGAGAATTTGCGCGGGAATTACCCACGGCTCCGAACGCCAAGTAAAAATTCATTTCCACCAATTTTTAGAACGTAGCAACAACACGTTCCATGAAAAATAAATTAAGTGACCAGTTTTAGTAGCCGTGCAGTGAAGTGAATATTCGGTACGTTGACCTGGACGCACCTGACATTGCGACCCTTAACTTTGGGTAGTGTCGTATACCTGGGATCAGCTGTGCACTGGGCTCGTCCATCGATGACCAGGATCGGTTCAGTGACCCAGTGACATAAGTTTTCAAGTTGCAGGTGAATTTTCTACAAGGGTGAGTTTTAGTTACTTTAATGGTGATCATTCATTTTTAAATTTAACGCAAGCTATGGCTTATTTCCGGCGATAATTCTCAAAATTCTCGTACGAAAATATTTATTCGGGCTTTTTAAACAGACTTATTCGTTATCAGCAACAGTGCTGGCCGTTATTGAGTTACGGATTTTTATCACAGTAACGAACTACGATCACTTTTCGTTAATTTCCTGTTACATTACCTTTTCATGGATATGTTATTAACACAAGTAATTTTACGTATTCCTTATCCTCCCACTTCAAATAATTATTATTTTCGAATCTTCTAAAAAAAATGTGTATTCGTCTTTTTACGTTACACGTGATTTTCATCCATTTATCCTTTATTCATTATTCACTTTAAATGGCAAACAAACCATGGCAAAAGGTTCGATTTTTTTGTTACGTCTTTTTCATTTGCCATTCTACGCAATTTCCTTCGATACATGCCGCCTTGCTTGTTCGTAGTCGCAGCGCGGCCCGGCGCCCGGCCACGCTAGCGCGGGACCTCCAGCGGAAGGCTCGCGCTCTGATTGGTCGGTGCTTTTTATTAATATCTCGTTAACGAAACCTCGGAGGGCATTTTCGCAAAGGAAAAAGTTGTTTGCAATCACTCCCTTTAAGGAACCGCAGCATTTTTGGGACACCCTGTATAATCAAAAATGCACTAAACAAATAAAAAATAATTTAAATACAATCTTGGGGCATGATATTTCATCGCTTTTCATCGCTCATTTCGACGCTTGAGTCTGTATGAAATTGATTCATATCCTGTTGTAAAATATCCTGCCCCATGATTTTATTTAAATTCTTGTTTAGTTTTTAGTACATTTTTGATAAAATTAAATCAAATATTATCTACTTATTTTTTTAATTTTTTTAATTTACTTATTGTTGTTTAAGTTTTGATTCGTGGTTATAGGCTGGTTTCAAGTCGTTTGAAGTCGTGGTTATGCGTGTTTATCATAGGGGATGCAATTTTTTCACCCCCTCGGGGATTATTTTTTTTTTTCAAAAATTTGTATTGTCATCAAAACTACCTACGCCTGCAAAGTTTCAAGTCTATTGGAAAGTTGGAAGTGGGTTAAAATTGCGTTTCTAGATTTGAACCAACCAAACAAACAAACAGACAGAGGATTGACGCTGCAATTGACGAACAATTGCTACCTATTGTTATCGCTGCTCTTTGCAAACTTTCTGTTTATCTGATGTACAGGGTGTAAAGGGATTATATTGTCGTGAGCAATAGGGGATGAATCTGCAGCCCTGAATCGATGGCTATTCATTAAAAAACCTTGCCGCAAGGTTGATTATGACAAAGGAGATAATGTATACATTTAAAAAAAAAACCCATAATGTCGCAAAGGAACCGCTGTTTAGTCAGGAAATGTTGTTAAAACTTTTACATATTGTACATATTACGTATATTCAACGAGTCGATTTACGGAGTATTTGCTGTAAGAACTGTGTCTTCTCAAACGCCGAGAATCTGGGTAGGTAATACAATGTATGTATGTAGGCATACAGTTGACCCTCGAACAACGCGGGTTCCAACAACGCGGATTCGGTTATACGCGGATTTTTTTCTCGATATATTTCAGAATCACAAGTAATATCTATTATAAGTCCTCTCCCCATAAATTACGTTGTAAGTTCTAACACACGTCTGCGTTAAATCCATTTAAATGTTAAACAGGTTGAATTTGAAACGACTGCATGCCCAAACATCAAACGCTAGTTTACAATCTTCACTATTGTAGCTTTTGGTGCTAGGATAACCTCTTTCAGTGATTCGCCAACATCAATCGAAATGTTGTTCTCATTAGAGATGGAACACCGAGAAAATACAGTGTTGTCTCTCAAATTGCACGCGTTTTCGGATTCTCTATACGCGCGAAGCTATCCCCACTACTTCGGTTTTAGTCCCGCCTGATTGTGAGATAGGTAGACTCCCTTGAGCCTATTCAGCATGAAGATGACGAGAATGAAGAGCTTTGCGATGATCCATTTGCAATCAATAATTGAAGAACGTAAATGTAATATTATGTAATAGTATTATAATTTCCACGTAAAAATAATTATATAAACTAACTATTATATATAACAATGAATGAATCTATATTACACGTTTTCTTTTCCATATATACTTATAAATCGCTTAAATTCTCCATTCTATTTTTTAGAGTATTTATTTTAATTAATTCTTATAATTTTTATATAATTAATTATATTATACAAATCTGCAGCTCAATGCATTCCGGCTCAGAGTAGATTACATATTGTATAAGGTAAGGTACAGATTCCGGAGGGGGGGGGGGGGGGGGGGCGAAAAAAATTTACGCGGATTTCCGATTACGCGGACAATCGAGGACCCGAACCCCCGCGTTGTTCGAGGGTCAACTGTACATACATAGCTCGCCTTACCCAGGACCTCGGGGGAAAAACCGAGAGTTTCAATGAATAGCTTGCATAAAATAATCCTAGAAGAATTGAAGTCATGCAGGTACTCGTACAAATAGAACACAATCTATTTATTTAAACAAAAATATTAGTACTTTTTAAATATATTCGATAACAGCCAAACGATGTACAAGTATCTCCTCGTTTCATGCGTGGTCGTTTGTAATTCTAGCAATCCTGTTCTTATTCTCATTTTTAATGATTATTCGTACCT
Organism: Andrena fulva; assembly: GCA_946251845.1. Taxonomy (NCBI): domain Eukaryota; kingdom Metazoa; phylum Arthropoda; class Insecta; order Hymenoptera; family Andrenidae; genus Andrena; species Andrena fulva. The sequence continues at coordinate 22,008,079 of OX276330.1, forward strand.
AAATGAGAACAGTCCTCGTCGCTCGTCCCTCATCATTCCATCAGTGAGCACACCTAGAACGCAGTGCAGAGTGAAGTTATGCGCCTTGGAATGACCCTTGGAATAAATGGTACGTCGTCGCTACGGATGAGAAACGCTCTTCGAATAAAGAAAATTTCTTCATTCTCATCGAATGAATTCATTTATTTGCTAATCTTGTAATCGTTATGTAATCGTATAAGAACTATGTGGCGACGAAGGGTCAGGGGAATAAGCGGCATTTGTTTATTACTTCTATATGGGCGGGCGGCAGGTATCCGCGAGGGGTATCGAGACGCCTTCCGACCTTTTGCTGAAATTTTACAATCCTGTAATACGAGGGGGTAAAAGGAAATATTAATTTGATCTTTTTATGATTGTACATACATGGACATACGGCCCATTTTATATGTATAGGCAGTATTACAACTCGGATGGAGCTCCCTCGTCAGACGAGGGTCTCGATTCACCTAATGACAGATAGACCCTTTAGCTTCGCCGTTTCAACAAACATAACTACAAACATACATACATACACGTACCGGTAACACACGATACAATTATCGCGCTGCTTTGGAATACAAAATTATTCGTCACTCTTCAATAACTATTTCATAGGTATTCGCAATTGTTATTCGAAGGTTACGCGAATAAAACTTTATTCGGATAACACCCAACTCTGCTTGTTATACGTTAGAGAAATCTATACGTATATATATATGTTAGCGTCACCAAATTTAAGGGTGAGATCGAGGGCGGATGGTCCCATGCTGTCTTGCCTTTAAGAATTTTATGGCGGGGACTTAAGTTCTGCGCACACATATCAGTTCAAGAAGAAGAGGGACGGAGAGGGTCTCTTCTTCTTACCACTGGCACGCCGGAAATGCGCCGGAACGGAACTGACACGGAACGGATATGTGTGCGTAGACCTTTAGCCTACGTGCGGTATCGATAGACGGTATTACGCGAGACCACAGACCTGGCGACGGGCGCTAGCTGATGACCACGTTGGGTCTCCTACATAGCTATCGGGTGTCGATGGATTGATTGTAGAGGTCCCGGCGTAGAACGTGTATTGAAGATAGGGGAGAATGTGTAATGGCGGTCACTTAAGCAATAATTGTAATAAAACGAAGATATAAGGTGCAATATTTCTTGAAAATGATTTTTTTGTAAACTTAAACTATCAACCTATACGTAGGATACGAAAATAATTAATTTTATATTGATTTAATCAATGAAATTACAAAAAACAAAAAATATGTGTTTTTCCGTCATCGTCTACACCTACGGGTAATAGCGGCCACGTTGCGGGCAATTGCGGTCTAGGGGCTGCTACATTTTTCGCAAATGTATCCATCCAGCTGAGTCCCATCCAGAGCATTCAGAATGGGCCCAGAGGCCACAAGAGATACATCGGAACCACATCTGATTGTCATGGCCAAATTGAAAGCAAATAATGCACTTATTTTCGTCGTTTTCACATGGATGAGGTCTTTTGGGCTTTTCCTTCTCCAGCTTAATGTTTTTTAGAAATTTTTCTTTTATTTTTGATTTTCCGTTTATTTTCTTCTAATTTTTTTTCCGCTTTGCCTATATCCGCTTTTGCAGTTCTTCTAGTGCGAATTCTTGCCATCTACAGAATAAAATTGTTCTAATGAAGAAAGTTTTGTTTATTTTACACTAGTGAATAATGATAATCACGTTACGGGCACTAACAGTCAAGTGACCATCATTGCCCGCATACGTGTTCATTCATAAGATTGAAGATTACATATTTAAATTAAATATATTTATATTAAATTTCATTCTAATCCTTTGCCTTGATAGCAGAGGTCCCTATTTCACGTGTATTCACATACACGTGTACACGTGTAGTAAAGGTATCCGAACTTCAATCCGTGTAATTTTTAATACACGGATACCCGTGTATTTCTGTTCCCGGATACCCGTGAGTAGTTAGGCTATGAGAGTTCTGGATCAAGTGTGGGCGAGGGGGTGAGGCGGGGCGGGGGGTACCGCGCGCTCTTTGGCGAGGGCGAGGGGGTGAGGTGGGGAGGGGGGTATCGCGCGCTCTTCGGCGAGGGCAAGGGGGTGAGGTGGGGAGGGGGGTACCATGCTCGTAGGTGAGGGGGTGAGGCGGGGAGGGGGTACCACGTTCGTGGGTGAGGGGGATGACGTCACAGGGGAGGGGGATTTTCAAATTTCAAAATGGCGGTTGAGTTCGTGGGTGAGGGGGGATGACGTCACAGGGGAGGGGGATTTTCAAATTTCAAAATGGCGGTCGAGTTCGTGGGTGAGGGGGATAACGTCAAAGGGGAGGGGGAGGATTTTCAAAATTTCAAGATGGCGTCGCGCGCATTTCGTATTGGCGTAATCTATTGGATGTTTAAGGTACTTTGGATCCACGTCGATATTTGGGCATGCGTTGATAAATTTCATAGATTTTTAGTACATTTCGTATTGGCGCCACCTGTTGGATGTTTAAGGTACTTTGAACACGAGTCGCCGCCGCGCAATCTCCGCACGCGTGTGGAATCGGGGCGCAGGCGCGACCGCGAGCGAATCGTGGAATTTCGAATTTCGTCTTCGATGCTGATTTCTGAGAAAGAGGGTGGTATAGAATTTCTGAGAAAAGATAATGAATCATGGCGTGCGATAGGATTGAACACGTTTTGATACCTATGTGCACACCATTCATGCAGGATGTTTATATCGTGACATAAACATAGAACGATAATTATTATAAATCAATCGTCGCGGCAGCCCATGGAGTAAATATATAGCGATAAGTATTCGGTGGAGAGTTCCGAATATTCATAGTTCCGAGTATTTAATTTATGTAGTAAACATAACATTGCACCGCGCCATGCAGTGTGTTTATATTTGAGCAGGATTGAACGCGTTTTTGTGCCTACGTGCATGCTCGTCATATTTGATTCGTGGAACCGATACAGTGCACGTGTAACGAAGAAACGAATTATACGTTGCGTTCACCCTAGTTTCGAGTATTTAATTTACGTAACCCCACCTTATTGACCGTAAGAGAATCCGACGTTGCGTTCGTGTAAACATCAGACGACTAAAACATAGAGCGATAATTATTCGAAGTGTAGGTTCGAATATTTTAATGATCGAGGAGGCTGTAAGTCAATCGTCGCGGCAGCCATTGGAGTAAACACGACATTGCACCGGGTGTTTATATTTGAGCCGTGGGAGCGATACAGCGCACGTGCAATCTAGAAATGAATTCGACGTTGCGTTCACGCAAGCGACCAATGTAAACATAGAGCTATAATTATTCGGACTTGACTTCCGAGTATTTTGGTGATTGGGAATAGGGCGAGCGTCCTTATCGATGAGGCTGTAAGTCAATCGTCGCGGTAGCCCATGGAGTAAGCACGTGATGCAGTATGTTTATAGTAGGGAAGTGGCAGCGGTACAGCGACCGTGTAAGGGTGAAAAGAGTTCGATATAGACTCGTGAGAATCTGATTTTCAGTATACTAATGCTAGTACCCCCAGAATGCGCGCGTCATCGTCTTCCGATGACGATACCGATGGTAACGTGAGCCCTTAATCCACGATGGCGCAGTTGGACGACCAAACGCTTACGATTGAGAAGCATAAGATCCGCGACGCGTTAAGCCTACAGTCATTATCCGAGACGTCGTGGAGCAATATCATTCAAAATGGATTTATGCAATTGTCGCATCACCATCGTCAATTGCTACGCCATATCGCTCGATGTAGTACTGCGAGCAAATGCACATTGTATTGCATCGTTGGTGATAAGGACGTGCATCGCAAGCACGTGAAGTACTTTACCGCGGTCGTGTGTACGCCGTTAACGCTTCTGCAGGACATTGAGAACGGTACGGTCGAAGTGTACAAAGTGTTGTGCCCTCGAACATTGTCTATTACCGTGAACTCGTTTTTGTGTCGTGAATTAACAATATTTTTGAATGAACACCCGACCCCGATTGTGCGACTACACTCGAAGCGCGTCATTTTGCCGTCGGGTTTCCGATATCCGGACACGGACTGCATCACCTGGAAGAGTCGTATCACACAATCGCGACTATTCGTGCGTGTCTGGTAGACAAAAGTATTTGTGAGGAAGTGAACTCATCGTGAATAAGTGAACATGGAAGTGTTCATGGACACGTACAGGGTTTTGTCCCGGATGTCCGAGCTTTTACGCTATGTTGCGGAATTCCGAGACTGGGAGAACCAGTGCGACACGTGCCTGCAGCTAATCGTCGAGTACCAGTGCAGCGGAGGAGTGGCCGTGGCCGCGAAACAACGCCTGGTGTCGCTGATCGCGCGAATAAAAACATTACGCGCGATTGTTCGGGGTCGGTTTTCGCGAGTAGGACTCGGGGTTTCGGGTCGATCGACGGCGCCCAAAGTCGTATGGGAAGACGTGGAATCAGCGTTTATAGGCCGTATTTCGACTGGCGCGGTAATCAACGTGGGACACGTCGATCCACGTCGATTTTTAGAGGGTGCTCGACGAATGGTACTATCACGCGTGACAGACGCTATCAGCGAACATTCTAGTGTGTCCGTGAATACGATACTGAACGCGGAGTTTATGTTAAATGATAATATGGACATGAAAAGTTTCGGTACGCGAAATCGTGTACTGTTCAGGACATCGAACGTGCGCGAGTGGTATTCGAAGCACGTGGTCGCTCCCACGTTAGTGGCTATCGAGGAGTTTCAAGATCGCGACAGTGGATGGACCCTAAGGGCTGTGCTAAATATTCTAGTGAATATGAATAAGCATAATCCACTTCGCGCTGGTTGCTTCGTGCCACTTCCATTCGATGTCATTGTTAAAAAGGCCGTGGTTAATGTACAAAATAGAGACAATGCGTGCTTCTTGTGGTCAGTCGTCGCTAGTTTACACCCTGCTGCTACGAATGTGAATAGGGTCATTTCATACCCACACTACGCTACGGTACTTCGTACGGACGATATTACTCTTCCCGTGACGTTGGATCAGCTTAAGAAGTTCGAGAGGATAAATAACGTGTCGGTGAACGTGTACACCTGGACCGATGAAAGCTGCATGCCTCTGCGTTTGACCGAAGACAAGCGCGAGAGACACGCGAACCTGCTACTGGTGCAGGATTCCAAATTCCACAATCAGCAGCATTTCGCGTGCATTCGCAGCCTGTCGAGGCTGATTTCGAAGCAGCTCGGCAATCACAATGGTCGAGTATTCGTTTGCGAAAGGTATGTTAAAAAAATATTTTAATCGATATATTCTTCATTCTTATGTTTTATTATTATTATTATTATTAATGCTATTATCGTTGCAGGTGCCTCAGCTTCTTCCATTCGTCCGAGAAATTGACCAAGCACAACGTGGACTGCCAACGTATAAACGAATGCGCCGTCGAATTGCCGTCCGCCGCCGACAAATGGTTGCAGTTCAAAAACTTCAAGAACAAGGAACGAGCACCATTCGTCGTGTACGCGGACTTCGAATGCATGCTGGAGGACGTCGAGCCTGCGGAGCGGAGTCGTACGTACACGTACCAGCAGCACAGAGCGTACAGCGTTGGATATTACATTCATTGTTCCACCGACGCGTCTCTGTGCCGTTATCGCGCGTATCGTCACGACTCCGAGTGCGTGAAATGGTTCGTGCGGGAACTTCGAGACTTTGCGGACACTGCGTATTCGTGGTTGCGAAACGCGAAACCGATGATCCCGCTGACGAGGCAACAGTGGCGAAGTTTTAATGACGCGAGCGCGTGTCACGTGTGCGGAAAAACATTCGTCGATACGGACAAAAAAGTGCGCGACCATTGCCACTCGACGGGTGAATATCGAGGCGCGGCCCACGTATCGTGTAACTTACAATTTCAAAGATCGTACACGATCCCCGTAGTATTTCACAATTTATCAGGCTACGACGCGCATTTTGTAATTAAGGAGTTGGCGTCCGCGTTCGATGGGCAGATCGACCTGCTGCCGGTAACAAAGGAATGATATATATCGTTCACGAAACACGTCAAGGGAATCGACGCCGAGAACAACGATTGGAAGAGGGGGTTGAAATTTCGATTCGTAGATTCGCTGAAGTTCTTAGCCGCTAGTCTGGAGAAACTCGCTTCGGACCTTGGCAAAGAACGACTCGCGATTCTACGAGGCGAGTTTCAATCCCTGTCGGACGATCAGTTCAATCTCCTGACCAGGAAGGGCGTCTTCCCGTACGACTATGTATCGTCATACGCCAAACTTAACGATACGCGTTTACCGTCCCGCGAAGAATTTTATAATCGGTTGAACGATACCGCCGCGTCGGAGCCTGATTACGCGCACGCCGTGAACGTGTGGAATACTTTTCGCGTACAGACATTAGGCGAGTACAGTGATTTATACTTGAAAACAGATGTGCTGTTACTCGCCGACGTATTCGAGAGTTTCCGCACCGACTGTATCGCGAGTTACAATCTGGATCCCGCGCATTATTTTACGCTGCCGAGTTTTACGTGGGACGCGATGCTCAAGTACACCGGTATCAAATTAGAGCTTTTGACGGACGTGGACATGCTACTGTTCGTGGAGCGTGGCATACGCGGTGGTCTGAGTCAGTGCTCGCACAGGTACGCGCGTGCCAATAACAAGTACCTGCCGGCAGCGATGTACGACGAGTCGAAGCCGTCGACGTACCTGATGTACTTCGACGTCAACAACTTGTACGGATGGGCGATGTCGCAGGCTATGCCGTACGGAGGGTTTGAATGGTTGGACGATGCGACGGTCGCCGCGCTCGACGTATCATCCATGCCCGACGACGATGGACCCGAGGGATACCTGTTGAAGGTGGACATCGAGTATCCCAAGGAGATTCATGACGCACACGCCGACCTGCCATTCTGCCCTGTACGCGAGCACGCGCCAGAAGGGAAACAGACCAAGCTGCTTGCCACGCTCGACGATAAGGAACGATATGTGATTCATTATCGCTACCTGAAACAGTGCGTGCGACACGGTTTACGCGTGACGCGAATTCATCGGGTGTTGCGGTTCGATCAGTCGCATTGGTTGCGCGAGTACATCCAATTGAACACTGATTTGAGGACGCGAGCCACGAGTGAATTTCAAAAGACTTTATATAAATTAATGAACAACGCGGTGTACGGTAAAACAATGGAGAACGTGCGGAATCGCGTAGACGTGCGACTAGTGACTAAGTGGGACGGTCGTTACGGCGCGGAAACGCTGATCGCGAAACCAAACTTTCATAGTCGGACGATCTTCTCCGAGCAGTTAGTGGCGATCGAGATGCGTAAATTAAAAGTAAAGTTCGATAAACCGATATATGTGGGTATGAGTGTGCTTGATATTTCTAAGGAATGTTTGTATGAATTTCATTATTCATATATGCGTGCGAGGTTCGGTGATCGGTGTAAGGTTCTGTACACCGATACCGACAGTTTGATATATAGCGTGGAATGCGAGGATGCGTATGAAAGAATTAAGTGTGACGTCGACCGATTCGACACGAGTGATTACGCGGTGGACAATCCGTATGGTATGCCTCGCGTAAATAAAAAGGTTCCGGGACTCATAAAAGATGAGAATAACGGAGCCTTGATGACCGAGTTCGTCGGATTGCGGTCTAAAATGTATGCGACTAGGACTTTTAACGCTGCAGCGAGGGCTACGTGCGAGGTTAAAAAAGTGAAGGGTGTGCGGAGACACGTGGTCGCGAATGATGTACAATTCGACGATTACATTCGTTGTCTTCGCAATCTCACCGAGAAAGCGGTTCGCCAGAATAATATAAGATCTAGGCTGCACGTGGTGTATTCGGTGAGCGAGGAAAAGAACGCTCTCAGCCCATTCGACGATAAACGTTGTATTCTGGCGGATCGGGTGACCACCCTTCCGTGGGGACATTATCGTATCCCCGAACTCGACACTCACGAGCTCCTCAAGCTTGAGTCCGACGAGTCCCTCGAGCCCTGAATGTATTGAATGTTTGAATGTATAAATGTATTAAAGTGTAAATTATATGTATATATATTTTTAATTCTTTTCATTAAGATTAATTGTATTGAAATACGAGTAGTAGAGGAGTAATTGAATAAATGAGAAATGTATTTATTTATTTATATGTATTCGTTTATTCCAGTAACATAGAGCGCGCTTATAATCATAAATCATAAATCATAGAATATCCTTGTCGCGTATCCACGAGTTCCGCGACGAATCGAATCCGAGCCACTTAACCAACAACTGGCTACCCTTGCGACGAATAATCTTCTCCACCAGATAGACGTCCGGATTCGCGACCGAATGCAATTCGTACTCGTAGAATCCACCCGAGATCGGCTCTCCCGCGGAATCGCGCAGAATGTACGTCACCGGACGCGTTCGTTGTACGGTTACGATTTCGAACACTTCGGTCGACCAGTTCGGAGTGTACCCCTTCTCGAAGAGGGTCTTGAACTTGCTCACGCGTACCTTGTCACCTATGATGAATTTGGCGCGCCGTCCAACACCTTTCGATGCGGAGGGGGGTAGGGGTTCGTTCGCGGCAAACGACAAACGCGTCGCGGGGGTCACGTCAACGGGTCGAGCGTTGATCGTTCGATGTTTGCTATGATTGTAGGTGCGTACGAGCGTAGGTAACAGGTCGACCCAGCGATAGGACGCGTTCAAGGAGAATTGTTTCCACATTAGGTTTTTCAGCGTGCGATTGAAACGTTCAACGATCGACGCTTTCATCACGCTATACGTGGAGTAGTGGTTGATCCCGCGGGTCTTCGCGCATCGTTGAAACTCCGCGTTGTAGAACTCCTTTCCCATGTCGGTTTGTAAATTTCGCGGGCATCTATCGGTCTGACGCAGCACGGTCGCGAACGCCGCGGTCACGTCGCGTCCGCTTTTCGTTTTCACGGGTAAGGCCCAAGCGTACTTGCTAAACGCGTCGATGATCGTTAATATATAGTGATATCCTCGATTTTGCTTCGCGTACAGACGCATCTCCACCAAATCAGCCTGCCACAAATCATCGTAGCCACGAATCACGACGTGTCGCCGCGGGAAATTGCGTCTCGCGGGGGCGTGTAATTCGTTCACCAATTGTACTCTCTCCTTGCTCATGCTTCACGAGGTGGACGGGGAATGGTCGCGACGTTCCAAGGACGTTAGAAATAGTACGAGTTCCTCGAGTGCTAGCAAAATGCAATCGGTGCACGTCTTTCGCGATCGCTCGTTATTATTAGACGTTTCAGAGCCGTAGCCGTTGTTGTTGTTGTTGTTGTTGTTGTTGTTGTTGTTGTTGTTGTTGTTGTTGTTGTTGTTGTTGCTGTCGGGGATCATCGTCGTCGTCGTTGTCGCAGACCCTCTGGCGCAGTCGTAAACTCTTCGAGTCTATCTTTCAAATGATCGAAGCGTCGTTCCATCGCGTTATTTAAGTTATCCTCTAGCCGAGACAATTGAGCGGTAACGATATCCGACATAGTTCGTTGTACTCGCGTCTCGAGTTGAGATCGTTGATGCTCGGCGTCCAACCGTGCGTTCGCGATAGCTATTTCGAGTTTTCGCGTAATGCGCTCGTCCACCGAGGACAATAGTCTCGTCGTAGTCATCGTTGCTTCGTTCATGTTATTGTTGTTGTTGCTGGTATTATTGCGTAACGAGGTGCCAAACTTATTCACCGACATAACGATGCGTGCGTGCTCGAACGCTACTGATGCTAGGATCATCGGAATGTTCAATTTAAGATGAATCCGTCCTCGCGAAGTTCCTCCACGATGGATGTGATTTCATTATCGTGACCCGTGTGACCAGCCGCGCGCGATGCCGTGAGCAGCCCGAGTCTATCGACTAATTCATTCGGATCGTCCCAGTATACGTAATCGACCGCGTTATCGGTGACAGTCATCGAATAGTCGATGGGTAATCCTCGACCTTGATGCGTGCCCGCGGTGTCCGCGGCGTCCGCGATGTACGCGGTGTCCGCGGCGTCCGCGGTGTACGCGGTGTCCGCGGTGTCCGCGCCGTCCGCGGGGCCCGCGGAGTCCGCGCCGCGCTCGCGCCCGCGCCCGCGCCCGCCGCCGCCGCCGCCACGCCCGCCGCCGCCACGCCCGCCGCCGCCACGCCCGCTGTCCCTGACGCGTCTGACACCCGGTGTCCGCACCCCGCCGATCACCGAGGACACGATTTTCGTATACTTGTACCCCTTGTTACCCAGCGTACGCTTGCTGGGCGAATGATTTCGCTTGTGCGCACTAGTAGCCAACAAGATGCGACGGTACGAGCGAAGATCCGCGTCCGTGTACGTGCGATCGTTGGGTATTCGCATGAACAGCAATTCGTACAAGCCCCGAGTCCCCGCGTATCGAGTTCCGTTCACGCGAACGTCGTCGCTGTTCGGGTCGATGGTGAGCACGGAATCGCCGATCATTAGGTCTTCGTCAGACCCCAAGTATACACCGTATACGTTATCGATGCGTTTCTTGGTGTCTGTGAAGAACAGTCGTAGATATTCTCGCGACAAGGGTCCTTTGGCATTGCGTACATACACAGTGACATCATCGACGGGGCTACGCAGCGCATCCAAATCGCTAACCCTTGTCGGCGGCTCATCATCCTGAATTTTTTCACTGTTTTCATCGCCCTCATCATCGTCAACAACATCATCGTCAACAACAACATCGTCAACATCATCAACGTTGTTGACGTCGATATCATTGTCGTTGTCGCTGTTAGTGTCGACATCGCTGTCGTTATCGTTGTCATTGTCGTTATCGTTGTCATTGTCGTTATCGTTGTCATTGTCGTTATCGTTGTCGCTAGATGATGGAAGGTTATTCGAACGTTCCATGGATGTAGTCGCGGTAGCAGTTCGAAGTCGCTTCGATGATTGGTGTTGACCATATTCGTATTCTCTCTTCACAGGTCGCGATCGAGGCGTTGAGCGTGTTTTCAACGCGGATGTGTTCTCGATTAATCGTTTCAGCGGTTCGACGATAGGGCGCGTGCTCACCTCCACAGCCGCTTCCGTTGCCATTTTACCAATTTTCAAGGCCAAGCACTTTTTACGTATAACGTCGCTGACTTTGGCGATTTCTACCTTCGCGTTCACCTTCGAATCCACACCCCGACGACGTTTCCCTCCTTTTTGACATTTAGCTCCCTTTTGTCGATAACGTCGGCGTTGTTTTCGCGTATGCTTCGCGTCGACGTTACTCGAGGTTAACGCAGTCGTTGTCGTCGTCGTCGTCGATTCGTTAGACATTTCGTGTTGCTCGATGAACGACTCGCGGTTTACTAATGTCCGCGAGCTACGACGAACTCGTTAAATCCTCTTCGATATCGCCCTTCGTACATGGAACTATCCTTATCGATCACCACGAAATCGTATCGTCGACGCCAACATCTCGCGCACAAGTCGTTGAACGACTCGAACGTCATGTCTGTATTCACGTGATCGTTGTACACGCGACGCAAGTTCGTACCGTCTTGTTTGAACAGCATAAGAAAATTCACGTTGTCCCTGATCAAATGTTTAGGTATTCTAGCGTACGACTGACACAAATAAAAGCAGTCCACATTCGCGTGTCGACCCATGGAGAAATATTCGCGGATCGCGTTCTGTTCGTCGCACGCCACGTCATCGAACACGAAGATCGAGTCAGGTCGAGCGTCTCTCGGTGGGACGATCTCGGCGTTGTCCGAGTAGGGAAAGTATTCGATTCCGTCGACGAGCGACAACACCTGCTCCAGATATCGATACTTTGGCTGATGCAACGATTGCGAGTACACGTACACATTCTCGAAACGTAAACCGTTCGGGCTCTCTAACATGCTCAGAAGTACGTTCGTTTTTCCGCATCCGGACGGACCGCAAATCACGCCTCGCACGCTGTTCGGCAGCAACGGGCCGTGTCTGTTCGATCGACTCGCATCCCTATCATCGTCGAGCATTCTGTTCGCGGTCACGCGAATAACGCCCGGCTGTTTCGCGAATCGCATGACGAGGGACTACTATTTATATTCGTGGCACGCGTCGCGCATGCCACAACCACTCTGATCGGTGGAGCGCGCGTACACGTTTATTATTGTAGTAGCTTTCCTGATTATTCTAACGCAGGTGTATGATCGCATCAACGACCGCGGTGTCTCATGGACTAGGGCTGAATCGAAAGAATAAGAAGATCGGATTGGGTCTCGTGAACGGAATCATAAACCGCTTACCGTTCGAACTACACGTCCCGGGTTATCAGTTTTGCGGACCTGGGACGCGTTTGCTAAAGCGATTGGCTCGTGGCGACGAAGGTGTGAACCCGCTGGACGCTGCGTGCCGCGACCACGATATCGCGTACTCTCGTCGAAAGGATTTGGAGGGACGACACGAGGCGGATCGCGCGTTAGCCGAACGAGCGCGAGAACGAGTGTTCGCGAACGACGCGACCTTTGGCGAAAAAGCCGCAGCGACTGGAGTCTGGGCAACGATGAAGGCTAAGACCAAACTCGGCATGGGTATGAGAAGGACGAGACGTAAACAGAGAAAGGCTGGAAGGAAAAAGAGAAATTCTGGAGGAAAACATCCGCAACGGCGACGACGTCATCGTAATCTACGAGTGGCTAAACGCGGTGGATTTCTTCCATTTCTTCCGTTCGTGCTGCCTGCGTTATCGGCTATCGGAGCATTGGCCGGTGGAGCGGCTGGTATAACCAAAGCGGTCAACGATTCGAGGGCCTCTCGAAAACAGCTGGAGGAGACGTTGCGTCATCATCGGGCTATGGAAGGGCGTGGAATGCATCTGACACCGTACAAGCGAGGCGCTGGCATGAATCCTAGACGCCGACGCCAACGACGACAGCACTCAAAGAAAAAAAAAAACGTCGATCGAGTAGCCGCGTGGCGACGGTGGCAGCGATAACGCGACAACCTATGACGAATCTGCAATTAGAGCGCGAGTGCGCTAGCGTACCGTTCTTTCGAGGGGTGTTTATGCGCGACACGCTTCCTACGCGCGTACTAGCCAACGAATGTGGTATCGCGAATCTTGACGAGAATCGAGGCGCCGGTACGCACTGGGTCGCGTACGCGAAACGCGGGCTACGAGTACAGTACTTTGATAGTTTCGGGAATCTGCGACCTCCCACGGAATTGATTTACTATTTCGGACGCGGAACAACGATCACGTACAATCACGATCGTTTTCAACGTTTCGACGAGATGAATTGCGGTCCCTTATGCGCACAATTTTTGCATCAAAAATCTATGGAATTATGGCCTATGTACTAAGATTATGCTACGATGTATCCATACGTAATGATGCTTCATATATCCTATAATAAAGAAACATAATTTGACGATAAATTGACGAGTATTCGAACGCGCGCGTCACTTTCTCGCTCTCCGTCTCGCGAGTGTAATCGATATGTCGTTCACGCTCACGTTAACGGGCCGTAGCAGCGTGCTCACGGTAAACTATTTTCCTCCGATAGATTTGAGCGATGGTCAGTATGAATTAGGACTCGCGGACTTGGAAACGTTTCACACGATACCGAACATTGACTCGAGCAACGATAAATTCTACTACATCGCCGACTACAACACCGAGAACAACATCGTCGACGTCGCTCATGAATACATTGCGATCCCTCACGGTTCATACGAATTAGACGCTATCGCCGAGCACCTGAAGCAGCGATTACTCGATCGACATCCCCGAAGTATCGATAACAACGATGCAAATGAGAATGATGCCGACAAGTATCCTCTAATGCTGCGAGCTAACAACAACACCATGAAAAGCGAGCTGTACTGCTCGTTCGCCGTGGACTTTACGCAACCACACAATGTGGGCTCGTTGCTAGGATTTTCCCCGAATCGCGTTTTATCACCAAGAACCTGGCACGAGTCCGACGTACCCGTGAACATTATAAACGTTAACGTGATCAGAGTAACGTGCAACGTCACTACCGGTGCGTACAGCAACGACAAGCCGGTACACACGATCCATGAATTTTCACCTCGCGTGCCACCGGGATATAAGATATCGGAAACCCCGCGGCACGTCATTTACCTGCCGATCGTTGCACGAGCAATACATGATCTAACGTTGTGCATCGTCGATCAACACGAGCGCCCTATAGATTTCCGCGGAGAAGAAATAACGATTCGTTTGCACGTTCAACGACGTCCGCGCGATAGGCTAGCGTAACTACACGTGTGCGCGCGTGTGTATTATGTTAGTGTTAGATCATACATACGAATCATCAATCATAGCTGCCGCTGCTACTCCTAACGTTTCTGTGTCGCGTCATCGGCGCAACCCTTTATCGACGTGCAAAAGTAGCAGAATAAAGGCGGGTGGAGCGATAAGAAGAAGAGGACCGGTAAGAAGCGCAAGAAAGTCATTGACTCGTAGAAACGCGCGTTTTCTACGATCACTAGGTTTCATCGTCGCCCATTAGACAAGCTGTGAGTGACACGCAACCGCGATGTCTTTTATTCTGGACGTGGCGAATACGCCAACCTTTGATAATCGTATCACGAAAATCGAGTTACACACGTACAACCCGTACGCCAACACGACGTTCGATAATAGCGACGAGATAAGAATACCCATACAGCAGCAAGATCTGTACACGCTTCCGTGCGAAAGTTTTCTATACATCGAAGGTCGTGGCACGTTAACGACGCAAGACGCGAAAGGCCAGGCAACGTCGGCGAGTGCTGTTCTCGACAATAATTGCGTCGCGTTCATGTTCGATGAGATTCGATACGAATTGAACGGTGTTGAGATCGATCGTTGCCGAAATCCGGGAATCGCTACCGCGTTGAAAAATTACATTTCGTTGTCGGTCGATAGAAGCAAAGTGCTCGCGAATGCCGGTTGGGATCATACCATCGCGTACGATAAAGACATTTTTCATTCGGGCGCTTTCAATTTCTGCGTACCATTGAACGTTCTGTTAGGTTTCTGCGAGGATTACAAACACATCGTGATGAACGCGCGACACGAGCTGATCCTTATTCGATCACGAGTCGATGCGAACGCGATGTACGGTACCTCGGTCACTGCGAGGCCGAAACTAGACATACGCAAGGTGCAGTGGCGTATACCCCACGTCGCTTTGGAGGAAGTGAATAAACTATCGATGCTACGTATCCTGGAAAGTGGCCGACCGATCGCGATGAGTTTCAGATCGTGGGACTTGTACGAGTACCCGTTGCTGCAAGCGACAACGAAACATACGTGGACCGTGAAAGCTACGTCGCAAATCGAGAAACCTCGATACGTGATATTCGCCATGCAAACCGATCGAAAGAATCGTCTTGATAGAACTGCGAGTAGATTCGACGCGTGTAAACTCACGAACGTTCGATTATACCTAAATTCCGAGACGTACCCGTACGATGATTTGAACTTGGATTTCGATAAGTTTAAATACGCGATCCTGTACGATATGTACGCGAAATTTGGTCGATCGTACTACGGACACGGAGAACCATTACTGAACGCGATCGAATTCTTTCAATACGCGCCTATCGCGGTCATAGATTGTTCTAGGCAAAACGAATCGTTGAAGAGCGCTACGGTGGATGTGCGAATAGATTTCGAGTGCAACGAAAATGTCCCCGCTAATACTACAGCGTACTGTATGATCATACACGATCGTATAGTAGAATACGGCCCTTTGACTAACGTGGTACGTAAACTAACATAGTATGCGTATGTATGAACGATCAACGAATACTACTGCCGCTTCTGCTACTGTGAAAACTACGATGTCCAAGTCCTCAGTTGCTGTTCAGACGCCACCACGGACACTGCTACCTAATCGTGAAATAATGTTCGCAATTGTCGATCTTCAAGGTTTCAATGCCGATTGTGAGTTCGTTGTCAAAGAGCTCGCGATCCGCAGACACGGTAACAACGATAAAACGCCTACGATCAGCCATTGGATCTTCGAACCACCGTACGTCTGGGGGCATCTGAAATCGTGCGAGAACCGTCAAGCGTCCTGGCTCGCGAAGCATCATCACGGGCTTCGCTGGTCTGACGGTTACGTCCCATACTCCAAACTTCCTGGGTTGCTGGCCAGTGCACTCACGAACATTGACTTTGTCGTCGTGAAAGGTGTGGAAAAGAAAACCTGGATGCTGCAACTACTACCTGACATAATCGTTGAGGATGTCTGCGATTTATACGAACTGAAAGAGCAACAACAACAACAACAACAACCGAACAACAGCAGCAGCAACAACAACGCTCGAACCGTCGAAGACGACGGCGGCTACGACGTTGACGATGATTATTGCGGGATCGTCCCTAACACCGCGGACCCCGACGTTCCTAACCTGAAGTCTATGTCTTCAACGGGTGCTCTTCGATGTACATTTCACAACAACGATGGTGTTTGCGCGTTGGAGAACGTCCAGAAAATATGGAATTATATACGTAACGTTGTCTAATGTAAGTCCTATACACGCATTGCATCTACTTTATGCGTCATTAACAGATAGACTAATATGTATTAATTTTTTTCTGTTTCTATAGCTACGAGTACAACGGCGACGGTGATAAGCGCAACGACTGCGACGAATGCTATCTTTACCCACGAGCAAGAATACCCCTCCCATACGAATACGCTTTTTACGTAAATACTGGTTCTATAATATAAGATTACATGCATTGATGTACATGAATAAACACACAGTTTTTTGAATAAAAATATATTTTATTTATTTAAAAATTGTTATACATTTATTATTAAAACATATATGTATGTACTATAGTGGTACGTGCTTTACATCACGCAGCATGGATTGCATTCCTAACGCGATCAATTCGCAATCGATCAAAGAATGCTGTTCGAAGTGGTCGCTTTCGGAAATTAATTTCACATAATCTATCGGTGCGGTAGCGCTGCGTAGAACGTCCACGAAGGTAGCATATTTACTACTTACAGAGTACATATTTTCAGTTAGCCAGGTGAACATATGTTCAATGCAATGTTCGTACGCGAATAGTTTACGCAACGTGACTTCAGTCATATATATGTAAGCATGATTATCGGTGATTTTAATAAGTTGGTCATTGTGCATACTCGTGAAGTCTAGTCGTAAATGATCAATTATTATGTGGGTTTGAGGCGATGTTGCGTTGCTGCGTAATCGTTGGAGTATGTCAGCCTTGTTTTGCAGTAAGAGCTTCCACGTGGACATCGAAAAGCTCAACTCGTTGCCTTTATTGTCAGCTATGGTCATCTCGACGCTGCACGAATCCATGCCAATGCGTATTCCAATAGTTAGACGTTTATAAGCTGTCGCGGTCAACGGGTAATCACGCCCCAGGATCCGTACAATAGACGGTTTTGGCGTTTTCAATGTTTTTGGTGTTGCGGATCCAGTACTGTAAGAAATATGTACACAAAATTAATGCTTCGTTCGTATACGTTTACAGTGAATGAAGTAAGTGGAAAGTGTATGGTAACGAGTACGTACCTCATATCGAGTTGTTGATTAAGATCTTGTTGTTGTTGACGTTTATTTGGAAACCCACCATCGTTGGCGGATGTGCAGGATGAGTCGTTTAAGCTGCGTTTGTACATTTTGATATGCAATATGCAGTATGTTCATCGAACAAAAAAATTGACGCTAACGGTACTTAACACTCGAGCGTACGTGGTGTAATGAAGTCCACAGGACTGACCAACGTCGCTTTATACTGATTCACGTATACGGCAATGTGTGAATGTACAACACATTAGTGATGGCGATGATCATGGTTGTGTTGTGACGCAAACATGTGTGTGCCGTAAAAGAATCAAAGAGAGAGTACGCGGTAAATTCAAATACGATTGACTTACAGCCACCTCGATCACCAAAATACTCAGAGGTCAAGCCCGAATAACTATAGCTTTATGTTTACATTGGTTGCTTAGGTGAACGCAACGTCAAATTCACTTCTTCATTGCACGTGCGCTGTATCGCTCCCACGGCTCAATATATGTAAACACACGGTACAATGCCGTGTTTACTCCATGGGCTACCGCGACGATTGACTTACAGCCTCCTCGATCATTAAAATATTCGAACCTACACTTCGAATAATTATCGCTCTATGTTTTAGTCGTCTGATGTTTACACGAACGCAACGCCGGATTCTCTTACGGTCAATAGGGTGGGGTTACGTAAATTAAATACTCGGAACTAGGGTGAACGCACCGTATAATTCGTTTCTTCGTTACACGTGCACTGTATTGGTTCCACGAATCAAATATGAAGAGCAGGCACGTAGGCGCCAAAACGCGTTCAATCCTGCTCAAATATAAACACACTGCATGGCGCGGTGCAATGTTATGTTTACTACATAAATTAAATACTCGGAACTATGAATATTCGGAACTCTCCACCGAATACCACCGCCAATACGAAATGTACTAAAAATCTATGAAATTTATCAACGCATGCCCAAATATCGACGTGGATCCAAAGTACCTTAAACATCCAATAGATTGCGCCAATACGAAATGCGCGCGACGCCATCTTGAAATTTTGAAAATCCTCCCCCTCCCCTTTGACGTTATCCCCCTCACCCACGAACTCGACCGCCATTTTGAAATTTGAAAATCCCCCTCCCCTGTGACGTCATCCCCCTCACCCACGAACTCAACCGCCATTTTGAAATTTGAAAATCCCCCTCCCCTGTGACGTCATCCCCCTCACCCACGAACTCAACCGCCATTTTGAAATTTGAAAATCCCCCTCCCCTGTGACGTCATCCCCCTCACCCACGAACGTGGTACCCCCTCCCCGCCTCACCCCCTCACCAACGAGCATGGTACCCCCCTCCCCACCTCACCCCCTTGCCATCGCCGAAGAGCGCGCGAGTCACATGAACGTTGTCATGCCGACTTGACAACAAAGTATGTATTTCTATTTATAGTTGATTGTACGAGGCAATATTTGGCGACCATGCATCCGTGTACACGTGTATTAAGAACACGGATTTTTAATTCCTTAATTCACGTTACACGTGTGTGACGAAGTCACGTCACGCGCCGCGCAGGCGTACGGCGCCGCGCCGATAAGCCCAGTGCGCGCCGCGGCCGCTAGGCGGCCGCGAAGCCGCGAGCTGTCTCGCGGGCGAAGATGTACAGGCTCGCGATATAAGGACCGCGGCGAGCGAAACTGACAGCTCTTGTTCCGCACGGATTAGCCGTAACACCGCCGTACCGTACGCCAAGACGCTCATATTTTTGATCTCCGTGAGGTGTGCACGCGTCGACCGATCGTCACGCTGTGCCATTAACCAGCCTCTCTCCTAAATAGGCCGAGAGAAATCTTGTGCTTTACCTTGCCTGTAAGGTGTCTCCGCGCCGCCATCGGCCAGAGCCCTATTGCACACGGGAACGCCACTATACGACTCTCGTACGATCGTGCCTGGTAAGGCCCTTCCGAGCAGAACGTTCCACAACCTCCGCATCCCCGATCCCCCATCTCGTCGCCAGCGCCGCCGCCGCGAGAACTACGTCGCCGCGATTTTTCCGAGTCGAGTCTCCGCACCCGCAACCGTCACGCGGAAGAGATTGTAAAACATAATTACAGTTGAATAAACATTGTTATAGTTTAACACGCCTTTACTCATTTGACGAACCCGGCCTTACCGACTGAGTCGGCAATAAACTCCTTCTCCGTCCCACCGGCGACCGTCTCACAAACCGAAGACGGTCACACGTGTCCCGTGTACACGTGTATTTAGATACACGACCTCTACTTGATAGTATATCTATATTTACGTAATCTTGAAATGTAAAAAAAGCTTCAGAATTAGTACTTACCTCTTATGTTGTGTACACGAAATATTACATCGACGATGTTGTAACGTTCGGCTGCTTGAGAACAACTGAACGTCGAGGTCCCTGAGGGGAGAGCGGCGTCCCCTCAAGTAACGGATAGGTGGGGTTCTACTCTACAGCAAAAGATTAAAATCTAAGGCTTTTTAAACTCAACAATACTTATTTATTTAATAAATCTTACTCTAATAACGATTAATTAATATTGCTTACAGACTACGAGTAAATATTCTTATTTTTGGGTTTTCTGTGTTTTTTGTGTTTAATGCTACGTAATATTTGAATATGTATATACAGGGTGTCCCAAAAATGTCGCGTTTCCTTGAAAGGGGTGACTCAGGGGGTGATTTGAAACAACTTTTTCCTTAGCGACAATATTGTCCGAAGCTTCGTTAAGGAGATATTAAGCAAAAACCCCGACCAATCAGAGCGCGCGCCTTCCGCCTGAGTTCCCGCGGTAGCGTTGGCTACGAGGTAGGCGACCGCGCTTGTGCTACGAACGTACGAACAAGCAAGTCGGCATGCATCGAAGGAAACCGCGTTACACATTTTTTTTTTAAAGCAGAATCTTAAATAAGAATAATTTGAAGTGAGAGGACAAGAAGTACGTAAATTTCGTTTTTAAATAAGGCATAAACGAAAAGCTAATGTAACAGAAAATGTACGACAAGTGATCGTAATTCGTTATTGAGGTAAAAATCCGTAGTTTAAGAACGGCCAACACAACTAAATTTAAAAAATAATATTAGGTGTACGAATAAATTATTTCCGACTGGAATTTCTATCGCGGTGGTATTCAGAAGCTGCCAGAAAAATGGCAAAAGGTAATAAACAATAATGGAAATTATTGCGATGATCGAGTTGTTTTCATATTTTTTAAATCGAACTGTTATTGTACCCTAAAATCGGAAAGAATTTATTTTCACACCTAATAATCACCAATAAATTAAAGAAAACTCACCCTTTCGGACATTCCTTTCCTTGCTTTCCTTCCCTTTCCGGAAACCTGTGTCACTGGGTCACTGTACCGATCCTGGTTATCGGTGGACGAAAAGATTTATGGTTGGGTAGCGCCCAGTGCTCAGCTGATCACACTGCGTCCGGGTTAATGTACCGAATATTCACTTCACTGCACGGCTACTAACACTGATCACTGAATTTATTTTTCACGGGACGTGTTGTTCCTACGTTATAAAAATTGGTGGCTGCGAAAAGGGCCGATTACTGTTAATTACTGGGACGAGATTACTACTATTACCCGGCGAAAAGAAAACTCGTGGCAGACTGTCTCGGGCTGTGCAGTCCGCTGCTGTGACGATTGGTCGAGTCAATTATTTGGGCACACTTTTAAAGACGGGGCACACGTATTTTGGTTATTGGCTGAAGTTGCCACATACATTGTCACACCGCGCGACGAAGAGATCGAACGAAACACGAGGTCGAGTGGGATAGAGCGATTTGACCAAGCGTAGCCTACGCTTTTGTTTTGACGATCGTCGGTCGGATCCGTATCTGATCGCTGCACAGCAGCGGACTGCACGGCCCGAGACAGTCTGCCACGTGTTTTCTTTTCGCCGGGTAATACAGTAATGCCTTGTTAGAATCACGACGATCGGGGCTGGCAGCGTGATACTAACGCGATGCGGACACCATTCGTAGCCGACGACAACTTCGTGTCGACTCTTTTGTTCTCTCGCACGTTCTCGGATTCTCTCACTCTCGACTGAAGGATTCAAAGAAATGGTGGGGATAGTGAGCGTGATTATAACGCATGGTAAAAACGTGACACTAACGACGAATTACTGTAGTAGTAATCTCGTCCCAGTAATTAACAGTAATCGGCCCCTTTCGCGGCCACCAATTTTTATAACGTAGGAACAACACGTCCCGTGAAAAATAAATTCAGTGATCAGTGTTAGTAGCCGTGCAGTGAAGTGAATATTCGGTACATTAACCCGGACGCAGTGTGATCAGCTGAGCATTGGGCGCTACCCAACCATAAATCTTTTCGTCCACCGATAACCAGGATCGGTACAGTGGCCTAGTGACACAGGTTTCCGGGAAGGAAAGCAAGGAAAGGAATGTCCGAAAGGGTGAGTTTTCTTTAATTTATTGGTGATTATTAGGTGTGAAAATAAATTCTTTCCGATTTTAGGGTACAATAACAGTTCGATTTAAAAAATATGAAAACAACTCGATCATCGCAATAATTTCCATTATTATTTATTACCTTTTGCCATTTTTCTGGCAGCTTCTGAATACCACCGCGATAGAAATTCCAGTCGGAAAGAATTTATTCATACACCTAATATTATTTTTTAAATTTAGTTGTGTTGGCCGTTCTTAAACTACGGATTTTTACCTCAATAACGAATTACGATCACTTGTCGTACATTTTCTGTTACGTTAGCTTTTCGTTTATGCCTTATTTAAAAACGAAATTTACGTACTTCTTGTCCTCTCACTTCAAATTATTCTTATTTGAGATTCTGCTTTAAAAAAAAAAGTGTAACGCGGTTTCCTTCGATGCATGCCGACTTGCTTGTTCGTACGTTCGTAGCACAAGCGCGGTCGCCTACCTCGTAGCCAACGCTACCGCGGGAACTCAGGCGGAAGGCGCGCGCTCTGATTGGTCGGGGTTTTTGCTTAATATCTCCTTAACGAAGCTTCGGACAATATTTTCGCTAAGGAAAAAGTTGTTTCAAATCACCCCCTGAGTCACCCCTTTCAAGGAAACGCGACATTTTTGGGACACCCTGTATGTATATTGCAGAGCTCGGCCGCTGCCGTTTCCGGAGCGATCTCGAATACTCTTGGCAATCTCTGTAGTAAGATCAGCCGCTACCGGGTCCGGAGCGATCTCGATTCTTTTGACAGAGTTCTGTTCTATGCTCTACAGACCTTGTTTTTACCAAGCACTACAGCCGCTACCGGGTCCGGAGCGATCTCGTTGGCTTTGTAAGAACGAGGTTCTATGACTCTCAAATGAGCAAACCAAAGAGGTGCACCAGTAACTTTTATACACTGGAGATCAGCCGCTACCGGTTCCGGAGCGATCTAGATCCCACTGGTTGAAACTTAAGCCGCCTCTAGGTTTGAGCATTCGTTCGTCACTTGAGCGTATTCGTAGCTTGAATGTCCCGCTGTGCTGCGTGCGCCTCCTTTTATACTGAGAATTTGGCGGGCTGGCGCATGCGCAGTGAATCGTTATTTGTTATTTCGTATTTTGCTTACTTATTACTTATTATTTTGTTTTGCGCTTTTGCTAATACTTATAATTAATTATTCCTAATATTCCTATAATAATTGTTTCTCTAATATTTATCTAAATCATTAATTATACATAAAAGTCTTATAATATATTTGCGTGGTAACAGAATATGGTTATATGGTAATGGAGATCGGTTCCTACTTTACCGGCGGTCGGTTTCTAACGGTTCGAGTCCCCGTGGGACGTTACAATGTTGAAAACACAAAAAGCCTAGTTTTCCTTGGTTGCTTAGCAACGACGAAGGCCAGATCGTTCGACAATATAGCGAATGATGTCGTGGAACGTAAGGATAAGAAATTGTACATTTCGGACATACCGTTTTATAATAACAATACTGACCGCCATTGCCAACTGACCGCGATTGCCTCATTCTCCCCTACACGTGTACATGTGTAGTAAAAATATCCGTGTTCTAATCCGTGTACTTCTTAAGGGGGAACACCACGGTGACGGCCGGAAAAGTAAGCCATTTTTAAGAATTTTTTTTCGGGAATAATTTACAGTTTTCATAAAAAAATTTGATTACCTACCTTTAGTACGCTGTCTTAAGAGACTATACAAAAATAAATAAATAGAAGAACATCCATAAATTTTAATATATTAATTAATCTTCTAGACCCACCCACGCGAGCTGGTTGAATGTGTAACTATTGAACAGCAGATCCGAAAGCAAATTTTTTTTTTTTTATAAACTATATGAGTGTAGTTTCCGTTGTGCGTACCGATTTCTTAAACAAATTATTTTTGTAAAAATGGCACGCTTTAGAAGAAAATTTTCGAAATTCCGCGAATAAGATTGACAGTTTTCGAGCGTATTTAAAAAAATTTGTTTGCAATCAAAGAATCCGTACGTACAACGGAAACTACACTCATATAGTTTAGAAAAAAAAAAAAAAAATTAATTTCGGACCTGCTGTTCCATTGTTACACATTCGACCAGCTCGCGTGGGGAGGTCTAGAAGATTAATTAATATATTAAAATTTATTGATGTTTTTCTATTTATTTTTTTGTATAGTCTCTTAAGACAGCGTACTAAAGATAGATAATCAAAATTCTCTATGAAAACTGTAAATTATTCCTGAAAAAAAATTCTTAAAAATGGCTTACTTTTCCGGCTGTCACAGTGGTGTTGCCCCTTAATACACGGGTACACGGGTATTGAAATACACATGTACACGTGTATCGAAATTCACGGATCGTAGTATCCGTGTACCTACCCGTGTACTGAATTCACGGGTACACGTGTATCGAAATATACGGTTTCACGTATATTAAGATATACATATTTAATTTTTTATCTAAATATCCGAAAGTTTAGATTTTACGCAAATAGTTTGCGATAGGTAGGTACAGACATAACTTACTAGGTTGCAAATGAAAATAAAAAACCTCATGATTTTGGTTAATAAAGAATACTAAGGTGTTAACATTTTCGCGCAGTCAGCGGACTACCCCTTTTCTTCCTGTGTCTCTCCACGAGGCGTATTGATGGTGGATAATACTTTTTAATTACTATATTATTTAGTGGCATCTTTTTCGCGTGCGTTGGGACAAAACCGGGCTCAGAGATAGGCGTAAATCCATTCGTTCTTTACGATCGATAATTTATTATTTTTCCAAGAATGTTTAAACAACATCTGTTTGTCAAATTTCTAAAGGCCAATAAAAAACGTGGCAATATTGTTCATTCTGCGTTAATCCGTATATTGCTCTGTCGGTGGGTAGTGCGTACGATGTCTTCGGACGCGCAGGTACCGTCATCAAACGTCAACTCGCGGGACAAAACGGTCATAAACCGCAACCCTGGCGAAACGCTCCAGCCGATTAGCTTGATTAATTTTTGGGAACAAGATGTGGCATTTTCCTCCTCTACTAGCTAATCTCTCTATGTTCGTCGGGCAATAAACCTCCGCCACAGTATAAATAAATTATAATGATGTTCTGAGCGCTGACAGTGATGAAAATTAATCTTGTGGTCCACGCGATGACCAAAAGAAGATGTCCTTATCATAATAGATTGTAGAATGTTTCTCTGGCAATGGGGTCGGAAACGAAATTACTATGAAGAAGTACTACCAGTAGGTATGCCTCGCGATGAGACACAGGAAGAAAAGGGGTTACTCTGCTGACTGCCCGAAAATGTTAACACCTTAGTATTCTTACACCAAAACAAACCAAAAAATGGATTAAACTTTATTAACCAAAATCATGATGTTTTTATCTTCATCTGCAATCTAGTAAATTATACATGTACCTACCTATCGCAAACTATTTGCGTAAAATCTAAACATTCGGAAATTTAGTTAAAAAATTAAATATGGATATCTTAAGGGGGTATTCTAGTCTTGACACTCGTTTTTTAAGGTGATATTTGGAAATTAATTCTGGAAAACCTATCGCACTTACAGGGCAGGCGTTTTGCACACATATTTAGTTGTGTTTGAACTATCGACACAAATTTTTGGAATGCATTATATTGAAATTTGTACAAGTTACACGCCGAAGCGCAGGTCATGTCATCAAACATCGGCCCCATCGGGCGCACGAATTGCGGCCGTCATAGTCATCTGAAACGAATGTACCAAAGATTTTTATAATCTATATGAGTGTAGTTATCGCCCGAAGCAGATGTAACCAAGTCTGTACATTGTTACCGAAGTTGCAGCTGTTTAAAAATTTATTTGATTTCTTGTACTTTTCTAGAGCTAAAACAAGGTGTAGGGGAGGTTGTATTAAAACTATTGATATAATTCTGCTTCAGGCTATAGGTACACATTCACTTTGAATGTGTCTCAAATTTTTGCTCAATCGGTCCGATAGTAGTTTTTGAGAAAAATGTGGGCCCGATCAAAAAAATTGTTTCGAGAAAAACGCGTTTAAAATTTTTCATGCAGTTACGACCTACACCACTGAAGTTACGGTAGATAACGACTAATTTCTGCAACTTATCCCTAATATGCTATACCAAGACCGTAGAGGGAACCTTCCTCAGCTTCAAAAAAATCATGTTGGGCAGGTCTCTCGTCTCTGCTGGCAGTCATAGCCTCTTTAGATACAAGGGTCGAGGGAACGATGACGTGTCACGCTGCGGCCTTAAGCCCCTATAACTCTGGCAGTTCTACGAATTTCACCTTAATATTTTAAGCACATATTTTCGAAACCCCAAAGAAAATAAAAAAAAGATTGAATTTTTGGGTGTAATACCCCCTTAATCCGCAACCAATTCGGTACACAAGATCACACAAGACATCTACATATAACCCGAGTAATCCGGTTAGTTAGTTGCAATCATGTTTCCAAATAGTAATGATTGTAATGAATTTTATTTCAATATCAGACACTCCTTGGTAGGATCATGCGTGCTGGTGAAAATAATAAATATGCGAGGTCAAGGATTAACTTGGCCGCGCCGAAGTTGCGAGCGTCTGCCGATGAGTGCGGGTTTTACGACCCTGTTGTTCGGTGCATCGGTGGTATAATTACCGCGCGGACAAGACCGACTGTCGACCACATGACGGGAACATTGCCTATTGTCTAAGGCCTAAGGTGTCGAAAATATTCGAATGCTAGAAAATATTTAACAATGGAAGCTATAAAGCGAACCGCGTACACGGCTCTAGAAGATATTGAAAGAGTATAAACTACTTAAGATTAAGAGCATAACGTTCGCCGAGTCGTCCGCATATCGGCTGCTATAATGTTTTATTACTTTATGCGAGCAACGTGGAACATCCCCGGTCAGGTCATGAGTTTTGGGAAAAACCCACGCCGTTTCGAACAACCCCCTAAAATTAATCAATCCTGCGTGCATTATGTACTGGTATATTTTAAACATTGTGTTTCCATTTGATATGAATATTGCCTGTCGATTCACATATCGCTGACTTGCCTTAAGGGGACTAGGCAATCGAAAAATCGATTTTTTATTGCATTTTCCGAAAGTACTATCTTTTCTGAATAAAATGCCGTTTGGGTTATATTAAAATTCGCAAAATTGTTGATTTGGCAGCTAAAAAGATCAAGCGGTAACTTATTGCGTCGCCTTTGCCCAGAAACTTTAAACGCGATTTTCTCGAATCTTTTTTTCTCTTGGTTTTTTCCTGATTGCGAACGAATGGAGGTTCAGATCGACTTGAAAAAAATTACAGGATGTGTAAAACATGTGCCATTTCGCCCCAAACCTCTGATATGATCCGTAAAAATTCGAGATTTTTATAAAAAAATTGAGGAGTCACCGGATTTTTGCAGCGCACAAATAAGAACGAATTTTTCTCGAAAAAATCGCCGTTTTTCAGCCACCAATCGCATGATTTTGATTTAATTGTTGTTTTTATAGGTTTGGGCCGAAACTACGAATCCAACAAACAAGAATCTCGCCTTTGAAATCGGATTACGTCACATTTTAACACCGATATTAAAGCAAAACGACAGAAAAACGTTAAAATGTTTACCCGTCGGCAGCGCCATTTTTAAAGCACATATATATTTCTTATTACTTTTTTTTCAATCTGTATGGTAGTAATAAACATTGGGTAAAAGCATATATCTGGATGTGCTTTCATTTGTTTACAAATAAATAAAGGACAGAGCCTATTTCTCACGAAAAACGACTGCCTAGTCCCCTTAAGTCAGGTATCGAAAAATGTCTGGAACTTTTCAATAGATTCCATTTAAAACATGGACCGCGGAACTTTTTTAAAAATATTCTCACATTATAAGTTCCCAGGAAAACCGACAAGATAAAAGTTCTTAAAAATAAAGGTTCTAGTTGGAATGTAACTTATAAAATATAAAAATAAAAAAATTTCTACATGTAACAGGAACAGATATTTTGTTCACCAATATTAAAAAAGTTCTCAATCGTTGTAACAAATACTGAATGAGTACTATTCAATGGATAGTACTACAACAATATTAAATAATTCTTACAGTTAAATTGATATTCTGAATGTGTTATTTATTTGTAATATTTAGCTACGTAGATATTTTAGAATCTGTATAATAAAAGTTCCATGGAAACAAGTTATATTAGAACGTTTATTAAAAAAGTTTTCATAACATAAAAAAAAGTAGGGGAAACCTGTCCAAAACCGTATACCGGGGCAAAACCGTATACCGTACTTATTTCTGAAATCAAATTAATGAAGCTCACGCGCGTTTGGCAATAGTTTTTCGCCATATTAAACTGTTAGTCCACAGATCCTCGTGGTGAAATACATACGCTCCAGCGAATTATTCAATTTATTATATTTCTACGTGCTGTGATCTTATTGTCGACTGTACTTCAAGTGGACTATATAGGGTTCTGGTAATTAGAAGATAAGTTACATGAAGATATCTATTAACAGTATATATTTCTATTATAGACCGGGAGCTAGCGACACTTTTTAATGACTCATTTGTTTAAAGTTGGTTTATGTTTTTTTCCACTATATTTGTGCTACATATGCACAAAAAGACCTCCTGCCATAACGATAGTGGAACAACGCTTATCAGCAGCGTGTCAATTATGTAAGAAAATATTGTGCAAAATTCTTATTTGTTTAAATTTGAACATTTTTGTACTAATAATAGACACCATAAAACACCGAAAAATGATCTGCTGCCACCTTAGTTGCGGAACGGCATGCTACTGCCACTCCTATAAACATGTTAAAAAAATGAACTCCATTGACCAAAATGTTTAAAGCTGAAATTTTTTTTGGTGGTAGTTTTAATCACAAAATGTCAGAAAAACGATTGCTGCCAGTCCTATCGTGGAACAAAAGGTTTGGCAGGAGCCCCCAAAGGTACGGCGCGACGCACCGCGCAGAGTTACGTTCACAGGGTGTGTGCAATTCAACATTCATTTTCTCCGCCGTGGTCATATATTTAAAGCTGAATTTTTTTGTACTCTAGACTATGCTTGCGAATCTATAGCGGAAAGTTGAAACTGTTCACACGCTCGTCCTGTCATAATTTATTAAATAAATGCGTTTAATTCATATTGCTCCTTTTCCATGTTGCTACTTTCCGAATTGTTTATTATCAAACTGTGATCATCGTTTGTAACATTTAAATGTGTTTCGAATTTTGTGTGAATGCTGTTTTGCTGTCTGTCAATGTGTACGCGCGCCGAATTTTAAATATACTGTAGGTTTAATTGCATACGCGCCATCTTGCATGCCACACTACTGTACGAAACCTTATTCAAATTATAACTACAATTAATTAAAATATTTCATGTGTCCTAAATCGCATGTGTTATAAATTGTATGTGTCCTAAACAGGCCCGGCACGAGGATGGTTGGCGCCTTTATGCAAGAAAATTTTTGGTGCTCCTAAATTTTTGCTCCTGTTTTCTATTTAATATGTTTTGCCTTTACGAGGTACAATAAAAACAGAATTACGTTTACATTTCGTTTATATGAGAGTTGGATTCCTTTATTATTAAGTCTGCGATATAGTTTTTAGCGCCCCCTTCGACTGGCGCCCTTATGCAATGCATTACCTGCATAATGGGTTCCGCCGGACCTAGTCCTAAATCGCATGTGTCCTAAATTGTATGTGCACTATAATTTTAATGTGCTTTAAATTGCATGTGCACTACTTTCTGTGCACTGTTCTGATGTGTCCTAAATTGCATGTGTAGTTTTGTACTGTGTAGTTTTGATATGGAGCCAAAGAGAACTTGTCAAGAATAATACCTAAATAACATTTTTTTTATAAGTCACATGAACCGAAATACATAGAAATTCTATAATATAATATATAATATTTACATTTCAATAATAGAATTACTATTATTATATAGAAAAACTATTTATGTTTTGAAATTCAACCTGATAATATTATAATTATAACACATCATCGTATTTAATTTAATTTTACAAGCAAAACATTTTCTAACTTTGTAGGACTTAAATTATATCTGTTATCGTTTAATATAAACTTCAGTATTGAAAAGGCACGTTCAACGCTAACCTGTGTAGCAGGTACACCATGAATAACTTTTACTGCTTTGTAACGGTGTGGGAATTTGTATTTCACCTCTTCCCAATAATACTAGTTTACAGCCATTTTGCGCAGCAGATGCCACTATTTTTTTCTTATGTAAAATGGCCCGCTGATTTCGAATACAAGGTCTAAAAAAATTTCTATGGCTACGTTTTCGAGATATCGACAGGTGAACTATTTACCTGTCTGTTAAAAAGGTGATCCCATTTAATTGCGAATATCTCACGTTACGAATGACCGATATGGTCGAAAATTATCTCAAATTAAAGATAATTGAATCACCAACAAATCTAACTCACAACATTTTTAAATCGTGTCAGTAGTTCGGGTGAAATTACCCGAACGGGTGAGTTCGGCAACTTACCTCGTGTTTGAGACTGCATTTTGGTTGCAAATTAATGGTACAACGACACATATCAGAGGCGGATCCAGAGGGGGGGGGGGGGGGGGGGGGCGCGCGTTAGGGAAAAATCGCTGATTTCGGGAATTTTGCGATTGTCGACCTTATTCTGCGATCTTTAAACGTTTGTAGCTCAGAGCAACGTTAACTGATTTTTGTGAAATTTTCATCATGTATTCAACTTACTTAAATCTACAAATGGATTTTTTTTTAATTTTCATTATAGGCTCAGAAGAAAAGTTGAAAAACTACCTTTACTACTATTTTTTGCTATTCCGACGAGTTGCAATTTTTTTCAAAACGACGAAACACGTCGCTTAGCAAACTAATCATTCTAGCTTCTCAAAAAAACTCAGGTCGTTCGGACCAATTTTAAAAATGTTATGGGTTTTTTAAGAGTGTACGATTATGGATGTGAGCCACTGTACGACCTACAGTTACTCACAAAATTGAGCGTACACTTATGTTGGTATAGTGAAAATTGGCGGGAGAATGAATAAAAACGTACATATTTGAGTGTAAAAACTCAATATATATTTATTCGCATGGTTTGGCGAACGCTTAATGAATTTTGTTTTTAAAAAACATCAAGTATTGTTGTATATTTAACTGAAAACGTAAAAATACAGGCATTTTACTGACACAAAATTGAGCGTACACATAACTAATTTTACAAATTACGCGGTCTGCATAGGTTGAATGATGGTATTATTGAAGGGAAAGTCCCGCGAAATAGTTCTCGATATGCGGTTGTTAAGAAACTAAAAACAAATGACTACTTGTTATCTGTTTATTGAGTATTAGCGAAATGGCTAGCAGGAGGAAAGAAACAGACATTTCTACTCGTCAATTAATTATAAAATTATATTGCCAAGGGAAATCTTTGCGCGAAGTGGGTAAAATTGTGAGTAAAATCCATTCCACAATTCAGAAAATTGTTAATCATTATAAGTACGAAGGAACAATTCGTAATAAACCTGGACGAGGAAGGTTTGGAATGGACAACGATAATAGATTTATTTGCAGACAAATTAAAATAAATCCAGGAATTAATATGAAACATTTAACAACGGAGGTTTCAACCCGTATTAAAAAATATATATCGGTAGAAACAGTTCGAAGAACTTTACGTAAAGAAGGGTATCACGGTAGAGTGGCCAGGAAGAAACCTTATATCTCGAAAGCCAATAGAGAAAAGCGTTTACAGTTCGCTAAAGCCTATATAAATTGTGATGACAATTTTTGGAAAAGTATCATATTTTCCGATGAAACCAAAATAAATTTATTTGGACGTGATGGGAGAAAGCAAATTGTGTGGAGGAAGCCCAATACAGAACAACATGTTCGCAACACATGTCCAACAGTAAAACAACGGAGGAGGCTCGGTTATGGTATGGGGGTGTATAGGCGCCAATGGTACCGGCAATGCAGAATTCATTGAAGGTATAATGGACAAAATGAAATATTTAAATATTCTAAAAAAAAAATTTAAAACAATCAGCACAAAAGTTAAAAATGCCGCGTGTATACCACTTTCATCAGGACAATGATCCGAAGCACGCATCGTATTTGGTGCAAGAATGGTTATTATATAATGTGCCAAAATTATTAAAACCCCTCCTCAGTCACCCGATCTTAACCCGATCGAACATGTCTGGGGAGAACTGAAATCTAAATTGTTAAATTACAATTGCAGAAATAAAGACGAGTTAAAACTAAAATTACGCGAATAATGGGACAATATTTCGCCTTCCTACATTCAAAAACTCATTGAATCGATGCCGTCGAAATAATGTCGCCACAATATTT
Source organism: Andrena fulva (assembly GCA_946251845.1). Classification (NCBI taxonomy): domain Eukaryota; kingdom Metazoa; phylum Arthropoda; class Insecta; order Hymenoptera; family Andrenidae; genus Andrena; species Andrena fulva. The sequence goes on from OX276330.1 coordinate 22,040,427, forward strand.
CTCTCACATTTAATTATTTAATATTAAGCCTGTGGTTGTGTCGATCTATGATGGATCGTTTTGTAATCAAGAAGAGGAAAACAGAAAGTGACAATTCCTCAGAAATCACATCAAGTGATGAGATGCTTACTATCTCGCCTCCTGTTATTATTGAAGCAGAAGCTAGTGCGCCATCCTCGACAATATCGCAGGTCAGTGTTGCCACAAACCAGTGATGGGCAAAATTTTTAATTATATAAAAATTTCGAATAACGAATAAAAGTTAAACAAATTATTCGTCATGTGTTCATTGAATAACGATAATTTTTTTATTCGTGGAGCGTTTCAACTTCAGCGCCTAATAAAGTTTTCAACTTTAACATTAACTTTATTCGCCGTTGAATAATTTTCTGACGCACGTTCGAGCCGCCGAGGATCGGAGTAATTGAGGCGGTGAGGACTGACACGCTCGTTAGAGTTTCGCCTACATCCTGTAGAAGAAATCACAAAAAATAAAAGATAATAATATAAATCGCAAAAAAATAGAAGAAAATATATATCACAAAAAATAGAAGATAATAATATAAATCCCCCCAAAAATAGAAGAAAATATACAATATAAAAAAAAATGTGAAATCAAAATGAGCTGCAAGTACATAAAGGTGCTTTCCAACTGCCCTTAAGATTACACAACTACATAGACACAGCTAAAATGCTGTGTTCATACATTCCATTACTCATATCGCGGACATTTTAATTATCCCATCAAAAAGAATCCCAATTAAAAACATTGTCGTAAATTAATTAATTAGTAGCTTTACAAAATTAATATACAAAATTGCGCCAATTATAACAATGGCTATTTATAAAAAGAAAAAATGTATTAAATAATAATAAGCAGATATATTTTTATAGAAATAAATATTTCAATACCAATAAATATTTTATTCAAAATACTTGGCGCTGCTCACCGCATTGGTGTTGCTAAACTGAATGCATATGTATAAATTGCATTAATCTTTTTCTTTCTTTCTTGTGCGTGCATTCGTGAATGTATGTATGTGTGCGTGTGCATATGCTACGTATGATATTAGAATTAAATATATACTGCGTTTCTAATATGTATATGCTTATGTATTTTAGATTGTAAGTGAGTTATTGTAAATTATTAATTAATTTACTATTAATAAGACAAATAACATTTTTTCGGTTTCGCAGCGCCAAATATTTTGAATAAAATATTTATTGGTATTGAAATATTTATTTCTATAAAAATATATCTGCTTATTATTATTTAATACATTTTTTCTTTTTATAAATAGCCATTGTTATAATTGGCGCAATTTTGTATATTAATTTTGTAAAGCTACTAATTAATTAATTTACGACAATGTTTTTAATTGGGATTCTTTTTGATGGGATAATTAAAATGTCCGCGATATGAGTAATGGAATGTATGAACACAGCATTTTAGCTGTGTCTATGTAGTTGTGTAATCTTAAGGGCAGTTGGAAAGCACCTTTATGTACTTGCAGCTCATTTTGATTTCACATTTTTTTTTATATTGTATATTTTCTTCTATTTTTGGGGGGATTTATATTATTATCTTCTATTTTTTGTGATATATATTTTCTTCTATTTTTTTGCGATTTATATTATTATCTTTTATTTTTTGTGATTTATTTGTTTCATGTACTTGGCGTAATTTTTTTACTTTTTGAAAGTTTTTTATGGGGATCTCACTTCTTTTTACAAAGATAATTCATGTACTTGGCGTAATTTTTTTACTTTTTTAAAATAATACTCTTTTCCGTCTTCGACTTTTTCATATACTTAGCGTGATTTTTTTAATTACTTTTTTGAAGTTTTTTACGGGGATCTTACATACAGCTAAATCTAACGTAGAAGTACAAACAAGCGTTACTTTAAATTTACTTATTGTAAATTTAAACATGTAAAAATCCTTGTTATAACTTCGCTTTATATTTTTTATAAATGACAAGAAACCGTAATGTTACTTAACGCGAAACATAATGAATGAAGAATTTCGATAGTCGATATTTACTAAAACGTGCTCTTTGATCGTCGAATGTTTAGCTGGCCTCTTGGCCAGCTTCAGCTTCTTGTGGTTCTTCACAATCTTCCATTGCAACACATTGAAACGTATAAACGTACACGCGTCTCTAGATTTAATTAAATATAAATATGTGGCCGAAGCCCGGAAATGTAAGTAATAAAATACATTTATTATTATATTTCTTGGAATTCAAATGATTTTTTGAACATAAATGTAGCGCAAAGATACGTATTGTTCAATTTCAAATGGCAAATTGGAAATTCGGAAAGAAATATATACAGTTTTGAAATTCACACTTATAACTAGTAATACAACAATAAGATATGAGACACGTTGACGCATATCCTATATCCTATAACTTGTAATGCCATATCTGAGTTAAACGTAAAAGAACATGTAAATGTAAATAAACTACAACATTATGAAAGTCTTTGATAGGCAGTTTGCCTACGTTAAGTATCAGTGGACATAGACCGTAACTGTATAATATAAAATAATAACAAGTAATACAACAAGAAGATATGGGACACGTTGAAGCATATTCACACTTTTAACGCCAACGATTAGAAATATGAAACACATCTGAGTTAAAACATGCTTCTATGTATCCAATATCTTGTTGTATTACTTGTTGTACAGTTATTACGGTCTACGTCCACTAATACTTAACATATGCTTACTGCCTATCAAAGACTTTCTTTATGTTGTAGTTTACATTTTCGTTTATGTTCAATTCAGATATGTTTGATATTTCTAATCGTTGGCGTTAAAAGTTAGAATATGCTTCAACGTGTCTCATATCTTCTTGTTGTATTACTTGCTATACAGTTAAAGTCTATATACTTCCATTGATAGTGAACGTAGGTAAAGTGCCTCCCAAAGACTCAAAATGTTGTAGTTTACATGTTCGTTTACGTTCAACCCAGAAATGTTTGATATTTCTAATCGTTGGCGTTATATAAGTTAGAATATATGCTTAAACGTGTCCAACATCTTCTTATTCTACTACTAGTTACAAGCGCGAATCGTTCACAAAATAAAGTTATAATACGTTACAGTTTTTTGTATGAATGAATAATTGAAAGGCTCGTGAAGTAACGAGAACAAAACATATTTTGTAATGTAATGTAATGTAATTTTTAATTTCGCATCATACGCTATTTCAATTTTCAAATCTTTACATTTCCTAATTTCCAATTTGCCATTGATCAATACGTATCCTTGCGCTACACGTATGACTTTCTTCTATCATACGCCGTTTTTATTTGTGAACACTTGATCCTTTTTGCTAATGAATTGTTTATTTCATTTTTTTTTTGTAGAGCAAAGCAGACGATTCAATTTCAGACGGTAAATAAAAAAATTTATATACATTTATTTTCAAATTTATTTTTCCCCTAATTTGATAATGAAAAAATTATTAATTTTTTTAGACATTGACGTAGAGTTACAAAACTTTACTATGATGGAGGCGGCGACGTCGCCGCCGCCGCCACCGCGACCACAAACACCACCACCACCTGCACCACAACCACCAGCGAGGCCGGCCACGGCTGATGGTAAATACGTATACACATTTTAAGGAGTTATACAGTGGACGAAATTTCTATAAGAACACTACTATTTTTAATAAAAAATGTGAAGTAATGTGCTAATACAATATAATGATACTTTAATGTACAGAAAACAAACGAAATTTGCATAGGAACGGTGTATTAAAAACAAATCATTAATACTTTTTCTTACTTTGAAAAATAGTAGTGTTCTTATGGAAATTTCGTCCACTGTATGCTTTTAGAATGCTTGAAAATAGGTCTATTTAAAAAAACAAAATATTTTACTAATTTATTTTTTATTTTACTAATTACAGAACCGTACGTAGCGCGCCACAGGCGCAGCGGCCGCAGGGTGAGGGCCCAACAAGAGGATTGGGCCTTCCTCAAGGCCATAAAGGATCAGGCCTCCTCCCTCCGGGCCTGGGCTGTGGACCGGTACAGCCGTGGCCGTGGCCGTGGTGACCGTGGCCGTGGCGGTCGTGGCGAATAAAAAAAATAATTTTTAATTTTTTATTAAATTTCTAATTTTTTATTAAATAAAAAAAATTTCTATACTATATTCGTTTATTTTATTTTAATTAATTAACTATTAACTCGAGAAGGGAAGGTCGTAACGAGTTGAAAATAATCACATTCATCTGGATAAAGGCGGGATCTCCTACCTGCGACTGGTCGCTGCCGGTCGCAGCGACCCCACTAGTGCAAGGGAGAAAGAGATGTCATACTTTTTGAAAGTTTTTTATGGGGATCTCACTTCTTTTTACAGAGATAATTCATGTACTTGGAGTAACTTTTTTTACTTTTTTAAATTGTATATAATTGTCATCCAAACTACGCACGCCTGCAAAGTTTCAAGACGATTAGATTGGTGGAATTGGTTTAAATTAGATTTTTCAGATATAAAACAAGCATACAAAAAGGAAACAGAGGATCGAAGCTGAATAAAATCGTTTAATTAATATAAAAAGCAAACATACAAGAAGGAAACACAGGATCGAAGTTGAATAAAATCGTTTAATTAATATAATAAAATCAATAGTATGTTCCAATAAAAAATAAAATTTTTTCTCTGATGTAGATCGCACTGCAACATCTTCTGCTTCGATTATCTGTAAATATATAAAATCCACATTTTAGTTATTTTAGTTACAACTTAACGTAGAACTTATAACTTAAAACACTTTAATAAATCTGTTTTCTCAAGTGTCATTATAATTTGACAAAGTCGGAGAACGATACATAATATTTTTAGCAAAATAAAATAAATAAAAATCTATTTACGTTTGATTTGATCGTATTATTTTATATTCTTAGGACTTAAGTATGCGTAATTAATGGAAAACTAGTAAAATTAATGAATAGCGTAGAAACTACTGTGGATTTAAAAAAATATATTAAAGTATTATGAATATCTTTCACAAAAGATTGGAAAGTATCAAGGGAGATGTATTTTCAACGTACTTTCTTGACTAATGTGACTGGCTCTACATTGCAAGCGGTACGCCATAATATTCTTAATCTTAATTCTTAACGCTACGCTAATTTGACAAGTTTTGTCGATTTACCTTATTTGACAATCCAAAAACTTGTGCGAAACAAGATGCTCTGTCTATCTATCTAATCTTCTCCGGACAACCTCCAAGCCTGTGCATTCTCTTCATTTCTATCCATCCAAGCCTGTGCGTCCCCTTCAATTCTACTATCCAAGCCTGTGCGTCCCCTTCATTTTTATCGAAGTCCTGTGCGTCCCCTTCATTTCTATAATATAATAAGCTTTACATAAAAACTCTAAATTGCTGGTATATACAAAAAACACAAGTATCTGGCAATTTAAATGCAATGCAATTTTTTGCTACAATATATTATTTTGTACATGCATGGTACAAATTTACAGAAAATTATGCGAAAGAAGTACTTCTTTGTCGAACCTTCTCCGGACAACTTCCAAGTCTGCGAGTCTACGTAAAAAATCTATTAAACAATTTTGGTGACCCACCTTGTTAATTGAGACAATCATTCAGTCTCCCATGTAGTGTAAAAACTCGTGACATTTCAAATTTGGACAACTTACCTTATTTGACACTTGGCAGGTTATGACGGATTGACACTCGGTAGGTTATAAAATATAAAGCGATGACACTTGTAGGTTATATGTACAATGGCGGACGACGATCATACATACACTAGTTTCTTTTGGCTGAAGGTGTGCGTGTAACGCATATAAAACGCATATAAACGAAACACACACTAGTTCTTTTGGCTGAAGGTGTGCGTGTAACGCATATACGTATTATGTTGACGAAATTTTGGCCTGGAGAAGAAAATCTTTCTTAATCCATCTGACAGATCCATGAGACGATATTATTATATCTCTGTTATGCGTGGACAGATTTTATTGAAATTTGGTCTTATTCGAAAGCTTATATGCGGTTTACATAAGAAAAATGCCTTTAAATTTAGAAAATATTGCAGGCGTCGTGAGATATTAATGAAATAAGTTTCAGGTTAGGTTGGAATAGCCCGGCGACGAGTAAATGATAGCGGTAGCGACAGTCGACATATACAGGGTGTCTTTCCTGTACTTGGCGTCGAGACGCTACCGCGTCTCTAGATTAATCCAGTTTAATTATATTTGGAAGTTTGTGAATATGTAGGGGATGTCGTTCTGAGTGCATCGCAAGTTTGTTTGTTGCCTAAATTCACATTGACATATTGTTTAAAACGACGAAATAAAGGCCCATGCCAAAATGCAGCTGGCTGTGAATTACTCCGTAGGTAGACAGATCCCGATTTTACTGCACTATAAATGCATTTTATGCTTTCAAATAGGTATCCGGTTTTGCCCTATTTTCCTCGATAATTTATTTACAAATACAGCTAAAAGTAAGGTTTATTGTTTATATTTTTCAGCAAGACAACAAATGTACTTCCGAATTGTAGTAGGTTCGCGCCGAGGCAGACACGGAGTTGCCAGACGAGCACGCGAGGCACGCGTCGAGGCAGACACAGCGTTGCCGGCGAGGCGTTGCTAGGCGGTAAGCCGAGAGAACTGCGCGGCTGAGGCAGTCTGCGTCAACCGAGCCGAGACGAGTTTGTAGGCGAACCATATTTTGTATCTCAATATAATATTAAAGCAATCTTACTTGAACCCAACAGAACTGAACAAAGTGAACAATTATGGGACAAACATATGATTTTAGTCGCGCAGTTCAGCGCGGTGGTTGGTATGGCCGATGGCGGCCCCAAGTCGGGGACGGACCACTCTCCCCTCCCTCGCCCTTCTTTGCCGCAGGCGTGTCCACTGGGGGTTGAGGATGTGGCCACGGAGTGGGGATGGCGAGGATGCCTTCTTATACACCACAGAAAACTCTGCTACCTCAGTTATCGCGGATCCGCCGTTCACGTACGAACAAGCGATTTGAAGCGTCCTTTTATTTGGTGTTTCCAAGTGTGATTACTTTGGTGTATTTTTTTAGTGCATTAGTGCATTATCGCGGATCCGCCGTTCACGTACGAACAAGCGATTTGAAGCGTCCTTTTATTTGGTATTTCCAAGTGTGATTACTTTGGTGTATTTTTTTAGTGCATTAGTGCTTTCTACTACTAACTGGCAAGTTCCGTATTTATATATTTCTAAAACTACTCTTTTCCTTTTCAAGTACAGTCTTTACATATTTTTACTTCTTCCCCGTCGCAATAATGTCTGATAGATTTCCATTGAATAAGTATTACATGCGTGCTAAAAGAGCATTCGATAAGTCCCTTCAGGAAGACGCCACGATATCGTCAGCCACTAATTACCAACTTTTACTGGATTTTCCTCAAACTAATAATTCTGCTTCACCTGGCACTGGTACTCATTTAGATTCACGTTCTACAAGTTCATTTCATGCTCCGGCTATTGATATCCATCCTCCATCTGGCAGTAGCTCCCAACTTTCTTTTAATATTTCGGAAAATAATGTTAATTGTCAATTAGATTCACCTTCTACAAGTTCATTTCATGCTCCGGCTATTGATATCCATCCTTTGCCTGGCAGTAGCTCCCAACTTTCTTTTAATATTTCGGAAAATAATGTTAATTGTCAATCTCGTGTACAACAAAATGCAGCCAATAGTCATAATTCCTCTTCTCCTCTAGCCCAGTGGGCTTTGCAACGCAATGTTCCTCATAGTACAGTTAATCATTTGCTTTCAATTTTGAAGGAATCATATTCACTTGATTTGCCATCTGACGCCAGAACGCTTTTAAAAACAGAAAGAATAATCGTGACAAAATGTGTTGAGCCAGGACACTATTGTCATTTTGGATTAAAAAATAGTATTTTACATCTTATGAAATCTGTCGGTGTATCTCAAATTCAAAATTATACAATTTATATTAATATCAACGTTGACGGTCTCCCACTTTCTACGAGTTCCGGTAGCCAGGTGTACCCCATTTTATGCAATATTGCAGGATTCAAAGATATAGACATTATCGGCATATACCATGGGTATAACAAACCCGAAGATGCCAACTCTTTTCTCCAAGATTTTGTCAATGAAGCCATAGACCTTGTCAACAATAGAATCGCTATTAATGGACAACTGTTTTTTATTAAAATCAAATCATTTCTTTGTGATGTCCCTGCTAAATCTTTTATTAAGTATACAAAAGGTCACACCGTGATTTTATTCTTGCAGTAAATGCCATATCAGAGGCCGTACAGTAGCTAGTAGAACTTGTTTTCCAGATTCAGATACAATTCCTTTAAGAACAGATATTGATTTTAGATTACAGATTGGAAGAAAGCACCATAAGGGCACATCGATTATAGAAAATATTCCCGGCATCGACATGATAAATTCCTTTCCACTAGATTACATGCATTTAATTTGTCTCGGCGTAGTTAAAAAAGTACTTCTCAAGCTATGGTGTCGTGGCGAACCCTGCACAAAACTTTCAAAATCAACAATATCCGAGTTATCTACAAAATTAATAAATTTGCGGAATAGTATTCCAGTCGAATTTAATAGAAAACCTCGAAGTCTGGATGATTTAAAAAGATGGAAGGCAACAGAATTTCGTCAATTTTTATTCTACAGGGTGTCCCAAAAATGCTGCGGTTCCTTAAAGGGGGTAATTCGGGGGGTGATTGCAAACAACTTTTTCTTTTGCGAAAATGTCCTCCGAGGTTTCGTTAACGAGATATTAATAAAAAGCACCGACCAATCAGAGCGCGAGCCTTCCGCTGGAGGTCCCGCGCTAGCGTGGCCGCGCGCCGGGCCGCGCTGCGACTACGAACAAGCAAGGCGGCATGCATCGAAGGAAATTGCGTAGAATGGCAAATGAAAAAGACGTAACAAAAAAATCGAACCTTTTGCCATGCTTTGTTTGCCATTTAAAGTGAATAATGAATAAAGGATAAATGGATGAAAATCACGTTTAACGTAAAAAGACGAATACACCTTTTTTTTTAGAAGATTCGAAAATAATAATTATTTGAAGTGGGAGGATAAGGAATACGTAAAATTCCTTGTGTTAATAACATATCCACGAAAAGGTAATGTAACAGGAAATTAACGAAAAGTGATCGTAGTTCGTTATTGTGATAAAAATCCGTAACTCAATAACGGCCAGCACTGTTGCTGATAACGAATAAGTCTGTTTAAAAAGGCCGAATAAATATTTTCGTACGAGAATTTTGAGAATTACCGCCGGAAATAAGCCATAGCTTGCGTTAAATTTAAAAATGAATGAACACCATTAAAGTAACTAAAACTCACCCTTGTAGAAAATTCACCTGCAACTTGAAAACTTGTGTCACTGGGTCACTGAACCGATCCTGGTCATCGATGGACGAGCCTAGTGCACAGCTGATCCCAGGTATACGACACTACCCAAAGTTAAGGGTCGCAATGTCAGGTGCGTCCAGGTCAACGTACCGAATATTCACTTCACTGCACGGCTACTAACACTGATCACTTAATTTACTTTTCATGGAACGTGTTGTTCCTACGTTATAAAAATTGGTGGAAATGAATTTTTACTTCGCGTTCGGAGCCGTGGGTAATCCCCGCGCAAATTCTCACGCGGCAGCACTTGCGTCCTCGTTGTTGGGGGGGGTACACCCAGAACATCGCGTAATACTCTTGAGCAGAGAACATTTGTCTGCGACGCGATTGCTGACTGCTGACTGACAAGATTTTTTCCAAGCGACTTCTTCTACCCCCAAATAGTTTCTCTCGTTCCATTATGAGTTGACCCCCACCAGGCCAAGAGGCTTCAGGTAAAAAGAATACTCGAGAGATAAGGGATCCGTCTTTAATTTGAGGGTAGGACGAAGCAGGCGGGACTACGCGCAGTCAGCGGACTATCCCTTCTTTTCCTGTGTCTCTCCGCGAGACGTATTGATGCTGGATAATACTCTGTAATTTCTAGTTCTCCAAAATTAATCAGGCTGATCAGCCAGAGCATTTCGCCAGGGTCGCGGTTTATGACCGTATTGTCCCGCAAGTCGGCGGTAGAGAACGGTTTCCTACAGTTTCGGATAATTTATGACTTACTTGGTTCCGCCTCGTAGCAGACGCGAACTCAGGGTGTCAGAAAGGGGAAACAGGAATGGTATGCATTTTCTTCTTTATAGCAACTCGAAGACTTTCTGCGTCTCTTCCCTTCGGACCCTTTCGAACCGATACACGTGGTGTCTGTTTTCTATCTCCAAGCAATGGGTACATTGGCAGTAGAAGGACGGAGCGCGGGCTTTTGTGAAAGTTTTCGTTGCACTTCTGCAAAACACGTGTGTTCCGAAAATGTGCTGGATTCTTTTTACCTGAAGCCTCTTGGCCTGGTGGGGGTCAACTCATAATGGAACGAGAGAAACTATTTGGGGATAGAAAAAGTCGCTTGGAAAAAATCTTGTCAGTCAGCAGTCAGCAATCGCGTCGCAGACAAATGTTCTCTGCTCAAGAGTATTACGCGATGTTCTGGGTGTACCCCCCCAACAACGAGGACGCAAGTGCTGCCGCGTGAGAATTTGCGCGGGGATTACCCACGGCTCCGAACGCGAAGTAAAAATTCATTTCCACCAATTTTTATAACGTAGGAACAACACGTTCCATGAAAAGTAAATTAAGTGATCAGTGTTAGTAGCCGTGCAGTGAAGTGAATATTCGGTACGTTGACCTGGACGCACCTGACATTGCGACCCTTAACTTTGGGTTGTGTCGTATACCTGGGATCAGCTGTGCACTGGGCTCGTCCATCGATGACCAGGATCGGTTCAGTGACCCAGTGACACAAGTTTTCAAGTTGCAGGTGAATTTTCTACAAGGGTGAGTTTTAGTTACTTTAATGGTGTTCATTCATTTTTAAATTTAACGCAAGCTATGGCTTATTTCCGGCGGTAATTCTCAAAATTCTCGTACGAAAATATTTATTCGGCCTTTTTAAACAGACTTATTCGTTATCAGCAACAGTGCTGGCCGTTATTGAGTTACGGATTTTTATCACAATAACGAACTACGATCACTTTTCGTTAATTTCCTGTTACATTACCTTTTCGTGGATATGTTATTAACACAAGGAATTTTACGTATTCCTTATCCTCCCACTTCAAATAATTATTATTTTCGAATCTTCTAAAAAAAAAGGTGTATTCGTCTTTTTACGTTAAACGTGATTTTCATCCATTTATCCTTTATTCATTATTCACTTTAAATGGCAAACAAAGCATGGCAAAAGGTTCGATTTTTTTGTTACGTCTTTTTCATTTGCCATTCTACGCAATTTCCTTCGATGCATGCCGCCTTGCTTGTTCGTAGTCGCAGCGCGGCCCGGCGCGCGGCCACGCTAGCGCGGGACCTCCAGCGGAAGGCTCGCGCTCTGATTGGTCGGTGCTTTTTATTAATATCTCGTTAACGAAATCTCGGAGGGCATTTTTGCAAAGGAAAAAGTTGTTTGCAATAACCCCCCGAATCACCCCCTTTAAGGAACCGCAGCATTTTTGTGACACCCTGTATACAGGACCTGTAGTTTTATTCCGCACCATAACTGAGAACAGATATAGAAATTTTCTCCATTTACACATAGCATCCGTTATTCTATCCAATTCAAGACACTCTGTCTACATTGATCGCGGAGCTAACCCGTTGGAAAAGTTTGTTTCAAAATTTATAAAATTATATGGCCGACAATACGTGTCCCACAACATACATAATCTCCTACATATTACACAAGATGTAAAAAATCATGGCCCGCTTGACGACTTCAGTTGCTTTCCATTCGAGAACTTTTTACAAGGCATTTCGCAGTGCGTTAGGAAAGGTCACCAACCATTACAGCAAATAGTCAAACGCCATTCAGAGAAAATTAATTCTTTACCAGAAAATTTGCACCCTAACGTAGAATACCCCTTTTTTAAAGATAAACATTTTAAAGGTCCATTAATCGACGGTGTTCGCGACTGTCATCAGTTCAAAAGGATCGTATTTCCAAATTATACTTTCAAAATTAAAAATCCTAACAACTGCTGCTGTCTTAACAACGGCAGCATTATTATGATATACAATTTAGTTTTATCCAACAATAAACAGTTAATAATTGGTAAACCATTTTTAACACTAACAGATTTTTATACAGATCCAATCAAATCTTCACATTTAGGAATATTCGTTGTAGATAATTTAGGTCCATTACAAATTTTTAACGTCACAGACATATCTTACAAGTGTGTCAAATTAGAAACAGAAGGCAAAATTATTATATTTCCGTTATTACATACGACTCTTCCGAAACACTAACAAAATGCTCTTTCACTTTTTATATTTTCAAACTTCTAGCCATACAAATCATCCAGGTTTCGAGGTTTTTCCTTATATTTATACTTCTTAACGTAAGAATACTACTAACCTGTACATTTGTTTTATTGACGAGTTATTAAATCCAGAAAAATCATGGAGCACGGTTGGAGCGTCGTCCACTTTATTACCGATGGAAGGGTCGAGGCGGTGCCGCCGACACGGCTAGAGGCAGGGAGATGTTCGTGGCCACCATATACGGAGAAGCGTATCGCCATTGCCATTCGGAAATGCGAGATACCCGCAGCTTCATGGGCGCAGTTTCCAGTCAAGGCGATTACCAATGCCAGTATTGGTACCTTGAAATTTGCACAATAATTACTATTTATTACATTAATTATTGGTTAAGTTGTCACGTCCCGCGACGTGGAGTCTACAACTAATTAACCTTTTAAAACGTACAATATTTATTATTTCATACCCTGAGGTATTATAACCACCTCGTATGAAAAACATATATAAAACATTACACAAAGTATCGCCGATAAGGCATTATCTCACAAACAACGATAAGAAGAGATCGAGCGAAGTGAACACGGACTGCAACAGCGAACAGGAGAGCCAGCATCAAGGAGGTAGCGGCCAGCCAGCCGCACACCAGCTAGCCAACCGCACTCACACTAAGGAAACCAGGGGACACCAGCTGATGGGTCAGAGGCCCCATACGCCAGCGGAGACAACACCTTAGCAGAGCTGTGCCCCTGATCCTCGCCAGAAGATTGCCCTCCCGTTATTCCACACAAATCGATCACCGATACCATCCAACAGATTTAACTTCGACCCTTAGCAAGTAAACCGTACGAAGCCGATCGTACAGAGCAATAGCGTAGAAAAATGAAATACAAATTAATATAAGAATCTTACTATCGTCACCACTGCGAATTAAACAGATTGACGCGCATTAGTCGTGAGAAAACACCTAAAGGGTGCAGAAAGTACGTGACTAACTAGTAAACGCATTCGCAGATAGGAACGATGGGAAGATTCTTTCTGGACGATCCCAGGCAGAAACTGTGGGATGAGGTCCTCCCACCTAGGATTTGTCATGTGACAAATCCTAGAGAAGGAGTGACCAAGTGCCCTATAAAAAGGGACTGACCACCCGCGGAGCCATTATTATATATTTCCAGCTCATTAACAAACAGTCTTAATTACCGTTGAATTATAACCGTTACGATAAACTTACCAGTGTAAAAACTCTAAAGTGGTGTATCCACCTCGACGGAGAATAAAGGTGATTTTTGTTATTGTTAAAATCAGTGAGTGAAGTGTTTCCTTTTCCTAACTACCCATCTCCTTAACCGTGCATTCGTCTTTTATATTACAACCGAACAAAAAGTGCATTGACAGTTCGTGGGTTGCGTTAATTGACGGTTTTACCTACGAGCAGAACGTTGCCCAAGGTTTAATCAGAAATTAAGTTGTAAAACACGAGCAACGCGATCATGTTAAAATCTATACCAAATATAGTGACAGATCATGGGTCGCGCCGATTGACGGTTATACCTACGAGCAGAACGTTGCCCAAGGTTTAATCAGAAATTGAGCGTAGCTTGAGATCTAGTCAATAAATGTTACGAATACCTAAAAATCACACTCCCCTTCCCCGATGGTGCCACCGAAGAGCAGAACGTTGCCCGCGGTAGCGCCTGGCGTGGAAGTTGAAGAGTGATTTATTGATCAAATAAATAATTAATAATTTCTAAGGGCCGAATGCCACGAAACCATCGCGCGGGGCGCCGAGTCCAGTTACGCCGTTTAGCGGCGGCCTACGCAAGTGCACCGGCCGAAAGCCCTGACATATTAGGAATCACGAGCACCCAATCCATCAACAACACAGTGAAAACTTGCGGCGATTGGGCAAACCCCAAAGTAAACCAGGCGCCTGAGATCAACGGGATTCCCAGTAGCCCCATCAAGTGGAGATTAATCCCTTTGGACCAGCCCTCAACCGAAAACTAAGGTAAATAAGGAATACAATATATTTTAAACTACCCTCTCACCTCTCTCAACTATCCCAGAGCGTAAAGTCCCGGGACTAGCTCGAAAGCGGATCGAAAATATAAACTCCCGCAAAATCGCGCCCCCCTGATAGGCAGTAGGGACGTAACATAGGAGTTATAATAATTTTAATGGTGGCAGCGGTGGGATAATCCGCAATAGTTGAGAACGTAAATAACAAAAACTACAAAGTAAAACCAAGAATCATGTCAGACCACGGTGAAAGAGACGGGGAGGAAGACGAAATACGAAATCAAACGGAGGTAATCCGACAGGCAAAAGCAGCACTAGAAGCAAGAGGTGATTTGACACCTGCTGAAACTTTAACTCAACTCCTCTCACTATTAACATTGTGGGACGAAAAATTCGACCGTTTAGAGTCAGTAGCCGCAAGAGTAGAAAGAATAGAGCAACAACGTGCCGAAGACGTTCATGGTATTAAATCCGAACCAATTACCCCAAAACCGGCCGAAAAACGTCCAGTACCGCGTGAATTGGAAATTCGCGACACTAAATCTAATCCGACGGACGGAAAAATTCCAATCAAACTCGCGTTAGAAGCAGTTCCTTTTTTCGATGGCTATAGACCTTCTGTTTTTCAATTTTTAAAAGCGTGTGAACGGGCAAAATCAATGTTAGCCCCTCAACAGGAAACGCAATTGACAAAATTACTAATGAACAAACTACGCGGACATGCTTTAATCGCGATAGGCGATTCCGATCTAAATACTTTAGACGAATTCGGAAATAAATTGAAACAGTACTTCGCGCCGTGTAAAAACGTAAACCAATATAAAGGCGAATTGGGGAATACATTTAAAAAACATGGAGAAAATATTCTAGACTACATAACTCGCGTTCAAGATTTGCGCCTAGCTATAATGGACGGAGAAAAACGAAATCAAGGGGAAATAACCGCAACGCTCCAGGAAAATATCGATACAGATACGCTGGAAGCTTTTATTAAAGGACTACCTCGTGAAATTTCTTTACGCTTGAGACAAGAAAGTCAAGGACTAGTGCTGGATGAAATCTACGCTCTAGCCGTAAAAGTCGATAAGGAAGTTAAAATAGAAGACGAAAGAATGAAGGCAAGTTCGTATACTCGTCAACAACCCGTGTCCCGTGACCCGAGAACGTATCCGTCGGTACCCCAAAATAAATCAAATTTCGGACCTCCAAGATACGAAGGAGCCATACCGAAGTGGCAAAATAATCAACCGCGAAACAGCGGATGGCAAAACAATCCTACGCGAAATAGTGCATGGCACAATAATCAGCCGCGGAACAGCGCGTGGCAATCAAATTCATCGCGAAACGACGGGGCGACAACATCGTCACCGAATCAATTAGAAATCTCTTGCAATTACTGTAAGAAACCGGGACATTTGATCAAAGATTGCTTCAAATTCAAAGCCAAAATAGAGTCAGGAGAACTAGTCCCATACTCAAAAATGAACCAGGGAAACGAGCAGGGCCGTCCGGAAACGTCTGGCGCAATCCGGAGTGGGAACCCTCCACAGCGCCAGAAAATAATGAAGATAGGAATCCCAAAACCGGAAGAAGCAAAACAATCCGGAAAATCAACACCCTGGAAACCAACGTTGGAAATCGAAGAAAGAATGTCAGTGAAGGAAAAACAAACCAAGAGGAACTCGATAGAGGAAGAAGACGAAGAAATGGACGAACAGTAACTGTTCCAATTAATACCGTACGAAATATTCCAACAATACTAATAACATCTCCTAATCTGGAAGGGAAGGCACGATTAATGGTTGACTCGGGATCCGATGTCAACCTCATCAAGAAATCAAAGGTAACAGCATCAACAATCGTCAACACTCAAGAAATCATATATATCCGTGGATTAATCGATTCGAATCAAGCTACTTTAGGGACTGCATCAATATTGATTGCGAATCATCCAGTGAATTTCCACGTGGTAAACGACTCACTGTTTGACGATGAAGACGGAATCTTAGGATCCGAATTTCTGTTACATCAAGAAGCCAGCATTGACTATGCGAAAAGGCAAATCAAGTGGGGAAAAAACTATATTCCCTTTAATACATACGAGGAGATATTCGTGCCAAAAAGAAGTTCAGTCCCTTTCCATATTAATATTGCAAATCCAGAACTGCGTGAAGGATACGTAGGAAAATTGCATATCAAAGAAGGAATCTATTTAGGAAATGCATTAGTAACCAATCGAGAAGGAAAAGCTCACATGAGAATAGTAAATAGTACGGACGAAGATTATCATATTGTGGTACCTACAATCGAAATACTTCCATTCGAAGAACGTTCCTTTAAACGATGTAATAAGATAACCATATCAAAGGAAAATCGATTCGAAGAAATCTTGAAACTACTGAGGTTGGATCACTTAAATCAAGAAGAAAAGGAAAATGTGATGCAACTAATAAAAGAAAACGAAGATCGATTTCATCTAGCAGGAGAAACTTTGGAAGCAACAGATAGTATACAACATAGAATTCATACTACGGATGATATACCGATAAATACTCGGCAGTATCGATATCCACCAATTCATAAAGATGAAATAAATCAACAAATACAAGAACTTTTGGAAACTGGTGTGGTGGAATCATCCACATCTCCATATAATTCTCCATTATGGATCGTTCCTAAAAAACCAGATTCAACAGGGAAAAAACGTTGGAGATTAGTAATCGATTATCGTAAATTAAACGAGAAGACAACAGGCGACGCGTATCCTCTACCAAATATTACAGAGATATTGGATCAACTAGGAAGCGCAAAATATTTCTCTACATTCGACTTAGCATCAGGGTTTCATCAAATTAAGATGGCACCAGAAGACGCACACAAGACAACATTTTCTACACCATATGGACATTACCAGTTTACAAGAATGCCCTTTGGATTGAAAAATGCTCCTGCAACATTTCAACGCCTTATGAATAACGTTTTATCAGGACTTCAAGGAACCGAACTTTTTGTTTATCTGGATGACATAGTAATATATTCCAGATCTCTTCGTGAACACGAAATAAAATTTACAAGATTAATGAAAAGATTACGAGAAGCAAAACTAATGCTTCAACCGGATAAATGCGAATTTTTACGACATGAAGTGATCTATTTAGGACACATAATTGATGAACATGGAGTAAAACCAGATCCCAAAAAGATTGAAGCAGCAGAGAATTTTCCTAAACCCAAAACCCCAAAGAACATTAAACAATTCCTGGGATTAATTGGATATTATAGACGATTTATACCTGAATTCTCAAGAAAATCGAAACCACTAACAAACTTATTGAAGAAAGGATCGAAATTTAATTGGGGAAAGGAAGAAGAAGAAGCATTTCAAATATTAAAAAAAGCTCTAATATCCAAGCCAATACTGCAATACCCAGATTTCTCACAGCCGTTCAAGGTGACAACGGACGCTTCAGGTTACGCCATAGGAGGAGTGCTTAGTCAGGAAATTTCTGGCGACGATCTTCCTATTGCTTATGCGTCCCGCTTATTAAATACAGCAGAACAGAAATATTCTACAATTGAAAAGGAATGTTTAGCAATTATTTATTGCGTAACACATTTTAGACCTTATTTATATGGTCGTAAATTCAAAATAGAAACCGACCACAAACCTCTGGTATGGATGAATTCAATAAAAGACCCAAATTCTCGAATTTGGAAATGGAAACTTAAATTATCAGATTACGAATTCGAAATAAACTATAAAAAAGGGGAAAGTAACCTCAACGCTGATGCGTTATCTCGGAATCCACCAGAAGTATGCCTACCAATAAGAGCAAGGGAGGAAAAAGATCCTCCAGAAGGCGAACCGCCTCAAAAGAGAAATTTACGATCAACTGCACCGGAAGATTTTGAAGGACCAATGACGAGAAGCAGACATTTGGCTTTCCCAAATAGAAAACTTGAATATCTAGATTTCTCAAAAAGAAAACATAAACGCAGACCAATATCGGAGGAATCAGAAGATGAAGAAATGGAATCAAATACGTTATCGTCAGAAACGTCTCGAGATTGGGAACTAAAACGGAAAAGAACCTCATCAATTAGCGATTCACCAATCGCAGGCCCTTCATCAAAAAGGAAAATACAAGAAGAAGAATCAATTGAAACCTCTGAAGCACTACAAGAAGACGAATCAATTGAATTCATAGAAACCTCACAAGAACCGGAATCAATTGAAACTACGGGAACACCACGAGAAGAAGAATCAATGGAAATCATAGATATATCTGAATCACAGCCTCAATTATCACCTAGAACAACAACAAGCAGAAGTGAGGATACGATTCCTCATCAAAACCAATTGGTGATAAGAGAATCTAGAGATTCTTTGGCAAAAATAAAAGATAACAGAGTCATCTTCATCGGATTGGATGGAAGTCCAATCGATAGAGGTGCCAAAGAATTAGAAACAGAAAATTTACTACCAATTCATGTAGACCTTACCCTGGAAAGGGCCCGGTCAGTACCAGATGGAACGAAATATATAATAAGTTTACCAATTAAAGAAAATTCAAGAACTGCCGTACGACCCGGTAACATTTTACACAGTCTCATGTCATTATGGGACGTAGTTACGGAATTCGATCTAAACTCATTCGCCATAAGTAGAACCCATAACATAGAAGATGTACCATGGAAATATATTATAAATAGATTAAAGGACATCTTCAGAGAACTACCAATTATAATCACTATTTGCACTGGTGATGTGGTAACACCACCTGAAAACTTAAGAGAATACATAATAAAAGAAAAACATACGTCGTCCAGTGGAGGACACAAAGAAGTTACAAAAACCTACCACAGGATACGACAAAATTACTATTGGGAAAATATGAAGAAGGAAATTCAAAAATTCGTCAGAGAATGCCAAGACTGTCAAATGAAGAAATTAACAAGAATCAAGATTAAACAACCAATGGTCTTAACAGATACTCCAGGAAAAGCGTTCGACAAAATCAGCATGGACATCGTTGGACCATTACCAAAAACTAGGAAAGGAAGAACACATATATTAACGATACAAGATTTGTTAACAAAATATTCAATAGCGATACCTTTAGCTCGAACCACCTCTGCCGATATAGCAGACGTATTTATAAAACGGTTTATTTGCCGATTCGGATCACCTAAAGCTATTTTAACAGATCAAGGAACCAATTTTACTTCAAATTTGATAAAAATAGTTGCTAAAAGATTTAAAATTAAACGTTATGTTACTACAGCCTATCATCCACAGAGTAACGGTTCGATAGAAAGATCGCATCATGTATTGACAGAGTATTTGAAACAATATACAACGAACGACGATAATTGGGATGATTGGATAGATTTAGCAATGTTTTCGTATAATACCGCAGTACATGAGGGTACTAAATTTTCACCGCATGAATTAGTTTTCGGATGCATTGCGCGAGAACCTTCGAGTGATAAACCTATTGGTGAAGATTTGGAACCCACGTACGCCGAATACCTTAGAGATTTATTTCATAAAATAACTAATCTGCAAACTCAAGCCCGAGAAAATTTGATAAAGGCAAAAGCCAAGTCTAAACAATATTATGATCGGAAAATGAATCCGCAAGATTTTAAAGCAGGAGATTTAGTATATCTCTTGAAAGAACCTCGGAGAACAAAGTTCGCAGATCAGTATTCAGGACCGTATAAAGTACTCGAATTGTTGCCTAATCAGAATGTTAAAATATTATCTGATGGAACAACTCGTACAGTACACATAAATAAACTTAAACTAGCGTATATTAAGTCGAATCCAGGATGATTAAAAACACAAAACAAAATGGTACACAAGTAGAGAAATGATCAACAAATAGCGGAATAATAATAACCTGGAATACCGTTATTCCAGACTATGATACTACCGATCGAAAATTCACAAGAAGTAAGGGGAGATTATGGCAGGGAAATAGAGGAGATTATATCAACCCTCACTCCACCCCGTTACACCCGAATAGAACACCTGTATTGTTTGATTCGAGCCACCAGAACCATATACGCCCAGAATGATCAAAGAATTTGCGATATGTGTTATGACCAAAGTAATCAATATGTAAGGAACCGATACATAAAAACTGAGGGTCATAGTCTATGTAATTATATGGGACTACTGCGAGGGTGTATATGCACCAATTGCGGAATTGGAATGGCATTTAGAAGACCGGCGACAACATGCACAGAATGTATGGCTAAGTGCATTATACTAAACCCGACAGAAAACGCCCTATTGTTGCGCGGAAGTGTAATTGCTGTAGCAAATATCCAATAAAAGAACGAAAAGAAAGGAGGAAAGAAATTCACCACCAATATATATACAACTCCCTAATTGTGTATGTATATATGTTATCCGCACAAAACCAAGTTACAAACAATTCAGTTAAATACGAGATGAGTTATAGGGGATTACTATTATTCCAGATATGAAACTCCCATTAGAGGACCAAATAGAGGAGGACCCCGAATTCTATGGGCCAATAGACGGAGTCCTTCCCCAAAATTACCCAGAGGCCTACCGCCCTCTAATGTCACTATTCTGCGTGACCAAATCTGTGGTCAAAATATATACATTTGATGAATTAAGATTCTGTACGAATTGCTATGAAGAAGCTCCGAATGAAGAAAAAGTATATTACGAAGAAGGAGCATGGCACGACATGTGCTTATATACTACCATTACGATAGCATCAAAATGCTTCAAATGCAACACCCGATTGGCTACCATAAAACCGGCTAGCCAATGCCAGGAATGCATAGAAGAATACCTCGAATTGGGACCAGAAGAATGGGGGCACCTAAATATAGGAGGGTGCCTCGAAGTAATTACCCGTTGGTAATTGAAGAAATAAAAATGGCCCTACGATACAAGCAATATACATGTACCACTTGATATACCAAATATACCTAATTTTACCTCCGATCTGTTGTGCACTATATTGTTTAACCCTAACATAAAATAAATATGTAACTTAGTAATAAGAACGAACGTCGGAATGATTACAGATCAAAAATCGAACCAAAATTCAAAATGGGAGTACCACATGACCCTAGACGACCCCAAGATAACGCGGGACATCATGGCCCTATTGACGGAGTACTTCCTCAGAACTACCCTGAAACCTATTCACCGCTACTATCATTATCCTGCGTCCGACAAAATAGATATAGATTATACATGTCCGACACAATGTGCGTATGCGAGGAATGTTACGTACGAGAAATTTTAGAGCCACAAAGATATGTTATAGAACACTACCTACATGCCCTTTGTGCCGAAGAAGAAGCACAGCAAATTTCTACTTGCGATAAATGCCATGAAGACATAGCATGGATAAATGAAGCAACAGCATGCGCATGATGTACCGAGGAATATTTAAACCTAACTAACGAGGAATACCATAGGTTAAGAAATGGAGACTATAAAATCGTAGAAGAAAAATGGTAAAACACAAAAAGAAATAGACTATAAGGTTTAAAGTTAAAATAAATATATTCAAATAAGATTTATTTACATATTTACATTACTCCCCATAAAACGAGAGAATATCTCCTTGTACTTGGCAATAAAATTCCTCGAAATCCTCAACCCTGAGGGTACTAGGGGGACGCCGAAGGTCGGTGAGAAAAACCGACCCCGGGTGCCCTATTCGGCGTCGCAAATAAATAATCTGCCTCACTCTAATGATGGCCAACCGCCATAGCCTACGGTAACGCTCCGTATCGTCACTATCAGACATCTACGGAACCAATAAGAAAAATAGTTAACTAATAAACCAAATTTTAGAAATAAGAAACCGAAATAAACGAAAATATCAATGTAAAACTTACGTTATGCTTAGTAACACTTCACTTGAGACAAAACTTCAGGTGGCTACACTACAGTAGCCACAAACGTAATGAAGAAGTTGCATATGATTAACCGTCAAACGAATATGATATGATTACCTGCGAGAGGAGACACATGGGACCAAGAAAGGGTACCCATGAAGATGCCTACTATATATATTAAGATTAGGAGAGTACGAGAATTAAAAGAGTTATTACAACTCGTTATTTAACTAACGATAGTTCAAAACAAATTTATTTTTTTGTTAAAAGGAGAATCACCATGATTTTACCATGGATAATCCTAATCAACTTGAATATAGTATTGGCCCTCATTGGATACGATTGCGACGGGCAACATCTAAACGTGACAACCGTTTCACTAAATTCAGTAGGAGATTGCGAAATTAACCCAATATCCACAGCCACTAAGGAAATCTACATCCAACTTCTGCAACTCTCGGACTTCAACTACGTGGAAGTCATCCAATGCAAGCTGATAATTCCAAGAACCATTTATTATTGCGGAATGCACTCACATATTTCCGTAGTACACAACGGGTTAAATGAATACCTCGAAGATTTAACCGAACGTCAATGCCGAAATATGCATGAATACGGATCCACCGTTGTAGGTAATAACGTCTATTTGGTGGGACTCAAGATGAACCAAACGTCAACCCGGACATTCACCATGGCTGGATCACTCACTTCAGATGGAAAATGTACCGGAGCACAGTTTTCTGATCCTTACGGATCATGGGAAAAAGTAGTAGTACAAGCAATGGCGAAGATAACACTCAAAACAGCTTTAGTACCAGTACGATTAGAACCCAACAAAATCATATTGAAATCTGGAACAATATGCCACTTTCAAAACGGATTTTGCGTGGATAATGAGGACGGACACACGTTCTGGCACTCTTTTCCACCATCAACGTGCAAATTCGACCGCTATGATGTACTCTACGAAGGGCTGGCATCCAAAATTACCGACACCAGCCAAGCCGAAATAAAAACACCTTCCGTGTATGCACTGACCACACAAGATATTACGTTTGCCTTAACTCCCACAGGAGAGCAACACTTATGTGGTTACACGCTTATACAAACGGAACATCCAAAATTATTCATCTTGGAAACAACAAAGGAAAGAACATTTGTATCTCTCCATAAAATTCCAGTAGAAAATTTGGATATTTTCACGTACGTAAATTCCAAATTTGTCTACGTCGAGAAGCACATCAGAACTGAATTGAAAACCCTATACAGGGATATAATCATGCAAAAATGCTTATTGGAACAACAAATGATAAACAATGCTCTAATAATTGCTACGCTAAGACCAGACGAATTTGCCAATATAGTCACGAAAACACCGGGACATATGGCACTAGTAGCTGGCGAAGTGATTCACATTGTAAAATGCATTCCAGTCCAAGTTAAAATACGTAAAACGGACGAATGTTATATGGAATTACCTATATGGTTAAGAAATAATTCAATGTTCTTAACACCGAAGACACATATTTTAACCACTCAAGGGACACATAGGGAATGTAGTCCCATTCTACCAGTCATGTATGAAATTAACCAAGCATGGCACAGAATTTCACCACATCCAATTGAAGTTCGTCCACCTCAAATATTACAGCCAAAAACGAAACTCAACTGGCACTATACATCTCCTTCGGATCTCGCAACTAGCGGAATATATACACAGAAGGAATTGGAAAATTTACGGGACCACATTATGTTCCCTGCAGAAAAAGCAGCAGTATTAAATACACTCGCCAGAGGAGTATCCGGGAAAAATATTCCCGCAGGATCAATTTCAATGATGGGAATTTTGGACGAAGAGACCATCACCACATTGGCAGAAAATGCAGCAGCCAAATTCTGGAACGGATTCCTTAAATTCGGAACCGTCACCGCAGGACTACTTGGAGTTTTCATTATTATTAAAATAATAAAAACAATATTTGACACCATCATACATGGATATCAAATACATGCAGTCTATGGATGCGGACTACACTTGTTAGGAGCAATTTGGAGCTCCTTAACAACCTTAATAATACATCTGGCCAACAAACAACAACCATCACCGCAGAATGCAGATCAACCAACAACAACTAACGAGGGACGACAACCGACTCCGGCAGCAAGAGAATTCAAAGAAGCCATCCAGGAATTGAAACAAATTTCCTCTGGAAATTTGCTTACCAAAGGGGGAGGTGTCACGTCCCGCGACGTGGAGTCTACAACTAATTAACCTTTTAAAACGTACAATATTTATTATTTCATACCCTGAGGTATTATAACCACCTCGTATGAAAAACATATATAAAACATTACACAAAGTATCGCCGATAAGGCATTATCTCACAAACAACGATAAGAAGAGATCGAGCGAAGTGAACACGGACTGCAACAGCGAACAGGAGAGCCAGCATCAAGGAGGTAGCGGCCAGCCAGCCGCACACCAGCTAGCCAACCGCACTCACACTAAGGAAACCAGGGGACACCAGCTGATGGGTCAGAGGCCCCATCCGCCAGCGGAGACAACACCTTAGCAGAGCTGTGCCCCTGATCCTCGCCAGAAGATTGCCCTCCCGTTATTCCACACAAATCGATCACCGATACCATCCAACAGATTTAACTTCGACCCTTAGCAAGTAAACCGTACGAAGCCGATCGTACAGAGCAATAGCGTAGAAAAATGAAATACAAATTAATATAAGAATCTTACTATCGTCACCACTGCGAATTAAACAGATTGACGCGCATTAGTCGTGAGAAACCACCTAAAGGGTGCAGAAAGTACGTGACTAACTAGTAAACGCATTCGCAGATAAGAACGATGGGAAGATTCTTTCTGGACGATCCCAGGCAGAAACTGTGGGATGAGGTCCTCCCACCTAGGATTTGTCATGTGACAAATCCTAGAGAAGGAGTGACCAAGTGCCCTATAAAAAGGGACTGACCACCCGCGGAGCCATTATTATAAATTTCCAGCTCATTAACATACAGTCTTAATTACCGTTGAATTATAACCGTTACGATAAACTTACCAGTGTAAAAACTCTAAAGTGGTGTATCCACCTCGACGGAGAATAAAGGTGATTTTTGTTATTGTTAAAATCAGTGAGTGAAGTGTTTCCTTTTCCTAACTACCCATCTCCTTAACCGTGCATTCGTCTTTTATATTACAACCGAACAAAAAGTGCATTGACAGTTCGTGGGTTGCGTTAATTGACGGTTTTACCTACGAGCAGAACGTTGCCCAAGGTTTAATCAGAAATTAAGTTGTAAAACACGAGCAACGCGATCATGTTAAAATCTATACCAAATATAGTGACAGATCATGGGTCGCGCCGATTGACGGTTATACCTACGAGCAGAACGTTGCCCAAGGTTTAATCAGAAATTGAGCGTAGCTTGAGATCTAGTCAATAAATGTTACGAATACCTAAAAATCACACTCCCCTTCCCCGATGGTGCCACCGAAGAGCAGAACGTTGCCCGCGGTAGCGCCTGGCGTGGAAGTTGAAGAGTGATTTATTGATCAAATAAATAATTAATAATTTCTAAGGGCCGAATGCCACGAAACCATCGCGCGGGGCGCCGAGTCCAGTTACGCCGTTTAGCGGCGGCCTACGCAAGTGCACCGGCCGAAAGCCCTGACATATTAGGAATCACGAGCACCCAATCCATCAACAACACAGTGAAAACTTGCGGCGATTGGGCAAACCCCAAAGTAAACCAGGCGCCTGAGATCAACGGGATTCCCAGTAGCCCCATCAAGTGGAGATTAATCCCTTTGGACCAGCCCTCAACCGAAAACTAAGGTAAATAAGGAATACAATATATTTTAAACTACCCTCTCACCTCTCTCAACTATCCCAGAGCGTAAAGTCCCGGGACTAGCTCGAAAGCGGATCGAAAATATAAACTCCCGCAAAATCGCGCCCCCCTGATAGGCAGTAGGGACGTAACAAAGTGTATACCAATTACTTACTATTGTGTGCCTGCAGATGATTATGACACAGTTAGGGCCAAGGCTATAGAGGCGCAGAAAACGCTGAAATTTTTGTCCCAACAAGTCGAAAATGACAAAAAGAAAGGACGAAAGAGGAAGCTTTCGGGCAGCAAGGGGGAAAAAACACCGAAACCCAAAATGAGGCAGACGAATCCCTTATTAGGTGGGTAAATACAAAGGGAAAGTATACTATATAAAAATTATAATATCTAGAGATACTTAATTCTATTTGCTTTTCATGCTCACCTTCTGTTTGGGAATGAATAGTTCACTGCGCCACCGCACTCTAGATCACCGCAGCACCTCCTGGGCAGCGGAAGTCACGGTCGATCCGCGATCAATCGACCAATCAGCATCCGTCTTCTCGATCGACGCTCGAGAATGTTCGAGAAGACGCCGCGGCGGAAATGCGCATCCATCTTAACGACAGTCTGATCACAGCCGTGCGCAAAGTATCACGCGTTTTGTTCATTGTTCATTTACGGTTTTGCTCAACAAGCAAGTTCAGTATTAACATCATGTTAGATTCACAAAGAGACTCAACACGGTGTTCGCGACACAGTTCGAGTGTGTAAATCGATTGATTGTGCATTCGCGATTGTGCGTGTCCGCGTGTCCACGTTCTGAAACGTGTTAATTGTTGTACAAGAGAGTGTACGGGGGCTCAACCCTCTGTTTTCCAGTGTGCACAACGGCTCATCCGTTGGCACACTTTTTATAATAAAGACCTCACATTTATTGTGCAAACCAGTGTTTTGGTGCCAATCACCGTTCATAACCTCACCAGCCTCCTCGTGCTCACCCTAACCTAAAATATTTTACAGTTTGGTCCTTCGAGCCGGATCGGTGATTGTGCACCACAGTGCTGTGAAGTTCTGTGTTAGAAGGCTCACAAGCTCACCTCCAGTGCACTCCAATGGCGGACCAAGAAGAACAAAAGGTCATCAAGTCGGCGGGCTCGTCAAGGGCGACCTCCCCGACACCACCGATTGTGCTCACTATCCCCACAGAGGCTCTAGGGACAAGTGGGGACAAGAAAAAACCAAGGGCTACATCACCAGCAACGTTGCCCGCTCAGCTCGTGTTCAAGGTTAAGACCCAGATGGGTCGCTACGAGTCTTTATTAGCCTTGAAGGCGCAGCTGCCCACTCTCGCCCACACAACGTCCGTCGACGAGGTAGAGCTCTTTGCAGCTCATGTAGATGAGTTGCACTCAGCCTTCACAAAGGAGCACGCATATTTTGAGGTTACCTGGCCGGTGAAGTGCTTCGACCACCCGTACTTCACCGCAAATATGGCTGTACAGGAGGCTCAACTGGCCTCATCCGCCAAAATTCAAATCAACCGCCTGAGGGAGGATGTAAAGGCAATGCAACAACGTCCACCGGCAGCAACGAGTGCAGCACCATCGAGGGCCTCGAAGCTGCCTGAAATTGCCTTGCCCACGTTCTCAGGCACATATACAGACTGGCCAGAGTACAGCGAGCTGTTCGTCTCGCTGATCATCAACGATCACCAGCTGATGGAGATCGACAGGCTGCATTACCTGCGATCCAGCCTCAAAGGTGAACCATTGTTGGTATGGCCGATGGCGGCCCCAAGTCGGGGACGGACCACTCTCCCCTCCCTCGCCCTTCTTTGCCGCAGGCGTGTCCACTGGGGGTTGAGGATGTGGCCACGGAGTGGGGATGGCGAGGATGCCTTCTTATACACCACAGAAAACTCTGCTACCTCAGTTATCGCGGATCCGCCGTTCACGTACGAACAAGCGATTTGAAGCGTCCTTTTATTTGGTATTTCCAAGTGTGATTACTTTGGTGTATTTTTTTAGTGCATTAGTGCATTATCGCGGATCCACCGTTCACATACGAACAAGCGATTTGAAGCACCTTCGTTTCTGCAAAGTTATGTTTGCACATGTTTCTACTTCGAAACGTGTTTACATTTATTATATTTACTTTCAAAGCTAATACATCTCGAGTGCCAATTTAATTTAAAGTAACTTTCCACACGTTTCCGATTTAATTTTGTTCAATGCTGCAGTTAGTATTTAAATACTATCTCTTTGACAGAAATAATTCTTATCTTCAGATACTATTTCTGGGAGCCCCACGCATGGGAGAACATCGCGCGGGAGCACCACGCACGGCACTACATCCCACGGCACTACATCGCGCGGGAGCACCACGCACGGCACTACATCCCACGGCACTACATCGCGCGGGAGCACCACGCACGGCACTACATCCCACGGCACTACATCGCGCGGGAGCACCACGCACGGCACTATATCGCGCGGGAGGACCACACACGGCACTACATCCCACGGCACTACATCGCGCGGGAGCACCACGCACGGCACTACATCCCACGGCACTACATCGCGCGGGAGCACCACGCACGGCACTACATCCCACGGCACTACATCGCGCGGGAGCACCACGCACGGCACTACATCCCACGGCACTACATCGCGCGGGAGCACCACGCACGGCACTACATCGCGCGAGAGCACCACGCACGGGAAAACACCGCGCAGGACCATGTCGCACGATAGAATCTCGCAGAGGAGTATCTCGTACAGGAGCATCTCGCGCGAGAGAATCTCGCACGGCATCACCTCGCACGGCACTACCTCGCATCACGGGAGCATCATTGGTAAGCTAATATATGTATTTATGTACAGATACTGTAGGCGGAAATTCTTTTTTATCAATGAAATGTAATAAACAATTTCCAGAAAACACGGGCAGTTGTTGCCAACATGGTACAGTATTTACGGACATTGTCAAAAACTGGCAACCCAAATGCACATGATTCGCGCTATGCAGGTGGACAACATGCAAATATTAATAAAAATGAATGCACAAATGGAAAAGAATGCTCCCGCAAAAAGCACCCCATCATTATTTGCGAAATTTGAAGTAGAGTTTCCACTAAAAAGTGTAGAGGAGTTGAATATACTAGAGGATGGTCTGCGAAATCGGGAGGATTTTGAAGATGCAGTAAGTAAAATATTTACATATATCGTGTTTAAACTTATTTTCGTAAAAAATTATGGTGGGGATAGGTCATTGTAGTTTGCAGAAAATGTGTAATGTAAAAAATATGTGAAGTTTCAAGCTGTTTTTAAAATTCGTTTTCGGTATTTCTTCGATATGAAATTATATGTACTTTGTTAATGCTAAGTAATTTTTAAATTTTAGGTCAATGAATTGGCCAAATACGGTGGATCGAATGTGTACAACTGTATAAAGAGGATGATGACGCCCCTAATGGCCAACGAATTGGCCATTAAATACAGTTGGCTGGGGCGAAAGGGAAAACTGCCCTTTAAGAATTCCCTGGTGGCGAAATTGATAATAGGTATGTAAATGTCATTCTCATTTTACTGTTGCTAATATTGATTATTCTCTAACTCAAATATAATGTTTCATCCAAATTCTTGTTTAAGATGCTGCCGAAAAAGGAAAAGTTACGGGGAGTAGGATGGAGGCGGAACAAAATATTCAACTATGGCTGAAACGAGCTTCCGACAGGAGAGGGGACAGGCCACTTTAAACTGTATGTTTTAACCGTTCTTAATTATGCTATTTCATACACTGAGATTCTTAATTGTAAGGCAGAAGGTGGAAATATCTAACAGGGTAGTAATACGGACCATGTCCTTGTTCATCAAATAACCTACAATAGAAAAATTTCCAAAATAATAAGACTCTGTATCTTTCCATCCTTTATGCCACTTGCTATCTTGCTCAGCTAAATAGTAAGCGTTCCTCTAGGAATGCTCACATTCGAGTAGTTATCTTACATTTACTCTTTATTCTAATTTTGTCTTTTCATTAGTTATATGTAGGAGCAGCTCGCACAGCATCATCCGGCGCAGGACCATATCGCACGGGAGTTCCTCGCAGGGCATCACCCCTGGAGGCATCGCTTCGCACCGGAGCACCTCGACCGGGAGAACGTGGCAGAGGACCACCTCGCAGGGCATCATCCTTGAAGGCATCGCTTCGCACCGGAGCACCTCGAACGGGAGAACGTTGTATGGGACCACCTCGCACGGCATCATCCCTGAAGGCATCACTTCGCACCGGAGCACCTCGACCGGGAGATCGCTGCAGGGGACCACCTCGCAGGGCATCACCTGGCATCGGACCACTTAAAGCAGCCTCCGATAGAAAATTTTCCTGTACGTTTCCTCCTTTTACGCTCTTTGATATCTTGTTTTGCTAAATAGTAAGCGTTCCTCTGGGAATGCTCACATTCGAGTAGTTATCTTACATTTACTCTTTATTCTAATTTTGTCTTTTCATTAGTTATACAGGGTGTCCCAAAAATGTCGGTTTTCCTTGAAAGGGGTGACTCAGGGGGTGATTTGAAACAACTTTTTCCTTAGCGAAAATATTGTCCGAAGCTTCGTTAAGGAGATATTAACCAAAAACCCCGACCAATCAGAGCGCGCGCCTTCCGCCCGAGTTCCCGCGGTAGCGTTGGCTACGCGGTAGGCGACCGCGCTTGTGCTACGAACGTACGAACAAGCAAGTCGGCATGCATCGAAAGGAACCACGTTACACAGTTTTTTTTTTAAAGCAGAATCTTAAATAAGAATAATTTGAAGTGAGAGGACAAGAAGTACGTAAATTTCGTTTTTAAATAAGGTATAAACGAAAAGGTAACGTAACAGAAAATGTACGACAAGTGATCGTAATTCGTTATTGAGGTAAAAATCCGTAGTTTAACAGCGGCCAACACAACTAAATTTAAAAAATAATATTAGGTGTATGAATAAATTCTTTCCGACTGGAATTTCTATCGCGGTGGTATTCAGAAGCTGCCAGAAAAATGGCAAAAGGTAATTAACAATAATGGAAATTATTTCGATGATCGAGTTGTTTTCATATTTTTTAAATCGAACTGTTATTGTACCCTAAAATCGGAAAGAATTTATTTCTACACCTAATAATCACCAATAAATTAAACAAAACTCACCCTTTCGGACATTCCTTTCCTTGCTTTCCTTCCCTTTTCAGAAACCTGTGTCACTAGGCCACTGTACCGATCCTGGTCATCGGCGTCCAGTGCTCAGCTGATCGCAGGGTCAATGTACCGAATATTCACTTCACTGCACGGCTACTAACACTGATCACTGAATTTATTTTTGACGGAACGTGTTGTCCCTACGTTATAAAAATTGGTGGCCGCGAAAGGGGCCGATTACTGTTAATTACTGGGACGAGATTACTACTATTACCCGGCGAAAAGAAAACTCGTGGCAGACTGTCTCGGGCTGTGCAGTCCGCTGCTGTGCAGCGATCAGATACGGATCCGACCGACGATCGTCAAAACAAAAGCGTAGGCTACGCTTGGTCAAATCGCTCTGTCCCACTCGATCTCGTGTTTCGTTCGATCTCTTCGTCGCGCGGTGTGACAATGTATGTGGCAACTTCAGCTAATAACCAAAATACGTGTGCCCCGCCTTTAAAAGTGTGCCCAAATAGGTGACTCGACCAATCGTCACAGCAGCGGACTGCACAGCCCGAGACAGTCTGCCACGAGTTTTCTTTTCGCCGGGTAATAGTAGTAATCTCGTCCCAGTAATTAACAGTAATCGGCCCCTTTCGCAGCCACCAATTTTTATAACGTAGGAACAACACGTTGCGTGAAAAATAAATTCAGTGATCAGTGTTAGTAGCCGTGCAGTGAAGTGAATATTCGGTACATTAACCCGGACGCAGTGTGATCAGCTGAGCACTGGGCGCTACTCAACCATAAATCTTTTCGTCCACCGATAACCAGGATCGGTACAGTGACCCAGTGACACAGGTTTCCGAAAAGGGAAGGAAAGCAAGGAAAAGAATGTCTGAAAGGGTGAGTTTTATTTAATTTATTGGTGATTATTAGGTGTGAAAATAAATTCTTTCCGATTTTAGGGTACAATAACAGTTCGATTTAAAAAATATGAAAACAACTCGATCAGTTCTCGAAACTGATTTCTCGCAACAATATCCATTATTGTTAATTACCTTTTGCCATTTTTCTGGCAGCTTCTGAATACCACCGCGATAGAAATTCCAGTCGGAAAGAATTTATTCATACACCTAATATTATTTTTTAAATTTAGTTGTGTTGGCCGTTGTTAAACTACGGATTTTCACCTCAATAACGAATTACGATCACTTGTCGTACATTTTCTGTTACGTTACCTTTTCGTTTATGCCTTATTTAAAAATGAAATTTACGTACTTCTTGTCCTCTCACTTCAAATTATTCTTATTTAAGATTCTGCTTTAAAAAAAAACTGTGTAACGCGGTTTCCTTCGATGCATGCCGACTTGCTTGTTCGTACGTTCGTAGCACAAGCGCGGTCGCCTACCGCGTAGCCAACGCTACCGCGAGAACTCGGGCGGAAGGCGCGCGCTCTGATTGGTCGGGGTTTTTGGTTAATATCTCCTTAACGAAGCTTCGGACAATATTTTCGCTAAGGAAAAAGTTGTTTCAAATCACCCCCTGAGTCACCCCTTTCAAGGAAAACCGACATTTTTGGGACACCCTGTATGTAGGAGCTGTTCGCACAGCATCATCCGGCACGGCATCCTCTCGGACGGGAGATCCTCGCAAGGCTTCACCCCTGAAGGCATCGCTTCGCACCGGAGCACCTCGACCGGGAGAACGTTGCAGAGGACCACCTCGCAGGGCATCATCCTTGAAGGCATCGCTTCGCACCGGAGCACCTCGACCGGGAGAACGTTGTATGGGACCACCTCGCACGGCATCATCCCTGAAGGCATCACTTCGCACCGGAGCACCTCGACCGGGAGATCGCTGCAGGGGACCACCTCGCAGGGGACCACCTGGCATGGGGACACTCAAAGCAGCCTCCGATAGAAAATTTTTCTTTACGTTTCCTCCTTTTACGCTATTTGATATCTTGTTTTGCTAAATAGTAAGCGTTCCTCTGGGAATGCTCACATTCGAGTAGTTATCTTACATTTACTCTTTATTCTAATTTTGTCTTTTCATTAGTTATATGTAGGAGAAGCTTGCACAGCATCATCCGGCACGGCATCCTCCGCACGGCTTCACCCCTGAAGGCATCGCTTCGCTCCGGAGCACCTCGACCGGGAGAGCTTCGCGTCGGGCAGAGTTGGGCAAATTGTAATCTAATTACAACTTACAAATTACAATTAAACTGTAATTGTGTAGTTGATTACACATTATTTTCTGTAACCATTAATTTAAGTTGTAGATAAAATTGTGGTCAACCACCTACATTAACGATAACAAAAAATAATATGTAATAAACTACACAATTACCTTTTAATCGTAATTTGTAAGTTGTAATTAGATTACATTTTGCCCAACTCTGGCGTCGGGGAACCTTGCATGGAAACTCTTGACTCGGGAGCTGGCGTGCATGGGTCTTTTGCGACCGACGATATAATATGTGGTAAAATATGATCGAAAATCTTCCACTGTTTCCGTTTCCCGCAGAGCTATTGGGTCATTCCACGCGAAGTCAGACATTTTTCGGAGTGTTGCCAAGCAACTTGGATATGTTGTAGTCTTTAGGGATATATAATCTTATCTCGAAGGATTTTTCATAATATCAAAAATTGTGGATGTTAAGCTCTTTGGAATATAGTATTTACTTTTTTTCCAAAAATTGTAACTGTTGAACTAACAAACTGATAAAAATGACCTTTTAGGTACTTTTAATGAAGGCTGAGCCGTGAGGTACTCGTACAGTCAGGGACAAAAAGATAGGACACTCATTAATTCGTCAATTGTTATTTAATATGTAACATAAATTAAGTTTATATTTGTAACACAAACAGGTAGACTTCCGTTTCCGGTCGCGGTGTATGGCAGGTGTGCGAAAGTGAGCGGTGTGGTGAAGCGGTGAAAGGGAGGATAGAGTGTGAGTGTGGAGGGTTGAGGAGAAGTGGGGAAAGGAGAGAGATAAGGGGGAAAGGGTTAGGAGTGTGGGTGGCAGGGAAATTGGAGTGTTAAGGGAAGGCTTGGAGGTTAGGTGAGAGAGGTACATTTTGGCGGGAACAACAGATAGAGAGCGGAGCGAGGCGAAGTGACACCTGTTGAGGAGTGGAAGAGATAGAGGTGCAGAAAGGAAGGCAGGAAGGCGGGAATTTTGAACGGGGGAAAAAGTACATAGGAACATGGATATAGAGAAGGGTGATGAGATGGAAGCGGGGGGAAGTGGGAGAGAAAGGCAAATGGGGGGGAAAGGGAAAGGGGGTGAGAAAGGAAAAGGGAGCGCAAACATAAAGGAAAGAAATAGGAAGGACAGTGGTAGTAGCGTGGGGAGTAGTGTGGGTAGCCTGGAAAATTACTGGGGAAAAAAGAGAGAGAGGGAAGAAGAGGAGGCAGAGGCGTTCGCAGAGGAGGGAAGGGGAGGATTTAAGAGGAGTGGAAAAACGACGAGGTCGCCAGAAAAAGGGGGCAAAGAGGGAGGCGAGCAGGGGGGAGGGGGAATGGTAGGGATGGAAGGAATGTTGAAGGAGCTGATAAGGGAAATAAGGGAAATGAAGAAGGAGATGAGGAGTGAAAGGGAAGAAAGAAAAAGGTTGGAGGAGGAATGGACGGCGGAAAGAAGGAAGTGGGAAGAATGGATGAAGGAGGAGAAGGCGAGGAGGGAGGGAATAGAGGAAAAGTTGGAGAGACTGGAAGAAAGGGATAGGAGGATGGAGGAGGTGATGGAGAGGGTAGAGAGATGGGAAAAGGAAGGAAGAAATGGAAAGGAAGTTGTGGAAGAGGGACAGGTGGAGGAATGGAGAATGAGGCTGAGAAGGTTGGAGGTAATGCAGGACAAAAAGGAGAGGGAGGGTAGAAGATGCAACGTGGTGATAAGGGGTTTGGGGGTGGAAGGAGAAGTGGAGGAGGGGGTGAGGAGGCTCTGGGGGAGGATGGGATTGGAGTGGGGAGCTATAAAAGAGGTGAAAAAGATAGGAAGAGCGGGAGGGGAGGGGCGTGGAATGGCTCTGGTGAAATTGGTGGGAAGGGAGGAAAAAAGGAAGGTAATGGAGGCGAGGAGAAAGCTGAGGGACGGGAAGGAGAGGATTGAGGATGACCTCACGGGAGAGGAGAGAAGAGGGAGGTGGAAGATAGAGAGAGAGGCACAGAGAGAAAGGGAGAGGGGGATGAATGTACAGATAGGGTACATGAAGATGTGGGTAAACGGGAGGATGAAAAAATGGGATGAGGTGGGTGAGAAATGGGTGGAGGAGCAGGGAAACGAAGGGAGTGGGAAAGGGGGAGGAGAGAGGGGTTGAAGCGGAGGCAGGAGAGGGACAGTGGGGGAAGTTATAAGGTGGTCTTCTGGAACGTGGCGGGAGTAAAAAATAAAGATGGGGATTTTTGGAAAGGACTGGAGGAGTGGGAGGTGGTAGTGATGTGTGAAACGTGGATGGAGGAAAGAGACTGGGAATATGTAAGGATTAGGCTGCCAAAGGGATACGTGTGGGAGAAACAATGGGCTAAGAGGATAAGTAAAAAGGGGAGGGCAATGGGGGGAATGCTAATGGGGGTAAGAAAGGAGATAGAAACAAGAGGCGAGGAAAAAGGAGAGAAGGAGGGGATAATGATGAAGCAGGTGAAGATGGG
This sequence comes from Andrena fulva, assembly GCA_946251845.1. Classification (NCBI taxonomy): domain Eukaryota; kingdom Metazoa; phylum Arthropoda; class Insecta; order Hymenoptera; family Andrenidae; genus Andrena; species Andrena fulva. The sequence goes on from OX276330.1 coordinate 22,076,413, forward strand.
GGGGAGTGGTGGAGGGTGGTGGGAGTTTATGTTGTTGTGAAACAACCACCGAATAGCACTGAGCCAGCAAGATGTGCATCAATGCTAAGGAATCCACAAACGACGCAACGGTCAACGAACGTTGCGCAGCCACGGGTCAACGGACGGCGACCATTACGCCCCCGCCACGACCCAAAACGACCATATATAATCACCGCCCAAAACGGGGCGCGTGCTCTCACTTTTCGAATCGATTAGCGATCACTACCGTGATCGCCGCGCCAGTGTCAGTTCAGGCTCAATAAATCCTTATTCACTCTACGGTGAGTTCTAACTCTTAAACCGGCCAAGGATCCACTACCTTCGGTTCAAACCCGAATCCCCGTTCCCGGCATCTACACCCGAATTATCGGAGCCCGGAGGACGACCCTTCCGAGGACAGCCCACGGCAACCCACGAGATTCTCAGAGAGAACCTCAGCCCCGGCAACCTCGCAACAAAATTGGTGGCAGCGGTGGGATCCAGCCAACGTAGAGGACCAGGTGAGCCGACCGACTGGAGCCAAGCAGACCTACCACGGCCAATACCGACTTACCAGGAAGGCCGTAGATCAACTGACAGTGCTGTCAACGGCCAAGAGAGGACGCCAACGACCACTTAACGACAACTACGATGCATCCGATGCTACTCGTATTGTAAGTGCGAAATTTAATACCTAAGCCGAGCATCACGTCGAAAAATTTTTTCCATGCGCCGAGCGATATCTTTAGGAGCTAACCTCGAGCGAAATCTAGGCGTAACAGAAAGACGCGAAATCGTAGCACCGGACCTAAGTTACATAGGCTCCCCGCGCAGGAGACGAAGCGTACCCGCGAACGCACCCAGCGACGAAGAGTACGCGGCGGCGGTCGATGCGATCATCGAACTCAACGAGAGCGCGGTAGCCGGTCCGAATCAGCCACTAGGGCACGATAGTTCGATAGCTGAGATCTTACAAAGGTCACTAGATACCGACGGACACATAGTTTGGGAACGACTTTTCCCTTTCAAGGAATTAGATCCGAGTTTACTTCCCCCACTCGTGACAGACACTTTTGACGAAACCTGCACCGAAGCAAGCGGGTTTGCGTACACCTCATACGACAGCGAAGTATTCAGGTTGTCCGATAGACCACTAAGCAACATGCAGAGATCACCAGTAGGGCGACCGTCGGGAGGAACCTCGGGAGAAGGCACAGCCGGATTAGAGACCTCGAGAGTAGAAACTAATACGGGAAATGCGAATTCCGAAGCTAGGTTCGCCGCGATCGAACAGACATTACAATTACTACAGGAATCTATACAACAACTGACTAACGTACCGAGAACCGACGTGACGAGACAAAGACGGAGAACAGAGGAGGAAATACGGGTTATGCCCGGAGAAGTAGAAGAAGAAATCGATAGGCTGCGATTAGCGCTGGAAACACCTCCGCCAAGAGAAGGCCCAGGGGACAGAACCGCGGTACATTTCAATGACGAACTAGAAGAATTAAACGATGAGCCTAGACGATCTAGCCTTTTTGTACCCCCCACATTCGATATAGAAGAACCGCCCGACGATCCAATAGAATTGGACGAACGACGAGTTTTTAGCGCATTGAAAATGATACCCAAGTTCGACGGAAAAAATTCCAAGGACATAGTCGATTTCCTCGACACTGCCAAATACGTGTTGAGATCATATAAAACACCGGAACATCGAGCCCAGATTTTAAATGGAATAAAGACGACTCGATTAACCGGGACAGCGCGATTAGAAGTACGGACTAGGGACATACGGACGTTCCAGGACCTGGAAGACGTGTTAACCTCAATTTACAAACCAGCGCGTACGTCCGCGGTCGTATTAATGGAACTTTTGAAATGCACCCAAGGAACGCATGAAGATGCCCATTCCTACGGCAGCCGATTGGCCAAATTACTTAACGAACTAATTGAAGTAGGGCTAGACGAAAAAGATACGCCAGTAGAAAAAACAGCGGCAATTAAAATATTTAAGAGGCTAGCGCACACACTTTTCCAAGAAGGCCTTCGCGACGACCTGAAAATTCTGGTCAAATCACGACGGTCAGCCGATTTACAAGAGGCGATATCAATAGCGATAGAAGAAGAGCGCTCGACAAAGAAACGATTTGCAGCGTCAGCGACTAACCGCGGCGCAGTGGAACCTCGCGATATTGTTATACTTGCAAGAGATCGGGACATCTCACTAAAGAATGTTGGAAAAATAATCAAGGTAACGGAGATGGTTCGTTCAAGACCTATCCGGAAACCGGAAATAGAAAAAGAATAAACGAAGTCGCGCGATACCCGCCGCGAGGGACACCTGAGACGCAAGGCGGACAACGCCCGCCATACCATAATGACAGGGCACGCGAGCAAGGACGGAGACCGTACAATGCTAACCCAGCATATCCGCAATCGAGAGGCCCGAACCTCTCTTTCCCCTCTAACGAGCAACGCGATAACCGTGAAGAAAACCGGAAACCTAAGCGAATAGCGAAAATACGGACACGAGCGGACGAACCACCCGATTACGTCGCAGACGAAATTCAGGTGGATATTAAGGAAACAAAGGTTAATGCCGTCAGGATGTTGGTAGATTCAGGAGCCGAAGTGTCGGTAATAACCAAACCATGCGTCCGCGACGACGTAGAGATAAAGGAAAGCGAACTGCAATTAGTAGCCCTGTCCGGAGACCCAATAAACACGTTGGGAAAGGTAGAAGCCACCTTTCCACTTGGGGACCAAGAGATTAAACATCCGTTATACGTAGTCGAAGAAAAAACGCTAAGGGACTCCCAAGGGATAATGGGGGTAGATTTCCTCAAACACCACAAGGCGGGAATCGACTACAAAACTCGAACCCTCTCGATAGGAGGCCAGCCCTGGAAAACCCTCCAGGCGCAAAATAAAATTACAGTTCCCCCGCGCGCACAAACCATAGTGGAAATCGACGTAGACGGAGAAAAGGAAGGAATAGTAGAAAAACGAGAATTAGAAGAAGGAATATTCCTGGGCGAGTGCTTAATAAAACCGGCCCACGGAAAGGGAATAGCTTGCATAATCAACCTAACAAACGATCCGCGCACGTTGACACGGCCACACATAGAATTAACCGAGGTGCCAGACAACGTGACAACGAAGGTGCATTCCGCTGTCGCGGCATTCCGCGCCACAGTGGGCAAGGAATCGCTGACGACTCGCGTAAACAGAGTCTTAGAAATGATGAAATTAAGCCACTTAAACGGCGAAGAAAAAAGTAGCATGGAAGAAATCGGTCGAGAATTTTGCGATATTTTCCATTTAGCCGGAGATCGTTTGACGACCACTAACGCGACCACGCATCGAATACCCATCAAGGAGGGACAGATGCCCTGCAATGTCAAACCATACAGGTTGCCAGAAACACATAAGCGTGAAATGCAAATACAAGTTAACCAAATGCTAGAGGACGAGGTCATCCAATTCAGCGCCAGCCCGTACAACGCGCCAATGTTGGTTGTACCGAAAAAACCAGATGCGGAAGGAAACGTGAAAAAGCGCGTAGTCTTAGATTTCAGAAAACTAAACGAAATCACAATAGGCGATTCGTACCCACTGCCAAATATCACCGAGATACTTGACCAGTTAGGGAAAGCGCAATATTTCACCACGCTAGATCTCGCGTCGGGGTATCACCAGATACCCATGGACGACAGAGACAAACACAAAACAGCATTCTCAACCCCGCAAGGACATTACGAGTTCAATCGAATGCCCTTTGGATTAAAAAACGCACCTGCAACGTTCCAAAGGTTGATGAACACCGTACTCATGGGACTACAAGGACTAGACTGTTTCGTCTACCTGGATGACATAGTGATACACGGGGCGACCCTAAAGGAACATAATGCACGATTGCGAAGGGTGATGAGAAAACTACGAGAGTACAACTTGAAACTGCAACCGGAAAAATGCTCGTTCCTATGTAAGGAAGTAGGATTTTTGGGACACATAATAACGCCCGAAGGCATAAAGCCGGATCCGGAGAAAACAAGGGCGGTGGGACAGTACCCCGTACCTACGAAATTAAAAGAATTGCAATCCTTCTTAGGCTTGGCAGGATACTACCGAAGATTCATTCCACAATATTCACAGATAGCGAAACCCTTATCAAATCTAACAAGCGACAAAACGGAATTTGTCTGGTCAACCGAGCAGCAATACGCGTTCGAGACGCTGAAGAACTGCTTAATTACAGCACCAGTATTAGCATACCCAGATTTTTCAAAAGAATTCATAATCACAACCGACGCATCGGACGTAGCGGTAGGCGCAATACTGTCACAAGGGAAGATAGGAGAAGACAGACCAATAGCATACGCAAGTAGGGTACTAAACAAAGCAGAAAGGAATTATAACACAACAGAAAAAGAATTACTCGCGATCGTCTGGGCAACAAAACAATTTCGACCATATGTGTACGGAACACACTTCAAGGTGGTAACAGATCACAAAGCATTAGTATGGCTATTCAAGGTACAAGACCCCGGATCAAGGTTGACTCGCTGGCGAATACAGCTAGCGGAGCACGACTACGAGATAATACATAAGGCCGGAAAAGCCAACACAAATGCAGACGCGTTGAGTAGAAACGTGAATGTAATCCTGAACCAACAAGAAGAAAACGGTGAAAACGGTGAAAACGCAAAACAAGAAACAAGCGTAATGGAAGTAGAATCCGAAAGGGACAGACAACAGATACTGTATGAATACCATTTAGCACCCCTAGGCGGGCACCAAGGAATTCAGCGCACAGCGCAAAGAATAAAACAAAAATATAGATGGACAGGAATGGATAAAGACATAGAGGAGTACATCCAAAAATGCGCATGGTGCCAAAAGAATAAAGCCAGCAGAAGAACCAAGGCACCAATGGTGATATCCGACACGCCTACGAGACCATTCGAAAAGGGCGCACTAGATATTGTAGGACCACTCACAGTGACGGAGCTAGGAAATAGATACATCCTAACATTCCAAGATCACCTCACGAAATTTAGTAAAGCAATACCCATCCCTGACCAAGAAGCAAGAACGATAGCAAAAGCGTTCGTAACAAAGATAATTTGCGAGCACGGAATACCGGATAAAATACTAACCGATCAGGGGGCAAATTTCGTCGGAGAAATGTTTAAAGATACATGTAAGCTATTAAAAATCACGAAAATACAGACAACGGCGTATCACCCTGAATCGAACGGAGCTCTCGAAAGGTCTCACAGGACGCTGGTAGAATACTTGAGACACTACATAGACAGAGATCATTCTGATTGGGATAAATGGTTACCCTACGCAATGTTTACCTACAATACAACCCCACATACAGCGACAGGTTACACCCCCCACGAATTAGTCTACGGACAAAAAGCGGAATTACCGACCGCACTAAAAATCACGTCTAATCCTACCTATAACTACGACGATTACGCGCAAGAGGCCAGAGAACGGCTAAGGACATCAAATGAAGTAGCGCGAGCAAAGCTATTAGACGCGATACAACGCTCAAAAACTACGTATGACAAAAAGACGAAAGAAATCCAATTCAGGATAGGCGATAAAGTACTACTATATGACGAGTCCGTGAGGCGGGGAAGATCGAAGAAGTTAGATTCTAAATGGGAAGGACCGTACGTAATAATAGATAAAAAGTCAAAAGTAAACGTCACGATAAAAAAGGGTAGAAGGACGTTAACCGTCCACGTAAATAGAATAAAACATTTCATAGAATAAAAACCTTAAACGCTACGGGCGGGAGAGAGGAACGGAAATGAAGGAAAATAATTGGGGAAATACAAAAATTAGGTAAAACCAAAATATATTCTAGAGCAAAAGAGTTACAAACTCATATTATAAGAAAACAAAATTGAAAAAGAACAGAAAAATTAAACAGACAAATTCAACACATTTACGAAATACCGTCATATACGCAAAACAAACGAAGAGGATTAATAAACGGGATAGGCTCAATAGCAAAAACACTTTTCGGAATAATGGACGCGAGTGACGCGGAAGAAATAAACGCACACTTCGCGGAAGTAGACAGTAAACAAGACACATTACAGACAACAATAAAACGACAGATACAACTTACAAACAATAGCCTATGGATCGCCACGGCACAACCAGCGACATGGATCTACGCGACCCATGAACCAGAAACAATTACAATCCAATGTACAAATAGCAAAACATTCAAAACAACGCTCACACATTCGGGAACTATCACACTAAAAGACAATTGTAAAGTAACCGGTAAAGAGGTACTATTGCGAAACCAAAAAGCATTATATGAACAAAACCTTGTAATAAAAACATCACCCCTCTACAACATAACCGCAGACCCAAATATAGCAGGATGGAGTAACAGTACACGAACAAAACCCCTCACACATGTCGAACTCCATAGAATAATAAAAGACCCGTCGGAATTTTCACAATTGTACAAACAACTTAACGAAATCAAGAACGAACTACCTGCGGAAACAAAACATGTAAGCATACCAATATGGCACATATTGTACCCGAGTGCCACAACAATATTAATTGTAATAGTAATAGTTCTGGCAGTTATAATATACTTCGTAAACTATCGGAAAAAACCAACGAAACGCGAGGCCCAAGCCATATATACCGTACCAGAACCGAAAGTAACACGATCAGAACTCAATGTACAACTAAATTAAAATAAGAAACGATTGTATAAAACATTATAATCGGGAAAACCTATGTAACGAACTGACGCTGAGCCATAGAAATAGGACAAAATTTTCCCGATACAGCCACCCTTCTTTCAAGGGGGGGAGGATGTTGTGAAACAACCACCGAATAGCACTGAGCCAGCAAGATGTGCATCAATGCTAAGGAATCCACAAACGACGCAACGGTCAACGAACGTTGCGCAGCCACGGGTCATCGGACGGCGACCATTAGGCCCCCGCCACGACCCAAAACGACCATATATAATCACCGCCCAAAACGGGGCGCGCGCTCTCACTTTTCGAATCGATTAGCGATCACTACCGTGATCGCCGCGCCAGTGTCAGTTCAGGCTCAATAAATCCTTATTCACTCTACGGTGAGTTCTAACTCTTAAACCGGCCAAGGATCCACTACCTTCGGTTCAAACCCGAATCCCCGTTCCCGGCATCTACACCCGAATTATCGGAGCCCGGAGGACGACCCTTCCGAGGACAGCCCACGGCAACCGACGAGATTCTCAGAGAGAACCTCAGCCCCGGCAACCTCGCAACAATGTGAACAAAGATTTGCAGAAGAAGCTGGAGGAAATAGAGGAGTGGATAGAGGGAAGAGAAGAGGGAATAAGGGTGGTAATAGGAGGGGACTTTAATGCGAGGACAGGAAGGGAAGGGGGAGAGATTTCGGGAGAGGGAGAGGGGGAGGAAAGGGGACGAGAAAATAGGAGGTCGAAAGATATGGAGGTGAATGGGGAGGGCAAGAGGTTGTGCATATATTTGGAGGAGAGGGGGTGGGGAATACTGAACGGAAACATAGAGGGGGATGAAGAGGGGGAGTGGACGTATGCAGGAGGGAGAGGGAACTCTGTAATAGACTACGTATTAGGGAATGAGGACACGAGGGAGAGAGTGGAGAGGATGGAGGTGGGGGAGAGGGTGGACTCAGACCATCACCCGGTGGTGGTGTGGCTGAGGGGAGAAGATAGAGAGGGGGTAAGAAAGGGGAGAAAAGGTGAGAGAAGGAGGGCAGGAAGGGGGAATTGGACTGCGGAGCGAAGGGAGGAGTTTATAAGAAAGTTTGGGAAGAGAGAGGGGGGAGAAAGAGGAATACAGGAGGAATGGAGAGAGCTGAAGGAAAGGATAAAAGGGGCGATAGGGAGGGTAGGGGCGGGGGGAGAGAAGGTTGGAAAGGGGGGGTGGTGGGACAAAGAGTGTAGGGAGGAGAAAAGTAAGGTTAGGAAGGAGCTGAGAAGATGGAGAAGAGAGGGAGGAGATGGGAAGGAGTACAGGGAGAGGAAAAAAGAGTATAAGATAATGTGTGAGGGGAAGAAGAGAAAGGAGGTGGAAAGGTGGGAGAAGGAGATAGAGGGGATTAGGACGGAAGGGCAGGTGTGGAAAGTGGTGAACAGAGAGAGGAAAAGGAAGCGGAGGGTGGAGGAGGGGATAAAAATGGAAGAATGGGAAGAGTATTTTAGGGGGGTGTTAGGTGGTGTAGAGTGGAGGGTGAGAAAAGGAGGGGAAAGAAAGAGAGGGGAGGATGGAGAGGAGGAGATAAGTAAGGAGGAGATTAGAAGGGTGGTAAGGGGGCTGAAGGAGGGAAAGGCGGTAGGAGGTGACAGCATACCCAATGAAGTATGGAAGTATGGGGGGGTAGAAGTGGAAGATTGGCTTTGGGTAATATGTAATAGGGTGTGGAAGGGGGAAGGGTGGGTGGAAGAGTGGAGGGATGGAGTTGTGGTGCCGGTGGTAAAGAAAGGGGTAGGGAAAAAGGTGGAGGATTGCAGAGGGATTACGTTGACACAGACAGCGTATAAGGTGTATGCGTCGGTTTTAGCGGAAAGGCTGAGGGAGGAGGTGGAGAGGAAAAAGCTGTTGCCACCGAGTCAGGCCGGCTTCAGGAGAGGAATGGGGTGTATGGACAACATATACGTGTTGAACCACTTGATAAACCGACAGGTGACAAGGAAGGAAAGGAAGATGGTGGTTTTCTTCATAGACCTGAAGGCGGCCTTTGACTCGGTGGATAGGGAGGTGTTGGTCAAGCCGATGAGGAAGAGGGGAGTGAGAGAGGGATTGGTGGAAAGGTGCGCAGAGGTGTTAAAGGAGACGGTGTGTAGGGTGAGAGTGGGGGAGGAGGAAGGGAAGGAGTTTTGGACGGCAAGGGGGGTGAGGCAGGGCTGTCCTCTGAGCCCATGTATGTTTATACTGCTACTGGCGGATTTGGACGAGGAGTTGGAGAAAGGAGGGTGGGGAGGAGTGAGACTGGGGGGGAGGAAAGTATACACCCTGGCATATGCGGACGATGTGGCAGTGGTGGCGGAAGATGAGGAGGGGATGAAAGGTATGATGGGGAAACTGGAAAGGTATTTGGATGGGAAGGGCTTACAGTTGAACGTGAGTAAATCAAAGATAATGAGGTGTAGGCGTGGAGGAGGGAGATGGAGTAGAGTGGTGTGGAGGTGGAAGGGAAAGGAAGTGGAGGAGGTCAGGACGTTCAAATACCTGGGGTATACTTTGATGGGGAGTGGGGGGCAGGAGGCCCATGTGGAGGAAAGGGTTAGGAAAGCGGCGGCAGTGATGGGGAGGGTTTGGGGGATTGGTAAGAGGAGGTTTGGGAAGGACTGGGGGAAGAGAATATGGTTATTTGATAAGTTGGTGTGGGCGATGATGAGCTATGGGGTGGAGATATGGGGGTGGAAGGTGCGAGATAAGGTTGAGGGGTTGCATGAAAGATTTTTAAGGTGGGTGTTGGGGGTGGACTGGTGCACGCCGGGCTATATGGTAAGGGAGGAACTGCAGAGGGATAGGTTGAAGGGCAGGGCGGGTTTGAGGGCATGGGGTTATGAGAGGAAGCTGGAGGAGGGGAAAGGAGGGGAACTAGCTAGGATGTGCTGGCAGGAAATAAAAGGTAGGGCAAGGAGGGGGAAAGTGCTGGGGGGATGGGAAGAAGAAAGGAAGGGGTTTTTGGAGGAGAGGGGATGGACGGTGGAGGGGTTGGAAGGAATGAGGGAAAGGGGGGAAATGAGGGGGGAAGAGTTAGTTAGTAGGGAAAGGAAATTGCAGGAGACGGAAAGATGGGAAAGGATAAGGGAGTCGAAATTTAATAGGTGGTATGGAGCGGTAAAGGGGGTAGGGGTGCCGGGGTATTTGAAAAAGGGTTGGGGAGAAAGCAGGTGGAGGCGCGTGGCCAGATTCAGACTGGGGAGTGAGATGAGGGGAGGGAGGTATTGGGAGGAGGAGGAGAAGAGGAAATGTAGAGTTTGTGGATGGGGGGATGAGACATGGGAACACGGAGGGGGTGGCAAGAAGTAGTGGGAGAGGTTCTGTGCGACGAGGGAGGGGGAGAGGAGTGGATGAGAAAAGTGGAGGAATGGAGAGGGGGTTGAATGGAAGGAGGCATGTGTAAGGAATGAGAGTGAGAGGCGGCGAGCGGAAGCGGAGGTCAAACGGTAGGGATGGGGGGTGTATGGGTGCGTGCGTGGCGGAGGGGAGCGAGCGAGCGAGCGAGTATATATATAGAATATATATAGGTTAAGATATATAGGTTAAGAGTGTATGTAAGAGGAGACGGAATGGCGGATTGTAATCCCTAAGGGGAGCAATAAAGTATACATTATTGTAACACAAACAAGTATACAGGGTGTCCCAAAAATGTCGCGTTTCCTTGAAAGGGGTGACTCAGGGGGTGATTTGAAACAACTTTTTCCTTAGCGAAAATATTGTCCGAAGCTTCGTTAAGGAGATATTAAGCAAAAACCCCGACCAATCAGAGCGCGCGCCTTCCGCCTGAGTTCCCGCGGTAGCGTTGGCTACGAGGTAGGCGACCGCGCTTGTGCTACGAACGTACGAACAAGCAAGTCGGCATGCATCGAAGAAAACCGCGTTACACAGTTTTTTTTTTAAAGCAGAATCTTAAATAAGAATAATTTGAAGTGAGAGGACAAGAAGTACGTAAATTTCGTTTTTAAATAAGGCATAAACGAAAAGGTAACGTAACAGAAAATGTACGACAAGTGATCGTAATTCGTTATTGAGGAAAAAATCCGTAGTTTAACAACGGCCAACACAACTAAATTTAAAAAATAATATTAGGTGTATGAATAAATTCTTTCCGACTGGAATTTCTATCGCGGTGGTATTCAGAAGCTGCCAGAAAAATGGCAAAAGGTAATGAACAATAATGGAAATTATTGCGATGATCGAGTTGTTTTCATATTTTTTAAATCGAACTGTTATTGTACCCTAAAATCGGAATGAATTTATTTTCACACCTAATAATCACCAATAAATTAAAGAAAACTCACCCTTTCGGACATTCCTTTCCTTGCTTTCCTTCCCTTTCCGGAAACCTGTGTCACTGGGTCACTGTACCGATCCTGGTTATCGGTGGACGAAAAGATTTATGGTTGGGTAGCGCCCAGTGCTCAGCTGATCACACTGCGTCCGGGTTAATGTACCGAATATTCACTTCACGGCACGGCTACTAACACTGATCACTGAATTTATTTTTCACGGAACGTGTTGTTCCTACGTTATAAAAATTGGTGGCCGCGAAAGGGGCCGATTACTGTTAATTACTGGGACGAGATTACTACCATTACCCGGCGAAAAGAAAACTCGTGGCAGACTGTCTCGGGCTATGCAGTCCGCTGCTGTGCAGCGATCAGATACGGATCCGACCGACGATCGTCAAAACAAAAGCGTAGGCTACGCTTGGTCAAATCGCTCTATCCAACTCGATCTCGTGTTTCGTTCGATCTCTTCGTCGCGCGGTGTGACAATGTATGTGGCAACTTCAGCCAATAACCAAAATACGTGTGCCCCGTCTTTAAAAGTGTGCCCAAATAGGTGACTCGACCAATCGTCACAGCAGCGGACTGCATAGCCCGAGACAGTCTGCCACGAGTTTTCTTTTCGCCGGGTAATAGTAGTAATCTCGTCCCAGTAATTAACAGTAATCGGCCCCTTTCGCGGCCACCAATTTTTATAACGTAGGAACAACACGTTCCGTGAAAAATAAATTCAGTGATCAGTGTTAGTAGCCGTGCCGTGAAGTGAATATTCGGTACATTAACCCGGACGCAGTGTGATCAGCTGAGCACTGGGCGCTACCCAACCATAAATCTTTTCGTCCACCGATAACCAGGATCGGTACAGTGACCCAGTGACACAGGTTTCCGGAAAGGGAAGGAAAGCAAGGAAAGGAATGTCCGAAAGGGTGAGTTTTCTTTAATTTATTGGTGATTATTAGGTGTGAAAATAAATTCTTTCCGATTTTAGGGTACAATAACAGTTCGATTTAAAAAATATGAAAACAACTCGATCATCGCAATAATTTCCATTATTGTTCATTACCTTTTGCCATTTTTCTGGCAGCTTCTGAATACCACCGCGATAGAAATTCCAGTCGGAAAGAATTTATTCATACACCTAATATTATTTTTTAAATTTAGTTGTGTTGGCCGTTGTTAAACTACGGATTTTTTCCTCAATAACGAATTACGATCACTTGTCGTACATTTTCTGTTACGTTACCTTTTCGTTTATGCCTTATTTAAAAACGAAATTTACGTACTTCTTGTCCTCTCACTTCAAATTATTCTTATTTAAGATTCTGCTTTAAAAAAAAAACTGTGTAACGCGGTTTTCTTCGATGCATGCCGACTTGCTTGTTCGTACGTTCGTAGCACAAGCGCGGTCGCCTACCTCGTAGCCAACGCTACCGCGGGAACTCAGGCGGAAGGCGCGCGCTCTGATTGGTCGGGGTTTTTGCTTAATATCTCCTTAACGAAGCTTCGGACAATATTTTCGCTAAGGAAAAAGTTGTTTCAAATCACCCCCTGAGTCACCCCTTTCAAGGAAACGCGACATTTTTGGGACACCCTGTACATCGTTTTACACTGTGTTTGTTCATATGGTCCAATTGGTTAAATTAAAATGTTGATATTCAATATAAATTTATCTGGAAAACTGTAAACATTCAAGAAAGTTAGTGGGACAAAATGATAGGACATGTGTATAAAAAATGGAATGGACAAAAGGAATTACCAGTTTTGCTTAATATTCAGTACTTGGTAGAGCCTCCTTTATTTTTTATTACGGAAATCATCCGTTTTGGTAGAGATTTATATAACTTTTTAATCGCTTTTCTCCTTAATTGGAGCCATTCATGTTCAATGCATTGTTTTAACTCGTCTATAGTTAAAAATTGTCGACCGTTGGCATATATTGCTCTCGCAAGGTCCGCCCAAATATTTTCCATAATGTTGAGGTCGGGTGACTTTGCTGGCCAGTCTAAAATTTTAATTGTTTCATTTGCGAAAAATGCTTGGACTATTTTAGCTGTGTGAACGGAGGCATTGTCGTGCTGAAAGATGAACTTATTTCCTGCAATTCTTGTAGCATGTTTGTTTATTTGCTCCTTAATCAGATTCAAATATATTTCGCTATTCATGTTGCCACTAATAAATTTGATATCTGTTTTTCCACGGTAACCAATGCCGGCCCAAATCATAACTCCACCACCGCCCATTTGACGACGGCTTAACAATTGAGGTTCTTTTCTCAAATCATGGTAGTAGTAAGCAAAACCGTCAGGTCCATCCATATTAAATTTCTTTTCATCGGTAAATATTATTCTGCGCCTGTTTTTTTTTAGTTGAATATGTTTTTCCGCAAATACCAAACGATCAGTTTTATGCTGTTCTGATAACACTGGCTTTCTCTGCAGTTTTTTTCGTTTTAAGTGTTTACACTGTCGTAAAACTCGTCGCACATTTTTTACGTGTGTTGTAACACCAGCTTTTTCCGCAATTTGTCTAGCGGTCATCTTCGAATTCGATGCTAATCTTAAAATTGCACGCTTCGCACGCGGTGTTAGAGCAGGAGGGCGACCAGAACTCTTTTTTTTACCGTAATTATCTGGATTTTTTACTAATTTACTTATTACATTTCTACTTCTCTTTAATATTTTATCAATTTTTGCTATAGAATACTTTTCTTTAAATAATTTTAAAGCTGTATGCACTTCACATGCACTCAATTTTTTCCCACGACCCATTCTTTATTGCTGTGTTGCAACTGCACAAATTAAACTTTTTATATTAAATAGTTTTTAGTGGAGACTTTACACAGCACTCGATGTTAACCCTTCTTGTGTACGTTTACAACTGAGAAGTGAAAATACCTCGCATGTCCTATCATTTTGTCCCACGTGAAGGACAACAATGTTTACGTTTTCCCTCACACTATTTCTTAGACACGGATACTACGTATTATCTTCGGTATATTTACAGTTATTGGTATGTAGAATGTAGCTGATTTACTAAAATGCACATTTTCTTCAGCTACTATATCAAAACATAAAGACACATAAGGGGCGGTATTCGCAGTCGCGTCTTGAGCAAATGCTTAAGCACGACCTCAAGATTATCTCAAGACACAACTATGGCGGCCTTCTTGAGCAAATGCTCAAGATGATCTTAAGTATTTGCTTAGAATAAGCAATTGCTTATATCTTATATTTTCACATTCACGTTCGGAAATTTTCGGAATAATTCTGTTAGAACAACCAATGATAGAAGGATATTCCGTTCGTTCCTTGGTGGGCGACGGAGTAGGATGCTCGAACATGTGTGAGTAATGCGTGTGAGCGTTGAGGTTATTTATTAATGATTTGCAGAGAAAAACTTTTCCACTGCCATGTAATGTTTGTTTTTAGTATAATAAACTAATATATAAACCCAACCACTAAACTGATGTAATATAGAAATAAAAACACCTCAGATTGTAGAGACTCCATTTAATTTTAATTTATTTTGTACATTATTGATAAGTATACTTGATATACATCGATAATAATATTGATATTAGCGACATTGATTACCCATAATAATATGCATTTCAATTATGAAATGAAAACATGAATGAAAACCTTCTTGCAGGTTAAGTAGTTCATCTCGTGGAATCTCGCATGATTTCGCATGTAATGACGTATGGATTCGTCTCAAGACTGTCTTGAGGTCGTGTCTTAAGCATTTGCTTCAGGAAGATCTTGTTCAAATAAGTAATTCCTTGTATGACGTCACATGTGTCAAAATAGACGATAAAACGAGGTTATATTTTCAAGACAACGTTTTACATATCTTGAGACCGTCTTGAGTGTCCGGGGTAGAGGGGGAACACCTACGGCAATGGCGATATGTGTGCGTGATGATTCAGTCACATGGTGTTCCCCCTCCACTCCGGAGATTTCATTCCCCGGCAACCTCAAACTGACGCCATTACCTGACAAAGGACATGAAAAACTGCATTCTTTATTCTTTATCGTATCGATATGGAAGTGACACCGATAGATTCCTCATGTTTTTCCGATGAAATACATACAAAATTTCATATAATTCGGACTATTTTTAACGAAGCAAGAGTGAAATAATATAAATCAATTTTTCAGCTAATTTCCTTCATTATGCTCCGTTGTTGAAGTATGGTGAGCCACGGCGGAGGGTTATCCTCGCCATTCATCACGCGCATAACCCTCATTGCCGTAGGTGTTCTCCCTCCACTCCGGAGAATCTCCGGGGCTCACCGGTAACCTATTCTTCGCTGAAAAAATAACCTCGACGCTCACACGCATTACTCACGTTCGAGCATCCTACTCCGTCGCCCACCAAGGAACGAACGGAATATCCTTCTATCATTGGTTGTTCTAACCGAATTATTCCGAAAGTTTCCGAACGTGAATGAGCAATTGCTTATTACACATGTGACGTCATACAAGGAATTACTTATTTGAACAAGACTTTGCTCAAGCAAATGCTTAAGACACGACCTCAAGACACAACAATGAATCTAGGCGGCATCTTGAGCAAATGCTTGAGACGGTCTTGAGAATAAGAAGCGACTGCGAATACCGCCCAAGGTGTTCTCTAATATGGTAAGTATTTGTAAAAAACTGAAGAAGGAAAACTTTTACTGTTTTTTTTATACAGAACATAATACGGTATCTTAATTTTTGATGTTGGCAATATTTTCCTTGAAACGAAGGTGACCCACAGTTTTTTAAATGGAATGCTAAATATTTGATTATCCAATATGAAAGCGACTGTCAAGACAAATTCAACCACTTCGTATACTATGACCTTGAAGACCACACATGGTTAGGAATGAAAGAAGAAATTCAATCTACTAGATAAATAGTTCGATATATTTATTTCATTCCTAACCTTGTGTAGCCTTGAAGGTCATACTACATGGTTGAATTTGTCTTGACAGTCGCTTTCATATTGGGTAATCAAATATATAGCATTCCATTTAAAAAACTGAAGGTCACCTTCGTTTCAAGGAAAATATTGCGAACACTAAAAATTAAGATACCGTATTAGGTGGTGTATAAAGAAACAGTAAAAGTTTTCCTTCTTCAGTTTTTTACAAATACTTGCCATATTAGAGAACACTGTATAAGAATAGCAGATATAGCCGCTTGGCCGCTGCGAGTACCGCACGACTCAGCCAATCGAGCCGGTGTGATTTGACGTATCAGGACTTCTGAAAACGGACCCGTAAAAAGGACGAATATGACTGCATCCTCATTTAAAAATCTTGATGGTATCTATCTGCATTTCCTAGCACAATTTGTCATCGGTTCTGCTCGGATTTTCACGAAGTAACTCGCATATTACTAGTAAACTTCTTGAGTAACTTTGTTCATTTTGTAAGCTGGTTGGAAATTCAGATCCAAACCAAAATGGAATCTATTGGTCTTTGCAAGTTATTTTGCTACCAGTTCTTACACAGATTTGCATATCGTAAATGCATGTTCAAACACACATATTTCTGGATGAAATCAACTCAAATTTTTAGTTGTTTCTAAGCAGAATCTAGAAGTGTAGATCAAAATTCAGATGATACTCATCAGCTTTTCCAAGCCATTTTACTACCTGGTTTTATTTGTATTCGCGACACATTTATGGTCTCTCGACCGATTTACTCAGGTCATCAAGGAGTCATCGAATAACCGTTACCACTTACACCGTGAGTTCAGATTTGATATAATTTTATTCTTATACCTACTATATCAAGAGATTCTGCGGTATCAATCTTGCATCGAAGTCTTGATCACGGAGCAAGCTGCCTTGTTAGCTCGCGGCGCCGATCACTGGATACCCGCATTGAACCGGATTCTGTTTTGAACTGCCAAAAATCACTGCTTGGAAATCCAGGTAGTACCGCATTGAACCAGATAGATCCAGTTCAAAATTCAATGCGGTTCTAACTGGCAGTTCCGCCAGGGTATCCCTGCACGAAAATCCGAAATGTTACTCGGAAAAGTGTCAGACTTCGCGTGGAATGACCCTATTCGCATTTTAGACGTGTCTCGACTTGTTATGTATACTGCGGTTTTGCATGAGTGCTTGTGGTTTGGGCGCGAATTTTTCATTTGTGGAATGTATGAAGTGTAAGATTATAATGTTCCTTTAGTAATGTGTGCATGATATTGTTTATTGCTGAACGATAATATTTCCTAACGTATATATCGCAGAAACTATAGAGGTACCATTGGGGCAAAAAGTCTCTCAGACTGAAAACATATATTTGATTATTTAGTTTCATAATAAGATGGCCAAAGTATAAAGAAATGATGCCAAAGCCTTTAAGTAGTGTTATTGGTCTAGTTGATCGATTTTTCTTAGTGTTCAGTTCAAAGTGAGTCTCTGACTTATATTTTTATTTTTTGTTACAGAAGTAATGCTTTCCTTTCAATATTGTATACCAAGAAGAATTGGTTTAATAAATATTTGTTGATTTGAAAAGAGTCTTTTACTTATTTAGTTAAATATTACACGAAAAGACATTAGAGACTTTCTACCCTATACAATGAACCTTTTGTCCCGTGCGTGGGGCAAGAAGTTCATTTTGCATTGACAAACATTTTGTGGTATAACACAACAGAAAATAACAGTATCAACAGACGAACTTCGTGAACGTAAAGCATAATAGTTATAGTTTATACCAGGCATCGGAATTAAGTGAACGCGGCGGCCGATTTTCAGAAGCAACGCCTCCTTTCTCCCGCCGCGCGTCTTGGCCCCCGCGGCGGCCAAGCAGCTTGGAGCGCCTCAGGCCCGTACCACGTGAACTGCGAGTGGCGTATTAGGGCGACATTGTATCAATAGGTTTCCACCAGAGTTGGGCATAATCAATTACATTTGTAATTGATTATGTAATCAATTACTTTCATTGCAATTACAGAGTAATTCCGATTAAAAAGTAATTGCAATTACATGTAATGCATTTAGCAATTACATTATAATTTGCAATTACATTATAATTTGCAATTACATTATAATTTGCAATTACATTATAATTTGCAATTACATTATAATTTGCAATTACATTATAATTTGCAATTACATGTAATTTTAATTACAATGTAATTGATCTGCACAATTACAATTACAATTGTAATTTTGTAGAGCAATTACAGTGTAATCCCAATTACAATTGTAATTGTGCAGAGAAATTACATTGTAATCACAATTACAATTGTAATTGTGCACAGCAATTACATTATAATTGTTAGATGTAACTGTGGGGCAATTACAATTACAATTGTAATTGTGCACAGCAATTACATTGTAATTGTCAGATGTAACTGTGGGGCAATTACTATTACAATTGTAATTGTGCAAAACAATTACAATTACAATTACGATTATAATTAGCGAATACTTGTTGCTGCGAAGACAATAGCATTTTTTAAAGGTTTGTTATAGATGCCGACATCTTAGTCAGTCATGACTTCGTGAAACTGGTTTAAAAATAGTAATTTCAGTAAAGGATCATAAATTGTAAACACATTAAAAGCATTTATGATACCGCCTATAATAATAAAGTAATAACAAAAAATGAGAAACAGAACAATTTCTTTAGAAAAAAATATTAAATTTTGTATTTGTTAATATCTTGCTCTTAAAAATAATAATATACCTACTTTATATCATTCGAGGAATTTTCTTTCATTCCATTCAAACTTCATACTGAATGAACGCACGACCGGATACGGTCAACCGGTCCCTAGAAATACTATTTTGATGGTACGTGATTTTCGGAATCAGGGGACCATTTTACATAAGAAAAAGATAGTGACATCTGCTGCGCAAATTTTTTTTATTTATTTTGTAAACTGGTGTAATCGGTGGTCGGCTTTAGTTTTTGAGATATTCATAAAAATATTTTGATATTTATTCGGAATCAGGTACATCTGTGTTGATCGTTTCCGAGATATCGGTATAAGAGTGAGGTGAGATCGTAATCATGATTCATGGGCGTGCAAAAACTTACAAGCAGAGGTTTCTAGGTGTCCGCCACCGATTGCTTCGATTTTTGAACATGTTTTAGAGGCCGAAATACTAACAAATACATTTTTTTTTACCCGTTTGCATATTTAGGGGATAAACCACTCCTCCAAATTCATAAGAAGAGGCACAAAAGTTCCTATTGTTAGTTTCAAGAATATTGTAACACAGTGTTGAATAAAACTTGATATAAATTTAATTTGCGTTATAACTTGCTGTACGCATGATGTTTTTGTCGTCAGTTACATTTGTACCTTTTCTTATGAACTTTGAGGTGTGGTTTCACTCCCTAAATATGCAAACGGAGTAAAATAAAAAGCATACTTGATATTTTTCAGTCCTCTAAAATATATCCAAAAACCAAAGTAATCGGAGGCGGACACCTAAAAACCTCTCCTTGTCACTATCTTTCGTGTTCCACAGTATTGAACCCTCTTCGTAAAAATTAATTAAGGTGAAGGTCTCGTCCTTCGACCGTCCCTTTCGGTCTGTCTCGCGATAGCACTTTCAGACTACGATGCTGGTTTGTATTTCGGAAGCAACTGTCGGATAATAATATTACTATGTGTTCACTCGACAGCAATCTACAACGCGTCCAGTGTCTGAGAGTTAAAGGCTCCCACAGACCAACGCGAATATTCGCGGCGGCAGCGGATCCAATGCTGTTCAGCAGTTTTTTATACGTGGCGGCTTATGGGCAGCCGCGTCTGATCCGCGTTGGATCCGCTGCCGCCGCGAATATTTCGCCGCGATGGATTCGCAGCACTTTACTAAACGCGGCGGCTTCTGAGTTTGTTCACATCAACGCGAAACATTTCCGCATAGGTTTGGGTGTTGCCTTTAAAAGTCGTTCTCCGATAGTCACTCTCGGACGTAGTGTCCACTTGTGAGAAATACTATCAAGAACTGCTCGCGCGAGTTTTACTCTCAAGTGAACACCTACTTATAAACTATATAAAGGAAGTGGTTCAATCTCCTAGACACATTGAATAAAAGATATGTATTATGTAAGTAATGTCTTTTTAAGATTGTCGGTTTGTTCAATTGTAACTACGATCAAATAGTTACAATTTAATAACTATGGAATTGTTTTGCACAATTGCAATTGCAATGTAATTGCGCTGCAAAATTTCGATTACAAGTGCAATGTAATTACTCTCCAATGTAGTTATCCTGCACAATTACAATGTAATTGTCCTGACATTTACAATTACAATTTTAATTACAGTGTATTTGTCCCGCACAATTACAATTACAATTACGATGTAATTGTCCTCCACAATTACAAATGCAATTACAATTACAAATGCAATTACAATTACAATGTAATTGTCCCGCACAATTACAATTACGATGTATTTGTCCTCCACAATTACAAATGCAATTACAATTACAATGTAATTGTCCTGCACAATTACAATTACAATGTAATTGTCTTGCACAATTACAATTACGAACTATATAATTGTAATTGATCAAGACAATTACATGTGGCAATTACAATTGTAATTGTGGTCAACAAAATTAACGATTACGGAAAGTAATCTGTAATTGAATTACACAATTACATTTCAATCGTAATTTGTAATTTGTAATTAGATTACATTTTGCCCAACTCTGGTTTCCACATCGGCCCAGAGAGCACGATTGTCGATGCGTTTTTGTTTTGTCAATGCGCCACGCGCGGTTCATATGGTACGGGCCTGAGGCGCTCCAAGCACTTAGGCCGCCGCGGGGGCCAAGACGCGCGGCGGGAGAAAGGAGGCATTGCCTTTGAAAATCGGCCGCCGCGTTCACTTAATTCCGATGCCTGGTTTATACAAAATAACGCCAGATATCTCTAGAATGTTAGTACTAACTTTTACATAAGTTTATAGAAAAAACGGGACATTTTGCCCCACTGTACCCTACTCAAGAACCCCTGTGGTTCTTCGCAACGGCAGTACGTGACTCAACAAAATTGTTAACGAAACACTTGTAATTATAAACACACAAAATCCGTGTGACAAGCTGTGCACATATTCTGTATATTCTCTGTACATAGTCTGTATATTCTAACGTGTACTATTTATTCAAAGTGCATGTATCCTGTATTCACAATTTTTATATAAGCATTAATAATTTGATAACAAATATGTATACATAATATCGACGTGCGTTACGAAAAGTAGCACATTTCATTTGTCTTAGAAAGAGCAGCACATTTCAAACTATCACGAGAAGAAGCATGTTTCAATGTTTCTGCCGATAACAAGCATGTTTCGAATATACCACGAAGATACTACTTTTCGAGAACAGAATCGAAACATTCTGTTTTTCGTGATCAGAATGAGCAGAGTGCTTGTCTTCGTAAGACAAATGAAATGTGCTACTTTTCGTAACGCACGTCGATATGATGTGTGTATAAATGTTATGGTACAATGAAAAACGTTTACGATTTAGTTTGTTTTATGCGTGTTGTTCGCATGCTTGTATTCTGAATGTATGTATTAGTGGATGGCGGTGCTCTTCTTCACTTCCGTTTTGAATTACATATCGATAGCTTAGTGCACACATATTGTATGTCCATTTTTAGCGTTTTTGAGAAAAACAGGTTTAAAGATGCAATGGTACATAAGATTCAGGGGCATACAATGAATAGAAATATTATTTTTGACACATTTATAAAAAAGATAAAAACGTGATTTTTATACAGCATAAAGAAACAGTCAAGAACTATTTGTTGCATATAAAAACTCAAATTTCATAAAAAGTGGACATACAATATGTGTGCATTAAGCCATCGATATGTAACATTAAACAGAGTAGGCTACTGTGATGTTGTGTGATAAGGCATTATATTTTTGTGCCATTTATTATGTTTAATAAAGTTTACTATTATTGCATACAAAAACTGACTGCGCACTCCGTATTCGAGAACCACCCGCTTCCACGTCATAATATGTAAAATACAACATACAGGGTGTCCCACGGGAGACTGGACAGCGGGATATCTCCTAAAGTATTGGAGATAAAAAATTAAAAAAAATATGTAAATTAATGGTACGATGGGGCTGCTAGATTAGCCGCGACGGATTTTTTTTCCGATTATTATTTTAAAAGATACGATGGTCAAGTTCGGTTCTTCAAATGGCACTAACTTTTCTGAAGTCCTGAGTTGATAGTGCGTGCCAAGACGAATTCAATAAGCTTTAATGTATACACTTGATTTCCACTGGTTTTTGAGATATTGCGCTGGCAAATTTGCTGATTTTCACTTGAAAAAAACCTCTGGAATAGCAAGGACCGGGGTCGGTCTTGCAGGCGCCACGGGTGGCAGGGCCTGCTGAAATAGATACCTACCTGCCAAAGGTCTACGCAGGCCCGAGGGCTGGACAATTCTTTTCCGCCAGAAATGCTACTTTGGTAGGTACATCTGCGGAATCGAGAAGCGCACCGTTACTTTTATTTCGCACTTGCTTCTACGCTCGGATGGCCGGTTATTTTGGGAGGGGTGCAAGTTCGATTGGTTAGGTTAGGAGGTGTGAAAGTTGCTAGACTAAATTTCAACCATATGGAGCAGATTGTATTAGAACCAATCGGATTTGCATCCCTCACAAACGGCTGCTCTCTTGAAGAGGCCCTCTTCACAGCAATGCCCACCTTCTCTCGCACGGAATACGTTAACGGATGCTTTTGTTTTGATATTGAAGCTCGTGTTTATACTCAAGAGGACCACGCGTCGACAGCGGGCTACCCCTTTTCTTCCTATGTCTCCCAACGAGGAGTATTGCCGATGGATTGTAGGAGCGTAGATGTCTAGATGCCAGTTATTGAATTCAGGAGACGATAGAAACACTTTATTACAAAACACACATGTACTATAATTAAAGTAAATTGTATTCCTCTCGGGCAGGAGTACTGATAATAACCGAACTTGCGCCCCACTTCGCGCAGACCGATTACACGGAGGGTAGTTGGGTGTCACACACTGCACAAATGATACGTAATTCTGGAGCAACGCCCGTCAAGGAGATGCGGCCTGGTATCCCGTGGCGAGGACAGCCCTTCGCAGTGCCTCGCCCGAATTTTATGGCTTTTTCCGGAAAAAAAGGTAGGAATCCTGGGCCGAACGTAGCGAATTGAAGGGTTTCGACCCTCGAAGGGTTTGGAATATCATTAAGAAGTGAAAATGTACAGGATTTCAAATGTTTGCTTCTTTTCTTCATCGTATCGAGAAGGAAGTGACGCCAATGGATTCCTTATGTTTTTCCGATGAAACTGACACCAAGAACGACGTAATTCGGAAAATAATGAAGGAAATTTCGTTAATAATGGGCCGATTTGCGTGAAATTTGGTACGATGTTCATCGGAAAAACATAAGGAATCCAGTGGTCCCACTTTCATATCGATGCATTAAAGAATGAAGCATTTCTTACTACGCTGAAATTAATATTTCACATTTTCACCCTCGACTGCGGGGGCTCGACCCCAAATTCGTTACGTTCGGCCCAGGATTCGTACCTTTTTCCGGAAAAAGCCATAAAATTCGATGGGCACTGCGAGGTGTTGTCCTCGCCACGGGGTGACGGGCGTACCTCCAGAATTACCCTGTATCTGTTTAGGAAATAAACTAATTCTTTATTCTTTATCGTATGGATATGGGAGTGTCGCCGATGGATTCCTTGGAGTTTTCCGATGAAAATCATGCAAAATGTCGTGTAAATCAGACTATTATTAACGAAATTTCCTTCATTATTTTCCGAATTACGTCGTTCTTGATGTCAGTTTCATCGGAAAAACATAAGGAATCCATTGGCGTCACTTCCTTCTCGATACGATGAAGAAAAGAAACAAGCATTTGAAATCCTGTACATTTTTCACTTCTTAATGATATTCCAAACCCTTCGAGGGTCGAAACCCTTCAATTCGCTACGTTCGGCCCAGGATTCCTACCTTTTTTTCCGGAAAAAGCCATAAAATTCGGGCGAGGCACTGCGAAGGGCTGTCCTCGCCACGGGATACCAGGCCGCATCTCCTTGACGGGCGTTGCTCCAGAATTACGTATCATTTGTGCAGTGTGTGACACCCAACTACCCTCCGTGTAATCGGTCTGCGCGAAGTGGGGCGCAAGTTCGGTTATTATCAGTACTCCTGCCCGAGAGGAATACAATTTACTTTAATTATAGTACATGTGTGTTTTGTAATAAAGTGTTTCTATCGTCTCCTGAATTCAATAACTGGCATCTAGACATCTACGCTCCTACAATCCATCGGCAATACTCCTCGTTGGGAGACATAGGAAGAAAAGGGGTAGCCCGCTGTCGACGCGTGGTCCTCTCGAGTATAAACACGAGCTTCAATATCAAAACAAAAGCATCCGTTAACGTATTCCGTGCGAGAGAAGGTGGGCATTGCTGTGAAGAGGGCCTCTTCAAGAGAGCAGCCGTTTGTGAGGGATGCAAATCCGATTGGTTCTAATACAATCTGCTCCATATGGTTGAAATTTAGTCTAGCAACTTTCACACCTCCTAACCTAACCAATCGAACTTGCACCCCTCCCAAAATAACCGGCCATCCGAGCGTAGAAGCAAGTGCGAAATAAAAGTAACGGTGCGCTTCTCGATTCCGCAGATGTACCTACCAAAGTAGCATTTCTGGCGGAAAAGAATTGTCCAGCCCTCGGGTCTGCGTAGACCTTTGGCAGGTAGGTATCTATTTCAGCAGGCCCTGCCACCCGTGGCGCCTGCAAGACCGACCCCGGTCCTTGCTATTCCAGAGGTTTTTTTCAAGTGAAAATCAGCAAATTTGCCAGCGCAATATCTCAAAAACCAGTGGAAATCAAGTGTATACATTAAAGCTTATTGAATTCGTCTTGGAACGCACTATCAACTCAGGACTTCAGAAAAGTTAGTGCCATTTGAAGAACCGAACTTGACCATCGTATCTTTTAAAATAATAATCGGAAAAAAAATCCGTCGCGGCTAATCTAGCAGCCCCATCGTACCATTAATTTACATATTTTTTTTAATTTTTTATCTCCAATACTTTAGGAGATATCCCGCTGTCCAGTCTCCCGTGGGACACCCTGTATAGTCGATACAACATCATACCCTGCTAAACAAATCTGGGGAGCAGAGTCTGACGGGGTAGAACCGTAGACATCCGTGTCCGCATTTGTAATACTTTATTTGTAATTTTAAGTATTGTATAAGTATCTCTATATATATATAGTTATTAATTCCTCGTTAATACTTGTATAAACACACATAATAATGCAGTAGATGATCGTTTACTAAACATGATATGTAACAATAATACTGTTAAATACATATATTCTATTAAACTTTATTTTCTTTTCCAAACCATTTCCTCCGTTAGATTTGTATTAAATCTAATTCCTATATCGGCAAATGCTTTAAATACGTTTTCTAATCATTTTTCATTTAGATATGTCATAATCTAGAAACCTGCATTTGACCTAATTAATTTAGACCTGATAATAACGTCTGAAGTACGTTCTAATATTGTCCTTTTAAGAGCTGTATCTGACCCAATTTAACGTCTTAATGGCGTCCTTTAAACATCTTTGAAACGGCTTTAAAAAAGTCTTGAAGACGTCCATTAAACGTCTTTGAGACGACGTTAAAGACGCCTTGAAGACGGACTATTTTGTAACAACAGCCGTGCAGAAGACCAAACCAGGCCTAGCTGCGACATTCAAGACGTCTAACAGACGACGGGAACGTCTGCCGCAGACGTCCGACAGATGTCGCTCAGACGTATCTGTGCTATCTGGGTATCAGGACTGGGACGGAACTCGTATATATACCAACCAGAGGGCGATGGAACACCAGCGAGAAGCTCTGGAGCCGGGTAGCCCTCTGGTGGCATGTCGATGAACACCTACCGGACCCCTACAATTTACACAGATTTAAATTCAAATAAAACACCCGATAACTGGTGACACGTGCGCTGGTGGCGTCACAGGTGGGAAAAAGTTGCAGTCATCTTCCCCATTCCGATTTGACAGCCGATCGTCTTTCGACTTTCGATCATTTTCGGCTAACATCAGTAATGAACTTCAAGCAATTGAATATGGTATTGTGTACGCGTTACGATTATGAAGGGCGTCTTTTATGAATAACTGTAAATTATGTGCAGTACCACGGTCATAAAATCTTTATAATCCGAACTATTGCTAAATGAAATAGACAGCATGTTTGCCGCAACCATCCTTGCCAGTGCTTGAGTTATATATTAAGTGAGTTATAGATTAATTTCGACAGTTTAATCTGGCACAGGTCATAAACCACATAATTCTTATCTTCGGAGTTTGGGCAGCGTTAAATGCGTTAATACGAAATTACGAAGGGCCATACCCAGCTTTTACGGTGAGCCATAATCAAATAAATTAATCTATAAATAATTGTCAATACTTATTAACTGAAAAACTAATTATTCTATATTCAATACATACACAATTAACAAGATACAAATCAGAAATATGATTACACCACTGCAAATAGTACAAAGGTTATTATTAAAGTAACAATAATTCCTGTTCACTGAACAACTAAATTAACTAATATCAATTATATATAGTAACGCAATTAACGAGAATAATAAAAATAAACATACAACAAAATAAACAAAAGGAACAATTTAACTTAATTGGAAGCTTGGAAGTCTCGGAACGGAATTAAAATTAAAATTGAATATTGAACAAAACTATTTTAACCATATATAAGTATGCGATTTTGTAGATTTTGATAACACGTCCGTACACTTCGGTTTGTGGCTGTAGAATGAATGCTTTACAAAATCGATCGTATAAAACATATTTTTTTAATTATAAAATGTCCTTAGATAGTACATAGTTACATGCTAAGATTACTAAGAGGCAATCAGAGATTTATTAATAAAAGAATTGTTTTGAAGTTCAAAAATTTTATTAATAAAATATGATATGAAACAATTATTTATATAATTTATAATTCAAGATTATAAATATAAATTAATGAATATCTACTATTACCCGGCGATAAGAAGACTCCTAGCAGGCGGGCTCGGGCTGTGCAGTCCGTCGCTGTGACGATTGGTCGAGTCACCGAGTGGGATAGAGCGATCTGACCAAGCGTAGCCTACGCTATTGTTTTGACGGCCGTCGGTCAGATCGCTCTATCCCATTCGGTCTCGATGTGTTTCGTTCGCTCTCTTCGTCGCGCGGTGCGACAATGTATGTGGCAACTTCAGCCAATAACCAAAATAGGTGTGCCCCGTCTTTAAAAGTGTGCCCAAATAGGTGACTCGACCAATCGTCACAGCGACGGACTGCACAGCCCGAGCCCGCCTGCTAGGAGTCTTCTTTTCGCCGGGTAATAGTACTTACCTGGAAACGTATGTTGAATTTAAACATTTGAAATTTGAACTCTCTTCTGTAACGAGAAGTTAAACGCTTATCGAGAGATTCGAGAGGAATGAGAATTTATATATTAATATTAATAAATCTCTGATTGGCTCTTAGTATCTAAGGACATTTTGTAATTAACAAAACATGTTTTATACGATCGGTTTTGTAAAGCGTCCATTCTGTAGCCGCAAACCAAAGTGTACGGACGTGTTAGCGAAATCTCAAAAATTCCATACATCCATACTTAAAATAGTTTTGTTCAATATTAAATTTTAATTTTAATTCCGTCTTCAAGTTCTAATCTTCTTGTTGAGTTTTGTGGTTAAAATTAGCGCCTTTTAGCCATCTAGCGGAGAATCTTAGTAGGGCGGGCGTGCCCTCGTTTTCTGTTCTGTTTTTTTTTTCAGTTACTCTCGGGCATGCATACGCGCCTTTTACGTTCGTCTATTATTTCTTTATTACCACGTATTCCGATTATTAATTATTCTTTGTGTTTTTCTTTTTGCTCGGACACACGAGTCCAAGTGCGGTCAGTGTTGCAACAAAATAAACAGTCGCCGTTCATTTTTCTTTTCGACCACTCTGAGTAATTTTTCCTACATAACCTCTAACAGGTTATGGGCCCAGGAGACCACGTGTTTTTCCTTTATATATAAAAATTGCTGTAGGAAGTTACAAGTGCGGTCGTTGAGGATATAGAAATGGCAGAAGTAAAGACTTTTAGTATTCACAAGTTCAATGGAGAAAACTACCAATTGTGGAAGCGACAAATGGAAATATACATGGCAGACAATAAACTCATGCCGTACGTTCTTGGTCAAATACAGCGCCCAGCAAGTGCTGATGCATGGTTGGAAAAGGATCGTGCAGCTCAGGCGTTTCTAATGCGAGGTTTGGAACTAGAGCAGTTAAAGTACATGGCAGACTGCACAACTTCGGCTCAAATGTGGACAAGGCTACAGACGGTGCATGCAGAGAAGAGCGATCAGTCCATGCAGGTATTGCTGGACAGGTTCATAAACTGTAAAATGGAACCAGGAGAGAAGATGGCTGACTATATAGCCAGAATGACCAGTTTGGTACAAAGGTTAAAAGATATGGACTTAGAACAGAAGGATCCAATCGTTATCGCTAAAATATTGGGAAGTTTGCCAGCAAGGTACGATAACATTCGGACAGCTTGGTATACTGTACCTCGAGCAGACCAAACTCTTGAGAGACTCACAGATCACTTGATAAATGAAGAGACTCTGCTCAGTCTGCGATCGCAGAATGATAATCATTCTTCTGAAGCACTGTTCTCTAGTGCAAGGAGAAATTTCAAAAATAAAAGAATGACAAATCCAAGCAAAGGTTTTCAGAGCAAGGAAAAATTGACTCGAAGACCTGGAAAGTGCAACTTCTGCCATCTCCCTGGTCATTGGGCACGTGAATGTGAAAAGAAGAAGAGGGAGATGCAAGGGTCAAGAAATAATGAGTCATGGGTTGTTCAAACACAACTGCCACTTCAAGTTCAAGCAACAGATAAGGCACAGCTTCTCATGGTTGATTCAGACCACCACAACAATTCAATGGTGGAAAATGCATGGTACGCAGATTCAGGAGCGACAGAACATATGTCGTTTTGCAGGCATTGGTTCAAGGACTACACAGAGTATCCTGAGAACACCTACCAAGTAAGAGTTGGGGATGGCGCACTGATCTATGCCAGAGGGAGAGGCAATATTGATGTTGCAGCAAAATATGCAGATGGAAGAACAATTATTCATACTATTGTAGATGTACTTCATGTCCCAAAAATAAAAAGGAACTTGTTGTCAATCATGAGGACGACAAAAAGAGGAATCAAGGCCATTTTTCAAGAAGGTGGCGATCGAGTGACATTTCAGAGGAATCAAGAACTTATAATGGAAGGTCTGAGGTGCAACAATCTCTACAGACTTAATCTGGAGCCAGTCCAGACAGCTCAGGCTCAGTTGGCAATGAGTATCTCACCAAAAATATGGCATGAACGTCTTGGTCATGTGAATTATCAGACACTAAAACAGATGCGTGACAGAGAAACAGTTGAGGACTTGCGGTTCAAGAGCACAGAGTTTGAGAGTGAATTTTGCGAGGGTTGTGCTTATGGGAAGCAGCACAGACAACCTTTTCCAAGGACAGCCAGAAGATCCACAGTTCCAGGGGAAATTTTTCACGCAGACTTGTGTGGAAAAATGAGCACTGAATCTCTGGGAGGTGCAAATTACTTTCTACTGCTAAAGGATGATTTTTCAAGGTACTGTTTCATTTATTTTTTAAAACGCAAGACGGACGTTCTAGAAAATCTGAAGAAATTCTGTGTTGAGACTAAAACCGAAGGACATGAAGTCAAGAGGCTGAGGACTGACAATGGTTTGGAGTTTTGCAATGCGGAAGTCAATCGTTTCCTGCAGTCAAAAAGCATCAAGCACGAAACTTCAACGCCAAGGGCTCCTGAGCAAAATGGTTTTATTGAACGCCAAAATCGAACTATTATAGAGTCAGCTAAATCGATGATGCATAGTCGAAGTGTTCCACGTTATTTATGGGCAGAAGCAGCAAATGCAGCGGTTTACCTGAAAAATAGGACAGCGTCAGAGACTCTCGGTGGCGTGACACCCTTTGAGAGATGGTTTGGAGAAACACCGTCTGTGAAGCATCTCAGAATTTTTGGCAGTGAGTGCTATGTGCACGTGCCGAAGGATCAAAGGACGAAATGGGATATGAACTCAGTGAAGTGTCTAATGATCGGATACAGTGATGGCAATAAAGGGTACAGAGTCTACCATCCTGGTACTGGAAAGATCATGATACGAAGAGACGTCATTTTCAATGAGAGACGTGTGGCAGAGACCGTCGTCGAGAGTATCGCACCAGATGATATTCAACCTGAACCTCCAGAAAAGGAAAAGAAAAATGATGAAGAACAGAGTGAGGAAATGGATGAGACTGAAGGCGCAGTGAAAAAGTACAGGAATCCACGGTTACCCATACCAAGGTCACCATACCCGAAAAGGAGGGGCACGAAGCCCAATGATGATGAAGAGCCTGAAGAGGCAATAATAGCTGAAATGTTCATGGCAACCTCAGAGCCAGCAACAATCCAAGACGCACTCAAGGCGGAAGATTCGCATCAATGGCGCAAGGCAATCAAATCAGAGCTTGACTCACTGAATGAGAATCAAACATGGAAAATAGTTCCTAGACCAAAGGACAAAAACATTGTCTCAAATCGTTGGGTGTTCAAGAAGAAATTGAAGGCGAATGGCCAAGTAGATAAATATAAGGCACGATTGGTGGCTAGAGGTTTCTCACAAGAACAAGGGATTGATTACACTGAGACTTTCTCGCCAGTGGTCAAGTTCAGCTCGGTCCGAGCATTGATATCCATCGCAGCAGCACACAATTTGGTGATCACTCAATTCGATGTCAAGACAGCATTTCTACATGGGGAGCTGGATCTACAAGTCTACATGGAGCAACCCAGTGGCTGCGAAGAAGATGGTGACAAAGTGTGTTTGCTGAACAAGGCGATTTATGGCCTAAAACAAGCTGCAAGAAAGTGGAATGAAAAACTAGTAAAGTTCCTAAAAGAGTGGGGTTTTGTGCAATCGAATGCTGACCCATGCGTGTTCATTGAACTGAAGAAGAAGTTGTATTTAGCTATATACGTCGATGACGGACTGTTGTGTGGAAAGAATGAGTCAGTGATGAATGCATTGTTGAGTGACTTGAACAAAGAATTTAGAATAACCTTTTCGCAGGCGGAATTTTTTGTTGGCCTCCAGATCGACAGGGATCGAGACGGGGAAAAATTAAAGGTGCACCAAACAGCTTACACAAATGAAGTCTTGAGGCGTTTCAATCATGAAAGTTGCAATCCTGTCTCGGTTCCTGCCGACCCTGGGATTAGGCTATCGCGTGCGGGTGCAGGTATGAAGACAAATAACAATTTTCCGTACAGGCAGGCAATTGGATCGTTAATGTATCTAATGATAGGTACAAGGCCAGATATTGCGTACATTATAGGAGTTTTAAGCAAATTTATGGAAAATCCAAGATGCGAGCATTGGAACGCAGTGAGGAGAGTGTTTAAATATTTAAAGGGAACCTTTGATTACGGGATCACTTTTAGTTATGGCTCTCGAAATACGACGTTGATTGCATACAGTGACGCGGATTTTGCAGGCGATTTAGACAACAGACGTAGTACGAGTGGTTGGGTGTGTTTTGTAAATTCGGGGCCAATTGCTTGGAGTTCAAAGAGACAAACAATCACAGCGACGTCAACAACTGAAGCAGAGTTTGTAGCGCTTTATTCAGTTACGAAGGAAGTGATTGTCCTCAGACGATTGTTGGAGAGCATTGGTCATGATCAAAGAATGTCGACGGTTGTTTACTGCGATAATCAGCGAGCGATAACAATAGTTAAGACACCGGAGTCGGCCAAAAGTACGAGGCATATGGAGGTACGATTTTTTTATACTTGCGACGAACAGAGAAGTGAAGAAATTGATGTACAATACATTGCAACGAAAGACCAGTTGGCGGATACACTCACAAAGCCCCTTTCGAGGGAAAAGTTTCACACCTTTGTTTTGTCTTATGGAATGAGTTAGTTGAAGTTGAGAGCAATGTGTAAAAGAGATCTATGAAATTTTTTTTTATTGTACGCAGGATGATAAAAGGCGAGAGGGAGTGTTGAGTTTTGTGGTTAAAATTAGCGCCTTTTAGCCATCTAGCGGAGAATCTTAGTAGGGCGGGCGTGCCCTCGTTTTCTGTTCTGTTTTTTTTTTCAGTTACTCTCGGGCATGCATACGCGCCTTTTACGTTCGTCTATTATTTCTTTATTACCACGTATTCCGATTATTAATTATTCTTTGTGTTTTTCTTTTTGCTCGGACACACGAGTCCAAGTGCGGTCAGTGTTGCAACAAAATAAACAGTCGCCGTTCATTTTTCTTTTCGACCACTCTGAGTAATTTTTCCTACATAACCTCTAACACTTCTAATTAAGTTAAATCGTTCCTTTTGTTTGTTTTGTTGTATGTTTATTTATTTATTTATATTATTCACGTTAATTGTTAATTGTGTTACTATATATTATATACAATAGATATTAATTAAGTTAATTTAGTTGTTGTTGTTGTCCTCATCAGTGAACTGGAATTATTATTAGTTTAATCTTTAATAATAAATTATTTGTATTTGATTTGAATTGAATTGATCATATTTCTGGTTTGTATCATGTTAATTGTGTATTGTATATACAGTAATTAGTTTGTCAGTTAATAAGTATTGGCAATTATTTACAGATTAATTTCGTTGATTGATTATGGCCCAACGCAAAAGCTGGGTGTGGCCGTTCGTTACGCTGGCCGAGGATAAGAGTTATGTTGTTTGCGACTTGTGTCACGTTAAACTCTCGTATGGTGGCTCGACATCGGCCAGTGCAAGGCATCTACGGGCAAAGCACTCCGAGCATTGCTTTGGTGGTACATCTGGAAATGAGCCACCACTTGAATGTATCGAAGGTAGGGTGTTTCATTTTTATTCGCTTTTTAAGCAGTCGGGTTTTTAAATTTTTTTTTTATTTTAATGTAATATTTTAATTTTAACCCTATAATATGAAACATCCTAGTGGAAGGTGAAAATGGCAATACTTTTGCCGAGTCTGTACCCAGGAAGGTACAGAGAAGAAGTCCATAATCAGCTAAACGGCAGGAAGAGATATCCCAGGCACTGGCGCGAATGATCGGTGCTAATATGCTGTCTATTTCATTTGGCATTAGCTCTGGATTCAAACAATTTATGGCAGTTGTTGATCCGGAATTCCGATGCCCCTGCCCAAAATCTATGACAAAGCGATTGGAATTAATTTATAAAGAGAAACGCGACAAAATCGAGAAAGAAATTGAAAAGGCGGCCTCAATATATGTGACCGTCGACGGTTGGTCATCGCGTGGCCAAGATTCGTATATATCTTTGACGGCGCACTTCGTAACAGCTGATTGGGAAATAAAATGTTATACACTATGCACTCACGACATAGGCTGTATTCCAGTTCACGCATTATGCGCATAGACCGCAGCGCAGTTGCTGCGCGCATTCATAGCGTTCCGGTTCCAACAGCGCATGAACCGCAGTAACGTTAGTGATGGCGATACAATATCGATATATCGGAATATCGATACTTTGCAATCAATACATCGATATTTTGTATCGATACTTAATGTAACGATATATTGCTGTATCGATACTTAACCCATGAATATCGATACAACCGCACCGCAGCACGAACGCGGACACTGGTGGACACAGTGATGCCAGAATCGTGGGACGTGGGACAAATCCTTACCCCCACTATGACCTACCGTCGTCTCCCACTATGGCATACCGTCCTCCCCCACTTTCTTCCCATCGCACTGCACAAAAGCATATCCCTACTCCTGTCCGTGTGCTCGGCAGCCGAACGTTTATATGCTCTAAGTATGGACCGATACGTACGTATCGATACTGGTGATATCGATACTTCATCTCGATATATCAGTTGTATCGATACTTGGAGTGTCAATACGTATCGATACGAAATATCGATACATGTGGGGCTGCATCGCCATCACTAAGTAACGTACCGGAACGGTTTTCTATGCGTTTGATGCTCGTCAGGTTGTGCGGGAATGTTCAAACTTACTTACAATTAGCTATGCAGTTGGATGAATTACGTTAAATTTAATTCGAGACTTTTGGACGGTGGTCGAAGCACGCTTCCTAACTACATCGGTTACTTCGTCCCAAGGATCGGGGACCGACTCCTAACGAAATTTGATGGCTTTATTGGTTCCTGGATTTTCTCAACCTGAGTTTTTCTATTCTTCTTGAACAGCGACAATTATTGAAAGCGAAGATCATATTTTATGAGTTTTACAGGACGAACTGCTGCTTACCCAGCGTAATTTGGTAAACAGATGTGTAAAGGAAAAATTAAGTTATTTATTATCCGCGTCCGGGGTAAATTCAAAGTTTTGAAGGCTATTGAATAGAACCGCAGGCTCTCGTACGTCTTCTGGATTAGAGTATAGCTGTAAAGTTAGCATTATAAGAGCGCGTTCGAAAAACTTATCAGTAAAAGCCTTTAAGAAATAAAAATGCACGCTACGTATTTGCTTCCTTCCTCATCTTTCGTTTCGACCCTGCCTAAAACCTTCTAGGGATGTGTTGTTCGCTTCGAAATTGAGTCCGTTACGTTGGTTGCAATTCATACAGCGAGTGCAGAGATGGCAGTACCAATTTCGTAGAATTCCCTAGAATCCTCCAACTTCTAGCTCATAATGCGTGCAGCAAGTGCAGTCAATGCGCATAATACGCGCATGCGTAATTGTCGCTTCACGTGTGCTTCTGTATTTCGAATTCGAATACTGCAAACAGGGGAAAGCAGGATGTTTGGGAATGGATGTAGGTTGAGCACGCTGGTGAAAGTGAGGTTAGGGATCGACAGTGAAGAGATGCACACAACACAGTATATTGAGTAAAAATGATCGTAGTCTTTATTATAAAACACACTGAGAGAATTACTTGAGCAGTGAGACGATGCACGTTGTGCTGAGCTCTTAATAATACAACTGGTTGAGAGAGTACCGCGCACCGCGACCACGCGGTCGCACGCGGTCGGCGATTTAACCGATGATCGCGTGAGAATTGAGACGAGAGTAATGAATTGGTTGAGAAGGAAACTTTAACTGAGCACAGTAGACCACGATTGAACTGGGATAATTACGAGTTACGTGTTAAACGTTTTGAGCAATACGTCGCGTCTACACCGTTATTCGGCTTGAACAGGATCCAACAATGGCCCGAAGCTAGTTTCCGCCTTGGTGTCTTCCAGAAGCTTCTGGAAGACGCGCCAAGCGGAAGCGAGCTTTGATTGGGTGATCGCGCGGACGGCTGGTCCGATTGGGTGATCGCACCGACGGCCAGATCTGATTCGGTGATCGAGTGTAGATCTGCCGTCGTGTTCCGCTGCCCGTGAGGTGCCGCGGTGAGATAAGAGTGGCGGTGAAAGTAACTACTGCTCGAATCGCAAACACAGGATAATTCCGGCTATATAAGCAAGAAACGCTATAAAATTTGAGCAACTTACACATTTCCTACTAATATAATAAATGCGAAAGTGTGTTTGAATGTTTTTTATTCAATCACGTCGCAACATCGCAACAGATCTTTCTGAAATTTTGTATACATGTAGTCTGAGACCAGGCATAACATATATGATACTTTTTATCACAATTTTTTTTTAACGAACCGGACCAAATTGTGCATAATTACTCTCCAGAATCCTGCGGAAAGAATAGGCTATATAAGTATCGATTGAAGATGAAAATTGCAAGATGAAAAATCGATTCAGGAGAAAATCGCGTTGTAAAGAGACTTTTAGGTATCTTAAATTCATAGAAGACTAATGTAAGTGGTCGTCCTTAAATTACGTAAGACTTTTTTGGGGTGGGAGGAGGGGGTCGCGAATTTCTTACGTTTTCTTACAAAGCCGGGAGGCTGAGGTAGCGTCTTATGTAATATTTTTTAACCTAATTTTCAATAAATACAAATTCTATCATTAATGTTCCAAAAAGTAGTTTTAGTTTTAATTTTCCGAAATTGGGAAACTTTTTTATAAATAATAAAGAATTGGAACAGGATTTCTGTTCCCCGAGAATCGATTGCATAGGATCGACCTATACTGAAAAATCGATCCAAAAAATCGAAAATTATGGTGCAAAAGATCGATCTCAAATCGGCAACCTAATGGCTGGCTCCTCGAAGTGACAGAAAATATAACCTATATGCTACATGACTGTAATCGTGTTTGGTTGCGGAACGATTACCGGTGGGACGGAGAAGGGATAGGTTGCCGACTCAGTCGGTACGGCAGGGTTCGGCGAATGAGCAGAAGCTGTGTTTGAATAAATAAGAGTGTTTATTCACTAAGGTGCATCTACAAGTTATGTTTGATATTGTTACCGAGCGCGACGGAAGAGCTACGGCGGTACGGCGCGTCGTTTCGCGACGGCGCACAGTGGCGTGTTTATAGGGAAAAATTGTGAATAAATTATTTTATGCCCTATTCCTACGTATTTTGACCTGCTGATTTCATATATATATTGTTATTTTTGTTGTAAACTAAAAAGTGGTAAAAATGAAGGTTTTATTTGTTTTAAAAAAATCATAACTCATAAACTATTTATATGTATGAAAAGAGGTTATCCAATGGTATTTCTGCATATATTTACAAAATACAAAAACTGAATTTTAAGGGTTGGTGGTGGGGGTAACTTGAAAGGTATGGATGTTTTCAAAATTAATTTTACGCGGTTTTGTAGATATACAAAAAAGATGTAACTTGTGTTTTAACTTCTTTTCGATATCTCTGACCATTCTCGAGATATTCCACAAAAATAAAATTCTGTTTTTTTCCAGGGGTAATTTTACCCCCTAAAACCGTACGATGGCACCAACAAAAATATAGTTATGTTACGACTGAATTACTGCACAATTACTACACTATTTGCACACCATGTTTCATAATTTTCTGTATTTCCGGGTTCCCTAACTTCTCTTGTTAATCAGCTATTGAGCATTCGGACGTTAAGGGGACATTCTACAGCCTCGACTGAAAGTTTTTATAATGAAATTAACATTTAACGTTTTCAAACTTTTGAAATACAAGATAAAATCTTTGTTCTTTGCTTAATTCATTTGTTTACACAAATATTTCGGAGTGAAGTTGGCGTCTTTAAAATTGCTGATGGTTGAAATTTCGAGCGACTGGATCACTTGAAATAAAAAGATTAATATTTAATATAAATTTATATATTAAAATATTTCAAATGATCCAGTCGCCCGAAATTTCAACCGCCAGCAATTGTAAAAACGCCATATTCACTGCGGAATATTTATGTAAACCAGGCATCGGAATTAAGTGATCTTTTCGGCCGAGTTTCAGAGGCGACGCCTCCTTTCTCCCGCCGCGCGTCTTGGCCCCCGCGGCGGCCCAGAAGCCTCGAGCGCCTCAGGCCCGTGCCGTATGAACCGCGCGTGGCGCATTGGGGCGACACCCGTATCAATAGGTTTCCACATCACCCATGGGGTACTATTATCGATGCGTTTTTTTTTGTCAGTGGTATCCCCTGTAGGCCTATTCCACTGTGCCGCGTGATAAAAAATAGAGTGGAAAAGCGCGTTTTATTATCAAAATTTTAAACATGTTTGGGAAAACTAGATTTTCGCGCACGTTTCGACAATTTAGATTTAGATTTACCCAGCACGTCGAAACGTGCGCGAAAATCTAGTTTTCCCAAACATGTTTAAAATTTTGATAATAAATCGCGCTTTTCCACTCTATTTTTTATCACGCGGCACAGTGGGATAGGCCTACAGGGGATACCACTGACAAAAAAAAACGCATCGATAATAGTACCCCATGGGTGATGTGGAAACCTATTGATACGGGTGTGGCCCCCATGCGCCACGCGCGGTTCATACGGCACGGGCCTGAGGCGCTCGAGGCTTCTGGGCCGCCGCGGGGGCCAAGACGCGCGGCGGGAGAAAGGAGGCGTCACCTCTGAAACTCGGCCGAAAAGATCACTTAATTCCGATGCCTGATGTAAACAAATGAATTAAACAAACAACAAAGATTTTCTCTTGCATTTCAAGAGTGGTAGAATATACCCCTAAAAGTTTGAAAAAGTTAAGTGTTTATTTCATTATAAAAACCATCACTGAAAACTGGTCGAATTTTCGGCCGAGACTGTGAATGTCCCTCTAAGTACTTAATGAGATACCATTTGCCATGGATGAACCATTCTGCAGTTGTCAAAACATGGCTATAAACATGCCTACCTGTTTTAATATCTGGTACTCGCACCCTTCTCGGCGCTACTTGGGGGTTTATGGTTTTACATACTTTCAGAGGTAATAAAAACAGAGAAAATTCGATTGCCTGTTATTGATGGAAAAACCCTTGAATTCCTCCTTTACCATTTCCTCTGTCCCTTTTCATCCCTTAGCCAATAACTAATAGTTTTCTTTCCCCACCTTTACACCCCCGAGTAATCTTGCCTTCAAACTAGTTGATGTGAACTCAGAAATTACCGAGAGCTCAAACGAGCAATACGTATTGTTTTGTATCGTGCAACCAGTTCGCAATCAGTTCGCGTTTCATTGTATATTAATAGTGAAAAATAGTGAGAATGGTTACTAGACAAATTTTACATGAAAAATATAGCAAATTCCGTGGTAACGTGAAAAGCCTAACAGATTTTGTGATCGATGCGGTTAATATACCAGTTGACAATAAGGGAAAAGTGCAACGATATTTAAACACACATTTTCTCTCGCCCTATAAGAAACGGTGGAAAAACTGTTCCCGCAATAAAAGTCTGTTTCTTTTAACAAATGAATCGTGGTTAAACGAAAATTTCGTAATACCGGATGAGTTGTGTGCCGGGTCTTCATCCAATCGTGCAGTAGGCAGACCGAAAAAGACATTCGACAGTTCTGGGGATCGATCAAAAAGGAAGGAGATTGCTGAGCTTGTAGGAAGTACATCCACTGCGGAATTAACATACGCAACAACTATTAGTCTTCGCAAAGAAGGAGAGGTGGCAGCGGCGGAAATTGTGAAAGAGATCACGACAACAACTCCGACACGTGGTCAAAAAGTATTGAAAAAATGGCGAGAGAAAAGCCCGGATCGAAGTTCCATGCCTGCTGAAGAAGCTTTGGGCATGATTATGTTTGAAGGGTTGAGCAGGGCTACGTATAGGAATTTAAGAAATCGTGCGCTTAAACACGGACATAACTTATATCCTTCAGAGTACGCGTTATCTAAAGCACGGAAGGAAACTTATCCAGGAGAAGGAATTAACATAAATGAGGAAGTATGTGAAGTATCGTTGCAATCCCTCCTCAATCATACCGCCAAACGAATCATACA
This sequence comes from Andrena fulva, assembly GCA_946251845.1. Classification (NCBI taxonomy): domain Eukaryota; kingdom Metazoa; phylum Arthropoda; class Insecta; order Hymenoptera; family Andrenidae; genus Andrena; species Andrena fulva. Next base: position 22,115,933 of record OX276330.1, read on the forward strand.
TTCTAAGGATTACAAGCGCAATACATCTTGCACATTGACCATAAAATATGGATTCGATGGAAGCTCGGGACATTCGGGGTGGAAGCAAAAGGGACTTCGTGAAGAAGAAACTGACGAGTACCTCTTCCAGTGTTCCATGGTACCACTGGAATTAAAGGAAGATATTAGTAAAGAAATTATTTGGAAGAATCCTCGGCCATCGAGTACACGTTTTTGCCGGCCTATTCGACTTCAGTGGAAGCACGAAACTAGTGAAGTAATAATAGCGGAAAAAGTGAGCGTGGAAGAGCAAATTGCGCGACTGACTCCATTTAAAGTTGCTGACGTTTTAGTTAATTATAAGTGTCATTTAACCATGGTGGACGGTAAAGTGTGTAGTGCTATGACCGACACGAGCACTCAGAAGTGTTATTTATGCAATGCAACTCCAAAAACAATGAATAAATTGGATGAGCATAATCCAGAAATTTGTGAACAATATTTACAATTTGGTTTATCAAATCTGCATTGCTACATCCGGTTTTTGGAATGTATTTTACATATTTCATACAGACTAGATTTTTGTTCGTGGGCTGCAACAAAAAAAAAAGTGGGAACAACGAATTATTAGCAAATCGTAAAAAAATTGTGCAAGAAAAGTTTTGGACTTACATGGGATTGAAAGTTGACCGTGTAAAACAATCATACGGGAATACAAATGACGGTAATACTGCCAGACGTATATTTGACAATCCTCATTTAACAGCAGAAATCACCGGAGTTAATGAAGAAATTATTACTCGGTTCTCTACAGTATTAAAAGCTATTAATAGTTCTTATGCAATAAATAAAATACAATTTCACAAATATTGCCGAGAGACTGCCGAACTATACGTGAAACATTATAGTTGGTACTATATGCCAGTTAGTGTACACAAAATTTTAATCCACGGGTCACAAATAGTAGAAAATTTTACTCTGCCAATAGGCGAGTTTTCAGAGGAGGCCTTAGAATGCCGAAATAAAAATATAAGGCAGTATCGAGAAGACCATACTCAGAAGAAATCATTATTACAGGCAAATAAGGATCTTTTTCACCGCCTACTGGCATCGTCCGATCCTTATCTGGTCGCAAAATACGGAATTCCAAAAAAAAAAGAAGAAAGAAAATATCCCAGAACAAGTTAGGAAATTATTAGTAATTGCAGAAGAGACGGATACGGAGCTTGAAGAAGTTACAGATATGGAGCTCCAGGAAGAAGATATATAATTTTTTATGTAATTTCTGTAAATTGTTTGTTGATTCTAGTATTTTTCTAATTTTAAAATTTAGTAAGTTCCTATTGTTAGTTTAAAGAATAGTATTATTTTTTTATTATTATTATTATTATGATTATTATTATTATTATCGACGTATATTTATAACATTATAACATTGTGTTGAATAAAACATGATATAAATTTCATTTGTGTCATAACTTGCTTTGTGCATGATATTCTTGTGGTCAGTTATTTTTGTACCTCTTCTTATAACTTTGAGGGGTGGTTTTACTCCCTAAATATGCAAATTGGGCAAAATAAAAAGACACATATTTCTTATTTTCCGGTCCTCTAAAACATATTCAAAATCCAAAGCAATCGGAGGGAACCTCTCCTTTTAAATCATAAAAAAGGAGACGATTTGCTGCCTAGTTACTTTTACTTTACAATGGTTTTCGGCACCTAACACAAAAAGTTGCGCCTAGTAGCAGCTGATTCCTTTTCTATTCGATAGTATACACTTCTGCCTTCCTTATGAAACAACTTTCAGCGTGTCACATTGTGTCACATTTTTTATATACGTAAAATTGCCGCAAATAAAATGTGCTTATCTAAGAACGTTACAGAAAATGTTTAAAAAATCGGAAAACGTTGTTCTATGGATCATTTTGTTGGCCTTAAAATATACTATACTGTCAACTATCCCACAGATTTGTTGCAATTTTTGATACGCCAAACACAGAAGAAATAGAACGCCCCCAGAAGCGCCTCAAAAATTTTGCTCAACTTTAAACATTTATAGAGCAGTTGGTAATACTTTTAAGGAAAAAACAAACTTTGACCATTATACTAGACATATTTAAGAACATTTTCATGTGTTTACATTTTCATTATCTGTCAAATCGGAAATTGAATTTATTCACAATTCCCTAGAAAACACGCCACTGTGCGGCGGCGAGTTTGTCGGCGGCTCGTAGGAGTGAGGATGCGGTGTATTGAACGTTCTACTCGGGACGGCCGTAAGAGGCGCGTCCGTACGAGAGTCGTATAGCGGAGGTTCGAAGTGCAGTAGGTCTCCGGCCTAATGGGCGCAGCGAGACCTCTTCGACGGAGGTAGGGCGCAAGATTCCTCTCGGCCTATATCGGAAATGAGGCTGGTAATGGCACCGCGTGACTATAGGTCGGCGCGGGCACACCTCAGGAAGATCCACAAAAATAGAGCCTCTCGAACGTACGGTACGGCGGTGTGACACCACTAATGCGTGCGGGACGAGAGCTGTCAATTTCGCTCGTCGCGGGCCTTATAAGCGCAGGCCGCGCATCTTCGCTCGCGAGAGACACCGCGGGGCCGCGGCCGCCTAGCGGTCGCGGCGCGAACTAAGGCCTTTGTTTTCGGTGCCGAGCGTTCGGATGGCGCGTGACGTGACTTCGTCACACCCCCCTCCCACTTCGGGGACGGAAGGCGCGCCTTTAAGCCTGTGGGGCGCTTATCACGACGGCGGCAAGGGGGTCGCGAAATTTCTGACCGGTTGGGCGACCTCTATCGAAACTACGCGGGGCGGCCACTACAATTTCTCTCTTGCGGCCGCCCGCCGTCAGGTACAATTTTTCCTTATAACTAAACTTAACCTAACTTACCCTAAGGGTTGCAACCCGTGCGCGCTTAACCTACCCACCACCAGGGTCGTAGGGGGGGGGTTCCTCTTCTCGGTGCGGCCGCTGGGGGGCCCCGTAGGCCTGGCTGTGCCAGCGGCTGGTGTCCGGCGGGGTCGAGCGGCGGTGGTGAGGCCACTGGGGGGCCTTGAAGGCCTGGCTGTACCAGTGGCGGAAGGCGGGCGGCGTTCATCGGCGGTGGTGCGGCCACTGGGGGGCCTTGAAGGCCTGGCTGTACCAGTGGCGGACGGCGGACGGCGGACGGCGCCTACCGGTGGTGGCGTGGCCGCTGGGGGGCCCTTACGGCCGGGCTGTACCAGCGGCGGGGTCGTTTTCTTCCCCGAGGGATAATTTGCGTTGGCGGCTGGGTGGCGCCACCCGTGCGCGCGGCGCGTGACGGATATTTCGGTGGCGCTGTCCGCGCTTGTGGGTTCCCGGGCATCGCATGGCTTTAAATCGCTCAGGTGCGCGCGCACGGTCTTCCCGCGGGCTCCTTTGAGCACCACTACATTTGGCCCTGTGAACTTGAAGACGGTATACGGGCCGGCGAATTTTGGAGCCAGCTTGGCATTGAATTGTTTCGCGGCAGCGCTAAGGTGGTGCTCGCGCTTCAAAACTCGGTCACCGATCGAGGGGCGCCACTCTCGGCGTCGCATATCGTAGTGGTGCTTCTGGTTTTGATGGGCTCGTGCTAGGTTCCACCGGGCAAGTTCGATGCGGTCCTTGATGTCCGTGAGTCTTTGTTGCCATCCACTGATGTCGTCCGGCGTTGGCTCCTCCGTGGCGTCGTCGGTGGTTAAGCGGGGGTCTCCGGGCGCTGCGAGTTCTCGGCCGAAATTTAGCGCGGCCGGTGTGCTCCCGGTGGCCTCGTGTCGTGCGGTGTTATAAGCGAAGGCGATTTCTGGTAGCCAGGCATCCCACGTCGTGTGGTCCCCATCGGTGAACTGGGCGATCATTGTCTTTATCACTCGGTTTGTTCGTCCTACCGGGTTACACTGTGGGGTATACGGCGGTGTCTTTCGATGGTCGATGCCGTATTCTCGTAGTAGGCCGGTAAACTCCCGGCTCTCAAATTGCTTGCCGTTGTCGGTGATGATTCGGCGCGGACACCCGAAGCGCATGACCACCCTCTCGCGGAATGCTTTCGTAACGGCCGGGGCGGTGGCTTGTCGAAGAGGTTGTAGTTCTATCCACTTCGTAAACTTGTCCTGCATTACCACGACCACCGTGTGGCCTTTTTTCGACCGTGGGAGTGGTCCGACTAAATCGGCCGATACCACGTCCCACGGGTAGGCTGCTGGCGTGGTATGCATGAGCCCGGCTGGCGCTTGTTGTGATACTTTGTATTCCTGGCATTTTGTACATTGTCGTACGTATCGTGCCGCGTCGCGGAACATCCCGGGCCAATAGTATTTTCGGGCGAGTCGGGTGGTAGTCTTATTGACTCCGAGGTGTCCGGCGGTAGGGGCGTCGTGGTTTGCCCTCAGTATCTCGTCGCGCCGAGTGCGTGGCACGCATTGCTTCCACTCATCCTCGGGGTGGCCGCCGGTCGTGTCCGGGAATCGGCGGTATAGTTCGCCCTCGCGGATTTGATACTCGGGGTGGAGGAGCGGTGTCTCCTCCACGGCTTGCTTTTTCCTACTGTACCACTCCGGTGGGGCGGCCGCATCTACGTCTGCGATCTCGCCTTGTCGTGACAGTGCGTCGGCTACGAGATTATTCTCGCCTTTGCGGTATTCTATTTTAAAGTCATATTGCTGGAGCTCCAGGCTCCAGCGTGCCAAGCGTCCCGAGGGGCTGTCGATTGACTGCAGCCATTTCAATGCTTGGTGGTCGGTGAGGACGGTAATTGAGTAGCCCTCTAGGTACGGGCGCATCTTTCTGATGCCCCAGACCACTGCCAAGCATTCTTTCTCGGTAACGGAGTAATTTCGCTCGGCCGCGTTAAGCGTTCGACTGGCGTACGCCACTACTCGTTCCTGGCCGTCATGGTCTTGTGTCAGGACCGCACCAAGGCCGCCCTGGCTGGCGTCTGTTTGTAGTACAAACGGCCGGTCAAAGTCGGGGCATGTCAATACTGGGGCGGTAGCCAGCTGGTGGCGGAGCATTTCGAAGGCGGACTGCGCTTCTTCGGTCCAATTCCATCGTGTTCGCTTCTGTAGGAGTTGGTGTAACGGCGCTGCTGTTTCCGAGAATTGGGGGATGTATCTCCTATACCAAGAGACCATCCCCAGGAAACGTCGCAGTTCGCGTAAGTTCTGCGGCGGAGGCGTATTTCGTATCGCCTCGACCTTCTCGGGGTCTGTCTTGACCCCTTGGTCCGAGACGACGTGGCCGAGGTATTGTAGTTCGGTTTGGCAGAAGCGGCATTTCTCTTCATTTAACCGGAGCCCGGCTTGCTGCAGTCGGTGCAATACCTCTCGGAGGTTCTCGAGGTGTTCCTCGAACGTTCGGCCTAAGACGATTATGTCGTCTAGGTAGGCAAAGGCCCTTGGCTCTAGGCTGGGTCCTATGATGCTGTCCAGTAGTCGCTGGAACGTGGCGGGGGCCGAGTGGAGGCCGAACGGCATGACGCGGAACTGATATAGTCCACGTCCGGGAACGGTAAAGGCCGTTATCGGGCGGCTCTCTTCGGCCAGCGGTACTTGCCAATACCCATTTGCGAGGTCCAGCGTTGAAATGTAGCGCGCCTCGCGCAGTTTGTCAAGCGTGGCCTGGACCTGTGGCAAAGGGTAGGCGTCTTTTTCGGTTACGGCATTAACTCGGCGGAAGTCGATGCAAAATCGCTTCTTTTTCTTGCCTTTCTTAGCGACCATGACCACAGGTGAACTCCACGGACTGCTGGACGGCTCGATTATTCCGTCGGCCAACATTTGGTCCACTGCCTCGTTGATTAAGGCTTGCGTGGCTGGGTTCCTGGGCATGTATCGCTGCTTGATCGGCTCGGACGTCTTCAGACGTATTCGGTGCTCGGCGAGGCTGGTCATGCCTCTTAGTTTTCGGAACGGCGGTAACTCCTCGTCCAGGAGTTGTTGTAGAGCGGCTTCTTGTGCCGGCGTGCATCGTCGGATGCCGGGGACTTCCACGACCGCGGTTTCGGCGTGGCGCGTCCATCGGTGTGCACCGATCTGCACCTCCAGGCCCAACTTCTCTAATACGTCTACTCCCAAGAGAGCGGCATGCGATAGACCAGGCAGCACGGCATATGTGTGCCTTACTGTTTGGTCGTGTATGGTGGCGGGTAGCGTCATCTCACCTCGTAGTTGTACCTCCGCGCCATCTGCGACGCTTGCCGTGAAGGTGGCGGGTGCGAGAGTATATCCGCGCTTCTCACAGGCCACAGCGACATCTGGTCGTAGGAACGAGCGCGTTGCTCCGGTGTCGACCAGGGCCCACCAGCGGATATCTCCCACTTTAAAGGCGAGGTACAAACGAGGGTCGTCTTTTATTGGCTCGGTTGAGGCATTGTTGCCTGGGCGTTTTGTCGGTCGCCTCGGTTGCCGCGCCCGGCCTCGTTTCCCGAAAAGGAATTGCAGGCACATTCTCGGGAGGTACGTCCGGCGGTGCCACAGTAGGAGCAAAATAACTTGCTTGCTCGTCTACATTCGGGGCGGCGGTGGCCTCGCTGGCCGCACCGCCAACAGCAAGTCGCTCGGTCGTAGTCGGCTTGCACTTCGGCTAGTCCGCCGCTACGGGTCACCTCGGTTCTCCTTTCCGGCCGTCTTTCGATTTTTACGGTTTCTTTCCGTCCAGCGCCGGCGGCTTCTTTTTCCTCGGCCGTGACCTTGTCTTGGGCAGTGGCCAGTTTCATTAGCTCTGGTAATGTCTTAAACTCGGTTCTTTTAATGTACCGACGGTACTCGGGTCGGAGGTTCCTGTAAGCACGGTTTACCTGCTGTTCCAGGGTATACTTCCCGTATTGCTGCATTAGCGGCAGGAGGTCTAATATGAAATCGGTAGCGGTTTCGCTCGGCCGTTGTACTCGCCGGGTAATGACTTCTTCGAGCTCATCTTCGTCTTCCGCGGCAAGGAAGAACGCTCGAAAATCGGCGACGAAATCGTCCCATGATTGCCATTCGGTGCGGCGGAGGCGGTACCAACCTAATGCTCTCCCTTTCATGATTTCGGAGAGGCATTCAATGATTTGGTTGGGGGTGACCTTGTAACTATGTTGTAGGTCCCCCAGCCTTTGCAGAAATTCCGCGGCTCCTGGTCCGCCGTCGTAGCGGGTTCCCCACCTCCGGATTTTCTCCATTGCTGTGGTCTCCGGACCGTTGAAACTCGGACCTGGGTTGGTGGGTGTAGTGACGTCTACCTGAGTCGCGGTATCGCTCGGTAGCGTTAGTGTTGGCGGACCCATGATTTTATTTTCTCGGCAGTGCGCGGTAACTCGTTGGCGTAATTCGTCGAGATTGCCAGTGGCGTCGACTCCGTAATACTCCGCGACTTGAATTAATACCGCTTTTCGTAGTTCGTACACCCAGCTTACGCTTATGCTCATTCGCCCTTCTCCTCTTTCGAGTCCCTGTTTGGGCGCCAATTTGTAATCGTGTTTGGTTGCGGAACGATTACCGGTGGGACGGAGAAGGGATAGGTTGCCGACTCAGTCGGTAAGGCAGGGTTCGGCGAATGAGCAGAAGCTGTGTTTGAATAAATAAGAGTGTTTATTCACTAAGGTGCATCTACAAGTTATGTTTGATATTGTTACCGAGCGCGACGGAAGAGCTACGGCGGTACGGCGCGTCGTTTCGCGACGGCGGCGAGTTTGTCGGCGGCTCGTAGGAGTGAGGATGCGGTGTATTGAACGTTCTACTCGGGACGGCCGTAAGAGGCGCGTCCGTACGAGAGTCGTATAGCGGAGGTTCGAAGTGCAGTAGGTCTCCGGCCTAATGGGCGCAGCGAGACCTCTTCGACGGAGGTAGGGCGCAAGATTCCTCTCGGCCTATATCGGAAATGAGGCTGGTAATGGCACCGCGTGACTATAGGTCGGCGCGGGCACACCTCAGGAAGATCCACAAAAATAGAGCCTCTCGAACGTACGGTACGGCGGTGTGACACCACTAATGCGTGCGGGACGAGAGCTGTCAATTTCGCTCGTCGCGGGCCTTATAAGCGCAGGCCGCGCATCTTCGCTCGCGAGAGACACCGCGGGGCCGCGGCCGCCTAGCGGTCGCGGCGCGAACTAAGGCCTTTGTTTTCGGTGCCGAGCGTTCGGATGGCGCGTGACGTGACTTCGTCACATGACAATAAATGTTTATTGGCTATTTCGTTATTTCACGCTACATTTGTGAACCTTTTATCATCCTTCCAAAACATTATAATTACGCCGCAACAGTATCTTTAGGAATTCGGGTAGACCATATAGGTTATATTTTCTGTCACTTCGAGGACAGAAAATCCGCTCCTGAAGTCCGCTACTGAAAATGCGCAGACTGGATGCGCGTGATTATTATGTGGTTGACTCATGGACCTGAAGGACAGTGCCTAGTTCCGGGGGGTACAGCGAAAGACGGAAGGGGTGCGATTTGATGGACGACTGGTGGTGTCCTCTACAGCCGAGTACAGGGTCATCGTTTAATCCTGCAACCCGCGCTCGCGCGAACTTGTAAAATGGCAACAGCGCCTCACGGACGCATTTCCACTACCACTATGGCCGATACTTCCGCCATCTATGAGCTGTTGATAAAAGCGTACGGCCTTTTAGATGCCAGTAGAGAGCGCAAGGTGCTTTTGGCTTTCGCCAGAGGATATTAGATTTGACGTAGCAGACGGGGAAGAAAACGGTAGCCATTTTAAGAGTGCAATCGCACCGGTCCCGTTCTGCATGGAAATATCTACCTTTGCGACGATCCAGCTGCGGAATTAGACCACGCTGATGCGATAGGGCCCCGGGTTGAAGAATTTGGGGTCTTTTTTGTATAACTTTTGAACTATAAAAGATATCGGAATGCAATTTGCGCCGAAAAAGGGGGGAAATTATCCCCTCTTAACGATGGATAATTTAACATTTTTTTCGTTCCCTTAATTTTTATTTCATCAATATTTTGACCATAATTACCGTGAAAAGCGTTTGCAAACTGTTTATTTGATACTTTATTTAGGGCTCTTTATAAAATTCATGGGGTTGATAAACAATAGGCTGGTTGTTTCTGTATCATAACTTTCATAAATTGAAAAATTAAATTTTTATTCAATTATACAGGGTGTCCCAAAAATGTTGCGTTTCCTTGAAGGGGGTGACTCAGGGGGTGATTTGAAACAACTTTTTCCTTAGCGAAAATATTGTCCGAAGCTTCGTTAAGGAGATATTAACCAAAAACCCCGACCAATCAGAGCGTGCGCCTTCCGCCTTAGTTCCCGCGGTAGCGTTGGCTACGAGGTAGGCGACCGCGCTTGTGCTACGAACGTACGAACAAGCAAGTCGGCATGCATCGAAGGAAACCGCGTTACACATTTTTTTTTTAAAGCAGAATTTGAAATAAGAATAATTTGAAGTGAGAGGACAAGAAGTACGTAAATTTCGTTTTTAAATAAGGCATAAACGAAAAGGTAACGTAACAGAAAATGTACGACAAGTGATCGTAATTCGTTATTGAGGTAAAAATCCGTAGTTTAAGAACGGCCAACACAACTAAATTTAAAAAATAATATTAGGTGTGTGACGAAGTCACGTCACGCGCCGCGCAGGCGTACGACACCGCGCAGGCGTACGGCGCCGCGCCGATAAGCCCAGTGCGCGCCGCGGCCGCTAGGCGGCCGCGAAGCCGCGAGCTGTCTCGCGGGTGAAGATGTACGGGCTCACGATATAAGGACCGCGGCGAGCGAAACTGATAGCTCTTGTTCCGCCCGGATTAGCCGTAAAACCGCCGTACCGTACGCCAAGACGCTCATATTTTTGATCTCCGTGAGGTGTGCACGCGTCGACCGATCGTCACGCTGTGCCATTAACCAGCCTCTCTCCTAAATAGGCCGAGAGAAATCTTGTGCTTTACCTTGCCTGTAAGGTGTCTCCGCGCCGCCATCGGCCAGAGCCCTATTGCACACGGGAACGCCACTATACGACTCTCGTACGATCGTGCCTGGTAAGGCCCTTCCGAGCAGAACGTTCCACAACCTCCGCATCCCCGATCCCCCATCTCGTCGCCAGCGCCGCCGCCGCGAGAACTACGTCGCCGCGATTTTTCCGAGTCGAGTCTCCGCACCCGCAACCGTCACGCGGAAGAGATTGTAAACATAATTACAGCTAAATAAACATTGTTATTGTTTAACACGCCTTTACTCATTTGACGAACCCGGCCTTACCGACTGAGTCGGCAATAAACTCCTTCTCCGTCCCACCGACGACCGTCTCACAAACCGAAGACGGTCACAGGTGTATGAATAAATTCTTTCCGACTGGAATTTCTATCGCGGTGGTATTCAGAAGCTGCCAGAAAAATGGCAACAGGTAATGAACAATAATGGAAATTATTGCGATGATCGAGTTGTTTTCATATTTTTTAAATCGAACTGTTATTGTACCCTAAAATCGGAAAGAATTTATTTTCACACCTAATAATCACCAATAAATTAAATAAAACTCACCCTTTCGGACATTCCTTTCCTTGCTTTTCGTCCCTTTTCGGAAACCTGTGTCACTGGGTCACTGTACCGTTCCTGGTTATCGGTGGACGAAAAGATTTATGGTTGGGTAGCGCCCAGTGCTCAGCTGATCACACTGCGTCCGGGTTAATGTACCGAATATTCACTTCACTGCACGGCTACTAACACTGATCACTGAATTTATTTTTCACGGAATGTGTTGTTCCTACGTTATAAAAATTGGTGGCTGCGAAAGGGGCTGATTACTGTTAATTACTGGGACGAGATTACTACTATTACCCGGCGAAAAGAAAACTCGTGGCAGACTGTCTCGGGCTGTGCAGTCCGCTGCTGTGACGATTGGTCGAGTCACCTATTTGGGCACACTTTTAAAGACGGGACACACGTATTTTGGTTATTGGCTGAAGTTGCCACATACATTGTCGCACCGCGCGACGAAAAGATCGAACGAAACACGAGATCGAGTGGGATAGAGCGATTTGACCAAGCGTAGCCTACGCTTTTGTTTTGACGATCGTCGGTCGGATCCGTATCTGATCGCTGCACAGCAGCGGACTGCACAGCCCGAGACAGTCTGCCACGAGTTTTCTTTTCGCCAGGTAATAGTAGTAATCTCGTCCCCTTCGCGGCCACCAATTTTTATAACGTAGGAACAACATGTTCCGTGAAAAATAAATTCAGTGATCAGTGTTAGTAGCCGTGCAGTGAAGTGAATCTTCAGTACATTGACCCTGCGATCAGCTCAGCACTGGACGCCGATGACCAGGATCGGTACAGTGGCCGAGTGACACAGGTTTCCGAAAAGGGAAGGAAAGCAAGGAAAGGAATGTCCGAAAAGGTGAGTTTTGTTTAATTTATTGGTGATTATTAGGTGTGAAAATAAATTCTTTCCGATTTTAGGGTACAATAACAGTTCGATTTAAAAAATATGAAAACAACTCGATCATCGCAATAATTTCCATTATTGTTCATTACCTTTTGCCATTTTTCTGGCAGCTTCTGAATACCACCGCGATAGAAATTCCAGTCGGAAAGAATTTATTCATACACCTAATATTATTTTTAAATTTAGTTGTGTTGGCCGTTCTTAAACTACGGATTTTTACCTCAATAACGAATTACGATCACTTGTCGTACATTTTCTGTTACGTTACCTTTTCGTTTATGCCTTATTTAAAAACGAAATTTACGTACTTCTTGTCCTCTCACTTCAAATTATTCTTATTTCAAATTCTGCTTTAAAAAAAAAATGTGTAACGCGGTTTCCTTCGATGCATGCCGACTTGCTTGTTCGTACGTTCGTAGCACAAGCGCGGTCGCCTACCTCGTAGCCAACGCTACCGCGGGAACTCAGGCGGAAGGCGCGCGCTCTGATTGGTCGGGGTTTTTGGTTAATATCTCCTTAACGAAGCTTCGGACAATATTTTCGCTAAGGAAAAAGTTGTTTCAAATCACCCCCTGAGTCACCCCTTTCAAGGAAACGCGACATTTTTGGGACACCCTGTATATTGGTTCTGCGGAGTCTCAGAATCTAATGTTCTGGTTTCCTTTTTTATGATTTTATCTTTAAGGACGGATTGTCGTCTAACAGTCCCAAAAGTAACTTATATTTTAGAATTTTTTTCGGAAAAACTGTTCGGCATATTGGATTAAACGCGTTTGTGATATAACGAGGCATTTTTGAACTTGCAGGAAATATTTTTTTTATGTCGATCCTTCTTATTATTTATTAGTTACTGTGGAATCTTCTCCACCTCTTCGCCGATGTAATTCCTGTTGGCGGGATGTGTAGCACCTGTCAGAGTCATGTGATTGCAATAAAAAAATAGAAGTTTCTTGAAAGTTAGATAATTTCCGCGGGGATTGGTCCACTTTAAAGGAAAAAAAAAATGAAAAATTGAAAGACTTATAGCGTTCGAGAGAAAAAATAAGTTTTTTCCTTAGACAAATTTTTCATATTATTCCATACACCGGCATAGCGCCGCGGTCAACCATGTCGTAGCTAAAATTTTTGAAATTGAGACGGGTACGAGACCAGTCGACACATTGTTTTCAAACCTCGTTACAGTAATCTGGGGTGCGAGTAATAAACCGATCATAAAAGCAGAGCCCGCGGCTCGCTTACCTGAGCCGGGAATTCCGAATAGCTCTTGACGACGTTAATTTGAAAGAGACCATCCTAAAATTCTCGTAGCTCGGGCGTCGCTGCTATCCAGCGGTCGCTGGCAGCTCTAAACGCCGGGCCGGTGCGAGAAGTGGCTTCGAGAAGTGTGCCTCCGTTTGAAAGTCGAACTTCGGTCACACTCCGGTCTCGTCGCGGGCAGACATCCGTTGCCTGATTCGTTCGCGCTCGGTGTTCGGCCACGTTCGGAACGCATCGCGTCACCGATCGTGGGGGGTCGTTCCAGCGCGAACGTCTTCAATTAATAATAACATGAATAGAGGGAAGAAGTGGGAACTGATACTTGCATAATTGTTATGGGGAAACATTTTAACATGTCAGCCACACGTGAGCCAAATAAGGGTTGGCAAAATTCGGATGAGATTTCGATACCTCGAGATTCTCTTCAAATTCCGGACGAAAGTTTCGAATTCGCTTCGAATTTCATTCGAATTACATGTTAAAATGTTTCCTCAAAACAATTATGCAAGAATCAGTTCACACTTCGTCTCTCTATTCATGTTATTATTATTTGAAGACGTTCGGGCTGGAACGACCCCCCACGATCGGTTACGCGACGCGTTCCGAACGTGGCCGAACACCATGCGCGAACGGACCCGGCAACGGGTGTCTGCCCGCGACGAGGTCCGAGTGTGACCGAAGTTCGACTTTCAAACGGAGGCACACTTCTCGAAGCCACTCCTCGCACCGGCTCGGCGTTCGGAGCTGCCAGCGACCGCTGGATAGCAGCGATGCCCGAGCTACAAGAATTTTAGGATGGTCTCTTTCAAATTAACGTCGCAAACAGCTATTCGGAATTCCCCGGCTCAGTTAAGAGAGCCGCGCGCTCAGCTTTTATGATCGGTTGATCAGATGAGTGTGACAGGTGCTACACATCCCGCCAACAGGAGTTACATCGGCGAAGAGGTGGAGAAGATACAACAGTAACTAATAAATAATAAGAAGGATCGACATTAAAAAAATATTTTCTGCAAGTTCAAAAATACCTCCTTATATCACACACGAGTTTAATCCAATATGCCGAACAGTTTTTCCGAAAAAATTCTTAAATATAAGTTACTTTTGGGACTGTTAGACGAGAATCCGTGCTTAAAGATATAATCATAAAAAAGAAAACCAGAACATTAGATTCTGAGACCTGCTGAACCAATATATAATTGAATAAAAATTTAATTTCTCAATTTATGAAAGTAATGATACAGAAACAACCAGCCTATTGTTTATCAACCCCATGAATTTTATAAAGAGCACTACTTTTTACAGTAATTATGGTCAAAATATTGGTAAAAGAAAAATTAAGTGAATGAAAAATATGTTAAATTATCCATCATTAAGAGGGGATAAGTTTCCCCATTTTTCGGCGCAATTTGCTTTCCGATATCTTTTATAGTTCAAAAGTTATACAAAAAGGCCCCAAATTCTTCAACCCGGGGCCCTATCGCGTCAGCGTGGTCTAATACCGCAGCTGGAACGTCGCAAAGGTAGATATTTCCACGCAGAACGGGACCGGTGCGATTGCACTCTTAAAATGGCTACCGTTTTCTTCCCCGTCTGCTACGTCAAATCTAATATCCTCTGGCGAAAGCCAAAAGCACCTTGCGCTCTCTACTGGCATCTAAAAGACCGTACGTTTTCATCAACAGCTCATAGATGGCGGAAGTATCGGCCATAGTGGTAGTGGAAATGCGTCCGTGAGGCGCTGTTGCCATTTTACAAGTTCGCGCGAGCGCGGGTTGCAGGATTAAACGATGACCCTGTATAAGTTTTAGAAATAGCGTCCTTCATTGTATATCCTTGTGACGTCATTGTGCAAAACGGTGCAAAGTAACACGGATGCGTGTGGCGTGTTTATTAGTAAATAATTCTCTTATTATTTTGAATACTTTCGAAATTACGTAAGTAATATTAAATTTTTTAGTAGAATAGTAAAAGTATTATATTTCAAGGTTAAAAATTGGTATAGAAATATAAATTATTAGTATTTAGGTGGTAATCGACCCCGAAAATGCCGAGCTGCATTTTGAAATACTGTACAAATTGATATTCCTGTAAGTCTTCGAAGCAGGAAGCCATAGAAGGAAGAAAAATTAGTTTCCATAGGTTAGCATGAAGAAAGTAATACATGCACATAAAAATATTCTATGAAAAACCAATCTCTTTCATAATTGATTTCTTAGGGTTCCCAAAAATATTGTCAGGCGCAGATCGTGGTTGAAAAATTTGGAGATACACGAATCTGACATGCCCAAAGATGCTGTAGTGTGTTCAGTTCATTTTGTTACTGACGATTATGATAGGACTTGCCCACCCCGCATAAGGCTAAAGTCGCATGCTATACCTTATGTATGTAATATTTCATCATGCGTGAGTTACATTATATTTTTGTCCTGGAGAATGTTTTGAAGTTGATCATTTATATTTAAATATAAGGTACTGAAGCAGGAGTTCAACAACGATTCGGATGTATTTGCTGAACCGTTGGAGGAAATACAAAGAAGCGATCTGCAACTAATAGTGAATGTGTAAGTCTGTTATGTATTGTATATACCTATGAAGTATCGTATGAAGAGCGTTTTATGACAAATATTCATTATTAAATAGTTGGTACTGAAGCAGGAGTTCAACAACGATTCGGATGTATTTACTGAACCGTTGAAGAAAATACCAAGATGCGAGTCTGCGACTAATAGTGAATGTGTAAGTCTGTTATGTATTGTATACAGGGTGTCCCAGAATTGAGGGACATCCCGGAACATGCAATATCCTGATGCAAAAAGACATCGAAAAGTCCTTAGCCGTTTTGGGATCCGGGGTTTCGTTTTCGAGATATTAAGAAAAAACCCCGACCAATCAGAGCGCGCGCCTTCCGCTGGAGGTCCCGCGCTAGCGTGGCCGCGCGCCGGGCCGCGCTGCGACTACGAACAAGCAAGGCGGCATGCATCGAAGGAAATTGCGTAGAATGGTAAATGAAAAAGACGTAACAAAAAATCCAATCTTTTGCCATGGTTTGTTTGCCATTTAAAGTGAATAATGAATAAAGGATAAATGGATGAAAATCATGTGTAACGTAAAGAAACGAATACAATATTTTTTTTTAGAAAAATCGAAAATAATAATTATTTTGAGTGAGGGGATAAGGAGCACGTAAATTTCCTTTTTTTAATAACGTACAAACGAAAAGGTAATGCAACAGGGAACGAACGAAAAGTGATCGTAGTTCGTTATTGTGATAAAAATCCGTAGTTGAATAACGGCCAACACTGTTGTTGATAATGAATAAGTTGGTTTAAAAACTCGGAAGAAAAATTTACGTACGGAAATTTGGAGAATTATCTCCGGAAATGAGCCGTAGCCTGCGTTAAATTTAAAAAATAATAGTCGCCAATAATGTAACTGAAACTCACCCTTTCGGAAATTCACCTGCAGCTTAAAAACCTGGGTGACTAGGTCACTGAACCGATCCTGGTCATCGCCGAGTGCACAGCTGATCTCAGGTACACGACACAATCCAAAGTTAAGGGTGGCAACGTCAAGTGCGTCCGGGTTAATGCACCGAATATTCACTTCACTGCACGGCTACTAACACTGATCACTTAATTTATTTTTCATGGAACGTGTTGTTGCTACGTTCTAAAAATTGGTGGAAATGAATTTTTACTTGGCGTTCGGAGCCGTGGGTAATTCCCGCGCAAATTCTCACGCTGCAGCACTTGCGTCCTCGTTGTTCGGGGGGTACACACAGAACATCGCGTAATACTCTCGAGCAGAGAACATTTGTCTGCGACGCGATTGCTAACTGCTGACTGACAAGATTTTTTCCAAGCGACTTCTTCTACCCCCAAATAGTTTCTCTCGTTCCATTATGAGTTGACCCCCACCAGGCCAAGAGGCTTCAGGTAAAAAGAAGCCAGCACATTTTCGGAACACACGTGTTTTGCACAAGTGCAACGAAAACTTTCACAAAAGCCCGCGCTCCGTCCTTCTACTGCCTTCTACCCATTGCTTCGAGATAGAAAACAGACACCACGTGTATCGGTTCGAAAGGGTCCGAAGAGAAGAGACACAGAAAGTCTTCGAGTTGCTATAAAGAAAAAAATCCTGCTTCCTGTTTCCCTTTTCCGATACCCTGAGTTCACGTCTGCTACGAGGCGGAACCAAGTAAGTCATAAATTATCCGAAACTGTAGGAAACCGTTCTCTACCGCCGACCTGCGGGACAATACGGTCATAAACCGCGACCCTGGCGAAATGCTCTGGCTGATCAGCCTGATTAATTTTGGAGAACTAGAAATTACAGAGTATTATCCAGCATCAATACGTCTCGCGGAGAGACACAGGAAAAGAAGGGATAGTCCGCTGACTGCGCGTAGTCCCGCCTGCTTCGTCCTACCCTCAAATTAAAGACGGATCCCTTGTCTCTCGAGTATAAACACGTGCTCGAATTTCAAAACGCAAGCACGCGTCGACGTATTCGGTGCGAGAGACTGTGGGCTTGAGGTCCGATTGGCCCCAAACTAACCAATCTGCCCTGCATCCCTCCCAAATGGCCACTGTCCTTAAGAGGCCCTCTTCACAGCGATATCTCCTCCACAAGGTCCACCTTCTCTCGCACGGAATACGTCGACGCATGCTTTTGTTTGGAAATTCGAGCGCGTGTTTAGACACGAGAGATAAGCAGGCCCGATTGGTGAGTTCAGTACCAATCTCCTCCCCAAGGCCCACCTTCTCTCGAACGGAATACGTCGACGCATGCTTTTGTTTGGAAATTCGAGCGCGTGTTTAGACACGAGAGATAAGTAGGCCCAAATGGCTAGTTCAGGACCAATCGAACTTCAAGCCCGCCTTCTCTCGCACGGAATACGTCAACGCGTATCGTCCCTGAATTGGGGGACAATCCGGGACATGTATTATCCTGATGCCTGAACACATCGAAATGTCCTTTACCGTTTCACGTCGAGGTCGCGATTGTAAAAATCAGAAAAATTACTACCACATTCGCTGCTATGTTTTCTGTAAATTAAGCTTATTTCTAGAGTAATGCAGCTGATATTAACGTCGCAGTAACCTGTTAAAGGCAATGGTGCTCCCCGTCTCAGGTAAAGCAACCGCGCGCGATTACAGTCAGCTGACCGTACCGCTACCACCCCACATTTCTTCAGTGAGGTCAAAAAACAGATCGGCAGAATTGCAGGAGAATTTTACTAACCCACTCTTGGCCAATCATACTGTTTTTATAATAATCAGATTTATAAGTTCCAGCTTGTCCTTATCTTGATTATTTGTTGAAAAAGTGTCATTGCTCAACGGAAACCACGAGAAGGCTTTTTCCATCAGGAGAGGATAAGGATGGTTCAGGAGGATGGCATGGATAAGAGTCAAATGACGGGGCTAACGGTTGGAAGTAAGAAGGCCCGGTCATAAATTTTAAACACTACTGACCGGCCATGTACCTTAATTCTTTCGATTGCCGGACTTCCCACGTTTCTGTATTACTTTTTTGACATTGTTTGTCTGATACTTTCATTAATACATGAAGGTAGCTATAATAGCAGAATGCATATTTGTGATGTGATACTTATTTAAATATTAGTAATTGTACATACATTTATGAATTACATACAACTACATACATATTAGCGACTTACTGATTTTATTGATTAACCTATCAACGAAGGCGCAATTTTTCAACGCTTTTTATGTTCTATCATTTATTTACATATCCCTAACTACAAACAGAGCAACTTTGTAGTTCACTGATACACTTAGTGTTTCACATATTCTTAATATTAACGTTGATTGAAAGTTTACAGACGTTACGCTTTATTTATTACAAGTGTTTTAAGAAAATAATGTAAATCCAAAGTGCCTGTCACCAGTGACTTCTACGGTATTCAACGCACGAATAATCAAATTTAAGGGGGTAAACACGGGGTAAAACAGCGATCTGTATACCGACACAATCTGGCCCGAAACATGGGTTTGGGGGAATACGTTGTTTGTCCTTATATGAGCAGATTTTGAGCTGGGTGAGGTCTCACTCGAAAGAGGAAGGTCCGATGCAGCCCGCTCTGGTCATGGTTCGACGAGATTGTGTTAATATATAATAATATGAGTGTTGAAAGTAGAGCAAAAGTCGATAAAAAAAAGAGTTTTGTGACTCAAACGATGACCAGAGCGGGCTGTATCGAACCTTCCTCTTTCGAATGAGACCTCACCCAGCCCAAAATGTGCTCATATAAGAACAAACAACGTATTCCCGTGACTGCATTCCCAATACGAGTTCCGCCATTTTGGCGATAATACTGAGCAAGTCACGGGACAAATTTAGTTCAGCTAGTGGATTCGAGATGGCGCCTACTCGGGAGGACTGCCAACGTGGAATCATAGCAAAACTGAAGCGTTAGCTGGATACATGAGCCACAGTAAAAGCGTGATGCAGTCAATGTATGCATTTTCGTACGATTAGAGGTTAGGTTATATGCATTTTAGGCATACATTTACTAGGAACTGCTGGGAACTGTATACATTTACTAAATTATCGCCTTTACCGTGGCACATACATCACTTGAAATCGCTGTCGAATTTATGTTATAATTATATGGCCACATTATTTAAAGTAAAAAAAGAGAGATTGGAACATTTTTACTAATACTGGAAATACTGATTTACTGATATCATATTTCAGAATGTGGAAGTTACAGCACTTATTTATAATTATTGCTCTTATTATTACTCTTTTTTATTCTTCTGACTATTGTATAAAACATGTAATAAGGAAAAGTCTCCAAACCGGTCAACAGTTGACTCCCTGATTTTTTTGTAATTCTTTCCGGTCCAATGCAGAGATGGGCATTATTAAAATAAAAGGATATACTTCCGAATGGCCCCAGTGGCTGATCGACACGAGGTTTGGGGGAGGGGTGTGTACCCTAAATCTAAAATTCTATATAGGTTCGGGTATTTATTAGTTTCCATTGTTTATTCGAAGGCCTTTCATCTTGGGCTTCGAATAATTTTTCTTCTTTCATTATATCTTTATCCTAAGGTCGTATTCAGATATATTGGCCGGTCAATAGCAATCGAGGAGAAATCAGCCACCATCATCTGACGATCGTGGATTTGTCAGTTGGAGTTGCTAGGCCCCCGAAGGGTATGGTGTCGTAACGGGAACGCTGCTCGGTTCTGTCTGAACGTAGCCGTGTGGTTGTTATTTATTCTTAGCGTAATAGTTGCGAGCGTTACGAAGCTATGCGTAGACCACTACGAGATGAAGCTATCGAGAAAGAATCGATGTTCTGACCATAACACTTTTGAATTTTTTCGGAGCTAACACACACCTATTCTGATGTATGTATTTCTACGCTCACAAGGGAACATCCCGCACCCGGAAATTCGAAAAATACTGAAACTTTGTGAATATGGAGGGAATTTCCTCCTGATTACAGCGCAATTTTTTGTTTGCTGCCCAAATTCACACTAAGGGGGTGTAATTGACCGCTGAAAATCCGGTTATTTTCCGTTTTTGTGTTATAACTCGTGAACTGTAAAATAATTTTTTTACCAAATGATAGATCTAATTAAAATAAGGAACTTTTATCTTGAAACTTTTTTTCTATCTCTTACAGTTCGCGAGTTATAACACAAAATCGGAAAATAGCCAAATTTTCAGGGGTTAATTTCACCCCCTTCGATTGAATTTGGGCAGCAAACAAAAATTGCGTTGTAATC
Organism: Andrena fulva; assembly: GCA_946251845.1. Classification (NCBI taxonomy): domain Eukaryota; kingdom Metazoa; phylum Arthropoda; class Insecta; order Hymenoptera; family Andrenidae; genus Andrena; species Andrena fulva. Next base: position 22,136,336 of record OX276330.1, read on the forward strand.
AGAAGGAAATCCCCTACATATTCAAAAAGTTTCAGAATTTTTTTAATTTTCGGGTTCGGGATCTTCCCTTGTCAGAACTCGGTTGGCCTACACGTCACTAGCTTGGCGCAATCCCTACCACTTCGGGCCCACTCTTGTTCTGCGAAGGCGAGAGCGAGATGGAACGGGAGCGAGTCAGAAAACATTGAGAAAATGAGCACCGAGGCAGGCCAACGGTATGGTGGGAGAATACTCCTCACGAAACTCACCGGCCAATATACATATGTATCTGAATACGACCTTAGAAGCTCGAATAACGGACGAAAACCTTTGTGGCCCGAGCCGCGCGAGATCGCCGTTGCTCGGCGATGCGTCATCGATTATACAGAAGCAGAATTTGTTTATTTTTCATCGCATCAATATGAAAGTGACACCACTGGATTTCTGGCATTCTCCGGTTATATTGACAGAAAATAATTTAAATCGGACTATTTTTAACGAAACGGGCTTTCACTTCTATAAACAAATTTTTCACGCAATTTTTTTAATTATGGTCCGAATTATATAATTTTTGGGGCCAATTTGGTCGAGAAAATATGAGGAATCGATTGGCGTCACTTTCGCAAAGATTTGATTAGAAATGCATAACTGCAGATTCGTCACTGCTTAGTGCGCAACATTGTATGGCCCCACTGGTTTCGAGCGCCGAAGCCCACGAAACTCAGCCCTTTCGATGGCGAAGGAAAATCAGCCTTCTACAGAACTCAAATCGAGAAAGACTTTGCTGGCCGACTTTATATTCGCGTCAAATTAATACTTTAATTGTAAAATTTAGACGATGAAGTATTGTTGAATTTCGCCAGTTCTTACATATGCCCCATTTGGTTCGGAATTCCTGATCTCAGAGTTTCATGCATGTACCTATTGAAATGTTATTTTTTCTTATGAATACATGATTAGGACACACTCTACGTTCACTAAAAATTTACCGAATTGCACCATGTTTGATATCATTTTCAACGGGAAATCCTAAAAAATCGATCGGTAATACTTTCATCAACACTTATCAAAAACATGAACATTTTATTTTTCTGTAAGTAGTAAGGTAAGGAGAGTTCCAACCCAGGTCCTCTGAGGGGAGCGCGGGGGCGGGGGGAAGTGAGGGCGCGCGGGGGAGTGCGGTGGATGGAAACATGGGCGCGGGGGGAAGCGGGGGAAGTGCGGAATGGATGACCGGTTGCGCGCGCATGAGCCGCGGAGTGGGGGAAGCCGCAATCGTGGAGGGGATCAGTCTAGGTCGAACCGCCGCGGAGACCTCTCCACGTCGGATCCACCCCCGAAAATATTTTCCGACTTAACCGATGAAGCAGGCGACCCCCAAAATATTTTAAAATTATGAGGAAAGGGGAGGAGGACGAGTAAATAAAATTGAGAAATAATATGGGGTTAAGAATATATATATATATATATATATTGTTACAATAGAATAAAATTAAAAAATATAAATATAAAAAAAAAATAAAAGAAAAAATACAATATAAAAGAATATAAAAGGAATATAAAATACAATATAAATATAAATGCATATATAAAAGAAAATTAAATGAATACAATATAAAAATATGAAAATATAAAAATGAATACAATATAAGAAAGAATATAAATAGAATATAAAAAAGAATATAAATAGAATATAAATAGAATATAAAAATAATATAATATAGAATATATAAATAGAATATAATAAAAAATATAAAAAATATAAAAAATATAAAAAATATAAAAAATATAAAAAATATAAAAAATATAAAAAATATAAAAAATATAAAAAATATAAAAAATAATAAAATAAAAGAAAATAATAAAATAAAAGAAAATAAAAAATAATAAAAAATTAAAACTATTCTAAAATAAAACGGCGAGAAGGTGGAGAATGTGGAGAAGGTGGGGAAGGTGGAGAATGTGGAGAATGTGGGGAAGGTGGAGATGGTGGAGACGGTGGAGATGACGGTGGCGGTGATGCTGGCTGCGGCACCCGTCGCACGTCGACCCACGACGGTGATGGCGGCGATGGGGGTGACGGGGGCGATGGGGGTGACGGAGGGCGCCTCAGCCGCATGGCCCCCCGCGGCCGCGAATATGGCCGCAGCCGCGCGGCCCCCAAATGCCGCCGCATTCGATGTTCCTGTAATACAAACACAAACATCGATATAATATTACCACATTAAACATATTAAACATAAAACACACAAAACAATGTAGTGTGATACATACCACTTGCGGCGGCTCAATCTGCGGCACATCTACCGCCTCCTCATCCATCAGCCACACATCCATCATGAAATGCATGTCCTATAACACAGATACAAACGTTGATATAATTTTAATACATTAAACATATTAAACATAAAACAATGCAAAGTATTACCAACCTGTGGCGGCGACGAAGGCGGCGACGGCGACGGCTGCGGCGACCCCCAATCCGCCGACCACACCGGAGATGGTGGTGGCGAACGCTATACATAGAAATCCATGATTTAATATTTGCACAACGGCATGACTAGAGGTCACTTGATTTCAAAGATTAAACGCGATAAATGTTAAAAATATTGTTTTATACATACCTCGGGGTCACACTCCGGCGCGATTCGTGATAATCCCATGTCTTTTTTTTTTTAGCACAAAACACACAAAAACTTTTTCTCGACTGGTAGTCGTCGAGTTTGATGAGCAACTGGTCCCACAGCGTTCATACAATTTGTCACCCATGTCTAAAGTTGCATACGTTGCAAAGTAAGACGCCTTTGTTCTTCACCTTCTTCTTCACTAGCCACCCTCCCCTTCTATGTGCTCCACCTGCATTTTCGCTGACCATCTTCTTCTTCGAATTATTCACTGACCATTCCTAAATCGAACGTGAATCGTACCACTTTGAACATCTATCGAACGTGTATCAAACCACTCTGAACGTGTATTGAACATGTATCGTACCACTTTGAACATCTATCGAACGTGTATCGAACCACTTTGAACATGTATCGAACGTGAATCGTACCACTTTAAACATCTATCGAACGTGTATCGAACCACTCTGAACGTGTATTGAACGTGTATCGAACCACTTTCAACATGTATCGAACGTGAATCGATAAACGTTCGATACACGTTCAAAGTGGTTCGATACACGTTCGATACACGTTCGATAGATGTTCAAAGTGGTACGATTCACGTTCGATTTAGGAATGGTCAGTGAATAATTCGAAGAAGAAGATGGTCAGCGAAAATGCAGGTGGAGCACATAGAAGGGGAGGGTGGCTAGTGAAGAAGAAGGTGAAGAACAAAGGCATCTTACTTTGCAACGTATGCAACTTTAGACATGGGTGACAAATTGTGTGAACGCTGTGGGACCAGTTGCTCATCAAACTCGAAGACTACCAGTCGAGAAAAAGTTTTTGTGTGTTTTGTGCTAAAAAAAAAAGACATGGGATTATCACGAATCGCGCCGGAGTGTGACCCCGAGGTATGTATAAAACAATTTTTTTAACATTTATCGCGTTTAATCTTTGAAATCAAGTGAGCTCTAGTCATGCCGTTGTGCAAATATTAAATCATGGATTTCTATGTATAGCGTTCGCCACCACCATCTCCGGTGTGGTCGGCGGATTGGGGGTCGCCGCAGCCGTCGCCGTCGCCGCCTTCGTCGCCGCCACAGGTTGGTAATACTTTGCATTGTTTTATGTTTAATATGTTTAATGTATTAAAATTATATCAACGTTTGTATCTGTGTTGTAGGATATGCATTTCATGATGGATGTGTGGCTGATGGATGAGGAGGCGGTAGATGTGCCGCAGATTGAGCCGCCGCAAGTGGTATGTATCACACTACATTGTTTTGTGTGTTTTATGTTTAATATGTTTAATGTGGTAATATTATATCGATGTTTGTGTTTGTATTACAGGAACATCGAATGCGGCGGCATTTGGGGGCCGCGCGGCTGCGGCCATATTCGCGGCCGCGGGGGGCCATGCGGCTGAGGCGCCCCCCGTCACCCCCATCGCCACCATCACCGTCGTGGATCGACGTGCGACGGGTGCCGCAGCCAGCATCACCGCCACCGTCATCTCCACCGTCTCCACCATCTCCACCTTCCCCACATTCTCCACATTCTCCACATTCTCCACATTCTCCACATTCTCCACATTCTCCACCTTCTCCACCTTCTCCACCTTCTCCACCTTCTCCACCTTCTCCACATTCTCCACCTTCTCCACCTTCTCGCCGTTTTATTTTAGAATAGTTTTAATTTTTTATTATTTTTTATTTTCTTTTATTTTATTATTTTTTATATTTTTTATATTTTTTATTATATTCTATTTATATATTCTATATTATTGTGACGTCCCACTATTTTTCGCGCGGTATTTTAACACCACTTCCCCACAACTCCATCAAAAACCATCGAACTCAAGCCTTATCCCTTTTTCAAACCCAACCGATCATTTAGACGATATACCTTAGTGGTCCCTATCTCTAAACGGTCAATCCAGATTCCTGATCACCTTGGAGATGTACCTTAGCGGTCCCCATCTCAGGATGGTCAACCAGACCTTAAAATCCCCTCTTCAACTTACGTGGCATGACCACTTCCTTCCAAATCTACGTTTAAACAAATCCCTCATCCTTAAAACCCTCTTTCAAATCGAGACTACGTCTCACGCCCTTACTATGACCAAAGAAGTCAGTACCCCGTTTACCCCTATCCAATACGACCTCCTAAACTCCACCAAATGGGTTGAGTATTCCGCTTCAAAGCCCCATGCAAAAACCCCAGAAATGTTACTGCGACACAAATTTACGAACGTGATCAACACGTGATCATTACTGCAACGCAGATTTGGCGTACGTGTCATGAAACACACCGCACATACCCTTCACCCATTACCAGTACAAGACAAGGCCACATAAAACCCCTAAACACAAAACTATTAATAAGCTGTAATGCGTCGCATCTCGAAGATCAGTCAAGGTGCATACCGCGCACACTCTTCACCCCTAACAATCCCGGCAATAGTATAAATACGAGGCCCAAACCGGGCAGAAGGTTCTTCTACGGAAACCACTCTCGCGAAGTGTCTCGTTGAAATTGTAGTATTTAACCAGTGTTAAAATCAGTGTTCGACGAATTACACTACATCTACAAACATCTACTGTAAGCAACATTTATTACTTGCAAATTGTACACCATCCTCATACCATAATTTTGCTTATGTTTATTGCGTTATTATCATATTGCATTCCTTTATTATCTTATACTTTTGCTCATGCAAATTGCTTTATTACATTATAGTCATAGCTTTTTACTAACTATTATCGCTAGTTACATATCGTATATTCTATCTCATATCCATACAGATATTCTATTATTTACATCTATTTATATAAATGTTATGTGCCTATGCTCGTTGTCCAACGCATTTCATGTCACCTACGACAAGCGCATACAGACGTGCTTGAACCAATAAATCATTCTTGGCTTTTAAATCTCTCCATATTATTGTGTATGCCTTTCGGGTACGAAACTTCCTAGTCCAAACAGACGGCTGCAACAGCTGATCTCGCGTGGCGCTAACAGTGTTTACAAACGTACTTTTACATAGGCTGCGGATAGCCGTATGTCTAAGCGGATTTCGCAGAAACATTACATACCACTTTTACGAGAATGCAACAGTAAATCCTGTTATCGAGCCAAATCAAAACAAGAGTGCTAACGGGTGTCCCTTCAGTACTAATTCGCTTTAACACCTTCCCTGGTCGATTAGTGTGACGGATGATAGATTCGCGCCTGATCTTCCTTTCAAACCCACAGTGTGACGGATGATAGATTCGCGCCTGGCTTTCCTTCAAAACCTTCAGGGTGCTGGATGATAGATTCGCGCCTGATCTTCCTTTCAAACCCACAGTGTGACGGATGATAGATTCGCGCCTGGCTTTCCTTCAAAACCTTCAGGGTGCTGGATGATAGATTCGCGCCTGATCTTCCTTTCAAACCCACAGTGTGACGGATGATAGATTCGCGCCTAGCCTTCCCTCAAAACCTTCAGAGTGCTGGATGTTAGATTCACGCCTGATCTTCCTCTCAAACCCACAGTGTGACGGATGATAGATTCGCGCCTGGCTTTCCCGCAAAACCTACAGAGTGCTGGATGATAGATTCGCGCCTGATCTTTTCCTTCCCCATAGTCACCGTTCCAAAAAACCTCACCCGGGACGTGACATAATTTTGGTGACAGCGGTGGGATCCGTCCACCGTTGAAAGAAAAAAGATTCTCAAACATACGGTGCCCACAATAGCCCGATATCTAGTATGTGTAACAGATTTCAACGACAACAGCTATCAAACCTGTGCCGCCAAATTGCGAACCAATTGGCACATATTAATGAACTGACCTGTGTTTCGGGCGGTGTAGCAACGACCACGGGAGGTTACAAAATTTGCCTTCACTGCTTCGACCTGGACCCGATTGAAGTGAACGAAATCAAACAGGAACATTATTATACTTTAGATAACATATTCCCAAAGTGCCCTCGTTGCAAAGACCCCCTATTCCAAACGCGTCCCCTAAGTAGTTGCTCCGAGTGCACCGAACGTTTTCTCCTCATGAACAAGAACCATTACGGGTTGATAATTATTGGTGCTAGGGATAGAACTCACTAAGCTTGAAAAACGGCTACCGGACGCCCAAAAATTAACCGATCATTTTAAAGTACAAATAGAGTCAAAACGATTTTAACATGTCCGATTACGACGAAACTGATGAGCCTTATGCAATAAACCAAGGCGCGGGCTCTTCCATGAACCCTATAGACACCGCGACTACCGAATTATTAGAAAAAATCGAAACACTAAAACAACAAGGAGCAGTAATCGAAAATTTACATACGAAATTTGTCGAACCCAAAATGCATTCGGGCGTAGTTACCAAATCGGGCGGCGCCACGTTGGAAGGTCTTGCCGAACAGGTACAAATTATACAACAGACAATGGAAAAATTTCTTACACCCCCACCATCCGCGAATAAATTTGCCACGCCGGGTTCCTCCCGTTTCGATAGAAAACCTGTGCTAAGATATAACAAAGAACCCGATACACTGATTCGTGACCATGTTCCGGACCAGGATCCATTGCCCCAGATCAGATTAAAGGACGCGATAGAAACCGTCCCAAAATTTAACGGCCATAACATGTCCGTTTTGCAATTCGCGAGAGCTTGCAATAGGGCTAAGGCTCTGGTTCCCTCGCAAGCCAAATCCCAGCTAGCGAGGTTGTTGATAAACAAGCTACAAGATCACGCGTACTTGGCGGTTGAGGATCGGGTCTTCGAAACCGTAAATGACTTAATTAAACAACTTAAACGCACTTTCTCCCCTGCCGAGACATCGGACCACTACCGAGGGGAACTCGCTAATATTATAAAGGGAACCAACGAACATATGTTGGCATACATTTCACGCGTTAAGGACCTCCGGTACGCCATCTTGGAGGAGAATAGAGAATATCGCCACGACTTCGCACAAACCCTGGACGTGGATCGCCTAACTTTGGACTCATTCATTGATGGTCTTCCGCCTCACGTAAGAACAATGTTATTACAACATAATTTCGAAACACTCGAAGAAGCCTTCGAGGCAGCCGTACTCGTGGATAAGAAGATGGACAGGGACCACCGAAGGTTTTCAGAACAGAAGGCACCTAAACTCGTATGCCAAGTTTGCAATAAGACAAGGCACGACGCACTATCCTGTAGGAGCTACCAAGGTTTGAACTATCGACCGACCGAACGATATCCTCAAAGCCGAGTAACAGGATATGGTAATCAACCCCCAAGTCCAATAGTCCCCTACTGGGACAAAACTCGACCTCCTCCCTCAAGACCTACGGAATTGCGCATTTGTGCGTATTGCAAAAATCCCGGACATTTAATTTCAGAGTGTAGGAAACGTTTATTCAATCGTAACGAAAGGAACCCTGGAACCTTCCAGGAGCGAGACTCGGGAAACGTTCTGCCCCCACGGCCAACTATGGAGGCGTACCGTGGAACGGGCCAAGCAGGAGCGCGTCCAATAACGACACAAACGGAATCGGGAATGCCATACTTAGGATCGCCACCGCATGGTTGAATACTGTTGGCGAAACCCCGTCCGTAATTATCCGGTCTCCAGACTTCGAAATAACACCGGAACTAATGATTGACACCGGTTCTGAAGTGAACTTATTGAAAATTCACGGCGTAAAACGATCTCAAAATATAGACGTAAACAAGCAGGTACAACTTAGAGGCATCGCTAAGGACCTCGTTCCCACCCTCGGGACAATAGAAATAACTTTATTGGGTAACGACGTTACATTCCACGTAGTCGAAAACGATTTCCCTATTAAACCACACGGAATACTGGGAACTGAATTCTTTATGAAACAAGATGCCTCAATACATTATTAAAAAAAACAGTTGGAATTCAACGGAAATTCCATTCCGTTTGTAGATAGGGGTCAAGTCGTGCTACCCGCTAGATCAAAAACAGTTTCTTTTATTAACATATCAAATTCAAACGTGAAGGAAGGATATTTACCTAGATTGGATTTAGGCACTGGGATTCACGCTGGTAATGCTCTTGTCCGTAATCAAGACGGCAAAGCATACTTACAAATAATAAATTCTAACGAAACGGACATAATGGTCACTATACCTACTGTTGAATTGGAAGAATTCGAAATTGTGATTCCAGAACCCAAACTAAGACGACCAACAGAGACTAAGACGACTAAATGCGTCACTCCTACACCAACCCTAACAAAAATCAAGCTCCTTCATCCCCAAGGTCCATTGATCCATCATTCAGAGGTAAACGCGAAAGTACACTCGCTCTCATCCCCAGGGCACTATGCCGAAACAACCCTTCCCCTAGAAGTCCAGGAGTCTCTTGCTATGGCGTCGGGTGAGGAAGAATCAATAATTTCCGAAAAAACCGCAACAAGAATGGAACAAGTGCTCCAATTAATTTCAACGGAACATATGAATCCGGAGGAAAAGCTCCATGTCCAAAGAATTTTATATAAATACAATGACCTCTTCCATCTACCAAATGAGAAGTTGGGTCATACGAACGCTATCCAACATGGGATCCAGACAACGGACCCAGTGCCTGTAAATACTAAACAATATCGCTTCCCTCCTGTACATAAGAAAGAAATTGATAAACAGGTAAAGAATTTACTAGAAACGACATTATAAAGCCATCATTATCACCCTACAATTCACCCATTTGGATCGTCTCCAAAAAACCAGGACCCAATGGGGAACTCTTGTGGAGAATGGTAATTGACTTCAGGGATTTAAACGAAAAAAACGTTCCTGATGCATACCCACTTCCAAACATTAACGAAATACTAGACCAATTAGGAGGAGCAAAATACTTCTCCGTATTCGACCTTGCCTCTGGATTCCACCAAATCCCTATGAAACCGGAGGACGCACCTAAAACGGCTTTTTCTACACCTCACGGACATTATGAGTTTGTCAGAATGCCGTTTGGGCTTTGTAATGCACCAGCTACCTTCCAACGATTAATGGATCACACACTCACGGGACTCCAGGGCACAGAAATGTTCGTGTATCTGGACGATATTGTCCTCTACGCAAGTTCCCTTACGGAACATTTGATTAAATTTAGAAAACTTGCTCAGCGCCTAAGAGAAGCAAAACTTAAACTCCAACCTTCCAAATGTAAGTTCCTACACAAGGAAGTCGCATATTTAGGTCACATAATCACCGAGCAAGGGGTAAAACCTGATCTGGGAAAAATTGAAGCCGTCCGAAACTACCCGGCACCAAATACACCAAAAGGAATTAAACAATTCCTTGGACTAACAGGATACTATAGGAGGTTTATCCCGGACTTTTCCAAAATAGCTCGCCCGTTAACCCAACTATTAAAGAAAGACACAATATTCGAATGGGGACCGTCCCAGAAGACGGCCTTTGACCACTTAAAGTTAGCATTACAAAAAGAACCTATCCTGCAATATCCAAACTTTGACCTGGAATTCCATGTTACCACCGATGCTTCCGAATTCGCTATAGGAGGAATATTGAGTCAGACTGCCAACGAAAAGGAATTACCGATCGCGTACGCCTCCCGAGTTCTGAATAAAGCAGAAACGAACTACTCAACAATAGAGAAAGAACTTTTAGCCATTGTATATTGCGTCAGATACTTTCGACCCTACCTATATGGACGGAAATTCATTTTATTTACTGACCATCAACCATTGATTTGGCTACACAAGGTAAAGGACCCTACGTCGCGTCTCGTTAGGTGGCGGCTAAAATTACCAGAATATGAATACGAAATCCGTTATCAACCAGGCACAAGTAACAAGCTGGCCGATGCATTATCCCGCAATCCTCCCACAGTGGAGGCATATCCAGTACGACCACGAGAGGAAGCTGATGACGACTGGGAAGATCAGCCCCCGGCTAAACGAGGTCCCGGGAGGCCCCGACTCGCCAAGCCATCGACTAGACCCACGTATAAAACTCGCCCAAGAGCAAAACCTACCAGAGTACAGCCGCCCAGAAAGGTGCGCCAAAAGTTGACCAATGCAGAAAACCCACCAGATCCTCCCTCAGAAAACCCGCCGGAACCGATGAGTAGCGAGGAAGAAGAAGTAAATCAGGAAGAAGAAATAGAATTAGCAGACGCCCCTGTTATTCTGCCTCCACAATCGCCAACACCGCAGGAAGAGAACGACCTTGACTCCGAGGTGGACTCCAACGCATCGGATGAATCAGACTCAGAATCCCCGATAATTGGATTAAACGACTCTTTAGACGCAGTATACGAAGCAGATCCCGAACGAGATATCCAAATAACGCCATTAATCAGTCGCGACCCATTGTTCCTACGAAAGGAAACGCTCGTCTTCTTCTTAAGCGTAGATGGAAAACCTTGCGACAACGGAGCGAAAGAACTACAGGAAACGGGAATCCTGACAATACCTGGCGATCTCCCATTGGGTAGGGGCCACGTAACTCACAAAAAGGGGCAAATCTTTATAGGGCTGGTTGTTAAAGAAACACAAAATACACCACTAACTATGACAACATGGGGCAAAGCCCCTTCCTACCTTAAATATACGGTACACGAGCTCCAAATACAATCCTTCAGTATAGCCAAAACATCGAACTTGGATCAATTAAGCTGGCAAAATGTCATTACGGGTATCCTCGAAGCCGTCAACGAAGAGGACATCAGCGTCACCATATGTTTACAAGCAGTACGAATACCAGAGGAATCAGAACACCTAACCATTATTAAAGAAAATCACGCATCTGCCTTAGCCGGACACAAGGGAGTAACCAAAACAAATAACCGAATTAGACACCATTACTTTTGGAAAGGAATGAAGAAAGCCGTGGAAGACTATATTAGAACATGCGAGGACTGTCAGCGGAAGAAACTCGTCCGTGTTAAGACCAGGCAACCAATGATTCTAACTGACACGCCTGGACAAGCCTTCTACAAAATTGCATTGGACATCGTAGGACCGTTACCTACCACGAGAGAAGGGAATACCTATATATTAACAATGCAAGACTTACTAACAAAATACTTCGTATGCGTACCTCTTAAACACACCACATCACTAAAAGTTGCAGATGCGTTCATAAAGAAATTTATCTGTCAGTTCGGAGCTCCCAGAGCCATCCTCACCGACCAAGGAGCAAATTTCACTAGTAACTTCATGAAAGCTATCGCGAATAAATTTAAAATCGAACAATTCAGAACCACAGCTTTTCACCCACAGACTAACGGTTCTCTAGAGCGATCGCACCTTGTCCTAACGGAATATTTGAAAATGTTTATAAGTAACCACAGCGACTGGGACGAATGGACAGACTTGGCCGCGTTCTGTTATAATACCAGCGTCCAGGAAGGCACAGGTTACACCCCACACGAGTTAGTGTTCGGGAAAATAGCTCGGGTACCCAGCCGAAAAAGGATGCCCGAAGATTTTGAAAACGAAACTTATAATCATTACCTCTCAAGGCTAAACGCGAGGGTGCGAGAACTGCAAACTGCCGCTGCGGAAAAATTAAAAGAATCTAAACTTCGCTACAAAAAATATTATGATCGACATATAAATGAAGAGACCTTCCAACCGGGCGACTCCGTTTTTGTATTAATAGAACCGAAGAAAGGGAAATTCGGGGACCAATACTCCGGTCCGCACACAATATTAGAAGTTATCCCTTCACAAAATTTAAAAATATCATGGAAGGGCAAAACAAAAATCATACACTGGCGCGTCTTGGTCGATTGCGCGAGGATCCCGGTTGACTCTAACCCAGATATATATATATATATATCTATATAACATGTATTAATCAAGTCATTTCTTAGGAAAAAAAAAATATGCCACATAAAAGGGCCCAAAAACCCAATGGGGCTAAACCCAAAGGGGCAGGGTTAAGAAGAAGGCTGGAACATATTGAATGGCTACGTCGAACGGCCATTAGAGAAGGAAGGAGCCTCTCACCACTCCTCCCAAAAGTGACCTCTTCGGTGACCGTCAGGGAGGCAGAGCCGGAAATACCAGTCATCACCCTCGATGACTCCCCCCCGCCAACACCGACAATGAAAATATCGCAAGAAGCCACAACCCCAAGGCCCCAAAACAGCCCTCCCGTGAATAATGGTGTAATGGAGCCACTCGTCCATTCCATTCCCTATCCATACCCTTCTCCTTCCCAAACCTCCACCTCCCTAATTCCCTCCATCCTCCCTCCATACCCAGGTGTCGTGGAAGTCCTGGACACGGGGTCAGCCATCCGAATTCCGGACTTTACGGAACTGACACCCGCTTTTCTAAGGTGGTTCAATGACCATTACCAAGATGGTTACGACCTCACGTTCATCCTGGACGATCCCTCCTTCCAATTCCTCGAATATTCCTACCCCCCTTACTAATTCCTAATCCTTCCTTCCTTCCCTATCCTTGTAAATAATCCCTTGTAAATGAACCTTTTTCTCCCATTTATATATTTATTTTTTTTTTTTGCCAAATAGGCACATCTTTTATTTTTCTTTTCAATAGACTATAATTTTGTTTTCTTCTAAATTAGTTACATCTTTTATTTTTTCCTTATATTACACCAAATAGGCAATATCTTTTGTGTTTTTTTCTTTTCGCCTCATTACAAGCCACCCGTACCTTATGTTAAGAAATGTACGCATTTCTTCATATAAGGGGGGAGGTGTGATGCCCCGCTATTTTTCGTTTAAAATTTTTACACTTCAAACCACACCTACATTATTTTAAGAAATTACACATTTCTGCATATAAGGGGGGAGGTGTGACGTCCCACTATTTTTTGCGCGGTATTTTAACACCACTTCCCCACAACTCCATCAAAAACCATCGAACTCAAGCCTTACCCCTTTTTCAAACCCAACCGATCATTTAGACGATATACCTTAGTGGTCCCTATCTCTAAACGGTCAATCCAGATTCCTGATCACCTTGGAGATGTACCTTAGCGGTCCCCATCTCAGGATGGTCAACCAGACCTTAAAATCCCCTCTTCAACTTACGTGGCATGACCACTTCCTTCCAAATCTACGTTTAAACAAATCCCTCATCCTTAAAACCCTCTTTCAAATCGAGACTACGTCTCACGCCCTTACTATGACCAAAGAAGTCAGTACCCCGTTTACCCCTATCCAATACGACCTCCTAAACTCCACCAAATGGGTTGAGTATTCCGCTTCAAAGCCCCATGCAAAAACCCCAGAAATGTTACTGCGACACAAATTTACGAACGTGATCAACACGTGATCATTACTGCAACGCAGATTTGGCGTACGTGTCATGAAACACACCGCACATACCCTTCACCCATTACCAGTACAAGACAAGGCCACATAAAACCCCTAAACACAAAACTATTAATAAGCTGTAATGCGTCGCATCTCGAAGATCAGTCAAGGTGCATACCGCGCACACTCTTCACCCCTAACAATCCCGGCAATAGTATAAATACGAGGCCCAAACCGGGCAGAAGGTTCTTCTACGGAAACCACTCTCGCGAAGTGTCTCGTTGAAATTGTAGTATTTAACCAGTGTTAAAATCAGTGTTCGACGAATTACACTACATCTACAAACATCTACTGTAAGCAACATTTATTACTTGCAAATTGTACACCATCCTCATACCATAATTTTGCTTATGTTTATTGCGTTATTATCATATTGCATTCCTTTATTATCTTATACTTTTGCTCATGCAAATTGCTTTATTACATTATAGTCATAGCTTTTTACTAACTATTATCGCTAGTTACATATCGTATATTCTATCTCATATCCATACAGATATTCTATTATTTACATCTATTTATATAAATGTTATGTGCCTATGCTCGTTGTCCAACGCATTTCATGTCACCTACGACAAGCGCATACAGACGTGCTTGAACCAATAAATCATTCTTGGCTTTTAAATCTCTCCATATTATTGTGTATGCCTTTCGGGTACGAAACTTCCTAGTCCAAACAGACGGCTGCAACAGCTGATCTCGCGTGGCGCTAACAGTGTTTACAAACGTACTTTTACATAGGCTGCGGATAGCCGTATGTCTAAGCGGATTTCGCAGAAACATTACATACCACTTTTACGAGAATGCAACAGTAAATCCTGTTATCGAGCCAAATCAAAACAAGAGTGCTAACGGGTGTCCCTTCAGTACTAATTCGCTTTAACACCTTCCCTGGTCGATTAGTGTGACGGATGATAGATTCGCGCCTGATCTTCCTTTCAAACCCACAGTGTGACGGATGATAGATTCGCGCCTGGCTTTCCTTCAAAACCTTCAGGGTGCTGGATGATAGATTCGCGCCTGATCTTCCTTTCAAACCCACAGTGTGACGGATGATAGATTCGCGCCTGGCTTTCCTTCAAAACCTTCAGGGTGCTGGATGATAGATTCGCGCCTGATCTTCCTTTCAAACCCACAGTGTGACGGATGATAGATTCGCGCCTAGCCTTCCCTCAAAACCTTCAGAGTGCTGGATGTTAGATTCACGCCTGATCTTCCTCTCAAACCCACAGTGTGACGGATGATAGATTCGCGCCTGGCTTTCCCGCAAAACCTACAGAGTGCTGGATGATAGATTCGCGCCTGATCTTTTCCTTCCCCATAGTCACCGTTCCAAAAAACCTCAACCGGGACGTGACATTATATTATTTTTATATTCTATTTATATTCTATTTATATTCTATTTATATTCTATTTATATTCTTTTTTTATATTCTATTTATATACTTTTTTATATTGTATTCATTTAATTTTCTTTTATATATGCATTTATATTTATATTGTATTTTATATCCCTTTTATATTCTTTTATATTGTATTTTTTCTTTTATTTTCTTTTATATTTATATTTTTTAATTTTATTCTATTGTAACAATATATATATATATTCTTAACCCCATATTATTTCTCAATTTTATTTACTCGTCCTCCTCCCCTTTCCTCATAATTTTAAAATATTTTGGGGGTCGCCTGCGTCATCGGTTAAGTCGGAAAATATTTTCGGGGGTGGATCCGACGTGGAGAGGTCTCCGCGGCGGTTCCACCTGAACTGATCCCCTCCACGATTGCGGCTTCCCCCACTCCGCGGCTCATGCGCGCGCAACCGGTCATCCATTCCGCACTTCCCCCGCTTCACCCCGCGGCCATGTTTCCATCCACCGCACTCCCCCGCGCGCCCTCACTTCCCCCCGCCCCCGCGCTCCCCTCAGAGGACCTGGGTTGGAACTCTCCTTACCTTACTACTTCTGTACTGCGTATTTTATCTAGCTCGTCGGTTTTATTGCTCTCGACTGTCAACGGGCGGTCTACTAGGGCCCGAAGGTCCTTGCTCGCAGCGAGAAAGCAAACAGTACATATGCTTTCTGATGCTTTCGACGATACGCGCAACCATTTGCGTGCGCGGCTTCATGTTGCGCGTCAAAAAGTATTCTTTTAATTACAATTAGTAATTCAGTTTGTAAGTGCTATTAAATTAGGCGTCATTAAAATAATGCACAGTTCATTAATTTTAACTAATTGACGAATTTTTTATTTTTTAATCCGTTAATGCAGTACTCTGATTAAGAACATCGTAACGCGGAGCTAATATTATAGGCCCTAGAATCTACGGTATTGTCAATGTGCAATTGAAACGCGCCGCTACTTCACACTATCGTTTCTTAGCATCTGTACAAGGTGATTCTTTAGCCGGAGTCGTCAAACGCGATGCTCGCACGCAATCATGTGTCTCGCTGAGTTTCATCGGCTTCGACGCTCGAAACCAGCGGGGCCATACAATGTTGCGCACTAAGCACTGATGAATCTGAAGTTTTGCAATTTTTAATCCGATCTTTACGAAATCTCTTTACGTCAATCAATTCCTTATGCTTTCTCGATCAAATTGGCCCTAAAATGATATAACTCGCATCATAATTAAGGAAATTACGTGAAATATTTGTTTGCAGAATTGAAAGCCTATTTCGTTAAAGATAGTCAGATTTAAATAATTTTCTGTCAATTTAATCGGGAGAATGCGAGGAATCCATTGTTGTCACTTTCATATTGATGCGATGAAAAATAAACAAATTCTGTTTCTGTATAATCGATGACAACATCGCAATACCACCGGCGAGTGCATTAGCGCATATGGAAAACCATCGAATAAGCAACTGCAATCTAAAGTCACTATTGCACCAACTCAATTTTATATATAATGTTTGTTCAATAACTGCTTTCTGCATGGGCCGTTTAATTATCTTATAATAATTGTATAACTGTCATGTTTTGCTTCAGCGTTTTGCTAATAGAAAATGTCTAACCTAACATAACAAACTTAATTTTCTGGGGACATCCGCTCATCTATTTTTTCTTTTCACTTATAACTCCTTACTGCCAACGTAACATATTATAGCATAAGTACATTTTAAGTAATTAAAATGTACAATGAATTGTCTACGTTTGCTCTACCAGCAGACCTTCCGTTTAAATATTTACAAGTACAACGCAACAGCAAGGAATTTCTTCCTTATTCAGAATAGAATACGGATGTGGGGATCGAGTCACCCCCTCTTTGCGGACTGTGCAGGAGTGGGGATCGTCGAGCTCGTGCGAGCGTTTCCATGCGGACTCGCCCCAGTCTACTTGTACTAGCCTTTGGAGACGTGTTGCTCTAGCACGTTCTCTGGTAGTGTGACCACCACGTGGTGTGTGTAACGGTCAGTCGTGTACTTCACGACATTGCTAGTTTTGTTGGCTGTTGCCCGTAGGGCACTGATTATATTCCAACCTAAGGAACAAGGCTATTTGGTTTTGACTGCTCGAGGTCGAGCAGTCTCGCGTGCACGAAGTATTCGCACGTGATATTAAATAAACCCTTTGGGTAAACCACATGTGATCTTCTGTTCCTTCTTCCTCAACCCTGAATACGTGTGCGGCCGTAGGACCGCCGGAAGGAAGTAGATAATAGTCCTTCCCATTTACCACCACTGGTAACCTTCAAATCCTACATTGGTGACCCCGACTTCGGTTGAGATACTGGATTCTGGACGAACATCTTTTCTGGTTCGCTGAGAGTATTCCATCTTCGTGGACCTTTCGACGGAAGCTGCCGTTCCAGCAGGTGCAGTTGCGCCTACGTATGCTGTCCTTTGGACCGTCTATCATTGAGGGGATCTGCGAGCTTTTCTGCTCGCCCGAGCGATTTCTGAGAGTGGCCACGCCGTCGGAGACGACGTTGACCAGCACCGGAGGGAACCAGCCGTTTCGAATCAGGAAGCTGTTCCCGGTTCCTGGTGATTCCGAGCCAGGCTGAGCTGTGCGGCAGTGGACATCGCTTTCTCGCTGCTGGGGAGTCATCCCCTGACGTCTGGTGATCCGAGGCATTGGTCGCCAACCCTTGGAACCACGAGGGATTGCGGTAAGCGAAAGTGGCAAATTTATTGCGGTTTAGCGTGTGTGGTGGTTCTGTACATATTGCGTTTCGACCTTCGGATATTTCGTGGTTCGTGCGAGCGTCGGTCATTCACGAACGTCGACGTTGCCAAATGGCATTCGAATACTGAGAATTCGGTTGCTGCCGAGCGTCGCGAGTAGGTCGCAACAGCGCAAATTCAAATTTTTTTCCTTCTCTTCGCGCTTGGTCGCGTCCATGCGCGTCTCGGAGGATCGGTGAATCATCGCCCCGAGGATTTCCGCCGCCGTTTGCTACGGCGATACATTGTATTATAGTATGATATTAACCGTGTACATAATTTTCCATTTCGTTTTTTCAATACAGGGTGTCCCAAAAATGTCGCGTTTCCTTGAAAGGGGTGACTCAGGGGGTGATTTGAAACAACTTTTTCCTTAGCGAAAATATTGTCCGAAGCTTCGTTAAGGAGATATTAAGCAAAAACCCCGACCAATCAGAGCGCGCGCCTTCCGCCTGAGTTCCCGCGGTAGCGTTGGCTACGAGGTAGGCGACCGCGCTTCTGCTACGAACGTACGAACAAGCAAGTCGGCATGCATCGAAGGAAACCGCGTTACACATTTTTTTTTTAAAGCAGAATCAATAAGAATAATTTGAAGTGAGAGGACAAGAAGTACGTAAATTTCGTTTTTAAATAAGGCATAAACGAAAAGCTAACGTAACAGAAAATGTACGACAAGTGATCGTAATTCGTTATTGAGGTAAAAATCCGTAGTTTAAGAACGGCCAACACAACTAAATTTAAAAAATAATATTAGGTGTATGAATAAATTCTTTCCGACTGGAATTTCTATCGCGGTGGTATTCAGAAGCTGCCAGAAAAATGGCAAAAGGTAATGAACAATAATGGAAATTATTGCGATGATCGAGTTGTTTTCATATTTTTTAAATCGAACTGTTATTGTACCCTAAAATCGGAAAGAATTTATTTTCACACCTAATAATCACCAATAAATTAAAGAAAACTCACCCTTTCGGACATTCCTTTCCTTACTTTCCTTCCCTTTCCGGAAACCTGTGTCACTAGGCCACTGTACCGATCCTGGTCATCGGCGTCCAGTGCTCAGCTGATCGCAGGGTCAATGTACCGAATATTCACTTCACTGCACGGCTACTAACACTGATCACTGAATTTATTTTTCACGGAACGTGTTGTTCCTACGTTATAAAAATTGGTGGCCGCGAAAGGGGCCGATTACTGTTAATTACTGGGACGAGATTACTACTATTACCCGGCGAAAAGAAAACTCGTGGCAGACTGTCTCGGGCTGTGCAGTCCGCTGCTGTGCAGCGATCAGATACGGATCCGACCGACAATCGTCAAAACAAAAGCGTAGGCTACGCTTGGTCAAATCGCTCTATCTCACTCGATCTCGTGTTTCGTTCGATCTCTTCGTCGCGCGGTGTGACAATGTATGTGGCAACTTCAGCCAATAACCAAAATACGTGTGCCCCGTCTTTAAAAGTGTGCCCAAATAGGTGATTCGACCAATCGTCACAGCAGCGGACTGCACAGCCCGAGACAGTCTGCCACGAGTTTTCTTTTCGCCGGGTAATAGTAGTAATCTCGTCCCAGTAATTAACAGTAATCGACCCCTTTCGCAGCCACCAATTTTTATAACGTAGGAACAACACGTTCCGTGAAAAATAAATTCAGTGATCAGTGTTAGTAGCCGTGCAGTGAAGTGTAAGAAAATACTAGAAATTAAGGGAGTTAACTCGCTTTCTAAATTATTCGGTAAATATATATATGTATATTTATTTCAATGCCAAAGAACAGTAGAGTCGAGAAGGTCTTTCTCGAGTCAAGGTTTGGAAAAGACTGCCTTTCCGTTCCGTGGAAAGTCCCCTCTTGTCCTTTAGGGAAACTCCTAAGGACCCCGATGCCAATTTACGATGTTTATGGCGTCGCGCTGGTCGGGCCCATCGTCGCTGTACGCGTCACGCTGGCCGTATCTGCTTAGACTCAACCATGCAGCCCCTTTTACAAGGTGGTGCTTCAATATTTCTAACAGAAGTGAATATTCGGTACATTAACCCGGACGCAGTGTGATCAGCGGAGCACTGGGCGCTACCCAACCATAAATCTTTTCGTCCACCGATAACCAGGATCGGTACAGTGACCCAGTGACACAGGTTTCCGGAAAGGGAAGGAAAGTAAGGAAAGGAATGTCCGAAAGGGTGAGTTTTCTTTAATTTATTGGTGATTATTAGGTGTGAAAATAAATTCTTTCCGATTTTAGGGTACAATAACAGTTCGATTCAAAAAATATGAAAACAACTCGATCATCGCAATAATTTCCATTATTGTTCATTACCTCTTGCCATTTTTCTGGCAGCTTCTGAATACCACCGCGATAGAAATTCCAGTCGGAAAGAATTTATTCATACACCTAATATTATTTTTTAAATTTAGTTGTGTTGGCCGTTCTTAAACTACGGATTTTTACCTCAATAACGAATTACGATCACTTGTCGTACACTTTCTGTTACGTTAGCTTTTCGTTTATGCCTTATTTAAAAATGAAATTTACGTACTTCTTGTCCTCTCACTTCAAATTATTCTTATTTAAGATTCTGCTTTAAAAAAAAAATGTGTAACGCGGTTTCCTTCGATGCATGACTTGCTTGTTCGTACGTTCGTAGCACAAGCGCGGTCGCCTACCTCGTAGCCAACGCTACCGCGGGAACTCAGGCGGAAGGCGCGCGCTCTGATTGGTCGGGGTTTTTGCTTAATATCTCCTTAACGAAGCTTCGGACAATATTTTCGCTAAGGAAAAAGTTGTTTCAAATCACCCCCTGAGTCACCCCTTTCAAGGAAACGCGACATTTTTGGGACACCCTGTATACAGGGTGTCCGCGCGTAGAGTGAACAGCCGGATATCTCCTAAACTATTGGAGATAAAAATATAATAAAAATATGTAATTAAATGGTTCGATGGGGCTACTTAATTAGCCGCGACGGATTTTTTTTTTCGATTATTATTTTAAAAGATACGATGGTCAAGTTCGGTTTTTCAAATGACACTAACTTTTTTGAAGTCCTGGGTTGATAGTGCGTTCCAAGACGAATTCAATAAGCTTTAATGTATACACTTGATTTCCACTGGTTTTTTGAGATATTGCGCTTGCAAATATACTGATTTTCACTGGAAGAAAACCCGCTGAACGAGCAAGGACCGGGGTCGGTCTTGCTGGCGCCACGGGTGGCAGTGCCTGCTGAAATAGATACCTACCTGCCAAAGGTCTACGCAGACCGAAAGGCTGGACAATTCTTTTCCGTCAGAAATGCTACTTTGGTAGGTACATCTACGGAATCGAGAAGCGCACCGTTACTTTTATTTCGCACTTGCTTCTACGCTCGGATGGCCGGTTATTTTGGGAGGGATGCAAGTTCGATTGGTTAGGTTAGGAGGTGTGAAAATTGCTAGACTAATTTCACGTAAATCGGACTATGGTTAACGAAATTTCCTTCATTATTTTCCGAATTACGTCGTTCTTGGTGCCAGTTTCATCGGAAAAGCATAAGGAATCCATTGGCGTCACTTCCTTCTCGATACGATGAAGAAAAGAAGCAAACATTTGAAATCCTGTACATTTTTCACTTCTTAATGATATTCCAAACCCTTCGAGGGTCGAAACCCTTCAATTCGATACGTTCGGCCCGGGATTCGTACCTTTTTCCGACAAAAAGCCATAAAAATCGGGCGAGGCACTGCGAAGGACTGTCCTCGTCACGGGGTACCAGGCCGCATCCTCCGCGTAATCGGTCTGCGCGAAGTGGGGCGCAAGTTCGATCATTATCAGTACTCCTGCCCGAGAGGAATACGATTTACTTTAATTATAGTACATGTGTGTTTTGTAATAAAATGTTTCTATCGTCTCCTGAATTCAATAACTGGTATCCAGACATCCACGCTCCTACAATCCACCGGCAATACTCCTCGTGGGGAGACACAGGAAGAAAAGGGCTAGCCCGCTGTCGACGCGTGGTCCTCTCGAGTAGAAACACGAGTTTCAATATCAAAACCTAAAGCATGCGTTGACGTATTCCGCGCGAGAGAAGGTGGGCATTGGTGAGGGGATATTGCCGCGAAGAGGGCCTCTTCAAGAGAGCAGCCGTTTGTGAGGGATGCAAATCCGATTGGTTCTAATCCAATCTGCTCCCTATGGTTGAAATTTAGTCTAGCAACTTTCACACCTCCTAAACTAACCAATCGAACTTGCATCCCTCCCAAAATAACCGGCCATCCGAGCGTAGAAGCAAGTGCGAAATAAAAGTAACGGTGCGCTTCTCGATTCCGCAGATGTACCTACCAAAGTAGCATTTCTGACGGAAAAGAATTGTCCAGCCTTTCGGTCTGCGTAGACCTTTGGCAGGTAGGTATCTATTTCAGCAGGCACTGCCACCCGTGGCGCCAGCAAGACCGACCCCGGTCCTTGCTCGTTCAGCGGGTTTTCTTCCAGTGAAAATCAGTATATTTGCAAGCGCAATATCTCAAAAAACCAGTGGAAATCAAGTGTATACATTAAAGCTTATTGAATTCGTCTTGGAACGCACTATCAATCCAGGACTTCAAAAAAGTTAGTGTCATTTGAAAAACCGAACTTGACCATCGTATCTTTTAAAATAATAATCGAAAAAAAAATCCGTCGCGGCTAATTAAGTAGCCCCATCGAACCATTTAATTACATATTTTTTTTATATTTTTAGCTCCAATAGTTTAGGAGATATCCAGCTGTTCACTCTACGCGCGGACACCCTGTATGTAACGTAGTATTAGTATTTTAATAATTACCGTAGCATTATTTAAAATGCCGTCGACCGGTGAAACTTCGGACGAGTCGCAGTACGAGTCGGTCGCGAGTCGGACACGTGTCGATCACTATCGGATACCGAAAATTCCTCCATTTTTCAAGGCCGACCCTGCATTATGGTTTATGCAGGTGGAATCGACACTGCGTAGCGCCCAGATTACGGTAGAAGCTACGAAGGCTGACATAGTCATAGCTGCGTTAGATTATGAAGTCGTGTCCGCGGTTAGAGACCTCATTGCGCAGGTCCCGCGTCCGGATAACATCTTCGTCTAAATAAAAAGTAGAATCATCTCGACCTTTGCGGTTTCCGCGGAATCCAATCTGCGAAAGTTATTAAAGGGTCAAGTTTTAACTGCGGGAAAACCTTCGTTAATTCTGAACAGACTACGTAATTTAGATGATGGCAAATGC
Organism: Andrena fulva; assembly: GCA_946251845.1. Lineage (NCBI taxonomy): Eukaryota > Metazoa > Arthropoda > Insecta > Hymenoptera > Andrenidae > Andrena > Andrena fulva. The sequence continues at coordinate 22,159,648 of OX276330.1, forward strand.
GATGAAGCTATCATGAAATCGGTATTTATGGATCAATTACCGTTAAATGTCCGGGCAATTTTGGCGGCATCGGATGTTGACGATGTCAATAAATTGGCACAGATGGCTGATAAGATGGCCGAGCATTCTATTTCGTCGGAGGCCCACGTGGTTTCTGCCGCGAGCGCGGTATCGGCGACGAATCCGTCGTTGTCCGATTTACAGAACGACATAAAGCGTCTATGCGCTAGCGTCGAAGCGCTATCTGTTAGGTTAAAGCGTGTTGAGCGACCACTTAATAAAAGAAAACCGCGTTCTTTGTCGCGTTCAAATCGTGATCGTGCCCGTTCGGGCGACCGAAGGGCAAACAAATTGTGTTATGCTCACACGAATTACCCGGCGAGTCCACGTACCTGTAAAGAGTGGTACGAGAAATACGCTACTTGGAAAGCGGGAAATTAAAACGACCCTCCGTGGCGGAGACTTGCGAAGAGGGTCGCAATATCAGCAAACGTCTCCATGTTAGGGATCGTATCTCCGGACAAACGTTCCTGGTTGATACTGGGGCGGATATATCGCTGGTCCCAGCTATTAAAAAGATTCACGGCGAACCGAGTACACATAAACTATTCGCCACGAATGATACGCGTATTGATACATACGGCGAGACGTTTCGTACAATCGATATAGGATTAAGACGCGATATAAAATGGAATTTCACCATTGCGGCGGTGCCTTATCCGATATTAGGTGCTGATCTGTTGACGCACTACGGGTTACTGGTCGACTTGCGCAGCCGACGATTAATTGACTCGGCGACGGATGTGTTCACATTCACGACCGTGAAGTCCGTTGATGTTGTTGCGGTGAGTACGGTTGACCCTACGTCAACGTACGCCAAAATTTTATTAGAATATCCGGAAATAACCGGTGCCACGCGCCTGGATCCTCCGTTCATCATTACCTCCGGCCATCCGGTTTCCGAGCGTCCTAGACGACTGAGTCCGGACAAGCTCAAGGCCGCTAAAGCGGAATTCAGGGCTCTCGTTCAGGCGGGCATTTGTCGCCCTTCCTCGAGCCCCTGGTCTAGTCCCATACATATGGTGCTGAAGAAGGATGGCACGTGGCGGATCGCGGGAGATTACCGTCGGGTGAATGCATTGACAGTCCCGGACAGGTACCCCACGCCACACTTGCATGATTGTTCTACCAATTTGTCCGGTAAGACAATTTTTTCGTCCTTGGATTTGCACCGGGCGTATAATCAGATTCCCATGGCACCAGAGGACGTCGAGAAGACTGCGGTTATTACACCGTTCGGCCTTTTCGAGTATTTATACATGACATACGGACTGAGGAATGTCAGTCAATCCTTTCAGCGGTACGTTGACCGCGCATTGGGTGATTTGGACTTTGTCTTTGTGTACATCGACGACATCCTCGTCGCGTCCTCGTCGGAGGCTGAGCATGCCATGCATCTCCGTACGGTGTTCGAGAGATTGAGGCGATTTCACCTCCGGTTGAATGTCAGCAAGTGTGTCTTGGGGTCGTCCGAGATTGAATTCTTGGGATACACAGTTAGTAGTAAGGGTATTTGCCCGACTGCCCCCAAAGCGGAAGCGATCCTCCGTTTTCCTAAACCAAAAACAGTTATTGATTTGAGGCGGTTTCTCGGGATGATAAATTTTTATCGGCTTAGTGTTCCGCATGCCGCAGAAATGCAGGCCCCTTTGAATATCTATTTGAAGGATTCCAAGCGGAATGACAAAAGGCCTATTATTTGGTCAAAGGAAGCGGAGGACGCTTTCGATAAGATCAGAACTAATTTGGCGGAGGCCACCCTGTTGGCCCATCCTCGTCACGGCGCGGAGACGCGCATTGTGACGGACGCTTCAGATTTCGCGTTGGGCGCGGTTCTCGAACAACGATCGGTTTCGGATTCGGGTTCTTGGGAGCCGTTGGCATTTTTTTCGCGAAAGTTGTCGCCAGCACAACTGAATTACAGTGCGTATGACCACGAATTGACCGCGGTATTCGAGGCGGTGAAGTATTTTCGCTATTTTGTCGAGGGTCGGATTTTTAAGATTTTGACTGATCATAAGCCGTTAGTCTATGCTTTTTCTCAGCGCTCCGACAAGGCTTCGCCGCGTCAAGTACGCCAATTATCATTTATCGCTCAGTTCACCACGTCGATTGAGCATTTGGCGGGTTCGAATAATGTGGTTGCCGATCCGCTGTCCAGGATTGAAGATCTCAGACTTCCAGTCGAGATTAGTTTAAAAGAGCTGGCTGAGAAACAGCTTGTCGACGTTGAGTTGTCGGATCTGAATAAATCTGCGAACCCTTGTTTAAAGCTCATCAAGCTACAATGCCACCCATACCTCTGTTTTTTGTGAAATGTCGGGGGAGGCTCTGCGTCCTTATATACCCGGGGTATTACGCGAACGTGTGTTTGATTTATTTCACAAACCAGCGCACCCGGGTGCTAAAATAACAGATCGCACGATTTGCCAACGTTATGTGTGGCCTAATATGCACCGCGACATTGCGCGGTTGTGCAAGAATTGTGTCGACTGTCAAATGTCGAAGGTATCGCGACATGTTAAACGGATTCCCGAACATTTTGTCGCGCCCGATGGTCGATTCGACCACGTGCACATCGATATTATTGGTCCATTGCCAGTGAGCAATGGATTTTCGTACTGTCTGACAATGGTCGACAGATTTTCACGCTGGGTGGAGGCGGTTCCATTAGTGGAGACCTCGGCCCAGACGATTTCGAGAGCTTTCTACGATACGTGGATCTCACGTTTCGGCTCTCCCAAGGTTATTACGACAGACCAGGGTGCTCAATTTGAGTCCCGATTGTTTTCGGCGCTCCTCGAGTTGATCGGGTGTGAGCGAATCCGAACGACACCTTATCACCCTGCCTCGAATGGATTGATCGAGCGGTGGCATCGCGTCTTAAAGGCGGCGATCATGTGTCACAATGACCAAGACTGGTCACGGGTCTTGTCAACAATATTGTTGGGTTTACGTTCGCATGTGCGAGCGGATACGGGTGCGTCACCCGCCGAGTTCTTGTTTGGTGCGACAATTCGTCTTCCCGGGGAGTTTTTCTTGCCGGAGGATCTCACTCCGAATCCTAAGATATTTATCGAGGAGTTTAGAGAATTTATGCGCCAGGTTCGGCCGGTACCCGTAGTGCATAATCACAGAAAACGCGCGTTCTTTTATAAGGATCTTAAGACGTGTACTCATGTGTTTCTGAGAAACATGGCTAAAAAAGCTTTGGAAAGGCCATATTCAGGCCCTCATAAGGTTGAAGAGCGTGTGTCAGATGCGGTCTACCGTATCGTCGTAAACGGCACGACACGTAGTGTGTCGACAGAACTTTTAAAGCCGGCATTTTTCATGTTGGATGATCAGGATGAGGCGCCGCCAAATAGCGCGGGTCCGTCTGCCGTCGTACCGTCGAATGCGTCGCAGCGCCCTGTTCTCAGGACTTATGCGCGAAAAAAGGTCGCGTTCACGCCCGGTACAGAACCATCCGCATAATTATACTCCTCGCCACTTTCGCTGTGCTGCGTAGCACAATGTACATAGTGTATATATTTTTGTAAATAATGTTTCATAATGTTTCTTATTATTATTATAATTTTTTATTATAACTTTTGTGCAATGTAGCATAGTGGGTCGTGCAGTTAATGGCGTTTGCACTCGGGGGGGAGTGTGTGGGGATCGAGTCACCCCCTCCTTGCGGACTGTGCAGGAGTGGGGATCGTCGAGCTCGTGCGAGCGTTTCCGTGCGGACTCGCCCCAGTCTACTTGTACTAGCCTTTGGAGACGTGTTGCTCTAGCACGTTCTCTGGTAGCGTGACCACCACGTGGTGTGTGTAACGGTCAGTCGTGTACTTCACGACATTGCTAGTTTTGTTGGCTGTTGCCCGTAGGGCACTGATTATATTCCAGCCTAAGGAACAAGGCTATTTGGTTTTGACTGCTCGAGGTCGAGCAGTCTCGCGTGCACGAAGTATTCGCACGTGATATTAAATAAACCCTTTGGGTAAACCACATGTGATCTTCTGTTCCTTCTTCCTCAACCCTGAATACGTGTGCGGCCGTAGGACCGCCGGAAGGAAGTAGATAATAGTCCTTCCCATTTACCACCACTGGTAACCTTCAAATCCTACACGGAAATAGCAAACAGCTCCCTCTCGCGTTCACCGGGCAGTCGTCGATCTATCGGTATTACCATTTCTGTGCAGAAAAATCTGCTGTAATACCGACCCGCCGAATCGGCCAGGTCACGTGACGTGTCTACCCCCTTAACTCAAAAATGACACTGGGGTGCAATGAACCCCATGTGTCCAATTTGTGATTACAAGAAGGTGTGACCACGGAGACTTAAAATATTGCACAATCTTACTGCCTTTTTTTTACCACGTGTTTGAAATCGTCAACTGTATCCAACCTTCTTTCTGACACATTGTACATTATGCGCAGCACAAGAAATGCTGTATCGCACAGTATCTAACAGATTTACAGCCATACTTATAATATTAGATGCATTGTCATGGACCATAGCCTTCACTCTACTGCTGACATTCCAATCTTTATTAATTACCTTAAACATGATGGCTAAATTATCCACCGAATGACGATCTTCCATGAACTATGTGCAAAGTGTATAATTTTTTTCCCCCGATACCTGGAGTACGCGCCCTCGGAGAAGACAGGAATTGTATGTAAAACGATGAAATTAAATATTTGTAAATATGATTTGTAAGAAAGAGTTTTGTTGATCAAACAAATGTACCGTTATGTCAGTGTAACGTCCCACGCGGACTCGAACCCGGCGTTACCGACTGTCGATAAAACAGCGTCACTTAACCAATGTACATCTAATCTAGTAATTAAGCAAGTAGTAATGAAACAAATATTAGAATAAGATTAAGAATAAACAAATACAAATACTAATAAAGATCTAGACTAAGAATGTAAAGCGATAGGCAAACAAACTGTTAATTAAGAAAAGTAATATACAACGCATGCGCCAGTCCGCCAAAACTGGGGTATAAAAGGGAGTGCACGAAGCACAGTAGTCACTTCTACTCTGCCAACAGAAGCGAGCTCGCCCCGGAGACGGAAGCGGCCGCTCTAGCAGCAGACATAACCAAGAGATCGAGCTCGCCCCGGAGACGAAAGCGGCCGTTCCTAAAGCTATCATTGCCAAGAGTACGAGCTCGCCCCGGAGACGGAAGCGGCCGTACACTGCAATACGAGAAGTCACTAGTAAAACGAAAATCTGCCAAAAGTAACGAGCTCGCCCCGGAGACGGAAGCGGCCGTTCTTACAGCACACATAGCCAAGAGATCGAGCTCGCCCCGGAGACGGAAGCGGCCGTTCCTAAAGCTATCATTGCCAAGAGTACGAGCTCGCCCCGGAGACGGAAGCGGCCGTACACTGCAATACGAGAAGTCACTAGTAAAACGAAAATCTGCCAAAAGTAACGAGCTCGCCCCGGAGACGGAAGCGGCCGTTCTTACAGCAGACATAGCCAAGAGATCGAGCTCGCCCCGGAGACGGCAGCGGCCGTTCCTGAAGCTATCGTTGCCAAGAGTAAGAGCTCGCCCCGGAGACGGAAGCGGCCGTTCTTACAGCAGACGTTGCCAAGAGTAAGAGCTCGCCCCGGAGACGGCAGCGGCATTACACTGCGACATACATATATATAGTTACATAATTTAACATATAATAGAAAAACTACAAAAAACCCAAAAATATAAAATTCATAGCTGTAGGTAATATTAAGTTGTTATTATAGAATTAAGTGTTGTGAATAAAAGTCATTGTTTAGTTAAAGAAGTTTGGATTTAAATCCTTTACTCTCTACCAACGAGCCCCACCTATCCTACACTCGAGGGGACGCCGCTCTCCTCTCGAGAACCTGCTAGCGCTCAGTCGCTCCAAAGTAACTGGACGTTACAGGTCGGATATTTTTGGTGACAGCGGTGGGATTTTTCGTTGAGAAGGATATTTCGCATAGTAAAATCACTCCAAAAAGTGAGTATTTTCTTAGAAATTTTTTCTCTTTTGGTAAATTTTATAGAGACTTGAAACCTTACAATGCCTGACACACTCGGTGATAAAATGGCTAACTTAGTAATCAATACGGAGACTCAGGGAACTCCAGAGAATATAGACACTATAGAAAATGAAGACGTTCCAGGAACTTCAAATCCTCACATTAATATGAATAGAGCTACGAATATACATCCTCATCTACCACACATTAGTTTATGCGACACAGCGGATACAGTCCCTTCTTTTAATGGTAGGAATATACCGTTACATCAGTTTGCTAAAAGTTGTCGACATGCACGGCGCATGGTAAACCCAAACGCGGAATACGGACTCGTTCAGCTCATTAAAAATAAACTTTATGGGCAAGCCTCAAGAGTAGTTTTAAGCAGAGAATATAATTCAATTAACGATCTAATATCTGTCCTAAGCTCACGTTTTGCACCGTTACATACTTCAATTCAATTATACGGCGAACTATCAAAAATCGCGCAATTACCAACCGAAACAACGGTAGATTATGGCAGTCGTGTCTCTAACTTACTCCTACAAATTAAACATTGTAACGCGATAGAAGTACCTACACACGAAGCCCAATTCAATATAACTGCGGAACAAAACTCTGTAAAAGCATTTCTAACGGGATTAAAAACTGAAATACACAATAGAATACACGAACACACTGTCAGCAGTCTTGATCGCACTATCAATATCGCCATTAAAGCAGAGGCAGAGTTCAACGAAAACCAAACAAGAACAAGAGTAGCACAGACCAACCAATGTACAAACTGTCTTGGATATGGCCATGACGTCACCACCTGCAATAGCCAACAAATCTCACATACCAACTGGCGGCACAAAATATGTCAGTATTGTAACAGGACGGGACACACAACGCACGAATGTAGGAACCACAACAAAGCCCAATATAATACATTCTGTGACTTCTGCCGAAGACCGGGCCACATGACACAAGACTGTAGAAGCCGAAGCTACATAAATAGAGCACCACAATCTAATGTATATTGCGACTACTGCCGAAGACCAGGTCACACAGTGCAAGAGTGTAGAAACTGCAGTTATGGAAACAAAGCGCAGCAGCCAGAAATATTCTGTGAATATTGCAAGTACAGAGGACACAAAGAGGACACACTATAGAACAATGCAGGAAAAAAATGTACTTCGATAGGAGGGAGAAGGAAGAAGCGCAACCTCGCACGGTACGACAACAGGCCATACTCAGACTCAAAACAGAGCAAATAAGGAAACCCCCTAATATCCTTCTCTCTGATACAGGATTCAACGGAGAAGAAGCAACACTGATGATCGACACTGGATCCGACCTAAACGTAATTAAGAGGAGCACCGTTTCCCCCGACATTCCAATTTTCACGGACATTCTCTTCGACCTCAATGGCATTACGAACGGTCTACTCAGTACCATAGGGTATATCAAAATAAGGACTTTAAATACAGAAATTATTCTCCACGTCTTAGAGGACCTCCCTATCACACAAGATAGAATATTAGGGACGGATTTTTTCCAGACCAACGGAGCAACTATCGACTACATGAAATCGGCAATAACTATTGGAAGAGAAACTATTCCATTTATCAACCCAGAGACAGTCACAATACCAGCCAGAACAAGAAACCCAATAGCATTACCGTTAGATGCAAAACGAACCCATTCAGAAACAAACTCTCATGAAAATAAAAAGCAAAAACAATTTCATCAATATAACACGCGACAACGGGGTACTACTGCCTCAACCTCAGGATATCCAGCTCCACACAAGCAACTTAGAATTATTCCAACGGATTCTGATTCTTCATCATACGACGAAAGTGATTCAGTAAATACAAAACGGCAAAAATTAAAACGAAAAATAAAAAGAAACACCTCCTCATCTCAATCAGAAGTAAAGAAACAAAACGTCGAAACATATACACCCCCTCAAATCACAGTACCAATCGAAGTACATGCACCTCCTCAAGATATAGTTCCAGTAGAAGTACATATACCCTCCCAATATAAAAACAACACAAGAGCATCCAGAACACCTCATATCAAGAAACCCCAAGAAGAAGACTTAATAGAAAAAATAGAAGAAACGTTCATAGTACCAAGTCACAACTATAAAGACCCTCCCAAAATTAATGCAGAAACAAACACAGACAAAAGCACTCACCACACACCTAAAAAAAGAAAGAAACGGAAATTAAAATCCAGTACTGACACTGCTCCTATAACTCCCATACAATTTAAGAAAGGGAGAATACTTACTCCACCACCATTATCTCCTCTTCCACGATTATCTCCTCCTCCACCATTATCACCCCTTCCTTCACAACACACAACAGGCAGACCAAGAATAGTGTCAAACATTCCTGTCAAAAGACAAAATATGGAAGTAGAGGACCACTTATGGATGGGTAAAGGACACATTATAACATTCATCAACACAAAAGATAAACCAATAGGACCAGCCGGAGATAGACTGTACAGAGAAAAAAATATAAAAAGTAATAAACTTTCACTTCCATTAAAAACTGGAGAATCAATCAAACTTAAAGAAGGGAAACACACAATCCTTGGATTTATTGTAACAGACCACCCAACAGAAGAAGATTTATACAAATCATTAAGGACACTTCATACTCAATTAATACTTGAAAACACCACAAAGGTATATATAGCAGGCGAAGAAAACAAAATTTCACTAAATAGACTATGGAATTTAATAGATATAATCGACGTGCGTTACGAAAAGTAGCACGTTTCAATTTTCTTACGAAAAGTAGCACGTTTGCCTTCGTTCTCACGAAAACTATCACGTTTCGGTTTTCGCTGCGAAAACTAGCACATTTGAGCGGTTTGCCACGAAAAATAGCATGTTTCGTCTTTCGCTGCGAAAACTAGCACGTTTGAGCGATTTGCCACGAAAACTATCACGTTTCGGTTTTCGCTACGAAAACTAGCACGTTTGAGCGGTTTGCCACGAAAAATAACATGTTTCGTCTTTCGCTGCGAAAACTAGCACCTTAGAGCGGTTTGCCACGAAAAGTAGCATGTTCGCAATTCCCGCACCCTCCCTTACTTAAATTATGTAGATTAAAATTTTCATATGTGTTGTCTTTTGGAGATTAGATGCAATTATTATTTATTAAACAATAATTTCAACAGTTGAATTCTTTTAAACTGCCCACGCGCTGAAACGCGATAGTTTCTGCAGTCTGCAGTATAATCCAAAACGAGCTATTCTTCGTGGCCAAACCGGATAATATGTTAGTTTTCGCCATAAATTCCTAAACGTGCTATTATTCGTGGCGAAACAGTATAACGTGCTAATTTCGTCGCAACAGTACGAAATGTGCTATTCTTCGTGGCGAGGCAGTCAAATGTGTTAGTCTTCACGGCAGAAGACCAAACGTGCTAATATTCGTCAGAAACGATGGAACGTGCTTCTTTTCGTGGCAAACCAAAACGTGCTACTTTTCGTAAGAAAATTGAAACGTGCTACTTTTCGTAAGAAAATTGAAACGTGCTACTTTTCGTAAGAAAATTGAAACGTGCTACTTTTCGTAACGCACGTCGTAATTATGGTGTCCGAGGGAGACGAGTAATCGACACAGGATTAAGGAAAGGCTGACCTGTTTATTTCACGGCCTAAGCGAGACTGCTTCGTCCGCGCTCGGAGTACATACACAGCTACAATGCTGGCTATGTACATATGTGTACATTGTCGTTGTCCCTGGTCGGTAATACAGATATACCACATCTCTCCCTTTCATATTTAACACCATGCCTCTTAACCTAAACTTAGATTTTAAGCGATCATCGCTACGTTGGTATTTGTTTTACCGGCTAACCGCGCGGAACGTCTTGGCATGTTTACCGCTGGCGTTACCGTTTTCGGCTGATCTTTATCATCGCGCACGTATCCCCTGCGTATTTGGTTAACGTGTCTTTTCGCCTGCCCGCCGTTCGCAATCGCTACTCTAAACGTTACTGGGGAATTTTGCTCGACGACTCTTGCGCGCGTCCACCCCGGTTGATTTCTGCGAAAATCTTTGACCATGATCTGCTCCCCCACGCCAAAAGAACGCATTTTTGTTACCGGTCCATTTTTTATCTGCGCTTGTTGTTTTTTTTTCTACTGTACGTCCGATTGACGGACGCAACAAACTGAATCCCGTGCGTAGTTCCCTGCGATACATTAACGATGCCGGCGTAACTTTCGTCGTGGCGTGTGGCGTTGTTCGATAGTCTAAGAGGAACTTCGCGACTGCTTCTTCGAGTTCGATTCCGCTTCTCATTATCTTTGTTATTTTATCTTTAAAAGTCCCTACCAGATTTTCCGCAGCTCCATTTGACGCGGGATGGTACGGGGGCGTGAACGTATGTTTGATTCCTCTGTTTTCTATGAAACTACCGAATTCCGCGCTCGTAAACGTTGGCCCGTTATCTGAAACGATTTGGAATGGAAATCCGTACTGCGCGAATACTCTCGTTAAGACACGGATCGTTTTCTCTGCTGTGATATTTTTTTCATGTTAATAACTTCCGGCCATTTGGAATGAGCATCGATTATCACTAAAAACATGTTCCCTTGTACCGGCCCCAAGAAATCAACGTGAATTCGAACCCACGGCTGCTCGGGCCATTTCCACGGAGTTAATTTGGCTCTTGGAGGATCCCGACCTCCTTCCAAGCACTGTTTACATGACCTCGCGATTTCCTCAATATCTTTATCGAGTAACGGCCACCAAAAAAAGACCTCGCTATTTCCTTCATTCGCACTATACCAAAGTGACTTGCGTGCAGTTCCGCGAGTATCTGAGATTTTAGTGTCTCGGGAATTAGAATTCGGTATCCCCAAAAAACACAGCTACCCTCAATGCTAAGCTCGTTACGTCTGTTATAGAACGGTTGTAGTTCTTGCTTAACGTGTTTGCTATTTTCTGGCCATCCCTCTCGAATTGCCCTTATTACTTGACTGCATACGGCGTCTTTTTTCATTTCTCGACTGATGTCCTCGGCTTTAATAACATTACTCTCTTGTATATAATTTATGTTAACGTTATGGTATGGTTCCTTTCTTTTCTGTTTTTTTCGGCAGTGGTAGGCGCGACAGGGCGTCGGCCACTGCATTGTCCTGCGCTTTGACATACTGTATCTGATATTGAAATGCCGATAAATACAAGGACCAGCGCCGTAACCTATTCGCTGCGATTAGCGGTATCCCTTTCTTTGGTCCGAAGATCAACGTTAACGGCCTGTGATCTGTTTTTAACGTGAATTTTCTATTAAACAGGTACACGTAGAATTTTTCATCGGCAAATATTATCGCCGCTACCTCTCTATGTATCTGTGCATATCCTTTTTCAGCATCGCTCAAACTCCGCGACGCAAACGCTATCGGTCGCTCCGTTCCATCTTTCATTGCGTGCGCTATCGTCGCTCCCACCCCATACGGTGAAGCATCGCAAGACAAAATTAATTCTTTGTTCGGGTCGTAATGCGTTAAGACTTTTGATGAAGATAATTCTTTCTTAATGTTTTCGAAGGCGCGCGTGCAATCTGGTGTCCATACCCATTTCGTTCCCTTTTGTAGCAACGCATATAGGGGTTGCAACAAGGTCGCGCGATTTTTAATGAATTTATCGTAATACGTTACCGACCCGATGAACGATTGTAATTGTTTAATATTTTGTGGTTGCGGTGCCTCTACAATGGCTTTTGTTTTTTCGAAGGTTTGATGCACCCCATTTTTATCTACTATGAACCCAAAATATTCTATTCTTTCTATGTTGAAAACACATTTTTTTTTTATTTATTTTGAAACCGTTTTCCCATAACTTTTTGCACAATCGGTCGACTACTTGGAAATGTTGGTCTTCCGTTTTTCCGGTGGCGAACGCATCATCTAAAAAAAAAATCAACTTCGTCTAAGTCTGCGGTTAAATCGTTCATAATTTGTTGAAATTCAGCCGGCGCTGACGCGATTCCGTACGTTAATCTCGTGTATTGGAATAACCCTCGGTGTGTCGTGATCGTCGTGTACTTTCTACTGTTTTCGTCTAAGAGTATTTGTTGATACGCATTTGCTAAGTCGATCTTGCTAAATCTCTCACCTCCGGATAATTTTCGCAAAATGAATTCATTACGCGGCAGTGGGTATTGTTTCACAACCAGGTTTGGATTCAATGTCACCTAGAAGTCGCCGCATACGCGAACCGACCCATCTGTCTTCAGTACGGGTACAATCGGCGTACCCCACTCGCTCGTTTCTACCGGAACTATCACTCCCGCCTTGAGCAGTCTGTCTAATTCTGCATTTACCTTATCAATCAGTGCGAACGGTAAGGGCCTTGCTTTCCTAAAGACGGGTCTCACACCCGGTTGCAACGTTAATTCCACGCGTCTCCCTTTAAAGGTCCCTAATCCGTCTGTAAATAGCGTGGGGTACCTGCTCTCTATTCGTTGTCTCATTGTTTTCGTTACTTGGACGTTCGCGATCGTCGGGCGCGCCGAAGGAAATAATTTGAACTGCTCTAGCCACGGTCTTCCGATTAACGGATTGTCTGTTTCGATAACATACAAATCTCCGCTTGCTCGCATTCCCTCGTATTCTATATCTAGATTTCTTATTATCCCCATCGGGACGACCACCGTGTCGCCCGCTGTTTTGAATTTCCTTTGCGTTCTCTCTACTTCTATGTTTGGCAACAATCGCGCTCTCATTCTCTCGGATATTGTTGACACCGCGGAACCCGTATCTACTTCCGTTGACAAATCTTTCCCGTTTACCGAAATCGTAATAAACTGTGGCTCAACGCGCTTCTTACTTACTTGCCCCAGACTATTAATTCTATCCGTCACGCTCGCTATACGATCGTCGTCGTCATCTTCTGTATCCTCTTCTCCCTCTTCGTCGCTGCGCTCGGTGTTGACCGTTGTTACTTGTTTCACGGCTCCCGCCGTCCCCTTCTGCCTGCAAACCCTCTCGAAGTGGCCCGGCTGGTGGCATCGCCGACACACGAACTCCTTATATTTGCAAATGTTGATTGTGTGTCCGTATTTTCCACAACAGTAACACGTTGGTCCGTTCGGCGATTGTTTACTCGCCTGTAACGTCCCACGGGGACTCAAACCGGTAAAAACCGACCGTCGGTAAAGTAGAAACCGATCTCCATTACCATGTAACTTATCTTCTGTTACCGCGCAAACGTATTATAAGACTTTTATGTATAATTTATGATTTAGATAAATATTAGAGAAACAATTATTATAGGAACATTAGGAATAATTAATTATAAGTATTAGCAAAAACACAAGACAAACTATAATGTAATAAGCGAACAAAACATGAAATAACAAATAACGACTCATTGCGCATGCGCGAGCCCGCCAAATTTCCAGTATAAAAGGAGGCGCACGCAGCACAGCGGAACATTCAAGCTACGAATACGCTCAAGTGACGAACGAATGCTCAAGCCTAGAGGCAGCTTAAGTTTCAACCAGTGAGATTCAGCTTGCTCCGGAAACGGCAGCGGCGAATCTCCAGTGTATAAAAGTTACTGGTGCTCCTCTTTGGTTTGCTCATTTGAGAGTCATAGAACCTCGTTCTTACAAAGCCATCGAGCTCGCTCCGGAAACGGCAGCGGCCGAAGTGCTTGATAAAAACAAGGTCTGTAGAGCATAGAACAGAACTCTGTCAAAAGAATCGAGATCGCTCCGGAAACGGCAGCGGCCGATCTTACTACAGAAATTGCTAAGAGTATTCGAGCTCGCTCCGGAAACGGCAGCGGCCGAGCTCTGCAATATACATATATACATATTCAAATATTACGTAGCATTAGAATCAAAAAACATAAAAAACCAAAAAGAGCATACAGGGTGTCCCAAAAATGTCGCGTTTCCTTGAAAGGGGTGACTCAGGGGGTGATTTGAAACAACTTTTTCCATAGCGAAAATATTGTCCGAAGCTTCGTTAAGGAGATATTAAGCAAAAACCCCGACCAATCAGAACGCGCGCCTTCCGCCTGAGTTCTCGCGGTAGCGTTGGCTACGAGGTAGGCGACCGCGCTTGTGCTACGAACGTACGAACAAGCAAGTCGGCATGCATCGAAGGAAACCGCGTTACACATTTTTTTTTTAAAGCAGAATCTTAAATAAGAATAATTTGAAGTGAGAGGACAAGAAGTACGTAAATTTCGTTTTTAAATAAGGCATAAACGAAAAGGTAACGTAACAGAAAATGTACGACAAGTGATCGTAATTCGTTATTGAGGAAAAAATCCGTAGTTTAACAACGGCCAACACAACTAAATTTAAAAAATAATATTAGGTGTATGAATAAATTCTTTCCGACTGGAATTTCTATCGCGGTGGTATTCAGAAGCTGCCAGAAAAATGGCAAAAGGTAATGAACAATAACGGAAATTATTGCGATGATCGAGTTGTTTTCATATTTTTTAAATCGAACTGTTATTGTACCCTAAAATCGGAAAGAATTTATTTTCACACCTAATAATCACCAATAAATTAAAGAAAACTCACCCTTTCGAACATTCCTTTCCTTGCTTTCCTTCCCTTTTCGGAAACCTGTGTCACTGGGCCACTGTACCGATCCTGGTCATCGGCGTCCAGTGCTCAGCTGATCGCAGGGTCAATGTACCGAATATTCACTTCACTGCACGGCTACTAACACTGATCACTGAATTTATTTTTCACGGAACGTGTTGTTCCTACGTTATAAAAATTGGTGGCCGCGACAGGGGCCGATTACTGTTAATTACTGGGACGAGATTACTACTATTACCCGGCGAAAAGAAAACTCGTGGCAGACTGTCTCGGGCTGTGCAGTCCGCTGCTGTGCAGCGATCAGATACGGATCCGACCGACGATCGTCAAAACAAAAGCGTAGGCTACGCTTGGTCAAATCGCTCTATCCTACTCGATCTCGTGTTTCGTTCGATCTCTTCGTCGCGCGGTGTGACAATGTATGTGGCAACTTCAGCCAATAACCAAAATACGTGTGCCCCGTCTTTAAAAGTGTGCCCAAATAGGTGACTCGACCAATCGTCACAGCAGCGGACTGCACAGCCCGAGACAGTCTGCCACGAGTTTTCTTTTCGCCGGGTAATAGTAGTGTCACGTCCCGCGACGTGGAGTCTACAACTAATTAACCCTTTAAAACGTACAATATTTACTATTTCATACCCTGAGGTATTATAACCACCTCGTATGAAAAACATATATAAAACATTACACAAAGTATCGCCGATAAGGCATTATCTCACAAACAACGATAAGAAGAGATCGAGCGAAGTGAACACGGACTGCAACAGCGAACAGGAGAGCCAGCATCAAGGAGGTAGCGGCCAGCCAGCCGCACACCAGCTAGCCAACCGCACTCACACTAAGGAAACCAGTGGACACCAGCTGATGGGTCAGAGGCCCCATCCGCCAGCGGAGACAACACCTTAGTAGAGCTGTGCCCCTGATCCTCGGCAGAAGATTGCCCTCCCGTTATTCCACACAAATCGATCACCGATTCCATCCAACAGATTTAACTTCGACCCTTAGCAAGTAAACTGTACGAAGCCGATCGTACAGAGCAATAGCGTAGAAAAATGAAATATAAATTAATATAAGAATCTTACTATCGTCACCACTGCGAATTAAACAGATTGACGCGCATTAGTCGTGAGAAAACACCTAAAGGGTGCAGAAAGTACGTGACTAACTAGTAAACGCATTCGCAGATAAGAACGATGGGAAGATTCTTTCTGGACGATCCCAGGCAGAAACTGTGGGATGAGGTCCTCCCACGTCATGTGACAAATCCTAGAGAAGGAGTGACCAAGTGCCCTATAAAAAGGGACTGACCACCCGCAGAGCTCATTATTAGCATTGAATTGAATTGCATTGTATTAATTACCTCATTACAGTTTCAACCATTACAGTTTTATTTACTCGTTGTACCGTTTTAAATCGTCAAACACCGTGTTAAAAACTCTGAAGCAGTGTATCCACCTCGAAGGAGAATAAAGGTGATTTGTGTTATTATTAAAATCAGTGAGTGAAGTGTTTCCTTTTTCCTAACCACCCATCTCCTTAACCGTGCATTCGTCTTTTTATCTTACAACCGAACAAAAAGTGCATCGACAATTCGTGGGTTGCGTTAATCGACGGTTTTACCTACGAGCAGAACGTTGCCCAAGGTTCTACCCGAAATTAAGCGTAAAACACGAGCAACGCGATCATGTTAAAATCAATACGAAATACAGTGACGGATCATGGGTCGCGCCGATTGACGGTTCTACCTACGAGCAGAACGTTGCCCAAGGTTTAATCAGAAATTGAGCGTAGCTTGTGATCTAATCAATGAATGTTTCGAATAAACAAAAATCACACTCCCCTTCCCCGATGGTGCCACCGAAGAGCAGAACGTTGCCCGCGGTAGCGCCTGGCGTGGAAGTTGAAGAGTGATTTAACGATTAAATAAATAATCAATAATTTCTAAAGGACGAATGCCACGAAACCATCGCGCGGGGCGCCGAGTCCAGCTCCGTAAACTTTATAAGCGATATCAGGAGACCCCGGCAACCAACGAAAACGTTCTGGGGGTTATCAACCTTCCTAATATACAAGACCAACAGGCACCATCAAACTTCGGACTTACTCTGTCCCCCGGGGATTGGGTAGCCCCAAAAATCGACAACGCGCCTGAAATCAACGGGATACCAACCGGTCCCATCGAGTGGAGGTTGATTCCGGTGGACCTTCCCTCAGAGAAAGAAACTTAAGGTAACTAAAGAACAAAATGTATCTTAATCCAACCCCTTACCACCCTCAACTATCCCAGAGCGTAAAGTCCCGGGACTAGCTCGAAAGCGGATCGGAAATACCAACTCCGCATAATCGCGCTCCCTTGATAGGCAGTAGGAACGTAACAGTAGTAATCTCGTCCCAGTAATTAACAGTAATCGGCCCCTTTCGCAGCCACCAATTTTTATAACGTAGGAACAACACGTTCCGTGAAAAATAAATTCAGTGATCAGTGTTAGTAGCCGTGCAGTGAAGTGAATATTCGGTACATTAACCCGGACGCAGTGTGATCAGCTGAGCACTGGGCGCTACCCAACCATAAATCTTTTCGTCCACCGATAACCAGGATCGGTACAGTGACCCAGTGACACAGGTTTCCGGAAAGGGAAGGAAAGCAAGGAAAGGAATGTCCGAAAGGGTGAGTTTTCTTTAATTTATTGGTGATTATTAGGTGTGAAAATAAATTCTTTCCGATTTTAGGGTACAATAACAGTTCGATTTAAAAAATATGAAAACAACTCGATCATCGCAATAATTTCCATTATTGTTCATTACCTTTTGCCATTTTTCTGGCAGCTTCTGAATACCACCGCGATAGAAATTCCAGTCGGAAAGAATTTATTCATACACCTAATATTATTTTTTAAATTTAGTTGTGTTGGCCGTTCTTAAACTACGGATTTTTACCTCAATAACGAATTACGATCACTTGTCGTACATGTTCTGTTACGTTAGCTTTTCGTTTATGCCTTATTTAAAAACGAAATTTACGTACTTCTGGTCCTCACTTCAAATTATTCTTATTTAAGATTCTGCTTTAAAAAAAAAATGTGTAACGCGGTTTCCTTCGATGCATGCCGACTTGCTTGTTCGTACGTTCGTAGCACAAGCGCGGTCGCCTACCTCGTAGCCAACGCTACCGCGGGAACTCAGGCGGAAGGCGTGCGCTCTGATTGGTCGGGGTTTTTGCTTAATATCTCCTTAACGAAGCTTCGGACAATATTTTCGCTAAGGAAAAAGTTGTTTCAAATCACCCCCTGAGTCACCCCTTTCAAGGAAACGCGACATTTTTGGGACACCCTGTATATACATAACTAAACAATTAGTGAATCGCTTTCCCCATCAATTCTACCTTCCGCCCGACAAATTAAATTCCACATGTGCTCTGAAACACGCAATAATAACAACTGATGAAATCCCAATCAGCACAAAACAGTACCGTTTTCCCATTATTCATAAAGAGGAGATTAAGAAACAAGTAGATAGCTTACTCAAAAACGATGTCATTTGTCCATCGGCTTCGCCTTATAACTCGCCCATTTGGGTGGTCCCTAAAAAGGCCGATTCAAAGGGTAACCGGCGTTGGCGGATGATAATAGATTATCGTATGTTAAATGAGAAAACCATTAACGATGTTTCGGAATCTCGCGTAAGTCCTGACAAATTCCTTTACGAACTCTTAGTTGAGCGTCCCTTCCCCTTCGGGGGTCGTACCCCCCAGGTTGTGCTACCTTGTCGAGGTCTGGGGGCTCGACTAAAGCGCTTTAGTTGCTAACAGCACGTGAATCCCTATATTTGCGCGGTTTCTACCTTACCGACCGTGGGTAACTGCCACGCCCCGGTTGCTGTTGAGTTAAATTGTCAGTGATTTCTTGCTCTGAACTATCGAAAGAGCTGGTTGGTCCTTCGAGCCGAATACCCAGCAATTTCGTGTGATTCTCCAGTGCTGTGCGTGGTGACCGCGTGGCTCCGAACGTTCGTTCCGTTACACCATCATGGCCGATATGATCCCGGAACAGATCGATCTGTATCATAGGCTCACGCGTGTGTACGACAACCTAAAAAAGAAAGGTGTTGCTAAAATAACTGAAGGTTCGGTGCAAGCTTGACTGGATTTACTACTGGAGCTCTGGGAGCAATTCTCGAAGCAACATGGTGTTTTAGTGAAGAACCGTACTGAAGAATTAACGCGGCACGATTACTTCACCAAGGATTGCTTCGGACTTGGCGAAGAATCCTATGTAGATCAAAGCGGACACCTACTGGATCTTCAGCGCGAATTGAACCGGAAGTTCGAGCCCATCGCCAACGTGGCTCCGACCTCTGGTGGCGCACCTGCCGCAGAGAAGCGATCACGTGCCACTCTGCCCCGCATCCCTCCTCCCAGTTTCGATGGCAGCTACAGCCAATGGCAGGCGTTCCACGATTCCTTCGTCTCGCTGGTAATCAAGGACACGACATTAATGGATGTGGACCGTTTACATTATTTAAAGGGCTGTGTAACGGGTGAGGCTAGCACTGTGATCCGGAATCATACCACGACAGATGATAATTTTCAACCAGCCTGGGAAGCACTAAAGGAGCGTTTCCAGAACAAACGACTCTTGGTGAGTGCTCAGCTCACGCTGTTAAATGAAATACCCTCGATGAAAAGTGAGTCATCTTTAGAATTAAAAAGACTATTTTACGGAACGTGGGACGTAGTCGGCGCTCTGGCCGCGATGAACCGTCCCGTGACTACTACTGACTGGCTCGTGAATATGACTGTCAACCGTCTAGACGAACAATCGCTCCGCGAATGGGAGACATCCCTCGGCCTATGCACAGAACCGCCGTCCTTGGAGGCTCTAAGGGTTTTCATTGAAACCCGCATACATACGGTCGAGGCGCTGGAAAACCAATGGAAGCGTGATTCTCCCGCCGATGGCAAGCGATCAGCAACCAAAGGGGCCACTGTACATCAAGTCGGCGCGACAGCATCGACCTCCAAGGATTGCGGTCTGTGTAAGGGCTCTCATTACTTACTCGACACGGCATCGAAGAAGGCTACGGTCGTGAGGTTGCAGCGCTGCTTGAACTGCTTGGGCAAGCATCAAATCGACAACTGTCCGTCGATTAAACGGTGTCTGCTATGCGCCGAACCACACCATTCTTGTCTCCACGATGCGTTCCAGACAACTCCGGGTGCTGTAGTGCAACACGTCAGACCTCGCATGTACAATACGCCTCCAGTGATATTAGGCCTCGCCCGAGTACGCACTTACACCCCCGCAAGTCAATATGTGTCCGTGAGAGCCTTAATCGATCCCGGGAGTGAAGTGTCCTTGGTGTCTGAGCAGCTCGTACAACGACTGGGACTGAAAAGGCAGCGCGCTCGCATTCCTTTGGTGTTCGTCGGCGGAGCTCCGTCACAATGTACGCGAGAGTCAGTTCATTTGGACATCACGGCCGACCGAGAGGGTGAGAATACCCTCGGCCTGTCGGCATTTGTTTTAACGGATTTATCCAGCTACAAACCACCCGCCGTGCCCGACGGGCCAGCCTGGCCTCACTTACAGGCCCTTCAGTGGGCTGAACCACGACTCGCCAGCCCGGATCCTGTCGAACTGCTGCTGGGTGCTGATGCCTACAGTGACGTCATGTTAGAAGGCGTTCGCAAGGGCAAACCGGGCACTCCTCTGGCACAAGAGACGATTTTTGGCTGGATTCTTACCGGTGGTATTCGGAATGAGCATGCACTCGTTCGAAGTCGCGCCCCAACGATTCAGTGCTGCTCGGTCAACAGGAGCTACCTGGACTGCTGGCGAGATTCTGGGAGCAAGAAGAAGTCCAGGCACCACCCACTCTTGCACGCTGCGATCAAGAGGCGGAGGATCACTTCCGGACCACTCATCGGCGCACGTCCGAAGGTCGTTTTGTGCTACCAAAGCCGTGCATCTGGAGGTGGTGTCGGACGGAACAACGGAAACCTTTTTGGCTGCCCTGAAACGGCTGACCTCCCGCCGTGGCCTCTGCTCCCAGATCTACAGCGACTGCGGTACGGCGTTCGTAGGCGCAGACAGGGAGCTGCGCGTCCTTCTACAGGCTGTCAGCCCTCTTAACGGGCAACTCCTGGATCATCTGGCGTCTGAGGGAATCGAGTGGAAGTTTAACCCCCCTTCCGCGCCTCATTTCGGCGGGATCTGGGAGGCCGCGGTGAAGTCCGTTAAACACCACCTCCGGAGAGTTCTTGGCGAGCATCGGCTGACGTACGAGGAGCTGGCCACGCTCCTCGCTGAGATCGAAGCGTGCTTAAATTCTAGGCCGTTAATACCTTTGTCCGACGATCCCGACGATCTAGACGCGTTGACGCCGGGCCATTTCTTGGTCGGTGGGGCGATCACCGCGATACCCGAACCGAACCTGGAGGAGCTCCCAGACAATCGGCTTTCCCGATGGCAGCTGGTTCAGAAAATGCAGCAGCATTTCTGGCGTCTGTGGTCTCGAGACTACCTCAATACACTGCAGACTCGGGGTAAGTGGAATCGTGTTCGAACGGCCATTCGGGAGGGCGAGCTGTGCTTAATCAAAAACGAACTGCAGCCGCCCTCGCGATGGCCTCTGGCTCGAGTCCTCAAAACTCATCCTGGCCCCGATGGCCTTACTCGTGTTCTTACGCTTAAGACGGCGACGTCCGAATTCACGCGCCCGCTAAATAAGTTGATTCCCTTACCTTCTACTGCCACCGCGTCTGCCGATGCTGGGAGCTCTCAAAGTGCCGTCGTCGGTGACAGTGACCCACATAACCTGGTCACCTCACCCAATCAAGCGTCTTAGTGCTTGTCCGCCGGCGTTCCTTGTGCGTAACTGACTTTAGTTAATTACTTTTCACCTTTACTGTCTTCAAATTTTTAATCACATGTTCACTTGTATATCACTTCACTACACTGATCAGCGCCGAGCTGTCTGTTTCGTCAGAACATGACGAGACGGGCGGGAATGTTTGGGATTGGCCTCGGCGATGCGGCCAATCGAGGCCGTGCGCGTTGCCGCGAAGAGCGCGATATTTCGAACGCGCTTTCGTTAACTATGCCGCGGCTGGATGATCGCGGTGAGGCCTGGTCGGGCCATCTCGGGGCTGGCACCTGGACTAATTAGCCATTGTCTTCCCCACCTAATTAGCTTTGTCTCGCGGCACCGACGTGGGCCGTGTTGATTGGCTAGGTGTCGGCGCCCGAATCGGTGGCCCGGCCCGTGCCGTTTCTGCGATCGCTCTCTCGCTTGGAAACCGCGTGCACGTAAACATCGTTGTGATCTTACGCGAAAACCAAAGAGCTACCGGTGCTCCGGTATTACATAATCGAGTGCTTACTCGCCTTTTTTACGCCGTGTATCCTCACGAGTGTTTCTTAGTTTAAATAAGTGTGTGTGAACTTAGTATTTAAGAAAACCAGTTCGCTATTAATAAACGTGCTCGTTTATTAAAAGGCCATTTTCTTACATTAGAATAACGTATAAGTGTTTGGCTCACGCGGGAGTAAAACTTGCTCGCGCGTTAAGCAAGAACGGAGGTGCTCCACGTTCTTGTCCAAACAACGATGCTTACCCGCTACCTAACATTACAGAAATTTTGGATCAACCTGGAGCAAACTTTCACTGTTCTCGATTTAGCTTCCGGGTTCCATCAGATCCCCATGGACGCTCAATGTAAGTCGAAGACTGCATTTTCTATCCCTGGTGGCCATTACGAGTTTAATAGAATGCCCTTTGGGTTAAAGAATGCTCCAGCCACCTTCCAAAGGTGCATGGACCTGGTTTTATCCGGTCTGCAGGGAGTGGAGCTCTTCGTATATATGGACGACGTTGTTGTTTATGCTAGCTCTCTAGCCGAGCATACGCGAAAGGTACGAAACCTTTTAGCTCGGTTGCAAAATTCCAATTTGACGCTGCAACCTGAAAAGTGTCGTTTTTTGAGGCGTGAAGTAGCTTATCTAGGCCATATTATCTCGACTGAAGGAGTAAAACCTGACCCCGCTAAAATCGAAGCCGTGAAACTTTTCCCTGTCCCCAAAACAAAAAAGAATATAAAACAATTCTTGGGGCTCATTGGGTATTATCGTCGGTTCATTCCCCAAATGGCTAGAATTGCTAAACCGCTGACCCGGCTTCTGAAAGCAGACGTTACTTTTGTTTGGGACCGCGACACACAAATTGCCTTTGAAAACTTACGGGATACCATTTGTTCTAAGCCTATTTTACAATTCCCTAACTTCAAACTGCCCTTTATTGTTACGACGGACGCATCTAACTACGCTGTTGGAGCCGTGTTAAGCCAAGGTGAAATCGGTAAAGACCTCCCAATTGCATTCGCTTCGAGAGTACTCTCCCAACCTGAAATCAATTATTCCACGATTGAGAAGGAATTATTAGCTGTCGTTTTCGCCGTTAAATATTTTCGACCGTACTTATATGGAAACCAATTTACCTTAGTCACCGATCATCGACCTTTGGTCTGGTTACATAATGTAAAGGATCCCACCTCTCGGCTTATGAGGTGGCGGATAAAGCTGAATGAATACGATTATACTCTCGTCTATAAACCTGGGAAAATAAATTCTAACGCGGATGCCTTATCTCGTAACCCTCCCAAATCTCTTGAGTGCGATCAAATCCCTTCATCTATAGACACAGTCCCTTTAAGTCATCCTATCAGAATAGACGAAACCAACACGTTTTCTTCCGAGTATCTGCAGGAGGATGTCGTAGGGCCCAACGATCCGCCGCCTGTAGATGCCGAGGGAGTCAATGACGAGGACGAAAGTTACCCTACAACAGACAGAAATGAACAGGCAGTAGCCAAAGTTTTTTTAACATATGGTAAATCTCGCAATGTTAATAAAGTCGAAAGCTATTCTAAGGACACAAATACAGACCATCACTCTGTGGACAGTGACAGCGATGAGTATCATACGGCAGACGAAGGAGAAATAGAAATTTTAGAGAGAGGAGGATTGCTCTCTGAAAGCACCGGGGATATAGCACACTTGATGGAGCCGATGGACTGCGGTGAAGGGCATCAAGTATCTCCGTGGCTTAAGTGTGGTGTCATGTTGGCGGGGGAGGATACGGTTTCCCAGCGTAAGCTTGTGGGGCCGACCTCATGGCCGTCCGTGACTGTGTTAAAGGGTGTCATGTTGGCGGGGGAGGATGCGGTTTCCCGGCGTAAGCTTGTGGGGCCGACCTCATGGCCGTCCTTGACTGGAGAGGGTGTCATGTTGGCGGGGGAGGATGCGGTTTCCCGGCGTAAGCTTGTGGGACCGACCTCAAGGCGGGGTCCCACTAGTGCAACGGCGCGCCGCGCACGTTTTTTTCGACGCGCAAGGCCGATTTGTTGCAGAAAGACGTTCCCACTGGTGCAACTGTGCGCCGCGCAAGGGTCAGATTTACGAGTTTCTCGGATTTTCGAGCAGTTTAGAGCACTTGAAAGGGTCGACTTTTACGAGGACGCGCGCGTCGAAAGCGATCGTGTGCGCGCTATGCCGGGATTTCTCTGCCACGCGAGCACGCGAATGCACGCCGCGCATCGTCGAAAAGACTGAAAAAAAAATGTGTATTTTCCAACGCAAATGTACTTTTTACTTTTACATATCACTTGAACGCGTGTATTTATGGTCTATTACTATTGGTTTACACAGGGTGTCCCACCCTAGAGTGGACAGCGGCATATCTCTTAAACTATTGGAGATAAAAAAATAAAAAAAATATGTAAATTAATGGTTCGATGGGGCTACTTAACCCGCCGGCGGGCGCGCCTAAAAGTTTTACACGAGCGGGCGCGTCGTGTACTCCGTACACGGGGGTTTGTTTTGGCTGAAAAACCGTTTTACCCTGATGTATTGTACTCAGCACCCCGATTTTTTCTTCCAGCGGACATTTCTGCATAATTCTACGTACTTGTCAGGTTCAAATTCGGTTTGAAAGTGTCTCTGCTTGAATGAAAACGAAAGTATGCCGCGTATCCTGTTGGTGAGCGCGCCCGTGTACTCAAGTTTCCCAGGTGTACGCCTCCGATTGTTCTGGTTTTTGGATATGTTTTAGGGGACAGAAAAATAAGATGTACGTGTATTTTTATTTCGGCCTGTTTGCATCTTTAGGGGGTGAAACCACCCCTCAAAGGTTTTCAGGTGTTCGTCTCCGATTGCTTTGATTTTTGGATATGTTTTAGAGCACCGAAAAATAAGATATACGTGTTTTTTTATAGCGGCCCGTTTTCATATTTAGGGGGTGAAACCACCCCTCAAAGTTACAAGATTTTCAGGTGTTCGCCTCCGATTGCTTTAGTTTTTGGATATGTTTTAGAGGACCGAAAAATAAGAAACAGGTGTCCTTTTATTTTGGCCTGTTTGCATGTTCAGGGGGTGAAACCACCCCTCAATTTTATAAGATTTTCAGGTGTTCGTCTCCGATTGCTTTGGTTTTTCGATATGTTTTAGAAGACCGAAAAATAAGAAATGCCTGTCTTTCTATTTTGGCCCCATTGCATGTTTAGGGGGTGAAACTACCCCTAAACTAGCTGTAATCGGTTAACTGCGCATTTTAGAGACTTGAAACCTGTAAAAAAAATTCATAAAATTCTTAAAAAAAGCCTTAGACATAGTTTATTTCAGGATGACATATTAGTGGTTTTATGGCTTACCATCGCTACTTACAATGAGGGGTGAACCACCTCCTGGGTAGTTTATCCCCTAATAACGGTCACTGGCGACAAGAACCTCATCCATAAAGCAAGTTATGACGCAAAATCAAATTCATATAACGTTTTATTCAACACAACTTTGTACCTCTAAATGAACTATGAGCGGTTGTTTCACCCCCTAAACATGCAAATGGGCCAAAATAGAAAGACAGGCATTTCTTATTTTTCGGTCCTCAAAAACATATCCAAAAACCAATGCAATCGGGAACGAACACCTGAAAATCTTATAAACTTGAGGGGTGGTTTCACCCCCTAAAGATGCAAACAGGCCGAAATAAAAATACACGTACATCTTATTTTTCTGTCCCCTAAAACATATCCATAAACCAAAACAATCGGAGACGAACATCTGAAAACAGTTGAAGGGTGGTTTCACCCCCTAAACATGCAAACGGGTGAAAATAAAAAAACACGTATATCTTACTTTTCGGTCCTCTAAAACATATCCAAAAACCAGAACAATCGGAGACGAACACCTGAATACCATTGAGGGGTGGTTTCACCCCCTAAACATGCAAACGCGTCAAAATAAAAAAACACGTGTATCTTATTTTTCGGTCCTCTAAAACATATCCAAAAACCAGAACAATCGGAGGCGTACACCTGGGAAACTTGTGAGTAGACGGGCGCGCACGCCGGTAGGATACGCGGCAATACTTTCGTTTTCATTCAATTAGAGACACTTTCAATCCGAATTTGAACCTGACTAGTACGTAGAATTATGCAGAAATGTTCGCTGGAAGAATGCATAGGGGTGCTGGGTACAATACATCACGGTAAAACGGTTTTTTCAGCCAAAAACTGACCTCCGTGTACTGAGTACACACGCGCGCCTGCCGGCGGGTTAATTAGCCGCGACGGATTTTTTTTCGATTATTATTTTAAAAGATACGATGGTCAAGTTCGGATTTTCAAATGGCACTAACTTTTCTGAAGTGCTGAGTTGATAGTGCGTTCCAAGACGAATTCAATAAGCTTTAATGTATACACTTGATTTCCACTGGTTTATGAGATATTGCGCTGGCAAATTTGCTGATTTTCACTTGAAAAAACCTCTGGAATAGCAAGGACCGGGGTCGGTCTTGCACGCGCCACGGGTGGCAGAGCCTGCTGAAATAGATACCTACCTGCCAAAGGTCTACGCAGGCCAAAGGCTGGACAATTCTTTTCCGTCAGAAATGCTACTTTGGTAGGTACATCTGCGGAATCGAGAAGCGCACCGTTACTTTTATTTCGCACTTGCTTCTACGCTCGGATGGCCGGTTATTTTGGGAGGGGTGCAAGTTCGATTCGTTAGGTTAGTAGGTGTGAAAGTTGCTAGACTAAATTTCAACCATAGGGAGCAGATTGTATTAGAACCAATCGGATTTGCATCCCTCACAAACGGCTGCTCTCTTGAAGAGGCCCTCTTCACAGCAATGCCCACCTTCAATCGCACGGAATACGTTAACGCATGCTATTGTTTTGATATTGAAGCTCGTGTTTATACTCGAGAGGACCACGCGTCGACAGCGGGCTAGCCCTTTTCTTCCTATGTCTCCCTACGAGGAGTATTGCCGGTGGATTGTAGGAGCGTAGATGTCTGGATGCCAGTTATTGAATTCAGGAGACGATAGAAACACTTTATTACAAAACACACATGTACTATAATTAAAGTAAATCGTATTCCTCGCGGGCAGGAGTACTGATAATGATCGAACTTGCGCCCCACTTCGCGCAGACCGATTACGCGGAGGGTAGTCGGGTGTCACACACTGCACAATTGATACAGGGTAACAATTCTGGAGCAACGCCCGTCAAGGAGATGCGGCCTGGTACCCCGTGACGAAATAGCCCTTCGCAGTGCCTCGCCCGATTTTTATGGCTTTTTTCGGAAAAAGGTACGAATCCTAGGCCGAACGTAACGAATTGAAGGGTTTCGACCCTCGAAGGGTTTGGAATATCATTAAGAAGTGAAAAATGTACAGGATTTCAAATGTTTGCTTCTTTTCTTCGTCGTATCGAGAAGGAAGTGACGCCAATGGATTCCTTATGCTTTTCCGATGAAACTGACACCAAGAACGACGTAATTCGGAAAATAATGAAGGAAATGAACAATTCATTTCCATAACCTCAAGCTAATTTCGTTAATAATAGCCCGATTTACGTGAAATTTGGTATGATTTTCATCGGAAAAACATAAGGAATCCAGTGGTGCCACTTTCATATCGATGCATTAAAGACTGAAGCATTTCTTACTATGCCGAAATTAATATTTCACATTTTCACCCTCGACTGCGGGGGCTCGACCCCAAATTCGTTACGTTCGGCCCAGGATTCGTACCTTTTTCCGGAAAAAGCCATAAAATTCGATGAGCACAGCGAGGTGTTGTTCTCGCCACGGGGTGACGGGCGTAGCTCCAGAATTATCTGTTTAAGATATAAACTAATTCTTTATACTTTATCGTATGGATATGGGAGTGTCGCCGATGGATTCCTTGGAGTTTTCCGATGAAAATCATTACAAATGTCGTGTAAATCAGACAACTTTTGCATATGGAATACAAATAGCTTGTGTCAAAGTAATCCGATTAGCGTGATATTTGGTATGATTTTCATCAGAAAAACATAAGGAATCCATTGGCGTCACTTCCCTTTCGACACGATGAAGAAAAGAATTTCTTAATACGCTGTAATGGATATTTCACCCTCGACTGCGGAGACACGACCCCAATTCGTTACGTTGGGGCCAGGATTCGTACCTTTTTCCGAAAAAAGCCATAAAATTCGATGGGCACTGCGGGGTGTTGTCCTCGCCATGGGGTGACGGGCGTACCTCCAGAATTACCCTTTATCTGTTTAGAAAATAAAATAATTATTTATTCTTTATCGTATCGATATGATAGTGGCACCACTGGATTCCTTATGTTTTTCCGATGAAAATCATACCAAATTTCAGGTAAATCGGGCTATTATTAACGAAATTAGCTTGAGGTTATGGAAATGAATTGTTCATTTCCTTCATTATTTTCCGAATTACGTCGTTCTTGGTGTCAGTTTCATCGGAAAAGCATAAGGAATCCATTGGCGTCACTTCCTTCTCGATACGATGAAGAAAAGAAGCAAACATTTGAAATCCTGTACATTTTTCACTTCTTAATGATATTCCAAACCCTTCGAGGGTAGAAACCCTTCAATTCGTTACGTTCGGCCCAGGATTCGTACCTTTTTTCCGGAAAAAGCCATAAAATTCGGGCGAGGCACTGCGAAGGGCTGTCCTCGCCACGGGATACCAGGCCGCATCTCCTTGACGGGCGTTGCTCCAGAATTACCCTGTATCATTTGTGCAGTGTGTGATACCCGACTACCCTCCGTGTAATCGGTCTGCGCGAAGTGGGGCGCAAGTTCGGTTATTATCAGTACTCCTGCCCGAGAGGAATACAATTTACTTTAATTATAGTACATGTGTGTTTTGTAATAAAGTGTTTCTATCGTCTCCTGAATTCAATAACTGGTATCTAGACATCTACGCTCCTACAATCCATCGGCAATACTCCTCGTGGAGAGACACAGGAAGAAAAGGGGAGGGCCCGCTGTCGACGCGTGGTCCTCTCAAGTATAAACACGAGCTTCAATATCAGAACAATCGCATGCGTTAACGTATTCCTTGCGATTGAAGGTGGGCATTGCTGTGAAGAGGGCTTCTTCAAGAGAGCAGCCGTTTGTGAGGGATGCAAATCCGATTGGTTCTAATACAATCTGCTCCCTATGGTTGAAATTTAGTCTAGCAACTTCACAGCTACTAACCTAACCAATCGAACTAGCACCCCTCCCAAAATAACCGGCCATCCGAGCGTAGAAGCAAGTGCGAAATAAAAGTAACGGTGCGCTTCTCGATTCCGCAGATGTACCTACCAAAGTAGCATTTCTGACGGAAAAGAATTGTCCAGCCTTTGGCCTGCGTAGACCTTTGGCAGGTAGGTATCTATTTCAGCAGGCCCTGCCACCCGTGGCGCCTGCAAGACCGACCCCGGTCCTTGCTATTCCAGAGGTTTTTTCAAGTGAAAATCAGCAAATTTGCCAGCGCAATATCTCAAAAACCAGTGGAAATCAAGTGTATACATTAAAGCTTATTGAATTCGTATTGAAACGCACTATCAACCCAGGACTTCAAAAAAGTTAGTGCCATTTGAAAAACCAAACTTGACCATCGTATCTTTTAAAATAATAATCGAAAAAAAATCCGTCGCGGCGAATTAAGCAGCCCCATCGAACCATTAATTTACATATTTTTTTTATATTTTTATCTCCAATAGTTTAGGAGATATCCAGCTGTTCACTCTACGCGCGGACACCCTGTATATGATAAGCATAAATGAAAGAATATAATAATAAGTAAGCAATAAGCATTAATGAAAGAATATAATAATAAGCTACAAGCGTTGATGAATAATAATATGGTATGGGGTGGTATGCACTATAATAATGATATATATAAGAGGACTTACAGTGATAGTCGTAAAGCACTGATTTGAATTTGTTAACACTTGATTGAATAATACTCCTATCTATTAGACTGTCTGTTGACAAAAGAGCTGTCTGGGCTCTCAATCCTTTGTATTTATATGATCTTCCAGGAGTACTGCGGGGGTTCGCGCGGTAAAGACCTTGACAGATTTCGGGAACAAGACGCAGTAGATTTTGGGGGTTTTTGTAACGGTATGGTTATTAATAGATGTGTTTATGTCACGTACGCCAAATGCGTCGTAATTACAATCACGTGTTGATCACGTTTGTACATTTGCGTCGCAGTAACATTTCTAGGGTTTTTGCATGGGGCTTTGAAGCGAAATACTCAACCCATTTGGTGGAGTTTAGGAGGTCGTATAGGAATGGGGTAAACGGTGTATTGACTTCTGTGGTCATAGTAAGGGCGTGAGACGTAGTCTCGATTTGGAAGAGGGTTTTAAGGATGAGGGATTTGTTTAAACGTAGATTTGGAAGGAAGTGGTCATGCCTCATATGGCGAATAGGCGAAGGAGTTTTGTAACGATCATCTCGTGATGGGGATCTCTAAGATACATCATCGAGGTGGCGTTTTGTATAGGTCATCTTGTGTTGGGGACCGCTAAGGTACAACATCAAGGTGATCGGCGATTAGGAATCTGGATTGACCGTTTAGAGATAGGGACCACTAAGGTATATCGTCTAAATGATCGGTTGGGTGAGGGAGTAGGGTATGACTCGAGATTGAAGGTTTTTGGTGGATTGTGGATGGATTTGTGAGGAAATGGTGTTAAAATACCGCGCGAAAAATAGTGGGACGTCACAGAAGAAATAGAAGAGACTTTCATAGTACCAAACCACAATTATAAAGACCCTCCCAAAATTGATGCAGAAACAGGCACAAGTACTCACCACACACCTAAAAGAACGAAACGGAAATTAAAATCCAGCACTGACACTGCTCCTATAACTCCCATAAAAATTAAGAAGGGGAGAATACAGGGTCATCCATTAAAACTGCAACCTACGCGCGCGCGAACAGCTGAAACTGGCAACACCGCCTCACGGACGCATTCCACTACAACCATGCGCCGATACTTCCGCCATCTATGAGCCAACGATGAAAGTGTACGGTCTTTTAGATGCCAGTAGAGAGCGCAGGGTGCTTTTGGCTTTCACCAGAGGATATTAAATTTGACGTAGCAGGCGGGAAAGAAAACGGTAGCCATTTTAAGAGTGCGATCGCACCGATCTCGTTCCGCGTGAAAATATCTGCCTTTTCGACGGTCCAGCTGCGGGATTAGTTCACACTGGCGCATTATTGGCCCGGGTAGAAAAATTAGGGGCCTTTTTCGTATAACTTTTGAACTATAAAAGATATCGGAATGCAATTTGCGCCGAAAAATGGGAAAAAATTATCCCCTCTTATTGATGGATTATTTAACATATGTTTCCTTTACTTAATTTTTCTTTTATCAATATTTTAACCGTAATTGCAGTGAAAAGCGTTTGCAAACTGTTTATTTGATACTTTATTTAGTGCTCTGTATAAAATTCATGGTGTTGATAAACAATAGGCTAGTTGTTTCTGTATCATTACTTTCATAAAGTGAGAAATTAAATTTTTCTTCAATTATATATTAGTTCTGCAGGCCTCAGAATCTAATGTTCTGGTTTTCTTTTTTATGATTTTATCTTTAAGGGGGGATTCTCGTCTAACAGTCCCAAAAGTAACTAATATTTACGATTTTTCCGGAAAAAACTGTTCGTCATATTGGATTAAACTCGTTTGGGATATAAGAAGGCATTTTTGAACTTGCAGAAAATATTTTTTTTATGTCGATCCTTCTTATTATTTATTAGTTATTGTGGAATCTTGTCCATCTCTGATGTAACTCCTGTTGGCGGGATGTGTAGCACCTGTCACAGTCATGTGATTGCAAAAAAAAATAGAAGTTTCTTAAAGTTAGATAATTTACGCGGAGATTGGTCCACTTTAAGGAAAAAAAATGAAAAATTGAAAGAATCATAGCGGTCGAGAGAAAAAGTAAGTTTTTTCCTTAGACAAATTTTTCATATTATTCTTTATATCGACGAAAAAAGTATTATAAATAAAAACTAAAATTAAAATTTTAGCTCCAGTCCCAATGTAAATTATTTAACTTTAAGAAAAGTTTATTCTCTTTGCAGTCAGATGACTGTGACAAGTGCTACACTTAACGTCGAAGAGATTCCACAATAATTTATAAATAATAAGAAGGATCGACATAAAAAAGGATTTTCTGCAAGTTTAGAGATGCCTCCTTATATCCCAAGAAAGTCTAATGCAATATTAACAATAGTTTTTTAAAAAAATTCATAAATTTCGGGGGCTGTTCCACGAGAATTCCCCCTTAATGGGACGTGTCTTTGTTTGTAGCGGTGTTTCAAAGTTTATCTACAATT
Organism: Andrena fulva; assembly: GCA_946251845.1. Lineage (NCBI taxonomy): Eukaryota > Metazoa > Arthropoda > Insecta > Hymenoptera > Andrenidae > Andrena > Andrena fulva. The sequence goes on from OX276330.1 coordinate 22,191,993, forward strand.
TTCGTGTCTGCACGTTTTGACCTTTTAACTACCTAACGCCACGTCCGCACCGGTTTCCGTTTATATCATTTTTTGGAACGATGCGTCATTATTGTGGCTTTTACACTCAGGTGGCGAAAAATCTCCGCGTACACGGGCATGGCACCGCGGTCAACCCTGTCGTAGCTAAAATTTTTGAAATGGAGACGGGGACGAGACCAGTCGACACATTGTTTTCAAACCTCATTACAGTAATCTGGGGTGCGAGTGGTAAACCGGCCATAAAAGCGGAGCGACCGGCTCGCTTACCTGGGCCGGGGAATTCCCAATAGCTCTTTGCAACGTTAATTTGAAAGAGACCATCTTAAAATTCTCGTAGCTCGGGCATCGCTGCTATCCAGCGGTCGCTGGCAGCTCTGAACGCCGGGCCGGTGCGAGAAGTGGTTTCGAGAAGTGTGCCTCCGTTTGAAAGTCGAACTTCGGTCACACTCGGGCCTCGTCGCCGGCAGACCCCCGGTGCCTTGTTCCTTCGCGCTCGGAGTTCGGCCTCGTTCGGAACGCATCGCGTCACCGATCGTGGGGGCTCGTTCCAGCGCGAGCGTCTTCAAATAATAATAACATGAATAGAGAGACGAAGTGGGAACTGATTCTTGCATAATTGTTCTGGGGAAAAATTGTAACACGTGAGCCACACGATCAGCCACATAGCCACCGAAACAGTTCCTTAATGTGCTACCTACAAAATAAGCTCGTTTCTAGAATTATCCCTTTCAAATTAAAGTCGCAAACAGTTATTAGGTATTGAAGCGGAGGCCCCCGGCTCAGGTAAGCGAGCCAGTCTCTCCGCTTTTATGGCCGGTTTGCCACTCGCACCCCAGATTACTGTAATGAGGTTTGAGGTAACAATGTGTCGACTGGTCTCGTACCCGTTCCCATTTCAAAAATTTAGCTGTTACAGGATTGACCGCGGCGCCATACCCCCGGACGGAGAGATTTTTCGCCGGCTGCGTGTAAATGCCACAATAATGAAGCATCGTTCCAAAAAATGACATAAACGGAAGCCGGTGCAGGCGTGGCGTTAGGTAGCTAAAAGTTCAAAACATTCAGACACAAAAATTGTAGAAAAAATTCGAAGACCGCTACAAACAAATACACGTCCCGTTAGTTACCCCCCTCGTCCGACCTATGCATGCACTGCATTAAGGATAAAATCATAGAAAAGAAAACAAGAACATGAATAAAGTATTTGAACAAAAACGGTGGATATGTGGCTGCTCGTGTGGCTCACGTGTTACAATTTTTCCCCAGAACAATTATGCAAGAATCAGTTCCCACTTCGTCTCTCTATTCATGTTATTATTATTTGAAGACGCTCGCGCTGGAACGAGCCCCCACGATCGGTGACGCGATGCGTTCCGAACGTGGCCGAACTCCGAGCGCGAAGGAACAAGGCACCGGGGGTCTGCCGGCGACGAGGCCCGAGTGTGACCGAAGTTCGACTTTCAAACGGAGGCACACTTCTCGAAACCACTTCTCGCACCGGCCCGGCGTTCAGAGCTGCCAGCGACCGCTGGATAGCAGCGATGCCCGAGCTACGAGAATTTTAAGATGGTCTCTTTCAAATTAACGTTGCAAAGAGCTATTGGGAATTCCCCGGCCCAGGTAAGCGAGCCGGTCGCTCCGCTTTTATGGCCGGTTTACCACTCGCACCCCAGATTACTGTAATGAGGTTTGAAAACAATGTGTCGACTGGTCTCGTCCCCGTCTCCATTTCAAAAATTTTAGCTACGACAGGGTTGACCGCGGTGCCATGCCCGTGTACGCGGAGATTTTTCGCCACCTGAGTGTAAAAGCTACAATAATGACGCATCGTTCCAAAAAATGATATAAACGGAAACCGGTGCGGTCGTGGCATTAGGTAGTTAAAAGGTCAAAACGTTCAGACACGAAAATTGTAGATAAACTTTGAAACACCGCTACAAACATAGACACGTCCCATTAAGGGGGAATTCTCGTGGAACAGCCCCCGAAATTTATGAATTTTTTTAAAAAACTATTGTTAATATTGCATTAGACTCTCTTGGGATATAAGGAGGCATCTGTAAACTTGCTGAAAATCCTTTTTTATGTCGATCCTTCTTACTATTTATAAATTATTGTGGAATCTCTTCGACGTTAAGTGTAGCACTTGTCACAGTCATCTGACTGCAAAGAGAATAAACTTTTCTTAAAGTTAAATAATTTACATTGGGACTGGAGCTAAAATTTTAATTTTAGTTTTTATTTATAATACTTTTTTCGTCGATATAAAGAATAATATGAAAAATTTGTCTAAGGAAAAAACTTACTTTTTCTCTCGACCGCTATGATTCTTTCAATTTTTCATTTTTTTTCCTTAAAGTGGACCAATCCCCGCGTAAATTATCTAACTTTAAGAAACTTCTATTTTTTTTTGCAATCACATGACTGTTGTAACCGTTAAACCGCGGGGTTACCGGTGGGACGGTGGAGGAACCGTATCGCCAGCTCAGGACGGTGGTCCAGGGCCGCCGATCGAATGACTGAATACGTAGAGGTAAGGTAGAGTACGATAATTTATTCCGACGAGAGTACAGGGTATCCCGGCCAGGTCTATGCTGGCAAACAGAATATGTACGGCTTAAACCTAGACTTAGCCTATCGGCGCGGATCGCGTCGCGTACTTCGGAGCGTTGGTCGGCGATGCGTATCGCGGCGCGTTACGCGGCGCGTATCTGGGTGCGTATATCGGTGGTCGATTCGGCGAGAGTGGAGAGGAAAGACGATTTGACCCTTCGGTGTCCAGGCGGGCCAACCCTGCCAATGGACCCTGGTCGGAGAGTCGGGGGGGTCCGGTCACCCAGTGGGCACAGCCCGCGGGTGAGTCGGCGTCTGTAAGGACGCTCTCGAGAACAGAGACAACTCTGTTCGGGAGATCGATGGCGGTTATCGGTATTTCGTCCAGAGGATGGCTCACGCTGTCCTTCTGGGAACCGTGGAGGTGTGGAGGCGAAAAATGCACAGAGACTCAGTCTGTGGACGCACAAGAACTGGTGCAAAACACGGGCGCTTGGCTTTCGCAAGAACGAGTGGTTCGGCACAAGAACGTGGAATCGCACAGGAGGTCTCCGGGAGCGGCGTACTTGTCAGCACTAACGCTCTAGGCGGTCTCTGTCAAATAGGCCTATGCCCCCGACCTGTATGTCCTCGTCCGCACATTTTCGGCAGCGAGAGAGTCTCTCGCTGTGAAACCCTCTCGCGCCAGTTCTCGGTATTGCGGACGAGTGGTGGGGGGCAAGACCGTTGGTGTAGCGCGGTACGCGCTACCTCGGTCGGGCGCGTGGTGGGGGGTAACATCGTCGTCCCACCGGCGTAACTCGTTACACTGTGACAGGTGCTACACATCCCGCCAACAGGAGTTACATCAGAGATGGACAAGATTCCACAATAACTAATAAATAATAAGAAGGATCGACATAAAAAAAATATTTTCTGCAAGTTCAAAAATGCCTTCTTATATCCCAAACGAGTTTAATCCAATATGACGAACAGTTTTTTCCGGAAAAATCGTAAATATAAGTTACTTTTGGGACTGTTAGACGAGAATCCCCCTTAAAGATAAAATCATAAAAAAGAAAACCAGAACATTAGATTCTGAGGCCTGCAGAACTAATATATAATTGAATAAAATTTTAATTTCTCAATTTATGAAAGTAATGATACAGAAACAACCAGCCTACTGTTTAACACCATGATTTTTATACAGAGCACTAAATAAAGTATCAAATACACAGTTTGCAAACGCTTTTCACTGCAATTACGGTTAAAATATTGATAACAGAAAAATTAAGTAAACGAAACATATGTTAAATTATATGATAATTTTTTCCCCATTTTTCGGCGCAAATTGCATTCCGATATCTTTTATAGTTCAAAAGTTATACGAAAAAGGCCCCTAATTCTTCTACCCGGGCCAATAATGCGCCAGTGTGAACTAATCCCGCAGCTGGACCGTCGTAAAGGCAGATATTTTCACGCGGAACGAGATCGGTGCGATCGCACTCTTAAAATGGCTACCGTTTTCTTTCCCGTCTGCTACGTCAAATTTAATATCCTCTGGTGAAAGCCAAAAGCACCCTGCGCTCTCTACTGGCATCTAAAAGACCGTACACTTTCATCATTGGCTCATAGATGGCGGAAGTATCGGCGCATGGTTGTGGTGGAATGCGTCCGTGTGGCGGTGTTGCCATTTTACAAGTTCGCGCGAGCGCGGGTTGCAGTTTTAATGGATGACCCTGTACTTACACCACCATTATCTCCTCTTCCACCATTATCTCCTCTTCCACCATTATCTCCTCCTCCACCAGTATCATCCATTCCATTACAACACACAACAGGCAGACCAAGAATAGTGTCAAACATTCCTGTCAAGAAACAAAACATGGAAGTAGAAGATCATTTATGGATGGGCAAAGGATACATTATAACATTCATTAACACAAAGGGTAAACCAATAGGACCAGCTGGAGATAAATTATATAAAGAGAAAAATATAAAAAGTAATAAACTTCCACTCCCATTAAAAACTGGAGAATCAATTAAACTTAGAGAAGGAAAACATACAATCCTCGGACTTATTATAACAGACCATCCAACAGAAGAGGAATTGTACAAATCATTAAGAGCATTCCATACCCAACTAGTACTTGAAAACACCACAAAAGTATATATAGCAGGCGAAGAAAACAAAATTTCATTAAATAGACTGTGGAATCTAATAGACATAATATTCTTACAAGACGACATTCAATTTATATTTTGTAAAGGCACATTAATAACTCCTTCCATACAAGAGAGACAACAAATTATTCAAGAAAACCACCAAACTCCTATAGGCGGACATAAAGGAATAACTAAGACATACCATCGAATAAGAAATCAGTATTATTGGAAGAACATGAAGTACGAAATAACTCAGTTCATCAAAACTTGCTTAGACTGTCAAAAGACTAAATTAGTAAGAGTTAAAAATAAAGAACCTATGATATTGACAGACACACCAATTGATGCCTTTGATAAAGTTTCTATAGACATTGTGGGACCACTACCTTTTACAGATACAGGAAATGGTTATATACTTACGATCCAAGATAACCTAACTAAATATTCTCTCGCAATACCATTAGCAAACATCACCTCGGAGGACATAGCTAGGGCATTCACAGAGCACTTCATCTGCAAGTTTGGAAGTCCTAAAGCCATTCTCACAGACCAAGGACCAAATTTCATGAGTGCCCTTATGAAGAAATTTGCCAAGGCATTCCATATAAAACAATACCGAACTTCTGCATACCATCCACAATCCAACGGATCCTTAGAAAGAAGTCATCACGTCCTTGTAGAATATTTACGACACTGTAACGTTCGGCTGTCCGAGAACAACTGAACGTCGCAAGGTCCCTGAGGGGAGAGCGGCGTCCCCTCAAGTGTAGGATAGGTGGGGTTCTACTCTATAGTAAAAGATTAAAATCTAAGGCTTTTAAAACTCAACAATTACTTATTTATTTAATAAAACTTACTCTAATAACAATAACGATTAATATGCTTACAGACTATGAGTATATATTCTTATTTTTGGGTTTTCTGTGTTTTTTATGTTTAATACGCTAATTAATATGTATAATAATATATGTATTGTGTTATATACTTCTGCAGTAAGATCGGTCTGCTGCCGTTTCCGGAGCGGGTCCCAATTCTTTTGGCAGAGTTTTAGTCTAGGCTTCTGCAGTAAGATCGGTCTGCTGCCGTTTCCGGAGCGGGTCCCAATTCTTTTGGCAGAGTTTTATTCTAGAGTTCTGTAGACCTCGCCTTCGCTAAGCGGTTAAGCTGCTACCTACTAATAGGAGCAACGCTTGAAACCTCCGTGAAGACAAAGTTCTCAACCTTCAAATGGTAGGTCCAAAGAGGAGCACCCGTACCTTTTTAACACTGAGAACCAGTCGCTACCGTTTCCGGAGCGTGCTGAAATTCTGCTGGATGGTACTTAAGCTGCCTCCAGGCACTAGCATTCGTTGGTCGCAAGAACGTATTCGAATGAGCGCGCTCTGTGCTGCGCGCGTCACCTTTTATACCCGAGAATTGGCGGGCTGGCGCATGCGCAGTGAGTCGCTGTTTGTTATTTCGTGTTTGTTCGCTTATTACTTATTATTCTGTCTTGCGCTCTTGCTAATACTTATAATTAATTATTCTTAACATTTCTATAATATTTGTTTCTCTAATATTTGCTTAGATTATAAATTATGTACAAAAGTCTTTACAATGCGTTTGTGTGGTAATGGAATACAGTTGTATGGTAATGAAGATCGGTTCTGTTTTACCGACAGTCGGTTTTTACCGGTTCGAGTCCCCGTGGGACGTTACACCTCCCCCCCTGGGGGATCTCTCGTCCTCGAGAGATTGGAACGGAGGTGGGGAACGAAATGGGCAATCTTATGTTTATAGGATTATTTATTCATAGGTTTATATGGGCATGCTGCCCCGGATCCAAACAACGCTAGTAGTCGCCAAAGTTTTTTCCTAGGGTCTGTTTTTGACAAGGCCCTATATGTCTCCCAATCTGGGTCGGGGATGTCGACAGGGATCAACCGTGGCCATTTCCAGGCTGGTACCTCCGGTACTTTGAATTCCGGGGTTTCAGGAAATTCCGGAGTTGTCGGAAGAACAAGGTCTGGAGTAGTGGGATATTCCGGTGTCTTTGGAAGTATTAGGTCCGGAGGAGTATGAGGTCGCGTCTTTAATGGAATGATTTCATTAGGTTTTGATAAAAAGGAGAAGGTATTAATACATTACCAATTTTTGTGGAGATGTCGGGAGTGGAGCAATTAATGCGGGAATGGGAATCATCTCCGCAAATATTTCCTCTAATTCGTTTCTATCTTTCTTTGCTTTCGATTTGCGTGAGCCTGAGCGTTTCGGCATATTGGTAGCAATGAAATGAAGTGCGGCGCAGACGCGGTTTTAAACAGAACGATTCCTTTTGGCGCCCTCTAGCGGTTTTTATGGAAGTTACAGTTTCCTGCAACCATGTATGTTGCCTATGCTATCGGTCTACTTAGTATATATATATTTTTTCTTAATTCTATGGGTTTTTTAGGTTAAGTGTCATTTGTTTTTTGTATATATATAAAAAAAAAATAGAATGTTTATTAAATGAATGAAAAATGAAAGGTGTAGGTATTTATTACATTCTGTTCGTGTATGTTATGTGTAATTGTAGAGTGTAATGTAGGATGAGATGAATGATAATATAAAAATGTAAGAATATAAAAAGTGTGAGTGTTTAGTACATTTTGGATGTGTGTGGGTGTGTATTTGTAGAGTGTAGTGTGTATTTATGCATGGTATATATTAAAGTTTTAAAATCTTTGTGCATTCACTGCAATTTAAAACCGGTTGCGCGACGTACAGAATTCGCCGGCAGAAGTGGCAAATTTTCCATCGTCTTAGATTCTGTTTTGCCACTAAATGCCTCTCTAGAGGCTCCTCATCCACTATCTCAATGCGTTGCGTACACATAACGCACAGGATATGATTTCCATAATAGTATATATCTCCGTCATATACTTTTTTTAGGCAGAATTGCTCTGACATTTTTATAAAATCTTCGTACGTTTACTCTGTATACTTTTGCTATAATGGAGAAATCCTTTGTCTACGCTTCCTTTTATAGGCTTCCCATGCAGGGTTGCAACTTCTGGTAAATTCGCCTGTTTTACGCGGTTCATATGGACGATCCTAGTTTGTTTCGAATTAATTACTATTTTTAAGTTACTTTTGTCCAGGATTTCGATAATCCGGTAGGGTCCGCTGTATTCCGGTCCCAGTTTTTCCTTTCTTGGTTGCAATAACCATACGTAATCCCCTACATTGTATGTTTGTGGTTGAATCTTCCGGTCGTAATAATGCTTCTGACGAATTTTTGATTCTTCCAGATTTCTTCGCGCCATTTGTCGGATGTGATATAATTTGTCTATCAACTTGTCGACATAGTCCGGATATGTTTTAATATTGTCCGTTGAGGGAATACTGGAAGGAAGACGTGCTTTTCTTCCGAAAACAAGTTCGTGAGGCGTAAATTTCGTGCCTTCGTGAGTGCTTGTATTATACGAGAACATTGCTTGAGGTAACCATTGATCCCATTGTTTTTCTTTTGACACGTAATGTCGTAGGTATTCAACAAGTACGTGGTGACTTCTCTCTAAAGATCCATTAGACTGAGGATGAAATGCAGAGGTTCGATATTGTTTGATGTGAAACGCTCTAGCAAATTTCTTCATGAGGGCACTCATAAAATTTGGTCCCTGGTCAGTGAGGATTGCTTTAGGACTTCCAAATTTACAGATGAAATGCTCTGTAAATGCCTTAGCTATATCTTCTGAGGTAATGCTTGTCAATGGAATAGCGAGAGAGTACTTAGTCAAGTTGTCCTGGATAGTGAGTATATAACTATTTCCTATATTTGTAAAAGGTAATGGTCCTACTATATCCATTGAAATTTTATCAAAGGCGTCAACAGGTGTGTCTGTTAGTATCATGGGTTCCTTATTCTTTATTCGTACCAGTTTAGTCTTCTGGCATTCCAAGCAAGTCTTAATGAACTGTGTTATCTCGTACTTCATATTCTTCCAGTAGTATTTGCTTCTAATTCGATGATATGTCTTAGTTATTCCCTTGTGTCCGCCTATAGGTGACTGATGGTTCTCCTGGATGATCTGATGTCTTTCTTGCATAGGAGGTGTTAGGAGGGTGCCTTTGCAGAAGATGAATTGGATATCTTCTTGTACGAATATTAGTTCTATTAAATTTCGTAATTGATTTAATAAAATTTTATCCTCTTCTGATGAGATGTATACTTTTGTGGCTTTTTCAGATACCAGGTATGTATGAAGTGACCTCAGTGAATTGTATACGTCTTCTTCCGTTGGATGTTCTGGTGTGATGAGTCCAAGGATTGTGTGCTTCCCTTCTTTAATTTTTACTAACTCTCCAACTCTTAATGGCTGTGGAATTTTGTGAGATTTTATATTTTTTTCCTTATATAATTTTCCTCCTGATGGTCCGATTGGCCTGCCTTGTGTGTTTATGAATGTCACTACGTATCCTTTGCCCATCCATAAGTGATCTTCCACCTCTGTATTTTGGTTTTTGACAGGAACATTTGATATTACTCTGGGTTTGGCTGGTGTGGGTTGTTTGTGTCTTGGAGAATGTGGGGGAAGAGATAGTAATGGTGGAGGATGAAAGGATGGTGGAGGAGGAGTAAGTATCCTTCCTTTCCTTATCGTTATTGGCGTTATGGGACCTGTGTCCGTGCTGGATTTTGATTTTAATTTCTTCTTTTTAGGTGTATGGTGAGTGTTCTTTTCTGAACTTGATTCCGCGTCTATTTTGGGAGGATCCTTGTAATTATGTTGTGGTATTACAACCGTTTCGTCAATCTCTTCTATTAGATCCTCTTCTTTCTTGACGCGAGGTTTCTTGATATGAGGGGGTTTATAGGGTGTCACGACTTGCGGGGGTACGTGTATTTGAGGGGGTGTGTGTATTTGGACTTGGGGGGTCACGACTTGCGGGGGTGCGTGTATTTGAACGGGAATGGAGATTTGATGAGGCGCGTAACGAGGGGGTGTATGTGTTTCCGCTTCAACATTCCGTTTCTTAGTCTCGGGACGAGAGGAGGAGGTGTTTGTGTTTTGCTTTTTTCGTTTTAATTTTTTTCGCTTTAAATTTAACGCATCGCTTTCGTCATATGAAGAGGAATCGGTTTCTGTGGAGTTCATTATTACTTGTTTGTGTGGAGCTGGATTTCCAGAGGTTGATGCTGTAGTTTCCCTTTGTCGGGTTGGAAATTGATGGAATTCTTTTAATTTTTTGTTTTCATGTGAATTTGTATCTGAATGAGCTCTTTTTGCATGTAATGGTAGTGAAATCGGATTCCTGGACAATGCGTCCGCGTTTGTGTTGTATTTCCCGGGTTTATATAAAATTTTATAGTCGTATTCCGCTAATCTAATTTTCCAGCGCATTAATCGAGACGTAGGGTTAGAGAGATTTTGAAGCCATTCTAATGGTTTATGGTCTGTTATGAGGTAAAATTTCCGTCCGTAAATGTAAGGTCTGAAGTGAAAAACTGCGTATATTATTGCTAACAGTTCTCGTTCTGTAGGAGAATATCGTGTTTCGGCGTCGTTTAAAACGCGAGATGCGTAAGCTACCGGTAAATCTTTTCCTATTTCCCCTTGACTGAGGACCGCACCTACAGCAATACTTGAGGCGTCTGTCGTGATGTTGAATACCTTATCGAAGTCCGGGAATTGTAATATAGGTTCCTTGCAGAGAATTTCCCGTAAAGTTTCAAATGCCTTCTGTTGCTTGTGGGTCCACTCGAATTGGTAATTCTTTCTAGTGAGATTGGAAAGTGGTCTTGCAATTTTTGAAAAATCTTTTATGAATCGCCTATAATATCCACTCAGTCCTAGGAATTGTTTGACGTTCTTGACTGTAGTAGGTGTTGGAAATTCCTTTACAGCTATTACTTTTTTCGGGTCAGGTTTCACTCCGTCCTCTCCTATTATATGTCCCAAGTACGAAACTTCTTTCTTCAAAAATTCGCATTTATCCGGTTGAAGGTGAAGATCCGCTTCTCTTAGTCTGTCCATTAGTCGTTTAAATTTAGTTGCATGTTCTTTTAATGTACTGGCGTATATGACAATGTCGTCTAAGTATACGAACAGCTCTATTCCTTGGAGCCCAGTTAAGACCTGGTCCATTAGTCTCTGGAAGGTGGCTGGTGCATTCTTAAGTCCAAATGGCATTCTGGTAAATTCATAATGCCCGTAAATTGTAGAGAATGCTGTTTTATGTCGATCGTCTGGATGCATTGGAATTTGATGAAATCCAGATGCAAGATCGAATACCGAAAAATACTTTGCACTTCCTAACTGATCTAATATATCAGTTATATTTGGCAGAGGATAAGCATCTCCAATTGTTAGTTCATTTAATTTCCTAAAGTCAATTACGACTCTGGACTTTTTATTTCCTTGGGCGTCTTCTTTCTTGGGCACAATCCAGATCGGTGAATTATAAGGTGAAGTCGATGACTGTATGATTCCTTTTTCAAGCAATTCTTTAGTCTGTTTTCTAACTTCTTCTTTATATGCTTGGGGATACCTGTATTGTTTTGTAAAAACAGGACCGTTGTTTTCTGTAATAATTCTATGGTATGCTTTGTTTGTTGCTTCCAGTTTCTCCCCTGGAAGGTAGAATCTGTCTGCATGTTCCTTTATTAGTTGTTCCACGCTGGCTCGTTCCTCTGAGTTTAGGTGGTCCAACCGTAATAATTGTAATAATTGGTGCGTTCTATCAGTTCTTTTGTATGCGTTTATTGTTTCTTCTTCTGCAGGTATTTCTTCAAATTCTTCTAGTTCAACTGACGGTACTGGAATTTTGATGTCTTTTGTGGATGTATTTATAGCAAAAAGAAATGCTACACCGTTGTTATTCGAAACCAGTGCATTTCCCATGTGTATGTTAGGGTGAATATTAATTTTCGGAATGTATCCTGTTTTAGATTGTGTATTAAGCACTCGCACATATATTTGGCTTCGTGCTCTTGCTGGTATCGTAATCATTTCTGGATCGATAAATGGAATAATTTCCATTCCAATTATTATCTCTGACTTCATATAATCGATGGTCGCTCCGTTTGTTTGAAAGAATTCCGTACCTAGTATTCCATCTTGTTTAATAGGAAGATCCTCCACAACATGGATAATAATTTCTGTATTTAAAGTTCTTATCTTGATGTATCCTATTGTGCTGAGTAGGCCGTCCGTAATACCATTAAGGTCGAACAAAGTGTCCGTATAGATTGGTATATTTGATGAAACAGCTCTTCTCTTGATGACATTTAGATCGGATCCGGTGTCGATCATCAACGTTGCATGGTTCTCGCTGAATCCTACATCAGAAAGAAGGATGCTAGGAGGTTTCCTTATTTGCTCCGTTTTTAATCGAAGTATGGCCTGCCTACGTACCAGTCGGGGTTGTTTTTCTTCTTTTTCCTTCCTATCGAAATATATCTTCTTTCTGCATTGGTCTATCGTATGTCCTCTAAATTTGCAATATTCGCAAAATATTTCCGGTCTCTGCACTCTTTCTGCATAACTTTTGTTTCGGCATTCTTGTATCGTGTGACCTGGTCTTTTACAGTAGTCACAGTACACGTTGGATTGAGGAGCTCTGTTCGTGTAACTTTGGCTTCTACAATCTCGTGTTATGTGACCTGGCCTTCGGCAATTATCACAGTATACGGTAGATTGAGGCGCTCTATTCGTGTAACTTCGGCTCCTACAATCTTGCGTCATGTGACCTGGCCTTCGGCAGAAGTCACAGAATGTATCGTTCCATGCTTGGTTTCGTGCTCCGTTTTGTGTTCCGCTTCGACTCCTACATTCTTGCGTTGTATGTCCCGTTCTATTACATTGTTGACAGGTTTTTTGCTGCCAGTTGGTTCGTGGGATTCGGCTGCTGCAAGCGGTAGCAATATGGCCGTATCCAAGGCAATTTGCACACTGGTTAGTCGGTGGTATTCCAGCTGCTTCTCTTGTTCGTAGTTGGTTTTCGTTATATTCCGCTTCTGCTTTGATCGCGACATTGATAGCGCGGTCAAGATTGCTGAAGGTGTGGTCATATATTCTGTTATGAATTTCCGTTTTGAGTCCCGTTAGAAAGGCTTTAATAGCGTTTTGTTCCGCGTTTGTATTAAATTGGTTTACATGCGTCGGTACCTCTATTGCATTGCAATGTTTAATCTGAAGTAAGAGATTGGATACGCGACTACTGTAATCTACCGTTGTTTCATTATGTAGTTGTGCAATTTTTGATAATTCGCCATATAATTGTATTGAAGTATGTAATGGAGCAAATCGTGACTCTAATACTGAAATGAGATCATCGATTGAATTATAGTCTCCGCTTAATACTACTCTAGAAGCTTGTCCGAAAAGCTTATTTTTTATAAGTTGTACTAATCCATACTCTGCGTTCGGATTAATCATGCGCCGTGCATGTCGGCAACTTTTTATAAATTGGTGTATCGGTATGTTTCTACCGTCGAAAGAAGGGACTGTGTCCGCGGTATCGCGTAAGCTAATGTGTGGTAATTGAGGATATGTACTCGTAGATGTATTCATATTAATCTGTGGATTTGAAGGTCCTGGAGTATTTACTGTAGTTATTTCTGGAGTTTCTGTAGTCTCCTGAGTTTGAGTTTCTGTATTTATTGTGAGGTTAGCCATTGCTTCTCCAATTGTGTTAGGCATTGTGAAGTTTTTAAAGCCTCTGTAAGATTTAGAGAAAAAGGAAGAAAAATTTCTTGGAAAATACTCACTTATGGTGTGATTTCTCTAACGAAATAGTTCCTCGAAATGAATTTATTCCTCTAAACCAAGCGAGAAATCCCACCGCTGTCACCAAAAATACATCCGACCTGTAACGTTCGGCTGTCCGAGAACAACTGAGCGTCGCAAGGTCCCTGAGGGGAGAGCGGCGTCCCCTCAAGTGTAGGATAGGTGGGGTTCTACTCTATAGTAAAAGATTAAAATCTAAGGCTTTTAAAACTCAACAATTACTTATTTATTTAATAAAACTTACTCTAATAACAATAACGATTAATATGCTTACAGACTATGAGTATATATTCTTATTTTTGGGTTTTCTGTGTTTTTTATGTTTAATACGCTAATTAATATGTATAATAATATATGTATTGTGTTATATACTTCTGCAGTAAGATCGGTCTGCTGCCGTTTCCGGAGCGGGTCCCAATTCTTTTGGCAGAGTTTTAGTCTAGGCTTCTGCAGTAAGATCGGTCTGCTGCCGTTTCCGGAGCGGGTCCCAATTCTTTTGGCAGAGTTTTATTCTAGAGTTCTGTAGACCTCGCCTTCGCTAAGCGGTTAAGCTGCTACCTACTAATAGGAGCAACGCTTGAAACCTCCGTGAAGACAAAGTTCTCAACCTTCAAATGGTAGGTCCAAAGAGGAGCACCCGTACCTTTTTAACACTGAGAACCAGTCGCTACCGTTTCCGGAGCGTGCTGAAATTCTGCTGGATGGTACTTAAGCTGCCTCCAGGCACTAGCATTCGTTGGTCGCAAGAACGTATTCGAATGAGCGCGCTCTGTGCTGCGCGCGTCACCTTTTATACCCGAGAATTGGCGGGCTGGCGCATGCGCAGTGAGTCGCTGTTTGTTATTTCGTGTTTGTTCGCTTATTACTTATTATTCTGTCTTGCGCTCTTGCTAATACTTATAATTAATTATTCTTAACATTTCTATAATATTTGTTTCTCTAATATTTGCTTAGATTATAAATTATGTACAAAAGTCTTTACAATGCGTTTGTGTGGTAATGGAATACAGTTGTATGGTAATGAAGATCGGTTCTGTTTTACCGACAGTCGGTTTTTACCGGTTCGAGTCCCCGTGGGACGTTACACCTCCCCCCCTGGGGGATCTCTCGTCCTCGAGAGATTGGAACGGAGGTGGGGAACGAAATGGGCAATCTTATGTTTATAGGATTATTTATTCATAGGTTTATATGGGCATGCTGCCCCGGATCCAAACAACGCTAGTAGTCGCCAAAGTTTTTTCCTAGGGTCTGTTTTTGACAAGGCCCTATATGTCTCCCAATCTGGGTCGGGGATGTCGACAGGGATCAACCGTGGCCATTTCCAGGCTGGTACCTCCGGTACTTTGAATTCCGGGGTTTCAGGAAATTCCGGAGTTGTCGGAAGAACAAGGTCTGGAGTAGTGGGATATTCCGGTGTCTTTGGAAGTATTAGGTCCGGAGGAGTATGAGGTCGCGTCTTTAATGGAATGATTTCATTAGGTTTTGATAAAAAGGAGAAGGTATTAATACATTACCAATTTTTGTGGAGATGTCGGGAGTGGAGCAATTAATGCGGGAATGGGAATCATCTCCGCAAATATTTCCTCTAATTCGTTTCTATCTTTCTTTGCTTTCGATTTGCGTGAGCCTGAGCGTTTCGGCATATTGGTAGCAATGAAATGAAGTGCGGCGCAGACGCGGTTTTAAACAGAACGATTCCTTTTGGCGCCCTCTAGCGGTTTTTATGGAAGTTACAGTTTCCTGCAACCATGTATGTTGCCTATGCTATCGGTCTACTTAGTATATATATATTTTTTCTTAATTCTATGGGTTTTTTAGGTTAAGTGTCATTTGTTTTTTGTATATATATAAAAAAAAAATAGAATGTTTATTAAATGAATGAAAAATGAAAGGTGTAGGTATTTATTACATTCTGTTCGTGTATGTTATGTGTAATTGTAGAGTGTAATGTAGGATGAGATGAATGATAATATAAAAATGTAAGAATATAAAAAGTGTGAGTGTTTAGTACATTTTGGATGTGTGTGGGTGTGTATTTGTAGAGTGTAGTGTGTATTTATGCATGGTATATATTAAAGTTTTAAAATCTTTGTGCATTCACTGCAATTTAAAACCGGTTGCGCGACGTACAGAATTCGCCGGCAGAAGTGGCAAATTTTCCATCGTCTTAGATTCTGTTTTGCCACTAAATGCCTCTCTAGAGGCTCCTCATCCACTATCTCAATGCGTTGCGTACACATAACGCACAGGATATGATTTCCATAATAGTATATATCTCCGTCATATACTTTTTTAGGCAGAATTGCTCTGACATTTTTATAAAATCTTGGTACGTTTACTCTGTATACTTTTGCTATAATGGAGAAATCCTTTGTCTACGCTTCCTTTTATAGGCTTCCCATGCAGGGTTGCAACTTCTGGTAAATTCGCCTGTTTTACGCGGTTCATATGGACGATCCTAGTTTGTTTCGAATTAATTACTATTTTTAAGTTACTTTTGTCCAGGATTTCGATAATCCGGTAGGGTCCGCTGTATTCCGGTCCCAGTTTTTCCTTTCTTGGTTGCAATAACCATACGTAATCCCCTACATTGTATGTTTGTGGTTGAATCTTCCGGTCGTAATAATGCTTCTGACGAATTTTTGATTCTTCCAGATTTCTTCGCGCCATTTGTCGGATGTGATATAATTTGTCTATCAACTTGTCGACATAGTCCGGATATGTTTTAATATTGTCCGTTGAGGGAATACTGGAAGGAAGACGTGCTTTTCTTCCGAAAACAAGTTCGTGAGGCGTAAATTTCGTGCCTTCGTGAGTGCTTGTATTATACGAGAACATTGCTTGAGGTAACCATTGATCCCATTGTTTTTCTTTTGACACGTAATGTCGTAGGTATTCAACAAGTACGTGGTGACTTCTCTCTAAAGATCCATTAGACTGAGGATGAAATGCAGAGGTTCGATATTGTTTGATGTGAAACGCTCTAGCAAATTTCTTCATGAGGGCACTCATAAAATTTGGTCCCTGGTCAGTGAGGATTGCTTTAGGACTTCCAAATTTACAGATGAAATGCTCTGTAAATGCCTTAGCTATATCTTCTGAGGTAATGCTTGTCAATGGAATAGCGAGAGAGTACTTAGTCAAGTTGTCCTGGATAGTGAGTATATAACTATTTCCTATATTTGTAAAAGGTAATGGTCCTACTATATCCATTGAAATTTTATCAAAGGCGTCAACAGGTGTGTCTGTTAGTATCATGGGTTCCTTATTCTTTATTCGTACCAGTTTAGTCTTCTGGCATTCCAAGCAAGTCTTAATGAACTGTGTTATCTCGTACTTCATATTCTTCCAGTAGTATTTGCTTCTAATTCGATGATATGTCTTAGTTATTCCCTTGTGTCCGCCTATAGGTGACTGATGGTTCTCCTGGATGATCTGATGTCTTTCTTGCATAGGAGGTGTTAGGAGGGTGCCTTTGCAGAAGATGAATTGGATATCTTCTTGTACGAATATTAGTTCTATTAAATTTCGTAATTGATTTAATAAAATTTTATCCTCTTCTGATGAGATGTATACTTTTGTGGCTTTTTCAGATACCAGGTATGTATGAAGTGACCTCAGTGAATTGTATACGTCTTCTTCCGTTGGATGTTCTGGTGTGATGAGTCCAAGGATTGTGTGCTTCCCTTCTTTAATTTTTACTAACTCTCCAACTCTTAATGGCTGTGGAATTTTGTGAGATTTTATATTTTTTTCCTTATATAATTTTCCTCCTGATGGTCCGATTGGCCTGCCTTGTGTGTTTATGAATGTCACTACGTATCCTTTGCCCATCCATAAGTGATCTTCCACCTCTGTATTTTGGTTTTTGACAGGAACATTTGATATTACTCTGGGTTTGGCTGGTGTGGGTTGTTTGTGTCTTGGAGAATGTGGGGGAAGAGATAGTAATGGTGGAGGATGAAAGGATGGTGGAGGAGGAGTAAGTATCCTTCCTTTCCTTATCGTTATTGGCGTTATGGGACCTGTGTCCGTGCTGGATTTTGATTTTAATTTCTTCTTTTTAGGTGTATGGTGAGTGTTCTTTTCTGAACTTGATTCCGCGTCTATTTTGGGAGGATCCTTGTAATTATGTTGTGGTATTACAACCGTTTCGTCAATCTCTTCTATTAGATCCTCTTCTTTCTTGACGCGAGGTTTCTTGATATGAGGGGGTTTATAGGGTGTCACGACTTGCGGGGGTACGTGTATTTGAGGGGGTGTGTGTATTTGGACTTGGGGGGTCACGACTTGCGGGGGTGCGTGTATTTGAACGGGAATGGAGATTTGATGAGGCGCGTAACGAGGGGGTGTATGTGTTTCCGCTTCAACATTCCGTTTCTTAGTCTCGGGACGAGAGGAGGAGGTGTTTGTGTTTTGCTTTTTTCGTTTTAATTTTTTTCGCTTTAAATTTAACGCATCGCTTTCGTCATATGAAGAGGAATCGGTTTCTGTGGAGTTCATTATTACTTGTTTGTGTGGAGCTGGATTTCCAGAGGTTGATGCTGTAGTTTCCCTTTGTCGGGTTGGAAATTGATGGAATTCTTTTAATTTTTTGTTTTCATGTGAATTTGTATCTGAATGAGCTCTTTTTGCATGTAATGGTAGTGAAATCGGATTCCTGGACAATGCGTCCGCGTTTGTGTTGTATTTCCCGGGTTTATATAAAATTTTATAGTCGTATTCCGCTAATCTAATTTTCCAGCGCATTAATCGAGACGTAGGGTTAGAGAGATTTTGAAGCCATTCTAATGGTTTATGGTCTGTTATGAGGTAAAATTTCCGTCCGTAAATGTAAGGTCTGAAGTGAAAAACTGCGTATATTATTGCTAACAGTTCTCGTTCTGTAGGAGAATATCGTGTTTCGGCGTCGTTTAAAACGCGAGATGCGTAAGCTACCGGTAAATCTTTTCCTATTTCCCCTTGACTGAGGACCGCACCTACAGCAATACTTGAGGCGTCTGTCGTGATGTTGAATACCTTATCGAAGTCCGGGAATTGTAATATAGGTTCCTTGCAGAGAATTTCCCGTAAAGTTTCAAATGCCTTCTGTTGCTTGTGGGTCCACTCGAATTGGTAATTCTTTCTAGTGAGATTGGAAAGTGGTCTTGCAATTTTTGAAAAATCTTTTATGAATCGCCTATAATATCCACTCAGTCCTAGGAATTGTTTGACGTTCTTGACTGTAGTAGGTGTTGGAAATTCCTTTACAGCTATTACTTTTTTCGGGTCAGGTTTCACTCCGTCCTCTCCTATTATATGTCCCAAGTACGAAACTTCTTTCTTCAAAAATTCGCATTTATCCGGTTGAAGGTGAAGATCCGCTTCTCTTAGTCTGTCCATTAGTCGTTTAAATTTAGTTGCATGTTCTTTTAATGTACTGGCGTATATGACAATGTCGTCTAAGTATACGAACAGCTCTATTCCTTGGAGCCCAGTTAAGACCTGGTCCATTAGTCTCTGGAAGGTGGCTGGTGCATTCTTAAGTCCAAATGGCATTCTGGTAAATTCATAATGCCCGTAAATTGTAGAGAATGCTGTTTTATGTCGATCGTCTGGATGCATTGGAATTTGATGAAATCCAGATGCAAGATCGAATACCGAAAAATACTTTGCACTTCCTAACTGATCTAATATATCAGTTATATTTGGCAGAGGATAAGCATCTCCAATTGTTAGTTCATTTAATTTCCTAAAGTCAATTACGACTCTGGACTTTTTATTTCCTTGGGCGTCTTCTTTCTTGGGCACAATCCAGATCGGTGAATTATAAGGTGAAGTCGATGACTGTATGATTCCTTTTTCAAGCAATTCTTTAGTCTGTTTTCTAACTTCTTCTTTATATGCTTGGGGATACCTGTATTGTTTTGTAAAAACAGGACCGTTGTTTTCTGTAATAATTCTATGGTATGCTTTGTTTGTTGCTTCCAGTTTCTCCCCTGGAAGGTAGAATCTGTCTGCATGTTCCTTTATTAGTTGTTCCACGCTGGCTCGTTCCTCTGAGTTTAGGTGGTCCAACCGTAATAATTGTAATAATTGGTGCGTTCTATCAGTTCTTTTGTATGCGTTTATTGTTTCTTCTTCTGCAGGTATTTCTTCAAATTCTTCTAGTTCAACTGACGGTACTGGAATTTTGATGTCTTTTGTGGATGTATTTATAGCAAAAAGAAATGCTACACCGTTGTTATTCGAAACCAGTGCATTTCCCATGTGTATGTTAGGGTGAATATTAATTTTCGGAATGTATCCTGTTTTAGATTGTGTATTAAGCACTCGCACATATATTTGGCTTCGTGCTCTTGCTGGTATCGTAATCATTTCTGGATCGATAAATGGAATAATTTCCATTCCAATTATTATCTCTGACTTCATATAATCGATGGTCGCTCCGTTTGTTTGAAAGAATTCCGTACCTAGTATTCCATCTTGTTTAATAGGAAGATCCTCCACAACATGGATAATAATTTCTGTATTTAAAGTTCTTATCTTGATGTATCCTATTGTGCTGAGTAGGCCGTCCGTAATA
This sequence comes from Andrena fulva, assembly GCA_946251845.1. Taxonomy (NCBI): domain Eukaryota; kingdom Metazoa; phylum Arthropoda; class Insecta; order Hymenoptera; family Andrenidae; genus Andrena; species Andrena fulva. The sequence goes on from OX276330.1 coordinate 22,212,027, forward strand.
CCATTAAGGTCGAACAAAGTGTCCGTATAGATTGGTATATTTGATGAAACAGCTCTTCTCTTGATGACATTTAGATCGGATCCGGTGTCGATCATCAACGTTGCATGGTTCTCGCTGAATCCTACATCAGAAAGAAGGATGCTAGGAGGTTTCCTTATTTGCTCCGTTTTTAATCGAAGTATGGCCTGCCTACGTACCAGTCGGGGTTGTTTTTCTTCTTTTTCCTTCCTATCGAAATATATCTTCTTTCTGCATTGGTCTATCGTATGTCCTCTAAATTTGCAATATTCGCAAAATATTTCCGGTCTCTGCACTCTTTCTGCATAACTTTTGTTTCGGCATTCTTGTATCGTGTGACCTGGTCTTTTACAGTAGTCACAGTACACGTTGGATTGAGGAGCTCTGTTCGTGTAACTTTGGCTTCTACAATCTCGTGTTATGTGACCTGGCCTTCGGCAATTATCACAGTATACGGTAGATTGAGGCGCTCTATTCGTGTAACTTCGGCTCCTACAATCTTGCGTCATGTGACCTGGCCTTCGGCAGAAGTCACAGAATGTATCGTTCCATGCTTGGTTTCGTGCTCCGTTTTGTGTTCCGCTTCGACTCCTACATTCTTGCGTTGTATGTCCCGTTCTATTACATTGTTGACAGGTTTTTTGCTGCCAGTTGGTTCGTGGGATTCGGCTGCTGCAAGCGGTAGCAATATGGCCGTATCCAAGGCAATTTGCACACTGGTTAGTCGGTGGTATTCCAGCTGCTTCTCTTGTTCGTAGTTGGTTTTCGTTATATTCCGCTTCTGCTTTGATCGCGACATTGATAGCGCGGTCAAGATTGCTGAAGGTGTGGTCATATATTCTATTATGAATTTCCGTTTTGAGTCCCGTTAGAAAGGCTTTAATAGCGTTTTGTTCCGCGTTTGTATTAAATTGGTTTACATGCGTCGGTACCTCTATTGCATTGCAATGTTTAATCTGAAGTAAGAGATTGGATACGCGACTACTGTAATCTACCGTTGTTTCATTATGTAGTTGTGCAATTTTTGATAATTCGCCATATAATTGTATTGAAGTATGTAATGGAGCAAATCGTGACTCTAATACTGAAATGAGATCATCGATTGAATTATAGTCTCCGCTTAATACTACTCTAGAAGCTTGTCCGAAAAGCTTATTTTTTATAAGTTGTACTAATCCATACTCTGCGTTCGGATTAATCATGCGCCGTGCATGTCGGCAACTTTTTATAAATTGGTGTATCGGTATGTTTCTACCGTCGAAAGAAGGGACTGTGTCCGCGGTATCGCGTAAGCTAATGTGTGGTAATTGAGGATATGTACTCGTAGATGTATTCATATTAATCTGTGGATTTGAAGGTCCTGGAGTATTTACTGTAGTTATTTCTGGAGTTTCTGTAGTCTCCTGAGTTTGAGTTTCTGTATTTATTGTGAGGTTAGCCATTGCTTCTCCAATTGTGTTAGGCATTGTGAAGTTTTTAAAGCCTCTGTAAGATTTAGAGAAAAAGGAAGAAAAATTTCTTGGAAAATACTCACTTATGGTGTGATTTCTCTAACGAAATAGTTCCTCGAAATGAATTTATTCCTCTAAACCAAGCGAGAAATCCCACCGCTGTCACCAAAAATACATCCGACCTGTAACGTTCGGCTGTCCGAGAACAACTGAGCGTCGCAAGGTCCCTGAGGGGAGAGCGGCGTCCCCTCAAGTGTAGGATAGGTGGGGTTCTACTCTATAGTAAAAGATTAAAATCTAAGGCTTTTAAAACTCAACAATTACTTATTTATTTAATAAAACTTACTCTAATAACAATAACGATTAATATGCTTACAGACTATGAGTATATATTCTTATTTTTGGGTTTTCTGTGTTTTTTATGTTTAATACGCTAATTAATATGTATAATAATATATGTATTGTGTTATATACTTCTGCAGTAAGATCGGTCTGCTGCCGTTTCCGGAGCGGGTCCCAATTCTTTTGGCAGAGTTTTAGTCTAGGCTTCTGCAGTAAGATCGGTCTGCTGCCGTTTCCGGAGCGGGTCCCAATTCTTTTGGCAGAGTTTTATTCTAGAGTTCTGTAGACCTCGCCTTCGCTAAGCGGTTAAGCTGCTACCTACTAATAGGAGCAACGCTTGAAACCTCCGTGAAGACAAAGTTCTCAACCTTCAAATGGTAGGTCCAAAGAGGAGCACCCGTACCTTTTTAACACTGAGAACCAGTCGCTACCGTTTCCGGAGCGTGCTGAAATTCTGCTGGATGGTACTTAAGCTGCCTCCAGGCACTAGCATTCGTTGGTCGCAAGAACGTATTCGAATGAGCGCGCTCTGTGCTGCGCGCGTCACCTTTTATACCCGAGAATTGGCGGGCTGGCGCATGCGCAGTGAGTCGCTGTTTGTTATTTCGTGTTTGTTCGCTTATTACTTATTATTCTGTCTTGCGCTCTTGCTAATACTTATAATTAATTATTCTTAACATTTCTATAATATTTGTTTCTCTAATATTTGCTTAGATTATAAATTATGTACAAAAGTCTTTACAATGCGTTTGTGTGGTAATGGAATACAGTTGTATGGTAATGAAGATCGGTTCTGTTTTACCGACAGTCGGTTTTTACCGGTTCGAGTCCCCGTGGGACGTTACACCTCCCCCCCTGGGGGATCTCTCGTCCTCGAGAGATTGGAACGGAGGTGGGGAACGAAATGGGCAATCTTATGTTTATAGGATTATTTATTCATAGGTTTATATGGGCATGCTGCCCCGGATCCAAACAACGCTAGTAGTCGCCAAAGTTTTTTCCTAGGGTCTGTTTTTGACAAGGCCCTATATGTCTCCCAATCTGGGTCGGGGATGTCGACAGGGATCAACCGTGGCCATTTCCAGGCTGGTACCTCCGGTACTTTGAATTCCGGGGTTTCAGGAAATTCCGGAGTTGTCGGAAGAACAAGGTCTGGAGTAGTGGGATATTCCGGTGTCTTTGGAAGTATTAGGTCCGGAGGAGTATGAGGTCGCGTCTTTAATGGAATGATTTCATTAGGTTTTGATAAAAAGGAGAAGGTATTAATACATTACCAATTTTTGTGGAGATGTCGGGAGTGGAGCAATTAATGCGGGAATGGGAATCATCTCCGCAAATATTTCCTCTAATTCGTTTCTATCTTTCTTTGCTTTCGATTTGCGTGAGCCTGAGCGTTTCGGCATATTGGTAGCAATGAAATGAAGTGCGGCGCAGACGCGGTTTTAAACAGAACGATTCCTTTTGGCGCCCTCTAGCGGTTTTTATGGAAGTTACAGTTTCCTGCAACCATGTATGTTGCCTATGCTATCGGTCTACTTAGTATATATATATTTTTTCTTAATTCTATGGGTTTTTTAGGTTAAGTGTCATTTGTTTTTTGTATATATATAAAAAAAAATAGAATGTTTATTAAATGAATGAAAAATGAAAGGTGTAGGTATTTATTACATTCTGTTCGTGTATGTTATGTGTAATTGTAGAGTGTAATGTAGGATGAGATGAATGATAATATAAAAATGTAAGAATATAAAAAGTGTGAGTGTTTAGTACATTTTGGATGTGTGTGGGTGTGTATTTGTAGAGTGTAGTGTGTATTTATGCATGGTATATATTAAAGTTTTAAAATCTTTGTGCATTCACTGCAATTTAAAACCGGTTGCGCGACGTACAGAATTCGCCGGCAGAAGTGGCAAATTTTCCATCGTCTTAGATTCTGTTTTGCCACTAAATGCCTCTCTAGAGGCTCCTCATCCACTATCTCAATGCGTTGCGTACACATAACGCACAGGATATGATTTCCATAATAGTATATATCTCCGTCATATACTTTTTTTAGGCAGAATTGCTCTGACATTTTTATAAAATCTTCGTACGTTTACTCTGTATACTTTTGCTATAATGGAGAAATCCTTTGTCTACGCTTCCTTTTATAGGCTTCCCATGCAGGGTTGCAACTTCTGGTAAATTCGCCTGTTTTACGCGGTTCATATGGACGATCCTAGTTTGTTTCGAATTAATTACTATTTTTAAGTTACTTTTGTCCAGGATTTCGATAATCCGGTAGGGTCCGCTGTATTCCGGTCCCAGTTTTTCCTTTCTTGGTTGCAATAACCATACGTAATCCCCTACATTGTATGTTTGTGGTTGAATCTTCCGGTCGTAATAATGCTTCTGACGAATTTTTGATTCTTCCAGATTTCTTCGCGCCATTTGTCGGATGTGATATAATTTGTCTATCAACTTGTCGACATAGTCCGGATATGTTTTAATATTGTCCGTTGAGGGAATACTGGAAGGAAGACGTGCTTTTCTTCCGAAAACAAGTTCGTGAGGCGTAAATTTCGTGCCTTCGTGAGTGCTTGTATTATACGAGAACATTGCTTGAGGTAACCATTGATCCCATTGTTTTTCTTTTGACACGTAATGTCGTAGGTATTCAACAAGTACGTGGTGACTTCTCTCTAAAGATCCATTAGACTGAGGATGAAATGCAGAGGTTCGATATTGTTTGATGTGAAACGCTCTAGCAAATTTCTTCATGAGGGCACTCATAAAATTTGGTCCCTGGTCAGTGAGGATTGCTTTAGGACTTCCAAATTTACAGATGAAATGCTCTGTAAATGCCTTAGCTATATCTTCTGAGGTAATGCTTGTCAATGGAATAGCGAGAGAGTACTTAGTCAAGTTGTCCTGGATAGTGAGTATATAACTATTTCCTATATTTGTAAAAGGTAATGGTCCTACTATATCCATTGAAATTTTATCAAAGGCGTCAACAGGTGTGTCTGTTAGTATCATGGGTTCCTTATTCTTTATTCGTACCAGTTTAGTCTTCTGGCATTCCAAGCAAGTCTTAATGAACTGTGTTATCTCGTACTTCATATTCTTCCAGTAGTATTTGCTTCTAATTCGATGATATGTCTTAGTTATTCCCTTGTGTCCGCCTATAGGTGACTGATGGTTCTCCTGGATGATCTGATGTCTTTCTTGCATAGGAGGTGTTAGGAGGGTGCCTTTGCAGAAGATGAATTGGATATCTTCTTGTACGAATATTAGTTCTATTAAATTTCGTAATTGATTTAATAAAATTTTATCCTCTTCTGATGAGATGTATACTTTTGTGGCTTTTTCAGATACCAGGTATGTATGAAGTGACCTCAGTGAATTGTATACGTCTTCTTCCGTTGGATGTTCTGGTGTGATGAGTCCAAGGATTGTGTGCTTCCCTTCTTTAATTTTTACTAACTCTCCAACTCTTAATGGCTGTGGAATTTTGTGAGATTTTATATTTTTTTCCTTATATAATTTTCCTCCTGATGGTCCGATTGGCCTGCCTTGTGTGTTTATGAATGTCACTACGTATCCTTTGCCCATCCATAAGTGATCTTCCACCTCTGTATTTTGGTTTTTGACAGGAACATTTGATATTACTCTGGGTTTGGCTGGTGTGGGTTGTTTGTGTCTTGGAGAATGTGGGGGAAGAGATAGTAATGGTGGAGGATGAAAGGATGGTGGAGGAGGAGTAAGTATCCTTCCTTTCCTTATCGTTATTGGCGTTATGGGACCTGTGTCCGTGCTGGATTTTGATTTTAATTTCTTCTTTTTAGGTGTATGGTGAGTGTTCTTTTCTGAACTTGATTCCGCGTCTATTTTGGGAGGATCCTTGTAATTATGTTGTGGTATTACAACCGTTTCGTCAATCTCTTCTATTAGATCCTCTTCTTTCTTGACGCGAGGTTTCTTGATATGAGGGGGTTTATAGGGTGTCACGACTTGCGGGGGTACGTGTATTTGAGGGGGTGTGTGTATTTGGACTTGGGGGGTCACGACTTGCGGGGGTGCGTGTATTTGAACGGGAATGGAGATTTGATGAGGCGCGTAACGAGGGGGTGTATGTGTTTCCGCTTCAACATTCCGTTTCTTAGTCTCGGGACGAGAGGAGGAGGTGTTTGTGTTTTGCTTTTTTCGTTTTAATTTTTTTCGCTTTAAATTTAACGCATCGCTTTCGTCATATGAAGAGGAATCGGTTTCTGTGGAGTTCATTATTACTTGTTTGTGTGGAGCTGGATTTCCAGAGGTTGATGCTGTAGTTTCCCTTTGTCGGGTTGGAAATTGATGGAATTCTTTTAATTTTTTGTTTTCATGTGAATTTGTATCTGAATGAGCTCTTTTTGCATGTAATGGTAGTGAAATCGGATTCCTGGACAATGCGTCCGCGTTTGTGTTGTATTTCCCGGGTTTATATAAAATTTTATAGTCGTATTCCGCTAATCTAATTTTCCAGCGCATTAATCGAGACGTAGGGTTAGAGAGATTTTGAAGCCATTCTAATGGTTTATGGTCTGTTATGAGGTAAAATTTCCGTCCGTAAATGTAAGGTCTGAAGTGAAAAACTGCGTATATTATTGCTAACAGTTCTCGTTCTGTAGGAGAATATCGTGTTTCGGCGTCGTTTAAAACGCGAGATGCGTAAGCTACCGGTAAATCTTTTCCTATTTCCCCTTGACTGAGGACCGCACCTACAGCAATACTTGAGGCGTCTGTCGTGATGTTGAATACCTTATCGAAGTCCGGGAATTGTAATATAGGTTCCTTGCAGAGAATTTCCCGTAAAGTTTCAAATGCCTTCTGTTGCTTGTGGGTCCACTCGAATTGGTAATTCTTTCTAGTGAGATTGGAAAGTGGTCTTGCAATTTTTGAAAAATCTTTTATGAATCGCCTATAATATCCACTCAGTCCTAGGAATTGTTTGACGTTCTTGACTGTAGTAGGTGTTGGAAATTCCTTTACAGCTATTACTTTTTTCGGGTCAGGTTTCACTCCGTCCTCTCCTATTATATGTCCCAAGTACGAAACTTCTTTCTTCAAAAATTCGCATTTATCCGGTTGAAGGTGAAGATCCGCTTCTCTTAGTCTGTCCATTAGTCGTTTAAATTTAGTTGCATGTTCTTTTAATGTACTGGCGTATATGACAATGTCGTCTAAGTATACGAACAGCTCTATTCCTTGGAGCCCAGTTAAGACCTGGTCCATTAGTCTCTGGAAGGTGGCTGGTGCATTCTTAAGTCCAAATGGCATTCTGGTAAATTCATAATGCCCGTAAATTGTAGAGAATGCTGTTTTATGTCGATCGTCTGGATGCATTGGAATTTGATGAAATCCAGATGCAAGATCGAATACCGAAAAATACTTTGCACTTCCTAACTGATCTAATATATCAGTTATATTTGGCAGAGGATAAGCATCTCCAATTGTTAGTTCATTTAATTTCCTAAAGTCAATTACGACTCTGGACTTTTTATTTCCTTGGGCGTCTTCTTTCTTGGGCACAATCCAGATCGGTGAATTATAAGGTGAAGTCGATGACTGTATGATTCCTTTTTCAAGCAATTCTTTAGTCTGTTTTCTAACTTCTTCTTTATATGCTTGGGGATACCTGTATTGTTTTGTAAAAACAGGACCGTTGTTTTCTGTAATAATTCTATGGTATGCTTTGTTTGTTGCTTCCAGTTTCTCCCCTGGAAGGTAGAATCTGTCTGCATGTTCCTTTATTAGTTGTTCCACGCTGGCTCGTTCCTCTGAGTTTAGGTGGTCCAACCGTAATAATTGTAATAATTGGTGCGTTCTATCAGTTCTTTTGTATGCGTTTATTGTTTCTTCTTCTGCAGGTATTTCTTCAAATTCTTCTAGTTCAACTGACGGTACTGGAATTTTGATGTCTTTTGTGGATGTATTTATAGCAAAAAGAAATGCTACACCGTTGTTATTCGAAACCAGTGCATTTCCCATGTGTATGTTAGGGTGAATATTAATTTTCGGAATGTATCCTGTTTTAGATTGTGTATTAAGCACTCGCACATATATTTGGCTTCGTGCTCTTGCTGGTATCGTAATCATTTCTGGATCGATAAATGGAATAATTTCCATTCCAATTATTATCTCTGACTTCATATAATCGATGGTCGCTCCGTTTGTTTGAAAGAATTCCGTACCTAGTATTCCATCTTGTTTAATAGGAAGATCCTCCACAACATGGATAATAATTTCTGTATTTAAAGTTCTTATCTTGATGTATCCTATTGTGCTGAGTAGGCCGTCCGTAATACCATTAAGGTCGAACAAAGTGTCCGTATAGATTGGTATATTTGATGAAACAGCTCTTCTCTTGATGACATTTAGATCGGATCCGGTGTCGATCATCAACGTTGCATGGTTCTCGCTGAATCCTACATCAGAAAGAAGGATGCTAGGAGGTTTCCTTATTTGCTCCGTTTTTAATCGAAGTATGGCCTGCCTACGTACCAGTCGGGGTTGTTTTTCTTCTTTTTCCTTCCTATCGAAATATATCTTCTTTCTGCATTGGTCTATCGTATGTCCTCTAAATTTGCAATATTCGCAAAATATTTCCGGTCTCTGCACTCTTTCTGCATAACTTTTGTTTCGGCATTCTTGTATCGTGTGACCTGGTCTTTTACAGTAGTCACAGTACACGTTGGATTGAGGAGCTCTGTTCGTGTAACTTTGGCTTCTACAATCTCGTGTTATGTGACCTGGCCTTCGGCAATTATCACAGTATACGGTAGATTGAGGCGCTCTATTCGTGTAACTTCGGCTCCTACAATCTTGCGTCATGTGACCTGGCCTTCGGCAGAAGTCACAGAATGTATCGTTCCATGCTTGGTTTCGTGCTCCGTTTTGTGTTCCGCTTCGACTCCTACATTCTTGCGTTGTATGTCCCGTTCTATTACATTGTTGACAGGTTTTTTGCTGCCAGTTGGTTCGTGGGATTCGGCTGCTGCAAGCGGTAGCAATATGGCCGTATCCAAGGCAATTTGCACACTGGTTAGTCGGTGGTATTCCAGCTGCTTCTCTTGTTCGTAGTTGGTTTTCGTTATATTCCGCTTCTGCTTTGATCGCGACATTGATAGCGCGGTCAAGATTGCTGAAGGTGTGGTCATATATTCTGTTATGAATTTCCGTTTTGAGTCCCGTTAGAAAGGCTTTAATAGCGTTTTGTTCCGCGTTTGTATTAAATTGGTTTACATGCGTCGGTACCTCTATTGCATTGCAATGTTTAATCTGAAGTAAGAGATTGGATACGCGACTACTGTAATCTACCGTTGTTTCATTATGTAGTTGTGCAATTTTTGATAATTCGCCATATAATTGTATTGAAGTATGTAATGGAGCAAATCGTGACTCTAATACTGAAATGAGATCATCGATTGAATTATAGTCTCCGCTTAATACTACTCTAGAAGCTTGTCCGAAAAGCTTATTTTTTATAAGTTGTACTAATCCATACTCTGCGTTCGGATTAATCATGCGCCGTGCATGTCGGCAACTTTTTATAAATTGGTGTATCGGTATGTTTCTACCGTCGAAAGAAGGGACTGTGTCCGCGGTATCGCGTAAGCTAATGTGTGGTAATTGAGGATATGTACTCGTAGATGTATTCATATTAATCTGTGGATTTGAAGGTCCTGGAGTATTTACTGTAGTTATTTCTGGAGTTTCTGTAGTCTCCTGAGTTTGAGTTTCTGTATTTATTGTGAGGTTAGCCATTGCTTCTCCAATTGTGTTAGGCATTGTGAAGTTTTTAAAGCCTCTGTAAGATTTAGAGAAAAAGGAAGAAAAATTTCTTGGAAAATACTCACTTATGGTGTGATTTCTCTAACGAAATAGTTCCTCGAAATGAATTTATTCCTCTAAACCAAGCGAGAAATCCCACCGCTGTCACCAAAAATACATCCGACCTGTAACGTTCGGCTGTCCGAGAACAACTGAGCGTCGCAAGGTCCCTGAGGGGAGAGCGGCGTCCCCTCAAGTGTAGGATAGGTGGGGTTCTACTCTATAGTAAAAGATTAAAATCTAAGGCTTTTAAAACTCAACAATTACTTATTTATTTAATAAAACTTACTCTAATAACAATAACGATTAATATGCTTACAGACTATGAGTATATATTCTTATTTTTGGGTTTTCTGTGTTTTTTATGTTTAATACGCTAATTAATATGTATAATAATATATGTATTGTGTTATATACTTCTGCAGTAAGATCGGTCTGCTGCCGTTTCCGGAGCGGGTCCCAATTCTTTTGGCAGAGTTTTAGTCTAGGCTTCTGCAGTAAGATCGGTCTGCTGCCGTTTCCGGAGCGGGTCCCAATTCTTTTGGCAGAGTTTTATTCTAGAGTTCTGTAGACCTTGCCTTCGCTAAGCGGTTAAGCTGCTACCTACTAATAGGAGCAACGCTTGAAACCTCCGTGAAGACAAAGTTCTCAACCTTCAAATGGTAGGTCCAAAGAGGAGCACCCGTACCTTTTTAACACTGAGAACCAGTCGCTACCGTTTCCGGAGCGTGCTGAAATTCTGCTGGATGGTACTTAAGCTGCCTCCAGGCACTAGCATTCGTTGGTCGCAAGAACGTATTCGAATGAGCGCGCTCTGTGCTGCGCGCGTCACCTTTTATACCCGAGAATTGGCGGGCTGGCGCATGCGCAGTGAGTCGCTGTTTGTTATTTCGTGTTTGTTCGCTTATTACTTATTATTCTGTCTTGCGCTCTTGCTAATACTTATAATTAATTATTCTTAACATTTCTATAATATTTGTTTCTCTAATATTTGCTTAGATTATAAATTATGTACAAAAGTCTTTACAATGCGTTTGTGTGGTAATGGAATACAGTTGTATGGTAATGAAGATCGGTTCTGTTTTACCGACAGTCGGTTTTTACCGGTTCGAGTCCCCGTGGGACGTTACACCTCCCCCCCTGGGGGATCTCTCGTCCTCGAGAGATTGGAACGGAGGTGGGGAACGAAATGGGCAATCTTATGTTTATAGGATTATTTATTCATAGGTTTATATGGGCATGCTGCCCCGGATCCAAACAACGCTAGTAGTCGCCAAAGTTTTTTCCTAGGGTCTGTTTTTGACAAGGCCCTATATGTCTCCCAATCTGGGTCGGGGATGTCGACAGGGATCAACCGTGGCCATTTCCAGGCTGGTACCTCCGGTACTTTGAATTCCGGGGTTTCAGGAAATTCCGGAGTTGTCGGAAGAACAAGGTCTGGAGTAGTGGGATATTCCGGTGTCTTTGGAAGTATTAGGTCCGGAGGAGTATGAGGTCGCGTCTTTAATGGAATGATTTCATTAGGTTTTGATAAAAAGGAGAAGGTATTAATACATTACCAATTTTTGTGGAGATGTCGGGAGTGGAGCAATTAATGCGGGAATGGGAATCATCTCCGCAAATATTTCCTCTAATTCGTTTCTATCTTTCTTTGCTTTCGATTTGCGTGAGCCTGAGCGTTTCGGCATATTGGTAGCAATGAAATGAAGTGCGGCGCAGACGCGGTTTTAAACAGAACGATTCCTTTTGGCGCCCTCTAGCGGTTTTTATGGAAGTTACAGTTTCCTGCAACCATGTATGTTGCCTATGCTATCGGTCTACTTAGTATATATATATTTTTTCTTAATTCTATGGGTTTTTTAGGTTAAGTGTCATTTGTTTTTTGTATATATATAAAAAAAAATAGAATGTTTATTAAATGAATGAAAAATGAAAGGTGTAGGTATTTATTACATTCTGTTCGTGTATGTTATGTGTAATTGTAGAGTGTAATGTAGGATGAGATGAATGATAATATAAAAATGTAAGAATATAAAAAGTGTGAGTGTTTAGTACATTTTGGATGTGTGTGGGTGTGTATTTGTAGAGTGTAGTGTGTATTTATGCATGGTATATATTAAAGTTTTAAAATCTTTGTGCATTCACTGCAATTTAAAACCGGTTGCGCGACGTACAGAATTCGCCGGCAGAAGTGGCAAATTTTCCATCGTCTTAGATTCTGTTTTGCCACTAAATGCCTCTCTAGAGGCTCCTCATCCACTATCTCAATGCGTTGCGTACACATAACGCACAGGATATGATTTCCATAATAGTATATATCTCCGTCATATACTTTTTTTAGGCAGAATTGCTCTGACATTTTTATAAAATCTTCGTACGTTTACTCTGTATACTTTTGCTATAATGGAGAAATCCTTTGTCTACGCTTCCTTTTATAGGCTTCCCATGCAGGGTTGCAACTTCTGGTAAATTCGCCTGTTTTACGCGGTTCATATGGACGATCCTAGTTTGTTTCGAATTAATTACTATTTTTAAGTTACTTTTGTCCAGGATTTCGATAATCCGGTAGGGTCCGCTGTATTCCGGTCCCAGTTTTTCCTTTCTTGGTTGCAATAACCATACGTAATCCCCTACATTGTATGTTTGTGGTTGAATCTTCCGGTCGTAATAATGCTTCTGACGAATTTTTGATTCTTCCAGATTTCTTCGCGCCATTTGTCGGATGTGATATAATTTGTCTATCAACTTGTCGACATAGTCCGGATATGTTTTAATATTGTCCGTTGAGGGAATACTGGAAGGAAGACGTGCTTTTCTTCCGAAAACAAGTTCGTGAGGCGTAAATTTCGTGCCTTCGTGAGTGCTTGTATTATACGAGAACATTGCTTGAGGTAACCATTGATCCCATTGTTTTTCTTTTGACACGTAATGTCGTAGGTATTCAACAAGTACGTGGTGACTTCTCTCTAAAGATCCATTAGACTGAGGATGAAATGCAGAGGTTCGATATTGTTTGATGTGAAACGCTCTAGCAAATTTCTTCATGAGGGCACTCATAAAATTTGGTCCCTGGTCAGTGAGGATTGCTTTAGGACTTCCAAATTTACAGATGAAATGCTCTGTAAATGCCTTAGCTATATCTTCTGAGGTAATGCTTGTCAATGGAATAGCGAGAGAGTACTTAGTCAAGTTGTCCTGGATAGTGAGTATATAACTATTTCCTATATTTGTAAAAGGTAATGGTCCTACTATATCCATTGAAATTTTATCAAAGGCGTCAACAGGTGTGTCTGTTAGTATCATGGGTTCCTTATTCTTTATTCGTACCAGTTTAGTCTTCTGGCATTCCAAGCAAGTCTTAATGAACTGTGTTATCTCGTACTTCATATTCTTCCAGTAGTATTTGCTTCTAATTCGATGATATGTCTTAGTTATTCCCTTGTGTCCGCCTATAGGTGACTGATGGTTCTCCTGGATGATCTGATGTCTTTCTTGCATAGGAGGTGTTAGGAGGGTGCCTTTGCAGAAGATGAATTGGATATCTTCTTGTACGAATATTAGTTCTATTAAATTTCGTAATTGATTTAATAAAATTTTATCCTCTTCTGATGAGATGTATACTTTTGTGGCTTTTTCAGATACCAGGTATGTATGAAGTGACCTCAGTGAATTGTATACGTCTTCTTCCGTTGGATGTTCTGGTGTGATGAGTCCAAGGATTGTGTGCTTCCCTTCTTTAATTTTTACTAACTCTCCAACTCTTAATGGCTGTGGAATTTTGTGAGATTTTATATTTTTTTCCTTATATAATTTTCCTCCTGATGGTCCGATTGGCCTGCCTTGTGTGTTTATGAATGTCACTACGTATCCTTTGCCCATCCATAAGTGATCTTCCACCTCTGTATTTTGGTTTTTGACAGGAACATTTGATATTACTCTGGGTTTGGCTGGTGTGGGTTGTTTGTGTCTTGGAGAATGTGGGGGAAGAGATAGTAATGGTGGAGGATGAAAGGATGGTGGAGGAGGAGTAAGTATCCTTCCTTTCCTTATCGTTATTGGCGTTATGGGACCTGTGTCCGTGCTGGATTTTGATTTTAATTTCTTCTTTTTAGGTGTATGGTGAGTGTTCTTTTCTGAACTTGATTCCGCGTCTATTTTGGGAGGATCCTTGTAATTATGTTGTGGTATTACAACCGTTTCGTCAATCTCTTCTATTAGATCCTCTTCTTTCTTGACGCGAGGTTTCTTGATATGAGGGGGTTTATAGGGTGTCACGACTTGCGGGGGTACGTGTATTTGAGGGGGTGTGTGTATTTGGACTTGGGGGGTCACGACTTGCGGGGGTGCGTGTATTTGAACGGGAATGGAGATTTGATGAGGCGCGTAACGAGGGGGTGTATGTGTTTCCGCTTCAACATTCCGTTTCTTAGTCTCGGGACGAGAGGAGGAGGTGTTTGTGTTTTGCTTTTTTCGTTTTAATTTTTTTCGCTTTAAATTTAACGCATCGCTTTCGTCATATGAAGAGGAATCGGTTTCTGTGGAGTTCATTATTACTTGTTTGTGTGGAGCTGGATTTCCAGAGGTTGATGCTGTAGTTTCCCTTTGTCGGGTTGGAAATTGATGGAATTCTTTTAATTTTTTGTTTTCATGTGAATTTGTATCTGAATGAGCTCTTTTTGCATGTAATGGTAGTGAAATCGGATTCCTGGACAATGCGTCCGCGTTTGTGTTGTATTTCCCGGGTTTATATAAAATTTTATAGTCGTATTCCGCTAATCTAATTTTCCAGCGCATTAATCGAGACGTAGGGTTAGAGAGATTTTGAAGCCATTCTAATGGTTTATGGTCTGTTATGAGGTAAAATTTCCGTCCGTAAATGTAAGGTCTGAAGTGAAAAACTGCGTATATTATTGCTAACAGTTCTCGTTCTGTAGGAGAATATCGTGTTTCGGCGTCGTTTAAAACGCGAGATGCGTAAGCTACCGGTAAATCTTTTCCTATTTCCCCTTGACTGAGGACCGCACCTACAGCAATACTTGAGGCGTCTGTCGTGATGTTGAATACCTTATCGAAGTCCGGGAATTGTAATATAGGTTCCTTGCAGAGAATTTCCCGTAAAGTTTCAAATGCCTTCTGTTGCTTGTGGGTCCACTCGAATTGGTAATTCTTTCTAGTGAGATTGGAAAGTGGTCTTGCAATTTTTGAAAAATCTTTTATGAATCGCCTATAATATCCACTCAGTCCTAGGAATTGTTTGACGTTCTTGACTGTAGTAGGTGTTGGAAATTCCTTTACAGCTATTACTTTTTTCGGGTCAGGTTTCACTCCGTCCTCTCCTATTATATGTCCCAAGTACGAAACTTCTTTCTTCAAAAATTCGCATTTATCCGGTTGAAGGTGAAGATCCGCTTCTCTTAGTCTGTCCATTAGTCGTTTAAATTTAGTTGCATGTTCTTTTAATGTACTGGCGTATATGACAATGTCGTCTAAGTATACGAACAGCTCTATTCCTTGGAGCCCAGTTAAGACCTGGTCCATTAGTCTCTGGAAGGTGGCTGGTGCATTCTTAAGTCCAAATGGCATTCTGGTAAATTCATAATGCCCGTAAATTGTAGAGAATGCTGTTTTATGTCGATCGTCTGGATGCATTGGAATTTGATGAAATCCAGATGCAAGATCGAATACCGAAAAATACTTTGCACTTCCTAACTGATCTAATATATCAGTTATATTTGGCAGAGGATAAGCATCTCCAATTGTTAGTTCATTTAATTTCCTAAAGTCAATTACGACTCTGGACTTTTTATTTCCTTGGGCGTCTTCTTTCTTGGGCACAATCCAGATCGGTGAATTATAAGGTGAAGTCGATGACTGTATGATTCCTTTTTCAAGCAATTCTTTAGTCTGTTTTCTAACTTCTTCTTTATATGCTTGGGGATACCTGTATTGTTTTGTAAAAACAGGACCGTTGTTTTCTGTAATAATTCTATGGTATGCTTTGTTTGTTGCTTCCAGTTTCTCCCCTGGAAGGTAGAATCTGTCTGCATGTTCCTTTATTAGTTGTTCCACGCTGGCTCGTTCCTCTGAGTTTAGGTGGTCCAACCGTAATAATTGTAATAATTGGTGCGTTCTATCAGTTCTTTTGTATGCGTTTATTGTTTCTTCTTCTGCAGGTATTTCTTCAAATTCTTCTAGTTCAACTGACGGTACTGGAATTTTGATGTCTTTTGTGGATGTATTTATAGCAAAAAGAAATGCTACACCGTTGTTATTCGAAACCAGTGCATTTCCCATGTGTATGTTAGGGTGAATATTAATTTTCGGAATGTATCCTGTTTTAGATTGTGTATTAAGCACTCGCACATATATTTGGCTTCGTGCTCTTGCTGGTATCGTAATCATTTCTGGATCGATAAATGGAATAATTTCCATTCCAATTATTATCTCTGACTTCATATAATCGATGGTCGCTCCGTTTGTTTGAAAGAATTCCGTACCTAGTATTCCATCTTGTTTAATAGGAAGATCCTCCACAACATGGATAATAATTTCTGTATTTAAAGTTCTTATCTTGATGTATCCTATTGTGCTGAGTAGGCCGTCCGTAATACCATTAAGGTCGAACAAAGTGTCCGTATAGATTGGTATATTTGATGAAACAGCTCTTCTCTTGATGACATTTAGATCGGATCCGGTGTCGATCATCAACGTTGCATGGTTCTCGCTGAATCCTACATCAGAAAGAAGGATGCTAGGAGGTTTCCTTATTTGCTCCGTTTTTAATCGAAGTATGGCCTGCCTACGTACCAGTCGGGGTTGTTTTTCTTCTTTTTCCTTCCTATCGAAATATATCTTCTTTCTGCATTGGTCTATCGTATGTCCTCTAAATTTGCAATATTCGCAAAATATTTCCGGTCTCTGCACTCTTTCTGCATAACTTTTGTTTCGGCATTCTTGTATCGTGTGACCTGGTCTTTTACAGTAGTCACAGTACACGTTGGATTGAGGAGCTCTGTTCGTGTAACTTTGGCTTCTACAATCTCGTGTTATGTGACCTGGCCTTCGGCAATTATCACAGTATACGGTAGATTGAGGCGCTCTATTCGTGTAACTTCGGCTCCTACAATCTTGCGTCATGTGACCTGGCCTTCGGCAGAAGTCACAGAATGTATCGTTCCATGCTTGGTTTCGTGCTCCGTTTTGTGTTCCGCTTCGACTCCTACATTCTTGCGTTGTATGTCCCGTTCTATTACATTGTTGACAGGTTTTTTGCTGCCAGTTGGTTCGTGGGATTCGGCTGCTGCAAGCGGTAGCAATATGGCCGTATCCAAGGCAATTTGCACACTGGTTAGTCGGTGGTATTCCAGCTGCTTCTCTTGTTCGTAGTTGGTTTTCGTTATATTCCGCTTCTGCTTTGATCGCGACATTGATAGCGCGGTCAAGATTGCTGAAGGTGTGGTCATATATTCTGTTATGAATTTCCGTTTTGAGTCCCGTTAGAAAGGCTTTAATAGCGTTTTGTTCCGCGTTTGTATTAAATTGGTTTACATGCGTCGGTACCTCTATTGCATTGCAATGTTTAATCTGAAGTAAGAGATTGGATACGCGACTACTGTAATCTACCGTTGTTTCATTATGTAGTTGTGCAATTTTTGATAATTCGCCATATAATTGTATTGAAGTATGTAATGGAGCAAATCGTGACTCTAATACTGAAATGAGATCATCGATTGAATTATAGTCTCCGCTTAATACTACTCTAGAAGCTTGTCCGAAAAGCTTATTTTTTATAAGTTGTACTAATCCATACTCTGCGTTCGGATTAATCATGCGCCGTGCATGTCGGCAACTTTTTATAAATTGGTGTATCGGTATGTTTCTACCGTCGAAAGAAGGGACTGTGTCCGCGGTATCGCGTAAGCTAATGTGTGGTAATTGAGGATATGTACTCGTAGATGTATTCATATTAATCTGTGGATTTGAAGGTCCTGGAGTATTTACTGTAGTTATTTCTGGAGTTTCTGTAGTCTCCTGAGTTTGAGTTTCTGTATTTATTGTGAGGTTAGCCATTGCTTCTCCAATTGTGTTAGGCATTGTGAAGTTTTTAAAGCCTCTGTAAGATTTAGAGAAAAAGGAAGAAAAATTTCTTGGAAAATACTCACTTATGGTGTGATTTCTCTAACGAAATAGTTCCTCGAAATGAATTTATTCCTCTAAACCAAGCGAGAAATCCCACCGCTGTCACCAAAAATACATCCGACCTGTAACGTTCGGCTGTCCGAGAACAACTGAGCGTCGCAAGGTCCCTGAGGGGAGAGCGGCGTCCCCTCAAGTGTAGGATAGGTGGGGTTCTACTCTATAGTAAAAGATTAAAATCTAAGGCTTTTAAAACTCAACAATTACTTATTTATTTAATAAAACTTACTCTAATAACAATAACGATTAATATGCTTACAGACTATGAGTATATATTCTTATTTTTGGGTTTTCTGTGTTTTTTATGTTTAATACGCTAATTAATATGTATAATAATATATGTATTGTGTTATATACTTCTGCAGTAAGATCGGTCTGCTGCCGTTTCCGGAGCGGGTCCCAATTCTTTTGGCAGAGTTTTAGTCTAGGCTTCTGCAGTAAGATCGGTCTGCTGCCGTTTCCGGAGCGGGTCCCAATTCTTTTGGCAGAGTTTTATTCTAGAGTTCTGTAGACCTTGCCTTCGCTAAGCGGTTAAGCTGCTACCTACTAATAGGAGCAACGCTTGAAACCTCCGTGAAGACAAAGTTCTCAACCTTCAAATGGTAGGTCCAAAGAGGAGCACCCGTACCTTTTTAACACTGAGAACCAGTCGCTACCGTTTCCGGAGCGTGCTGAAATTCTGCTGGATGGTACTTAAGCTGCCTCCAGGCACTAGCATTCGTTGGTCGCAAGAACGTATTCGAATGAGCGCGCTCTGTGCTGCGCGCGTCACCTTTTATACCCGAGAATTGGCGGGCTGGCGCATGCGCAGTGAGTCGCTGTTTGTTATTTCGTGTTTGTTCGCTTATTACTTATTATTCTGTCTTGCGCTCTTGCTAATACTTATAATTAATTATTCTTAACATTTCTATAATATTTGTTTCTCTAATATTTGCTTAGATTATAAATTATGTACAAAAGTCTTTACAATGCGTTTGTGTGGTAATGGAATACAGTTGTATGGTAATGAAGATCGGTTCTGTTTTACCGACAGTCGGTTTTTACCGGTTCGAGTCCCCGTGGGACGTTACACCTCCCCCCCTGGGGGATCTCTCGTCCTCGAGAGATTGGAACGGAGGTGGGGAACGAAATGGGCAATCTTATGTTTATAGGATTATTTATTCATAGGTTTATATGGGCATGCTGCCCCGGATCCAAACAACGCTAGTAGTCGCCAAAGTTTTTTCCTAGGGTCTGTTTTTGACAAGGCCCTATATGTCTCCCAATCTGGGTCGGGGATGTCGACAGGGATCAACCGTGGCCATTTCCAGGCTGGTACCTCCGGTACTTTGAATTCCGGGGTTTCAGGAAATTCCGGAGTTGTCGGAAGAACAAGGTCTGGAGTAGTGGGATATTCCGGTGTCTTTGGAAGTATTAGGTCCGGAGGAGTATGAGGTCGCGTCTTTAATGGAATGATTTCATTAGGTTTTGATAAAAAGGAGAAGGTATTAATACATTACCAATTTTTGTGGAGATGTCGGGAGTGGAGCAATTAATGCGGGAATGGGAATCATCTCCGCAAATATTTCCTCTAATTCGTTTCTATCTTTCTTTGCTTTCGATTTGCGTGAGCCTGAGCGTTTCGGCATATTGGTAGCAATGAAATGAAGTGCGGCGCAGACGCGGTTTTAAACAGAACGATTCCTTTTGGCGCCCTCTAGCGGTTTTTATGGAAGTTACAGTTTCCTGCAACCATGTATGTTGCCTATGCTATCGGTCTACTTAGTATATATATATTTTTTCTTAATTCTATGGGTTTTTTAGGTTAAGTGTCATTTGTTTTTTGTATATATATAAAAAAAAATAGAATGTTTATTAAATGAATGAAAAATGAAAGGTGTAGGTATTTATTACATTCTGTTCGTGTATGTTATGTGTAATTGTAGAGTGTAATGTAGGATGAGATGAATGATAATATAAAAATGTAAGAATATAAAAAGTGTGAGTGTTTAGTACATTTTGGATGTGTGTGGGTGTGTATTTGTAGAGTGTAGTGTGTATTTATGCATGGTATATATTAAAGTTTTAAAATCTTTGTGCATTCACTGCAATTTAAAACCGGTTGCGCGACGTACAGAATTCGCCGGCAGAAGTGGCAAATTTTCCATCGTCTTAGATTCTGTTTTGCCACTAAATGCCTCTCTAGAGGCTCCTCATCCACTATCTCAATGCGTTGCGTACACATAACGCACAGGATATGATTTCCATAATAGTATATATCTCCGTCATATACTTTTTTTAGGCAGAATTGCTCTGA
Source organism: Andrena fulva (assembly GCA_946251845.1). Classification (NCBI taxonomy): domain Eukaryota; kingdom Metazoa; phylum Arthropoda; class Insecta; order Hymenoptera; family Andrenidae; genus Andrena; species Andrena fulva. The sequence goes on from OX276330.1 coordinate 22,232,181, forward strand.
CATTTTTATAAAATCTTCGTACGTTTACTCTGTATACTTTTGCTATAATGGAGAAATCCTTTGTCTACGCTTCCTTTTATAGGCTTCCCATGCAGGGTTGCAACTTCTGGTAAATTCGCCTGTTTTACGCGGTTCATATGGACGATCCTAGTTTGTTTCGAATTAATTACTATTTTTAAGTTACTTTTGTCCAGGATTTCGATAATCCGGTAGGGTCCGCTGTATTCCGGTCCCAGTTTTTCCTTTCTTGGTTGCAATAACCATACGTAATCCCCTACATTGTATGTTTGTGGTTGAATCTTCCGGTCGTAATAATGCTTCTGACGAATTTTTGATTCTTCCAGATTTCTTCGCGCCATTTGTCGGATGTGATATAATTTGTCTATCAACTTGTCGACATAGTCCGGATATGTTTTAATATTGTCCGTT